>OV702289.1:252954685-254191828 GCA_916181665.1 Avena sativa | reverse complement strand
TCGGAAGTGCAAGGCCATTACAGTTACTATAAAAGCGGAAGGCGAGCTCAAGAGGTCTACAGTGTCGGGCCGGAGCTCCTCCAGAGGACGAGCCATTTTCACGCGCGCCGTCAAGATCCCGCCACCGCTGCAGCAACGCCACCACAAGCAGGCCCCAGACCGCATAGGAGGGGGTGCAGATCCGCAACAAGCCTTGCCGAGGGAGACACGTCGCAGCTCCAACCGTCCGAAGACACCGCAGCTCCGCCAAACCTCCATCGGAGAGCCACACGTCGAGTGCCCCAAGACGGCGTCTTCAAGAAGATCACGACGCCAGAACGCCGCCACCGCCCGATCCGAGGATCAGGGTTTTCACCCGGAGCACGAGGGAGACCGAAAACACCGTAGCTACGCCTTCAACAAGGGAACGAGGTCCGTAGACGCAAACGTCACGGCCCAAAGGGAAGGGTTTCCCCTCGGCACCGCCTTCTGCCTCCCACACGAGGGTCGGACCGCCGCCGAGGCGGCAACCACACCACCGCCACGACGACCAACTCTCTGGCCACCACGCCGCCCACACGGACCATGGTCACCGGCCAACACCTGGGCCCCTGGCTCGCCCGCAGCCAAAAGGGCCCCCACCACCCAAGGGCGCCGCCCCGGCGTACCAAGTCGAGTTCTTCTACCCATGGCTCCGGCGAAGAAGCTACCACAGACCGCGGATGAGCCACAAAGCGACGGTTGTCACCTCGACAACACACCTCCACATCGCCAAGCCCCACAGCCCAGATTAGGCCCGTCGGCCTAGATTTGGGCCCGCAATGTGCCCGCTGCCCCATGCAGCTAGCGCTCGAGGAGGGCCGCTCGAGCTCGTCGGGGAGAGGGCCAGGCCACAGCCCGCAGCCGCCGCACCACCTCCCCCACGGCTAGGGCCAGCCCCTGCCAGCCCGCGAGGCGCCACAGAGACGCGTCGCGCCCCGAGCCTCCTCCTCCCACTTCGTCACTGTGCCCCGCCACTGCGTCCCGCGACCCCTTCTCCCTCCCCTCCTCCCATGAAGAACTCACGCCGTCGTCGTTGTTCCCCTTCCTGCGCCGCCCAGGAGAGGCCCCGCCTCCGCGCGAAGGGGCTGCCTCAGGGTGCGCCCCCGTCGTCTTCGCCGTCCAGGCGTGACCGCCACCACCCGCAGCGGCGAGGAGACCGGCCAGCGGCGACTTCTAGGGTTCGGAGGTTGGGGAGCCTCCGGATCCCTCTCGTGCGAGAGGACCTAGGGGTTTTTTTTCCAAAGAATTTCGACCTCTTTTAGTGTGTAGGTTCATCTAGATTTAGAGTGAACCTACACAAACCTAGATGAACCTACATATTAAAACAATCTAGATATACTCCTTTCATAAAGCTAAAGCATCTTATATTTTAAAACGGAGGGAGTACATCACAGGACATACCTTTCGGGGATTCATGGAGATATTTTACACATGCAATTTTCTAACATTTCCTAAAACTTGTAAATGCATTTCATCTTTAATTGTAAAATGCATTTGCCACACGAGTTATAGTGATAAGATTGGCACGTTCGTTTTTTTGTTTTTTGCATTGGATTCTTGAATGCTATGAATCACAACGGTTATGTGACACCACATACCTTTTTAAGGAAAACCAGCATAGCCATGTGAGAAATGTAACTTCGCAAGGATACCATCTACAATATATGTCTAGTGATATTCTTTTAAACTGTTCTATTTGCGAAGTATGGTGCTTTCAATATTCATTGTGTGGTGTGTAGGTAAAAAACATTATGAATAAATCCGCCTAGGACACCAAAATATCTAACCATGAACCAAGAAAGACATGAGAGAAATTTTGGATAGTTATGATTGTTATAGCGGTTTGCGGTGGCGTTGGTAGGCACATATATATTCCATGGACAAATACAAGGCAAATTGTGATAAATTAAAGGAAGCTCTGGTAAGTTGTCCTCTCAGATTACACACAGACCAACAGACGGTTTGCGCCACATATGTATGTTTAAATTCAAAAGGCAAGGGAAAAAGGAAAAATATCAATTGTATAATCCAAAAATATCCTTTTTTCTTTGCTTGTAACTATTAAGATCGGTGTTTTAGTTGCAGTTACAGATATCAAAATTTGAAGATCAAATTTCAATATACAAAGACATTGCAAACCATGACATATACATATTTTTATGTCTTTTTGTCGTTTGTAAAGATACTTTTGTGCCCACACCAAAAAATCACAATTTTTGGCGACTGGCTTTACAAACCAGGATAAATCTCCAAGTCAATATGAGAACCAAATGTTTTCTTATAGTTACAAAGGTCCGACCTAGTAGGGATCGAACCTCACATGTGTTTTATTAATGTGAATTATTTTTTTAGGCCCTTTTGGTACTAGAGGTTTTGAGGGGATTAGTGGGGATAATTCTCACAAGGATTGGGTGAAACCCTAGTTTCACTCACCCTCCTCAAATCTCCATATAACCCTAATACCCAATCCACTAGGGAAAGTTAGTGTATTGTGTATTGAAGGAAATACACTACGATTTGTGGTTTGGGGATAAAACCGACCGAATACTTTAGAACCAACCATGTTCTTAGAATATGTGAAGATTTAAAGTTTGGCGGGAATAATCTTTATGAATTCCTATAAATACATTAGTACCAAACTAATGTCTTTGTGGGAGAGAACTTTCCTTTTGACGGTGAGAAATAGGCGGGGTAGTGAAACATCCCTGCTCCAATTTTCATCACGTGTGGTGGTGGTGCGTCTACATTATACTACTAATAGCATCTCTAGCGGGCCGACCCGCTTTAGATATCAAATGCCTGTTTTGGTCTGTTTTGATCGAATCATGGATAGCAAACATGCCCTTCTCCGACGGTGGCCAGTTTTTAATGGGGGTGTCCCCAGTGGCGCGACATATTTTCCACATTTCGACCAATTTAATCATTTGGAATAGAAAATAATGATGTAGTTCACAATCTAATAAATTTAAATAGTTCACAAGCAAGAAAACAACATAGTTCATAAACAAACATAGTAACAAATAGTAAAATTAGAGGTGATGCCTAGCGGCTTCCTATGCGAGCCAACATATGCTCAATCAAATCCCCTTGGAAGTCGATTGTGAGTGTTTCGATCATGGATATGCACATGGAGAAACTCGTCGAATGATGTTGGCCCTAATGTCGGCTCAACTGATTGACCCTCAAATTCCTACCCTTGGTCATAGACTATATCATCATGCCCACCCTCCAGGATCATGTTGTGCATGATCACACAAGCAGTCATCACCTCCCACATAGTATCGTTGCTCCATGTTCTAGCAGGGTTCCGAACAATAACCCACCAGATTGGAGCACACCATAATCCTGCTCCGCATCCTTCATACAAGCCTCTTGTTCCTTTGTAAAGATCCCACATTCCTCATCACTAGGGTCACAGATTATCTTGAAAACTGTTTCGCAGTTAGGATAGATAATACCCTTGTTATATGCATGGCCATTGATCTCATAGTGAAGCACTAGAGTATTTCCTTCTGTAAGCCTAGATAATAATTGTTAGCCCCAGAGCATGTTGATGCCATTGTTAGAACCCGCCATGTCGAAGAAAGAGTGTCAAATTATGGTGATCCAGCATACCATTGGATGTTGTAGTATAAAAGTCTTGGTATAACATCTATCGAACA
Source organism: Avena sativa (assembly GCA_916181665.1). Classification (NCBI taxonomy): domain Eukaryota; kingdom Viridiplantae; phylum Streptophyta; class Magnoliopsida; order Poales; family Poaceae; genus Avena; species Avena sativa. The sequence goes on along the minus strand of OV702289.1, from coordinate 254,188,145 downwards.
TCGTTCCATAAATATTACATCTCTGATAGTGGTACAACAGATAATTGTGGGTCCAAATCTATATTATCTCTTATAAAGGAAAACCCACTAGAGTGTTATTTAAGTTTTCTATCTCCACATGCAGCATATTCACATGATCAACAAATCATAGCCACCCGATTCTAATCATCAACACTACCTTTACTATTGCCTGTGAATCATACCATCATCTCAGTTAATCAAGCGGTCTACGCTCTACATCCAGTCTACCACGTTAGCTGCGCTACCTGTTATTGACTCGGCTAGGCATGTCCTTTCTGTTCCTCCTCAAAGCATCATCTTCTCACCTTCCTCCCATTCATCTCAACTGACAACTCAGTTTTCATTCGTCTCACCGGCATCAAGCGTGGACACTTTGCAATCCCGCATGTTGACGCATCACTTTCAGCAATTATGGAATAAATGTTTTAGTAACACCATGATTATTCTCCTCTTCCCTGTCTATTAATCATACAATTGTATATAAGTATTAGGTGTTGGTCCTTGGTGTGACCCCGCATCTAAGATCTATACCTCTGCTCTATGTATCCCTTCAACCTTCATCTAAGAAGTACTTCTATAGCATATCAATGTCGTTCAATTGACTATACAATACAAATGCTAGTTTCGATTTGGGGTATACAACACTGAAGATGAAGGTGGGCAGAGAGAACCTCCGCTTCCTATTATCCATGGGAGACACAATTTATAGTGTCTTTTTGTCGGTAGCACTCGCCATGACCTAAGCATCATGCTCAACTCACAATTCGCAGTAGATGTATGCACCGCCCATATAAATGCCTCTACTTGATATATTTGTCTTCTTTCCCTTTATTAGCCCGAGACATGGTTTCTCCAATGTCAGCTAGATGAAATGCTTGAGCCAAGAAAATCTCTTTGATGTATATGTTTGATCACATGCATTGCTTCTCTTTTTTTTTTGCAGAGAAAAATGAAGTGCACTGCTTATCTTGGTTTATGGATTTATCTAGATGTTATCTTTCCCTTATCATCTTTCAAGTTGTGTTTCTATGACAATTCGATGTTATCATCATTGAGTTGTTGTATTCCTCTACACAAGATTATTTGCGGGTACTGTATCATACGCCCGTTCCTCCACTCTAGCAATTGAGCACAGCCTCTCCGAGATGCACCATATGAATATAGGATTTCAATGCATGCATACGTGCTCTTGGTCTTCTTTATATTATTACGAAAGATTGTTCATTTATTTTTTACAAAAACACTCACTAGGTTTAAGCAAACATCATATGTAATCTCTTACCAGTTTATTTTCATACAACTTTACAATGATCTTTGTTGTCGATTCATTTTTTATTTACATTTTATAATTATTAGAATTGATCTATAAATATCCGCAGCAATGCATGGGGAATCATCTAGTATTACAAACTTATTATTATTACCTAAAATTGTACAATGACCTCGAGATCCTCATAGGTCCATATAGGATATCCGGATGACTCAAAACTAACATAATACAACTTAGAAACAACATAAAGAAGAAAACTAAACATAACACGAGCTCAACAACTTATTTAGTATTGTTTTAGGTTGCTCGATTGAACTACAATACTCGATCCTAAGAGCATCTCCACTCGTTGGTGACCCTAGGCCGTTTTCCAGTGAAAATATTTGCTGGATGAACAAAACTTTCGGCCTAGGGGTCCACCAATTCCCAGCTTCCGCCCAAGACCCGCCCCCCATTGAATAGAAATCAGAGACTATTTTTGAAAGATGTTCTTCGTGAAGGGATTCGACAACAGAAAACACATTTTTTCTTAACTAGTGCAACACCATCTGTCAGGATCTATCTATGAGTAATGTTGTAACAGAGAAGGTTTCGATAGCATACCCTTGAAGATCGAAAGCGCTTAACCTTCCGAGGGGAACGTGGATGAAGTAGCCTAGACCATAGCCGATCTCAAGGTCGTGAAGCTCCTCGCATGTCACCCCAGGTCCTTGTACGACAGCCCAGGTGCCACTAGTGCCAGCACCTCGGTGGTTTCGCACACGTCCGGTGTACGATGATGACCTCGGGCTTCACTGATCCCTGACATGAATGCGGAAGTAGATCTTCTAGCTAGGATCTCGGCAACACGATGTTGTGCTGTAGCGAAGCACTCCCTTGCGTGCGCAACCCTAACTCGGGGCCGCGGTTACAAGAGAGAAGAGATAGAGGAGAGAAAAATTGTCCAAGGAAAATTCCTTAGAAAATCTCTCAATTATGATGTGTCTTTTCCTCCTATAGGACCCTCCTATATATAGAGGAAAAAGGGAGACCCCTACCTTGTGATGGCCCAAAATATATCGAGCTCATTGGGGAACCCAAAGAGGAAGGTATGATAAGCACAACAGCAAGTTTTTCCTCAGTATGAAACCAAGGTTATCAATCTAGTAGGAGCAAGGAAACACCCCAAAGGTGTTGCTAGCTGAACGTTGGCAGGGCGCACTACCGGTGCTAGTAGCAATGTGGAGACTTGCACAACACAACCACAGAACTTTGCCCCCAACTTACGATGAGGTTGTCAATCTCACTGGTTTTGCTGAAAACAAAGGATTAAACATATCGAATGGAAGGAAGTAATAGTTTGTAGAAAGTAAACACAAAGTAGTAAACAATTTGATTGTAGATTGAAAGTAAAAGAAAGGACTGGGGTCCATAGTTCACTAGAGGTGGCTCTCCTTAAGATAGATAACATCCTGGGTGAACAAATTACAGCGGGGCAATTTACAAACATCGAGAAAGCATATGTAACATCCCAAAACTTAATCCAAGGTTAATCAAGATCCAATCTACCCTATTTAGGGCTAACAAAACCTTTTTCCATTTAAAATGATTAAGCATTCATATGTGTGCATTTAAATTAAGTGTTGTTTTGAATTGCCATGTTTGAGTGATCCATTGGTTGTAAAATGATTCTAAGGTGAATTAAACATCATCTAGGTCATTCCCAAACAAATCCCAAAGAAAAACAAATTAAAATGAATAAAATAAGGAAATGGTCATTTGTGCCATTTTAATCACCATGCCTACTTTAGATATTCCTAGAACTCAAATCCTAACAGAAACAATTGTGGTTCTTTGCACCCCTTGATAGTACAAGTAGTGAAGTACCAAGGCCCACTTTGTTTCACCCCAAAAACTTTCAAACACTAAATTTAAATGACATTTGAAAATTGAATGTAGTTCATATGTATAGATCACACTTATTCAAAAACCACTCAAATGAACTCCACTTTCAAAACCCAAGCACACCTAGAAGCTCAAGCATAAGATTCATCACTCGACCAAAAATCATCCCAAAATTCAAACAAAAGTTTCTTTCAGCCATTTTGTCAAACACCTTGTGGGCAGAATCAAATTAGCCTAACTATTACTATTTTTGATCAAATCTTGTCAAGCCATTTGGTGTGCATTGATCATCCCTGTCTCCCCTAAGTTCAACCAGACCAAAACCAACCCTATCTCTATCCCCTGGCGCCAGTGCCATGCCTCCCCGACGCCATGCTCGCCGGCCAACCTTGCCAATGCAGCAGCAGACCGCCAGCCCCTCTCCGCTGCTCCAGGAAGCATGTTGTGACCTCACCGCCGCCCACGGTCCACCACACGGCCACTGCTAACCCCTGGACCACTCCCTAGCCTCGCCACCCTTTCTCTCTGCACACAGCCAGAGCGTGCCAGAGCGCCCTCACCGCCAGCACGCCACAGACCGCGCCTTGACCGCAGACCGCGCACGCCGCTCCGCCTCGACCCTAGCACCCCGCTAGACATGGTCGTGCACCACCGTGCGACCCATGGTCACCGAGCGCCGCGTCGAGCACCGCCTCTGTCTCCTAGAGCACACGACGCTCCCGACCATATGCCACCGCCCCTAGCCACGCCATTGCGCCGTAGAGCACCGCCAGGGAACCGCCCACCGTCCGCCTACCTCATCCACGCCGATAGCCTCCTGTACCGCCCTCGCCGGAGACGCCTGCCCACACCTCTCGGTCTCACCATCGCGCCTATATAAGGAGCCCTTCCTATCACCGTTTCTTCATACCACTCAACTCCCCTCTCACCACTGATCCTTCCCCACCTCTCGCCGGAGTCGCTCGAGCCATAGTTCGCTGGAATTGCACCAGTGGAGCCCGCTGCAAAGGAGGAGACGCTGCCGTCGATTCTGTCCACCGCAGCCCCTGCCGTGACCTCGCCTGAGTCTGCCATCGCCGTCCAGTTCGATCGCCCGCCTCGCCGCACTAGCTGGAGCCTTGGTACGTCCCCAGTAGACCCCCACTGGCCGTTTAGGGTTCGGTCTCGCCGGCGATAAGTCCGTCGTCGATGATGACTGTGAGCCGTCGATCTCTATTCTAATCGTGTGGCCCAGATTGATAGATACCGTTTCGGGTTTTAAGTCTCGCTAACAAGCGGGACCAACCTGTCAGCCGCCCTCTGCGCCGCTGAGCTTCACTGGGCCATCCCATTTCCTTTCCCGCGCGACCCAGTTAATTCAAATATAGATTTTTCTATTTAGGTTTAAACACAATTGTGTCCCTTAGTTTAAAAATCAATTCAGGAAGGTTTACTGAACCAAATTGAGTGATTCCAATTTTGTTGGAAAGCTTCTAAAAAGATATATCCAAGCCCATTGGATTTAATTCATTTAGAGTTAGAGATCTCTCCTAGCAAAAATAACAAAACAGAGGCTTTTGCACATTCAAACATTTTTATAAAAATCAACCCTAATAGCTTTTGAGTTGTTTCCAACTCTCAAAAATCACATTTAACCATACCTATCTGAATATGTAATAATATTAAGGTTTGCATGCAGTGACTTTGGACTAGTACCAAAATAATGCTATATGGGCATTTCTAGTCACTTTAAATCATTAACTATTAAACTTAAACTTAACTAAATGAGATCCAACATTTAAATCACATTCCCATATGTTAGAATATGTGGTGATGACATTTGTCAACATGATCCCATATTTTAATTGGAGAATATTAAATCTTAGTTATTTCAATGAGTAGAAATTACTTTTCTCAAATAAAAAGATTGAAGCTAGTTCAATTAAACCTTGTGATGCTTGTGATGATAATAGATCATCAAAGGTGTGCCTTAGTGTGCTAAGTAGACTAGTTAAGCTTTGTTTGGTGATTGTGTATTCCGTATGTATTTATAGACGATAGTACCGACCAAGCTTACGAGGAGGAGGAGTTCTACCAAGAGGAGGAGGAAGAAAACTTCAACCACTGCACCAACCAAGGCAAGCTAACACTTGCAAGTATTATACTAGCAAGCTAGCACTATACCAGTGAACCCTTGCAATCTATAATCTAAGCAAGATGCATTAGGCATGCTTTGGTTATACCACTTTGACTTATACCCATTCCAAGATTTAATTCCAAGCTTTACTTCCTTTACTTTATTAAAGTACCTTACTTGTTTGAAGGTAGCATAAAGAGTATAAAACTTGATCTATCTAGATAACCTTAGATGTCATTCTATGGCATGAGATTGACATTAGCATCCCACTTTAGTGAACACTCTTAACTTAGTAGTTGGAACAAAACTCAAAACTTGATTCACTTTAGATGGGAACACTTGGTGGAAATGAATTGTGAAAACCTTGGAATGATGAGTCATTCTATTGAGATGTTTTGACATGTGTTGAGAAACACAAATGGTTTATTATGATGAAAATGTTGAGGCATGAGCCTTAGCCCTTTTACAAAAACTGATGGTTGGATTTGGATGCGACGCCATTCCAATTTTACCGTACAACCACAATACCTGAATTGGTAAGGCTTAGCTGGAAGTTTATATGCATTAGTATTAGTTCCCTCGCGGGGGAGGTTTGAGCTGAGGCTACCTCTCAATGTTGTCCACCTATGCAGTGCCCAAGATGACAGATGGTCATGGTTGGGAGGCCATGCTCATAGGAAAGGTGCTTATACTAGGGTGTGTAAAGGAAAGGTTATGTTTGATTATCTGCATACTAAGTATGATGATTCAGGGTTATCCCTGACAGATGTATCGAATCTTGTGGTGAAAGTGTACCACCTCTGCAGAGTGTCAAACTATTCGAATAGCCGCGTCCGAGGTTATGGACAGTTGGAGTGGCCATACTATTTTGTTGTCAGATATTTTCAAAATGACTTATGAAATGAATGATGAATCTTGACTTGACCACAACAGGGTTGTGACTATGACACTAGCTTCCCAACTTAAGTGATTCTAGAACTTTATTTTATATTTCTTTGTTTCAGAACTCAGCTTAGGTTTCAAACTTAACTTTGTAGTTAAACTTAGAGTTAGCATTTACACTAGAACTATACTACTTGTTAGTGGTAGTTTGCGAGTACTTAAAGAGTACTCATGGCTTTTGTCCCTGGCTATTCCCGTGGCCAAACTATGAAGGAGACTACCAAGATGAAGGACAACAGGATGGCTATGATAACTAGGACTATCTTCCATCGTCAGCATTGCCTGTGCCTCTAAAGATGGACCCCACCGCTACGCTTATTATTTATTCCGCTGCTTGTTGTATTAAGACTGGATCATGAGATCCTTATTTGTGTAAGACCTTATTTATGGTTTGTAATGGATGATGTACTGTGATATCCAATCTATTATGTCTCGCAAAAATGGTAATCCTGGGATTGCGATGTATGACATAACAGGCATCTAGGATTAAAATTCCGGGTGTTGACAAGTTGGTATCAGAGCCATCCTGACCATAGGAGACCCTAGTTAGAATGGGCATCTGAACAAAAACTTAGTTTCAGAAAACCAAAGTGATTATTTCTGAAAACTATTTCCTCTCTTACCCTTGGGAATTCATTCTTTCTCAAAAATTCATGTTCCTCCAATTCTTACATTACTACCTAAAATTTGACACACTTGATCACCTCACTAACTTCCTCATCCTAAATTCTTGTAGATGGAGACTTAGTTCAGCAAGTTCTACCAGTTGGGCAACGGAGGCCAAGTGATCTTCGAGAGGGATCTAGATTCACTTTCTGAGTTATTGGGACACCCACATCCGGAGTTTCTTGGAGCTCAACTTCCTGGACCCCCAGGAGGAGATTTACAATGGCTAGTCAACGTTGATCTTCGAGGAAGCATAGAAGCACCAACTTCTGGGAGAATCCAGTTCTCAGTCAGAGAGAACAACTGGCTAGATGGATTAGCTAGGGCAATGCATGAAGCTCTCGCACGTCTATGTGTCCTAAGTGTCAACCAAATCCAAGGAACCCGCTTTGTGCACTATGCAAGACGTGACTTCATGGGAATGCCAATGGAGATGCCAAGTCACCCGGAGTTGAAGCGTCAAGTGGAGAACCTTGACTTCCTGTTGTACGATCGCTAGAAGGAATTGGACAATGCTAGGGAGTTTGCCAACCACAACCGTGCCATTGCCGCCCAGAAGGCCCAGACTTTGTCACTGCTTGTCAAGAACCGTCAGTCTCTTCGCCTCCAGCGCGAAAAGAAGGATCGCACCATCGCCCGTCTTCGTAAGAAGGTGGCCGACCTCGAGAAGACCATCAAGGAGCAAGAAGCTCAGCTTGTAGCAAAGGAAGAAGAAGAGGAAGGTGAAGACATCCAGGGAGATATGGATTCTTACCTCAGTAATGACGATGACTTTCTGGAGGAGGATGCCGTGGACTTCTACACCGACGATGAGGACTCCGACTTCATCGACGATGAGTAGATGCACTAGAGCATTGTCATAGCATGAGGAGTATCGGTCCCATTGTATCGTAGCTTGCAGAATGGTTCTTAAAACCATTTGTTTTCCCTTGATGTTGTGGTGTGTGTGTGTTTGTATCGTGTGCTTTGCTTGAATGAATGAAAATAAGTTAGTTGCAAAACCTGAGTCAAACTCAAAGTTTTAGCTTTGAAATCAAAACCATGAACCTTAGAACTTTCCCTCTTACCCCTTTATCTACCTCAATATTCATATGACTCGTGGAAACCAAGGAGGGAGCAGCTCATCGCAGGACCCAATGCTGCAGATCCTGCAGAATCTCATTGCAGACAGAGAAGCAAGCAGGGCAGAGCGCCAAGCTAATCCAGCAACACTGCAACAGATCGCCTAGATGGCTCTCAACAACCAGAACCACGGAAATCAGGATCATCAAGGATCCAAGCTGAAAATTTTCCAGAATACCAATCCCCCAATCTTTAGTACTTCAGAGAACCCATTGGATGCTGATGACTGGTTGCAGACAATGGAGAACAACCTAAAAGTAGCCAGAGTTGATGACAACGAGAAAGTTCTCTTTGCCACCCACTATTTGGCAGGAGATGCAAGAGCATGGTGGAATAGTATCCGCACAATGAACCATGGTCAAGTGATGACATGGGAAGCCTTCAAAATCAAGTTCAGCCGCACACACGTGCCGCAGGGCCTAGTCATCCGAATGAGGGATGAATTCAGAGATTTGAAGCAAGGCAGAATGACTGTAGTGGAGTACTGTGACAGATTCCTGCCCCTTGCAAGGTATGCACCGGATGAGATCAACACGGAGGCCAAGAAGAAGGAGAGATTCTTGAACGGACTGCATGATGAGATGCAGACTGTCCTCGTCAACATCCGTTTCCAGGATCTCGAAGAGCTAGTCGACTCCGGAATTCAGATGGAAGGAAAGATTAACTAGGCAAACGACAACCGCAAACGTCGTATGATGCAGCAATCTGGATCCAACAGTCACCAGAAGTATCGTCCCAAGCCCTCACCAGGATATGCACCAAGGAACAACCAACCCCCAATGTCTCGCCCAAGCTACCCTAACCGTAGCAGAGGAAATGTGAAGTCCGGAGGAAACAACAATCACCCCGAAAACACCAGCAATTTCAACTGTGCCCCTCCCAAGAGCAACAACAACAACAACAATAACAACACTGCACCCCGGACTGGAAGCAATGATGTGCCCGTGGTAGCAAAAGACAAGTCCCAGATAACTTGTTTCGAGTGTGGAGTGAAGGGTCACTATTCCAATGAGTGCCCCAAGAAGATTGCCGCCACTACAAATGTGAATGCCCCAGCTCAACAACAGCGTCGTGTTCAACCAGGAAGAAGATTTTCCCTAGGGAACCCTCACAACCGCAATGGCCGTCTCTTCCACATGAACGCCGAAGAAGCCCAAGAAGCGCCAGATGTAGTGCTGGGTATGTTTTCTGTCAACTCAGTTTTAGCAAGAGTGTTGTTTGATTCGGGAGCATCACACTCATTTGTCACCGAAGAATTTGCATGCACTAGTAAGATAACCCAACCAACTTGAAGCATGTCATGATAGTTCAAATCCCCGGTTCAACTACAAAAGCTAGAAAATTTTGCAAAGATGTGCCTATCAGAATACATGGGATAGATTTTTATGCTAATCTAATAGTACTCGAAACCAAAGGTTTAGAAGTAGTACTAGGAATGGACTGGATGTCAAAGCATAAAGGACTGATAGACTGTGCTAAGAAAGCCATCACCATGACCAGTAGCTCTGGAGTCTCAGTAGAGCATATATCTGAAACTTTACCCCGTCAATTCAAGTGCAACAAGAGTCTAGCCCTGCCCACCATTGACCAAGTCAGAGTAGTCTGTGAATACCCTGACGTATTCACGGATGAATTGCCCGGTATGCCCCCAGATAGGGATATTGAGTTCATTATTGAATTAATCCCCGGAACCGGACCCATAGCCTAGAGACCCTATAGCATGAACCCCTTAGCGTTAGTGGAACTGAAGAAGCAGTTGGATGCTATGTTGGCAACATGCTTGATTCAACCAAGCGCATCACCATGGAGATCCCCAGTGTTATTCGTCGACAAGAAAGATGGAGACAACCGTCTGTGCACCGATTATAGGAAGCTGAATGATGTGACCATCAAAAATAAGTACCCTTTGCCAAATATAGAGGATCTATTTGATCAATTGACTAGTGCCCAGGTATTCTCAAAGATTGATCTTAGGACTGGTTATCACCAACTTAAGATTCGTGCAACGGATATTCCGAAGACCGCCTTTACTACTCGTTATGGTTTACACGAGTATACGGTTATGTCTTTCGGATTAACCAATGCCCCTGCTTATTTCACGAATCCCATGAATAAGATCTTTATGAATTTCCTGGATAAGTTTGTCGTTGTGTTTATCGACGATATCCTTATCTACTCCAAGTCAAAAGAAGAGCATGAGCAACATCTGAGAATCATCCTAGAAACCCTGAGAGAGCATCGGTTATATGCCAAGTTTAGCAAATGTGAGTTTTGGCTGAAAGAAGTAGGATTCCTAGGACATATTGTGTCTGCCGGAGGAGTCTCTGTTGATCCCAACAAGATCAAAGATGTCGAAGAATGGGAAGCCCCAACCACTAATACGTCCAAAACGTATCTACTTTCCCGAACACTTTTGCTATTGTTTCTCCTCTATACTTGTGTGATTTGGATGCAACTAATGCGAACTGACGTTGTTTTTAGCAGAATTGCCTTGGTGTCTACTTTTTTTGCAGAAAATCAACTATCAGGAAAAATCTCGGAAAATATGCCAAAAATCCTATTTCACCCGAAGACTCCAGGAGCCAGAATACGAGACGGAGAAGAGCCAGGGGGTGGCCACACCACCTGGTGGCGCAGGCCAGGCCAGGCCGCACCAGGGGGTGGTGTGGGCCCCCCAGGAACCCCCTCGGCCTCTCTCTTCGCCTATAAGGAGCCTTCTAACCTAAAAACTTCAGGGGGTCAACGTTTTTCCAGAAGGAGTTCCGCTCCGCCGCCACCACCAGATTCCATGAAACAGCACCAGAAACTCCGTTCTGGCACCCTGCCGGGACGACGAATTGGAGGAGATCATCGCCATCATCATCACCATCGCTTCTCCATCGACCATCCATGTTTCCCCCATCTATGAGTGAGTAATCCCCCGTTGTAGGCTATGGGGATGGTAGGGATTGGATGAGATTGTTCATGTAATGGCATCAGATTGTTAGGGCATGGTGCCTAGTATCTTTTATTAGTGCTTTATGACTTTGTTGCGACTTGTTGTGCTTAATGCTTGTCACTAGGGCCCGAGTGCCATGATTTCAGATCTGAACATGTTATTGATTCATTATGATAGTATTGTTCTTGGTCTTATCTACAAGTTGTATACACACATTGTTGTCCGGAACCTATGGCCCCGAAGTGACAAAAATCGGGATAACCGGAAGGGAATGGCTTTGATGTGAGGATCACATGTGTTCACGGAGTGTTAATGCTTTGCTCCGGTGCTCTATTAAAAGGAGCACCTTAATCGCCAGTAGTTCCCTAGAGGCCCCGCTGCAAACGGGCTGGCAGGACAAAAGATGTTGTGCAAGTTCTCATTGCGAGCACGTATGACTATATATGGAACACATGCCTAGGATTGTCTAGTACTTGGATGCTTTATCTTATTTATCTGCAATTTCCCTATGTTCTGATTGCTATGTGAATTGTCTTGGCCATGCAACGCCCATCCATCCATCCCTATGCCTACCGCACTCGGATCCCGCTGTTTACTGCTTTTGTTACTACTGTCTTTGCTTTACTACTGCTGCTGCTTTACTATTCCTACTACAAAACTATTGCTACTTATAAACTGCAGTGAGCAAGATTGTTTCCAGGTGCAGCTAAATTGACAACTCAGTTGTTAAGGCTTATAAATATTCTTTGGCTCCCCTTGTGTCGAATCAATAAATTGGGTTTCACTTCCCTCGAAAATACTGCGATACACCCCCTATACTTGTGGGTCATCAAGACTATTTTCTGGCGCTGTTGCCGGGGACCATAGCTTTATTTATCAAGTTCACTTGGATTCTCTATTGTTCGCTGCTATCCATCCATCATGGGTAAGTCTCGTGATGGCAAGTTTCCTATTTTACCATCCACTACAAGAAGAGGTACGGTTCTTAACACCTCTGCTGCTCTTGATTCACCATCTGTTATAAGTAAGATCGTTACACCACCACATACACATGCTACACACACTGCTACTACTGCTGAATCTGAAACTTCTGATGCTGTTTCTACTGTGCTTGATAAGAGTGGTTCATTAGGTCCTTTCCTAGATGCTACGATTGCTAGAACTATAGCTGGAAATACCGAAACTCCTAATGAAGACACTACCACACCTGTTAGCTCACCTGAGTCTAGTGAGAGTTATGATATTGAAGAAGATTATGTTGAGATGACCGATGAGTTTATTAAAGAATGTAAGAACACCCATGATAGGAGCGCTGCTAAGAGTCTCCTTGAGAGGCGTACTATTAGACCCAAATTATATCCTGCTGCTAAGTTTGCTGCTTCTCCCATAAACATTATAGATGAAGATTATGATTTCTCTCTCGATCTATCTTACATAGCTATTGTCGAGAAAGAACCCTTTTGTGGGACTAAGAATGAAAGTGCGGTAGCACATATGAATGAACTTTCTACCATGAGTGGCTTGTTTTCTGATGATATTAAGATGCGTACTTACTTTGTTGCTAAGATTTTTCCTTTTTCACTGAAAGGAGAAGCTAAAACTTGGTTTAGTAATTTACCTCCTGGATCTATTGATAGCCCTGAGTGCTTGATTAGTACTTTCCTGCAGAAATATTTTCCTCCCAGTGCTAGACATGCTATTTTGCAGGAACTTTTTGATTTCAAACAGGGAGAAAAAGAGGTATTGCTTGAATCTTGGGCAAGGTTTTGTGCTTTGATTCATACACAGGCTGGAAGTCCATTACCTAAGAATGAGCTTCTTGATATATTTTATAATGGACTAACTGAGGAATCTAGGACATACCTAGATAGTTGTGCTGATTATGTTTTCAGGAATAGGACTCCTAAGGAAGCTAAGGAATTAATGGCTAAAATAAGCAAGAATTATGAAGATTGGACTCCTCCTAAACAAGCTATACCTAAAGTAATTGTACCTGAACCATCTATTCCTAAGCCTATTCCAACATCAAAGAAGAGGGGAGCTATTGAATTAAATGATGAAGTGATGAAGGAAGCTAAGAAATGTCTTAAGGAGAAGGGAATTAAAGCTGCAGATGTCAAGAATTTACCTCCTATAGAAGAATTATGTAAGCCTATTTCCTACTCACCCACTATTGAGGTACACTCCCTCCAACACTTTGATGAAGGTGATATCCCTTACTCTAAACCTCCTGATAAATGCTTAGAAGAATTTGATATCTTTATTGTTAAGCAAGATAACTTTAATAAAAGGGTGCAAAATCATCTAATGGAAAACACTAGAGCTATTGTTGAGTTGAAAGATATTGTGGAAAGAACCTCTAATGATGTTAAAATGATTGTTAAACACTTTCAAATGGTTCAAACTCAAATAGATCAACTCGTTAAAGTGCAAAATGACTTGCTAGTTAATGTTGCTAAAGAAAAACATGCTTACGAAATTAGAACTAGAAGTGGTGCTGCCACCCAGGATCCTCTATATCCTGAGGGGCATCCCAAAAGAATTGAGCAGGATTCTCGACAAGCTGAAAATAGTGGTTCTACTCGTAAGAAAAGGAAAAAGAAACATAAAACTGTTGTAGAACCCTCTGAACCTGCTATAGGTCCTAATAGTATATGTATCTCTAATGCTAAAACTGAAAGTGGTAATGAAGAAAATGAAGTTCCTAATGAAGAAAAAGTTGAAGAAGAATCTGAAAACCACACTAAGACTACTAAATACACCAAAGAAGATTTTATTGCTAAGAAACATGGTAGTGAAAGTGAACCTTGGGTCCAAAAACCTATGCCTTTCCCTGATAAGAAACACAAGTCAAAAGAAGATGAACACTATAATAAGTTTTGTGAGTGGATGAAGCCTTTATTCTTGCAAATTCTTTTGACTGATGCTATTAAATTGCCTCCTTACTCAAAGTATATGAAGGACATTGTCTCGAATAAAAGGAAGATCCCTAATGAAGAAATTTCTACTTTGCTTGCTAATTATTCCTTCAATGGTAAGGTTCCTAAGAAACTTGGAGACCCAGGGATTCCAACTATCCCTTGCTCTATTAAGAGCAGTTATGTTAGAACTGCTTTGTGTGATTTGGGAGCTGGAGTTAGTGTTATGCCTTTCTCTCTCTATAAGAGGCTTCAGCTTGAAAAATTGATACCAACTGATATATCTTTGCAAATGGCTGATAAATCTACCACTATTCATGTGGGTATATCTGAGGATGTACCTGTTCAGGTGGCTTACAATTGCTTGATATTAACTGATTTTGTCGTGCTTGAAATGCCAGAAGATGATAATATGTCTATTATTCTTAGGAGACCTTTTCTTAATACTGCAGGAGCTGTTATTAATTGTAATCAAGGAAAGGTGACCTTCAATGTTAATGACAAGGAACATACTGTCTATTTCCCCAAGAAGATTGAAAGGACTTATGGTCTGAATTCAATTGAACATGTTGAAGGCATTCAAGTTGGACAAATATATTGTCCCATACCAAGAGAAAAATTTGAAACTATTATGATTGGGACCATTGCTATCAAGGTTAAGGTAACATAATCATTAGTGGAGTACAAAGTTTTGTCTCATATGCAATTGTTTTGGTAGCAAGACTTGATCAACCTTGCTAACAAAAGGATTCCATTGAACAAAACAATGTTTTCATTATGATTATCTCTGTTTATTTCTATCCTTTGCATTTTAGTTTTTACTTTCGTTTAGTTTTCTTTGTGTTGTTAGTTGCTTGCATGCTAGAACTTCTGTAGTTCTAGCCTTGTTTTGTCCTTGCATCATGTTTCAAAAAGAAAAGAAAAAATCTGTTTGTCAGAAAAATCATTCTTCTATTTCTGAAAAAAGCCCAAAAATAAAGTGTCTCGAAAAATTCTAGAAAATTCATATTAAATTTTACATGAAAAAAGGGGCAGAGTACCTGGTAGGTACCAGGGGGGCCCACCAGGAAGGCACACCATGTGGTGGCACGGCCAGCCCTGGGTGGCGCCATGCCCTGGTGTGGGCCACCCCTGGCCCCCCACTTACTCTCTCACCTTCCACTTTCTTCTCTCTCCCGAGTAAGCTCCAGTTCATAGCTCAAAATCGCGTTCTTGATGTTCTTGCTCTCGATTATTTTGATCTCCTTGCTCAGCCCATCCTTCTTGCTGAAATTTGGAGCATTTGTTCCCTGGTATGTGACTCCTCCCCTTGTCCAAGTAGATTTGTGTTTAGTGGATTATATGTTGAGTATTTTGCTACTGTAGGTGACTGGTTATGAGAGCTTCTAAGCTTGTTTGATGCTTAGAGATATAGTTTTGATGCATGTTTAGGCCTCTTGCAAGTCCCTATGAGTAGAATCCTTCATTATATTTACTTTGCAATCACTTGTTTAATAGGTGTTTAAATTTCAGAATACCAAGCATGAACAACTATACTTTTGGAGAGATATTTGAGAGTGATGCACCTAGGAGGTCGAGGCCCTCAGAACAGCCTCTCAAGCTAGGCCATCATACAATAAAGACCTCATTGCAACACGTATTGGCAGTGAAAGGGATGATGGAGACGCTCACCCATCCTCTTTTCCTTGTTTTACTTTCTTGCAAGCTGCAGGTATTCTTGATGATTTCTTGCTACTGATTGAGAGGGTTGGTTTGACCTCTTATATGCAAGATGAGAGTGCACAATACGCTTTGCTCACCAAAACTTTTGTTGGGAGCTTCTCATTTACTAACACACCCTATCAATCTACTGTCTCTTTTAAAATCTATGATATGCCCTTCACCATGCCTTTGGAGAGATTTTGCAGTATTATAGGTGTGCGTATGACAGGGACCATGAAGAAAATTCAAGGGTGGCCTACTGATTTGTTGGAGTTTTACCGAGGGGTGACCAATGATGATGACCACGTAGCGCAGCGCGGAAAGATAAGAAATATCCAACTCCCTGCTCTTAGATACTTTGCATATTATCTTGCTACTAGTGTATTGGGTAGGGAGAACACTAGTAATATCTCCAACTATCATTTAGCATTCCTTGCTGCTGCGCTTAACAATGATACTCGGTACAATCTTGGCTCGCTTATTGCTCGCCGCCTAGCTGCTAGGGGGCCTATCTATGGGGGCATCATTGCCTCGCATGTAGTCAATGTAGTAGGTCTTTCAGTGGATCCCGATGATGCTATGCTAGCACCACAGAGGCTTGAACTTGTTGCCATGAAAACTCATCACTTTGTCACTGCTATCTCTGATTTGAACAATCTAGTATATAGGATGATTTTCACTAACGGGGATGAAAGGGAGATCCTTTTTCCACAACCTGCTTTGTTTAGTGTTGACAGGAGACCATGGTCGCGCTCCAAGGAGGAGATGGACGAGCAGCTTCGCTTGCTGGGTTTCCACGAGCAGCACCAGGAGGATGTGCCCTCCTATGATTACTCTGCACATTACGGAGGGACATACTCGAGCTCGCACCAGGACGAGGGTACATCCTCGTCGTACCACGGTGACACTTCATCTTGGCCAGCTTGGGATTGATACCCACTTAGGCCAAAAGCCTAAGCTTGGGGGGAGGTACGCCGACACCGCACTCATCTCCATATCATGTTGCGTCGGTACTTTGTATATTCATGTTTTCATTCTCTTTTTAGTTTTTGTTCTTCTTTGCTTTTGCTTTCTAAAAACACAAAAAGACCAAAAATATTTTTGTTGTTTCTCTTTGGTTTGCTTCTTCTTTTTTCCTTGGTTTGTTTTTCCCTTTTTGCTTTGTTTGAACTATTCGAAAAATCCAAAAAGATTTTGCTTTGTTTGTTTTTCCCCTTTGGTTCTTGTTTAAAAATCGAAAACACCAAAAATATTTGTCATTCTTCTTTGGTTTTTGCGAGTTTGCTACAGGGTTCGGCAGTTCTCAGTGGAATATTGGTTTGATATTATTATTCAAGCCACACAAGTGAAGAGCAATAATGAGGATTAATGACAACTTGAGGCGTGGTAAGAGGCTGGTAACGAACTCTATTTGTTTTCATTTTTGTACATATACTCATCACTGTGGGCATGCTTAGTCCGTTCATGTAGAGTGTATGTTTTCTTTGGATGCTTAGTAGTTCTTGCTTTCTTATGATTAGCTCCAGCTCGCTAGTAGTTTGTAGCATGTCTTATGAATGTTTGCTTGCATTGCTCTATTCATAAATTGGTATGACACCGTGGTATGCTCCTCTGAATGTTTCATTTGAATTGACTTGGCACATGCTCACGCATGCACATGACTGTAATAATCAGTTAAGCCTTGATGAATTATTTTGCCTTGAGGATCTTGAATCACTTCCATGCCATGAGTAGTCTTGTTTTGTTGCAAGCATGATAATGACAACTATTGCTCTCTCGTTTGTCGCTCCCTTACTATTGCTAGCCTTCACTTCCACTGAGTGTTTTACTCAAGTTTCCAACTTCCTAAACCAAATATTTCCAAAGTGTCCACCATACCTACCTATTAGCATCATTTGCTACTTCCGTGCATATTTAATATGCCTTGTTTTCTTCCGAATAAATGTTTGCTTGTTATGGGAAAATTAGTTAGTAAAGCTCTCACGAACTTGATGGCACACTTTATTTCCTGCACTTAATAAACCTGAACCATTGTGAACTCTCCATGAAAGTTAGGTGGTTGCAAATTATAGGCTGGGGATTAGCAGAATCGTGCTGTCATGGGGAAAGCTTTCAACACTTGTAAATATATACCCAGTTGATACCTTGCTCTTTTGTTTGCAGATGTCGTCGGTGTGAAATAAAAGGGGAGCTTGTAAGTCCATGGAGTTATGTATGTGTGTTAGAGAAACACCTGGGCCGCTAGTCTAATCCATGCTGACATGGTGGAAACCTGCAGCATAACCATAATGATATCTATGAAGCATTCTTCTTATAAAAAAGAGAGAGATAGCTATTGAGAAAAAGAAAAAAAGATTTATGAAAAGAGGAAAGAGAGAAAAAAAGCACCATTTTCCCATGGTAAATAAGAAGATTGCTGAGATACTCATTGTCTGCTTGCCTTGTCATTTTGATATGGGGATTCTTCCGTATCATCGGGCAAGGGGTACCCCGTTGGTGGTTCTCAATGATACGCACATACTTACGATGACAAGAACTTACCGGTAACTAAAGTTGAGTAGCATGAGGAGCGGCCCTCGTACTCAAGGGACTTGGGATTTTCAGTTTATAGTCTGTCAAGCATATAACTCATATTGGACCTCACTTTCACCTTAACCACATTAAAGATGCTTATGATAGGGGCAATGAGAGCTCAAAGCTAACGAGTACCATACTTTCAGCATTTGGAAGCCTTTCAAATTATTCAAAACCTTTTCTTCTACTTGTTGAGTCTCCACATATTCTTTGAGCACCTTCTTGAGAGCATAGTTGTAATTCTTTGTGTTTGCTCCATTACTTGATTATTTGTGTTATGACTTTGATGCCTGTATCCTTGATATCTTTACTTCTAGTCATCACTTGAACTTCAAAGGTGCCTTGATATTCATAATCAAAGGGCAAGCGAGATACCACTCTATCATACCTTTTTATGAGCATTGTAATGTTACTTATGTTTGTGCTTCATGCTACTTATTATTCTTGAGTTGGAGTCTCTTCATAGCTTGCAATGACTATTAAGTAGACTCAGTTGCATACCCTTTATTATGAATTGTCTAAATAGTTGATCACATTGCTGAGAAAATTTACATCATATGAAGCAAATGTGTTCGTGAAAGTTCTTTTATCGCACTCAGTTTTCAACTGAATTGCTTGAGGACAAGCAATAAGCTAAGCTTGGGGGGAGTTGATACGTCCAAAACGTATCTACTTTCTCGAACACTTTTGCTATTGTTTCTCCTCTATACTTGTGTGATTTGGATGGAACTAATGCGGACTGACGCTGTTTTCAGCAGAATTTCCTTGGTGTCTACTTTTTGTGCAGAAAATCAACTATCAGGAAAAATCCCAGAAAATATGCCAAAAATTCTATTTCACCCGAAGACTCCAGGAGCCAGAATACGAGACGGAGAAGAGCCAGGGGGTGGCCACACCACCTGGTGGCGCGGGCCAGGCCAGGCCGCGCCAGGGGGTGGTGTGGGCCCCCCAGGCACCCCCACGGCCTCTCTCTTCGCCTATAAGGAGCCTTCTGACCTAAAAACTTCAGGGGGTTTGATGTTTTTCCAGAAGGAGTTCCGCTCTGCCGCCACCACCAGATTCCACGAAAGAGCACCAGAAACTCTGTTCTGGCACCCTGCCGGGACGGGGAATTGGAGGAGATCATCGCCATCATTATCACCATCGCTTCTCCATCGACCATCCATGTTTCCCCCATCTATGAGTGAGTAATCCCCCGTTGTAGGCTATGGGGATGGTAGGGATTGGATGAGATTGTTCATGTAATGGCATCAGATTGTTAGGGCATGGTGCCTAGTATCTTTTATTAGTGCTTTATGACTTTGTTGCGACTTGTTGTGCTTAATGCTTGTCACTAGGGCCCGAGTGCCATGATTTCAGATCTGAACATGTTATTGATTCATTATGATAGTATTGTTCTTGGTCTTATCTACAAGTTGTATACACACGTTGTTGTCCGGAACCTATGGCCCCGAAGTGACAGAAATCGGGATAACCGGAAGGGAATGGCTTTGATGTGAGGATCACATGTGTTCATGCAGTGTTAATGCTTTGCTCCGGTGCTCTATTAAAAGGAGCACCTTAATTTCCAGTAGTTCCCTAGAGGCCCCGCTGCAAACGGGCTGGCAGGACAAAAGATGTTGTGCAAGTTCTCATTGCGAGCACGTATGACTATATATGGAACACATGCCTAGGATTGTCTAGTACTTGGATGCTTTATCTTATTTATCTGCAATTGCCCTATGTTCTGATTGCTATGTGAATTGTCTTGTCCATGCAATGCCCATCCATCCATCCCTATGCCTACCGCACTCGAATCCCACTGTTTACTGCTTTTGTTACTACTGTCTTTGCTTTACTGCTGCTGCTGCTTTACTATTCCTACTACAAAACTGTTGCTACTGATAAACTGATGTGAGCAAGATTGTTTCCAGGTGCAGCGGAATTGACAACTCAGTTGTTAAGGCTTATAAATATTCTTTGGCTCCCCTTGTGTCGAATCAATAAATTGGGTTTCACTTCCCTCAAAAATACTGCGATACACCCCCTATACTTGTGGGTCATCAACCACTCAAACCCAATTCCGTGCATTTCTCGGATTAGCGGGATACTACCGCAAGTTCGTAGAAGGATTCTTGAGCATCGCCAGACCCATGACCCAATTGTTGAAGAAGGACAAGAAGTTTGAATGGACCAACAAATGTGAAGCCAGTTTCCAGGAGCTGAAGAAGAGATTGATTTCAGCCCCAATATTGGTCATGCCAGATATCAAGAAGCCGTTTGATGTGTATTGTGATGCACCCAAGATCGGTCTCGGATGTGTACTGATGCAAGAAGGCAAAGTCATCGCTTATCTGTCTCGACAACTGAAGCAGCATGAGTAGAACTATCCGACCCATGATCTATAGTTGGCAGTCGTAGTTTTGGCATTGAAGACATGGCGTCATTATCTGATGGGTAATCGCTGTGAGATTTACTCAGATCACAAAAGCTTGAAGTATATTTTCACTCAGAAGGAGCTGAATATGAGGCAAAGGAGATGGATAGAGTTAATCAAGGATTATGACCTTGACATTCACTATCACCCCGACAAAGCCAATGTGGTAGCGGATGCTCTTAGCAGATTGCCCTGTAGGCTAAACACCATGATCAAGGAGAAGCAGCCAAGTTTGTATGAGGAGTTGGAGTAGTTCCGGACTGAACTAGTTAGCAAAGGATTCTTAGCTAGCATTGAACTTCAACCCACTTTGATTAGCCAAATCAAGGAAGCCCAGAAGGGAAATGAAAGTATCAACGGAATCAAATGTCGTATTGGTACGGGAAAGGTACCTGGATTCATCGAAGACGAAGAAGGAGTTCTGTGGTACAAAGGCCGTATCTATGTGCTAGCAGATTCGGAGCTGAAGCAAGTTATCATGCAGGAAGCTCATGATACTCTTTATTCTATCCACCCAGGAGGAACAAAGATGTATCAAGTTTGAAAGAGCAATTTTGGTGGTACAAGATGAAGAGAGAAATCGTAAGCTACATCGCCAAGTGTGACATCTGTCAGAGGGTCAAAGCGGAACATCAGAGGCCCATAGGACTGTTGCAACCATTGCAGATTCCGGAATGGAAATGGGATTCCGTCGGAATGGACTTTATCACCGGATTGCCTACTTCTAGTAGGGGAAATGACTCAATCTGGGTCATCATTCATAGACTGTCCAAGGTAGCTCACTTTATACCTGTCAAGACAACTTACTAGGGTTCGAAGCTAGCAGAGCTGTACATTGCTAGGATTGTTAGTCTGCATGGAACCCCCAAAACCATAGTATCTGATCGAGGAACCCAATTCACCTCGAGATTTTGGCAGAAAGTTCAGGAAGGATTAGGAACCAAGTTGAATTTCAGCACCGCTTATCACCCGCAAACTGATGGACAGACTGAAAGAGTCAACCAGATCTTAGAAGATATGTTAAGAGCTTGTGTGTTAGAGTATGGATCAAAATGGGAAGACTGCCTACCTTTCGCAGAATTCTCATAAACAACAGTTATCAAGCTAGTTTTCAAATGGCACCATTTGAGTTCCTATACGGAAGAAAGTGTCGCACCCCTTTGAATTGGTCGCAAGTAGGAGAGCGTCAGATCTTTGGACCCGACATTCTCCGAGAAGTTGAAGAGAAGGTTCACAAAGTCCGTGAGCACCTCAAGACCGCCCAATCCAGACAGAAGAGTTATGCTGACAAGAGAAGGAGAGACCTGACTTTCAATGTCGGAGATTTTGTATATCTCAAGGTTTCACCACTGAAGGGAACCCAACGTTTTAGTCTGAAAGGGAAGTTAGCCCCTAGATATATCGGACCCTTCAAGATTCTGAATCGTCGAGGAGAAGTATCTTATCAACTGGAACTGCCAGAGGAGATGTCAGCCATCCACAATGTGTTCCATATCTCGCTACTTCGCAAATGCTTAGAAGTGCCGGCGAAGACCGAAGTTTTCAAGAATATCGATCACCGAGCTATTGATATCAACAAAGACCTGGCGTATCATGAAGTGCCCATCCGTATCCTAGAGGAAGCCTACAGAACCACCAGGACCAGGAGTATCAAATTTCTCAAGATTCAATGGAGCAACCATACCGAAGAAGAAGCCACTTGGGAGTGAGAAGATTATATTAGGACAGAGTTCCCAGATCTCTTTAGTTTCTAGTTTTCTTTCGTAAATCTCGGGACGAGATTTTGTTTAAGGGGGGAAGGTTTGTAACATCCCAAAACTTAATCCAAGGTTAATCAAGATCCAATCTACCCAATTTAGGGCTAACAAAACCTTTTTCCATTTAAAATGATTAAGAATTCATATGTGTGTGCATTTAAATTAGGAGTTGTTTTGAATTGCCGTGTCTGAGTGATCCATTGGTTGTAAAATGATTCTAAGGTGAATTAAACATCATATAGGTCATTCCCAAACAAATCCCAAAGAAAAACAAATCAAAATGAATAAAATAAGGAAATGGTCATTTGTGCCATTTTAATCACCATGCCTACTTTAGCTATTCCTAGAACTCAAATCCTAATAGAAACAATTGTGGATCTTTGCACCCCTTGCTAGTACAAGTAGTGAAGTACCAAGGCCCACTTTGTTTCACCCCAAAAACTTTCAAACACTAAATTTAAACGACATTTGAAAATTGAATGTAGTTCATATGTATAGATCACACTTATTTCAAAACCACTCAAATGAACTCCACTTTCAAAACCCAAGCACACCTAGAAGCTCAAGCATAAGATACATCACTCCACCAAAAATCAGCCCAAAATTCAAACAAAAGTTTCTTTTGGCCATTTTGTCAAACACCTTGTGGGAGAATCAAATTAGCCTAATTATTATTGTTTTTGATCAAATCTTGTCGAGCCATTTGGTGTGCATTGATCATCCCTGTCTCCCCCAAGTCCAACCAGACCAAAACCAACCCTATCTCTAGCCCCTGGCGCCAGTGCCATGCCGCCCCGATGCCATGCTTGCCGGCCAACCTTGCCAACGCAGCAACAGACCGCCAGCCCCTCTCCGCCGCTCCAGGAAGCACGCCGTCACCTCACCGCCGCCCACGGTCCACCTCACGGCCACTGCTAACCCCTGGACCACTCCCCAGCCTCCCTGCCCTTTCTCTCTGCACGTAGCCATAGCACGCCAGAGTGCCCTCACTGCCAGCACGCCACATACCGCGCCTCGACCGTAGACCGCGCACGCCGCTCTGCCTCGACCCCAGCACCCCGCCAGACATGGCCGTGCACCGCCGCGCGACCCATAGTCGCCGAGCGCCGCGTCGAGCATCGCCTCTGTCTCCTAGAGCGCGTGACGCTCCCTACCATATGTCACCTCCCCTAGCCACACCATTGAGCCGTAGAGCACCACCAGGGAACCGCCCACCATCCGCCTACCTCACCCACGCCGATAGCCCCCTGTATCGCCCTCGCCGGAGACGCCTTCCCACACCTCTCGGTCTCACCATCGCGCCTATATAAGAGCCCTCCCTAGCACCGTTTCTTCACACCACTCAACTCCCCTCTCACCACTGATCCTTCCCCACCTCTCGCTGGAGCCGCTCGAGCCATAATTCACCAGAATTGCACCGGGGGATCCCGCTGTAGAGGAGGAGACGCTGCCGTTGATTCCATCCACCGCAACCCCTGCCGTGACCTCGCCTGAGTCCGCCGTCACCGTCCAGTTCGATCGCCTACCTCGCCGCACTAGCTGGAGCCCTGGTACGTCCCTAGTAGACCCCTACTGGCCGTTTAGGGTTTGGTCTCGCCGGTGACGAGTCCGTCGTCGACAACGACTATGAGCCGTCGATCTCTGTTCTAATCGCGTGGCCCAGATTGATAGATACCGTTTCGGGTTTTATGTCTCGCTGACAAGCGGGACCAACCTGTCAGCCACCCTCTGCGCCGCTGAGCGTCACTGGGCCGGACCATTTCCTTTCCCGCGCGACCAGTTAATTCAAATATAGATTTTTCTATTTAGGTTTAAACTCAATTCTGTCCCTTAGTTTAAAAATCAATTTAGAAAGATTTACTGAACCAAATTGAGTGATTCCAATTTTGCTGGAAATCATCTGAAAAGATCTATCCAAGACCGTTGGATTTAATTCATTTAGAGTTAGAGATCTCTCCTAGCAAAAATAACAAAACAGAGGCTTTTGCACATTCAAACATTTTTATAAAATCAACCCTAATAGCTTTTGATTTGTTTCCAACTCTCAAAAATCACATTTAACCATACCTATATGAATATGTAATAATATTAAGGTTTGCATGCAGTGACTTTGGACTAGTACCAAAATAATGCTATATGGGCATTTCTAGTCACTTTAAATCATTAACTATTAAACTTAAACTTAATTAAATGAGATCCAACATTTAAATCACATTCCCATATGTTAGAATATGTGGTGATGACATGTGTACACATGATCCCATATTTTAATTGGAGAATATTAAATCTTAGTTAATTTCAATGAGTAGAAATTACTTTTCTCAAATAAAAAGATTGAAGCTAGTTCAATTAAACCTTGTGATGGTAATAGATCATCAAAGGTGTGCCTTAGTGTGCTAAGTAGACTAGTTAAGCTTTGTTTGGTGATTGTGTATTCCGTATGTATTTATAGAAGATAGTACCGACCAAGCTTACGAGGAGGAGGAGTTCTACCAAGAGGAGGAGGAAGAAAACTTCAACCACTGCACCAACCAAGGCAAGCTAACACTTGCAAGTATTATACTAGCAAGCTTAGAGGGGTGTCTGTCTCTCTCGCATTAGTTGGTATACCATTTGCAACGGAGGGCCCCGAAAGGGGTGTAGTATAGACAACTACTTGATCAGCGTTGTGCTGAAAGTTCGTAGGTAAGAACGGTTCTTGTGCGAAAGCCCATTCAGCCACGTAAAACATGCAAAGATAAAGTAGAGGCGTCTAACTTTGTTTTGCAGGGGGGCGTTGCTTTGTGATATGGTTGTGGCAAAGGTAAAGTGATTACATTTTGTTACATAGTAGTAGATGGTCACGATAATGACGAACTACCACACCGGAATGACACCGGTACCCTGGTGTCTACGGCGCCGGAACCCTAGCATCGGAACCCGATGATGACAGATGGAGATCACGACGTGAAGGACCATATCACATAGCATTTACATTCAATATTATTGTTTGTATATCTTATTGTGTGCTAGTATTAGATACTCGACGGTAGCCTAATAAGATGATCCCTATTAAAATAACCAACGATTGTGTTCCCCCTTAGTGTGCACCACCAAGAAAGTTCTTCGGTATGAGGCAAGCCGTGATGATCGGGTGTCAGACATATCTATATTCGCATACAATGGGTGCAAGCCATTTTGCACAATGAATACACTAAGGTTGAGTTGGCGAGCCTAGCACGCCACAGAAGCGTGGCCTCGGAACGCGGATGGTCGAAAGATCGAGCACGAGTCGCATGAATGATGTGACCGACATTTAGCGTCCACCCTTGAACCCACATTGATGGCCGTGATGATCGGGGGAGATGTGACTGATAGGGGTCGTGTTATCACTAGGAACCCTCTTTGGGGATAGGTGTTTCCGAGTGGAGTTATTATTAACTCATTTAATTATAAACTTAGTCTAAATTCCTTTTGCAATTATAAATGTAGATGGGTTCTTTCATGTTGACACCTAAATGGTTAGAAGGAGAGAAGCTCAGATTAGATGGATCGAACTTCTCCACTTGGGTTGCTAGTCTCCATGTTCTCCTTAGCAAGAACGACATGGTCGATTACATACTCGACGAGATGGATCTGGATCCGTCCACAGACCTTGAGAACCTAGAGGAGCGGAAAGACCGCTATCTCCGTCGGGAGATGGCCTCCTATATTTCAGTTGTGATGCGTTTTGGAATGGTGGACGAACTGTGGCCTTTCGTGGGTGATGTCAACCCTTGTTCGGTGATGCTACAGCTTAGGACACATTTCGTGCAGGAGACACGCATCTGGGAGCATGAGTTGATGGGAGACTTCCTCTCCATTAAGATGGAGGAGAACTCGTCACTGGACAACCACTTAGAGCACATGCATGATGTGTACATGAGGCCAGCATACTTCCTGGACGTCTGGATTACAGGCTCTTTCGCAAATGCTGTTGTGCTGTGATCGCTTCCACCAAGCTACCAAGCACAAGTCAGGACTTGCGTAATGAGGGGCGACACGGAAACAATGGAGTTCCATCGGTTCATGACACATCTCAGGAATGTGTTGGTTGAACCAGATGTCGCTCAGGTCATCAACGACAAAGGTATATATTTGATATACAGTTTTATAAATGTTATAATCTTGCAAACACATTTGCAGTGTTAAGTATATCTGATACTTGTTCTGTTTTATTGAAAACAGGTCCTTCTGCATAGAGGTGCTTGCTGGAGAGAGGTGACATTGCGTGTTGATGGCGAGCATGATGATGATGGCCGATGACACACTCCCTCGACATTTATCATTTAGTTTGTGTTTTAGGATAATTATTGTAATCAAGAGATTGTGAACTTCTTTAGTGTGTCTCACACTTCGTGAGACGGTTATTCATATGAGTTTGTAACAAACGATTGTTCCACTTTTATGAATGATTTCTATTCGTGTTCATATCTTGTTTGATTATGTGTGAATTATCCTTGTTGTTTGAAACTAATTGATAATGTATGAACATTTGTAAAATATTAAAATGCCTTGTTTAAAATACCCAACTTAATGATATTTCATTAGTAAATGAAAAACCATTGTTTAAATTCAAAGTTATGTGATAATATGTGAAAGTCATTCGATTTCTTGTCACATATAAATCATGCCTAAGTTCGGCAAAATAACCTGAACACCGTGTATTACTTGAATACAAAGTGTTTGATGAATTGTTAAATAGAATACATATTCGATGTGTTGTGTTTTAACGGAAAATGGTAATTATCATTAAGTGATTGTTTAAATGTGTAAAGTAAGTTTACCAAAAGAAACATGAATATGAAACTATTTGATTTGATCAAAGTGTTTCATCAACAAAGGCTATAAATATAAAAGAGAATCCAATTACTATGATTTGATCAATAGTAATGAAATTCGAATTTATAAGAATGGCATAAAAGAAATTGTGGAATGCAAAGTGTTTTGAAACGTCAAAATACAAAGCATCGCAATGTGATATTAGATATCAAAAAGGGGTTGAATAGAAGGCACCGAATAAATCGTTGTAGTATATATGTAGAGACCATTAGTTAGAAATAGTTAGCACTCAATGAGTTTACAGTGAACCATTAGAATTCGTGAAAGTTTTGGGGTTATTCGATATAACCAAAACAATAGCGAATAAGTCCTTGTAGTATATTCATTGGAAACTTTGAATACGAAACCCATAGCTCAAACCAAAAGGAAAGCAAGATTCGTATTGCTTGGATTTTGGTGCATTCTTGAGAAAGCTCACTTCTAGTGATGTTTCTCAATTATGGAGCAAATGGAAATTAGTGTAAAACACGATGAGGATTCAAAACCCTGCATCAGAGTGTTGAGAAGCGCCACAGACAGCATTCCGAAACGATTCTCTTCGTGGAAGGAAAGAATCAATGATTCTGATCATTGTGTTTTTCCCCTCCACTATTGTTTTTTCACTATATGAAGTAGGATTCAAAATGTAAATCCATATCTTGTATGGAGACATTTGTGAATCACTTGTCATGATTTTTGAAATATGATATACCTACGAACTACAAAGGAAATGATGGTAAACTAGAATTATGAGAAATCCTAATAGCAAAATTCCTTTGAGATTAGAAAGCGATTCGTTGCTGAATCTCACAAGTAAAGGAGTTACTTGGAACTTTACCAAATGACTGCAAAGCCATAGTAGGAAAAAGGGGTGAATGACAAAAGCACAATTTGTCAAGCATTGGACAAATTCAAATGAATTTGATTCATGTGTGCTAAATGTCTAGTGGATTTAAAACTAGTAAAGTACTAGTATCTCATAGTAAATCTCCAAGTTTGATATTTGATAAAAAGATTTTGATGTTGTTCAAAGTAATAAGGAGATATGCAATTTGCATAAAATTGAGTGGGAGCTATGAAAGTCTTCCTAAAACAATATGTGATTGACATATTTTTAAGTGGGAGCAATATAAGACTTAAATTCAAATATGTAAGAACATAGTTTGAGTAAAGAGTACTGACTCGTACCCAAATATGTTAGCAACATAGTTTGAGTGGGAGCTTATAGGAGTAATTCTTAAGTAAGTTAAGGATGAAAGCGCAAATACTTATAAAAAATGATTTATAACATGTAGAAGTTGATAATAGGTGTATTATGATATTATGTAGTATTTCTTAAGGGATTCTGAAAGGGGTTTTAGAATAGAAGTTAATTAAGGAACTGGTCCTTAATAACTCAAATTAGGAATAGCATTAAGTTTAACATCAATGTTGAAAGAAAGAAAAGGATGATCATCATCCACTATGTTGAGACATAGGTTCTATCTTAGTAAACCATGATGATAACTTAGCATAATATGTGATCCAATAAGGAATGTTTGAAAGTGATTAAGTTCAAATCACAGAACATTGAGCTAAGTTTGTCTGCAGTGTCTAGTAGAGAACTGTGGATATATTTTCCAAATCCATAAAGGATAACATATCTTAAAGCATAAAGAGTTATGTTATAAGGAAATATGTTGGAAACTCCTCTAGATACCAATTAGAGTCAAATAGGAAGCGAGGTGAACAAAACATCAAAAGTTGCACATAGTGCACTAGTGTTTCGATGAATACATTTATAATAATAGATAAGGGTACCATATAAAGTGGTGTATAATGTTATGGAGGGGCTAGTTCGCTTTTAACGTAGAATGCTGTGTCCCAGGGCACAATGCCCATGAGAAAGCCCTCGAGGTTGATCTAACGTCACTGTAGGCTCCTGGAATCAGGCCTCGTTCTGCTGCCATAGCGATGATGCATACACATAGATGTTATCATGTGATGATAGAGTATTAATGTCAATCAAGGTGACATTAGTAAGTTGCAAAGGATTTGGGACTGTAAAGTACAGACCCAAGACTCAACCTCTTCCATGAGCAAGCATGTTCAGGGTACTGGATATATAGTGCCAATGATTGAGAACAAATGCGGCTAGTGTATTTGTACTCTAGTGCAAGTGGGAGACTGTTGGAAATATGCCCTAGAGACAAATAGTAGTAAGGACTATTATCATATTTCATATAGTTTATGATTAAGTTTTATATCATGCTATAACTATGTTGAGTGGAAACATCAATACACGTGTGATATACAAACAACCAGGGGTTCCTAGTGAAACTCTAGTCACTGGTTCATTGGTCAACAGATGATCATGTTTCCTGATCATGTGGCATTTATGGCAGTTGGAAATGAGGTCATCTCATTCTGAGAATGAGATGATGAACCAATACCCAACCTAAACAACGTGACCCAATCATGTCACGAAGTTCAAAGTTATGATGATTAGAAATGGATCCTCGTAGACTATTCCTTAGACCGTGAGGCTATATCAATCACTGTCTCTCGAGGGTGCTTAGATATCATCAAACGCCATCTGGTAAAATAGTGGTTATAAAGGTGTGTTCAGGTATTCGGAGGAAACCGTAGAGGCAATATATGTCGAGAGCGGGATTTGTCCGTCCATGTGACGGGAAGATACTCAAGGGCCCACTCGGAGAGGTTATACCCAATAGCGACGCAGCGTGTGATTAGATCACGGGGATATCACTTGCCGGGACGAGTTAAGTAGCATTGTTCAGTAACGAGATTGAACACGACATGGTGATGTCATTGATCGAATCTCAGGAAATGCAAGTATCGAATGACAAAGGGAATAAGACACGACTGTCCCGGTTCAAACGACGAAAGATCTTCGTGGAACGCACAGGGGTCACATGGCCATCCAGGTCCCTCTGTTGATCATTGGTGCGGGAGTGTCCCGACCATGTGTGGAGTGTTCCCGAACCATAGGGTATCACTCTTAAGGGCTTGATGATGCTTAGAGAGTGTTTATAGGATCGGTAGAATCACCGAAGAAAAGAAGGGAGAAAACCGGAAGGGTTTCGGTAAGTTCAGAGGATGTCCGAAGTGGAGGTGGAAGGTGTTCCATGGCCACGGAGATTAGATAATATGTGAATGAATGTTAACTATTGATTTAATCATTTAT
Source organism: Avena sativa (assembly GCA_916181665.1). NCBI lineage: Eukaryota > Viridiplantae > Streptophyta > Magnoliopsida > Poales > Poaceae > Avena > Avena sativa. The sequence goes on along the minus strand of OV702289.1, from coordinate 254,157,794 downwards.
TCATAATTATTTAATAAAGAGAAAATCAATTAAAAGGTTAAAAGGCCTAATGGGCCAATTCCGGAGGGAGAGGGCCCATTAGGGAAAAGGATAAAGGGGAGAAGGGGCAAGGGGGAGGCTGGCTGGGCCTAGCCCCCCCCCCGCGGGGCCCACTAGGTGGCCGGCGGCCACCTCCTCCCCCTCCTCTCCTTTAGTCCCACCCCGGGACTTGAGGGGAGGTAGTACCTCCCCTCCCCCTATATAAAGTGGGGTATATTGGCCTAGAAAATACACCCAATAATCAATAAAGGTCTCCCCACTTTTGGGAGAACCCCTAATTGATATTTTCTCTCTCCCCCTCTCTCTCTCTCGTGACTGTGGTCCCAAGTCTGGACTGCGCGAGCGAGAGACATCTTCACCGCGGAGCGCCGTCGCGCTGCGGGATTCGGATCCGGGAGCTCTACTTCCGCAACTGTTGCTGGATCGGGGAAGCGGGAGTCATCGTCAGGCACCGGACATGTGTAACTCCCACGAGGTGTCACACTTGAGGCACTCAAGTCGTTGGAGCCAGAAGGAGCGCAAGGACTTCATCACGACCTTGAGGTCGGCTTCGGCTCGTCTACATCAACCACGCTCTCCTGAGCGTTGACAACGCTTTTTGGTCTTCGAGGGTAAGTTTGCGAAAAGCCCCTCCCATTACTATATTACAAATAGATAGGTCCTGGCAGCTTCAGGGGTCTAGGGGCGTAGAGTAAAATTTATTATTTTTATGCGCGGAACCCCTACAAAGGCTTACTTTGAGGTGTGTTGTTATAGCCCTACCATGGATTAGAGTGTCCAACCGGAGAGTAGTTCAGCATAGTATCATAAAGAAGAATATATTTATATGAGAGTGTTCACTAGTGAAAGTATGATCCCTAGGCCTTGTTTCTAAGCACTGAAACTCTATTTGCTATTAGATCTATTACATGTTTGCTTGCTTCTATCTTTATTTCAGTTTTACTTTAGTCTTTTCCATGCCATCAAGCTATTTTCTATCACCATTACCACTTATAATTATCTATACCACTTGTATTTCACTATCGCTTCGCGGAACTAGTGCACCTATACACCTGACAAGTGTATTGGGTGTGTTGGGGACACAAGAGACTTCTTATATCTTGATTGTAGGGTTGCTTGAGAGGGGATACCTTTGACCACTTCCTCCCTGAGTTTGATAAACCTTGGGTGATCCACTTAAGGGAAAACTTGCTGCTGTTCTACAAACGTCTGCACTTGGAGGCCCAACAACTGTCTACAAGAATAGAAGTGCGTAGACATCAAGCCATTTTCTGGCGCTGTTGCCGAGGAGGTAAGGTAAAAGGTACTCACATCCTCCGGTGTGAGTGCTCAAAGTTATTTCCTTTAGATTCTGCAATTTTGTCCTTTTGTTTCTTGTTTTCGCTAGTTAGGCTTAATGGAAAACAACAACAAAAATTAGAGAGCTTTTTAGTATTTTTCCTAATGTAGAACATGAATTGTCTAAAAAGAAAATTAAAAAACCCATGGAACTTTCTTTGCATGCTAATAACAATGTTATTAGTATGAATCTTTTGAACACCTTTGTTACTAATGCTATGGAAACGTCTAAGCTTGGGGAAGTTGGTTTTTATGGAAATGATCTTTTTAATTCCCCAGCTTTAAAGAAGAAAATTTTCTCTGATGATACTTTATCTCCCATATGTGGTAATTCTAATGATACTTGTGATATTTTAAATCCACATACTGAAAGCATCTCTTTTAAAATACCTATAAAAATTGTTAAACGTGTTATGTACAACTGTTATTTGGGAGATCGAACTGTCCATCCTGGTGATCATTTACTCTTTATACACGAATTATGCGAGTTGTTCAAGTGTGCAGGTATTTCAATGAACCAAGTTAAGAGGAAGCTATTCCCTTTTTCACTTAAGGGCAAAGCAAGGGAGTGGTATGAGCTACTAGATGATCCTCATCATTTGGAGTGGAAGGAACTTGAATCTCTCTTTTACTCTAAATTTTATCCTCCTCATGAAATTCATAAAGATAGTAATTACATTTATAATTTTCATCCACATGATGGAGAAAGTATTGCCCAAGCATGGGGGAGATTGAAGTCACTAATGCTCAAATGTCCCATTCATGAGCTTCCCAGTAATATTGTTATTAATAATTTCTATGCAAGGCTTTTAGGACATTACAAGGACTATCTAGATACTTGTTTAGAGGGATCCTTCACAAGTAAGGAGGTCAAAGCTAAGGGGGATCTTCTTGAAACAATTCAAAGCAATACCAAATATTGGGATAACGACAAAGGTAAAGAACCAGGTATAAACTATGAGTATGACTGCATTAAGTCTTTCGCTGAAACTGCTAATTTTCAAGTGCTTAGTGCTAAATATGGTCTTAATCCTCAAATTCTTATTGATTGTTTTAGATCCTTTGCTTCTCATATTAATGCTCCTAAATAAAAATGTGACATGTATCATGAGCCTTTTAAATACACTTGCATGGAAAATAAAATTGTTATTAATGATAACAATAAACATGCTCCAACCCCTGAAAGTACTATTTCTTATAAGCATGTTAATTTTTGTGGAATACATAGACCTTGTGACAATAATCAAATTAAAGAACAATATTGTATCACCCACATGAATGAAAAAACTAGAATGTGGTATAGGGCTTTAAATGATCTTGGTAAAAAAGTTTGTGCCCTCTATCCTTTCATTTGTGAACTTTGCTTCGAAGTGGGTCATTTCAATTTTCAATGCTCAGGCCATAATAATAGCCATTCTAATCCAATGAGTACTGCAAGTTTGTATTGTGATGACATGATCACTCCTAATCAGCATGATGAACTTACATTATTTTTGTGGTGTGAAGAGTTATCAAGAAAAACCTCTTTGGTAGATATGGGTGCTTTTGATATGAATAGTGTCCTACATGGTTGTCATCTTTATTGTGTTGATAATTGCCACACAAATACTTACATACAAAATATTACAGAAGATGAGATTTTACCAAAATATTATAGGACTAATATGTGTTTTGATCTTATTAATGAAAAGAAGGAATCCTCCAAAGTTTCTTATAAGCATGTTAATTTTTGTGGAATACATAGACCTTGTGACAATAATCAAATTGAAGAACAATATTGTATCACCCACATGAATGAAAAAACTAGAATGTGGTATAGGGCTTTAAATGATCTTGGTAAAAAAGTTTGTGCCCTTTATCCTTTCATTTGTGAACTTTGTTTCGAAGTGGGTCATTTCAATTTTCAATGCTCAGGCCATAATAATAGCCATTCTAATCCAATGAGTACTGCAAGTTTGTATTGTCATGACATGATCACTCCTAATCAGCATGATGAACTTACATTATTTTTGTGGTGTGAAGAGTTATCAAGAAAAACCTCTTTGGTAGATATGGGTGCTTTTGATATGAATAGTGTCCTGCATGGTTGTCATCTTTATTGTGTTGATGATTGCCACACAAATACTTACATACAAAATATTACAGAAGATGAGATTTTACCAAAATATTATAGGACTAATATGTGTTTTGATCTTATTAATGAAAAGAAGGAATCCTCCAAAGTTTCTTCTATTGTCTCTAATAATAAACCAGGGTATATGGAGAAGCTTCCTTTCAAGCCTCTCCCTCCTAAAGAGAAGAAGATAAAGAAGAAAAAGAGGAGTAAAAGGAGGGAGGAAACGGTATTTTCCCCTAAGCATGTTGCTCCTATTACAGTTTTTGATGAGTCTGAACTCGATGATGTTCCTATGCCTGTTACCTATAGTAGTGATCATGATTAGGAAAAGCACACTTCTTTTGATATTGAAAATCTCTTTGGTACCAATTCTGAAAATGATGATATTAATAATTGCTGTACTATTAGTGCTATCCATGTTCCTTCCAATGATGATATGTTTACAAACAAACACACTTTGGAAGATAGCTATTTTGTTGAATTTGCTCCCACTACAATTAATAAAAATGACTATGTTTATGTGGGGAGTATTAATTCTTTTATGCATGTGGCTCATGATAAGAATGTTTTATGTGATAGTTATATTATTAATTTTATTCATGATGCTACTGAAAGTTATTATGAGAGAAGGAAACATGGTTTTATGTATCTCAACAATATTAAGTTTCCCCTCTTTATGTTGAAAATTTTGAAGTTGCACTTGTTTTGCTTTCCTATGCTTGCTGCTTTGTGCTTTCATGACTTGTTTCTTTAAAAGATTCCTATGCATAGGAAGTGGGTTAGACTTAAATGTGCTTTGAATTTGCTTCTTGATGCTCTCTTTTACTTAAATTCATATTTCTTATGTGAGCATATTCTCAAACTATCATGCCTAACTTAAAGGCGTTAAAGAAAAGTACTTATTGGGAGATAACCCAAAAGTTTTAGATGAGTCTTGGAAGTTATTACTTCAGTAATAATCGCTCCTTATCCTTTTTATTTGCTTTTTGTGCCAAGAGCAACCTCTAATGAGAGAGAAGTAATGATTGGGAAAGTTGCTGTCCCGAAACAGATTTCTGTTCTTCACCGTAAAAATTCGTGTAAAATCTCTGTACGTTCTTTTGAGGCGTGAATTTTTGTGCTTCTGCCCCAGGTTGTTATCTAACTTTTGTTAGTTCAACACTTTTCAATTTGAGTAACAGAAGGTCTTCTAAAAAATTCGTATTTACCTGCTGGTCTGTTTTGATAGATTTCTGCCTTTAATTGCATTTGCTTCTTGTTGGTTCTTTTTTGAGTTCTTTTGGGGAATTGAGCTTTTTGAGGGAAGTGCTACAGTAGCTAGTGTTTTTAATGGAAGTTTTATTGGTGTTGGAACTGAACCTAAAGACTTATTATCTTGAGTGCACTAATGTTGCTAATAAAGATTGTGTAAAGTTTTTTATGAAGGAAAAATTTCAGGTGTATGGAAGGAATGAGTAATGAGATGAAGGATGGACTAAAGCTCAAGCTTGGGGGTGCCACGTGTGTCACCCCAAGAATATCCAAGAAGTACAAGCGTCAAAGCTTGGGGATGCCCAAGGCACCCCCTTCTTCATCAATAAAAATTCCAGGTTCCTTCCAAACACTTCATTTTTATTGTTTCATGCACAGTTGTGTTGTTCTTGGAGCGTCTTCTTTTTCGTTTTTCGTTTTGGTTTTGGTTTGCTTTGTTGCTTAGTTTGCTGAATAAATTGGTTGGACCCCCTCTTTCATGCATTGGTTTTCAAATAGTTTGGTTTAGATTGGAAAAGAGTAGGAAAGTTCATGCTTAAGTGGTAAAGAGAGCTTGTTTTTGACTGTGGCCCATGCTTTGTCATGCCATGCTTGATATTGTTTTGTATTTAGGCTTAGTATTCTTTGCTGTAGCATGACTTGTTATAAACAATTGATATTGCTTAATGTGCCTTGGAAGAATCATGCGTTGTTTTAGCATATTAAAGCATAGTATTGTGGTATTCTCCTTTGATGCTTTATTTGGGTTGATTTGGCACATGCTCACACCATGGTATGACTATCCCAAGTCACCATAGACTTTATGATCCTTTAGGTTTCAACTTGTAGTATCACTTTATGCTTTGATCAATGATGTTTTGTCGCTCTGCATGATTATGGTTATTATTGCTCTCTTAGTTGGTCGCTCCCAGTCTTTTGCTAGCCTCCGTAACCAAGTATGAGTTCCACTCATGCATCCAACTCCTAAAACCAAGTTATTCCAAAGAGTCCACCATACCTACCTATTAGCATATGCTATTCCAAGTAATTCATGTTTTTTCTACCTTCCGAATTAAACTTGTTGTGACAAAACTAGTGATTAAAGCTCTCACGAACTTGATGGCACACTTTACTTTCTTGCACTTAATAAACTTGAACCATTGCGTCCATATTTGTTGCGTATATGCTTGCGCTTTATAAGTTGAAGTTAGCAGAACCATGTATCATGGGGAACGCTTTCAACATTGCACCTGTACTTTGTACCCCGTTGATATCATGTTCTTTTGCTTATGGATCCCGGCGGTGTGAAATAAAAGGGGAACTTGTAAGGTCATGGAGTTTGTATTTGTGTTAGAGAAACGCCTGGGCCGCTAGCCTAAGCCATGCCTAATCATGGTGGAAACTTGCAGCATAACCATAATGAGCACTCTATGAAGTATCCTCAATAAAAACCTATGTAAATAGCAAATAAAAGGATCACTGAGATGCTCATTGTCTGCTTGCCTTGTCATTTTGATTATGGGATAGCTCCTGTATCATGTGCAAGGGGTACCCCGTTGGCGGTTCTCTATGATACATATGTACTTACAATGACAAGAGCTTACTTGTGACTAAAGTTGAGTAGCATGAGGTTCGGTCTTCGTAAGTAAGGGGCATGAGATTTCGGCTTATAAATTGTCAAGCATATCCTCTTAGTTGTGTCACTTTAACCTTAATCACCTTCAAGATGCTTATGATAGGGGAAATGAGAGCTGAAAGCTAATAAGTACCATAATTTTTGGAAGCTCTTTATGAGACTTGAATCCCTACTTCCTTTTATGAAGGCCTTTCTTTTACCTTTATGTTGAGTCTCCACCTTCTATCTTTATGCACCTACTTTGAGAGCATAATGGCCATTCTTACTTCTATGTGCATTGTCCCAAGACTTGTTGATTGATGCATAGCTGTGATATTGCTTGTTTTAAACTATTTGTATCTAGTCACTCTTATGGACTTTGAAGGTGTCCTATGCATTTATGTTTGCTACTCTATGAGGGACAAGCTGAATGCCACTATGCTATATTTTCTTTATGTGAAACAAACAAACATCTTGCAAAGCATTGTTATTCATGAATATTTTGTTTGTGCCTTTTCATGTTGCATAGTTGCTTTGTCTTATTGCTAGAACTTTATCTTTCATGTTATGATTGAAGTACTATGATCCCAGCTATCATTGTTTTACAAATACTTTGATCAAGTTTATGATGGTGCATGTTACCTAAAAAATTATTCTTCCTTTTTATCACTTACCTACTCGAGGACGAGCAGGAGTTAAGCTTGGGGAAGATGATACGTTGCTAACATATCTATAATTTTTGATGTTCCATGCTTGGTTTTTATCTACTTTCTTATGTTTTGTCCACACTATGGAGTATTTCTACACATTTTCTTGGACTAACCTATTAACAAGATGCCATAGTATCAGTTGCCTGTTTTCTGCTGTTTTTGGTTCTACGAAAGTAAGAAAATCAATATTCTCGGAATTTGACCGGACAAAAGCCAACGTCGATATTTTACCGGAAGACTCACGGAGCCAGAAGACGAGACGAAGAGGAGCCATAGTGTGGCCACACCATATGGTGGCGCGGGCTAGCCCTGGCCGCGCCACCAGGTGGTGTGGGCCCCTTGGTCGCCCACCGACCTTGCCTCTTCGCCTATAAGATGCCTCCCGATGCAAAAACCCTAAACCATCAAGCCTCCAGCCACGAAAAGTTCCACAACGCCGCCGCCACCGAAGGGGAGATTCGGAGGACAAAAAGTCTCTGTTCTGGCACCCTGCCGGGGCGGGGAAGTGCCACGGAGCCATCGCCATCGATCTCCACCACCATCTCCATCGCCATTGCTGATTCCCATGATGAGGAGGGAGTAGTTCTCTCTCGAGGCTAAGGATTCTACCGGTAGCTATGTGTTCATCTCTCTCTCTATGCATGATCTCATTGAGATCATGAGCTTGTAATCTATAGATCTACCTTGCTAGTCAAGTGCTTTAATAGATCTCTGCTCTTCCCATGTGTGTGAAGTTGACAGTGTGCACACCATGGTGACACTTAGGCTAGAGATTTCAAATACTTGTTATGAGTTATATTTGGAGTTGGATGTCTTTATGAAATTGTGGTGTTTGTTGGAACCATCTAGTGCTCAAGGTGACAGTATGGGGTTATCTAGATGGGAAATGCTTACTTTGAGGTGTGCTGTTATAGCCCTACCATGGATTAGAGTGTCCAACTGGAGAGTAGTTCAGCGTAGTATCATAAAAAAGAATATATTTATATGAAAGTGTTCACTAGTGAAAGTATGATCCCTAGGCCTTGTTTCTAAGCACTGAAACACTATTTGCTATTAGATCTATTACATGTTTGCTTGCTTCTATCTTTATTTCAGTTTTACTTTAGTCTTTTCCACGTCATCAAACTATTTTCTATCACCATTACCACTTATAATTATCTATACCACTTGTATTTCACTATCTCTTCGCCGAACTAGTACACCTATACATCTGACAAGTGTATTGGGTGTGTTGGGGACACAAGAGACTTCTTGTATCTTGATTGCAGGGTTGCTTGAGAGGGGATACCTTTGACCACTTCCTCCCTAAGTTCGATAAACCTTAGATGATCCACTTAAGGGAAAACTTGCTGCTGTTCTACAAACCTCTACACTTGGAGGCCCAACAACTGTCTACAAGAATAGAAGTGCGTAGATATCACCGCCCTGTGGCCCCCATTCGTCTCTCCTTCGGACTCTATGTGTCTTCCGTAAAATATTGACTTTGGCTTTTGTCCCGTCCAATTCCGAGAATATTCATTTTCTGACTTTCCTGGAATCAAAAACAGCAGAAAACAGGCAGCTGGCACTGTGGCATCTTGTTAATAGGTTAGTCCAAAAAAGTGTATAAAAATACTCCAAAGTATGAACAAAACATAAGAAAATAGATATAAAACAAGCATGGAACATCAAAAATTATAGATACGTTAACAACGTATCACACGGCCAGATGTGTGTGATGTCCGACTCGATGGAAAAGCGACCCAAATTTGGGCCAGGAATGGGTCGTCGCAGACCGGTCTGGGGCGCTCGGTCCATTTGGGTCTCATTGCTGGATCGTGTCCCCTGTTTGATCGAACACGTTCGGACAACCTCGAGCCATTTGGGTCGGCCTGCTGGAGATGCCCTAAGAGAAACCCTGGCATATCCCGTAAACCCACGCTGGTCGAAAACCTTTGTTTTTCAGTTTTCCACCGCCCAGAGCAGATTCTATAAACGTGGCTAGCCTGGAAAAATTTACAGGGGCGGAAAATTCCCTACCACGACGTCTACATACCCAGGTTGTGTGGCCAAACTGATTCGTAACCTCTATCGCCTGGAAATAGTTGGCACACTGATACTCTCTCCCTACCCACGCTTCTTCCTTTCGCAGCCGTCGTCGCCTCCCGCCATCCTTTTCTGCTGCCTCCGACCCGCCACCGCCGACTTCCCCGCACCCTGCACACCGCTGGGAGGTAACATCTCGCGGGTTGATCGGGTATTATTTCATGAGGGAAGTCATCGAGGTCGCAGCCGCCATGGTTGCGCCGTGGAGGTCTGATTCGGCCGCCCCTTGACCTAGGCAGCCAGATTCGACCACGCCAGAGCTACTGGTTCTACCGCATTTTCTGCCACTACGGGAGCCGCCCGTATCAACCATGTCGACCCCGCCACGATAAGATCTTGTTTGACATGTTCTTCGAGTTCGATCTAGTTTGGTTGATTCAGTTTTGATATAGAACTATTGCAGATGAGTTCAACGATGAAAGCAAGCACATAATTTCTTTTTGAGGACTCGTCTTCTTCGAACTATTTGAGCATCAATGATTTTCTCCAAGTCAACGACATCGAGCATATGATTCTCATCCTTGTCGTGAAGTATCTTGAGGATAGGGCCAAAATGAAGAAGCGACACATATCGGTGGTCGGCTGTCTTTGCATCCTGTGGAACCATGTGTTCGGACACAACATGCTCATGCAAGACTACTTTGCCGAGGTGCCAACATACCTTCCACATCTCTTCTATAGAAGGTACTGAATGCACCAAGAATTGTTTGTGAAAATCGTTCAACCTTGAGAAACAAACTTTCGCTACTTTACTTGCCGGAGAAACGCTACAAGCCTTCTTGGATTCGAGGTCCCGCTTATTTGTGGAAAAATACCCTCAAAAACAACATGGCATGTTGTGTGATTCTTCACGACATGATCATCGAGGATAAGAAATGGTAAACTTGGAGTTCTTCTATGACAATAGTGGTAGCCGAGCAAGACCACAAAAAAATTTGGATCATATGAAAGCATTTATTCAGACATATCGACAAATTAAAGACTCGGCCACGTATACCGGCCATCATTATGATCTCATCGAGCACCACTTGCGACTGCATGACCAATGATGTCCCTATTTTATTCATTTAATTTCCTATTTATTTATGTGTGAGATGAACAATTATTTTCCATCGGAACCATTCATTATTTATTTAATTGTTTGATTTAAACTATTGTTTTAATTTGATTTGTAGGATATTGTACTCCCTCCGTCATAAAATAAGTGACTTGAGTTTGTCTAGATTCACATTTATCTAGATGCGTTTTAGGGGAATTTGACTGATTATTGTGTGTTATGATGTTTAAAACATTTATAAATATTAGCTTATATTTTTGTCATACTTATTTTGGATGTGTAAAATGCTGAAATGTGTAACTTGTTTTCCAGTCCGTTTGGGCTCGGGTGGTAATATCTGTTCCGCGCGAGTCTGCGAAACAAAGAAACAGATTTTACGTGCTTTGTATACGTCTTTTACACGCTGCTTATTTACGGGTCTGCTACAATTTCTCTAAGTCCGTGATAAAATTATTGTCTCCCAAGTCAATTGCTCGATCGTCCGTTGGTCGCTTGGAGTCAGTGGCTAGCTATTTACACAAACCGAGGATAACTCAAGGTGAGCGGCTCATTTTGCGCTTCTATGGTACGGCGCATGCTAAAGTCTCAAACAAGCTTAATCAATGCAATGCTGTGCATGTGCGACGTAGATCTACGGGATCAATTTACATACTCCCTAATAATTTTCGTCAACTAACTGATTACTGATAATGTAGTTCACTGGTTCTTTAATCGGTAGTAGTTGCAGAGAGATGCATCGGAGTGCTACTCTCTCCCCACACACACACGAAATAGATAAAGAAAAGGTCGGTCGTCGTGGGATCCGAATGATTTCGGAATCCCCGCTGTAGCAGGATAATACTACTCTAGAAATACTTGAGTAGTACTAACGATAGTAGAAAAATAGCATAATTAAAGTCTTGAACCGTAGTCAGTGAAAAACTGACATACTAGTAACAACAACCGGCATTTTGTGGGAGAAAGGCGGAGGACGTACAGGTCAATCCGGCAATTACCTCGTGGTCTTTGAACTTGTTGAAGAGTTGACTTCAGAGTTCTGACTTGGTTGTTCTGCATTTACTGTCTGGCATCTTCATTTTATCGTTTGGTTTGAATGTCCAGACAGTTTTAAAGACACGTAGTATGATTCATGACACATACTTGACCACTTATTATTTCTTTAGCCAGATTGTCATCTATTATATTTTATAGATGAGATTGTAATTTGTTTGATTCAAACAAAGATAAATACCGAAATTTGTAGCGACGTATGGCCCACACGCGAGACAGAGGAAGCCATTCATAACCAATCTAGCCCCCCCCCCTTCGCCGGTGACGGCATCGACCTGTCCCGCCTCCGGTAACCCTTGGGGCCTTGAGCTGATCTTCTAGATTGAACAATAGTCCATTCTTTTCTTGTTCAGAATACCATAATTTCTCTTCGTGCTGCCAATTAGGATCTCCAAGGCCCCATAGATCAAAGTAGCAGACAAATTCATTTGAAACATGTGGTCTTATTTTCTGAATAAGAAAACACACTACCTTTGAACACACTTCAAACATGAAAAATCTTCCACGAATGGGTGCAACCCTATGTTCATCATATGCCGCACCAAGACATGAAGCAAGCGCTAGGCTTACATTTAGTGGGGTGAGATCAAATGTGGGACGGCCGAAAGAAACCACAAGAGAAAATCCATTCGATGAGGATACCATGTTCACTAGAGTTGAGAAAAAATTACGGACCTTAGCAGTTAGCACGCAGAGTATGACCATAAGAAAAATCAAGATGGTGAATGATTGAGGAGGGATCATCATAGGGATCCGGGTCTGTTTTGGCAGGGATTTGGTGGTGGGAGGGATCTAGATATAGGAGGAGACACCATCGCTATTGTAGTCACCCGAAAGGGGGTGGGTGCTATCCACTGTATCAATACTTAATGTTTTGTATTCTGAGTCTTGATGGTTTTAGCATTGAGACCTCGATAGTCGACCCTCAGTTTGGACATTGCCAAGTAGGTTTTGTTTTATGTGCTTGTCCTGATACTCAATTTGGGCAGTCCCAATAAGCACTAATTATAATTTATCAATGCTTGATTCCTTTTCCAAAGAATCTAATTAGTTGGAGTGTTTTGTTACTATGAGCTATTGTTGAAGATATTTTTTATGTTCTTCTTATTAAGTCTTGGTATTTGAGCTTTGCTTATGGTTTATCTTCTATTGTTCTTACTACTAGTTGTATGGTTGGTTAGTTGTGTAGATGAGCTCTTAATCCTCTAGCTATTGTTATAGAGAAACATATCTAGTACATCTAGGACAATTTCCTGTTTATTTCTAGTTCTTGACCCTCATGATGAAATCCTGATGTTTCTTGGTTGCTAATTATTAGTAGATGCTCCTGTTTGGATGATTAATTCATCCAAGCATCAGTAATCTGGTTCAATCACATTCTTATTTTGATTCCATGTGGTTGGTGTAATTCTAGATGGTTAAAGATGATTTTCTTATTTATTAGGGATATATTTCTTGTTGTTTAAACTTGCTATCTAGCAACACTATAGAGTTCCTAGCTACCTTCTTTATTTTTATAGTGACAATTGATCATGCTTTTGCTGGTGGTTGACATGATAGATCATATAATTGTTTCTAGTGATAGTTGCTAAGCGAACTAGCATGAACAAATTTCCTACTTGATTTAGTACATGTTTAAGTGATTTAGTGCTTGCAAGTTAACATATGCACTTTTGAACTTGATCCAATAGTGTCTTTATTTAGTTCTCTTTCTTCTAAATTTTGGATAGATTAGGGTGATTTCCTAGATGTTGCCTAATGATAGCATGCTTATTCCCATACTGACTATCTGATTGTTTGTTTTTTTAGGTGAAGAAGGAAAGAAAAGGATAATAAGAAGACGAGGGAAGAATAGGAAGATGAGAAGATCAAGAGAAGATGTGAAGATTAAGATGGTACCGAGTTCAACCTAGTTTAGGAGTTTGATTTATTTTTGTATTCATTTGTCCTATTATTCTTTTGTGAGTTTGTAGTTTATTCAATTCTTAATTGATCAAGATTTGTAAGATTCTTTCTCATATTATTCATCTATGCGTTTGTAAGATTGGAATTTGCAATTGGGACTATTAATATTTGTATTTTTTGTTAATATGTGGTTTGGAAGATTTTCTATGCATCTATCTATTTCTTTGGAAGCTGGTTAAATTCTATTTCTTGTGGTCATGTTCCGATGCTAATGCCTCTTATTATTCATATGTTGATTATATATATTGAACCGTGCTCAAGATTGTCCATAATCAGCAAAGGTCATGCCCAATTTCATATAACGCAAGCAAAAATTCAAACAACCTTTCACACAAGCAAGTGGTGTATCAAACAACAAGGCATACATGCAAGCAATGCGCATTCATCTCTTCAAGCAAAACATCATCTACTTCCCCTTCTTTACTAAAAGTTCGAAATTCCCTCATATTTTCCTATATGCTTAAGATGCAACATGCACAATCACACTCCCTAAAATGCTTTATCTTCGGTTAGTAAATCTTGGGATGTCACATTGTTGGAACCCTCTTGTGATGTCTTTCAAATACAGGAAATTGATGTCTTCCAAGTGTAGGAGATCTATTGTATTACCTTTCAATAAAGAAAAGGTTGTCGAACCCACAAGGAGCTGAAGGTATTGGTTAGTAAGTCTGACAAGTAAAACATAAAATATGCAAAGGTTTGGTGTTTTTGGGTTTATAGTTTGCAGAAAAGTAAATAGCGGTAAAGTAAATTGCAATAAAGTAAATACTATTTTTAGAGAAAGCCTAATCTTCTTTGCAACAAGAGGACAAGCTCAAGTATGTCTTCTAATATGTGACAAACGTTCTCGAGGGTGGCATGGATTTACTTAGTATAAAGATTTCTACAGCAGCATGTAAGTATCTTGTCAAATTTAATTCTCTTTGGACAAAGCCTAAAATAGGTGCAACCATATACATGAGCAAGTGCACCCCTTATGGTTAGTCCTAAGGTCATTTTAATGAGCAAACAAAGGATTCATTAAAATATAAAGTCCAACCATAACATAAAGTTCTAAGGTCCCACTATAAAAAACCTTAATACAACTCCAAGACTCAGGACACGGTTTCTGTCATTTGTACCTCCTTACTCTCTTCGCTACACTAAGGTGAAGCCCTATAAGCCCATATAGGTGAAGTAATATGCAGACGATGTTTGCATATTACCATCATATAACCACATAAAATATTAAAACTTAACCAAATACGCATTGCATACAATATGAAAATCATAGCCAATTCATCCTACGCCCTCAGGAACATGAGAAACTAATCACAACGGTGAAACATGATATGGGTCAGAGACATATGGAATACAATACAATCCGAAATTATAACTTCACCACTAAATAATGACAAGTTAGCAAGCATAATCATGCACAAAGCACTAAAACAATATCTAGGGTTTAATCCGACCACAAACTATGAGGTGAATGATGTGGATCTTCGAGATGGAGTCGGTGTTGATGGAGAAGCCTCCCCTATGCCAAGGAGGAGTGGTAATGATAATGGCTTTGATTTACACCTCTCCGGAGGCCTCGGAGTTGCAGGATCTGCCCTCTCCTGGAGTAGGAGAAGACTTTTACCTCCGTCGCCGCCTCTGTAAATCGTGGAAAAATATGACGTATGTTTTCAAGCGATACAGAGCCGTCTGTAAAAATAGAGATCTGAGGAGATGCTCAAGGTCCAAATGGGCCAGGGTGGCACGGCCTATAGGTGGGCCTATGCCACCTGGGCTTGTTTGGCCCTCGTGGCTCTCCTCGTGTGCTTCCAAAGCCCATTGTCCTTCTCTCGATGAAAAACTTCTGTGATTTTTTCCTGGAATTAATTAGTGTCTAGAAAGTCCCTCAAACAACAAAATACGAAAAAGGAGATTTTTTTCCTCCTAGAAATTAAATATCAAAACAAGGGACTTTGTAGAAAAGTCTCATAAATCATCTAAATTTTTCATAAACAATGATATAACAATGGAAATAATACTATAACGTTGTCCTATATGTGGCAATTATGATGATAAAAAATGCAAGTATCACCTAGCCGCCTGCGATGATCCATGTTTTGTTCCATTGCACTTTTTGCTAATGTTTCATCTTCTTCCTATCTTTTTAGGGTTCTTCCGCGACACCGATTTCAGGGGTCTGTCGACATGTTGCTGCTAGGGCGGTGGATGTGGCCATTTTCTCATATTGTTGTTGTTGCACATCTTTGATGTCTGTGGTATATTATTGTTTATGTGTTCTATGCTTAGGGTTTTTCCGCTAGGAGCCTAGCGAGTGTTTTTTGTGTTTCATTTTCGGTCTGTTTCTGTTTTTTTGCGGGCCTTGTTGCGTGGATTATTTTGCTAAGATGGTGTCTAGTTGTTCACGTGCGTCCTTGGATTTCCCTACTGATGGATTGCTCGGCGCGTCGTCTGGTGCTAGTCTGGTTAGTCTCATGTGCACGCCTTGGTTCCACGCTTCTTATATGTTAATGTAAGTTTGTGCGTTTTCTACTAGGGGTCCGTCTCCTCGTAGGCGTTTCTGGTTGGGTATCACCGGCGCGCCTTTTCGGGTCTTCCATGTCGTCTGTTGTGCGATGATGAAGCTAGGGCCTATGTTTTGACTCCGTCGTATCCTTCTCAGCACATCGTCTAGTTCTGGTGAGTTTTCTGTGCGCGCATTTGGGTTCCATGAATCCATGTTGCGTGTATGTTGATGCGAAATTGTGTGTTCTATGTAGTGCCTTTGAAGCGAAGCCGGTACGCATGGTTGGACTAGCTGGCGTATTTTTTGTATGTTTTGTATGTTGTCTTAGGGTTGTATTTATCTCTACCGGATGCTTAGTGTTTTCCTCTGTCTCGTTTTGTTTTTATCTTTCTTGTCTGCACCTGTTCGTAGGCTTCGCTTACCTTCTTTTTCTGTCTCTGCAGGTCTGTCTATACATGTCCTTTGTGCGGAGCTGCATCTTCACTGTGCGTTGGTCATGGAAGTTTTCTATGGCGCACTGGTACTGTGTGTTTGGGTGTGCGTGTGAGACTCTATTAGCGGAGCCATACCGGTGGGACCTCAAAGCTAAGGCAGACAGATGACCTAGGGCAAGGGATGTGTTGAGGTTGTCCTCCTTTGTGTGCGTGCTCTGAGCGTTTGCCGGTCGTGTCTAGGTTAAGTCGTGACCTCGTCCGGTTGTAGGTTATGTTGAACATTGTTTGCCTTTGTAAGGTATTTTTATATCTGAATGAAATTTGTGGTTCGTCGATCAACTGCGTCGTTGTTTCTACAATGGGAGTCTAGGGGTTTTGTCATGGTTGTTGACACCATTTCTTGGTATATTGGCATCCATTATCTTTGCGCATGCTACGGGGTACGCGAGGGACTAAGCTTTCTATTGCTCCCCTGGGATCACGGGTAGTGGTTGTTCCGTCTTGGCGACGCGTAGGCCTGGCCTGTTTTTGGTTCTTTTTCTGCGGAAAAACAACGAGCTTTTTAAGGCACTTGTCTTCACATGGTTTTTTTTCTTCATGGACGCCTGATACTTCGTTTTGTGGTAAATCTTTGTGATGTGCCTTGTACTGAGGTGGCATCTGTGTAGCCTAGCTAGGCGCGTCCGACGAGCGAGGGTTACCAACCAAAACAGGGCAGCAGCCGATTCATGTCTAGTGTGACAGACAGGTTGCTTGGCGGGGTACTACTATAGCTTTATGGGATGGGATTATTGAACAAACCGTGATTAAAAATCCAGGGTGAAAAGTTGCATTTCCTGCAGGATACCAAAGGTACCAGCCGCATGGTACGGTCTTACTACAACGGTACGGTGGTGGTGGGAGATGTGCGGTCGTTATCTAGCGATCCAAGTACAGCTATTTCGTGTAACTAGATATGAAATGGTGCCATGGTGCCACATGACTTTGGCTGTACTAGAAGAAGAAGCGAAGAAGTCGATCGATAGGTGTACGTGTACAGGGTAGGTATACGTCCGTGCGAGTTTTGCTGGATCCTTTCTTCATCGATCTATCCTCTGTGCGTCGTCGGATGCGTTGGATTTCAGCTCTTCTATGTACTCCTACTATGCACGTGGACGACAGGCGTGATTTTCTAGGTCAGTTCTTCTGAGCTCCCACGTTCCGCGAGCTTCGTCGTGGATTTCATATGCTTTCTCGGCATGTTCTCCGGCTTCGTGTGGATTTCTGGTTCCAGCTCGGCTATTCTCCTGACATGTCCTGTCCCTGCCTTTCCTCTTCGTACCGGAGGGCCTCTAGTTCGGCTGACATTGTTTCCTCTGCTACGTCAGCCTAGGCTTTTCGGACTGTGCGACTTTGAGCTACGTACGTGTACATGCAATCCAGCGGTTGTCGCTTGGTCTATGTGGCCGGTGTGGAATTAGAGTCTGCTTCGCTGCTGCCAGCTAGTAGTACATGTGTTTGGTTCGATGTGACTATCGGTTCGCACGGAAATTTGCATGCTATTTCGACCAACGAATATAACATGTGTGGGTGGGTCTGTTGCTGAATTAACATTGCGGACTAGGTATGTTTACCTTACAAGCATTGCTTTATCTTGTGTAGCAATTCCTCAAAGGCCTTCCTTGCTTCGTGTTGTCTCTCCGTCCTTTAGCTTGACCAGCAAGGCGGATGTGTGAGCTGCCGTGCTGTTGTTGCAGGGGTGCGTAGGACGATGTCTGTGGATGGGGCGTCAGCAGTTAATCTAGGTGTACTGTCGTCTAAACCTGGAAATGGTTTTGTAATAACCGGGTTGAATACTTTGGTTTCTTGATATGGGCTTAGATGGTTCGGCTTGATATGGGTCTAGCCTTTAAATAAATAGTTCGGTTTATTTCAGGTATTACATCGGAACGAGTTGGGTATGGTTCAGTTCAGGCCCATTCAGTTCGGTTCCTAATAGTTAGGATCTATGGTTTTGAACTGGGTCTTTGCTTTGGTTTCGTCCGGTCCAAACGTTGAAGTAGAGATCCTGCCACCGCAAGAATAAGAAGCAGTGACTCATTAGGAAATTTGTATATGTGCTGACTGCAAATCTATCAGACGTGTCCGGACGATAAACGAAAGAGAAAAAACAATGGACTTGCCAGCTCGTACAAATTCCGTAAGAACACCTCCGACGGCACGACCCATCAGGTCCGAGCCGGTCCGAACGCGTCTACTCGGACAGGAGGATAGGCCACACTGGACCCACCTGGTAACGATCCAACGGCCTCCTACCCGAGCTATCAATGGAGATATAGTCCTATGCTGTCTGTGCCGTCTGACGCATGCGCCGGTCTCGCCGTCCAACGCCTGTATTAGCTGTGGCCTTCAATGTCGTCGCTTCGTCCTCCGCGCTGGCATCTCATTGGCCTTTTTAAGCAGCTCACTCGTGGCCATATTCTTCCACCGCTGCTCCTACTTTCCCAAAATATAGAAAGGATAGCCATGGTCGACGACATTGGAATGAGAGGAGGGTGACTTGGCCGCCCCTGAGCCCGAGACGTGGCCGAGGCCAACGAAGAGGAGAAAGGGGCTTGGTCGGCACGTTCCGCCACAACCGCCCCCATCACGGCTATCCTCTCCCAAGGACTTCGCCGTCGACCTCTCCGGATTTGAGTTTGGCGTCAACATCCACGTGGGCAAGACATCGGAGAGGATACAACTCCCTACCAAGTTTGTGTCCATGCCCGACGGGCAAAACCCAGCGAAGTCAAGCTGCGAGAGGCTCGTGGCGTGACCGTCGTCTGGTCTGTGGAGATGTTTTTCAACCACCTAGGCTAGATGTACCTCCACCATGGATGGCCCGAGTTTGCTCGTGTGCATGCCCTTACAGTCGCCCACTTCCTTCTCTTCACATTCGACGGCTACGACACACTCAAAGTCAAGGTATTCAACCACACCATGTGCCGCTGCAACTACCGCGACGAGGATAGCAGCAAGGACTAGGCGACACTAGGGTTTTAAGTGACTTGTTATGTATTACCTACTCTCTCCGTTCAGAAATATAAGACATTTTACCTTTGTGAAATGAATATATCTAGACGCCTTTTAGTGTATACGTTCACTCCGAACCTCTACGAACCTATATACTAAAAGACGTCTAGATACATTCGATTCATAAAGCTAAAACGTCTTATATTTCTGAACGGAGGGAGTAGTCATCTATTTAGCAATCATTTGCAACTAAAATTTCCATTGCCGTTGTCGCTCGAGCAAGTTCGTGCGCCTTCCCACGCCAGTTCTCACGCCTTCCACCACTTTCCTGCCATTTCCCCCCGAGGCGCTAGCTATATCTTCGTGTGCTTCAGGTCGTCGTTCGCTATTGCCATTGTTAGAGTATATATTTGTATATTGTAGTTTCCCCATATGTTAGGGGGCTTTCTGTATATTTGCACATGTACATGTACTATATATTCTGGCCTTTGGCCTTCTGGTAATACAATCATCTATTACCCTAACATGGTATCAGAGCCGTAAGGCTTTTTTCTCCCTCGTAGCCGCCGCTCACCCCGGCATCCCGCCGCCGCCTTCGCCGCCTCCGCCTCCGTCGCTGCCTCCTCTCCGTCCGCCGCCGCCGCTCGCCTCGGCCACCCGCCGCCGCGCCCGGTCGCCGCCACCGCCGCCGCGCCTGGTCGCCGCCGCCGCCTCCTCCTCGGCCCGTCCCCGGCCGCCGCTCGCCCCAGCTCTCCGCTGCCGCGCCCGGCCGCCCAGTTTTCGTCCGATCTCGATCGGATCTGAAGAGAAAAAATCGATAGAGCTATGTCTTCCTCGTCGGGCTATGTTGCAATTCCTCGCTGCCCGGTGATTTTTGATGGCGTGAATTATCCTGATTTCGCTGCCTTCATGCGTGTCCATATGCGCGGTCTTCGCCTTTGGGGTGTGCTTTCTGGTGAGGTCTCCTGTCCACCGCGCCCCGTTGCGCCTACGGCGCCTATTGCACCGACGCTCGTTGCCCTTGCCTCCGATGCCACTCAGGCGGTCAAGGATGCAGCCCAGAGTGCTGATGGTACTGCTCGGGATGATTATGATCGGAAGGTCCAGGAGCATTCTACTGCTGTTGCGACCTACCGGCTGGATCTGGCTAACTACACTCAGTGGATAGATGAGGATGCTCGTGCTGCTGTTGTTCTCACTTCCAGTGTTCTGCCTCAGTATGCTGCTGAGTTCATGGGTCTTTCCACTGCTGTTGTTCAGTGGGCTTTTCTTCGTCAGCGCTATCAGCCGTGTGGAGATGCTCTTTATCTGTCTGTGGTTCGTCAGGAGCATGATCTTAAGCAGGGTGATTCCACTATTGATGAGTTCTATACTCAGAGTGCTGCTATTTGGCGTCAGCTTGACTCTCTTCGTACAGCTGTGTGTAACACCTGTCCCTGCTGTCTGATTGTGCGCGCGGATCTGGAGTTTCAGCGCATCTTTGAGTTCTTGTCACGGCTCCGCAAGGAGTTTGAGCCGCGTCGTGCCCAGCTTCTTGCCCGTGGTCGTGTTCCGCTCTCTGAGGTACTGGCTGAGCTTCGTGCTGAGGAGACTCGTCTTCGTGGTGCTGGTCTTCTTGAGGTTCCATCTGTTCTTGCTGCTCGTGGTCCCCCCGTGCCGCCGCCTTCGTCACGGTCTCTAGCACCGCCACTACTCTCTACTCCGCCGACTCAGGGTCAGAGTCAACCTTAGCAGCCTCGTGGTTCTCGTCCTCCCTGTGCCCACTGTGGCAAGCCTGGCCACGATATCTCTGGCTGTTGGACGAGGGATCCTCGCTTACGACAGCAGTACCTTGCTCGTCGGCAGGCTGGTTCTTCAGGATCTTCTACCGTTGCTTCTGGACCTCCTGCTGCTGCACTGTCTGATCAGGATATTATCCGTGGTCTTCGTAGTCTGCTCGCTGCTACAGGCTCTTCCTCGACGGGTACTGCTGGTTCTGTGCCTAGCTCTTCTGGCACCGCGCGACCACCACCTTCTACACAGTCAGGTACGTCATCCCCGTGGTATCTGGATTCTGGAGCTTCTTTTCATATGACTTCTGCGTCTTCTATTTTTTCTGCTCTTCGCTCTCTTATTTTTCCTGTCCGTGTTATCACAGCTGATGGTACCTCTCTTCCGGTTTCCAGTCGAGGCACCCTCTCTACTTCCTCTTTCTCTGTTTCTGATGTTTCTCATGTTCCCAGTCTTAAGATGAACCTTTTCTTTGCTAGTCAGCTTACTGATTCTGGTTGTCGTGTCATTCTTGATGCTGATTCTTGTGCTATTCAGGAGCGTTGTACACAGGCTCTGGTTGGAGCTGGCCCTCGCAGCATTGAGTCTCCGGGGCTATGGGAGTTAGACTGGCTTTGCGTTCCTTCCGCTGACACTTTCTCTGCCAGTTCTCCTGCGGTTGCTGCTTCTGTCACCGGCTCGTTTTAGCAGTAGCATCATCAGTTGGGTCATCTTTGTGGCTCCCGTTTATCGTTATTAGTTCATCGTGGTCTTCTAGGGCCTGTCTCAGGAGATGTGTCTTTACATTTATGTCAGGGTTGTAGGTTAGGCAAACAGATTCAGCTCCCCTATCCTACTAGCGTGTCTGTATCTCAGCGACCTTTTGATTTAGTTCATTTAGATGTTTGGGGTCCAGCTCTCTTTGCTTCAAAAGGGGGCCATCGATACTATATTTTGTTCATTGATAATTTTTCACGGTACACCTGGTTGTTTTTATGCGCTCTCGCAGTGAGGTGCTTCCTATTTATCAGCGTTTTGTGGCCATGGTTCGTACTCAGTATTCCACTCCTATTCGTGTGTTTCGTGCTGATTCTGCAGGAGAGTATATCTCCCAGCACCTGCGGGGCGTCCTCCCTGAGCAGGGCACCCTTGCTCAGTTCTCGTGTCCCGGCGCCCATGCTCAAGATGGTGTCGCCGAGCGTAAGCATCATCATATTCTTGAGACTACTCGTGCTATGATGATTGCTTCCTCTCTTCCGCCGCATTTCTGGGCTGAGGCTGTCGCTACGTAGACTTACCTCATTAACATCCAGCCTTCTGCTGCTCTTCAGGGTGGCATTCCTCTCGAGCGTCTCTCTGGTACCTGTCCAGACTACTCGACTCTTTGTTTATTTGGTTGCGTTTGCTATGTCCTTCTCCCTCCTCGCGAACGCACCAAACTGACCGCTCAGTCTGTTGAGTGTGTTTTTCTCAGCTACAGTGATGAGCATAAGGGCTATCACTGTTGGGACACCGTTGGTCGTCGGATGCGCATCTCTCGTGATGTCACGTTCGATGAGACGTGTCCTTTCTATCCTCACCCCACCTCTGGTACTTACCCGACTGATGATCTCTCTTTTCTTCTTTTTCCTGATACACCTCCCACTGTCTCTACTCCTCCACCTTCTCCTTCTGATGCACCTCCTTTGTTTTCGGCGCCATCCTCTCCTCTGTCTAGTTCCCCTAGTTCTTTCCGTTCTCCGGCTTCGGACCCTTCCTCCATTGTTCCTTCTTCCTCCTCTTCTGATGAGTCGTCTTCCGCGGATGAGCTTCCCTCTTCACGGCCTGTTCGTCAGCGTCGTGCTCCAGACCGTTACTCTCCTAGTCAGTATGGTCTCTCTGTCGTCTCCGAGCCGACTTCTTATCGGGATGCCACGTGTCATCCTAAATGGCAGCTTGCCATGGCTGAGGAGATCGCTGCGCTTGAGCGCACTGGCACCTAGGATCTTGTTTCTCCCCCTTCTGGTGTTCGTCCTATCACGTGTAAGTGGGTCTATAAAAGTAAGACTCGCTCTGATGGATCTCTTGAGCGCTATAAAGCACGTCTTGTGGCTCGTGGCTTTCAGCAGGAGCACGGCCGTGACTATGATGAGACTTTTGCCCCTGTGGCCCATATGACCACTATGCGTACTCTTCTTGCTGTTGCTTCTGTTCGACGCTGGTCTGTGTCCCAGCTTGATGTTCAGAATGCTTTTCTTAATGGCGAGTTGAGTGAGGAGGTTCATATGCAGCCTCCTCCTGGGTATTCGGTTTCTGATGGGATGGTTTGTCGTTTTCGACGTTCCCTTTATGGCCTAAAACAGGCCCCTCGTGCCTGGTTTGAGCGCTTTGCCTCTGTGGTGACTGCTGCTGGTTTCTCTCCTAGTCTTCATGATCCAGCACTTTTTGTTCACACTTTTCCTCGAGGACACACTCTTCTCCTTCTCTATGTTGATGATATGATCATTACTGGTGATGATCCTGAGTATATTGCCTTTGTCAAGGCTCGTCTCCGTGATCAGTTTCTTATGACTGATCTTGGTCCTCTTCGCTACTTTCTTGGGATTGAGGTTCCTCCCACTTCTGATGGCTTTTCTATCTCTCAGGAAAAGTATATTCAGGATCTTCTTGCTCGCGCTGCTCTTATGGATGAGCGCACCATTGAGACTCCTATGGAGCTTAATGTTAAGCTTCGTCCTACTGATGGTGATCCTCTTCTCGATCCCACTTGTTATCGTCATCTTGTTGGGAGTCTTGTTTATCTTGCTGTCACTCGTCCTGATATTTTTTATCCTGTTCATATTCTGAGTCAGTTTGTCTCAGCTCCTACCACTGTTCACTACAGTCATCTCCTCCGTGTCCTTCTTTATCTTCATGGCACGATTACTCGTCGCCTTTTCTTCCCTTGTTCTAGCTCTCTCCAGCTTCAGTGCTACTCGGATGCTACGTGAGCGAATGATCCTACGAATCGTCGTTCACTTTATGCTTATTGTGTGTTTCTTGGTGGTTCGCTTGTTGCTTGGAAGACGAAGAAACAGGTAGCGGTTTCCCGTTCGAGTGTTGAGGCTGAGCTGCGGGCTATGGCTTTGGTGACTGCTGAGGTGACCTGGTTACGGTGGTTGCTTGCAGATTTTAGGGTCTCTGTTATGACACCCACTCCACTTTTGTCAGGCAGTACATGTGCTATCAGTATTGCACGTGATCCGGTCAAGCATGAGCTGACCAAGCATATTGGTGTTGATGCTTTTTATACACGTGCTCACGTGCATGATCAGGTTGTTGCGCTTCATTATGTGCCTTCAGACTTGCAGTTGGCAGATTTCTTTACAAAGGCACAAACCCGCGCACATCATGATTTCTTACTCTCCAAACTCAGTGTTGTGGATCCACCATGAGTTTGAGGCGGGGGGGGGGGGGGGGGTGTTAGAGTATATATTTGTATATTATAGTTTTTCCATATGTTAGGGGGGATTTCTATATATTTGCACCTGTACATGTACTATATATTCTGGCCTTTGGCCCTCTGGTAATACAATCATCTATTACCCTAACAGCCATATCCCTCACATCGAGTCGAAGCCAGGAAACCCAGCACACGCGGCATGGCCACCGGTCGCCGCTGCCTTCGCGATTAGGAGGCACGCGCCATGTACGAGTCGAACTATTCGGCGCCTTCGGACTCCTACTGCAACGGCAGGTGGAAGCTGAGTGCTAGCGGCATCCCGATCCCACTGGTTCCCCAAGGTACAGAGATGCTCGTGGCCATCCAACACGAGTACAAGGTGTAGTTCACGGCGAAGCAGTACTCAGATCCGTAGTGGGATCCCGATGATCTAGCGACCTGTAGCGAGTTCTTCTGCAAGCATCGGGAGAGGAAGCCCGACAAGTACTACGGCAACGGCCCGCCGCCAGCGAACAACAACGAGGCCAGGCGTAAGTTCTGGTGGAGCTTGTCGGGCCGCATGCTGGGCTCCGTCATGGTCTACATCGCAGCAGGGAACTACCCGCGCCTCCGCCTGCCTCCTCTGATGCCTCTACCCCTAGCACAAGGCCACCGCCAGGGGAGTACATCGACCTCACCCAGGACGATGAAGAGTAGGCGCCGCCGACGTAGGAAACAACTCCATACCAGCATCATAGTTATTGTACCGTTTTATTTTCTTCTACTCACTCCATCCAAAAAATAACTGACTTGGATTTGTCTAGATTCGCATATATCTAGATAATTTTTATTATATAGATACATGTAAATCTAGACA
This sequence comes from Avena sativa, assembly GCA_916181665.1. Classification (NCBI taxonomy): domain Eukaryota; kingdom Viridiplantae; phylum Streptophyta; class Magnoliopsida; order Poales; family Poaceae; genus Avena; species Avena sativa. The sequence continues at coordinate 254,132,632 of OV702289.1, read as the reverse complement.
AATCAAATCACTTATTCCCGGACCGATGGAGCATGTAATTCATGTGTTTCAGTTAATGAAAATGTATTAAAAAAGCATGGTCAACTTAGACCGTTTGGGTCTAGCCACCGGACGCACTGGTCTAGCACGATGTACCGTGACCCTTTTCCTGTCCGGTGACCGACTGGACCGTTTAGGTGTACTTAAAGGATCATTGTCGCTGAAGATGCCTTAAGTAAAAAACTAGAAGTGTTTCGAGAACTACTATTGATCATGTCAACCACGGCACTGCCTACACCACATCATGAATGGCCGAGTCTCAGTTCAGTTTGGTTTAGGTGAAAATTTCTTGTGGTTTAGTTTTGGTTGGGTGGCAATACAAATTTCAGTGGGTCAGTTTGGGTTGGGTTTGTCTAACGTGTCACGTGGTTTCAGTTTAGCTATGGTTGAGTTCCCTAACCATTGCCAGATTCGTCTGAGGTGGTGGCCTGTATATATATATAGCTTTATAGTCGGATGCAATTGTAGTCTCTGCCACCTTCATTGGCATTTTTGCGTTGCCCCACTATCTCTAGTGGCTGCACAAGATACTTCCACCGATGTGTAAAAGTTTCCACCAAACTGTAGACTTGCATATAGTCACATATGAAAGCATGCAACACTGTGGTGGTACGAAGCGGATGACAGAGACAACCGCATGGAAGGCTGCAGCCTTAGATCAGAGAGCCGTAATTTAAAAACATATTTTTTTAACAAGAAAGGATTTTATTCATTTAACAACACTTTACCGATAGAAGTGTGAAGGGGCTCACACTTAGCAACGAGAGAGCATTTCTGCCAGGACAATAACCTGAATCTGAAGATAAGCATCTAATAGCTAGAGGCCTAGACTGAATTCTGAGAGCAAGCTGGGCCTGATGATGAGCTTTTACATTGAAGCATCTATTGACATGAGTTATTCTGCTACGATGGAAAGTCGATGAGTTTTGAATAGCTGCAAGAAGGGGTCTGATGACCCAATGACCCGAGGCGTTGAAGATGGAAGTAGCCTTTAGCCTCTGTGGCCAAGACCAAGCAATCTGTTATAAAGCTTGGTTCCTGTATGCTAAGCTTTTCTGCCAACATGGTCGCCAAAAGCAAGCCAAAAGCTTCAGCCTGGAGAGCAGATGATGCTGGTGGAGACAGGGCAGAAACATGCAACTCCTTGAAATGCCGATTACATTCAGTTTTGATGATGATGCCTATTCCTGCTGGTGTTGATTTCATGTCCCTTTCAATCTTCCAAGCAGCGTCACAGAAAATGGCAGTACCTGCAACAGAAGGTTCATCTTTTTGTGTCGACAATTGTTGTACTACAGAGTAGGTAGAGCGATGATCCTCAGAGGACGCCATAATCTCGAGCTTAGCTCCCTTCATAATTGCATTAGCAACAAGAAATACCTAGGAGGGTTTGTAGAATTTTCTGCAAAAAAGAGCTTGGTTCCTTGCTTTCCATAAGCACCACAAGAAGGTATATAAACTAGTGGGGTTGATATGGGAATGCGTAGAAGAGAGCATAGCCTGAATCATTTGGCCAACTGAGTTATTGTCTACGGCAATGGTCTCAATTTTGATGAACCATGGAGACAAGAACCAGACAACTTTTGAGAAAGGGCAGAGGAATAACATATGCATTTCATCCTCTAATCTGCCACATCTAGGACATTCTTCATCAATGTGTTTGGAAAATTTACTTGCTCTTTTACCTGTAGGAAGAGCTCGCCGAAGAAGCCTCCAAGCGAAAGTTTGTACCCTTGGAACTATGTGGTTGTCTTGCCATACCCGGTTTAAGAGATTCACAATCTTTGGAGGCATAACTTTTGGTCTCTGGCTTGCAGGCAACACAAGGTTATTAAAGCAGTGCTTGTAGGCACTTTTTGAAGAACAATCACCTGCAGGGGTTAGTTTCCAAACAAGAACATCTTGCCCAGGAGCATTAATAATAGGGGTTTGTAGAATAGCATCAGCTGTTTGTGGAGTAAACAAAGAATTAACAAGTTCAACATTCCAAGTTTTCTGGTTAGGAACCCAAAGGTGTTTACCACCGCTGGATAATCAAAAGGAGGTTCTTGGGTAATCAAATTATCATAGATACTTTGCCATTGAGAGAACCAAGGTGAACTCCAGATGGAGCTGCTGCCATCAACTATTTGGTAAAAAGAGCCCGAAACTAAAAGAGGTCTTACCTTGAGAATTGTTGTCCAAAAGGAAGATTTTGGAATGTTCTGTTTTGCCCTCCAAATGGATGTGTCGCTGTGGTACTTGGACTTGAGGATGAGGGCAAGATGACTGTGGGGTTGTTTTGCTAATCTCCAGGTTGCCAAAAGAATTAGTCCTTTATTAATAGCCTGCAAGTTCCTAACACCTAGGCCACCAATCTTTTTTTCTATGCAAATGTCAGCCCAAGCTCTAAGACAAAGACTCTTCGTAGTTGGTTCTTCTTTGACTCTTGTCCACCAAAAGTTTTTTATAATAGCCGTGAGCTTTGTTAGATTTTTTTTGAAAAAAGGATATTGGACATATAGTAGACATATATAGATGAAAAGACAAATTTAATAAGGGTAAGTCTTGCAGCATGTGATAACCTGTTGGCTTTATAAGCGCTCAACTTACATTTAAATTTGTCATAAACAAAATTGTAGGCTGCTGATTTGTCTTTTGTAGGAAGAATGAGAGGATGTCCCAAATAAATTGTGTTACTATCAATATCTAGGACTGGAAAGATTCGCTTGATATCTTGTTTAACCTGCGAACCAACCTTTTTACTAAACATTATTCCAGATTTGGACCAGTTTGGAAGCTGTCCCGAGTGTTGACAAAATTGATTTAAAATTTGGGATATGTAAGTTGCTTCCAGCACCAATAAAAGTGTGACTCCATTGCTCAGTCTAACGCTGAGTATTTTTTTCCAAAAATTTCAATCTATTAATAATCATCAACAACAGTACAAAGAGGTCTAAAAGTAATAAAAATTACAAATAGGTCCATGAACCACCTAGCGACGACTACAAACACTAACGCGAGCCGAAGACGTGCTGTCATCTTTGTCCCTCCATCACCGGAGCCAGGCAAAGCTTGTCGTAGTAGAGCTTGTTGTAGTAGACAGACGGAAAGTCGTCGTGCTAAGGGCCCAAGTGACCAGTGTACCAGAGCAGCAACCATGGCCAATGAGGACACTCGTAGATCGGAAAAGACTAACCTGAAACCACACCAATGAATACGAAAACCGACCGATCACTAGAGATCCGCCGGAAAAACGACTCCACGTGCCCTCCGTCAACACTAGACGCACCAACAGAGCGAGGATAGGGCGAAGAGGACTTTATTCTGACTCCAGGATATAGCCATCGCCTCAACATCCCGAACAAGACACGAAAGCAGTCTAAACAAAGAAAATGAAAAATCCTCCCGCTGGCGAGAGGCCGCGGTCCGCCACACCTTCGAGGCCCCAAGGCCACCAGAGGCGGAGCAGACCGACGGCGTCACCGGCGAGAGGAACGGGAACCCTAGATTGGCTTTTAGGCATCCGCCACGGTCGCCGCCAGAGCTCTGCTCACATACCGGTTCGGTCAACACTGAGTATTTTTTTCAACTTAGTACTTCTTCACTACTCAGCGTCGGCCGTATTAAGTTTGACCAAGACTAAGACGGGCATTTTAAAAATTGAGTGAGAATCATTTTCTGGTCTTATTCAGATTTGATTTAATTGTTTTTCGTTTTGAGGGGAACTATGGCGGGCACAAAGGCCGGCCTGAACCATTTTTATTAATCAACCATCGAAACCGAAAACCATACAAAAGTAAAAGAAAAGCTAATCGAAGCCTAAGAAAGAAAAGATATCTAAAACAAAGAAGTTACCCTGTACAAAAAGAAATCCTAAACATATGAGGCTAGAGCAGAGAACATGACATCCCAATCCAGGGCTAAGGATTTATAAGATTGATTAGCACTCCTATAAGACCAAAGAGGCAAGTCTTCCGCACATCTATGAAAAAGAAATAAATAGACTCAATTGCATCCTGATTTGTTTTGCGTTACGTCTCTTCCAAAGATTCCAAAGGGCACAGATAAGTATGGAGGTTCTAACTTTGCAAGCTTCATAGCCATTCCAAAGATCCCGAAGAATGAGTCATGAGTGAACATCTCCATGAAGGGCGGGAACAACATCCTAGAACGACGACATCGAAGGGCAATGAAGAAATAAGTGCACCATGAACTCGGGCAAAGAGCAAAAAGGGTAGGCATCCGAGGAGGCAATGCCTCTCCTGAACCTGTGCTCATTAGTGAAAAGCCTTCCACGATCTGCAAGCCAAGGAAAATGCTACAACGATTCGTTGCCAAGTTTCTCCAGGTGGTAGTTGTAAAAAGGGACATCCTGCAAATACTCAAAAGCTGCTAAATATGCCGATTTAGTGGTTAGAGGCCTCCGTCTAAACGTGCGACTCTAACGTCTGACAACGAGTATTAAGGTTAACTGAGGCTAAAAGTGTTTGCAGATCTAATAGTTCCAGAGAAGCAGCATGCGAAAGATGGGGTTGCATAGCAAAGCTAAAAGATCTATATTTGCAAACCAAGGCAACTGTGCAATTATTGTTTGTGACGTGGGAGTATAAAGCCGGGAAGTGAATGTCCAAGGTTAGATCTGAGAACCAAAGATCATGCCAAAATGAAGTAGTGATGCCCGATCCTAATAATACTTTAGTAAATACTATGGAAAATAGTTCACCAGCTTCTCGTACGAAAATACTACTCCCTCCATTTTAAAATATAAGATGTTTTAGCTTTATCAATGGAGTGTATCTAGACCCTTTTAGTGTGTAGGTTCACTCCAAACCTAGATGAACCTATACTAAAAGAGAATTAAATACACTCCATTTACAAAGTTAAAACATCTTATATTTTGAAACGGAGGGAAGTACTACCTACTAACAAAGTGATGCTCTCACACATATTTCTCTCCTAGATGACCGCAGAAAGCGGGAAGCCGTTGGGGCAACTGTGAGGGCGATTCTGGCCTCTCGCCGCCGTCTCAGATGAAGATGACTGTTCCTCACCGGGGTCCTCTACAATCGCTCCTTCCTCTCCGTCGTCCTGCTTCGTTGGGACCCCGGAAGCGGTGGAATGCGATCTGAGGCTGCGGTTAACTAGTGCCATTCGGAGGAAAGAAGAGAAGAAGAGGAGACAACGTCTGCTTGCGATGGAGTTGCAACCGTAAATCGGGCATGAGGTGCCGAAGGAGGTACGTGATCTTTCGTCTAATCTGCGTGCAGTTTCGTCGATCGTTTCAGGTGATCCCCCTTTGTCACCCTCGACATTTCTCCTGGAGGATTTTGATGCTCGCGAATGGACAATCATTCGACGGAAGAAGACGTTAAAGATTTTGAGGCAATGTTTTGCCAACCGCCGGCGTAGAGGAAGACTAGGCTCACCGGCGTCGGTAATCTTTTCAAATTCGGAACAGATCTCGGGTGACAAATGTCTTGATGGTGGTTTAATCACATGCCAAATGGGCCGTGTTTTGTCCACGAATTTACAGGAATTGCCTCATTTGCGTGGCCATGTGGGCCCGAGAGTGCAACCTGTTTCGGAAACCAAAGGATATACCGCGGGTGGTATGCGCCGGGTTTTAGGTTTCCTTTGGGAAAAATTCTCTCGTCCTGCCCCGTTGTGACTTGCGTGCGATCTTGACCACGACATGGCGTACCGTGGTGGTGGCCACTATCCTCAGCAGGGGAGAGGGCAGGGTGTTGGAGGTGGTCGTTCGGAAGGCGTCCGTGATGATGGAGGTGGCCGTGGAGATGGTGGTGGTAGCCATGGTGATGGTCGCCGGGACTACAGCTACAACCGTTTCAACAATTACTTTGAAGGAGGTCCTAGTGGTACTGCTGGATCTGATGGAAACGCTGGTGAATATGCTGATCATCGTGGATCTTTCCAAGGATCAGACATGCATAGAGGTTATCAGGGTTTTGATGGAGGTCTAGGTGGTTTTCAAGCAAGTACTGGTTTTAATCATGGCTCTGGTTTCAATCGAGGTGGTGCTAGGCGTCCCTACAATGGAGGTAGGAACAATCACTGCTTTGAGAACAGACCTATCCGTGGACAATACAATAACACCGGTGCTCGCAATTGTTTTGGCCGGATCAATGCTGCTGGTCAGGTTTTGGATCTATCGGAGTTGCGTGAGCAGATTGTGAAGGATGTTGCTGCAGCTATTGCAAACCAATTTGCTGAACATGCTTCGAGTTTGAAAGGCACCAAGATGGCAGATGCATCTGACACTGTAGCTGAGGTTCTTCTGTCGGAGCAGCCTGCCGAGCCTGCCGTTGCCTCTCAGCAGCCTGCCGCTGTTCCTAGGCAGCCTGCCCCTGCTACCCGGCAGCCTGCCGTCACTCCACGACAGCCTACCGTCGTCCCTCGGCAGCCAGTTGTACATGCCACGACTCTAACTAATAACAATCAAGGGCCACTGATGAATATTGGTGAATCTACTGGGGATGATAGTGTTGATGGAGATACGATGAACAAGGCAAAAAAGTAAAAAGGTCTAAACTGTTTCAGATGTGGTAAACCAGGACATTGTCTCAATTACTGTACTACTCTTCTATGTGATATTTGTCAGCTTCCTGGCCATGCTACAGCGGATTGTAATATTCCAAGAGCACCCAGACCTCAGATGGTTATGTATGGTTTCGCTCATGAAGAGTTAATGTTCTGGGAATTACCGTTGACTGGGATGGCTAGGCCTCGGATGGAGAACACCAGGTTAGGGAGAGTTACTGTTGCAAACGGGGTTATGACAATACTAAAAATCATTCAGCAGCTCCAATGGGTTTGTTAGCACAGCCCCTGCCGCCGACTACTTTCCGACGACACCGACCATGAAGTTCCGACAAGACGACACGCACGTCCCCGATAACTTTGCCACAATATACACGTACTGCTAGCTGATCGATTCTTTTGATCAGACTAGTATAACTCACGCACGCACACGCAAAACCAATACTCGATCTGATTGCTACAGGCCCGTCTCGGACCTGCTCCAACCTTGTATTAATCTTCACGATGTGGTACAAGATTACACAGCCTTGGGTGCACTTATATACACGCATAGGCCTGAGTACTAGTCATAGTCGGTTTACTAAGCTAAAACTACCTGGAAGCTGCATCCTAGCCGGACACAACACTAGCACCGAAACCTATACGTATACGCATGCAAGTATACCACACGTATACGACGTCTTGCCGGTATCGGGCACGTGATTACCTAACAATCATCCCCAAATCACGATGTCTTTTTCTCCATCGACCTGGATCCCAAATGCGCCAGCTACTTCTCGCGGGCGTCATCCACGACACTGCTTTTGCCGCGCCAGGCTTCATCATCGACATTCCTTTCGCCGATCCTTGTAGCTTCCATGTCACCGACTTTCGCTTCATCGGCTTCTCCATGGCTTCACGCCGATAGTACTTTTTGTCCGCGCCTTGAGACATTATACTTGGTTCGATGAAGTACTTTCTCATCGATGCCTCGCATATTTGATCTTCTGCTTGTCGGTATTCTTGGATGCAATAGAACAAATATGTAGGAGCTAGCTCACGTTGGTTGACTAGCAAAGCTAGCTCGTGACTAGCAATTATGACTTGTACCTGCTCCTGACCAACGCCGTCTTCTGGCTCATCCGGAGTATCAATGCACAGGTTGCCTACCTGTAGTGATTTGTCTTTTTCTTTTGAATCTCTTTCTGGCATGTTTCCTTCTAGCTTCTCTATATCACGTGAAAAGCCTCTTGATGGATCTGCACCCCCTATTGTTGGGTCTCCTCCATCTATCTGACCACCAGTCCACACTCTTGGACCATCGCCTTCTAGCCTTGCTGGCCTGTTTGCTGGGCTCGCTTCAACTCTCCCTCCTCCTCTAATTGCTGGGCCAACAAGTGCAGGTATCACTGCACATGCACACCCTTCCAGCTCCGTGTCTTCTGGCCACGGACTAGACTTATCTTCAGACTTTTTTTCTTCTGGGAGAATCCCTTGTGTTTCTGGCCTGGTGTCCACGCCTGGAGCACCTCCTAGGCCTTCAGCGCCTTCTGGACCCGAACTTGCTGACAAGGATAAGCTTGGTTGATCCATATTTTTTTCATACTCAAGATCCCACGTGATGTGAAAAGTTGGATATCCCGGTTCGTTGGAGTCCCAATTCCATGACTCGCCTTTCTCAAAGATTACGTCGCCCCTGAGAACCACCTTATTGGTATAAGGATTGCACAAGCGGTATTCCTTTGGGCTTTCATAGCCCGTCATGATCATTGGAGTCCTCTGCTTCGCCCATTTACTCTTATGGTCGGACTCCGTCTTGACATGCGCCACGCACCCAAAAGTGCGAAGATGATCAACCGAGGGTTTCCATCCGTACCATGCTTCGTACGGTGTTATACCAACGCCACTCTCAGTTGGCTCCATGTTCAGCAAATACACAGCCGTATTGACTGCCTCACCCCAGAATTTTCCTGGCAAGCCTCTACTCTTCATCATGCTCCGTGCCATGGTCAACACAGTTTGATGCAGCTCACCCCCTTGATCAATGCGTAGGGCTCTTATCTTCGCCTCCACCTTGAACTCTTCGGCTTCCTTGATCTTCTCGAATGCTTGTTGAGCTTGATCCTTACTTTTCAGCAACACAATCCACATGTATTTACTATGATCATCCACCACAAGCATGAATAACTTATTGCCAGACGGAGTTGCGGGTGAAATTCCAACGCATAGATCACCATGAACAAGTTTCGAGGCTTCACTTGCCTCAAACGTGGCTTCACATGGCAACGGGGCACTCCGTTCCTCGTGATCCACACACGGTAGATCGTGATCCACTTGCGCCACAATCTCCGTATCCGGTCATGGAGGATCCTCCTCATCCGTCAGCTCAGTTACTTCGAGCATCAGCATCATCGGTCCATCATCTCCTTCCTGGGCGATGAGAGCCCTCTCCTTCAGCGGTTTCTTGCAATCCTTCTTGAAGTGACCGGGCTCGCCGCAGTTATGACATCTTACTTTCTTAATGTCAAACTTACTCCGCGGCAGAGCGTCGTCCTCGTCCTCCCCTGCGATATACTTTTTCGCTGGGCGAGAAGCTTCTTTATCACTCCTGCTTCCGGATCCTTGATCGCCCTTTTCTTTGGCGACCACCGCCTGCCACTGGGCACGGGTAAGCATCACGTGCTCTTCCGGTACCGCATCACCGTAGGTGATCTTCATCCGCTCGTCATGAGCCTTCAATCGTCCAACCAGATCATCCGTCGTGAGAGTCTTGAGATCAACGCACTGCTCGATCGCTCACAACGGACAAGTAACGTGGCGGCGCCGCGCGAAGGAAACGCCGAACGACTGAGATCTCTTCGAGCTTCTCGCCGAGCGCGCGAATCCCATTGACCAAAGTGGCTACCCTCGAGGCAAACGCGTCCAGCGTCTTGTCTCCTCCCATCTCCAGATTCTCGTACTTCTTCTGCAAGGTTTGTAGGGTTGCCTCACGGACACGCTCGTGCCCAAGATTTAGCGTCTTGAGCGCCTCCCACGCCTCCTTTGCAGATTTCTTCGAGATCAGGTGTTGCATCACGTCCGCCGGCATCACCGGGTCGATGGCCGTGAGTGCCTTCCGGTCCTTGCGGTACTTCGACGCGCCCTTCTTGAACTCGTCGCCGCCGGGATCGACAACCTCCCATAGATCGTTGGACTCTAGCGACCACTCCATCTGGGTCGCCCACATCGTGTAGTTGTCGCGGTTGTACCGCGGGTACTGCGTCATCACCTGCGCGGCAAATCCTTTAGCCGCAGTGGAATACTCGCCCACATCCATCGTCCCTGTGACCTCCCGTTACGAGGAGATCCTTCACGAGGCTCTGATACCAATTGTTAGCACAACCCCTGCCGCTGACTACTTTCCGGCGACACCGACGATGAAGTTCCGACGAGACGACACGCACGTCCCCGATAACTTTGCCACAATATACACGTACTGCTAGCCGATCGATTCTTTTGATCAGACTAGTATAAATCACACATGCACACGCAAAACCAATACTCGATATGATTGCTATAGGCCCATCTTGGACCTGCTCTAACCTTGTATTAATCTTCATGATGTGGTATAAGATTACATAGCCTTGGGTGCACTTATATACACACATAGGCCTGAGTACTAGTCATAGTCGGTTTACTAAGCTAAAACTACCTGGAAGCTGCATCCTAGCCGGACACAACACTAGCATCGGAACATATACGTATACGCATTCAAGTATACCACACTTATATAACGGCTTGCCGGTATCGGGCACGTGATTACCTAACAGGGTTGTCCCTAATGATCAATATCAATGGGAGGTTCGGTCGTTTGGTGACAATGTATACCAAGTGAATTTCCCTAGCAAGCTTGACCTGCTGCGTGCTCAGCGGATTGGCGTATATCGTGTGCCAAATAGTCAACTCACCATCTTTTGACTTTTGGAAACGTGTCATTCAGCCAGCTTGGTCAATTGAAGATGTTTGAGTGCGTGTGTATGATCAGGCACTTGATGACTACTTGTCTCTATGGGCTCTAGGTACTTTGTTTGGGAAAACTCTTGAAGTGGACATGCCATTCACAAGGAGGACAAATGTGTTGCGTATTAGAATTGCTTGTATGGACCCATCGATAATCCCTGCAAGAATAATGGATGTGCAAATTAATGTAGAGTTCTATGCTCTTCGTTTTCATGTTGAAGGGGAGGTGCCAATTGCTGAGGCCAATGAATATGTTAATATGGATGATGCTAGAGGTCATGATGGACATAACCAAGATAACAATAATGGTAATAATGACAATCCAAGAGAGAATGGAGACAACGTTAATAGGGATGAGGAGAATGCACAAAAAAATGATGGGGAAGTTACTAAACAAAATGATGTTCCAATGCGGACGGCTGAAATCATAGTGGGATCTATTTCTATTTCATGTTCGGCTAGTCCTAAGAAGAAGAATAATCGGTCAGTAGTGGAGGAAGAAGAAATTAGGGCTGCAGCTTCCTCTGTTGGTGGCGTTGGACTTGGAGGTGGCCATGGCTTTTGTGTTCCCTTGGTTTCGCCATCCACCGTGATGGTCCCGCCGCCCTTCGCTACAGCTTCGGTGGCGTCACCTAAGACACCAGGTCAGGTTTCTGTTGGACATGCTGCTCATGTCTATGTAGCTTTGCCACGGCCAGCCTCAGGTGGAGGCAGTCGTCCGTGCGAGCTACAGCTGGCCGGCACTAGTGCACACCCCCCCTCTAACACCGGTTTGGAGGGCCCTCTAACAGCGGTTGTAGAACCGCTGTTGAGGGTTCGGTGTTAGAGGGCCCCCCTTTTAACACCGGTTCTTATACGAACCGGTGTTAAAGGGTGGCGCACGTGGGGCTGCCGCAGGGCTCAGGGCCCCCCCTTTAACATCGGTTCGTAACACGAACCGGTGTTAAAGGTTCTGTGCCGCAGCAGGAAAAGGAGATAAATCTCTGCCGCGGCAGGAAAACGGTCTAAATCTTTGCCGCGGCAGAGTTCTGCCCCTGCCCCATTCTGGCGGTATTTCTGTGGCGCGGCGGGGACGGGGAGGGGGGGAGGGGGAATCGATCGGGAGCGGTATACACATACATCGTCATCGGTACATACGAGTACATGAATAATTAAGCAACTATTATTATACACAACATCGTCATTGTGTGGTATTCTCCGTAAACGTTGAAGCATCAAGTACAAGACAAACACGTTCAAGCATATATACAACATTCATTTTGGTGGATATCTAAAGAGTTCTCCGCCAGACGTGACGACCTCATCAAGTATGAACCCCGCCAATTCCTCTTGAATGGCTCGTATGCGGTCAAATGGTAGGAGTTGGTCCCGCATCCGTTCGATCTGAATATATATGAAGAATGGGGTCAATATATATATAAGAATAAAACTCAACACAATTGATGGTAATAAAATAATGTTGTGTACTTTGTTTACTTACTCTAAGTTCTTCTAGTGCGGCTTGGCCCGTCGCACATATCGTGTTGCGAATGAACTCGCAAACATAGTACCCACATAAGTTATTGCCGTGTCCCTGATGCGCGCACTTTACGAGAATAGAGAGTTCAATCAAAATAATAATCAATAAAACATGATATAATGGAATTGGAAGCAGAATCAAAGAGATACGCAGACCTAGCTAGCTAGTATTACTTACATTTTGGTCTACAAATTTTAGTTCTTCTGACCATTCACCCACGGTCCTGCCCATGAACCTTTTCCAAACCCTGTTCGGCAAAGAAAATGGATAAAAGAGTAATTAATTACTTATTGTCACGAAAGTTGCCGATCTAGTGCGATAATATGATTGAAATTACCTCTGGAGCATCTCTCTAAAGTCTGCTCATAGCTCTTTTTCTTTTCGTAACGAGTCCATGTCAAGGACTTTTCATGAGTCCGGTTGAATGACTAGCAGAATAAAGTGGAACCTACGCACGCATAACTCATCATCAGTTACACTTAACATCGAGTAAGCCGAAACAGAATGTGTACAAGAGAGGGTAACAGTACTCACGAGAAGTTGTAAGGCAATAGTATTTCCCTTTTGGTTTGTTGTCTTAGTAAAGACCTTAGCAATAAATCTTCTGTTTGTCCGGGTTTGGTTCTTACCACTTCTTCATGAACTCTATTTGGGTCAACGAACCCAATGTCAAAAGGTCCTCTTTTCATGCATTCCATAACCTTTTTCCTGCATAATAGTATATACATATATGGTGAGCATATATATATACATGCAATTAATGAAGTGAATGAGATGAGATAGAAAATACAGAAATAGTACTTACACACAATAAAGGCTGATGGCAGCTTTGTCGAGTTCCTTCTGATTGAATAGAAAATGCAAGTCTTGAATGTTGAAGTCGATCTCGTCGTCTCCGCACAAGAAAATCTGATCTCTTATATGCGCCGTGATCCATTCTTCCTTTCTCGTCTTGCAGAAATCAAGGTACCACTTGTGTAATCTTCGCATCTTTGTTGGTAGATTCTTGAGCTCCTCTTTCTTGACGAGATTCTTCCCATACTTCCATGGCTGTATGGGGTTGGCATCGCATTTGGGCAAATTGTCTCCCATGATGTTCAAGTATGCAATGTAAGTCATCCCCATCTCATTGACCTTTCTTTGTAGCTCTGCCTCGTAATCATTTACGAGAGGAGCGTCCTGTGTGTCGAACACTTCGAGGAGGGCGCATGATTGGTTTTCCTGCTCTCCGAGCATGGGAACTATTTTCTGGGGTGCCGCACGACTGCTACTTTCAGTCTCCCTACGGCGCCTTGCATCCGCCTTCAAAATCTGGCGCTCGTAGTCCGGCACAAGTGGGGTTTTAGGTTTCAAAAGATTTTTGTAAAACTTCTCCACCACCGCCGGATCTATTTTCTCCTTTGGCTTGGCCCGTCTAGGTGCAAAGAATTTCTTGACCTCTTCTTCCGAGATCCTATTGGTCTCCTCGTCGCTGCGATTCCACGATAAAACCGGTAATGGCTTGGCGGAAGGCTGCGGGACGTAGTTTTTTGAACTCTTTGTGGTAGTGCTAGTGATGCTCTTCGTGGCAGTGCTCTTCCGCTTACGCTGAGGAGATGGCTGAAGCACCGGAGATGGCTGACGGGCAGGAGATGGCTGGCGCGCCAAATATGGCTGGCGCGCCGGAGATGGCTGCCGCGCAGGAGATGGCTGAAGCGCCGGAGATGGCTGCCGCGCAGGAGATGGCCGAAGCGGCTCAGACTGCTGACGCTGCGGAGACGGCGGGGGTGCCAGTGGCCTCCAATTTGGAAGCACGATGTGTTCCTTCTTCCAAAGAATGGTTGTTTTCACTGCAAATTTGAGTTGAGTTTCCCCTTCACCTGTAGCATGGTCAAGCTGTGCTTTCTCATATTCCTTCACAACCTCATCCACCCCGACAATAGCATAGCCATCTGGAATCGGTCGGCAGTGGTAAGTTCCACCAGCTACAGGAGGTAAGGCATAGCCGACAGCCACCTTAATGGATAAGCCCATTAATCTCACATGCAACTCAGCATGTTGGCTCTCCGTGATCTCATCCACGGGATATCGAGGACCCGCCATTTCAAGCGTGGGCTGCACGTTCTCCGTGGAAGCCATGCTGCTTTTCCTCGCAGAGTCTGGGCCGCCGACAACTTCCAATGCAGGCTCTTCGTGTCGCTGAGATGGGCCGGTAGCTTGATGGCTCTGTTGTGCATTCACTTGCGCCTTCAGCGCCACAAGTGCATGTTCTATCTGTGTCATCCGCTCTATAGGCTCTTTTTCTTTTCTGTCGCGCCATTTGTAAGAGTCGCTCCACTCGGCAAATCCATCCTTCCATGTCATACCCCCTGTGCCTCGTGCATGTCCAGGGTGTTCTTTTTTACCGATGGTGCGTGTGAGCTGGTCATTCTCTCTGTCGGGATGGAAGGTCCTGGCGGCTGTTTCCTCGTATGCTGTGATGAGTTCAGTGACAGGTTTGGCAAGGAGGGTTGGGAAGATACACAATCCTATTTCTGGGTCCAACCTTGCCCCGATTCCGTAGAACCAAGTCTTTGCACGTAGGTCCCACCCATGTGTCTGGGGTGTGATCCCTCTGTCGCGCAGGGCCTTCTCAGCTTCCTCCCACTCAGGCCTCTGAGATATGTAGCCACCTGACCCTATCCTCTGGTGATATTCCTTCTTCTGGGCATTTAGCGTATTGGTTTCTGACCTCTTTGTAGCTATAGCACCTTCCTTGTATGCCACAAATTCGCGCCAGTGTGGTCTTATCTTCGCATAATATGCGTCTTCGAAATCTGGAGTCTCGCGAGTTTTGACAAATTTGTTCAATTTTGTCTTCCAGTTGTGGAAAGCGTCAGCCATCTTCTTTAGAGTCCACTCTTTGACCTTTTCCTTTATAACCGGTTTGTTTTCATCCTCCTCTGGCGGAAGGGTGAAATTTACCAACAGCGAATTCCAAAGCGTTTCTTTGGATCTTTCATCGATAAAGGTACCGTCGCCATTCTTTGGCTTATTCCAATATTCAATTATGATTGGGATTTGGTCCCTAACAAGAACTCCAATATTCAATTCGTTTCGCGCCCGCACCCCCCCTTTAACACCGGTTCCAGCCACGAACCGGTGTTAAAGGGGGGGGGGGTGTGCGCGCGCGAAACGAAATAAATGCGCGCCCTTTAACACCGATTCGTGGCTGGAACCGGTGTTAAAGGGGGGAGGGCATTTATTTCATGCATTAAAGGGGTGGGGCATTTATAATTCAAAAAATAGGATATGAATTTAGAAAATTCATATCTTATTCATTTCAACTCAGAAAAATATGAATAATATATCATAATTTTCAGAAAAATAATATCTATCCATTCATGTAAAAACATTTTATATTTACTTTAGATGAAAATTTTCAAAATGATTAAAACACTTACATATAAATTTTCATTATTGAATTCAAACAAAAATAAATTGTCAAATCCTAAAACTTTGAACATAAGAAATATTAAGCATCTAAAAAGGAATCTAACCCTATTTTATTAGAGCAAATCATATTTTATTTTGTATTAACATTTTTGAATTGATTGGATATTTAAATGCCGCATCTTTTGTATACACTTGAATCTGACAAAGCCTCGCTCAACTTGCATTGGATTTTTGATAAAATAGCATATTGTGAACCTAAAAATGATTTTTGTAAAAAATCATGAGCATCGTATCATGTACCTGTAGTTCATATCTGACCCACTTCCTGCCGATTCGGCAGGAATTTGTCTTTTTCACCAGAGGTGGACGGAAAGGTTTCAGATCCCTCTGTTGGTACATTGTCCATATAAGGTGGTCTAGTATTTTTGTAAAATGTGGTGGTGGTTTTTTGAATTAGCCATTTGGTGGTTGCTTCACAAAACCGTCCGTTTTTATGCTCGGAAAATGGAAAATGCCTTTTTGGTGCGATAAAAAGGAAAACTTCCTCTTGCAACATTGTTTGCCATGCCATGATGCACATGTATGCACAATATGGCCATATTATCACAAACTATGCCTTGATTCTAGCCATAACATTGGTCGTTTGACCCGAAAGCCAAGAAACCTCGAATGAGATAGGTCATTTTGTGAAGGAGATAGAACTGGAATTAAAATACAGAATGCAACTAATAGTAAGTTACATAAAGCACGACTGAAAATTAAGATACATAAAAGAACTGAAAATTAAGATACATGGCCAGATTAAGTAACAATCGGCCGAACTTGTTTCGGAATGTTGGAGTGATTCAGTCATGCTCCTGCCTACACCTGTAATACTCGCCACTGTAGTCGTCGTACTCGCCACCGCCGTCATCGATGTCGTCGTCGGGGTCGCCGTAATTGAACCTTGAAGGCTGAGTACGCGTGGGCTGGACTTGAGGGTAGCGCAGACGGGGGTTAGAGTCGGCGGCAGTGTCACAGGCCATGACGCTCTGGAGAGTCCGACCGCGCCACCATAGCCGACGGCCGGCCTCGTTGAAGTTCGGAGGAGGTGGGACGTCCTCCTCGTGCCTGGCGAGCGCCCTCTCATGCCGATCCACGAAGAAGGCTTCCCAAGTAGGGAAATAGTCGGGATGCCATCTGGGATTCCTCCGCTGCTCCGGCGTGAGGTCGAAGTAGTAGTGGTTCGTGATGGCCATCCGGCGCGCCACACGTAGAGGGACAGGAGGAACCGGCACGCCTCCGGCGCTCAGTATCCAGCCGACGGGGACACAGTAGCCCGGCGGGCAGGGGTAGTTCGAGGCGCAAAGCGCCTCCGCCTCCCTGGGGGTTAGTGCTACGGTGGAAGCCATGGGAAAGAGTGATGAGGTTGCAGATATGAGTCTAGAGATGTGCAATGACAATGGAAGCCAACCCTACATATATATAGTGAAGAACTGACGGGAAGAACTGACGGGAAGAACTGGCGGAAAAAAATGGCGGGAAGAAAAATGGCAGGAAAAATGGCGGGAAAAAATGGCGGGAAGAAAAATGGCGGGAAAAAATGGAGGGAAGAAATAGAAGGAAGAAAAATGGCTCATTTAATACATATACTTTTAACAGAAGAAATATGACATTGATTTCCATGTTGAGATACATATGTGTGCCAAAAATGGCTCAATTAATATATATAGTCAATCTTATGATCGCATCGGCCGTAACCATGGAGTATCAACACCGTTTAACAGGATGGTTGAGTCAGTCTTCACTCTGAAGGGCGGAATTTCATCAAACTTATTATAATCTTCTGACATGTCTGTCTTGTCCTTCACTCCCACGATGTTTCTTTTCCCTGAAAGAACTATGTGACGCTTTGGCTCATCGTGTGATGTATCTGTTTGCTTATTTTTTATTTTTCTCGGTTTGGTAGACATGTCCTTCACATAGAAAACCTGAGCCACATCATTGGCTAAGACGAATGGTTCGTCTAAGTTCTTGTCTACCTTCATAAGATTGTTGAGATCTACCGTTGTCATTCCGTACTTCTTGTCTACCTCAACCCCCCTCCTGTTAGCTTGACCCATTTGCATCGAAACAAGGGGACCTTAAAATTAGATCCATAGTCAAGTTCCCATATCTCCTCTATGAACCCATAATATGTGGTCTTTTGCCCATTGTCTTCTGCTGCATCGAAGCGGACACCACTATTTTGGTTGGTGCTCTTTTTATCTTGGCCTATCGTGTAAAATATATTCCCATTTATCTCATACCCTTGGAAAGTACATACAGTCGAAGATGGTGTCCTGGCCAACAAGTACAGCTGATCCCCAACAGTGTGTTATTCGTGAGAAGTCTTTGCAGCCAGCCGCCAAAACTCGCCATGTGTTCACTTATAATCCATTCATCAGACTGGCCCGGGTGTTTGAGGCATATTAAATTCTTGTGTTCATTGATATACGGGGCAACCAAGATAGATCTTTGTAAAACCGTGTAGTGTGCTTGATTGAGAGAATGCCCGTCCCTACATATCATTGCTTTACATCCTAGGGTGCCTTTTCCACGCAGTCTCCCCTCATGTCGTGATTCTGGAACACCAATCGCCTTAAGGTCAAGAATAAAATCAACACAGAACTCAATGACCTCCTCTGTTACATAGCCCTTGGAGATGCTTCCTTTTGGCCTAGCACGGTTATGAACATATTTCTTTAAGACTCCCATGTACCTCTCAAAGGGGAACATATTGTGTAGAAATACAGGACCGAGAATGGCAATCTCTTCTACTAGGTGAACCAGGAGATGCGTCATAATATTGAAGAAGGATGGTGGGAACACCAACTCAAAGCTGACAAGACATTGGGCCACATCTGTCTGTAACCCTGGTAGGCTTTCTGGATCGATTACCTTCTGAGATATTGCATTGAGGAATGCACATAGCTTCACAATGGGTACTCGAACATTTTCAGGTAGAAGCCCCCTCAATGCAATCGGAAGCAATTATATCATAATCACGTGGCAGTCATGAGACTTCAGGTTTTGGAATTTTTTCTCTGCCATATTTATTATTCCCTTTATATTCGACGAGAAGCCAGACGGGACCTTGATACTGCTCAGGCATTCAAAAAAGATTTCCTTCTCTACTTTAGTAAGAGCGTAGCTGGTAGGAGTTAAGTGGCATCGTTTACCCTTCTCGTTCTCAGGATGCATAGGCTCTTCAGGGTCTTTCAGACGTTGCTGGTCATGCCGTGCTTCCGGTGTATCTTTTGTCTTCCCATACACTCCTAGGAAGCCTAGCAGGTTCACGCAAACATTCTTCGTCACGTGCATCACGTCGATTGAAGAGAGGACCTCTAAGACTTTCCAATAGGGTAGGTCCCAAAATATAGATTGCTTCTTCCACATGGGCGCGTGTCCGGCATCGTCATTCGGAACAGATAGACTACCAGGACCTTTTCCAAAGATTACTTCTAGGTCCTTGACCATACCAAATACCTCCTCACCGGTACGGAGGACAGGCTTCCTCCGGGGTTCTGCCAGACGTTTGAAATGCTTGCCTTTCTTTCTTACTGGATGCAGGTTCGGAAGAAATCGACGATACCCTAGGTACACAACCTTCTTACATTTATCCAAATATACACTTTCAGTCTCATCTAAACAGTGTGTGCATGCATTGTATCCCTTGTTTGTCTGCCCTGAAATGTTACTAAGAGCAGGCCAATCATTGATGGTTACGAAAAGCAATGCTCGTAGGTCAAATGGCTCCCCTTTGTGCTCATCCCACATACGTACACCTGGTTTGGCCCACAGCTATAAAAGTTCTTCAACTAATGGCATTAGGTACACATCAATGTCGTTGTCGGGTTACCTCGGGCCTTGGATGAGCACTGGCATCATAATGAACTTCCTCTTCATACACAACCAAGGAGGAAGGTTATAGATACATAGAGTCACAGGCCAGGTGCTGTGACTGCAGCTCTGCTCACCAAAAGGATTCATGCCATCTGTACTTAGACCAAATCTTAAGTTTCTTGCGTCACGTGCGAAGTCCGGGTACTCTCGCTCGACTTTTCTCCACTGTGACCCATCAGCGGGGTGTCTCAACGTCGCGTCTTTCTTACGGTCTTCCATGTGCCATCACAACAACTTGACATGCTCTTTATTTCTGAAGAGACGTTTTAACCGTGGTATTATAGGAGCATACCACATAACCTTGACAGGAACCTTCTTCCTAGGGGCCTCGCCCTCAACATCGCCAGGATCGTCTCGTCTGATCTTATACCGCAGTGCAGTGCATACCGGGCATGCATCCAAATTCTCGTACTTCTCACCGCGGTAGAGGATGCAGGCATGTATCTTCTGCACGTCTAATCCTAGAGGGCAGACAACCTTCTTTGCTTGGTATGTACTGTCGTGCAACTCATTATTTCTTGGAAGAAGATTCTTCATTTTTACCAACAACTTTGAAAATGCGCTGTCAGTCACACCGTTCTCTGCCTTCCATTGCAGCAAATCCAGTGTGGTACCTAGCTTTTTGTGGCCATCTTCGCAAGTTGGGTACAACAATGTTTTGTGATCCTTTAACATCTGCTCCAGCTTCTCCTTCTCCTTTTCAGTTTCACATTCTTCCTTTGCATTGGTAATGGCCCGACCAAGATTGTCATCAGCGGGCCCATCTGCTGCCTCTTGATCTTCATTATCTACCCCCGTTGCAGTATCATCATATTCAGGATACATATTATGATAGTTGTCATCATCCTCTTCTTCTTTGTTGTCTTTCATCACAACCCCCTTTTCTCTGTGCTTGGTCCAACAATTATAGCTGGGCATGAAACCGGATCGAAGCAGGTGGGCGTGAATGGTTCTGGTATTTGAGTAGTCTTTCTTGTTCTGACAGTGAACACACGGACAACACATAAAACCATTGTGACCATGGTTTGCATTAGCCACAATGATGAAATTTTGGAGGCCCGTAATGTACTCGGAAGTGCGGCGGTCACCGTACATCCATTGCCGGTTCATCTGCATTAATATATAGTATATATCAAAAAATAATAGGGAGATGACCATTTATATATATAGTACATCAATGACACATGAAAGGATAGTTGCCGACCTCGACCGAGAAGGAAAGAGCAATGAGAAAACTTATTTTGAGCTCTCGGGCATTTCATCGAACACCTCTTGTGCATACGAAAAAAACACAAACTAGCACACTTCACACCCTCTTGGTAGGCTCCAAAATGAGATAGTGAAAAAATGGAAGAGTGGGGTGTGGCCTGCGGTGTCTTATATAGGCCCCCCTTTAACACCGGTTCAAGCCACGAACCGGTGTTAAAGAGGGGGAGGGCTGCGCGGGACACTGGTGCAGGGGCCTTTAACACCGGTTTGTGCCACGAACCGGTGTTAAAGGGGGGCTCCTTTTTGCTGCACGGGCCACGCTGGTACAGGCCCCCCCTTTAACACCGGTTCGTAGAAGAACCGGTGTTAAAGCCCATTTCCAGGCTCAACCAAAGGCCTCGTTTCCACTAGTGCGGTGATGCTCAGACTCCGTGTGTGGGTCTTCGAGCTTTGGCATCACCTTTTGTTGCGGCAAATTTTCTTTAGTCGGGTACCTCTAATTCTTCTTCATACTCCTATACTCCTAATGACATATGTTCATCGGCTCATAGTTCTGTGGGGTTTGCTATGGATTGTCCAGAAGGCGCATATGCTAGCCATATTCCGACTATGCAGGAGGTTACTTCTTATGGAGGCATTCCTGCGAGTTCAGTGGCTGGGGTGTGGTCGAGTGGAAGACTGCAAGCGCAACCAAACTGTGACGTCACTCAAATGGAAAGGGAAATGCTGATTGCCTAGCGTCGCGATGAGCTCCAAGGAACAGGTACAAATTTAAACAACAATTTTTCTCTACTTAGCTTTTCTGATCAGGACATTATCGATAGAGCTCATGTTCTTGGAGTGTCTTTAGGGAAAACACATTTAGACAAAATAACTTCCGCGAAAATAATTAAAGATAATGAGGTGCAAAGGTCATTGACAATCCTATAGAAGATTGGTAAGAAGGATGAGAACAAGGATGCTGAGGCACACAATTTGTTGGTGTCTCGGGTATCAAACTTGTGTGAGGATTTAGTTGACGATGAGCTTTTAGCCACTGAGGAGTGTTCGGAGCCTCTAGTACAAAGTGTTAAAATCCCATGAACTCGTAGACACAAATCTTATGATAAGACTAACATTCATAGAAGTACAAGATTTAAAATTAAAAAGAACCACTCATAATGGTAGGATTAAGGGGTATGACTTGGAACGGTGAGGGTTTTCGTGATCCAGGTAAACATTTGTTTGTTCACGAATCAATGAGAGAGCATCGGTTAGATTTTATTGCGTTATTGAAAACGAGAAGATCTAGTTTTACGGCGCCGTTCTTAAATCATTTGGTAACTGGTAAGGATTTTGCTTGGTTTTGTTTACCGCCACATGGGCGATCAGGCGGAATCCTTGTTGGTATTAACACATCAACTCTCCAAGTTAAAAAAGTTGATACCGGAGATTTTTTTGTTAAATTACACATTAGAAACAAATTTGATGGTTTCGAATGGGTATTTGTGCCCGTGTATGGGGCCACACAAGAAGCAAACAAACCTTTTTTCCTTTCCGAGCTTGTTAGATTTTGTAAAGCTGAATCACTACCTATGTTGTTAGGAGGTGATTTTAATATCTTGCGCATGCGCGAAGACAAAAGTAATGATAACTTTAATCCTCGCTGGTCGTTTATGTTCAATGCCATAATTGAAAGTATCAACCTTAGAGAAATTGCTCTCTCTGGTAGACAATTCACATGGGCTAATAGAAGAGATGTTCCAACTTTTGAAAAGTTGGACTGTGTGCTCACAAGTGTAGATTGGGAGCAAAAGTATCCTTTAGTCACGGTTTGAGCACTGACTCGCTCGGGATCTGACCACACACTGTTGTTAATTGACTCTGGTCAACAATCTCACTTGGGCAATAAAAACATTTCTCATTCGAGTTATCATGGTTGTGGCATGAGGGTTTTTATGAGATGGTGGCGGCTGAATAGAATGGGGTATCCAATGGGAACACACCCATTCAAATTTGGCAAAACAAAATAAGACATCTCTGACGTTTTCTAATAGGCTGGGCAATGAATCTTAGTGGTAAGTGTAAAAAAGAAAAAGAGAGATTGTTGGCTATTATTGATAAATTGGATATCAATGCCAAAACTTCTCCTCTTAATAAGACAGAGAAGAAGAGTTTGAAAGATGTGAATGATCGCATTTGTTCTCTTAGACGCGATGAAGAGACAAAGTGGGCTCAAAGCGCTAAGGTTAAACATGTGCAGGAAGGCAGGAATAATACCAAATATTTTCATTTGATTGCAAATGGAAAACATAGAAACAAAAAAAATCTTCCAATTAGGGATGAATGAACCATAGCGGGAGATGAAAATCTGAAAATATACATTATTGAATTCTATAAAAAAATGTTCGGGGATCCTGATCCAAGTACTGTCACTTTAATGGAGGACAAGGTTGAGGATATTCCGCAGTTGTCTTCCGAGGAAAATGTTCTTCTGACAAATGTCTTTAGTGAGGAGGAAGTCTTTGAGGCTATCTCTCAAATGGAACATAATAAAGCTCCAAGGCCAGATGGGTTCCTGCATAATTTTATCAAAAGTTTTGGGAGGTTTAAAAAAGGTTTGATGGCATTATTTCCCAATCTTCAATCAGGAGAGCTCCCCTTATTTAAATTGCATTTCACGGTCATTACTCTCCTGCCCAAAAAGGAAAATGCGGTCTAAATCCAGCAATATAGACCTATTTGTCTCCTTAATGTTAGCTTCAAAATATTCACGAAAGTGACCACTAATCGTATCACTGACCTATCACAAAATGTGATTAGACCATCACAAAGTGATTTTATGCTAGGACGACATATTTTGGAGGGCGTGGTGGTATTGAATGAAATCATTCATGAACTTCATCATAAAAGCTGGATGGTGTCCTTTTCAAAATTGATTTTAAAAAAGGCATATGACAAGGGGAAGTGGCCTTTCCTATAACAAGCCTTGCGTATGAAAGGCTTTGATCCCGTTTGGTGTGAGTAGATTAAGCAGTTTGTACAAAGAGGCAGTGTCAGTATTAAGGTAAATAATGGTTTTGGTCATTATTTCCAAACAATAAAAGGTTTGCGACAAGGTGACCCATTGTCTCCTATGCTTTTCAATATAATAGTTGATATGTTGGCCATCCTAATAGCACGGGCGAAAGAGGATGGTCAAGTTGGTAGCCTCATACCTCACTTGGTCGAGGGAGGGGTGTCTGATGGCTCAATGCACGGCGCCTAGAAAAGTGCTGGTGCGTGGTTAATGTAGAGCTCGTTGGGAACCCCAAGAGGAAGGTATGATGAGCACAGCAGCAAGTTTCCCTCAGTATGAAACCAAGGTTTAATCGAACCAGTAGGAGCAAGGAAACACCCCAAAGGTGTTACTAGCTGAGCTTTGGCAGGACGCACTACCGGTGCTAGTAGCAACGTGGAGACCTGCACAACACAACCACAGAACTTTGTCCCCAACTTGCGATGAGGTTGTCAATCTCACCGTGTTTTGCGGAAAACAAAGGATTAAACATATCGAATGGAAAGAAGTAAAAGTTTGCAGAAAGTAAGCACAAAGAAGTAAACAATTTGTAGATTGAATGTAAAAGACAAGGACCGGGATCCATAGTTTACTAGAGGTGGCTCTCCTTAAGATAGATAACATGCTGGGTGAACAAATTACAGCGGGGCAATTGACAAACACCGAGAAAGCAATACATGCATATACTAATCATCTTGACTCCTTTGAGACTTGATTGGGCATTACAACATTATACATAGACCGCCATCCAACTGCATCTATGACTAATAATCCACCTTCAGGTTATCATCCGAACCCCCTCTAGTATTAAGTTGCAAGCAACAGATTATTGCTTTACGAACTGCGTGTAAAGTAACAATACGATTGTTCTATTAATAAAGGATTGTTGTTTTCTCCCTAATAGCAACAGCACATCTAGTACCTTAGAGATTTCTGTCACTTCCTCAGATTACCAGAGGCATGAACCCACTATCGAGCATAAATACTAACTCTTGGAGTCGCTAGCATCTACTTGGCCAAAATAGCTACTAACAATGAAAAGTATGCAAGATCACAAATAACAAAGACATGATAGAATCAATAATCAATCTGAAATAGCATCTCAATATCCATCGGATCCCCGCAAACACAACATGCAGAATTACAAATAGATGATCTTGATCATGAACGAAGCTCACAAGATCTAAACATGACATCACAAAGGAGGAGAACCAGCCATCTAGATACTACATGGATCCGTAGTCCAAGGATGAACTACTCACGCATCACACCGGAGGCTTGCATGGTGATGAAGAAGGCCTCCAGGGTGAATTCCCCACTCCGGCAGGGTGCCAGGAAGAGCTTCAGATCCCTCCTGATCTAGGGATGGAGATGACAGCGGCTACAGACTCTTTCGTGGATTTTTGATCGGGCACTTAGGTTTACGTCTCGAGGGCATCTTATAGTCAGAAGGGGAGGCCGAGGGGGTGCCATGGCTGGCCTCACCACCCCCTGGCGCGGGCTAGGCTGGGCCGCGCGGCCAGGTGGTGTGGTGGTACCCTGGCCCCTCTCCGTGTCGTACTCTGGTATCTGATGACTTCCGGAAAAATAGGCACTTTGGCTTTTGTCCCGTCTAATTCCGAGAATATTCATTTTCTGACTTCCTGGAACCAAAAACAGCAGAAAACAGGCAGCTGACACTGTGGCTCTTGTTAATAGGTTAGTCCAAGAAATCATATGAAAAGTACTCCAAAGTTGGAACAAAACACAAGTGGATAAAACCAAGCATGGAACATAAAAAATTATTGATACATTTGCAATGTATCAACATCCCCAAGCTTAACTCCTGCTCGTCCTCGAGTAGGTAAGTGATAAAAAGAAAGAATAATTTTTGAGGTGACATGCACTATCAAAGACTTGATCAAAGTATTTGTAAAACATTCAAAGCTAGGATCATAGTACTTCAATCATAACATGAAAGACAAAGTTTTAACAATAAGACAAAGAAACTAAGATGCAACATGAAAAAGATTCATGAATAACAATGCTTTGCAAGATGTTTGTTTGTTTCACATAAAGAAAACATAGCATAAAAGTATTCAGCTTGTCCCTCAATAGAATAGCAAATATAAATGCATATGACACCTTCAAAGTTCATAAGAGTGACTAGATACAAATAGTTTAAAACAAGCAATATCAAGTTATGCATCAATCAACTAGTATTGGGACAGTGCACATAGAACTAAGAATGGCCACTATGCTCTCAAAGTAGGTGCATAAAGATAGAAGGTGGAGACTCAATATAATGGTGGAAGAAAGGCCTTTGTAAAAGGAAGTAGGGATTAAAGTCTCATAAAGAGCTTCCAAAAATTATGGTACTTATAGCTTTCAGCTCTCATTGCCCCTATCATAGGCATCGTGAACTGATTAAGGTTAAAGTGAACAAACTATGGTGTACATGCTTGACGAAGTATAAGTCAGAAATCTCATGTCCCATGTATAAGAGGGTCGCTCCTCATGCTACTCAAGTTTAGTCACCAGTAAGTTCTTGTCATTGTAAGTACATGTGTATCATAGAGAACCGCCAATGGGGTACCCCTTGCCCGATGATACGGAAGAATCCCCATATCAAAATGACAAGCCAAGCAGACAACGAGCATCTCAGCAATCTTCTTATTTACCATGGGAATATGGTGCTTTTTTCTCTCTTTCCTCTTTTCATAGTATCTCTTTTTTTCTCTTTTCTCTTTTTTCTCAATATAGGACTCTTTTTTAATAAGAAGAATGCTTCATAGACAGCTCATTATGGTTAAGCTGCAGGTTTCCACCATGTCAGCATGCATTAGACCAGCAGCCCAGGCGTTTCTCTAACACATATACATAACTCCATGGACTTACAAGCTCCCCTTTCATTTCACACTGACGACATCCATATACAAAAGAGCATGATATCAACTAGGTACAAGTACCAAGTGCAATGTTGAAAGCGTTCCCCATGAAAGCATGGTTCTGCTAATTCCCAACAAATAAGTGCAAGCATATACAACATAGACGACACAATGGTTCAAGTTTATTAAGGGCAAGAAAAGTAAAGTGTGCCATCAAGTTCGTGAGAGCTTTAATCACTAGTTTTCTCATAACAAGTTTAATTTGGAAGGTAAACAAAAGCATGAATATACTTGGAATAGCATAAGATAGTAGGTAGGTATGGTGGACTCTTTGGAATAACTTGGTTTAGGGAGTTGGATGCATGAGTGGGACTCATACTTGGTTGTGGAGGCTAGCAAAAGACTAGGAGCGACAAAATAAGAGAGCAATAATGGCCATAATCATGCAGAGCGACAAAACATCATTGATCAAAGTATAAAGTGATACTAAAAGTTGAAAGCTAAAGGATCATAAAAGCTATGGTGACTTGAGATAGTCATAATATGGTGTGAGCATGTGCCAAGTCGACCCAAATAAAGCATCAAAGGAGAATACCACTATACTATGCTTTAATATGCTAAAACAACACATGATTCATCCAAGGCACATTAAGCAATCTCAATTGTTTATAACAAGTCATGCTACAGCAAAGAATACTAAGCATAAAGCCAAAACAATATCAAGCATGGCATGACAAAGCATAGGTCACAGTAAAAAACGAGCTCTTTTTACCATATAAGCATGAACTTTCCTACTCTTTTCCAAACCAAACCAAACCAAACTATTTGCAAACCAATGTATGAAAAAGGGGGTCCAACCAATTTATTCAGAAAACTAAGAAAACCAAGCAAACAAAAAACGAAAACAAAAACAAAAAAAGGAGACGCTCCAAGAACAACACAACTCTGCATGAAACAATAAAAATGAAGCGTTTGGAAGAAACCTGGGATTTTTATTGATGAAGAAGGGGATGCCTTGGGCATCCCCAAGCTTTGACGCTGGAACTTCTTGGATATTTCTTGGGGTGACATGCGTGGCATCCCCAAGCTTGAGCTTTAGTCCATCGTTCATCTCATTACTCATTCCTTCCATACACATGAAATTTTTCTTTATACAAAACTTCACACAATCTCATTAGCAACATTAGTGCACTCAAGATAAATAAGTCTTAAGGTTCAGTTCTAACACCAAATAAACTTCCATTATAACACTAGCTATTGTAGCACTTCCCTTAAAAAGCTCAATTCCCCAAAAGAACTCAAGAAGGAACCAACAAGAAGCAAATGCAGAAAATGGCAGAAATCTATCAAAACAGACCAGCAGGTAAAGATGAATTTTTTCGAAGACCTTCTGTTGCTCAAATCAAAAAGTGTTGAACTAACGGAAGTTAGATAACAACCTGGGGCAGAAGCACAAAAATTCACGCCTCAAAAAGACGTTCAAAGATTTTACACGAATTTTTATGGTGAAGCACAGAAATCTATTTCGGGACAGCAATTTTCCCAATCATTACTTCTCTCTCATTAGAGGTTACTCTTGGCACAAAAAGCAAATAAAAAGGATAAGAAAAGGTTATTACTGAAGTAATAACTTACAAGACTCATCTAAATTTTTTGGATTATCTCCCAATAAGTACTTTTCTTTAACGCCTTTAAGTTAGGCATGATAGTTTGAGAAGATGCTCACATAAAAAAAATATGAATTGAAGTAAAAGAGAGCATCGAGAAGCAAATTCAAAAGACATTTAAGTCTTCCTATGCATAGGAATCTCGTATGAAAATAAATTCACAAAGAACAAAGTGACAAGCATAGGAAGATAAAACGAGAATAACTTCAAAACTTTCAGCACATAGAGAGGTGTTTCAATACCATGAAAACTTCTACAACCATATTTTCCTCTCTCGTAATAATTTTCAGTATCCTCATGAATAAACTCAACAATATAACTATCACATAAATCATGTTTTTCATGATCTACAAACACTAGAGCTTTATTATAAACATTTTCAAAAGAATCCTCAGGAACATGACATTCGTCCTCCTTTGGTAAACATGGGGGAGAATCAAATAATGTAAGGGATAAAGAGTTACTCTCATTAGAAGGTAGGGATGGGTAGATCCATTCCTCCTCCTCTTGATCATCACTCTCCTCCTCTTTTTCATCCAATGAGCTTCTGGTTTTAGCAATTTCTTCTTCCATAGGCTCCTGCAAGGCATTAGTCTCTTCCATTGGTGGAGAGCATCTATTAAGATATTCAAGAATATAGCCATTTTCTACCTTGTAATTTTCAAAGAAAAATTTAAGTATATCATAAACCTCATATTTATAAGGTGAATCATCAGTACTTTCAAGCAAACTAGCAAGTTCAAATGCACCCTTCCAAGCAATAAATTCTTCAATTTGTTCCACATCATAAAAGTCATAATTCCCTTTAACATAAGAAGATATGGTAACATTATCATTATACTCACATTGAAAAGGGAGGTGTTTATACCTCCTACAGCAACAAGATTTATCAAAGTAATAAGTAACATTATAAGTAGATCACACGTTTATAGCAATGGTATACAATTTATCAATTTATTCCCATAAGTGTTTCCCTTTTTGTGACAAGCGGTGTTCCTTATAATAATATTTTGTTCTTCCGTGAACCCACCTTGCCAATAAGATTCAGTTTCAAAGAAACCAACCATTGATAGAAAGCATGATAAAGCAAGACAATAACAGACCAACAACTATAGTAGGAACTAATTTTTTTGTGTTTTTAATAAAGAAAACAAACTTGTAAAACTATTTTTTTTGTGTTTTTGATAAAGAAACAAGCAAACAAAGAAAAAAACTAAGCAAAACAAAAATAACAAAGTAAAGAGATTGGTTATGTGGGACTCCCCTTGTGAAGATGTCCTTGACTCCCCGACAACGGCGCCAGAAAAATGCTTGATGGCTCAATGCACGGCGCCCAGAAAAGTGCTGGTGCGTGGTTGATATAGAGCTCGTTGGGAACCCCAAGAGGAAGGTATGATGAGCACAACAGCAAGTTTCCCTCAGTATGAAACCAAGATTTAATCGAACCAGTAGGAGCAAAGAAACACCCCAAAGATGTTACTAGCTGAGATTTGGCAGGGCACACTACCGGTACTAGTAGCAATGTGGAGACCTGCACAACACAACCACAGAACTTTGTCCCCAAATTGCGATGAGGTTGTCAATCTCACCGTGTTTTGCGGAAAACAAATGATTAAACGTATCGAATGGAAAGAAGTAAAAGTTTGCAGAAAGTAAACACAAAGAAGTAAACAGTTTGTAGATTGAATGTAAAAGACAAGGACCGGGATCCATAGTTCACTAGAGGTGGCTCTCCTTAAGATAGATAACATGCTGGGTGAACAAATTACAGCGGGGCAATTGACAAACGCCGAGAAAGCAATACATGCATATACTAATCATCTTGACTCCTTTGAGACTTGATTGGGCATTACAACATTATACTATACCGCCATCCAACTACATCTATGACTAATAATCCACCTTCAGGTTATCATCCGAACCCCCTCCAGTATTAAGTTGTAAGCAACAGATTATTACTTTACGAACCGCGTGTAAAGTAAACAATACGATTGTTATATGAACAAATGATTGTTGTTTTCTCCCTAGTAGCAACACCACATCTAATACCTTAGAGATTTCTGTCACTTCCTCAGATTACCAGAGGCATGAACCCACTATCCAGCATAAATACTAACTCTTGGAGTTGCTAGCATCTACTTGGCCAAGATAGCTACTAACAACGGAAAGCATGCAAGATCACAAATAACAAAGACATGATAGAATCAATAATCAATCTAAAATAGCATCTCAATATCCATCGGATCCTCGCAAACACAACATGCAAAATTACAAATAGATGATCTTGATCATGAACGAAGCTCACAAGATCTAAACATGAAAGCACAAAGGAGGAGAACCAGCCATCTAGCTACTACATGGATCCGTAGTCCAAGGATGAACTACTCATGCATCACACGGGAGGCTTGTATGGTGATGAAGAAGGCCTCAAGGGTGAATTCCCCTTTCCGGCAGGGTGCTAGAAAGAGCTTCAGATCCCTCCCGATCTAGGGATAGAGATGACAACGGCTACAGACTCTTTCGTGGATTTTTGATCGGGCACTTAGGGTTTACGTCCCGAGGGCATCTTATAGTCGGAAGGGGAGGCCAAGGGGGTGCCAGGGCTGGCCTCACCACCCCCTGGCATGGGCCAGGCAGGGCCGCATGGCCAGGTGGTGTGGTGGCCCCCTGGCCCCTCTCCGTCTCGTACTCTGACATCTGATGACTTCCGGAAAAATAGGCACTTTGGCTTTTGTCCCGTCCAATTCCGAGAATATTCATTTTCTGATTTTCCTGGAACCAAAAACAGCAGAAAACAGGCAGCTGGCACTGTGGCTCTTGTTAATAGGTTAGTCCAAGAAATCATATGAAAAGTACTCCAAAGTTGGAACAAAACACAAAAAAGTGGATAAAACCAAGCATGGAACATCAAAAATTATAGATACATTTGCAATGTATCAGTGTTCATTTTGCAGTATGCCGATGACACAATTCTTTTTATAGAACATGATCTTGAAAAAGCGGTGAATATGAAGCCAATCTTATGTATTTTTGAACAACTATCTGGTTTAAAAATAAATTTCCATAAAAGTGAAGTCTTCTGTTTTGGGAAGCTAAAGATATGGAGCATCAATATAGAGAAATTCTTGGATGTGAGTCTGGTTCTTTGCTTTTCCGGTATCTTGGGGTACCCATCCATTATAGAAAATTGAGAAATTCTGAATGGAATCCAGTAGAGAGTCGTTTTATGTCCAAGTTGGGATGTTGGCCAGGAAAATACTCTCTTATGGAGATCATTTAGTTCTTATTAACACCGTCTTAACTAGCCTACCAATGTTTATGCTCTCATTTATGGAGATACCTAAAGGGGTACATAAACAGTTAGATTTCTTCTGGTCTAAATTCTTTTGGGAAAGTACCGGCTCCGGTAAGAAATATAGGCTCACAAGATGGAATATTATTTGCCGTCCTAGGGACCAAAGAGGGTTAGGCGTTGAGGTGTTGGAACTAAAAAATAAATGTCTTTTAAGCAAATGGCTATTCAAGCTTTTAACTGAAGAAGGTTTATGGCAACAGTTGCTTAAAAACAAGTACCTATATAATAAAACACTTTCACAAGTAGAAGCAAAACCAAGTGATTCCCCCTTCTGGAAGGGCCTCATGTGTGTTAAAAATGATTTTTTGACCAAAGGGTCCTTCAAATTTGGTGATGGGGCTACTGTTCGCTTCTGGGAGGATGTGTGGTTGGGAGAGTCTCCGCTAGCTGAACAATATCCGTCATTATTTAACATTGCGCACGAATGTTTTATCCAATTTACCACTAAACATTGAGTTTCGACGGACATTAACTGGCAATAAGTGGAATGCATGGTTACACCTTTGTCAGCGTCTAATGGCGTTCAGTTATCTAACACCCCGGATAATTTTTTCTGGAACCTTACATCCACTGGTGTTTTTACTGTCAAATCGATTTATCTAGATCTTATGAATGGTCATACACGATTTCTTCACAAGTATCTCTGGAGATTGAAAATTCCACTCAAGATAATTTTTTTCATGTGGTTTCTTAAACATAAGGTCTTGCTAACTAAGGATAATCTTGCCAAACGTAAATAGAAAAGATGTACTAAATGTTGTTTCTGTGACTCAATGGAGTCGGTGGAACACCTTTTTATCTCAAGTCCTTTTGCACGCATTATTTGGCGGATAGTTTACATCACATATAATATACTACCACCAACTAATATTACTAATATGTTTGATAATTGGTTGAATAGAATGGCTAAAAAGGACAAAGCACATATGAGCATGGGAGTATCAGCCTTATGTTTGTCTATTTGGACTTGTAGAAATAGTCTTGTTTTTTACAAGGAAAAGGGTATCCATTTTTTGCAGGTTATTTGTCTGGCTGCGCATTGGATACTACAATAGGCTATCCTCCTTTCGGTGGATCAGCGGGAGTCCATGGCTTTTGGATGCAACCGGCTTTTGATGGTCGCTCAGGACTTCTATTTCCGAACTACTGGATGGGGGCACATTAATAGACTACAAAATGGATAGTTTCTTGTTACTTTTAATTTTCCGCTGGTTGATACATGTCTCAATCTTATGTGATCCGTGATGTACGACTCTGAATAATAACCTTGCAATAAATAAGATTGTATGCATCACTCGATGCAGAGGCAGGGCCTATGTTCTCCATTTCGAAAAAAAAACAAAGCGGATGACAGAAACAACCGCATGGAAGGCTGCACCCTTAGTTCAGAGAGCCATAATTAAACAACATCAAACGACAAGTAAATAAAAGTGTGACTCCATTGCTTAGTCTAACGCTGAGTTTTTTTTCCAAAATTTCATCGATCTATTAATAATGATCAATAGCAGTAGAAAGAGGCCTAAAAGTAATAAAAAATACATATAGGTCCATGAACCACCTAGCGACGACTATAGACACTAACGCGAGCCGAAGGCGTGCCGCCGTCTTCGCTCCTCCATCACCGGAGCCAGGCAAAGCTTGTCGTAGTAGAGCTTGCTGTAGTAGACAGACGGGAAGTTGTCGTGCTAAGGCCCCAAAGGACCAATGCACCAGAGCTGCAACCATCGCCAATGATGACACTCGTAGATCGGAAGAGACTGACCTAAAACCACACCAATGAATACGAAAACTGACCAAATCCTTAAAAATTTGCCGGACAAACGACTCCACGCGTCCTCCGTCAACACTAGACACACCAACAGAGCGAGGATAGGACGGAGAGGACTTTATTTTGACTCTAGGATGTAGCCGTCGTCTCAACATCTTGAAGAAGACATGAAAGCAGTCTAAACAAAGAAAACGGAAAACCCTCCGGCCGGCGAGAGGCCGCGGTCTGCCACACCTCCATGGCCCCAAGGCCACCAGAGGCGAAGCGGACCGCCGGCTTCACTGGCAAGAGGAACAGCAACCCTAGATTGGTTTTTAGGCATCCGCCACGGTCGCCGCCAGAGTCACGTACCAGTTCGGTCAACGCTGAGTATTTTTTCAACTTAGTACTTCTTCGTTACTCAGCGTAGGCCATATTAAGTTTGACCAATACTAAGAAGGGTATTTTAAAAATTGAGTGAGAATCAATTTCTAGTCTTATTCAGATTTGATTTAATTGTTTTTCGTTTTTAGGGAACTACGGTGGGCACACAGGCTGAACCATTTTCATTAATCAATCATCGAAACCAAAAACAATACAAAAGTAAAAAAAAAAGATTATAACCGCTAGCTAAAATCGTAGCCTAAGAAAGAAAAGATATCTACAACAAAGACGTTACCCTGTATAAAAAGAAAGCCTAAACATATAAGGCTAGAGCAGAGAACATGATAGCCCAATCCAGGGCTATCATTTATAAGACTGATTAACACTCCTATGAGACCAAAGAGCCAAGTCTTCTGCACATCTGCGAAAAACAAATGAATAGACTCAATTGCATTCCTGATTTTTTTTTGCGTTGCGCCTCTTCCAAAGATCCCAAAGGGCACAGATAAGCATGGAGGTTCTGACTTTGCAAGCATCATAGCCATTCCAAAGATCCTGAAGGGTGAGGCATGAGTGAACATCTCCATGAAGGGCGGGAACAACATCCCAGAACGACGACATCAAAGGGCAATGAAGAAATAAGTGCACCATGGACTCGGGCAAAGAGCAGAAAGGGCAGGCATCCGAGGAGGCAGTGCCTCTCCTGAACCTGCGCTCATTAGTAAAAAGCCTTCCGTGATCTGCAAGCCAAGGAAAGTGCGACACCGATTCATCGCCAAGTTTCTCTAGGTGGTAGTTGCAAAAGGGACATCATGCAAATGCTCGAAAGCTACCAAATATGCTGATTTAGTGGTTAGAGGCCTCCGTCTAAATGCGCGACTCTAACGTCCGACACATGAGTATTAATGTTAATTGGGGCTAAAAGTGTTTGCAGATCCAATAGTTCCAGAGAAGCAACCTGCGAAAGATGGGTTGCGTAGCAAAGCTAAGAGATCTAGATTTGCAAACCGAGGCAGCAATGCAATTCTTGTTTGTGACGTGGGAGTATAAAGCCGGGAAGCGAATGTCCAAGGTTAGGTCTAAGAACCAAAGATCATGCCAAAATGAAGTAGCGGTGCCTGATCCTAACCATACTTTAGTAAATTTTTGAAAATTAGATAAGCAAGAGAGCAAGTCCTTCCAAACTATAGAACCAAGGCTACTAGGGTGACCCAAGTCTCTATTATCATACCAACCGTATTTATTCCTCATCCAAACTTCCTAGGGTAGAGAGCCGTCTGAGTGAATTTTTGACAGGAATTTCATCATTAAGGCGTAGTTGTGGGTGCGAAGGCATCGAAAGCCCATGCCCCCTTTGGAGATTGGAGCACAGAGGTCGTCCCAAGCCACCTTGCACTGACCTTCGTTGACCTGCGTGTCACTAGCCTAGAAAAGGACTCTATAAATTTTATCAAAATCCTGAATAGTGCCAATAGGAACAATCAAGGCAGAAAGCTGATGTGATATCATTGACCTAATAGAAGCCTTGACCAGGATGGCACGACCACTGATTGATAAAGATTTACCAACCCAGCCAGGGAGCATGTTCCGAAGTTTTTGGATGTAAGGACGGAAAGCCGAAAGCCTCGGTTTGTGAGTAGAGATAGGCAAACCGAGGTAGGTTTGTGGGAAAGATGCTACCGAGCATCCAAGATGAGAAGCCATGCCTTCAGCAGTGGGCATGTCGACATGTATAGGAGCAAAGGTGCTTTTGTGGTAGTTAATTTGAAGGCCCGTGGCAAGGCATGCAGAACAACCAAAAGGTTGTTGATGCAAGCGTCGGTAGCACAGAGGATGATGATAGTATCGTCTGCATACTGAATAACAGGACAAGGCATATTGTCAACTAGAGGGTAAAGAAGCAGGCCGTCATCCGAGGCCTGGTGAATCAAAAGACGAAGACCATCAACGGCAAGGTTGAAAAGATAAGGGGACAAAGTGTCTCCTTGTCGAAGACCCCGACGACACTGGATCCACCTCCCAGGTTTACCATTTAGAAGAATGGTCGATTGGCTAGAGAAGTTTAAATTTTTTATCCAAAGGCGCCATACAGACGGCAAACCTTTAGCCAGAAGGATTTTGTTCAAAGCATCCTAGCTGATAGAGTTAAAGGCCTTGTGGAAGTCTAGTTTAAAAATAATGGCAGGAGATTTTCGCTTAAAACAAGGTTGAACTAGGTCAGCCGTATACACAAAGTTCTCTGAGATAGACCTCCCTTTAATGAAACCAGTCTGGTCGTTACTAATTAATTTAGGGATGAGGGGTTGAAGACGGTTTGTAAGACATTTGGAGCCTAACTTGACACAGCAATTCTGAAGGGAGATAGGTGGGAAGTGGTCTGGACTAGAAGCCCAAGGATGTTTAGGAATGAGCACGATATAAGAGCGGTTAAGGCGTCTCAGGTCATCCCTAGAGAACAGGAAATTGTTTAGAAGTAGACGTATGTCGTTCTTGATTAAATCCCAATTTGACTTGTAAAAAGAGGGCCCAAAACCGTCGGGACCTGGGGAAGAGGAGCAGTCCATATCCCAAAGGGCAGATTTTATTTCTTGCAGAGTAAAAGGTGCTATAAGAGATTGGGCATCGTAATCGGAAAGATGGGTAGAAGCAGCTAATGCTTCAATGTCAAACGAGAAGGAAGACGGCCTATGCCCACGATTTTTTTAAAAAAAATCATGCAGAACGGCATGCATGGCGTTATGAGAGGAGACACAAAAACCATTTGCCTCAAGCAATTTTATTTGATTCCTCTGGAGCCTGACTGTGGCAGACAGGTGGAAGAAAGAGGAGTTCCCATCGCCAAGAACGCAATTTTTTATTTTTGCTCTTTGCCGCCGGTATTTTGCTTTAATAGAATTCAGGTTGTGAAGGGATTTTTTAACTAATATGCGAAGTTTAAATTCTAAAAGGGAAAGAGCGCGCAGCTCTTCTATTTTGTCCAAGACTTTTATGACCGTGTCATAGTTTTTGGTGACCTGAAGAGGAGATCGTGCCTCCTTATTCCAAGATTTCGCAGCAGCTCTGATTCTTTTAATACGGAGAGCCAAAATCCTCGGTAAGCCGAGAGAATCATGAGCAGGACCGAAGCTCCTCCAAAGCCTATAGACTGGAAAGCGGGAATCGAATGAATGTGGTTATTTAGTCGAAAAACCGACGGGCAAGGAGCGCGAGTGCGAGAGCCTAGAGTCGTGTTACGGAAGACCAAGTTCCAATCAGTAGAGAGGCAGCAAAGCGTAGGAACAACTCGATTGTTCGACCAGGTGTAATGACGATCTAGAGGCGGAATTTTGATCAAGCTCAAAGAATCAATCAAGGACTGAAATCGATCAGCTTCAGCAAAGTTAAAGTTTGAGTTTGACCGATCGTTGGAAGACAGCAACATGTTGAAATCACCCATAATTAGCATGGCCCAGAGACGGACGGCCCAATGACAGACAATTCATCTAAGAAAGCCTGTCTGAGGCCAGCCTGTTTGATTTAATTGTCGATAGGTTGAGGCAAAATTTTGCCCTAACTTTGCCTAAACATACACAGATCAGAGGTTGTACTTAAAAATTCTGCAAATCTATATTGCATGGCTATAAATGTGAAATAGTTGATATATTTAGAATTAACCACTACTAGGAAAATGATTATAGGTAGATTTTAATTCTGTGGCGCATTTGCTACATGCGCCACAGAATTCCTGCAATTCTGTAGCGCATATGGATATATGCGCCACAGAAAGTGAGAATTCTGTGGCGCATATATGCTACATGCGCCACAGAATTCCTGTGGGCCCATGTGGGCCTGACCCCAGCATATGGGCAGGAATTCTGTGGCGCATATGGATATATGCGCCACAGAATGTCAACATTCTGTGGCGCATATAGCATATGCGCCACATAATTCTCACTTTCTGTGGCGCATGTAGCTATATGCGCCGCAGAATGTTGACATTCTGTGGAGCATTTTCCATATGCGCCACAGAATATGCGAAGCAGATCTACAAAAGGTGGCAGCCTCCCTTTCCCTTGTTCCCACCACCTCCAACTAGCTAGCTCGTCCCCCTCCTCCCTCCCACTCCATTTTGCTCATACTCACCTCCATTGTTGATAGCTAGACCTACTTTGGTTCATGTACTTATGAGGGGAAGCTACTCCTACTTGTAAAGGTAGTAAACCACTCATACTTTCCTCCTCCACACATCCCAACACCCCCTCTTGCTACACTATATATATGCATATGGGGTTTGTAGATTTGTGAGGCATGTGTGCATGGGTACTTGTGTGATGCATATTTTGTGTGGCCGCCGGGCCTCGACGCGGTGTGTATGTATGGATGTTTTGTAGGTGAAGATGGTCCCGCGGGCGGTGTGCGATGGCGAGAGATGATGTTCCTTCGCTTTGTGTTGTGCTTGAATACATGTTGCTTGTGGAGTGGGGTTGTGTTGTGTTTGAATGCATGTTGCCGGCGCCGGGTGCATGGAGGTTTGCCGAAATGTTGATTCACGTCCATTTTGACAAATTTCTGCACTAGCCATACGTCCTATTTTTAGGATAGGTCATGCCGAAATTTTCCGGGCGATCATGCGCATGCATGTATGTGTGTGCGCGTCGTGTGTGTGCATGGTTCTAACATACTCTCTTTAATTTGGTCTATGTTCGCGCGCAGGCGACCATGGTCATCCATATGAGCGAACGCTGGGTGGTTAGATACAAGGCTGACGCGGTAGCTGACATGGTTCGGAACAACATGACCAAGATAAGATGTCCGTGCGGAACGTGCAAACACCGGAAGTGGATCAACCCTGATTCCGGACAACTGGAGTCTCACCTGTTGATGCGCGGTTTCATGCCTGGCTTCTTAGTGAATGAGGAGCCGTCGGTACATGGCGGTGGCCATGATGAAGAAGAGGCCAGGGGCGGGAGAGAAGACGAAGGGTCTCCTGGACATGGTCATCATGATGAAGGAGATCATCATGAAGGAGACGATGCCGGAGCAGATGGTGGTGGTGGCGGTGGAGAAGACGGGAGCACGGACACGCCGCTAACTTTGGCCTTGCGGGACCCTCATCTTCAAGAAATACTCCTCAAGCAGACGGCCAACACGAGAGCTGCAGCTAGAGAGAAAGCCAAGCTGACACAGATGGAGGTAGACGGGAGGACTCCATTGTATCCTGGGTGCCGGCCCGAGGATACACGCTTGAGTGTAACGCTGAAGGCTCTGGAGATGAAGGCGGAGCACAAATGGACCGACACTAGCTTTAACGCTCACATGAAATTCGGGCACGCTCGTCTTCCCAAGGACAACACATTGCCAACAAGTATCGAGGAGGCGAGGAAAGTAGTTTGCCCACTAGACCTACCGTACGTGAAGTACCACGCATGCATCAACGACTGCGCACTTTACCGGAACGAGTACAAGGATAAAACCACATGCCCGGTGTGCGGCCAGGGACGGTACAAGAGAGGGAATAAGAAAGTTCCTCGAAAAGTGGTGTGGTACTTTCCTATCACTTCCCGTCTACAGCGGTATTTCGTAGACCCTAAGAAAACGGAGCTTATGCAATGGTACGCGAAGAGGGAGAAGCCGGAAGATGATCCGGAGAAGCGCAAGATCCTGACACACCCCACGGACGCTAGCTAGTGGAATGCACTGGACATCGAATTTCAAGATGAGTTCGGGCTCGATCCAAGGAACGTTAGGCTGGGCATGAGCACCGACGGACTCAATCCCTTTGGCAACCAGAGTAGCACGCATAGCACCTGGCCCGTGTTTGTATGGCCATACAACCTCCCACCATGGTTGTGCACGAAGCAGCAGTACATACACATGAGTATCCTTATTCAGGGGCCAAAACAACCAGGTGTCGACATGCATCTATATCTCGGGCTCCTGAAAGAGGAGTTAGCGACGCTGTGGGAGACGCCGGCACGTACGTGGGATGCCTACACTGGAGATTATTTCGACCTGAGAGCTGCGTTGCTCATGACGGTGCAGGACTATCCTGGTTATGAATATGTAGCGTGTCAGGTGAACCACGGATTCTGTGCATGTGTTAGGTGCATGGATAAGACCCCGCATCTGCAGCTGCCGAGGGATCCTAGGTCTTCGAAAACCGTGTTCCAAAGGACTCAAATGTGGCTCCTCAAGGATCACCCGTGGAGAAAACGCGGAGACCTGTTCAATGGCAAAGACAAGCTCGAAAATGCCCCACGTCGACCGTTAAGCGGCGAAGAAATCAAGGAGCTTCTGGACAATTGGGAAGAGTGCCCTGCGCCAGGAAAGAAGCGGCCAAGGGAACAACCATCACCGCTGCATGGAGTATGGAAGGCGAGGTCCGTTTTCTGGGACCTTCCTTACTGGAAGGTCCTCCACACGCCCCATAGCCTCGATATGATGCACATCACGAAGAACATTACCGAGAGCCTGCTCGGCACTCTGATGAACATGCCGGATAGGACCAAGGATGGGCCGAAAGCAAGAAGCGACCTAAAATTGCTTGGCATTAAGAAGGAACTTCAGTACCCCGATAGTGACGATGCCGACGATGACGATGAACAGACGGAAGGGACCCAGGGTCGCCGCAAAAGGGCTAAGAAGAATGAGGTGGTGCTTAAAGCTGCATCCTTCACTCTAAGCGAGGAGGAGCTCGAGAGGTTTTTCCGTTGCCTCCTAGGAGTCAAGGTTCCGCACGGCTACTCTGGGAAGATAAGCAGATATCTGGACGTAGCGGAGAAGAGGTTCAGTGGGATGAAGTCTCACGACTGTCACGTGCTGATGACATAGATACTCCCCGTTGCGATCCGAGGGATAATGGACGAGCACGTCCGTGAGACGCTATTTGGCCTCTGCAACTTCTTCGATGTCATATCTAGGAAGTCTATCGGCGTGAAGCAGCTCGGCAAGCTACAGGAAGAGATCGTCGAGATACTATGCGAGCTTGAGATTTACTTCCCTCCTGCGTTCTTCGACATCATGGTGCATCTGCTTGTCCATGTCGTGGATGACATCATCCATCTCGGGCCGGCGTTCCTGCACAACATGATGCCGTTCGAAAGGCTAAACGGTGTCATCAAAGGATTCGTTCGCAACAGGTCCCGTCCAGATGGAAGCATAGCCAAGGGCTTTCTGACCTACGAGTGCATCTCCTTTTGCCAGAACTACCTAAGCACCGAGAACCAGGATGTCGGTCTGCCCACCAGGAAGCACCTCGGGAGGCTCGCTGGATTTGGTCACCGCGAGGGCTACCGCGCACTCCACGTCGGCATCGAACTCGAACACGCCGACTTTGATAGGGCAAACCGAGTTGCGCTACAACACATACAGTTGGTCGGCCCCTAGGTGTATGAGCACAAAACCTTAATCGAGCAAAAGCTCGCCAACATGGGTAAGCCGAGGAAGAAGGGAGACGTAACCAGAGAGCACAACGCCAGCTTCACGGGGTGGTTCAAGAAAAGGCTACTGGAAAGTCCCATGCCGACGCCTTATACTGAAGATCAGAAACTCATATTCTCACTCTCACAGGGCCCCGGGTGCAACGTTAGGACCTATCAGACGTACGACATCAACGGCTACAGATTCTACACTGAGGAGAAGGACAAGAATAGCGAATACCAAAACTCAGGAGTAACTATGCTATCATACGCTGATGACTAGACTGATGTCAAGGAAAGATTCTACGGAAGGATCGAGGAGATATGGGAACTCGACTACTGCGGAGTGACGGTGCCGATGTTTCGTGTCAGATGGGCCAAGAGCGTCGAAAAAGATGGCCAGTTTTTCACCACCATGGTTATACCCGATGCCAAATCGAAGAACGCCTCCACGAAAAATGAGCCATGGGTGCTCGCTAGCCAAGTTGACCAATGCTTCTTCATTACCGACCCGGCAAAGCCAAGCCGTGTTGTCGTGAGGAGGGGCAAGAGGAGCATCATCGGAATGGAAGGACCCGCCAACAAGCAAGACATCGACAAGAACGGCGATCCCAAGATCGAAGAGGAATTCGACAAGTACTTCGACAAGCCAACTACTTATGCTAAAGTAAGAAGGAAGACTATCCTATCGGCTAAAGGTTGCCCGTACACGAGAAGAAATCTCAAGGTGGCCGGCCTAAAGTATTCTACCGCGAAGAAGAAGGGCAAGAAAGTTGTTGTGAAAAGACACTAGCTACCTCGGAGCCGACTTAGCGGTTTTTGACGCTTTTTTTTGTACTAATTAATACACGTGTGTGCTCGCGCGCCTGCATATATGTATTACTTTGACAAACTAATGTATGCAGATATTGATGTGGGTGTGACACAAGCATATATATAATATAATATCGAGGCAAATATATTAATTCTTGTTTTTAATAGGCAAATATATTAGTTCTTGCTTTTAATATATTATTACCATCCTAAAAATATTTTTTAAAAAGTCAAGAAAAAAGATGTGGCAGCCAACAATCGAACCTGGTCACCCCAGGTTCAGAACAAAGGAGCAAGCGCTGAACCAGTGTGGTAAGCAAGTGTTTCTGTCAAACAACAGCGCAACGCGCCTTTTGTACCATCTCCAATAATTCTGTGGTGCATATTTGTACAGATGCGCCATAGAATTCTTTGACTTAGTGTTTTGATGAGGCCTCAATCTTACTGCCCTTTTTTCCCTAAATCGAGTCAAATCCCCCACAGAACCCTAGCACGCCTCCGCTCTCACCGCCGTGCCCGTCCCGCCGTGCCGCGCCCGCCTTGCCTGGCCACCATACCCACCGTGGCCTCGCAGAGCACCAGGAGGAGGAGGAGGAGGAGGATCTGTCGTCCCCATCACTGGAGCCCGTGGAGGAGAGCCGCCCCCATCACCGGAGCCCGTGGAGGAGGAGCCCGTCCGCAGCGCGTAGGAGGAGCCCGTCCGCAGCGCGCAGGAGGAGCAGCCACCTCGCCATCCGCCGTCCACCAGATAGCATCCACCTCACCGTCCGCCGTCCCTAGGTAATCGCCGATTTTCATGGATGCATCCTTCCCCTGGATCTCTGTACTCTAGGAACCCTAGGTTCACTTGAGCTGATTTTGTTGCTGGCTAGAAGCGATTCTTGCGATATGCTACTCTGCTCATTTTAAATTTGTTGGTTGCAAATGGTATTGCCAATAGAAATGTAATACCTGATGGGAATTAAGCTATTGTTAACCTCTAATACCTGATGGGAATTAACCTCTAATAGAAATGTAATCGCTATGTGCACAAACTGTTTACTGTAATTAAAATTGATAGAATTAAAGAGTGCAGTCAGTGCACCAGGAAGATAGGCATGTTGTTATTGTAACCATTTATAACTTTGTGGAATTTTGATGATGGATGATGCAATAACATATTGGTAGAATTTTATACCAATATACTGTAACATACTGTTACATATTGGTAGAATTTTATAACCATTTTAACTTTGTGCTTCCTTTATCTGTCAAAGCATTTCCTACGAATTTAATAATAGAACAGCTAAGTCATGGCAAAGTAAGAGCCAACTCACGGTTCACACCCTTTATCTGAACTTCAGATTCACAATAGAACACACGTATAAGATATTTAGATTAGAATAAACATATAAGAAGATAATTTTATCTACGTATTTATAATTTAGTAGGCAGGTCTTTTTACAGCTTGCATCTACTGAGTGAACACAATCGGTATGGCATCAAGATAGCTGCCACTATGGGTACCTTTTGGAGCAGTTACAATCCCACGTTTCGAAAAGAAAGGAAATAAAGAAACTAGATTTGGACTGTTGCCTACCTGTGGTGTCATTTCCAGTTACTCCTGTATGAACAAAGATGTTTCCAGTCCCTTCCCACCACCCACAGGCTTCAGCTGGATGCAACATCGTCTAAAAACTTCATCAACTAGAGCTGCCTTTGCCACCTTGACTGTCGCAAAGCAGAGGCTGCAATGCCAAAAACATTTTTATTCCAATGTGTAAGGAGAAAGGAATTATGTAGTACAGTAGTAGTAGACCGTAAGCATTGAA
Source organism: Avena sativa (assembly GCA_916181665.1). NCBI lineage: Eukaryota > Viridiplantae > Streptophyta > Magnoliopsida > Poales > Poaceae > Avena > Avena sativa. The sequence continues at coordinate 254,088,931 of OV702289.1, read as the reverse complement.
AGAACATTAAGTCACACACTGACAATATGTTACAGTGGTAGTAGACCTAATGGTTCTAGCTGTCTCCTACTCTTCATCATTGGAGAGGACAAATCTTGCCTGTTGAATATTGATTAACTTACATGTTCTGGTGGACTGGTGGTGGTGGTGGTTGCATCATCAGTCATGTTAACTCCCTTTCAAGCAAAGGAAGCCAAACAATAATCCACCCGTTAACTTTGCAGTGAATTTCCTTTTTCATCCATGTGTCAGCCATTAAAAAATGCTAGGCTAGCAGTAATAAAGAATGATCAGTGGGTAATAACAGTGTGTATCATGTATATCTCTGCAGTATCTCTCTGTCAGTATATCTCTACAGTATATCTCTGTGAGTGAATCATGCTTTTAGCTAGCTAGCTATATCTCTGTAGTATATCTCTGTCAGCTAGAAAAGAAAAGAAAAGACCATCATCAGGAGTTTCTATTGTATGGTGTTGGAGCACCATATGTGGCTGTGGAGCACAATTTGTGCATTTTTGTATGTGAAATGTTTGCAGGGAAATCACCCGAGCTGCCCATTTCTCCTGAAATGTTGATTTCGATCCATTTCGGTCGAGAAATGGGGCTCATATGTCAAAAAATTAGCGAAGATCATGCCGAATTTTTCGGTCGACACTTAGTAATTTTTTGACATATGAGCCCCATTTCTCGACCGAAGTGGAAGTGAATTGACACTTCGGGAGAAATAGACAGCTCATTTTAAATATTGTCAACAATAATTAATACTAACTTCCTTATTTTAATTTGTTTAAAAGTGTGCAAACATGTCGGCCGCCGATGGGGCCGGCACTTCTAAGGCCGCCATGAGCGTCGAAGACCAAGCCAGAGCGACGAACCTCACTTTCTGGGAGGCGGCGGCGCAGCACGAGGCGGCGAAGTCTCAGCATGAGGATGTGGCAGCTACTGCGGGCCACGATGGGGATGATGAGCAAGAGGGGGACGAGGACTACCGGATAAATGAAGCCGAGGAGGAGGATGCGATCACCTCCGATGGTGGAGGCCGCACGACCGATGGCGGAGGCCGCATGACCGATGGCAGGGACCGCACGGATGGCGGTAGCAGCAACCCGTCTGTTTCGAAGAATAAGAAGCCGAGGAAGGATCGGAAGCCGCAAAAGCTCGCCGACACCACCGACAAGATCACTCTGGTCTCGGAAAGTGGCCTTCCGTTGGAGCCTCCGGATGTTGCCGCTGGGTACGGCATGCAACTCGGGTGCATCATCCGGGAAAGCATGTCGATCAACACGAAGCACCTGAGAAGTGAAGCGAATGAGCGGTTGGTGGCAAACTGCCTTAAGAAGCTTCACCGGCGGTACAAGTTCCCAGCACCGTACACCGACAAACTGGAAAAATCCAATAAGGTGAACAGGTTAGCCATCACGAAGATGGCCAATGCCTTGAGCAGCTGGAGAACCCGGGTGAAGAACAAGATCGCGAAAAAGGAAAGCTGGGAGAAGATCAAGAAGGGTGAGCCCATGATCGATGAAGACGAGTTCAAGATATTCAAGGCGGAGATGGAGACTGACGAAGCGAAGGCATGGACAGAGTGAGGTCGGGAAATGCGGGAATAGAACATAAGTAACCACCGATGTGGAAGCGGCGGTTACAGGGGAAAGAAGGCCATATGGGCAAGGGAGGACGCCGAGGTTGAGCGTCTCGGGAAAGAAAACCCGTTTTTAAAAATCACGGACGAGCAGACCCGGAACTTTGTCCGGGCCCGCTACTATCTAGACAAGGATTCCAAGGAATTCGTCACCGATGATGACGATGTGAGGAAGTTTGAGAGTAAGCTGGTAAGGAATTTACCCGCGGTCCATTTGCTTTCATTTTGAATAATGAAGGCAAGTTTCTAAATGGGTTCACCTTTCCTTATCTGTAGGACGCTGAAATCAAGGCTACACGCGAGTTGCCGGACTCGTCGTCCTAGGGCTCGACGGAGCCGTGGGACACGATTTTCAACAAGGCGACCAACGCCTTCAAGGGGAGGCCACAGTCCGAGCCGCCCACGTCATTTGGCCGTATCTCTGGCTTTGGTATGAGCACAAAGTTCCGCGAGTACTATAGCGAGGAAGCCAAGAAGAGAAAGGAGAGGCGGACCCAGTCGGCGGCTCAGGATCAAGCCGAGAAGGAAGAGCTGAAGCGGAAGATCGCGCATCTAGAGGCCAGTAAGGTGGGCCAGGACGAGGTGGACGCGATAGTGCAGCAGAAGATCCTCGAGATGCTACCCCTCGGCTGATGGAGGGGATAGCAAAATGGAATGCGGATGGTCAGGTGGGGCCGATACAAGTGCCCAGCGCCGGCGGCAGCACCTCGAGCCACCAAGTGTCGCCAGACATGGTTACCCCGCCACCCTCCATCCCCGTGGCGCAGCCGATGGAGTTGGATGCGCCGGAGCTGCCCCTCCTGCCGAGACTACCAAGGCGCAGCAGCCAGCGGCGGCGGTGCTTCCTAATGCACCCGAGACGGAGAAGAAGAAGGATCAGCCACCGGCCGCCTGTGTCTCGACATTAGCCGAGCTCGGTGCCCTCACCAAGGTAAAATAAGTAGTTAGTCAGCGTGCTCTACTTAATGCCTTTGATTGGCTGCCATCTCATGATGCATATCTGTATGCCTCAGGACACTCCGTGCGTGCTCCTGCACAAGGTGCCCGGCGGCGAGTTGAAGGATGTTGCCACGGGCAAGCTAATACAACCGGCGAACCGCACGATGCACTGCAAGCCCATGGACGATGCCGTGATGCGCGTCGAGTTGGGTCGGGTGTTGGGGGGTGCAAAGACATGGACCCTCCCATGCAACCTCCGGGAGCCGACGAGCACCTAACCCTGGAAGGTTGCCATGGCTATCCCATGATTTGGCAAAAGACCCAGATTCATATTGGGTCTCGCTCCACCGGTGCCACCTCGGTCGTCTGGCCGCCAAGGATGAAGCCTCCTGCTGCACCGGTCGTCGTCGCCGCCACCACAAGCTGTCACCAGAGACTCTTGGGAGCGTATGCACCGGTGCCACAAGCAGCCAAGGGCGTGGTTGCTCCTCGACCGCCATCGCCACCGCCTAAAGGCAAGGTCGTGGCACCGCAACAGCCATCGCCACCACCCCAGGATGACATGGACATGGTGGCCTTCGATGCCAACATCGAGGTGGATGATGATGATGATGCACCGGTCGACGTCAATGCCTTCGTCAACACCGGCGCCAGCAAAGGACCGTTCATGCCTCCTCTCGTTGAAGAACCATCATTCCGCGATCAAGCTAGCCATCCCAAGAAGCGCCTGGTCTTCCGTGGGTTTTCTCAGGAGACACCTCCGGCCGCCGAGACACAACCTCCATCGGCCGGAATCATTTTCAGCCCTGACACACTCCGCAGGATGGCCGGTGACAGGTTAGCATCGCCAGTGGAGGCCGCTGATGCAAAGAGGAAGAGGGTGAGGAAGAGGCCGAACAGGAACAAGGACAAGGCTGCGAGCCAGCCCGCTCCGATCCGTTACCGGGACGATGTTGTACCACCCCGCGAGCATGGTTTGACCAGAGTGCATGAAGCTGGTCAGCCCATACTGCCTTCGGAACTGCGCCGCCTGGCTTCGGGAGCTATGATGAGTTTGCATGAAGATGTCCTGACACTAGAGGGCCTCCTTCTCAAGGACAAGGACCCGAGTTACCCGGTGTTCACCGCCAAGGTGCCGGAGGACGTGGGATTCATCACCGATGCCCCCGCGGATGTGTTCTTCATAGCCTACGAGGACATCTTCAAGCTGTTCCACTCGAGACGGCTGGACTATAACTTGGTCCGCCTATTCGCGCTCAATCTGGCGATGAAGGTCAAGAGAGAGGACACCCTGTTCGTCGCGATAGAGGATCCCTACTACATGCGGGATAGCCAGCTGGAAGAAGGAACAAGGACCCGGGCACGGGCAAAGTCCTACCTTCAGAAGCTATTGATGGACAACAAGAGGAAGGACAACATCCTTGTGCCTTTCTTTCCCGAGTAAGTGTACACATCCTCCTACCGCCATCGTAACACATAAGTATTTCTTTCCATTGCTCTTTTCCAACATCACGTTCCACATTGTGTGTTGCGCAGAGATAAGTACTGCACGCTCATCGTCCTCTCCACGAGGTATTCGCTTGCCACCTACTTTGACTCAGGGAGTGCGAGGAGGAAGAACTACGCCAGAGTAAGGAGTGTTCTGGATGATGCTATCGAGGGCTATGCCAATCAGGGAGGCCCCTTCAACTATAAGGGGGAGGCTTACAGGGACGATGGCTGACACAAGTTCAAGCATGTGCTCGAGTTCCCCTGTGTCAAGAAGCCGTCTGACAGTGTGAAGGAGGCCTTCTACGTTTGCCATCACCTCAAAGGGTTTGTCCGGGATTGCGAGATGCTAACGCTGCCATCTTCTCTCCAAGGATGGGCCCAAAAGTTGCATGGGATCAGTGACCCCGATCTCAGGGAAGACTTCCATGATACGCAGGTGAAGTTGTCACATATCATCATGGAACAGGTCAACACACATGGTGGGCTCTTACACCAGCCCAGGGCGTTCACCAAGAGGGAGATCGAAGCCCGCCTCAAAGCGCAGGGTGACTTCAGGACGTGGACGACGAAAGACATGTACAAGCCGTTCCCGGCGCCCTGCGAGGAGAAGGCTACTTGACTGAGAGAGCGTGTGTATCGGTGGACATGTAGTGTGTGTCGAAAAACTTAACTTGCCTAGCTTGAAACTGTCGTTGTTATTGTGTCGGACATATTGTCGTGTTTCTTTCATTATCATCGACGCATTGTTTTAAGTTTATGAATGCCTTGCTCTAATATTTGTCAACATATATATTTGCATGATGTACTAATATGCCTTGTCAATAGAGATGCCGACGTACGTTGTGTACAAGGGTCGGGTTTCAGGTGTCTACGAGGAGTGGGTGGACTGCCACCAACAAGTGGACAAGTTCAGCGGCAACAACTACAAGGGATACGTGACTAGAGAGGAGGCGGTGGCCAAGTGGAGGAGACACGTGTGGAAGAAGAACCGGACGAAGATCTTGGTGCCGCTCCTCCTCACCGGCATCGCGGTTACGATGTACTACATTCTGTCCTAAGGTATAGGCGGTGACAACATTCGTGGTTGTAAATTATGTGAGTGAGATGAACACTTGTGAAATATACTTATACACTTATTCGGTTCTAAGTGATGTGACTGATGAACACTTGTGAACATTCGTGCTTGTTGATGTATTATATGTGAACTGGAACATTTGTACTGCCGTGTGCAGCTTTTCTGTGAATTTCTGTTAATTTTTGTGTATTTCCTGTAATATACCTGTTATATACTGTATTTATACCAGATTCTGAAAATTTCAAAATTCTGAAAAAAGGATTCTGTGGCGCATATAGCTATATGCGCCACAGAATCTGGGACATAATTATGTGGCGCATATAGCTATATGCGCCACAGAATTTGGAGAATTCTATGGCGCATATGCATATGCGCCACAAAAATGTAATTTTACTGGCGACAATTTAGTGACGACTGCTAGATGCGTCACAGAAAGTTGTTTTCGTGTGCCACTGATAATGTTTTTCTTAGTAGTGAACGTTTAATAATTAATGGGTTGTACTTCCCGATTTCACTCACCGTAATTACATTATAACACATACATTTGCACATAAACACGCGCTTTTACAATTTGTCCAGAAACTTAGCGAGTTGAGCAAATTATAAGTGTTCCGTGTCCAGGTGTGGGTTAAGAGAAAGCAGTGTAAGAAGACCCTACTTAAATCTTGGTTTAACGAACACTGACAATGTAATTACATACACTAAATAACACGTGAATTTGCCATTTACTAGTACCCAATAATAAGCATAGCATTTGACCGTGTCACTAACTTTGATTGCTATAGCTTTGGCAAATGTTAAGTACCATTTTCTTAGACTCCCTGGTACTAGGAGAATGCCTTGTGGACATCAGATACCGGTTCATCATTGGGTGACTATAAAGGTGCCTTTCAGGTATCTCTCATGGTGATTGTTGGGTTGCATGAATCAAGACTAAAATTTGTCCCTCCACGTGACGAAGAGGTATCTCTGGGCCCTCTCAGTAATGTAACATCCTAATTATCTTGCAAATATGTGACTAATGTGTTTAGTCACTGAGATATTATATTATGAAACGAGTAAATAGAATTTGCCAATAACGAAATTAAATTAGGTATGGTGATACCGATAATCGAATCTCAGGCAAGTTATATATCGCGAGACAATCGGACTTGAATACTGGATTAATTGAATCTTCAACATTGTGGTTCAATCGATAAAAGAACTTAATTGAATGTGTGGTAACCAATATGGACATCCATGTTACCTCTACTGGTTATTGATCAGAGAGGGATTTCGATCATGGTTGCATGTTCTCGAACCCGTAGGGTCATATACTTAACGTTTCGATGTTGCTAGGGTTTGTTAAGATAATAGATGGTGTAATTGAATGTTGATTCGGAGCCTCGGATGAGATCCTAGATATCACGAGGAGGTTCGGAATGGTCCGAAGATGAGAAACGGTACATGGAAAATGGTTTTAGGTTCCAGATTCCAGAAGGTTTTGGATGGGGTCCACCTATCTGTAGGGTATGGACCAAGTGGGGGGGGCACCCCGGCCTACATGGGCCTGGGTGCCACACCCCCGAGGCCCATACACCCCCACATCCCTAAAATACTAGCCGTCACATGGGGGGCAACTTGGGGGATAAGTTCCCCTAGGTGCCGCTGGCCCTAGGGGCTTCGAGGAGGCGCCAAGCCTCCTTCCCCAGACGCATATATAACAGGGACAGGGGAAGGGGCACACCGCACATGACCCTAGGTGTCGTGTCCCTCTCCCTCTACTACTCCTCCCTCCGTAGTAAAAGCTTAGCAAAGCTCTGCCATGTTTTATATGCACGATGTTTTATATGCACGATATTCATGCAATGCCGTCATGCAACCGGGATCTCGCGAACCTCTTTTCCCTCGCTTGCTAGATTAAGGAGGAGGAGACACCGTCAAGCTAAACACGTGGATATCATGGAGGTGGTGGTCGTGCGGTGCTTCATCGGATTGATCCGACGTGTGAACGACTACATCATCCACGATCTCTAGATTTTTAAACACTCGTGTTTCTACGAGGGTAAGTAGATAGGATCTCCCTCGCTACTAGATCAAATCTTTGGGTTTTATTCGGTAATCTCATAGGATTTCTTGTTTTCTATGTAACAAACCCATCACCTCACCATAATGGCACAACTGAACTGAGACGGCGTCATAGCTCAAGAACTTTCCTCCCGATTTCTACTTCTTGCAGTAGAAAAGATCGAGCCAAAGAGGCAGGAAGGGGGCGTAATGAAGATAGGTCTTGTAGCAGAATCTGTAAGCCAACATTTGCAAGTTTGAGTTGGTCGCAAGATCATGAAAGCAAAGATTGTAGAACCATAATAGATCTCGGAAGAATTTGTTACTCGACGGGGTGAAGTCGTGCCCGACTTGCGTAAGGAAGGCGATGACCTCCTCTAGCGGCGGCGCCCGCCAATGGATGGTCTCCTTGTTGGGAAGGTCGTCGGTCACCATATTGTTCAGCATGTCCTCCATGACAGTGGATCCTGTGAGGTTGCAGGTTATCCCTCTCTTCGCTGGCTCAGTGATGTCCTCGGCAGCCACGGCTATGAAATTATCGGTGGCAGTGATGCCAGAGGATTGACGAGAGGTCTCAAGCAGCACATGCGATGCACTCTCTGGGAGGAGATAAGAAAGGAGGAAGGCGACGGTGGCAAAGACGAAGAGAATGGGGATGAGAACCTCAGTTTGTTGCATCCTTTAGCTTAAATGGAAGTGGGTTAGAGCAACAAATCCCGATTTAAGTGGCAAGTGACGCAGAAACCTAGGAGTTCCCCTTAATGCGATATGCAGTGTCCGTGACGTTGTTGCTACAGTGTGTGTGGGGAGGAACCGAGGAGTTAACGCAAGAAACATTTCATTATGATTTCTTGCCTCGGTTCACAAAGACGTTAGTCGATCAGGGTTGAAGCGTCACATCGGTAAAGCCCAAAGTGAAGACAGGCGCTAGAATCCAAATTTTAATAGATGTCGCTGACAAGGGATGATGTCATGAGAAGAGAATCGGATAGAGACAAAATGTCCCATAGAGGGCACGAGCCAACACAGTGAACAACAGGACCGGGCATGGCTAGATGGCTCACTTGGATGTGATATGTTTCCTTTCAACAACACCAGACCAAAGTATCCAGAAGTTAAACAAGCTCAAACACCGGTTGATGGTATTATTAATCTTGGGGGCTAATGTTGGAGATATGTCAACCCAGGTATGCTCATAAGGAGGTTAGCCGATATGTGTGACAGGCTCATGGACGCCCCAAGATGGGCTTACACGAAAAACAATGCCTGGGTCGGCTAAGACCCAAAGATAGGTAGGTTTAGGAGAGTCACAGATGAACTGGAGTCTAGAAGCTTAGAGTGCAAGGCAAGAAGAACTTAATTGGTATCTATTAGGACTCCAACTCCTGTGTCGACACAGAGACTTGTAAACCCTAGGCCATCTATGTAATATAAATATATCCCAAGGAAGATCATAGAGAGAATCAATAGCTAGCAAAAAATCACATGGAAGTAGAAACCGCTAGATAAGCACAATTTTCTTATTTGTAAAAACCATGTAACTGTTGGGTTCGCAGCATAGAAAACAAATTTTTTCCTACGATGAGAACTATTCTACGCCAAGATCTATCTACTAGATACAAGCAACATGTGGATATACATTCAAAGAGAACATACCCTCGAAGACCGACAAAGTGTAACGAGATTGAACTCGTGGATGAAGTAGACGAACGCTAGCCGATCTCAAGATCATGTGGAAGTCCTAGCGCCGCAAATCAGTAGTGCATCCATCCTCGCACACACATTCAGGCCACCGGACAACCTCCACCTTCTCGCTCCAGTGAAGCAGCAAAAGCAGCAACTCCTTTCAGACGAAATGCCACCAGGAACATGTATCTCGCTAATCCGAGACCATGGGGAATAATTCTAGAGGGGGAGAGAGATCCTTCATGAGAAGGTGTGAGTGAGGAGTGAGAGGGGGGATTTATATAGGAGAGGGGGGCAACCCCTCCCCATGGCCGGCGCACCATGGGAGGTGCCCCCACCTCTTCCTCATTCATGTGGAGGGAGCTCCACTCACATAAATTGCCCCTCCATTTTCTCCACTCAAAAATCCCACTCATATGTATTAAATTTCCACCAAATTTAATACAACTCTCATTTAATAAAACTCTTTTATTTATTTTTTCAGAATTTTGTTAATTACTTTAATTAACAAACATTCACATAAAACCCCTGCAATATTTCAATATCACATGCAGAACCAATTTCAGGAATTTCACACGAAACAATTCCGGTGTCTATAATTCCAACAATTTATAATTCTTTGGCCTAGAATATATTTGCTCCAAATGGTGTTGGCAACCCTTAAGTGTGTCACCCTACGGTTCGTGAATAATGCAGACATGAACGAGACCCCTCTCAGATCAATAATCAGAAGAAGGACCTGGAGATCCATACTGACTCCCACACATTCAACGATGACTTCTGTGATCATGAGAACCTTTAACGATAGCAACTAAATCCCTTTGTCTCGCGATATATTACATGTCCGAGATTTCATGATCAGTATCTCAATACCTAGTTTGATCTCGTTACCGACATGCACTCTTTTCTCGTTCCCGTGATATAACATTCTAGTGATCACATCACTTGCTTGCAAGCTATCTTAATGTGATATCACTGAGAGGGCCCAGAGTATATCTATCCATCATCAGGATTGACAAATTCCACTCTTGATCCATGAGCCTCAACATAACACCTTCGGAGTATCTGATCCCACCTTTATAGTTACCCTTTTACGGTGTGACGTTTGATGTTATCAAGTCACTCTTCCGATGTTAGCAATTAACATGATCTCATGGTCTAAGGACTAAGATTACTTCGTATGGTGTTATAGCAATATAAACATAATGACTTTGATCGTAATGCTATACTTCAGATGAATGTTCATCACATCATTTCACAAATGTTGTGACCTCGTTATTAACAACATCCAATGTCCATGATCAGGAAACCTTGATCATCTTGTTAATCAACGAGCTAGTCTATAAGAGAGGCATAACTAGGAACCTTTTATTTGTTTATTAAACACACATGTATTGATGTTTCTAATCAATACAATTATAACATGCAAAATAAACATCTATCATATACAAGGAATACATAATAACAACTTTATTATTGCCTCTCAGGGCATATTTCCTTCAGTTTCCCACTTGCACTAGAGACAATAATCTAGTTTACAAAGTGATAAATCTAACACCCATGGAGTTCTGGTATTGATCATGTTTTGCCCTAGGGAGAACTTTAGTCAACGAATCTGCTACATTTAGGTCCGTGTGTACTTTACAAATCTTTATATCTCCATCCTTGACATGCTCGTGGATGGAGTGAAATCGGCGCTTAATATGCTTGGAATTCTTGTGAGACATTGGTTCCTTGGCGTTGACTATGGCTCCATTGTTTTCACAATAGATCACCATTGGGTCCAATGCACTAGGAACCACACCTAGTTCCGTTATGAACTCCTTCATCCAAACTGCTTCCTGTGCCGCTTCTGAAGCAACAACATATTCCGCCTCCGTTGTTGATCCAGCCACCACAGGTTGTTTGGAACTCCTCCAACTAACTGTTGCTCCATTCAAGAGAAAATCCGGATTGAGACTTAGAGTCATCCAGATTGGTGTCAAAGCTAGCATCGAGATAACACTTAGCGACCAACTCTTCTTCACCTTCGTATACAAGAAACATATCCTTAGTTCTTCTTAAGTACTTAAGGATATTCTTGACCACTATCTAGTGTTCCGAACCTGGATCAGATTGGTACCTACTAGTCAAACTAATAGCATGTGCCACATCCGGTCTTGTACATAGCATGGCGTACATTATAGAGCATATGGCTGAGGCATAGGGGATCTTATCCATTATCTCTCTTTCTTCCGCCATAGCCGGACTTTGAGTCTTACTCAATGTCTTGCCTTGCAACATAGGTAAGAACCCCTTCTTACTTCCGTCCATATTAAACTTCTTTAATATCTTATCAAGGTATGTACTTTGCGATAACCCAATTAGGCGCCTTGATCTATCTCTATAGATTTTAATGCCTAATATATATGAAGCTTCACCAAGGTCCTTCATCGAAAATTTGCTGTTTAGATAACTTTTAACACTATTTAAAAGATCTATATCATTTCCAATCAATAATATGTCATCCACATATAATATCAGAAATGCCACATTTCTCCCACTCACTTTCTTGTAAATACAAGCCTCTCCATAAGTTTGGACAAATCCAAACTCTTTGATCACCTCATCAAAGCAGAGATTCCAACTCCGGGATGCTTGCTTCAGTCCATAGATGGATCGCTGAAGCTTGCATACCTTATCAGCATCCTTAGGATCGACAAAACTCTTAGGTTGTATCATATACAACTCTTCTTCAATATTACCATTGAGGAATGCAATTTTGACATCCATCTTCCATATTTCATAATCAAAATATGCAACAATTGCTAACATAATTCTAACTGACTTTAGCATCGCTACAGGAGAGAATGTCTCATCGTAGTCAACTCCTTGAATTTGTCGAAACCCTTTTGCGACAAGTCGAGCTTTATAGATGGTCACATTACCATCAGCATCAGTTTTTCTTTTGAAAATCCATTTATTCTCAATGACCTTTCGATCGTGAGGTAAGTCCACCAAGGTCCAAACCTAGTTTTCGTACATGGATTCCATCTCGGATTTCATGGCTTATAGCCATTTGTTCAAATCCGGGCTCATCATCGCTTCTTCATATGTCGCAGGGTCATCTATTTCATCAATCATGAAATTTATAATAGGATTTCCGTACAGTTTAGGAGCTGCACATGTCCTGCTTGACCTACGAGGTTCGGTAGTGTCCTATTTCGGAGTTTCATGATTATTATCATTAGCTCTCTCTTCATCAGGTGATGTCAACTCTGAAACAATTTCCGGTGCTACACCACTCGCCATTTCATGAAGAGAAGGTTCAATAACCTCTTCGAGTTCTACCTTCCGACTACTCACACCTTTCGCGATAAACTCCTTCTCAAGAAAGGATCCATTCTTGGCAACAAAAACATTGCCCTCGGATCTGTGATAGAAGGTATACCCAATCGTTTCTTTAGGGTATCCTATGAAGACGCATTTTTCCGCTTTGGGTTTCAGTTTATCCGGCTGAAGTTTCTTCACATAAACATCATCTCCAAACTTTAAGAAATGACAACTTAGGTTTGTTTCCAAACCATAATTCAAACGGTGTCATTTCAACGGATTTAGATGGTGCTCGATTTAAAGTGAATGCAGCGGTTTCCAGTGCATAACCCCAAAATGACAGTGGCAAGTTAGTCAGAGACATCATAGATCAAACCATATCCAATAAAATACAATTACGACGTTCCGACACACCATTACGTTGTGGTGTTCCGGCAGGCATGAGTTGTGAAACTATTCCACAGTCTTTCATATGTGTGCTAAACTCGTAACTAAGATACTCTCCTCCACGGTCGGACCACAGAAATTTGATCTTTTTGTTACGATGATTTTCCACTTCATTCTGAAATTCTTTGAACTTTTCAAAGGTTTCAGACTTATGTTTCATCAAATAGATATGCCCGTATCTACTCAAATCATCAGTGAAAGTAACAAAATAACGATATCCACCTCGCGCCGACACACTCATTGGTCCACATACATCAGCATGTATGATTTCCAATAAATCTGTCGCCCATTCCATTGAACCGGAAAACGGCGTTCTAGTCATCTTTCCCATAAGGCATGGCTCACATGTATCAAATGATTCAAAATCAAGTGATCCCAAAAGTCCATCAGAATGGAGTTTCTTCATGCGTTTAACGCCAATATGACCTAGACGACAGTGCCACATATATGCAGATATATCCTAATCAAGTTTAATCCTTTTAGCATCAACATTATGAATATGCGTAATACTACTATCGAGATCCGACAGAAATAAACCATTGATCACAGGTGCATGGCCATAAAAGATATCATTCATATAAATCGAACAACTATTGTTTTCTGATTTAATGGAATAACCACTTCGCATCAAACACGATCTGGATACAATGTTCATGCTCAGTACACGCACCAAATAACAATTATTTAGATTTATCACTAATCCCTATGGCATATGGAGAGGCAGCGTTCCGACGTCGATCACATCAACTCTTGATCCATTGCCGACACGCATCGTGACCTCATCCCTTGCTAGCCATCACTTGTTCTGCAACCCCTGAATCGAGGTAGATATATTAGCAGCCGATCCCGTATCAAATACCCAGGTGCTACTACGAGTACTAGTCAAGTACACATCAATAACATGTATATCACATATACCTTTATTTTCCTCGCCAGCCTTCTTGTCCGCCAAATAGTTGGGGCAGTTGCGCTTCCAATGGCTAGTCCCCTTGCAATAGTAGCACTCGGTATCAGACTTAGGGCCAGCTCGGGATTTCTTTTCAGGTGGGCAACAGATTTGCCGCCCTTCTTTCCCTTCTATTTGCCCTTCTTGTCTTTCTTGAAACCGGTGGTCTTATTGATCATCAACACTTGATGTTCTTTCCTGATCTCCACTTCTGTAGTTTTAAGCATTGGTAGAAGCTTAGGAAGAGACTTCTTCATGCCCCGCATATTATAGTTCATCACGAAGCTCTTGTAGCTAGGTGGAAGAGATTGGAGAACACGATGTATGCCTAAGTCAATGGGAATCCTTATTCCCAAGGACACAAGCTTATCGGCGTACCTAGACATTTTGAGTATGTGCTCACTAACGGAGCTGTTCTCTTCCATCATGCAGCTAAAGAACTTTTCAGAAGCATTATAACTCTCTATGGAAGCATGGGTAAATATCGAAAATCATTTCAATTCTCCCATGGTATCAAAGACATTGCCATTTTCGAAACGCTTTCGAAATTCTGGCTCTAGCCCATACAGTATGCCGCAATGAACTAAGTTGTGGTCCTCCTGACGAGTAAAATAGACATTTTTTCCTCTTAGGGGCATCGGGAGCTGGTGGGGGTCCTAGCGGCGCTTCTAGCACATATTGCTTTTGTGCAGCAGAGAGGAGAATCCTCAAATTCATGGCCCAGTTGGTAAAGTTGCTACCATTTGCCGCAAGTTTATCTTTCTCCATGAACACATTGAAATTAAAAGCAGGTGGTGCCATCTACAACAGAATTTGTGAAGTTTATTTAGACTAAGTTTATGATAGATTGAGTTCAACTAATCCAAATTACGAATGAACTCCCACTCAAAAACGACATCCCTCGTGTCTTTTTGGTGATTACATGAACCAAATCCACTACACCAAGTCCGATCATCACGTGAGTCGGTGTAGCTTCAAAGGAGAGCATCTATATGGGTATCATATCAACTATATGACTCATTCTTAACCTTTCGGTCCGTGTTTCGAGGCCATGTCTGTACATGCTAGGCTCGCCAAGTAAGAACCTTAGTACTTGCGTGTGTAAAATTGTCTTACACCCATTGTATGAAAGCGCAGAATCAAGTACACCCGATCATCACGTGATGTCTCGAAATACAATCCATAGAACGGTGCATACTCAAGGAAGAACACATTTTTTATCTTGATATTTAAATGAGGGATCATCTTATAATGCTACTAAAAACGCCAAACAAGCAATATAAGATGCAAACATCATATGTGTAGAGTGAAATGACATGGTTTTTGCACTTGATCACTATCATGTGCATCGTGGTATGATCTTTATCATTCCTTTGTGTGTAAGGCCAAGGTCTATGGAACTTACACGTTAGGTGTGTTGTAACAGTATCAACTATACATCAACTTACAATATTACCATACTATTACACTAGCCCAACAATGATCTAAACTAGACGCTTCTAATTTATCAATTGCAAGTTTTATGTGGCTTAGGGATTTCGAAGATAGAACCGGTCTTACCTACGAACATGGAACCACAACGATGATAACCAAATTATTAGCAACTCGTTGTAAATCAGATATTGACTATAGTAGGAGAGACAGACACCTGCTGGCCACTTATGCAAAACTAGTTGCATGTCAAGCGTGGAACAGGTCTCATGTGCGAGGACATGTAAAGTTAGTATGGGCCGCTTCATCCCACTATGCCACCAATATCCAAAATACATATAAGGTGTAATAAAATGATCATCATCGCCCACATACTCAAATGTGTACTACCCGTGCAAAGCATCTATGCATAGATCAGGCTCTGATACCACTGTTGGGTTCGCAACATAGAAAACAAAAAAATTCCTATGATGAGAACTATTCTACGCCAAGATCTATCTACTAGATACAAGCAACAGGTGGATATACATCCAAAGAGAACATACCCTCGAAGACCGACAAAGTGTAATGAGACTGAACTCGTGGATGAAGTAGACAAACGCTTGTCGATCTCGAGATCGTGTGGAAGTCCTAGCAGCAAATCAGCAGCAGATCCATCCTCGCACACACGTTCAGGCCACCGGACAACCTCCACCTTCTCGCTCCAGCGAAGCAGCATAAGCAACAACTCCCTCCAGACGAAATACCATTGGGAACATGTATCTCGCTAATCCGAGACCATGGGGAATAATTCTAGAGTGGGAGAGAGATCCTTCACGAGGAGGTGTGAGTGAGAAGGAGTGAGAGGTAGGCTTTATATAGGAGAGGGGGTAGCCCCTCCCCATGGCCGATGCACCATGGGAGGTGCCCCCACCTCTTTCTCATTCATGTGGAGGGATCTCCACTCACATAAATTGCCCCTCCATTTTCTCCACTCAAAAATCCCACTCATATGTATTAAATTTCCACCAAATTTAATACAACTCTCATTTAATAAAACTCTTTTTTTCAGAATTTTGTTAATTACTTTAATTAACAAACATTCACATAAAACCCCTTGCAATATTTCAATATCACATGTAGAACCAATTTCATCAATTTCACCCAAAACAATTCCGGTGTCCATTGAAATAATTCCAGCGCTTTGTAATTATTTTGTCTAGAACATATTTGCTCCAAATGGTGTTGACAAACCTTAAGTGTGTCACCCTATGGTTCGTGAATAATGCATACATGATCGAGACCCCTCTTAGATCAATAATCAGAAGCGGGACCTGGAGATCCATACTAACTCCCACACATTCAACGATGACTTATGTGATTGTGAGAACCTTTAACGATAGAAACTAAATCTCTTTGTCTCGTGATATATTGCATGTCCGAGATTCGATCATCAGTATCTCAATACCTATTTGGATCTTGTTACCGACATGCACTCTTTTCTCATTCCCATGATATAACATTCTAGTGATCACATCACTTGCTTGCAAGCTATCTTAATGTGATATCACCGAGAGGGCCCAAAGTATATCTATCAGTCATCGGGATTGAAAAATTCCACTCTTGATCCATGAGCCTCAACATAGCACCTTCTAAGTATGTGAACCCACCTTTATAGTCACCCTTTTACGGTGTGACGTTTGATGTTATCATGTCACTCTTCCGATGTTAGCAATTAACATGATCTCATAATCTAAGGACTAAGATTACTTCGTATGATGTTATAGCAATATAAACATAATGACTTTGATCATAATTCTATACTTTGGATGAATGTTCATCACATCATTTCACAAATGCTATGACCTCGTTATTAACAACATCCAATGTCCATGATCAGGAAACCTTGATCATCTTGTTAATCAACGAGCTAGTCTATAAGAGAGGCATAACTAGGAACCTTTTATTTGTTTATTAAACACACATGTATTGACATTTCCAATCAATACAATTATAGCATGCAAAATAAACATCTATCATATACAAGGAATACATAATAACAACTTTATTATTGCCTCTCAGGGCATATTTCCTTCAGTAACTAGATATACAAGAAATACAACAAAGCGAGCGTAGATCTTTACCTCCATAGTGAGGGATGTTTACATATTCTGATGCGAAAAGGCTTGGTGCCGGGGTGAGGTTGGAAAGACTCTAGAGAGAAGAGAAGGAAATCTACCCCCTGCCGATACCGACTGGGTATTCCCACAAGGTGGTGAAAAGGGATCTTATGGGCACCTAGAGGGGGGGTGAATATGTGCAACTCCAAATTTTAGTTCCTTTTCAATTTAGGCTTGACATAAAGGAAAATTCTCTAGATATGCAACTAAGGTGAATTTCCCTATATGACAAACTAGCAACTAAACAAGATAAATGAGTAAAGAGCAGTCAAAGGACAAAGGTAACCAAGAGTGGAGACACAGGATTTAGTTACCACAGTTCCTTCCTTTTGAGGGGAAGTATATCTGCGTTGGAGGGGTGGGCGGTACTAATACCACCACGCCACAAGGGCTTCACATATTCTCTGGTGAATCTTGCCACAAGTGGCTTGATCCACTCTTCCACTATTGGTACCCTTCGAGGAGGGAACTGACGCCTTTACAATGAGCTCGGGGCATGCATCTCTCATGTCGTGGTTTTTGACACCGGGGTATGAGTCCCCCTTTGTTGTTCAGCCAAGGGCGCAATATCTGATGAGCTCGATCAATGAGCTAGACGAACACAATCACACAGACACGTGTTTTTACCCAGTTTTAGGTCCACCGTGAGTGGAGCCCTACGTCCTACAATATCTACTATTTGATTGTCACTGGACTACAACTCATTCCTTCTCCCAGGAAGGAACCCTTCTCTAAGCCAACTATCCTCCCCCTTCTCTACTCGACCTAGGCCTCCTTTTATATCGTAAGGGGACACCACAAGTGTCGGTATACACGTGGCGACATGGTCTAGCCACTGAGTTCATGGAATCAACATGGCGAGCCCGTGATGTTGCCTCTGAGTGCCATGATGACCCTAGTGAGGTACCCTAAGCCATAGTACAGAGGTAGCCCTGTCGTTCCTAGAGCTGGGGATCTTTCCCGGGTAGCTCCATTCCCAGTGAGTCACCTGGGTGTCATGCTCCCGGGCTGAGTAGGCAGCGGGGGCAGGGTCGCGAGTTGCTTCCGGGGTGAGCCTCTGATATCTGCAAGTGCACAGATCGTTTGTAGCTTGTTTTGAAGTATAGATATTGATCCCATAGGGAGCCCAAATGTAAGTGTTTATGGTGAAGTCTCTGTCACACCTAAAGTTTTCACAGGTCTTCGAGTGAATTGACTGCAAGTGTAAAAATGAGAATGATATTGGGTTAAACTAGATGTATTTAAATAAAACTAAAATGTAAAGTTCAGAAGTAAAAAAGCATAAGAGTAAAGAACGATTCGGTTGTTTGTTGTTTTCTGTAGATGACGAAAAAGGTGCGGGGATATACAGTTCATGGCGATAATAAATGTGCCAGATGGACGAGTGATAAATGTAACAATTGTAATCTTATAAATATATGTGTAGGCGAGCAACCCATAATTAGCCATAACTCCTCTTGGTAGATTTCATCCCAACTTCAATAATCGTACTAGTCTGTTACCAAAACCATGGTCAGACACTAGACGATTAAGAGCCTTCAGGTCGCTTAGCGATTAAGCTCCTTGGATCGGACTAATGCAATAAACACGGCGGTTCCTCGTTATCCTCGGGTCTACTAGTTTTCCATTGATATCCTCGTGTCACTCGAGGGTCGCCGGTCTGCTAGCGAACAAGATCCTATCCATGTAGAACAAAGCATCATGTTGTCTGGGCCCTTAATTGGACAACAAGCATTAGGCATCCCACAGATAGTCAAGCACACATAATATAGTAATTAAAATCAATCACAAACTAATGGAATATATGAAGGCACATCACATCTCACCAATCCCTTACATCTCCCACACCCAAGGAACTTACTCACACATGAGAGAACAAATCATCATCAATATAATTAAATAAAGGGAGTTCTTCTCGATATTACCGTGGAGATCCACAATAATAATAGAAAAGCAATCCAACACAATTCAAGATGGGAAGAAACAATATCAAACCCTATTATTGCAAGGTGAAGATCTCTCTCTCTCTCTCTCAAGTACAAGTAATGGCTATGGGGGTGTAGTGGCTAGGAGGTCGAAGATCGTGGAGCGAGATGAAGAATATCTCCTCCTTCCTCTCCTGATCTCTTCTTTCTCCCTTTTGGATGGTGCAGCGGCTGTTGTGTTGTGTTTTTGTCCGTGGTCCCTTCACAGAAGTTTTCCCTTTTGATAAGATAGAGGCGGTGGCAACTATACGGCCGGAAAAATATTCCCACCGTATAGTAGCTCGTTAAAGCCTCTGTACGCTTCCCTCGGTTTCTTCCAAAGAGAGACTTGCTTGTTTTCGCCTGAATATTGTATTTCTCTAGTTAAAACCCTCTATTGACGTTCAGAACCTAAAACACACATTAAGAACCAAGTTTTCTTCGCTACCGAAGTATTAGCGTTAGGTAAAGCTAGAAAACGATCAAATCCGAGAGAAAACAATCAATAAAAACCATCAAAAATGTGTCAAATCTCACAGCTATAAACTCCCCCAAGCTTAGATGTTGCTCGCCCTCGAGTGACAACGAAATAAAGAAGTATAGCGGAGATTTGAGACTGAAATAAAAGAACTTACAAGCTTGAATTGGTGTCAAATTCTTTTCTTCATGATCCCTACAATCTTAAACATGATCATACAAGTATTTACAAGATTGCACTGAGTCCACTTCCTAACCACGTATATCTTTCTAGCAAATAAATCATATGCCCGAGCAAGTGTCAAAAGTTTTTGCTAGGAAAGCGAGACAAATTCTTTTGGTATCTCTCTTTGTTGAGAGATGAATTTTTTTTGCTCTTGTTTATTTAATCAATGAAAAGTTCTCAAGTTGGCACCGAAATATTCAATTTAAGAACAACTCATCTATTCCCATGTCAAAATTTCAAGACTCTCAGAGCACCTTTTTCCTTCCTTTGCCTTTCAAAAACTTTAGCTCTTTCATAGAGAAATCATGCCACTGTTCTTAACATGTTAATTGGGATTGTGTTTTGCACTCATGACCATGCCAATGAATATGTTGAGAAATAATGGGTCACAGGAGTACTACAACTTCACTTGGAACATGAAACCATGAGGAGACTAAAATTTTACCCATCATAGCATTGCTTCTACAGACGTTTACATAACTCAATAGCCGAAATCAAGTGGTTTCCAACATTTAGATCGTTCGTTTGCCAGTGGAGTTAATAGTTCCCCATGGAGCATGATAGTGTTGTAATGACACGCGTAAAGCATTATCTTACGGTAATTATTAGAAAAAGCAGTGGCATAATCTCTACTACTTCGAAGCATCCATTTTATCAAACAATTTCATTCAATGGTACTATCGAGTCTATTTATATTAAGCTCAAATGGGATGGAGTAGTTCTAAAATTGAATTCTTTGGGCCAAACATTGACTCAAGTCATCTTTTGGATGCATTTTCTTGTTGTAAAAATGTAGGAAATATTTTAGCCAAGTTCATTGCTCATTGTTTCAAAGGTAAAAAGGAGACACTAGCAAAGGAATATAATTTATTGGATAACAAGCTAAGTGGGGAGTGACTCTAGTGCAAGCGAGTAAATAATTGTAGGATCAATTCAAGGTTGTAGAAAAGGTGATGAAAGGAATGTGATACCTCCTATTGCTTGCTTCATTCTCGTATTTAGTCGAACCCCCTCTGTATTTGCATATTGCCAAGTCACCTGAAATTGAGCAATCTCCGAGAGAAACAAAGAAATGAACTTGCAATAAAAGTTACAACTAATTCTTTTGTATTTTTGTTTTAGGAATGCAAACTGAAAGTAAACATGCAATTTTGATGAAATAAAATAAATAAATAAAAGAAATAAAAATATGAATGCAAGGTTTAGAGGTTTTCAAACCTCCCCCAAGTTTTGGCTATTACCAGGCTCAGTTGTTGCCGTCATTGGGCGGCTGGTGCGGATACTACTGGTAGTAGTCGGGGAAGTGGGTCATGAAGTGACTGAAGTTGTGAGTCAAGGCACTCACATCTTCATTCACTCTGTGAAGAGTGTTGTCAATCTCCCCAACACGCTGGTTGAGCTGCTGGAATTCCTGATAGGGGATGTGGTTATACCCCTGCTGCGGCTGGTTGGGCCACGGGTCCTAGGCTCCCCCTTGTTGCTTCTGCTACTGTCCCTCCCAAGCAGGTTTGTGTCCTTGCTCATTCTCCTGCTCCTGCTCATCCTCATCCTACTGCTCTCCTTCTTCATCTTCCTCTTTATCAGGATGGAGTTCAGCCATGATCTGCATCACTTGGTCCTTAGTGAGGATCCAAGTGTCCTTCTCCACAATTGAGAAGGCTTGGGGCAGGGCAATGGAACCTGCTCACCCTGTGCATCACCAAGATAACCAAACTGATATGCTCGGAGCCTTCGGTTAGCTTGGTAAACACCAAGGAAGACACAAGGAGTTAAATACTTGACGTCCATAAGCTTGGAACCGTCAACATATTGCATAACAGGTAATATAATATTTAATGCATGGGCAAGGTGGGTTACCAATCCACCAATGCGAATATCACCTTAAGTCTTGTTGCTTTGGTGGCGAAAGTGCTGGATGAGTAGAGCTACATGATTGGGGCTTTGTGGCACAGTGGGAAAGAGAGCCTTGGTGATCATTGCCATGTCCGCATTGGTCATGTAAACAGCGTCACCTCTTCCCAGTAGTGTGTTGGCGAGGAACAAGGCGTATTAGCGGATTGTTGGGTTCTGAATGATGGACATCTTCTTCTGGTAGAAGTTGGTGCCACCATTAACAGAAATAGCCTCCCAAGTTTCTCTGCTTGTGACGCTATAGAGGTTAGTAACAGTTGGCTCCCCAACATGTGGGAAGCTAAAAGCATCGCAAAATTATTCAAAAGTTATTTCATAGGGCTGCCGGTTCATGGTGAAGCTTACCGTGCACGCATTACCTTTCTCCCTGTGGTCATCGTAGAAGGAGGCGAGGAACTCATGGGTAAGATTGGTGTAGGTGTCGTGGCTTGTGAAGCCAAGCACTGTCAGGCCCGCCTTGTTACACATGAGGTCAAAGTCCGCCTTTAATCCTGTCACGGTGAGAAAGCTGTGGTCGACCCAACGTGTGGGCATCACCCTCCTCGATGAGACCACGACAAACTTGGGGTTGCGCCTGGATCGGGACCCCGAGCTCGAGCCCTCACCATGTTGGCGCTTGCTCGTGCGAAAGATGTTACCGGTTTTGTTCATCGTGATGCACTGAAAAATTTCACCATAAAACCTTAGGAATATAGTTTCTACATGATATATGAAATATCCGGCATGGAAAAAATCCAATCCTAATGTGAGGAATCAATAGGAAAAACAAAATAAGCTTGAGTTCATCCACTAGATCAACGCGAGAGTTTCAACCATGGAAATCTGCAAATAAAGCATGGATAGGGAGAGAAACATACCGATATGTTGATTCCCCCACTCAAACGAATGAAATCCACGAAGAATCAAAAGTTCTAGGTGGGTTTTGAGAGGTTTGGAGAGAGAATATGAGAGAAATAATAAGGAGGAAGAAGATACCTAGCCGCCCCGGTGCGATTTTGTGGTCGCACCAAACTATATGGCCGGAACTATACGGGCATGATATGTTGTTCCGCCCGTATAGTTGCGGTGGCGCCGCCAACTAGGGTTTATTTATGCTAAATATAGCTATACAGACGCAACTATACAGCCGGATCGCAATGATCCTGCTGTATAGTTGGTCATTAAACCATCTGTATCCTCGAGATAAATTTCTAAAACAGGCATTGATATCTATATGAACGGAACTATACGGCCAGAATTTTTATTCCTGCAGTATAGTTGGTCGTTAAATAGTCAGCACCTTTTGAGAATAAATTGTATGGAGGCATCGATATCTATACGACCAGAGCTATACTGCCGGAATTTTTATTCCCGCTGTATAGTTGGTCGTTAAACTCTCTGTGCCCATGCTAGAATATTGTTGATGGAAAAGATATCTATACGACCGAGACTATACGGCCAGAATTTATATTCCCGTCGTATAGTTGGTCATTAAACCATCAGTAGTCATCGAAAATTTTCTATTTCTTCAAGAATATCTTCTTTTTCTGAAACTCAACAAAATACCTTATTTTTGATAGAAAATTGACAGTAGAAATTGTCGACCAAAATTAGCATGTAATGTTCGGAATTTTAACCTTTGTAGATAAAACTCAAATTTTTAGTTTCATACTTATTATACATTCGTTCAATCAATGTTTCTACTACCTTTTGACAGCTGCATCTTCACGGGCGTGCTTCCGCAAGAATGTCTATGAAAAAGTTATAGGAATGTGATGAACTTTTTATTCTTTATTTTATTTTATTAATGTGATGGGTTGACTCCCATTAAGCATTTTATTAATAATGGTTGAATAACTTAACCCCTTCTCTGTTGTCAAATTCTTACCTTGGGTTGCCGCTTATCAAATGCACTTACCACATGAACTCGTTTTGCCGGTGGAACATATCTTTATCCAGCTTCTAGCTTCTTTGGAAAATACCGGATGATTTCAGCATCATAAACATTGAAGATTATTTTCCCTTCAGCACAATCAACTGATACTCCTACAGTACTAAGCAAAGGTCTTCCAAGTATTATAGATAATTTCTCATCCTCTGGCATTTCAAGAATAATAAAATCAGTGGGAATAACATGTTCATCTATTCTAAGTAGAACATCCTCAATCATACCAATGGGTTGTTTAGTGGAATTGTCAGCCATCTGTAAAGTGATAGTAGTAGGAGAATACTCCCATAATCCTAATATTTTATAGAGGGAGTATGGCATTACACTAACTCTAGCACCTAAATCACACAAGGCATGGTGAATATTAGTCTTACCTATTGAGCATGAAATAGTTGGTATTCTGGCATCTCCTAATTTAGACAATAGTTTCCCATTAGCAGGATAACTAGTCACCATGGCAATGGTTTCAATTATTTCTTTCTTTCTACTAAGAATATCACAGAGGAATTTCGAGTAGGTAGGAACTTTAATTGCATCTACAAACGGAATTTCTAGACGAAGGTCACCAAGTGCTTTTGTAAAAGAATCATAGATTACTTGATCTGGTGCTTTCTTTTTTCGATATGGAAAGGGAATCTTTTTCTCACCTTTTTTATTCTTGTCTTTTACCTTTTCTGGGGGGTCAGGCTCTTTCATTGCTTTCTTTTGTTGTTTCTTATCGCTTTTCTTCTTCTCTACTACAACAACTTCATCTTAATTGCTTGCTTCTTTTTATTCTCTTTGATCAACCATCTCTGCATCAGAGTCATAACGGTCATCCTGTGTATCATCTTGGCCCTCCTTGGTTTGATCTTGTGTTTCTTGAGCAGTTGCATCTTGAGGATCCACCAGTGTATCATCTTCTTGGCTTGCTTCGAGCAAGGTTTTTTGATTTTTCTCTTTCTTAGCTTCATATTGTGGTGGTCCTAATGGTCCTGTAACAACTGCACCTCTTCTTGTAACAACATTAGTAGAAACAAGAATATCTTTATCATTTTGAAGAAAAATTTGATAACCAGATGCTATTTGTACACACTAGATTTCAATCATGCTAACATACTTGTGAACTAATTTTATTTCTTGTCTGATCTCTTCATAATTTTCCGTGAGTTCCACCAAAATCTTTTTATGTTTTTGAAAGTGTTTATGCAAGTTATTATGAGATTTTGCTTATCAATGTTTTAGTCCTTGAAAAACTTTTCTAGTTTCATCTTCTTCAGTAAAACCTTGTAACAAGTCTACTTTGTTTTCCTTAACAAGTTCAGAAGGTATACCTTTTTCTTTCATTGTTTTGCATACTTTAGGCATAAGATCAGGAGTTATCCGAAGTATCCCTTTTTCCAGCTTACTGCTGAAATGAGGATTATATAAAGAATCATTCTTAGCCCTAGTAGACATCAATTCTAAACATTCTTTAATAGTTAAAGTATTTATTGATCCTCCCGCTTAGAAGTCAAGCAACTCTCTACATTGAGTATTAAGACTGTGGTAGAATAAATGGCAAATAGTTGATTCAGAATAGCCATGATTAGGAACACTATTGATCATTCTGAAGAATCTATCCCAGGCTTGTGGGTAGTTTTCTCCCACGTTCCGACTAAAGTTGCCTATATTCTTTCTTAGTTCAGTTACATTTTTAAAATGATTAAACCTATTTGTGAATTTGACAATGCAGTTTTCCCAACATTTAATGTAATGGCGAGGGACAGAATATAACCAGTCTAGAGGCTTACCTTTAAGAGACCAACGAAATAATTTTAGACGAGAGAAATCCCTTGGCAAACCTTTTGGTCCAAGTGATGTTACCACATCATCGAACTCTCTAAGGTGTCTTCCTGGGTCTTCATCTTCCCTTCCATTGAAAGCTTTTTTCTACAAAATTTTAATAATTCCACCATCAAATCGATATTCTCTAACTCCAAGGTTAGGGAATTCTATTGGTTGCTTAAGAAATTCAGAACTTGGAGCACTGTATTCTCTGAGATTTTCTCATGTTTCTTGGGAGTGTCCTGTAAATAGACATGATTTCCATTATATCACTCAAGTTTTCAACTTCAACTTTATTCGATCTTAATAGTTTTTCAATAATTTCCTCACGTCTCTGAGCAGGCACGCGGTCAATATAATCTGGTAAATAGGTCCTACCAGAGCGTGTAGACCCGTTGTCTCCTAGGGAGAACATTTTGAAGGAGTTATGCCCTAGAGGCAAATAATAAAGTATATTATTTGATATATCTCCTATATGTTCATAATACATTTCATACTATGCTATAACTATGTTAATACGAAACGTTAATACACGTGTGGTATGTAAACAAACCGTGTCTCTAGTTACCTCTAGCGAACTAGTTCATTGGTCATGAGGATGATCTGGGTTTCAAGATCATGGGAATTTATACCAATTGACAATAAGGTCATGTCATTAGCTGCATGACATGATAGACAAACATCCGACAGTTATATCTTAATGAGATCTAGTTACAAAGTTCACCATTGAAAGCATCAAAAAAAAGTTCACCATTGATGATAAACACAGAGAACCTCGCAACCTGATCCTTTGACTGTGAGGTAATGCAAATCACCATTCTAGAGGAAGCTTAGATGGTTATCAAGTATCATCTCATAAAAGGGTGATAAAAAAGGTGCCACTCAAGTTTTCCAAAGGGATGCGTAGAGGAGTACATATCAAGACCAGGATTTGTCTAATCCATGTAACGGATAGATACATGTGGCCATCTCGGTGGGCCTGTTCGTCTATGGTACCAAAGTTCGTAGGCCAGAGCATGGCGGTACCTAAGTTGCCTAAAATTGCCGTGTTTCAAAATGTTGGGCCGCCAACTACTGAGAGGGGCCATTTTGAGGCAAACTCATCTCACCCCTGCCAAATTCAAACATTCTGTTAAACTGCCCCATGAAGTAGACGGTCGGGACCCTCATGTCAGTCATCTGTTCGTGACGCGAGCGCCAATGCGGCAACCTCTTAGGCAAATCGAGTAGCTAAGTGGATTGGATGCGTTGACCAATTTCACAAATCCATTCCCACCTTTCCCCTAGCACCGGCGGCGTCGAAATCCACCCTCCAGGCAGGACGATCCTTTCGGACATTTGACTTCCGGCGCCAAGTTGCTGCGCCCAGTCGCTGATCCTGAGCTCCAATGGCACATGCTGTAGCCACCGTTGCGAGGCTCTAGCCCGCCTTCGCCACCGACGAGCCGAGCATCTTGGAGGACGGCAGATCCTATGTAACTACCTCGGTGAATTACGCTCTTAGTTACATGCCTGGATGAGCGGAAATGGTTAAAATAGTACGGTGGGGCCAAATGCCACTCACAGGTAGACCTTTCGGCCGTCCTAACCATTTCCAGAACATCGGGACAAGAATGAGCGGCATAATCGGCAGGCGAAGGGATCAACTACATACATAGATGAGTATGTATGCAAGCCACATACAACAGTCCTCAGAGCCATTCCATCTAAAAAGAAATAGAAATATTGCAACGCCATACGGCAAGATCCAAACATCCTAGATAGAGATAATAGTTTAGGATATCTCCTCATACATCAAACATCAGAGTATCAAGCGGAAGCGGAAAACAAGATCCGAGTACGGATAAGAAGCAAATCGGCATAAGATGCCCCATAAATAAACACATCCCGCCCACAGATCTCACGGATCCCCGTTCCCGGAATCTCTACACCGAGTGGTTGTTGCCAACATCATCTGTCTCCTCCACCCAGTATCCATCTTGCGAGTATACCTGTTCATCTGAATCAAACAATTTATTGTGTGAGACCCTAGGGGTGCTCAGCAAGTCTTTATGCCTCTAAAGGGGACACAACCTGGGGTGACACAACTGCAGCAAAAGATAATGCCTAACAATTCTGTAGATACTCGCTAACCATCCGCCTAACCAAAGATAGACGGATGTCCGTTAATTAAGAACAACAGTTATAATAGTAATATTAACAGATCCATCCTCCTCCTCGCTTACCAACGAGGAAGTGAACGAACAACCCCCCATCCGTTGGTAGTTTTATTAACCATTCCATGAGTGTTGCACTAATTACTAGTCAGGTACTTAGTCAAATTAAAAGTGGTACTTTAGTTATGCTTGTCTATGATCGAGAAACTGTGCTCCAAGTCGTCCATAACCGCGGACACGGCTTTCAGAAAGATTTACCCTGCAGGGGTGCACAAATAGCAACACACACTCGATCAACCTCGGAAAAACCAAATCAAAACCCAACGAGGCATTCACGACAAAGCGATCACAGGATTCAGAAATGTTTCAGGGGGCCACCCCATTAAGCTACCCACAATGAAGTTGGCCGGCTCCGAGACGGACCCAAGGTTTGCGCCAATGGCTGTAAACGACGGGGAACCCGAAAGTGTGACTGGGCTTGTCGATACCGCGAAAACACTCCGCAATCCTAAACAGTACAGGTGCTCCTCGCACAATCATAAATAAAGCAGTAAAACATGGCATAAGTACAGGATAGTAATAAAGCCCCAAACTACTTTGTGGCCCCAAGAAATAAGAATGAATCAAGCTCTGGCTCAGGGGGGGTCCATAAGGCCTCCCGAATGTGGATAGTGCGAATAGTCAAGGAACAGGAATCAAGTACTCGGGGTCCTACGGGACACAAGTGAGCATGAAGAACCAAATAGCAGATATTGCTCACCGGTGCCACTTTCATTAGTTATCCCATTACTACTCAGATTAAGTTGTTTAGGTACCTCATTATCCATCAGACTCTCACAAACCCTACACATGCTGTTCTACGACCCGCATGGCTCAAACAACTCCTGTAGTAACGGCTCATGGGATGGAGGAACAAGCTTCGGTGGAGTTTAAAAGTAAAGGCTATGCAGTACTTGGGATTCAATTTAATGCAAACGCGACTCAATGATGCAAGAATAAGATAGAGGCAGTAGGTACTATATGTATGCAAGTATGTGGTAGTGCTTGCCTGGCAGCTCAGTTGAAGCGAGAGGTGGATCTGGGTAGAACTCCTGTGATCCCTGATAATTCTCCTACTGGGCGTCTATTTGAAGAAGAACCAAACAAACAAGGGCCAACATAAATAAAGTGCACAAGCATATGAATTAAAATGCGACAAGCAAACAATCATGTCATGATGAATGATGCACAAATTGCATGGCATTAATGTAGCATGGCATGGGTGAGATGTGGGGTACAAGATTAAAGCAATTACTTAGATTTTAAGCCCGGTTTGCTCTCATAACACTTGCTGTACACTTAATATTTATATGATGCATGCTGCAATTTAAGTCATGGATAGCATAAACAGAAAGGTCTCGTCGAGCTGATCGATTTAGACATATTATTTGTCAAATTTGGAGTTATAAAACAAAAGTTATTAATTAATTAAGGAAAAGGGCATTTTATTGTAATTTTAATCACCTCGAAATTTTAAAGTGCTCAAACATTATTTTGAATAGCATATTTGAAATCCTCACATTTTTCTGATTCAAAAACATATATAATTTGCATTATTTAGATTTACCAAAAAGAAGTTATTAAAAACTGGATTTAAAATCATATTAAACATTTCTGAAAAACATTTTTATTAAACAGAGAAAAGGACACAGACTTTATGCACCCAGACAGACTTAGCCATAGACCCAGACAGGTGGGGCCGCGCTGAGCTGGCGATACTGCGCGTGGCAGCGATTTTTCTCACCGCAGGCTTACCCAACCGCAGTCACCGACCGGTGGGGCCGAGACCACGGCGGGTCCACGTGCAGGCGGGCGAAGTGGACACAGCCATGTGTCCAAGCCCAGGGAGTGCGGGTTGAGCATTGGATCTACAAGAGCCTTTTTGTAAAACTACCTCAGCCGATGACATGCGGGCCCGGGTGAAGTGCGGGTTGCGAAAACAAAAGATCAGGGGGGTATCTGCAAAAGGGGATCGAGCACTGTACTTCTTCTCTGCGTTTCCTGACGAGTGGTTGGTGTTCGACAGGCAGAGCGCGCGCAGGGATCGAAGCCGCGACCTCGCACGCGCGCGGCGGCGGCTACCGCTGGGATGGCTAGGGGGTGTGCTGGCTTGCGTTCGCGCGGCTAGGTAGCGTGTGAGGCGACGCAGGGACGAGAGAATGCCGTCGGCTGCCGCGCACCGAGGGTGTTCGGTGAAACTATCGGCGAGCACAGACGTCGGCGGAGGAAACAGAGGTGTCCACGAGAGAGAAGGGCTCACCGAGAGGTGGACGATGGAGTTGGATCGGTCCGGGGGACGACGCAGCGGCGAGGACGCAGACGGCTAGAGATTTAGGGTTTCGTCGGGGCGGCGCTGGTACTGGCGATCCTGGTGGTCCTCCTCCACGTCTGCGGGTACAGGTCGAAGCAGGGGGTCCTCCTTGTACTCCTCGACCAACTCCACGTTAACCACACCTGCTAGAACGAGGGGGCGGCGGCGCTACTAGCGGTGATCGGCAGGAGAGGGGTTGGCGTCAGTGAGAAGAGGAGGGGAGAGGCAGGGGCTCTGGGGATGGATCTAGAGAGGCAGAGAAGCCGTGTGGGAGGAGGGCAACACGAGAGGGGAGAGAGGAGAGGCAGCGTGTGGGCACAGGTAGAGAAAGTAGCCTCGGCCCCTTTTCTCTCCTTCTCGAGCACGTGCAGGTCGGGCTAGGGAAGGTAGGGCATGGCAGGGGAGGCTGCAGGTGGACCAGGGTGAGGGGGAGGCGCAGCAGCTGGGGCCAGCATGGCAGGTAGGGAGAAGATAGAGAGAGAGGAGAGGGGGTAGCTCGGGCTAGGGTAGATGGGGTAGAGAGAGGGGTAGGGTTAGCTGATGTGTGGGTCAGAGAGAGAGGGCCAGGTGGGACCAGCATGTTAGAGAGAGAGGGAGTGAAAGAGAGAGCGGTGAGATTGAGGTTAGGGTTTAGTAGAACTATGGCTAGGAGAAAAAAAAGAGAGAGAAAGGATAAGCCTCATATGATCATGCATGAAGAGATTTAATTAAAAGAAAAAGATATGGATGAGAATATGGGGATGGTGGGATGGATGGAGATGGTCCATAAAGAAATATCCACTAACAAAAAAGGAAAAACCAAAGGGATAAAAGGTGGTGGTACATTTTGCATGGCCCATGCAAAATAATAATGCCATGATTTATTTTGTGAAAACAATAATAATATTATGGCATTATTCTTATGCATTTCCAAGAAGTGGATTAAAAGCCAAGCAAAAGAATTTAAAGGAGTTGATCCACCCCAAACCACATGAGCTAGAATAAAATTTCAAAAGAAAAAGAAGTACAAGCTCATGGATTAATGAGGTGGTGGAATTATAAGGTGGTGACAAAGAAAGGTGTAGATTGGAAATAAAAGATATGCCCCCAACTCAACTTGGGCATTTAAACAATATATCAATAACCAAATACAATATCAAGAGGCAAATACAGTTAATAATGCATATGAGAGAAGAACCAAAAGAAAAAGAGTTTTATATGATGCTCAAATGCAAGGTGGCATGATGACATGAGCATGATATAATTATGATGCAACAATTATATGTAGGAAGTAGCATATATATAGACTAGGCTAGTAGCATTGCAATTGTTAGACAATTGGGATGCTACATCCTACTACCAAGGAAGAAGAAGTTCTGGCTACAAGCGGGTGAGCTACCCTTCTCTTTGCTATTCGCACTAATTATAACTGCTAGCTGGCTACTGAACCTCAAATTGTTTGTTATCCCAACGCTGACAAACATATTTTGTCCACAGTTTTCTATCAAGTGGGATCTCCGGGGACCCCCTTACCTGGTTACGGTAGTCCTCTTCAGGTATGACTCTAAGGGCAAGTGGTATGGACACCATTGTATAACGATGAAAGAAGCGCATGCACAGATCTGCACTATATATGGTATGGTTGCTGCTCTGCGTACTCATGATGAATTATGGCCGAAGCAGACTGCAAAGTTCATCTTCATGGATAAACGTGGCATCATGGTTCCTCTAACGTGTGATAGTCAGCTAATTGGGTTGATGAAAAGGTATGCTTTGGCTTGCATGTTTGAGCTGAACTGTGATGTACTAGATGTGGAAGTTGTTGCAACTGGAAGTCGCCCTTCTATTCTTGGACAGGGTGGTTGCTCGAACCCAATTAGCTCCTGGTAAGAAAAGGTCTCTTGGGGTTCGCATGTTTGTGCTGAATTGTAATTTTTGTTTTATTTACTCTGTAGATATTGGGCAGTTATGCAACAGTCTTGTTTCTCTGACAGGAAGCGCCGCAAGGTTAGAAACATGACTACCGGGTCAGTCATTTTGCTGCCCAAAGAAATTAAAAACAAGTGGAAATATGATGTTGGACACGATTCTGGTGCCCATTGTCCCGGTGATGCAAAGTACGTGAAGCTAAGAAAATTGACACCAAGGAAGAGGAAGAAGGCAGGAAATGAAGAAGCCAGTGGACATGAAGGCTTGGCACCCAGGCTGCGGAAGAAGGCTGCTGGCAATGAAGATGCATAGTAATGTGTTGAACTTGAACCTATATATGTAATTCCGTTAAATTCTGGAGCTTTGTGTGTGGAACATTGCTGGGCGAAACAATCTACCCATGTTCTCTGAGTAAAATGTACCGTGACTTAGGGTTTGGAAACGCCCGAGTCAGTAGTTGAATCCAAAATTGTGATTGTGCCACTGCTATCTGAAAACACGCAGCACCGGTTCCACAATTGCTGAGGGGCAGGAGGTCTCCAAATATGACTGAATGTAAGTGGCACAAAAATAAATTATTTAAGCTGCCACACTCCACGAAGCAGCAACTTATTTCAGATGCTGCACAACGATGTGGCAACATAAACAACAATGGCAACCGATAATGCCCAGATGAGGAGAAAATCGGTACCACTTTCTGGCATAATCTTGAGCCCGTCTATCTCACCGCCTCTCTGCTCCTGCATCCCCTGCATCTGGCGAAGCTCCCGGATCTCCAGTAACCGGGTGTATGTGCTTCCACTTTATAAATTGTGGTTGTGCCATTTGTATGCGGCACAATCCACGTAGATTACGTTTAAACAAACCACCAATGTCAGAATACACTAGTAGAAAAGGGGTCTTTGGTCCACGGTCACGTTCCCAATCCGGGACAGAGATCTAAATTGAGGCAGAAATTGATCTAAATCTCAAATTCTTCCACAAATTAATCGAGACAGAGATCTAAATCGAGGCATTTCATTAATTCAACCACAAATTCTTCTAAACAAAGGTGCGATTTCACATCCTACATTAATTCAACCACTAGTCAACAATTTCACTTCCGCTGCCACTGTCCTCCCAGCCGCCGGCTTCCTCATCGTCGTCGGACTGAACCTCCACAATTTCCGCATTGTTCGCGAGACGGAGCACCTCTTCACGTCAAGCAATGGCGATGACGGTGTACTTGGTCCGTCCAGGTACGGATCAGAACCTCCCCGCCCTTCTCGGTTGTGGAGTTCCCGATGCACCACGCGCCCGTAAACGATGAGGTTCCAATCTTGGCCTTCCGCTCCTTCTTGAACAGCGTCGTCCAGTACGGGCTGGCCGCCGCGTACCGGGTCAGCGCCCTCTTCCACGCGGGCATCTGGCGGCGGCGCGCCGCGATTTCGCTCTCCATCTCGGCTCGGCTAGGGAACGGAGCCACTGGCACCCCCGCATAGCTGATGTGCCATCCGTGGGGCACCATCACGGCCGGCGGCGTGAGGATGTCGAAGTGCACGAACATCACCACCTCATATAAGTTCCGTGCATGCATCTACATGGCGGCGCGGTGGAGATTGGAGAGGGAGCGAGGGGATGGACGACGAAGCAACGACGCGGTGGAGATTGGAGAGGACGAGGGGATGGACGACGAAGCGACGCGCTGTGGCGCCTATTATTTGTACACGAGGATGACGAAGCGACGGGTAGAATATCCAAGGGGCATTGGTCAGACAAAAGGAAGTAATGCCGGGTTAAGACAGATTAACAGGCGACCAATTATTTTCCTCCCGGGACTCCAGGGCCAATAGTTCAGACCGCTAGGTCAACAAGTACAACTATTACAACTTAAAAAGGCACGGAGCTTAAGCTAAATAGAACTAGTTATCACACATCTCCTTGATCTTCCTAATCTTAGCCCGATGCGCATCTTCCTGCGAGAGCAAGGATCGAATCGTCTGCTCATTCCTTTTAGCATCTTCCTTGCACAGCTTCAATTGTTTCACTGCATTTTTCCTCATGCACTTGTCAATACTCATAGTTTTGAACTGAAGGACTTTGGCCTGGTGAAGATCATTCCTTGCTTGAGTTAGTTCTTGCTTTGCTTTAGCCTTCAGGGACAATGCCGCGTTCCTCTCCTTCTCGACTTTGCTAACCTTGTCTTGCACCCACCTGAGATCTCGCTTATGTTTGGTCGTGTTAACTGGTTCCCATAGCTTCATCTCAACACAGTCAAGAAGTGAGCTGAATACGGATTCTTTCAACTCAACAGTCATTTCCCATTGTTTGTCCAGCGTTTTATGCATCGATTTGGGCCACTCTGGATCTACCCATTTGACAACACCGCAACTTCTGCCTTGCATCATTGCATGATGTCCTTCACACTGTAGAAACCTCCTGCCTACGTTTCGTCCTTCGAACGCTATAAATTTAGCAGGCACATATCCATGTTTAAATAGCAGAGGACTGTCTTCATACGCTAAACCATGATAGTCGGAGTCATACATCGTCTATTTGTCCTAACACATCATACGCGCATGAGTAAACAGATTAGATCTAGCTCAAAAAATAGATAACTGGCCACAGATGATAGAGATAGAGATGAGACGACTCACATCGAAATCACTGTCCCTGTCGTCACGACGTGTTTCCTCGCCGTCTCCCTTGATCCCATGGCGAGAGGGGAGGTGGGGTGGCTACCAAAGAGGGGATTGGGATGGAGGCACCATCGGCTTGCGGCTACGGCAGGATGGGAGTGAAGTGGGGAAAGTGGCTGGGGAAGGAAGAGAAGTACGGGGGGGAAGAGAAGTAATTGGGACGTGACACTGGGATATGGCCCACTGAACTCGTGAGTCGTGACACTCGCAACAGGGGAGTGCCCGGTGTTGCCAGTTTGCCCAGAGCAAGCGTGTCCAATCATGCCACAAAACAGCCTACTCGTGGATCGCTCTCATGAAGACCATCCCAATCGTCCAAGCGCCCCGATCGAACGATATGTAACAATCGTCAAGCAGGACAACTGTGTTAGGGCGTGCCTTCTAGAAGACTCGGTCTAATGGCCACCCATTGGGGGGCTAAGGTTAGGGCTCTCCTAAGGTTAATTAGGATCCATATGTGTTTGTGAAAAGAGCAGACATGCAATGACACTGGTGGATCCATATGTGGTTTGTGAAAAGAACACACAAGCAATCACACTGGGTGGATCCATATGTGATTTGTGAAAAGAACACACATGCAATGACATTGGTTGATCCATATGTGGTTTGTGAAAAGAACACACATGAAACGACTCTAACTGTGGTTAACGAAAAGAGCAGACATACAATGACAATGGTGGATCCATGTGTGGTTCATGAGAAGAACACACATCCAATGACACCGGTGGATCCTTATGTGGTTTGTGAGAAGAATAGACATGCAATGACTCTAGCTGTGGTTCATGAGAAGAACACACATGCAATGACACTGGTGTATCCTTATGTGGTTTGTGAGAAGAACAGACATGCAATGACTCTAGCTGTGGTTCATCCGAAGAACACACATGCAATGACACTGGTGGATCCTTATGTGGTTCATGAGAAGAACACACATGCAATGGCACTGGTGTATCCTTATGTGGTTTGAGAAGAACAGACATGCAATGACTCTAGCTGTGGTTCATCCGAAGAAAACACATGCAATGGCACTGGTGTATCCTTATGTGGTTTATGAGAAGAACACACATGCAATGACTATAGATGTGGTTCATGAGAGGAACACACATCCAATGACACTGGTGGATCCATGTGTAGTTTGTGAAAGGAACACACACGCAATGACACTAGCTGTGGTTCATGAGAAGAACACACATGCAATGACACTAGTGGATCCATGTGTGGTTTATAAGGGGAACATACATGCAATGACACTGGGTGTGGTTCATGAAAAGAACAGACATGCAATCACACTGGTGGATCCATGTGTGATTTGTGAGAAGAACAGACATGCAATCACCCTTGGTGGATCCATGTGTGGTTCATGAGAGGAACACACATGCAATGACACTGGTGTGTATCCATGTTGGTTCATGAGAAGAACACACATCCAATGACACTGGGTGTGGTTCATGAGAAGAACAGACATGCAATCATAGTAGGTGGATCCATGTGTGGTTTGTTTAGAAGAACACACATGCAATGACTCTAGCTGTGGTTCATGAAAATAACACACATGCAATGACACTGGTGGATCCATGTGTGGTTTGTGAAAAGAACATACATGCAATCACACTAGGTGGATGCATGTGTGGTTTGTTTAGAGGAACAAACATTCAAGGACACTAGGTGTGGTTCATGAAAAGAACAAACATGCAATGACACTGGTGGATCCATATGTGGTTTGTGGAAAGCACAGACATGCAATGACTCTAGCTGTGGTTCATGAAAAGAACATACATGTAATGACACTAGGTGGATCCATGTGTGGTTCATGAGAAGAACACACAACCAATGACACTGGTGGATCCGTATGTGGATTGTGAGAAGAACAGACATGCAATGACACTGGTTGTGGTTCATGAGAAGAACACACATGCAATGACACTAGTGGATCCATGTGTGGTTTGTGAGAAGAACAGACATGCAATCACACTAGCTAGATCCATGTGTGGTTTGTGGCAAGAACATACATGCAATGACTTTAGCTGTGGTTCATGAAAAGAACACACATGCAATGACACTGGTGGATCCATGTGTGGTTTGTCAAAAGAACAGACATGCAATCACACTAGGTGGATCCATGTGTGGTTTGTTTAGAAGAACACACATGCAATGACTCTAGATGTGGTTCATGAAAAGAACACAATGCAATGACACTTGCGGATCCATGTGTGGTTCATGAAAAGAACAAACATGCAATGACACTGGTGGATCCTTATGTGGTTTGTTTAGAGGAACATACATGCAATGACACTGGGTGTGGTTCATGAAAAGAACAGACATGCAATGACCCTGGTGGATCCATATGTGGTTTGTGAAAAGAACATACATGCAATCACACTAGGTGGATCCATGTGTGGTTTGTGGAAAGAACGGACATGCAATGACTCTAGCTATTGTTCATGAAAAGAACACACATGGAATGACACTGGTGGATCCATGTGTGGTTTGTGAAAAGAACAAACATGCAATCACACTAGGTGGATCCATGTGTGGTTTTTTTAGAAGAACACACATGCAATGACTCTAGCTGTGGTTCATGAAAAGAACACACATGTAATGACACTGGTGGATCCATGTGTGGTTCATGAGAAGAACACACATCCAATGACACTGGTCGATCCTAATGTCGTTCATGAAAAGAACAGTCATGCAATGACACTAGTGGATCCTTATGTGGGTTGTGAAAAGAACAGACATGCAATGATACTGGTGGATCCTTATGTGGTTCATGAGAAGAACAAACATGCAATGACACTGGTCACTCCTTATGTGGTTTGTTTAGAAGAACACACATGCAATGACTCTAGCTGTCGTTCATGAAAATAACACACATGCAATGACACTGGTGTATCCATGTGTGGTTTGTGAAAAGAACAGACATGCAATTACACTAGGTGGATCCATGTGTGGTTTGTTTAGAGGAACAGACATGCAATGGCACTGGGTGTGGTTCATGAAAAGAACAGACATGCAATGACACTGGTGGATCCATGTGTGGTTCATGAAAAGAACACACATGCAATGACACTGGTGGATCGTTATGTGGTTTGTTTAGAAGAACAAACATGCAATGACTCTAGTTGTGGTTCAAGAAAAGAACACACATGCAATGACACTGGTGTATCCATCTGTGGTTCATGAGAAGAACACACATGCAATGACACTGGGTGTGGTTCATGAGAAGAACACACATGCAATGACACTGGTGGATCCTTATGTGGTTTGTTTAGAAGAACACATGCAATGACTCTAGCTGTGGTTCATGAAAAGAACACACATGCAATGACACTGGTGGATCCATGTGTGGTTTGTGAAAAGAACTGGCATGCAATGACTGTAGGTGGATCCATGTGTGGTTTCTTTAGAGGAATAGACATGCAATGACACTGGGTGTGGTTCATGAAAAGAACAAACATGCAATGACACTGGTGGATCCTCATGTGGTTTGGTTAGAAGAACACACATGCAATGACTCTAGTTGTGGTTCCTGAAAAGAACACACATGCAATGACACTGGGGGATCCTTATGTGGTTTGTTTAGAAGAACACACATGCAATGACACTGGTGGATCCTTATGTGGTTTGTGAGAAGAGCAGACAAGCAATGACACTAGCTGTGGTTCATGACAAGAACACACATGCAATGACACTGGTGGATCCATGTGTGGTTTGTGAAAAGAACAGACATGCAATCACACTAGGTGGATCCATGTGTGGTTTGTGGAAAGAACAAACATGCAATGACTCCAGCTGTGGTTCATGAAAAGAACACACATGCAATCACACTAGGTGGATCCATGTGTGGTTTGTGGAAAGAACAAACATGCAATCACACTAGGTGGATCCATGTGTGGTTTGTTTAGAAGAACACACATGCAATGACTCTAGCTGTGGTTAATTAAAAGAACACACATGCAATGACACTATTGGATCCATGTGTGGTTCATGAAAAGAACAGACATGCAATGACACTGGTGGATCCTTATGTGGTTTGTTAGAGGAACAGACATGCAATGACACTGGGTGTGGTTCATGAAAAGAACAGACATGCAATAACACTAGTGGATCCATGTGTGGTTCATGAGAAGAACACACATCCAATAACACTGGTGGATCCTTATGTGGTTCATGAAAAGAATAGACATGCAATGACACTAGTGGATCCTTATGTGGTTTGTTTAGAAGAACACACATGCAATGACTCTAGTTGTCATTCATGAAAATAACAGACATGCAATAACACTGGTGTATCCATGTGTGGTTTGTTAAAAGAACAGACATGCAATCACACTACGTGGATCCATGTGTGGTTTGTTTAGAAGAACACACATGCAATGACTCTAGCTGTCGTTCATGAAAAGAACACACATGCAATGACACTGGTGGATCCATGTGTGGTTCATGAAAAGAACAGACATACAATGACACTAGTGGATCCTTATGTGGTTTGTTTAGAAGAACATACATGCAAGGGCACTGGGTGTGGTTCATGAAAAGAACAGACATGCAATGACACTGGTGTGTGTGGTTCATGAAAAGAACACACATGCAATGACACTGGTGGATCCTTATATGGTTTGTTTAGAAGAACACACATGCAATGACTCTAGATTTGGTTCATGAAAAGAACACACATGCAATGACACTGGTGTATCCATGTGTGGTTCATGAGAAGAACACACAGGCAATGACACTGGGTGTGGTTCATGAGAAGAACACACATGCAATGACACTGGTGGATCCTTATGTGGTTTGTCAAAAGAACAGACATGCAATGACACTGGTGGATCCTTATGTGGTTCATGAGAAGAACAAACATGCAATGACACTAGTGGATCCTTATGTGGTTTGTTTAGAAGAACACACATGCAATGACTCTAGCTGTCATTCATGAAAATAACAGACATGCAATAACACTGGTGTATCCATGTGTGGTTTGTCAAAAGAACAGACATGCAATCACACTAGGTGGATCCATGTGTGGTTTGTTTAGAAGAACACACATGCAATGACTCTAGCTGTCGTTCATGAAAAGAACACACATGCAATGACACTGGTGGATCCATGTGTGGTTCATGAAAAGAACAGACATACAATGACACTAGTGGATCCTTATGTGGTTTGTTTAGAGGAACATACATGCAAGGGCACTGGGTGTGGTTCATGAAAAGAACAGACATGCAATGACACTGGTGTGTGTGGTTCATGAAAAGAACACACATGCAATGACACTGGTGGATCCTTATGTGGTTTGTTTAGAAGAACACACATGCAATGACTCCAGCTTTGGTTCATGAAAAGAACACACATGCAATGACACTGGTGTATCCATGTGTGGTTCATGAGAAGAACACACATGCAATGGCACTGGGTGTGCTTCATGAGAAGAACACACATGCAATGACACTGGTGGATCCTTATGTGGTTTGTTTAGAAGAACACACATGCAATGACTCTAGCTGTGATTCATGAAAAGAACACACATGTAATGACACGGGTGGATCCATGTGTGGTTTGTGAAAACAACTGACATGCAATGACTCTAGGTGGATCCATGTGTGGTTTGTTTAGAGGAACAGACATGCCATAACACTGGGTGGGGTTCATGAAAAGAACATACATGCAATGACACTGGTGGATCCTTATGTGGTTTGTTTAAAAGAACACGCATGCAATGATTCTAGCCGTGGTTCATGAAAAGAACACATGCATTGACACTGGGGGATCCTTATGTGGTTTGTTTAGAAGAACAGACATGCAATGACACTTGTGGATCCTTATGTGGTTTGTGATACGGACAAACATGCAATGACACTAGCTATGGTTCATGAGGAGAACACATGCAATGACACTGGTGGATGCATGTGTGGTTTGTGAAAAGAACACACATGTAATCACACTAGGTGGATCCATGTGTGGTTTGTGTAAAGAACAGTCATGCAATATTCTAGCTATGGTTTATGAAAAGAACACACATGCAATGACACTAGTGGATCCATGTGTGGTTTGTGAAAAGAAGAGACATGCAATCACACTAGGTGGATCCATGTGTGGTTTGTTTAGAAGAACACACATGCAATGACTCTAGCTATGGTTCATGAAAAGAACACACATGCAATGACACTGGTGGATCCATGTGTGGTTCATGAAAAGAACAGACATACAATGACACTAGTGGATCCTTATGTGGTTTGTTTAGAGGAACATACATGCAAGGGCACTGGGTGTGGTTCATGAAAAGAACAGACATGCAATGACACTGGTGTGTGTGGTTCATGAAAAGAACACACATGCAATGACACTGGTGGATCCTTATATGGTTTGTTTAGAAGAACACACATGCAATGACTCTAGCTTTGGCTCATGAAAAGAACACACATGCAATGACACTGGTGTATCCATGTGTAGTTCATGAGAAGAACACACATGCAATGACACTGGTGGATCCTTATGTGGTTTGTGAAAAGAACAGACATGCAATGACACTCGTGGATCCTTATGTGGTTCATGAGAAGAACAAACATGCAATGACACTAGTGGATCCTTATGTGGTTTGTTTAGAAGAACACACATGCAATGACTCTAGCTGTCATTCATGAAAATAACAGACATGCAATAACACTGGTGTATCCATGTGTGGTTTGTCAAAAGAACAGACATGCAATCACACTAGGTGGATCCATGTGTGGTTTGTTTAGAAGAACACACATGCAATGACTCTAGCTGTCGTTCATGAAAAGAACACACATGCAATGACACTGGTGGATCCATGTGTGGTTCATGAAAAGAACAGACATACAATGACACTAGTGGATCCTTATGTGGTTTGTTTAGAGGAACATACATGCAAGGGCACTGGGTGTGGTTCATGAAAAGAACAGACATGCAATGACACTGGTGTGTGTGGTTCATGAAAAGAACACACATGCAATGACACTGGTGGATCCTTATGTGGTTTGTTTAGAAGAACACACATGCAATGACTCCAGCTTTGGTTCATGAAAAGAACACACATGCAATGACACTGGTGTATCCATGTGTGGTTCATGAGAAGAACACACATGCAATGGCACTGGGTGTGCTTCATGAGAAGAACACACATGCAATGACACTGGTGGATCCTTATGTGGTTTGTTTAGAAGAACACACATGCAATGACTCTAGCTGTGATTCATGAAAAGAACACACATGTAATGACACGGGTGGATCCATGTGTGGTTTGTGAAAACAACTGACATGCAATGACTCTAGGTGGATCCATGTGTGGTTTGTTTAGAGGAACAGACATGCCATAACACTGGGTGGGGTTCATGAAAAGAACATACATGCAATGACACTGGTGGATCCTTATGTGGTTTGTTTAAAAGAACACGCATGCAATGATTCTAGCCGTGGTTCATGAAAAGAACACATGCATTGACACTGGGGGATCCTTATGTGGTTTGTTTAGAAGAACAGACATGCAATGACACTTGTGGATCCTTATGTGGTTTGTGATACGGACAAACATGCAATGACACTAGCTATGGTTCATGAGGAGAACACATGCAATGACACTGGTGGATGCATGTGTGGTTTGTGAAAAGAACACACATGTAATCACACTAGGTGGATCCATGTGTGGTTTGTGTAAAGAACAGTCATGCAATATTCTAGCTATGGTTTATGAAAAGAACACACATGCAATGACACTAGTGGATCCATGTGTGGTTTGTGAAAAGAAGAGACATGCAATCACACTAGGTGGATCCATGTGTGGTTTGTTTAGAAGAACACACATGCAATGACTCTAGCTATGGTTCATGAAAAGAACACACATGCAATGACACTGGTGGATCCATGTGTGGTTCATGAAAAGAACAGACATACAATGACACTAGTGGATCCTTATGTGGTTTGTTTAGAGGAACATACATGCAAGGGCACTGGGTGTGGTTCATGAAAAGAACAGACATGCAATGACACTGGTGTGTGTGGTTCATGAAAAGAACACACATGCAATGACACTGGTGGATCCTTATATGGTTTGTTTAGAAGAACACACATGCAATGACTCTAGCTTTGGCTCATGAAAAGAACACACATGCAATGACACTGGTGTATCCATGTGTAGTTCATGAGAAGAACACACATGCAATGACACTGGTGGATCCTTATGTGGTTTGTGAAAAGAACAGACATGCAATGACACTCGTGGATCCTTATGTGGTTCATGAGAAGAACAAACATGCAATGACACTAGTGGATCCTTATGTGGTTTGTTTAGAAGAACACACATGCAATGACTCTAGCTGTCATTCATGAAAATAACAGACATGCAATAACACTGGTGTATCCATGTGTGGTTTGTCAAAAGAACAGACATGCAATCACACTAGGTGGATCCATGTGTGGTTTGTTTAGAAGAACACACATGCAATGACTCTAGCTGTCGTTCATGAAAAGAACACACATGCAATGACACTGGTGGATCCATGTGTGGTTCATGAAAAGAACAGACATACAATGACACTAGTGGATCCTTATGTGGTTTGTTTAGAGGAACATACATGCAAGGGCACTGGGTGTGGTTCATGAAAAGAACAGACATGCAATGACACTGGTGTGTGTGGTTCATGAAAAGAACACACATGCAATGACACTGGTGGATCCTTATGTGGTTTGTTTAGAAGAACACACATGCAATGACTCCAGCTTTGGTTCATGAAAAGAACACACATGCAATGACACTGGTGTATCCATGTGTGGTTCATGAGAAGAACACACATGCAATGGCACTGGGTGTGCTTCATGAGAAGAACACACATGCAATGACACTGGTGGATCCTTATGTGGTTTGTTTAGAAGAACACACATGCAATGACTCTAGCTGTGATTCATGAAAAGAACACACATGTAATGACACGGGTGGATCCATGTGTGGTTTGTGAAAACAACTGACATGCAATGACTCTAGGTGGATCCATGTGTGGTTTGTTTAGAGGAACAGACATGCCATAACACTGGGTGGGGTTCATGAAAAGAACATACATGCAATGACACTGGTGGATCCTTATGTGGTTTGTTTAAAAGAACACGCATGCAATGATTCTAGCCGTGGTTCATGAAAAGAACACATGCATTGACACTGGGGGATCCTTATGTGGTTTGTTTAGAAGAACAGACATGCAATGACACTTGTGGATCCTTATGTGGTTTGTGATACGGACAAACATGCAATGACACTAGCTATGGTTCATGAGGAGAACACATGCAATGACACTGGTGGATGCATGTGTGGTTTGTGAAAAGAACACACATGTAATCACACTAGGTGGATCCATGTGTGGTTTGTGTAAAGAACAGTCATGCAATATTCTAGCTATGGTTTATGAAAAGAACACACATGCAATGACACTAGTGGATCCATGTGTGGTTTGTGAAAAGAACAGACATGCAATCACACTAGGTGGATCCATGTGTGGTTTGTTTAGAAGAACACACATGCAATGACTCTAGCTATGGTTCATGAAAAGAACACACATGCAATGACACTGGTGGATCCATGTGTGGTTCATGAAAAGAACAGACATACAATGACACTAGTGGATCCTTATGTGGTTTGTTTAGAGGAACATACATGCAAGGGCACTGGGTGTGGTTCATGAAAAGAACAGACATGCAATGACACTGGTGTGTGTGGTTCATGAAAAGAACACACATGCAATGACACTGGTGGATCCTTATATGGTTTGTTTAGAAGAACACACATGCAATGACTCTAGCTTTGGTTCATGAAAAGAACACACATGCAATGACACTGGTATATCCATGTGTAGTTCATGAGAAGAACACACATGCAATGACACTGGTGGATCCTTATGTGGTTTGTGAAAAGAACAGACATGCAATGACACTCGTGGATCCTTATGTGGTTCATGAGAAGAACAAACATGCAATGACACTAGTGGATCCTTATGTGGTTTGTTTAGAAGAACACACATGCAATGACTCTAGCTGTCATTCATGAAAATAACAGACATGCAATAACACTGGTGTATCCATGTGTGGTTTGTCAAAAGAACAGACATGCAATCACACTAGGTGGATCCATGTGTGGTTTGTTTAGAAGAACACACATGCAATGACTCTAGCTATCGTTCATGAAAAGAACACACATGCAATGACACTGGTGGATCCATGTGTGGTTCATGAAAAGAACAGACATACAATGACACTAGTGGATCCTTATGTGGTTTGTTTAGAGGAACATACATGCAATGACACCGGGTGTGGTTCATGAAAAGAACAGACATGCAATGGGACTGGTGGATCCATGTGTGGTTCATGAGAAGAACACACATCCAATGACACTGGATGTGGTTCATGAGAAGAACAC
The DNA here is from genome assembly GCA_916181665.1 of Avena sativa. NCBI lineage: Eukaryota > Viridiplantae > Streptophyta > Magnoliopsida > Poales > Poaceae > Avena > Avena sativa. The sequence goes on along the minus strand of OV702289.1, from coordinate 254,043,934 downwards.
ACATGCAATGACACTCGTGGATCCTTATGTGGTTTGTTTAGAAGAACACACATGCAATGCTTCTAGCCGAGGTTCATGAAAATAACACACATGCAATGACACTGGTGGATCCATGTGTGGTTTGTGAAAAGAACAGACATGCAATGACACTGGCTGGATCCATGTGTGGTTTGTTTAGAGGAACATACATGCCATGACACTGGGTGTGGTTCATGAAAATAACAGACATGCAATGACACTGGTGGATCCATATGTGGTTTGTGGAAAGCACATACATGCAATGACTCTACTGTGGTTTATGAAAAGAACAGACATGCAATGACACTAGGTGGATCCATGTGTGGTTCATGAGAAGAACACACATCCAATGACACTGGTGGATCCTTATGTGGTTTGTGAGAAGAACAGACATATAATGACACTGGCTGTGGTTCATGAGAAGAACAGACATGCAATGACACTGGTGGATCCTTATGTGGTTTTTAGAAGAACACACATGCAATGACACTGGTGGATCCTTATGTGGTTTGTGAGAAGAACAGACATGCAATGACACTGGCTGTGGTTCATGAGAAGAACACACATGCAATGACACTGGTGGATCCATGTGTGGTTTGTGAAAAGAACAGACATGCAATCACACTAGGTGGATCCATGTGTGGTTTGTGGAAAGAACAAACATGCAATGACTCTAGCTGTGGTTCATGAAAAGAACACACATGCAATGACACCGATGGATCCATGTGTGGTTTGTGAAAAGAACAGACATGCAATCACACTAGGTGGATCCATGTGTGGTTTGTTTAGAAGAACACACATCCAATGACTCTAGCTGTGGTTAATGAAAAGAACACACTTGCAATGACACTAGTGGATCCATGTGTGGTTCATGAAAAGAACAGACATGCAATGACACTGGTGGATCCTTATGTGGTTTGTTTAGAGGAACAGACATGCAATGACACTGGGTGTGGTTCACGAAAAGAACAGACATGCAATGACACTAGTGGATCCATGTGTGGTTCATGAGAAGAACACACATCCACTGAAACTGGTGGATCCTTATGTGGTTCATGAAAAGAACAGACATGCAATGACACTGGTGGATCCTTATGTGGCTTGTGAGAAGAACAGACATGCAATGACACTGGTGGATCCTTATGTGGTTTGTTTAGAAGAACACACATGCAATGACTCTAGCTATTATTCATGAAAAGAACACACATGCAATGACACAGGTGGATCCATGTGTTGTTTGTGAAAACAAATGACATGCAATGACTCTAGGTGGATCCATGTGTGGTTTTTTTAGAGGAATAGACATGCAATGACACTGGGTGTGGTTCATGAAAAGAACAGACATGCAATGACACTGGTGGATCCTTATGTGGTTTGGTTAGAAGAACACACATGCAATGACTCTAGCTGTGATTCATGAAAAGAACACACATGCAATGACACGGGTGGATCCATGTGTGGTTTGTGAAAACAACTGACATGCAATGACTCTAGGTGGATCCATGTGTCGTTTGTTTAGAGGAATAGACATGCAATGACACTGGGTGTGGTTCATGAAAAGAACAGACATGCAATGACACTGGTGGATCGTTATGTGGTTTGTTTAGAAGAACACACATGCAATGACTCTAGTTGTGGTTCAAGAAAAGATACCACATGCAATGACACTGGTGTATCCAACTGTGGTTCATGAGAAGAACACACATGAAATGACACTGGGTGTGGTTCATGAGAAGAACACACATGCAATGACACTGGTGGATCCTTATGTGGTTTGTTTAGAAGAACACATGCAATGTCTCTAGCTGTGGTTCATGAAAAGAACACACATGCAATGACACTGGTGGATCCATGTGTGGTTTGTGAAAAGAACTGGCATGCAATGACTGTAGGTGGATCCATGTGTGGTTTCTTTAGAGGAATAGACATGCAATGACACTGGGTATGGTTCTTGAAAAGAATAGACATGCAATGACACTGGTGGATCCTCATGTGGTTTGGTTAGAAGAACACACAAGCAATGGCTCCAGCTGTGGTTCATGAAAAGAACACACATGCAATGACACTGGGGGATCCTTATGTGGTTTGTTCAGAAGAACATACATGCAATGACACTGGTGGATCCTTATGTGGTTTGTGAGAAGAACAGACATGCAATGACACTGGCTGTGGTTCATGAGAAGAACACACATGCAATGACACTGGTGGATCCATGTGTGGTTTGTGAAAAGAACAGACATGCAATCACACTAGGTGGATCCATGTGTGGTTTGTGGAAAGAACAAACATGCAATGACTCCAACTGTGGTTCATGAAAACAACACACATGCAGTGACACTGGTGGATGCATGTGTGGTTTGTGAAAAGAACAGACATGCAATCACACTAGGTGGATCCATGTGTGGTTTGTTTAGAAGAACACACATGCAATGACTCTAGCTGTGGTTAATGAAAAGAACACACATGCAATGACACTATTGGATCCATGTGTGGTTCATGAAAATAACAGACATGCAATAACACTGGTGGATCCTTATGTGGTTTGTTTAGAGGAACAGACATGCAATGACACTGGGTGTGGTTCATGAAAAGAACAGACATGCAATGACACTAGTAGATCCATGTGTGGTTCATGAGAAGAACACACATCCAATGACACTGGTGGATCCTTATGTGGTTCATGAAAAGAACAGACATGCAATGACACTGGTGGATCCTTATGTGGTTTGTGAAAAGAACAGACATGCAATGACACTCGTGGATCCTTATGTGGTTTGTTTAGAAGAACACACATGCAATGACTCTAGTTGTCGTTCATGAAAATAACAGACATGCAATTACACTGGTGTATCCATGTGTGGTTTGTCAAAAGAACAGACATGCAATCACACTAGGTGGATCCATGTGTGGTTTGTTTAGAAGAACACACATGCAATGACTCTAGCTGTCGTTCATGAAAAGAACACACATGCAATGACACTGGTGGATCCATGTGTGGTTCATGAAAAGAACAGACATACAATGACACTAGTGGATCCTTATGTGGTTTGTTTAGAGGAACATACATGCAAGGGCACTGGGTGTGGTTCATGAAAAGAACAGACATGCAATGACACTGGTGTGTGGTTCATGAAAAGAACACACATGCAATGACACTGGTGGATCCTTATGTGGTTTGTTTAGAAGAACACACATGCAATGACTCTAGTTGTGGTTCATGAAAAGAACACACATGCAATGACACTGGTGTATCCATGTGTGGTTCATGATAAGAACACACATGCAATGACACTGGGTGTGGTTCATGAGAAGAACACACATGCAATGACACTGGTGGATCCTTATGTGGTTTGTTTAGAAGAACACACATGCAATGACTCTAGCTGTGATTCATGAAAAGAACACACATGTAATGACACGGGTGGATCCATGTGTGGTTTGTGAAAATAACTGACATGCAATGACTCTAGGTGGATCCATGTGTGGTTTGTTTAGACGAACAGAGATGCAATGACACTGGGTGTGGTTCATGAAAAGAACATACATGCAATGACACTGGTGGATCCTTATGTGGTTTGTTTTAAAGAACACACATGCAATGACTCTAGCTGTGGTTCATGAAAAGAACACATGCATTGACACTAGGGGATCCTTATGTGGTTTGTTTAGAAGAACATACATGCAATGACACTGGTGGATCCTTATGTGGTTTGTGATACGTACAAACATGCAATGACACTGGCTATGGTTCATGAGAAGAACACACATGCAGTGACACTGGTGGATGCATGTGTGGTTTGTGAAAAGAACAGACATGTCATCACACTAGGTGGATCCATGTGTGGTTTGTGTAAAGAACAGTCATGCAATGACTCTAGCTGTGGTTCATGAAAAAAAACACATGCAATGACACTAGTGGATCCATGTGTGGTTTGTGAAAAGAACAGACATGCAATCACACTAGGTGGATCCGTGTGTGGTTTGTTTAAAACAACACACATGCCATGACTCTAGCTGTGGTTCATGAAAAGAACACACATGTAATGACATGGGTGGATCCATGTGTGGTTTGTGAAAAGAACAGACATGCAATCACACTAGGTGGATCCATGTGTGGTTTGTTTAGAAGAATACACATGCAATGACTCTAGCTGTGGTTAATGAAAAGAACACACATGCAATGACACTGGTGGATCCATGTGTGGTTTGTCAAAAGAACAGACATGCAATCACACTAGGTGGATCCATGTGTGGTTTGTTTAGAACAACACACATGCAATGACTCTAGCTGTGGTTCATGAAAAGAACACACATGCAATGACTCTGGTGGATCCATGTGTGGTTCATGAAAAGAACAAACATGCCATGACACTGGTGGATCCTTATGTGTTTTGTTTAGAGGAACAAACATGCAATGACACTGGGTGTGGTTCATGAAAAGAACAGACATGCAATGGCACTGGTGGATCCATGTGTGGTTCATGAGAAAAACACACATCCAATGACACTGGATGTGGTTCATGAGAAGAACACACATGCAATGACACTAGTGGATCCTTATGTGGTTTGTTTAGAAGAACAAACATGCAATGACTCTAGCCGAGGGTCATGAAAATAACACACATGCAATGACACTGGTGGATCCATGTGTGGTTTGTGAAAAGAACAGACATGCAATGACACTAGGTGGATCCATGTGTGGTTTGTTTAGAGGAACATAGATGCCATGACACTGGGTGTGGTTCATGAAAATAACAGACATGCAATGACACTGGTGGATCCATATGTGGTTTGTGGAAAGCACATACATGCAATGACTCTAGTTGTGGTTTATGAAAAGAACACACATGCAATGACACTAGGTGGATCCATGTGTGGTTCATGAGAAGAACACACATCCAATAACACTGGTGGATCCTTATGTGGTTTGTGAGAAGAAGAGACATGTAATGACACTGGCTGTGGTTCATGAGAAGAACAGACATGCAATGACACTGGTGGATCCTTATGTGGTTTGTTTAGAAGAACACACATGCAATGACACTGGTGGATCCTTATGTGGTTTGTTTAGAAGAACAAACATGCAATGACTCTAGCTGTGGTTCATGAAAAGAACACACATGCAATGACACCGATGGATCCATGTGTGGTTTGTGAAAAGAACAGACATGCAATCACACTAGGTGGATCCATGTGTGGTTTGTTTAGAAGAATACACATGCAATGACTCTAGCTGTGGTTAATGAAAATAACACACATGCAATGACACTAGTGGATCCATGTGTGGTTCATGAAAAGAACAGACATGCAATGACACTGGTGGATCCTTATGTGGTTTGTTTAGAGGAACAGACATGCAATGACACTGGGTGTGGTTCATGGAAAGAACAGACATGCAATAACACTAGTGGATCCATGTGTGGTTCATGAGAAGAACACACATCCAATGAAACTGTTGGATCCTTATGTGGTTCGTGAAAAGAACAGACATGCAATGACACTGGTGGATCCTTATGTGGCTTGTGAGAAGAACAGACATGCAATGACACTGGTGGATCCTTATGTGGTTTGTTTAGAAGAACACACATGCAATGACTTTAGCTGTGATTCATGAAAAGAACACACATGCAATGACACAGGTGGATCCATGTGTGGTTTGTGAAAACAACTGACATGCAATGACTCTAGGTGGATCCATGTGTATTTTTTTTAGAGGAATAGACATGCAATGACACTGGGTGTGGTTCATGAAAAGAACAGACATGCAATGACACTGGTGGATCCTCATGTGGTTTGGTTAGAAGAACACACATGCAATGACTCTAGCTGTGATTCATGAAAAGAACACACATGCAATGACACTGGGGGATCCTTATGTGGTTTGTTTAGAAGAACACACATGCAATGACACTGGTGGATCCTTATGTGGTTTGTGAGAAGAACAGACATGCAATGACACTGGCTGTGGTTCATGACAAGAACACACATGCAATGACACTGGTGGATCCATGTGTGGTTTGTGAAAAGAACAGACATGCAATCACACTAGGTGGATCCATGTGTGGTTTGTTTAGAAGAACACACATGCAATGACTCTAGTTGTGGTTCATGAAAAGAACACACATGTAATGACACTGGTGGATCCATGTGTGGTTCATGAGAAGAACACACATCCAATGACACTGGTGGATCCTAATGTCGTTCATGAAAAGAATAGACATGCAATGACACTAGTGGATCCTTATGTGGGTTGTGAAAAGAACAGACATGCAATGACACTGGTGGATCCTTTTGTGGTTCATGAGAAGAACAAACATGCAATGACACTGGTCGATCCTTATGTGGTTTGTTTAGAAGAACACACATGCAATGACTCTAGCTGTTGTTCATGAAAATAACACACATGCAATGACACTGGTGTATCCATGTGTGGTTTGTGAAAAGAACAGACATGCAATTACACTAAGTGGATACATGTGTGGTTTGTTTAGAAGAACACACATGCAATGACTCTAGGTGTGGTTCATGAAAAGAACACACATGCAATGACACTGGTGGATCCATGTGTGGTTCATGAAAAGAACAGACATACAATGACACTGGTGGATCCTTATGTGGTTTGTTTAGAGGAACAGACATGCAATGGCACTAGGTGTGGTTCATGAAAAGAATAGACATGAAATGACACTACTGGATCCATGTGTGGTTCATGAAAAGAACACACATGCAATGACACTGGTGGATCGTTATGTGGTTTGTTTAGAAGAACACACATGCAATGACTCTCGCTGTGGTTCATGAAAAGAACACACATGCAATGACACTGGTGTATCCATCTGTGGTTCATGAGAAGAACAAATATGCAATGGCACTGGTTGTGGTTCATGAGAAGAACACACATGCAATGACACTGGTGGATCCTTATGTGGTTTGTTTAGAAGAACACATGCAATGTCTCTAGCTGTGGTTCATGAAAAGAACACACATGCAATGACACTGGTGGATCCATGTGTGGTTTGTGAAAAGAACTGGCATGCAATGACTGTAGGTGGATCCATGTGTGGTTTCTTTAGAGGAATAGACATGCAATGACACTGGGTGTGGTTCTTGAAAAGAACAGACATGCAATGACACTAGTGGATCCTCATGTGGTTTTGTTAGAAGAACACACATGCAATTACTCCAGCTGTGGTTCATGAAAAGAACACACATGCAATGACACTGGGGGATCCTTATGTGGTTTGTTTAGAAGAACACACATGCAATGACACTGGTGGATCCTTATGTGGTTTGTGAGAAGAACAGACATGCAATGACACTGGTTGTGGTTCATGAGAAGAACACACATGCAATGACACTGGTGGATCCATGTGTGGTTTGTGAAAAGAACAGACATGCAATCACACTAGGTGGATCCATGTGTGGTTTGTGGAAAGAACAAACATGCAATGACTCCAGCTGTGGTTCATGAAAAGAACACCCATGCAATGACACTGGTGGATCCATGTGTGGTTTGTGAAAAGAACAGACATGCAATCACACTAGGTGGATCCATGTATGGTTTGTTTAGAAGAACACACATGCAATGACTCTAGCTGTGGTTAATGAAAAGAACACACATGCAATGACACTATTGGATCCATGTGTGGTTCATGAAAATAACAGACATGCAATGACACTGGTGGATCCTTATGTGGTTTGTTTAGAGGAACAGACATGCAATGACACTGGGTGTGGTTCATGAAAAGAACAGACATGCAATGACACTAGTGGATCCATGTGTGGTTCATGAGAAGAACACACATCCAATGACACTGGTGGATCCTTATGTGGTTCATGAAAAGAACAGACATGCAATGGCACTGGTGGATCCTTATGTGGTTTGTGAAAAGAACAAACATGCAATGACACTCGTGGATCCTTATGTGGTTCATGAGAAGAACAAACATGCAATGACACTAGTGGATCCTTATGTGGTTTGTTTAGAAGAACACACATGCAATGACTCTAGTTGTCGTTCATGAAAATAACAGACATGCAATTACACTGGTGTATCCATGTGTGGTTTGTCAAAAGAACAGACATGCAATCACACTAGGTGGATCCATGTGTGGTTTGTTTAGAAGAACACACATGCAATGACTCTAGCTGTCGTTCATGAAAAGAACACACATGCAATGACACTGGTGGATCCATGTGTGGTTCATGAAAAGAACAGACATACAATGACACTAGTGGATCCTTATGTGGTTTGTTTAGAGGAACACACATGCAATGACACTGGTGGATCCTTATGTGGTTCATGAAAAGAACAGACATGCAATGACACTGGTGGATCCTTATGTGGTTTGTGAAAAGAACAGACATGCAATGACACTCGTGGATCCTTATGTGGTTCATGAGAAGAACAAACATGCAATGACACTAGTGGATCCTTATGTGGTTTGTTTAGAAGAACACACATGCAATGACTCTAGTTGTCTTTCATGAAAATAACAGACATGCAATTACACTGGTGTATCCATGTGTGGTTTGTCAAAAGAACAGACATGCAATCACACTAGGTGGATCCATGTGTGGTTTGTTTAGAAGAACACACATGCAATGACTCTAGCTGTCGTTCATGAAAAGAACACACATGCAATGACACTGGTGGATCCATGTGTGGTTCATGAAAAGAACAGACATACAATGACACTAGTGGATCCTTATGTGGTTTGTTTAGAGGAACATACATGCAAGGGCACTAGGTGTGGTTCATGAAAAGAACAGACATGCAATGACACTGGTGTGTGTGGTTCATGAAAAGAACACACATGCAATGAGACTGGTGGATCCTTATGTGGTTTTTTTAGAAGAACACACATGCAATGACTCTAGCTGTGGTTCATGAAAAGAACACACATGCAATGACACTGGTGTATCCATGTGTGGTTCATGAGAAGAACACACATGCAATGACACTAGTGGATCCTTATGTGGTTTGTTTAGAAGAACACACATGCAATGACTCTAGCTGTGATTCATGAAAAGAACACACATGTAATGACACAGGTGGATCCATGTGTGGTTTGTGAAAATAACTGACATGCAATGACTCTAGGTGGATCCATGTGTGGTTTGTTTAGACGAACAGACATGCAATGACACTGGGTTTGGGTCATGAAAAGAACATACATGCAATGACACTGGTGGATCCTTATGTGGTTTGTTTTAAAGAACACACATGCAATGACTCTAGCTGTGGTTCATGAAAAGAACACATGCATTGACACTGGGGGATCCTTATGTGGTTTGTTTAGAAGAACAGACATGCAATGACACTGGTGGATCCTTATGTGGTTTGTGATACGTACAAACATGCAATGACACTGGCTATGGTTCATGAGAAGAACACACATGAAGTGACACTAGTGGATGCATGTGTGGTTTGTGAAAAGAACAGACATGTAATCACAGTAGGTGGATCCATGTGTGGTTTGTGTAAAGAACAGTCATGCAATGACTCTAGCTGTGGTTCATGAAAAGAACACACATGCAATGACACTAGTGGACCCATGTGTGGTTTGTGAAAAGAACAGACATGCAATCACACTAGGTGGATCTATGTGTGGTTTGTTTAAAACAACACACATGCAATGACTCTAGCTGTGGTTCATGAAAAGAACACACATGCAATGACACTGGTGGATCCATCTGTGGTTCATGAAAATAACAAACATGCAATAACACTGGTGGATCCTTATGTGGTTTGTTTAGAGGAACAAACATGCAATGACACTAGGTGTGGTTCATGAAAAGAACAGACATGCAATGGCACTGGTGGATCCATGTGTGGTTCATGATAAGAACACACATCCAATGACACTGGATGTGGTTCATGAGAAGAACACACATGCAATGACACTAGTGGATCCTTATGTGGTTTGTTTAGAAGAACAAACATGCAATGACTCTAGCCGAGGGTCATGAAAATAACACACATGCAATGACACTGGTGGATCCATGTGTGGTTTGTGAAAAGAACAGACATGCAATGACACTAGGTGGATCCATGTGTGGTTTGTTTAGAGGAACATAGATGCCATGACACTGGGTGTGGTTCATGAAAATAACAGACATGCAATGACACAGGTGGATCCATATGTGGTTTGTGGAAAGCACATACATGCAATGAATCTAGTTGTGGTTTATGAAAATAACAGACATGCAATGACACTAGGTGGATCCATGTGTGGTTCATGAGAAAAACACACATCCAATGACACTGGTGGATCCTTATGTGGTTTGTGAGAAGAAGAGACATGTAATGACACTGGTTGTGGTTCATGAGAAGAAAAGACATGCAATGACACTGTTGGATCCTTATGTGGTTTGTTTAGAAGAACACACATGCAATGACACTGGTGGATCCTTATGTGGTTTGTGAGAAAGAACAGACATACAATGACACTGGCTGTGGTTCGTGAGAAGAACACAGATGCAATGACACTGGTGGATCCATGTGTGGTTTGTGAAAAGAACAGACATGCAATCACACTAGGTGGATCCATGTGTGGTTTGTGGAAAGAACAAACATGCAACGACTCCAGCTGTGGTTCATGACAAGAACACACATGCAATGACACTGGTGGATCCATGTGTGGTTTGTGAAAAGAACAAACATGCAATCACACTAGGTGGATCCATGTGTGGTTTGTTTAGAAGAACACACATGCAATGACTCTAGCTGTGGTTAATGAAAAGAACACACATGCAATGACACTATTGGATCCATGTGTGGTTCATGAAAATAACAGACATGCAATGACACTGGTGGATCCTTATGTGGTTTGTTTAGAGGAACAGACATGCAATGACACTGGGTGTGGTTCATGAAAAGAACAGACATGCAATGACACTAGTGGATCCATGTGTGGTTCATGAGAAGAACACACATGCAATGACACTGGTGGATCCTTATGTGGTTCATGAAAAGAACAGACATGCAATGACACTGGTGGATCCTTATGTGGTTTGTGAAAAGAACAGACATGCAATGACACTCGTGGATCCTTATGTGGTTCATGAGAAGAACAAACATGCAATGACACTAGTGGATCCTTATGTGGTTTGTTTAGAAGAACACACATGCAATGACTCTAGTTGTCGTTCATGAAAATAACAGACATGCAATTACACTGGTGTATCCATGTGTGGTTTGTCAAAAGAACAGACATGCAATCACACTAGGTGGATCCATGTGTGGTTTTCTGAGAAGAACACACATGCAATGACTCTAGCTGTCGTTCATGAAAAGAACACACATGCAATGACACTGGTGGATCCATGTGTGGTTCATGAAAAGAACAGACATACAATGACACTAGTGGATCCTTATGTGGTTTGTTTAGAGGAATGTACATGCAAGGGCACTGGGTGTGGTTCATGAAAAGAACAGACATGCAATGACACTGGTGTGTGTGGTTCATGAAAAGAACACACATGCAATGACACTGGTGGATCCTTATGTGGTTTATTTAGAAGAACACACATGCAATGACTCTAGCTGTGGTTCATGAAAAGAACACACATGCAATGACACTGGTGTATCCATGTGTGGTTCATGAGAAGAACACACATGTAATGACACTGGTGGATCCTTATGTGGTTTGTTTAGAAGAACACACATGCAATGACTCTAGCTGTGATTCATGAAAAAGAACACACATGTAATGACACGGGTGGATCCATGTGTGGTTTCTGAAAATAACTGACATGCAATGACTCTAGGTGGATCCATGTGTGGTTTGTTTAGACGAACAGACATGCAATGACACTGGGTGTGGTTCATGAAAAGAACATACATGCAATGACACTGGTGGATCCTTATGTGGTTTGTTTTAAAGAACACACATGCAATGACTCTAGCTGTGGTTCATGAAAAGAACACATGCATTGACATTGGGGGATCCTTATGTGGTTTGTTTAGAAGAACAGACATGCAATGACACTGGTGGATCCTTATGTGGTTTGTGATATGTACAAACATGCAATGACATTGGCTATAGTTCATGAGAAGAACACACATGCAGTGACACTAGTGGATGCATGTGTGGTTTGTGAAAAGAACAGACATGTAATCACACTAGGTGGATCCATGTGTGGTTTGTGAAAAGAATAGTCATGCAATGACTCTAGCTGTGGTTCATGAAAAGAACACACATGCAATGACACTAGTGGATCCATGTGTGGTTTGTGAAAAGAACAGACATGCAATGACACTAGGTGGATCCATGTGTGGTTTCTTTAAAACAACACACATGCAATGACTCTAGCTGTGGTTCATGAAAAGAACACACATGCAATGACACTTGTGGATCCATGTGTGGTTCATGAAAAGAACAAACATGCAATGACACTGGTGGATCCTTATGTGGTTTGTTTAGAGGAACAAACATGCAATGACACTTGGTGTGGTTCATGAAAAGAACAGACATGCAATGGCACTGGTGTGTGGTTCATGAGAAGAACACACATCCAATGACACTGGATGTGGTTCATGAGAAGAATACACATGCAATGACACTAGTGGATCCTTATGTGGTTTGTTTAGAAGAACAAACATGCAATGACTCTAGCCGAGGGTCATGAAAATAACACACATGCAATGACACTGGTGGATCCATGTGTGGTTTGTGAAAAGAACAGACATGCAATGACACTAGGTGGATCCATGTGTGGTTTGTTTAGAGGAACATAGATGCCATGACACTGGGTGTGGTTCATGAAAATAATAGACATGCAATGACACTGGTGGATCCATATGTGGTTTGTGGAAAGCACATACATGCAATGACTCTAGTTGTGGTTTATAAAAAGAACAGACATGCAATGACACTAGGTGGATCCATGTGTGGTTCATGAGAAGAACACACATCCAATGACACTGGTGGATCCTTATGTGGTTTGTGAGAAGAAGCTACATGTAATGACACTGGCTGTGGTTCATGAGAAGAACAGACATGCAATGACACTGGTGGATCCTTATGTGGTTTGTTTAGAAGAACACACATGCAATGACACTAGTGGATCCTTATGTTGTTTGTGAGAAGAACAGACATGCAATGACACTGGCTGTGGTTCGTGAGAAGAACACACATGCAATGACACTGGTGAATCCATGTGTGGTTTGTGAAAAGAACAGACATGCAATCACACTAGGTGGATCCATGTGTGGTTTGTGTAAAGAACAAACATGCAATGACTCTAGCTGTGGTTCATGAAAAGAACACACATGCAATGACACCGATGGATCCATGTGTGGTTTGTGAAAAGAACAGACATGCAATCACACTAGGTGGATCGATGTGTGGTTTGTTTAGAGGAACATAGATGCCATGACACTGGGTGTGGTTCATGAAAATAACAGACATGCAATGACACTGGTGGATCCATATGTGGTTTGTGGAAAGCACATACATGCAATGACACTAGTTGTGGTTTATGAAAAGAACAGACATGCAATGACACGAGGTGGATCCATGTGTGGTTCATGAGAAGAACAAACATCCAATGACACTGGTGGATCCTTATGTGGTTTGTGAGAAGAAGAGACATGTAATGATACTGGCTGTGGTTCATGAGAAGAACAGACATGCAATGACACTGGTGGATCCTTATGTGGTTTGTTTAGAAGAACACACATGCAATGACACTAGTGGATCCTTATGTGGTTTGTGAGAAGAACAGACATGCAATGACACTGGCTGTGGTTCGTGAGAAGAACACACATGCAATGACACTGGTGGATCCATGTGTGGTTTGTGAAAAGAACAGACATGCAATCACACTAGGTGGATCCATGTGTGGTTTGTGGAAAGAACAAACATGCAATGACTCTAGTTGTGGTTCATGAAAAGAACACACATGCAATGACACCGATGGATCCATGTGTGGTTTGTGAAAAGAACAGACATGCAATCACACTAGGTGGATCCATGTGTGGTTTGTTTAGAAGAATACACATGCAATGACTCTAGCTGTGGTTAATGAAAAGAACACACATGCAATGACACTAGTGGATCCATGTGTGGTTCATGAAAAGAACAAACATGCAATGACACTGGTGGATCCTTATGTGGTTTGTTTAGAGGAACAGACATGCAATGACACTGGGTGTGGTTCATGGAAAGAACAGACATGCAATAACAGTAGTGGATCCATGTGTGGTTCATGAGAAGAACACACATCCAATGAAACTGGTGGATCCTTATGTGGTTCGTGAAAAGAACAGACATGCAATGACACTGGTGGATCCTTATGTGGCTTGTGAGAAGAACAGACATGCAATGACACTGGTGGATCCTTATGTGGTTTGTTTAGAAGAACACACATGCAATGACTCTAGCTGTGATTCATGAAAAGAACACACATGCAATGACACAGGTGGATCCATGTGTGGTTTGTGAAAACAACTGACATGCAATGACTCTAGGTGGATCCATGTGTGGTTTGTTTAGAGGAATAGACATGCAATGACACTGGGTGTGGTTCATGAAAAGAACAGACATGCAATGACACTGGTGGATCCTCATGTGGTTTGGTTAGAAGAACACACATGCAATGACTCTAGCTGTGATTCATGAAAAGAACACACATGCAATGACACTGGGGGATCCTTATATGGTTTGTTTAGAAGAACACACATGCAATGACACTGGTGGATCCTTATGTGGTTTGTGAGAAGAACAGACATGCAATGACACTGGCTGTGGTTCTTGACAAGAACACACATGCAATGACACTGGTGGATCCATGTGTGGTTTGTGAAAAGAACCGACATGCAATCACACTAGGTGGATCCATGTTTGGTTTGTGGAAAGAACAGACATGCAATCACTCTAGTTGTGGTTCATGAAAAGAACACACATGGAATGACACTGGTGGATCCATGTGTGGTTTGTGAAAAGAACAGACATGCAATCACACTAGGTGGATCCATGTGTGGTTTGTTTAGAAGAACACACATGCAATGACTCTAGCTGTGGTTCATGAAAAGAACACACATGTAATGACACTGGTGGATCCATGTGTGGTTCATGAGAAGAACACACATCCAATGACACTGGTGGATCCTAATGTCGTTCATGAAAAGAACAGACATGCAATGACACTAGTGGATCCTTATGTGGTTTGTGAAAAGAACAGACATGCAATGACACTGGTGGATCCTTTTGTGGTTCATGAGAAGAACAAACATGCAATGACACTGGTCGATCCTTATGTGGTTTGTTTAGAAGAACACACATGCAATGACTCTAGCTGTCGTTCATGAAAATAACACACATGCAATGACACTGGTGTATCCATGTGTGGTTTGTGAAAAGAAAAGACATGCAATTACACTAAGTGGATACATGTGTGGTTTGTTTAGAAGAACACACATGCAATGACTCTAGGTGTGTTTCATGAAAAGAAAACACGTGCAATGACACTGGTGGATCCTTATGTGGTTTGTTTAGAGGAACAGACATGCAATGACACTGGGTGTGGTTCATGAAAAGAATAGACATGCAATGACACTACTGGATCCATGTGTGGTTCATGAAAAGAACACACATGCAATGACACTAGTGGATCGTTATGTGGTTTGTTTAGTAGAACACACATGCAATGAATCTAGCTGTGGTTCATGAAAAGAACACACATGCAATGACACTGGTGTATCCATCTGTGGTTCATGAGAAGAACACACATGCAATGACACTGGGTGTGGTTCTTGAGAAGAACACACATGCAATGACACTGGTGGATCCTTATGTGGTTTGTTTAGAAGAACACATGCAATGTCTCTAGCTGTGGTTCATGAAAAGAACACACATGCAATGACATTGGTGGATCCATGTGTGGTTTGTGAAAAGAACTAGCATGCAATGACTGTAGGTGGATCCATGTGTGGTTTCTTTAGAGGAATAGACATGCAATGACACTGGGTGTGGTTCTTGAAAAGAACAGACATGCAATGACACTGGTGGATCCTCATGTGGTTTGGTTAGAAGAACACACATGCAATGACTCCAGCTGTGGTTCATGAAAAGAACACACATGCAATGACACTGGGGGATCCTTATGTGGTTTGTTTAGAAGAACACACATGCAATGACACTGGTGGATCCTTATGTGGTTTGTGAGAAGAACAGACATAAAATGACACTGGCTGTGGTTCATGAGAAGAACACACATGCAATGACACTGGTGGATGCATGTGTGGTTTGTGAAAAGAACAGACATGTAATCACAGTAGGTGGATCCATGTGTGGTTTGTGTAAAGAACAGTCATGCAATGACTCTAGCTGTGGTTCATGAAAAGAACACACATGCAATGACACTAGTGGACCCATGTGTGGTTTGTGAAAAGAACAGACATGCAATCACACTAGGTGGATCTATGTGTGGTTTGTTTAAAACAACACACATGCAATGACTCTAGCTGTGGTTCATGAAAAGAACACACATGTAATGACACTGGTGGATCCATCTGTGGTTCATGAAAATAACAAACATGCAATAACACTGGTGGATCCTTATGTGGTTTGTTTAGAGGAACAAACATGCAATGACACTGGGTGTGGTTCATTAAAAGAACAGACATGCAATGGCACTGGTGGATCCATGTGTGGTTCATGAGAAGAACACACATCCAATGACACTGGATGTGGTTCATGAGAAGAACACACATGCAATGACACTAGTGGATCCTTATGTGGTTTGTTTAGAAGAACAAACATGCAATGACTCTAGCTTTGGTTCATGAAAATAACACACATGCAATGACACTGGTGGATCCATGTGTGGTTTGTGAAAAGAACAGACATGCAATGACACTAGGTGGATCCATGTGTGGTTTGTTTAGAGGAACATACATGTCATGACACTGGGTGTGGTTCATGAAAATAACAGACATGCAATGACACTGGTGGATCCATATGTGGTTTGTGGAAAGCACATACATGCAATGACTCTAGCTGTGGTTTATGAAAAGAATAGACATGCAATGACACTAGGTGGATCCATGTGTGGTTCATGAGAAGAACACACATCCAATGACACTGGTGGATCCTTATGTGGTTTGTGAGAAGAATAGACATGTAATGACACTGGCTGTGGTTCATGATAAGAACAGACATGCAATGACACTGATGGATCCTTATGTGGTTTGTTTAGAGGAACAGACATGCAATGACAGTAGGTGGATCCATGTGTGGTTTGTGGAAAGAACAGACATGCAATGACTCAAGCTGTGGTTAATGAAAAGAACACACATTCAATGACACTGTAGGATCCATGTGTGGTTTGTGAAAAGAACAGACATGCAATCGCACTAGGTGGATCCATGTGTGGTTTGTTTAGAAGAACACATGTGCAATGACTCTAGCTGTGGTTCATGAAAAGAACAGACATGCAATCACACTGGTGGATCCATGTGTGGTTCATGAAAAGAACAGACATGCAATGATACTGGTGGATCCTTATGTGGTTTGTTTAGAGGAACATACATGCAATGACACTAGGTGTGGTTCATGAAAAGAACAGACATGCAATGACACTGGTGGATCTATATGTGGTTTGTGAAAAGAACAGACATGCAATCACACTGGGTAGATCCATGTGTGGTTCATGAGAAGAACACACATGCAATGACACTGGTGATATGTGGTTTGTAAAAATAACAGACATGCAATGACTCTATCTGTGGTTAATGAAAAGAGCAGACATGCAATCACACTGGTGGATCCATGTGTGGTTTATGAGAAGAACACACATCCAATGAACTCTAATGGATCTATGTTGGTATAATTTGATGTATGCCATGATGTATTTCATTGTACAAGACACTTTCAATTTTTATACTACTCACTTTTGCCCTTGGTTTTATGTGGTACTACTTAGGTTTGCCCCCCTCTCTCTATCTTTTGTAGAAGCCCAAACCTGTGCTCACCCTGTCTGCTACTCCCTGATTGGTTGTCACAGTTGTCACGCGGATCGTGCGCACCAATCGTTGATTCTGTGTGATCCAACGATGATCGTTGCACACGTCGTGCCCTTCACAGTACAGCGTGAGACAACACGGACGTCTCCCTCAGCGAGACTTCTACAGGAAGGAACACGATGCCATCCATGGAAAAAATCGTCGAGCGGTCATGTCAAGTTTAATCAAGTCTGAAAAGCCTACTACTACTACAACACATGTACAGGGCAACGGGGTCATCGAGTGCACGGTTGTCGACGGGACGCTGCAATTTATTGCCACTTGATTTTAATAAGACATACCCCATTTTTACGCAGCGCTCTCAATCTCACTTCCAACTGGGCCCTACCGCTAGTAACTTCCATGAGTCAAGGGCCCCCCTCGAGTAGATCTAACGTTGCTAGAAATTGGTTCCGCACCACTTGCATGCAATGGAATCAAGGTCTACCATGAGCGTGTTTTCAATACAGCTCTAAAATGGAGATCGTGGCTGTTTCAAAAAAAAGGGAACCCAAAAAGGATGGAGATCGTGGTAGCCCCCCGCCCCCCGCCGACCACACGTGTCCACTCGAGGACTACGAACGGTCCGGTGTTTATAACCCCCCTCGACCTTTTTTTTCCATGAGCTCGTGTCATTTTCCCCTAGTCTGTCTAGTCCCAAGACCCCAATCTACACCTACCGCATGTGCCGAAGCTCCCTCGCTTGCACTACCTCCTTCCCTTGGTGCGCCATGAAGCGTACACGTGGAGACGAGCCGGAGGTGAAGCCAGTTGAAGGCGCAACAGCAGATGGCTCGGTCGTCGCCAAGCAGGCGGAGGCGTCTTCTCTGGACAGGAATGCCGCTTGTTGCCGCGTCGTCGAGGGTGCGAGCTCATCCGTCCAGCCAGTAGCCGTCGCCGCCGAGTAGCAGGTAGTAGCCGTCGTCGCCGAGCAGCAGGTGGTCGGCAACGTCGTGGCCGACAATGTCGTGGTGCCAGCGGCAGATCTGGATGGGGGGCAGGCGGCAGGCGAAGGCAATCCGATGCTCTACATCAACGACCCCATCGCCATACAAGAAATCTTAGACGCAATCGCGGAGAATGACGAGTTCGAGGAGGAGGTCCCTGATGAGAAGTCCGAGGTACTACATTGCTAACTTCTCTAGTCGCAGCCGCACTTTTCAATGTTCATATATAGGATTTTCTCAATCATGTACAAATTCTTTTGCTGTTGAAGTAGGGTAGCATATATATGGTTCGATCGGTCGATTGATGCATCTGCCATCTAGTCACAAAACCCCAATCTTCTCATCTACCATCTAATTGAGTTTGCTAGTTGAGTGTTGATTTCGATACACAGCAGGCCTATAACATTACATTTCTATTTCTTACTGATCCCAATGATTCAATTTTCCTCCAAAATAGTGCAAGGGCATCTGATGGTGTCGTTTTCTTAGGGATGGTTAGTGAACCTCAGACAGCAATGCACATAAACAATATAGGTTGTGCTATTGGTATTTTGGTTCTCCGACTCCATCGCTGAAAAAATAAGGCCCTAATTTTTTTCTCATATGGAATCTATATATATAATCTTTGTATTGTTTTTGATCTATGAATGTGTTGTATGATGCATATGTATATCCCTGAATATTGTTTTGTACGATTATATTTTAATTTCTTATTGTGGCCAATGATTCAAATTTGCCCCAAAGAGAGGCAGACACATTGGTGTCAGATTTTTTCAGGGATGAGTGAGCGAACCTGGGGCCATGTACAAGATCAATATAAGCTGTGCAATTGTTACTTGGTTCGCTTACGCCATCTCTGTAGAAACTTATGAGGTCGCAATCTTTATTCTACATTCATAGAATTATGATATTTGAATTATCTATTCTATACATTCATAGTGTATAAGAATTACATTTTAGTTTGTCACCGAGGCCGATGATTGAAATTTGCCCTAAAAGAGTTCAAGGGGAGACACGTATGATGACGTCGTGTTTTAGGGATGGGTTGGTGAACCTGAGGCAGCAATGCACACAAACAATATAGGTTGTGCTGTTGATACTTTGGTTTTTCAACTCCATCTCTGAAACAAATTATGAGGCCCTTGACTTATTCTCATATGGAACTACATATATGATCCTTGATTTGTTTATGATCTTTTAATGATTGGTATGATGCATATATATATGAATGATTTTGATCATAAGTATTTTTAATATGTACCTAAAGATTAATTATTTGGTTTTTTTATTTATAACTAGCACACATGTCCGTGCGGGACGTAGCTACCCAATTCGTACGTATAATTTTTTTGTCTTGCCTCATGACAGCTGCCTCGAGCTGGAATTGTTCTGTATATGACATTCACTTTGACACCTAATGAGGAGGATTCTAGTTCTACGGTCTGACACATACATGCATGGTTATGTTGTCAGAACTCAGAAGTAAGGAACTTCTAAATTTATTAAAAAATACTTATAAATTTAATTAAAAAAATACGTCACTTAAAAAAAATATTGCGAAGCACGCAAATTCAGACACGACACTTCCTCAAGCTGGCCCGTGGCCCTCAAGAAGGATTGGATAAGAACTCGTGGAGGCCTCTCCCGGTGCTCCGAGATGTCCCCCGCGTCCGAGATGTCGTGGGTGTACCCTGCTTCGCTCTTCAGATATCACCCCACCAGACATGCCTCGCTTCGAGTTTGTATTTCTTGTAGGCAACCTGGTGCTTACTCAGGGACAAATCTAGTTTGTATTTCTTAGTAGCACCAAACCACGAGGTCCTCTTTTCATTCGTAAAGGCATCCCAAGCCCCAACACGGTCCTCCTCGATGCCCATCATGTGCTTATGGCGACTTTTATTCCTTCCAAATAGCTGAGCTTTCAGAATGATTCGAGGCATATTCCAGTTGACATGTAAACGTATATAAATTGGTTGGACGCAACATAAAAGAATGAGGTGGGACTAATTCAGAATCCAACCGAGAATTAGGAGCGGGCAGGACATGACACAGAAGGAATTGGGCCAGTCCCGTACATGTGATGGACAAAAAACTGAGGACGAAGGAATCTGGTGGATCAAATGTGGATTGCGAGTCCCGGAGGCGTGACTTGCATCTCGGACAAAAGCAATGAACTGGTACGGTGGCAATTGTGTGGTAATATAATTGGTGAGAGGGCAAATCGGTCCTAGAACATATATGAACGGTGGAAAAGACTCCTAGGAAACAATGCCCGTCCGCTGCAATAGGATCAAAAGTCAAAGTTTAGATGAAAAATGTCAGCACGACCAATATTCCATAGACCAAATATTTTTGCACTAAGCTGATTAAATTCAGCGGGAAACATGAAATTGGTGGGAAATCACATATATCTAGGTTTTTATCCCGAGGCGGATCACATGCATCTGTTTATCGTGCTTACCCATATGTCTAGTCACAGAATTGTACGAAAAGGGAAATGAAATAAATCTATATGTATAATTAAATAAGGGGAACGAAACTGTTGAGTAAATTCAGTCAAGTTTACTCTACAGGTTCAAAGAGCATAGTTCGACAGGTAAGTTGTGTCCCTGTTCAGTTATAGAGGGTTCACTACCGCGCTTGGCTATACCATCTCTAAAGATGCACCATCATTCTGATCCAAGTAATCTCCAGGGCTGAACTAAAACAAAACAAAATCTCCAAGGCTGCAAGCAAGAACCGACCGGCAACGCGTTGGACCTGAGATTAGAATAACAAGTAATAGTCAAGTGGTTCGTATCAACGAACGGAACATGAACCACTCCAGGTCTCGATGGGAATCAGTCCCAAAATCCCAATCCACGAGCCTCCTCCCATCTAAGGTGAGATACGGATGACATGGGGATGAAGTGCCTCGACCTCCTCGTTGTCCCCATCATATCCCTCTCCTTCCGCCTCCTCAGGCCATCTTCCTAGCCCCATGTACATTCACGAACCTCCCTTTCCTCGCAGATCGGACAGCGGAGTTGAGCGCAACAGCGTATTTGCTGAACTCGACGGGCCAAGCGGGTTGGATAGGAAAGGTGAACGCTCGGCTCCGTCCAGGTGCCCCTCTGCTCGCCCGCAAGCCGGTCCTCTCGCCAGCTCACCTCCTGGCTGCTCCACGCGCCTCGCGTGAGCCTCACCCTCGTCACATTAGGCCTTGAGCCGACCGACACGCCGGAACGACAGCAGCGCTGCGCCGGCGCCTAGCCCCTGCTCCCTTGCTCTATCTTGCACAGCCTGGCCTGCCATTTGTTTTGGCTGTCAGGTAGCGAGATATCTCATGAGCATAGGTCGGGACAGGGCGCAGAGGAGAAAGGCGCATACGTGCTCGCAGCAGTCGCAGCGGCGGAGTAGAAGCGATAGGGATGCCGTAGTTACGGGGACGAAGACGGGTACTCGACCTTGGAAGGGTCTGCCTGCCTCCAATTTTCCGCGAGGCGGGGGCGGGGACGGGGAATCGACCTCGGGAGATCGAGCGATTCAGTTCTGGAAGGACACAGAGGAACAATGGAACACACGGTGGCAATGGCTGTAATTTCGTTCGACGAACCGGTAGACTATTCAGTGCCCCATTCCATCGATCGATGTGTGCAGTCACCGTATTTGTTTGGATTTTCTTTTGTCTGCCAAAGTGGAGTGGCCACCTGCATGCGTTTTGTTTACCAGAGAGGAGCAGCCAGCAGCGTGCCATGTCCCATTTAATGGTGAAAAGCAGCACATAGGCCCAGTAGGTTGCAGCACGTGAATTATAATGCCGGGCCTGTCCAGTCCGTGCTCAACACGATAACAATTGGAGACAATCGGGGATTCGAATCAGAGTTGAACGCGATAGATAAGGCGATCAGACCAGCTGCGACGTGCGAAGGCGCAAAGTTGGATGGACCAAAGCCGCATTGTAACGGACGAAGAGAGAAATACACTTTCTTTTATTATTAGGTATATAGATTACAATATTTAGGCTTATTTTTATACCTGACTATGTATATTCCTGAATATTGTTTTATATGATTATATTTCAATTTTTTATTGTGGCCAATGATTTAAATTTGCCCTAAAGAGAGGTACACACATTGGTGTCAGATTTTTTCAGGGATGAATTAGCGAACTTGAGGCCATGTATAAGATCAATATAAGCTATACAAGTGTTACTTGGTTCGCTTACGTCATCCCTGTAGAAACTTATGAGGCCGCAATCTTTATTCTACATTCATAGAACTATGATATTCGAATTATCTATTCCATGCATTCATAGTGTATAAGAATTACATTTTAGTTTGTCACCGAAACCGATAATTGAAATTTGCTCTAAAAGAGTTCAAGGGGAGCACATATGATGGTGTCGTGTTTTAGGGATGGGTTGGTGAACCTAAGGCAGCAATGCACACAAACAATATAGACTGTGCTGTTGGTACTTTGGTTCGCCAACTCCATCTCTGAAACAAATTATGAGGCCCTAGATTTATTCTCATATGAAACTACATATATGATCCTTGAATTGTTTCTGATCTTTTAATAATTGGTATGATGCATATGTATATGAATAATTTTGATCATAAGTATTTTTAACATGTACCTGAAGATTAATTGTTTGGTTTTTTATTTATAATTACAATATTTAGACTTGTTTTTGTACCTGACTATGTATATCCCTGAATAATGTTTTGTACGATTACATTTCATTTTCTTATTATGGCCAATGATTCAAATTTGTCCTAAAAGAGAGGCAGACACATTAGTGTTAGATTGTTTTAGGGATGTGTTAGTGAACCTGGGGCGATGTACAACAACATTATAGGTTGTGCAATTGTTACTTGGTTTACCTACTCCATCCTTGAAGAAACTTATGAGGCCCCTAGATTTATCCTACATTCACTCTAATGCAATTATTTGTCATTGTGTTGAGATGAAATGATATATGAACCGATCAAACTATTGCTGAGATGTTTTATCTTTGATATCCATGGATATATTGTCTTACATATACATGTTGTCAATTCTTGAGTTGTAATATAATTCAATCATATGTATGAGTTCTTAGTTATGTTCTTAAAAATCAACATGATGATGATGATGAAGTGGACAATAGCAAGGTATCCAGGGACAACAAGAGCCGCTTCAACGTGAACCTCAACAGCATGATCCAGCACGCGGAGGGCGTTGGCAGAGGCGGAGGCAGAAGCCATATGCCGATTTCCTTGGCGCGACACGTAGCCTACAGCAAATTGTAGGGTTTCGTAGCATGGAAAACAAAAAAATTCTACCGCATACAAACAAACAAACCAAGATCTATCTACTAGATTGTAGCAACGAGTCGATGGAATAACTCACCCTCGAAGATTCCAAAGTGTTTAACGAGAGCAGATTCTCGTGGGTGATGTAGTCGTACTCTTTTCGATCTCAAGATCGCGTAGACGATCCTTCCGGCGCCGCGTTCCGGTAGCGCTCCCGCAGTCGGTCACACGTTTAGTACTCGACGAAGACCTTCCTCTCCCTTGTTCCAGCAGGCAGCAGAGGTTGTAGCACTCTCCTCGCGATTCCGGCAGCACAACGGCGTGGTACCGGAAGTAGAGGGGAGATCTCGCAGGGCTTCGCCTTAAGCCGGAGCGAGTATGGTGGAGTATGAGAGGGCTCCTCGGCGATCTAGGTTTTAGATACACCAAGGAGGAGGTGCTAGAGCCGGCGGCTAGGGTTTGGGGCACCCCAAGTCGGCGGCTAGGGCAACCCTGGGAGGTGGCGGCAGCAGCAGGAGGTGGTGGCGCCAATCTAGGGTTTTGGAGGAGAGGTACTTGTGTGTTAGGAGGGGCAGCCCTGCCCCTCCCTTTATAGGTGGGAGGCGCGGCCAAGGGGAGGGGAGTCCCTCCCCAACTCGGCTTGGAGGTGGGCCGGCGGTTGGAGGAGGGAATCCCTCCCCAACTCGGTTTCCCACTCCTCCTCCTCTTTCCAAAACTACTCAAACAACGTCGAATCCTTAAGTGTGTCTCCCTACGGTTCGTAAATTATGCGGACATGATCGAGACACTTCTCCGACCAATAACCAATAGAGGAATCTGGAAATTCATATGGCTCCCACATATTTCTACGATTACTTTGCGATCGAATGAACCACTTACATACGATATCAATTTCCCTTTGTCTCACGATAGTTTACTTATCCGAGGTTATGATCGTCGGTATCTCTGCATACCTAGTTCAACCTCGTTACTGATAAGTACTCTTTTCTCGTTCCCGTGATATGTGATCCCTTGTGAGCCAGTCACATGCTTGCAAGCTAATTGGATGACATTTCACCGAGAGGGCCCAGAGTATATCTATCCGTCATATGGATGGACAAATCCCACTCTTGATCCATGTGTTTCAACCAATACTTTCTGAACACTCAATGACACCTTTATAGCCACCCAGTTACGGTGTGGTGTTTGATGTCATCAAAGCATCCATCCGGCAAAGGTGATATGCATGATCTCATGGTCGAAGGAATCAGATAACTATGTATCAGAAAGCATATAGCAATTAAACTATTAAAATGACTTGATCTTTATGCTACGCTTATCTATAGGAGTATGTCCACCATATCATTCTCCTAACGATATGATCTTGTTGTTAATAACATCTCAATGTTCATGATAGGGAAACCACAATCATCTATTAACCAACAAGCTAGTATTATACAGAGGCTTTACTAGGGACTTCAAATTAGGTTTACAAATCACACAAGTATTAATGTTTCCTTGTTAATACTATTATAGCATGAATGTAAACATTTATCATTAACACAAAGATATAATAATAACTATATTTATTATTGCCTCTAGGGCATATCTCCAACAGTCTCCCACTTGCACTAGAGTCATCTAATCTAGATTACATGGTAATATACCGAACACCCATGGCAGTTTGGTGCTGGTCATGTTTTGCCCTCGGGAGAGGTTTAGTCAACGGATCCGCCACATTCAGATCTGTGTGTACTTTGCAAATCTTTATATCCCCATCTTGGATATGTTCTCGAATAGCGTGAAAACGTAGCTTGATGTGCTTCAGCTTCTTGTGTGACTTTGGTTCTTTGGCATTGGCTATGGCGCCCATGTTATCACAGTAGATAGACATTGGGTCCAGCGCACTAGGAACCACACCCAGCTCTGCAATGAACTCTTTCATCCATATTGCTTCTTGTGAAGCCTCCGAAGCAGCCATGTATTCCGATTCAGTTGAAGATCTCGCCACAACGCTTTGCTTTGCACTCCTCCAGCTAACTTCTGCACCATTCAAAATAAATACGTATCCAGATTGTGATTTAGAATCATCTGGATCGGTGTTCCAACTAGCGTCGGTGTAACCATTAACAACGAGCTGTTCATCACCTCCATAAGAAAGAACCATATCCTTAGTTCTTCTCAAGTACTTAAGGATGTTTTTGACCGTTGTCCAATGATCCACTCCTGGATCACTTTGATATCTGCTAGTCAAACTAACAGCATATGCAATGTCGGGTCTAGTACATAGCATGGCATACATTAGAGATCCTATGGCTGAGGCATAGGGAGTCTTACTCATCCTTTCTCTATCTTCTGCCGATGTCGGACTTTGAGTTTTACTCAAGGTCGTATTGGGCAACATGGGCAAGAACCCTTTCTTGCTATCTTCCATTCCAAACCTCTTTAGAACTTTGTCCAAATATGTACTTTGTGACAATGATATTTGGCGTTTTGATCTATCTCTATAAATCTTTATGCCTAATATGTAAGCTGCTTCGCCAAGATCCTTCATTGAAAAACTATTATTCAAATATTCTTTGACACTATTAAGAAGGTCTACATCATTCCCAATCAACAATATGTCATCCACATATAGTATTAAGAATGCTACAGAGCTCCCACTCACTTTCTTGTAAATACAAGCTTCTCCATAAGTTTGTATAAAACCAAAACTTTTGATTACCTTATCAAAACGTTGATTCCAACTTCGGGATGCTTGCTTCAATCCATAGATGGACCGTTGAAGTTTGCATACCTTGTTAGCATCTTTAGGATCGAAAAAACCTTTGGGTTGCATCATATACAACTCTTCATCAATGTCACCATTGAGGAATGCTGTTTTGACATCCATCTGCCATATCTCATAATCGTAATATGCAGCGATTGCTAACACAATCCTTACAGACTTTAGCTTCGCTACTGGTGAGAAAGTCTCATCGTAGTCAACACCTTGAATTTGTCGAAACCCTTTTGCGACAAGTCGAGCTTTATAGACAGTTACATTACCATCAGCATCTGTTTTCTTCTTGAAGATCCATTTGTTCTCGACAGCCTTCCGGCCATCCGGTAAGTCCACCAAAGTCCATACTTGGTTTTCGTACATGGATCCAATCTCGGATTTCATGGCTTCCTGCCATTTATTGGAATCTAGGATCATCATCGCTTCCTCATATGTCTCAGGGTCATCGGTGTTGTCCACCAACATGACACTCATAACGGGATCATACCAATCTGGAGTGGTACGAGTTCTCGTTGACCTGCGAGGCTCTGTAGCAACTTCGACCAAAGTTTCATGATCATCATTAGCTTCCTCTCTAATTGGTGCAGGCACCACAGGAACTTCTTCCGGCGCTGCGCTACTCGTAATTTTGAGAGAAGGTTCGACAACCTCGTCGAGTTCTACTTTCCTTCCAGTCACTTCTTTCGAGAGAAATTCCTTCTCTAGAAAGGATCCATTCTTGGCAACGAAGATTTTGCCTTCGGATCTATGATAGAAAGTATACCAATAGTTTCCTTCGGGTATCCTATGAAGACGCATTTTTCCGCTTTGGGTTCAAGCTTGTCCGGCTGTAACTTCTTTACATAGGTTTCGCATCCCCAAACTTTAAAGAACGACAATTTAGGTTTCTTCCCAAACCATAATTCATACGGTGTCGTTTTAACGGATTTAGACGGTGCCCTATTTAAAGTGAATGCGGCTGTTTCTAATGCATAACCCCAAAATGATAGCGGTAAATCTGTAAGTGACATCATAGAACGAACCATATCTAAGAGAGTTCGATTACGACGTTCAGACACACCATTACGCTGTGGTGTTCCCGGTGGTGTCAATTGTGAAAGTATTCCGCATTTCTTCAAATGCTCGCCAAACTCGTAACTTAGATATTCACCTCCACGATCAGAACGTAGAAATTTAATCTTCTTGTTACGTTGATTCTCTACCTCACTTTGAAACTCCTAAAACTTCTCGAAAGTTTCGGACTTATGTTTCATGAAATAGATATACCCATATCTACTCAAGTCATCCGTGAAGGTAAGAACATAACGATAACCACCGCGCGATGCTACACTCATTGGACCACACACATCGGTATGTATGATTTCCAATAAGTTCGTAGCTCGCTCCATCATACCAGAAAATGGAGTCTTAGTCATTTTGCCCATCAGACATGCTTCGCATCTTTCAAGTGATTCAAAATCAAGTGATTCAAGAAGTCCATCGGAATGGAGTTTCTTCATACGCTTCACTCCAATGTGACCAAGACGATAGTGCCACATATAGGTCGAGTTATCGCTTGATTTCAAACGTTTAGTTTCAATGTTATTAATATGTGTATTTCCACCATCGAGATTCAACAAGAATAGACCATCTATCAAAGGTGCATGTGCATAAAACATATTACTCATATAAATCGAACAACCATTATTCTCGGATTTAAACAAGTAACCGTCTCGTAATAAACAAGATCCCGATATAATGTTGATGCTCAACGCAGGCACCAAATAACAATTATTTAAGTATAAAACTAATCCCGATGGTAGATGAAGGGGTAGCGTGCTGACCGCGATCACATCAACCTTTGATCCATTTCCCACGCGCATCGTCACCTCGTTCTTCACTAGCTTCCATTTATTCTACAGCTCCTGTTTCGAGTTACAAATATGAGCAACCGAACCAGTATCAAATACCCAGGCACTACTACGAATACTAGTGAGATACACATCAATAACATGTATATCAGATATACCTTTCTTCTTGATTTTGCCGTTCTTCAAATCTGCCAAGTACTTTGGGCAATTCCGCTTCTAGTGACCTTCTCCTTTGCAGTAAAAGCACTCAGTATCAGGCTTGGGTCCAGCCTTGGTCTTCTTCGTCGGTGTGGCAACTTTCTTGCCACCCTTCTTGAAGTGTCCCTTCTGCTTAGACTTGCCTTTCTTGAATTTGGTGGTCTTATTGACCAACAACACTTGGTGCTCTTTCTTGATCTCCACTTCTGCAGACTTTAACATAGCAAACAGTTCTGGCAACTGCTTGTTCATGTTCTGCATGTTGTAGTTCATCACAAAGTTCTTGTAACTTGGTGGTAGTGATTGGAGGACATGGTAAATCCCCAAAGCGTTAGGAATCACTATACCCAAGCTTTGAAGTTTGTTTGCGTGCCCAAACATCTTAAGCACATGCTCACTGACGGAGCTGCCCTCTTCCATCTTGCAGTTAAAGAACTTTTCAGAAGCCTCATAACTCTCAATCGCCGCGTGAGTCTCAAAGATCAATTTGAGATCACGGACAATATCATGTGGGTCTGAATTCTCAAACCTTTTCTGAAGCTCCGATTCTAAACCATACAAGATAGCACACTGAACTATGGAGTACTGATTCTTCCGAGCAAGGTAAACATTCTTTACTTCATCGGTAGCATCAGCTGCAGGTGGGTCACCCAGCGGTGCATCCAGCACATAGGTCAAATTACCAGCTGTGAGGACAATCCTCAAATTGCGGAACCAATCCGCGAAGTTGCTTCCATTGTTTTTCAACTTTTCTTTCTCTAGGAACGCATTAAAATTGATGGTAGGGGCTGCCATTGATCTACAACATATTTGCAATAGTTTAGACTAAGTTTATGACAAATTGAGTTCAAATTAATAATAAAGTTTAATCTAGGTGAACTCCCACTCAAAACAACATCCCTCACATTGTTTTAGTGATCACACGAACCAAATCCACCATATCAAAACCGATCATCACGAGAGTTGATATAGTTTCAATGGCGAACAATCGACATGTTCATCATATCTACTATATGATTCATGTTTTACCTTTCGGTGATTCGTGTTCCTGAGACCATGTCTGTACATGCTAGGCTCGTCAAGATCAAACCTTAGCTACCGCATAAGCAAATCTGGCTTGCTTACGTTGTATTCACTCGCGGAATCTAACACACCCGATCATCACGTGGTGCTTCGAAACAACAAACTTTAGCAACGGTGCATACTAAGGGTGAACACTTTAGAACTTGAAATTTATGTGCATGAGGGATCATCTTATAATGCTACCATCGTCTACTAAGCAATACAAGATGCATAAAGGATTAACATCACATGCAATTCATAATATGTGATATGATATGGCCTTTCTTCTTTGTGCTTCCGATCTCCATCTTCAAGCACGAACATGATCTCCATCATCACCGGTATAGCATCAAGGTCAATGACGCTTCTTCATGGTTGTCGTCCACCGGCTTCAACTATTACAACTACTTTGAATAGACACGCGGGTCTTAACATAAATTAAAGACAACCATATGGCTCCTGCCGGTTGCCAACTTACAATAAGGAACATTGCATACATCAAATATAATCACAATCATGGCCATATCACATCACTGCACACCCCTGCAAAACAAAGTTAGACGCCTCTACTTTCTTTGCATATTTTACGTGGTTTGGGGCTTTCAATAAGTGTCGTTCTAACTTACGAACAAGAACCACAACATTGATACTAGTATTGTTAATCACCCGTTGTAAATTGGATCTCCACTATGCTGGGAGAAACAGGCACCCGCAAAGCCACTTATGCAATACGAGTTGCATGTCAAGCGTGGAGCAAGTCTCATGAACGATGTCATGTAAGGTTAGCCCGGGCCGCTTCATCCCAACATCCCGCAAGATGCAAAGTACACAAGAAGCAATCGACAATAAAAGCATCAATGCCCACAATGACCATTGTGTTCTACTCGTGCAACAGATCTACATATAGACACGGCTCTGATACCACTATAGGGTTTTGTAGCATGGAAAACAAAAAATTTCTACCGCATACAAACAAACAAGCCAAGATCTATCTACTAGATTGTAGCAACGAGTCGATGGAATAACTCACCCTCGAAGATTCCAAAGTGTTTAACAAGAGCAGATTCTCGTGGGTGATGTAGTCGTACTCTTTCCGACCTCAAGATCGCATAGACGATCCTTCCGGCGCCGCGTTCCGGCAGCGCTCCCGCAGTCGGTCACACGTTCGGTACTCGAAGAAGACCTTCCTCTCCCTTGTTCCAGCAGGAAGCAGAGGTTGTAGCACTCTCCTCGCGATTCCGGCAGCACAACGGCGTGGTACCGGAAGTAGAGGGGAGATCTCGCAGGGCTTCGCCTTAAGCCGGAGCGAGTATGGTGGAGTATGAGAGGGCTCCTCGGCGATCTAGGTTTTAGATACACCAAGGAGGAGGTGCTAGAGCCGGCGGCTAGGGTTTGGGGCACCCCAAGTCGGCGGCTAGGGCAACCCTGGGAGGTGGCGGCAGCAGCAGGAGGTGGTGGCGCCAATCTAGGGTTTTGGAGGAGAGGTACTTGTGTGTTAGGAGGGGTAGCCCTGCCCCTCCCTTTATAGGTGGGAGGCGCGGCCAAGGGGAGGGGAGTCCCTCCCCAACTCGGCTTGGAGGTGGGCCGGCGGTTGGAGGAGGGAATCCCTCCCCAACTCGGTTTCCCACTCCTCCTCCTCTTTCCAAAACTACTCAAACAACGTCGAATCCTTAAGTGTGTCTCCCTACGGTTCGTGAATTATGCGGACATGATCGAGACACTTCTCCGACCAATAACCAATAGAGGAATCTGGAAATTCATATGGCTCCCACATATTTCTACGATTACTTTGCGATCGAATGAACCACTTACATACGATATCAATTTCCCTTTGTCTCACGATAGTTTACTTATCCGAGGTTATGATCGTCGGTATCTCTGCATACCTAGTTCAACCTCGTTACTGATAAGTACTCTTTTCTCGTTCCCATGATATGTGATCCCTTGTGAGCCAGTCACATGCTTGCAAGCTAATTGGATGACATTTCACCGAGAGGGCCCAGAGTATATCTATCCGTCATATGGATGGACAAATCCCATTCTTGATCCATGTGTTTCAACCAATACTTTCTGAACACTCAATGACACCTTTATAGCCACCCAGTTACGGTGTGGTGTTTGATGTCATCAAAGCATCCATCCGGCAAAGGTGATATGCATGATCTCATGGTCGAAGGAATCAGATAACTATGTATCAGAAAGCATATAGCAATTGAACTATTAAAATGACTTGATCTTTATGCTACGCTTATCTATAGGAGTATGTCCACCATATCATTCTCCTAACGATATGATCTTGTTGTTAATAACATCTCAATGTTCATGATAGGGAAACCACAATCATCTATTAACCAACAAGCTAGTATTATACAGAGGCTTTACTAGGGACTTCAAATTAGGTTTACAAATCACACAAGTATTAATGTTTCCTTGTTAATACTATTATAGCATGAATGTAAACATTTATCATAAACACAAAGATATAATAATAACTATATTTATTATTGCCTCTAGGGCATATCTCCAACACAAATTCCTCCGGAGTATGTCAGGACTAGCCTGTATCCCATCGACTAGGCTATCGCTACCTCCTGATGATAAACCCCTGCCCTGCTAGGCATCTCCGTGTCCCGGCCTCCTGCTACCGCCCCTGCTTTTATTTTGTTTTAGTTAATTATTACCTATGTGTGGCATGTAAGACAATATATCTGTGGTGTCTCTGGTGAACCTTCTATATTAATATACTCCTTTATATAAAGTGTCTTAAAATTTCTAGTGTTCAATTATATTACTGATCATGCTCATGCACACTACAAAATATTTCTATTGCTCGATTATATTATAATTGTCAAGGAATACATCAACAAGTTAAATTGGTCGAAATTTTATACTGAAGTAACTAAATGACCTCACATCGGCGGTGGACGTTGGCAGAAGCCGAAGGCATCAGCCGAAGACCTTGGAGCAGAACGCAGTCTTCAGCAAATTCCTTGCAGGTTCAACAACGGGTTGCCGCCGCCCAGCTCCGAATTCGCTTACACGTTCAACATGACAAAACTTGAGCTACCACAGAGACCTCGGCAGAGGTGGCAGAATTGGTGGGGGTGCAACCACGGCGACGACGAGCTCGGATTCTAGAGGAGGAAAACAGAACCGAGCATGGTCGACACGGTGACAGATCTCACCGGGAACCAATTCTCGTCCCCGCACCGTGCCATGGGTGCGTCCATGGTGAGGGCGAGCTCCGACTCGCGATGGGGAGGAGAGCGGGGCCGAGCAGGTTCGTCACGTCCCAGCTCTGTGCCATGGCCACGACCACAGATTGCCGCTCTAGGGAAGAAGAAGACGCATAATGGATGCATGCCCCAACGCTGCAAGCCTACAGGGAGGAGAGCTGGGCCGAGCAGGTTCGTCCACGTCCCAGCTCCGCACCATGGCTGCGACGCCCCACAAATTGCCGCTCCGGGGAAGAAGAAGACGCGTAATGAATGCAGGCGCCAACGCTGCAAGCCTAATTGAGACCTAAGCGATGGGAGCGACATAACAACGAGAACTAACAGGGGGGCCCAACTTGACGACTGTTAGCCTGATTTTTTGTATTGAAATGTAAAGTTGAATTCATGCTGAAAAAGACCCTCTGAGTATTTGGCACACCAACAGTAGTCATCCCGACTGATTTCGGGGAACTTGGGTACCGCGTTGCCTGGGTGCCCCAACTTTCGGGCCGCAAAATGATATTCTCCATCTCGGTGACATTGCATTTATGAAGCTTGCAAGCATGTGACTTGGTCATGGAATGCAACGGCATGAGAGCGAGTAAACAAGTTCATCAGTAACGAGACTGTTCTAAGGTATGGGGATACCGAAGATCAAGTCTCGGATGAATTAGGTATCAGATGACAAAGGGAACGGGAAACGACTATCTCACGGTTCGAGCGATTATATTCGTGAAACGCACGGGAGTCACATGGCCATCCAGGTCCCTCTGTTGATCATTGATGTGAGAGTAGTCTCGATCATGTCCGGAGTGTTTCCGAACCGAAGGATGCCACGATTAAGGGTGGGGACGCTTAGGGTAGATGAGGTATCATAGGAGAAATAGAGAGAGAACCCGAAATAGTTCCGGGTAACATCCGATGTGGATCAGAAGGGGTCCGGAAGGTGTTATGGAGTGAAGGAATAAGATAATATGTGTATTTGAATGTTAATTGGAGAATTAATATTAAATATATATTTTATTTTATTATTAAAGGCAACCCAATGCTAATGGGCCTCACCCAAAGGGGAGGCCCAAGAGGCAAGGCGCCTAGGGAGAGGGGGCCAACCGGCCTGGGCTCAGTGGGGCCCACCTAGGGCCGGCGGCTGCCCCTAGCTGGCCGGTGGGTGTGGGGATTAGTCCCACACCATCTGGCCCCTGGGTGGTGTGCCCCCTCCCACTATATATAGGGGTCTCCCTCCCCCTTTGGAACCATCTCATTCCCTCTCATTCTCTCTCTCTCTCTCATCCATTGAGGACTTCTCCGGAATATTGGGGAGGATCTCGTGGATAGTGAGTTCTCCACCTTCACACTACCATCGTGTGATCAGTGATCCGCCATCTACTTCTTCCGCTGCTCGGCTAGATCAGAGTCTGGTTGACGTCACCTACACCAGACGTGTGACGAACTTCGGAGGCACCACACTTGAGGCGCTGCTCGTCTTCATCAATATACGCCTTCCTGCATAAGGAGTTCCTCGGTCTTCAAAGGTATGAATACCGTCTTTCTCTTCCGTTTCTTATGTCTACATAGTATAGATCTTGGTATTAGCATTCGTGTAGATAGAATTTTTTTGTTTTCTGCTACGGAACCCCTTCAATGGTATCAGAGCGGGTCTATGGGTAGACATGTCGTACGGATAGAACACATAGCAATATGTGGGCATTGATTCTTTAGTTGCTACCCTCTTTCATGTTATTTTTCATATCGTGGCACTGTTTGATGAAGCGACCCCCAACCGACCTCACGTGGTGATTCACGCGACTGGTCCATGAATCAAAGTGTCTTAGGGGGGTGTCTGTCTCTCTACAGTAGTTGATATGGCATCAGCATTGGAGAGCCCTGAAATGGAAAGAAGAACAACAATCATTGAATCCATGTTGTGGATCCACATTCGTAGGTGGGAAGGGGTTCTACCGCGAAAGCCCTAAAGCCGCGTAAAACTTGCAATAGACAATATAGAGGCATCTATTTTTATTGTTGCATAGGGGCATGTGTTAAGACATAGCAATGACGAGTTTGTGAAACTTTCATTGAAGCTATTGATGATGATAAAAATGATATAACTACGTCATAACACTTTACTTTATGAAGTATTACTTATTGTGCTAGTATAATTCTATATACATTCGATGAAAGCATAATAAGATAATCCCTCATAGTATTCTAGTTATCATATTCCCCTTGTGTGTGCACCACCAAGAAAGTTCTTCGGTATGAGGCAGGCCATGATGATCGGGTGTCAGACATATCTATGTTCGCATACAGTGGGTGTAAGACATGTTACACTTTGAATACACACAAGTTATAACTAGCGAGCCTAGCATGTAACAAACATGGCCTCAGAATACAAGAGACCGAAAGGTCGAGCATGAATCACATGGTTGATGTGATCGACATTAGGGAATGTCCACCTTTGATACTGCACTGATGGCCGTGATGATTGGGGGAGGTGTAGGGGATTGGGATCATGTGATCACTAAATGAGTGGAGGGATGTTCGTTTGAGTGGGAGTTATTTTGTTTTTAGTATGATAGTATAATTAAAACTTGAACTCATTATTATGAACATGGTCTAAACACTTTGCAAATCCATTGTAGATGTCTCGCCCACCCACCTTCAACCTTAGCACTTTCCTCGAGAAGGACAAGCTAAAAACTGATGGAACCAACTTCACCGCATGGTTCCGCAATCTTAGGATCCTCCTAGTCCCCTACAAGTTGACTTATGTCATCGAGGCTGAGCTTCTAGCAAAGCCTGCAGATTCCGCCTCCTAGGACGAAAAGAATGTCTAGAAGTCCAAGGCAGATGATTTCTCCCTCATCCAAAGTGGAATGGTCTATGCCATGGAGCCGGAGCTTCAAAAGCATTTTGAGATCATTGAGGATCTCAAGGCTGTCTTTGCTCCATAGGCTCGTGAGAGAGGTATGATGCTTCCGAGATCTTCTTCTCTACTAAAATGGAAGAGCACAACAGTATCAGTGAGCACGTAGTCAAAATGTCTGGCTATGTTAAGCGTTTGAATACCCTGGATTGCAAAGTCCCGGAGGAGCTCATGATTTATAAGGTGTTGCGCTCTCTGCCCCTAACTATAAGATCTTTCTGATGAACTACAACATGCAAGGGATGACTAAGATCCTTACTGAGGTGTTCGCCATGCTCAAAACTACTGAGGTAGAAATCAAAGGAGCACACAGTGTTGATGGTCAATAAGACCACCAACTTTAAGAAGCCGAGGAAAAATGGAAAATGCAAGGGCAAGAAGCCCAAAAAAGGACGGCAAGTTTGTTGCCAGTACCTCAAAGACTGCCTAGCCTAGCCCTAAGCTCGGCACTACGTGCTACTACTGCAAAGGAGATGGGCACTGGAAACGCAACTACCCCAAGTACCTTGAAGACAAGAAAGCCGGCAAGGTAGCCGCCAAGGACAAAGGTATATGTGATATACATGTTATTGATGTGTTCCTTACAAGCGCCAGGAGTAACACTTGGATATTTGATACCGGTTTTGTTGCTCACATTTGTAACTCTCAGCAGGATCTACAAAGTAAGAGGCGCCTGAGGAAGGACGAGGTGATGATGCGCGTCGGCAATGGTTCGAGAGTCGAAGTGATGGCCGTCGGCACCCTGTATCTTCGTCTACCATCAGGATTATTTTTGGTTTTGAATAAATGCTACTATGTACCCACATTGAGTATGAATATTGTGAGTGGATCTTTCTTGTTGCAAGATCATTATTTGTTTAAATCCGCAACAAATGGTTGTTCTATTTATATGAATGATTTTTTCTATGTTCATGCCCCTATGTGTAATGGTTTATTCTTACTTGATCTTGATTGTGATACGCACATCCATAGTGTTGATGCTAAGTGGTGTAAGCAAAATGATGATAATTCCATGTTTATGTGGCATTGCTGTCTTGGTCACATTGGCGTAAAATGCATGAAGAAGCTTCATTCAGAAGGGCTTCTTGGATCGTTGGATTTTGAATTCCTTGATACATGTGAGCCATGCCTCATGGGAAAGACGACTAGGACACCATTCTCCGGGACAATGCAGAGATCTGTAGACCTACTGGGAATCATACATACGGATGTATGTGGATCAATAGTGTCTCAACATGCAATGGTTATCGTTACTTTGTTACCTTTACTGACGACTTAGTAGATATGGATATATCTACTTAATGAAGCACAAGTCTGAAACCTTTGAAAAGTTCAAGGAATTTCAGAAAGAAGTAGAGAATCAAGCATCTCCGATCGGATTGGGGAGGCGAGTATTTGAGTTATGAGTTTAACATGCACTTGAAGGACGGTGGGATTATCCCACAGCTTACGCCAGCGGGAACACCACATCGTAATAGTGTGTCGGAATGACGTAACCGAATTCTATTGGATAGCATACGGTCCATGATGTCTTTAACTGATTTGTCTATGTCTTTTTGGGGATACGTGTTGGAAACAACCGCTTTTATTTTAAACCGAGCACCATCCAAATCCATGGAGATAACTCCATATGAGATATGGTATGGCCAGAATCCAAAGTTGTCGTTTCTAAAAGTCTGGGGCTGTGAGGCTTACGTCAAGAAACTACAACCTGACAAACTCGAACCCAAATCAGAAAAATGTATCGTTGTGGGATACCCAAGGGAAACTATTGGGTATACTTTCTACAACCAGGCCGAAGGCAAAACGTTTGTCGCAAAAGCCGGCACCTTTCTCGAGAAAGAGTTTCTTGTTAAAGGAGTTGGTGGAAGGAAAATTGAGTTAGATGAAGTTGTTGACCCTTCTCTCCAAATTCCGAGTAGCGCAACGGAAGCTGTTCCGAAACCGCTCTCCAACATGGAGGAAGAGCCCAATGGTGATGATCAAAACAACAACATCGTGACTCCTGAGGTTCGTAGGTCTACAAGAGTTGGTGCCACTCCTGATTGGTATAGTAGCCTTGTGATGTCTGTCATCCTAGATGAACAGGAAGAACCTGCAAACTACAAAGAAGCTATGGATAGTGCTGACTCCGAGAAATGGCTAGAAGCCATGAAATCCGAAATAGGATCCATGTATGAAAACCAAGTTTGGACCTTGGTACATCTTCCGGAAGGCCGCAAGGCCGTGGAGAATAAATGGATCTTTAAGAAAAATACAGATGCGAATGGTAATGTGACCATTCACAAAGCTCGACCTGTTGCAAAGGGGTTTTGACAAATTCAAGGAGTTGATTACAATGAAACTTATTCTCCCATAGTGATGCTTAAGGCTGTCCGGATTTTACTAGAAATTGCTGCTCATTTTGACTATGAAATTTGGCAGATGGATGTCAAGACCGCATTCCTCAATGGTCACATTGATGAAGAGTTGTATATGATGCAACTGGAAGGTTTTGTCGATCCTAAGGATGCTAGAAAGGTGTGCAAGCTTTAGCGGTCCATTTATGGATTGAAGCAGGCATCTCGGAGCTAGAACCAACGTTTTGATCAAGTGATCAAGAGATTTGGATTTGTCCAAAATCAACAAGAGTTCTGTGTTTACAAGAAAGCAAGTGGGAGCTCAGTTGTTTTCTTAAGTAGTATATGTGGATGAGATATTGCTCATGGGAAACAATGTGGATCTAATGAGAAGCATGAAAGCATATTTGAGTAGTCAATTTTCCATGAAGGATCTAGGTGAAGCTGCATACATATTAGGAATCAAGATCTATAGAGATAGATCAAGACGCCTAATTGCATTAAGTCAGAGTACTTACATCGAAAAGATTTTGAAGAGGTTCAAACTGGACAATGCCAAAAAGGGCTCTATGCCAATGGTGAAGAATTGCAAAATGAGTGTGACTCAATGCCCGGTAACAGATAATGATAGAGAAACGATGTCTTGCATCCCCTATGCCTCAGCCATAGGATCTATCATGTATGCAATGTTAAGTACGCGACCTGATGTGGCATTGGATCTTAGTTTGACGAGCCGATACC
The DNA here is from genome assembly GCA_916181665.1 of Avena sativa. Taxonomy (NCBI): domain Eukaryota; kingdom Viridiplantae; phylum Streptophyta; class Magnoliopsida; order Poales; family Poaceae; genus Avena; species Avena sativa. The sequence continues at coordinate 254,004,591 of OV702289.1, read as the reverse complement.
AAAGTAATCCAGGACCGGATCACTGGACAGCTGTGAAGAATATCCTAAAGTATCTCAAAAGAACAAAGGATATGTTCCTAATCTATGGAGGAAGTGATGAAGATCTAAACGTAACAGGTTACGTGGATGCGAGCTAGAACTCAGATCATGATGACTCTAAGTCTCAAATAGGATTTGTGTTCCTAGTGAATGGTGGGGCGGTAAGCTGGAAAAGTAAGAAGTAGCCGGTGGTGGCGCAGTCTTCAATGATGTCTGAATACATTGATGCGGCTGATGCGACAAATGAAGCTATTTGGCTAAGGAATTTCATCATTGAACTAGGAGTCATTCCAAGTGCGCAGGACCCCGTGACGATCTATTGTGACAACACGGGAGCTATTGCAAACGCAAAGGAAGCGAGGACTCATTCCACAGCCAAACACATCAAGCTTAGATTTCACGTCATCCGGTAGAATGTTGATGAAGGTGAATTCAATATTTGCAAAGTAGATACGGAACTGAATATGGCAGATCCTTTGACCAAAGCTCTCCTACAAGACAAGCATGAACAACACCGATATTCCATTGGTGTTAGGTTCCTGCCTATTGTAAACTAGTTTTATTTGTACTCTAGTGCAAGTGGGAGACTGAAGGAGTTATGCCCTAGAGGCAAATAATAAAGTGTATTATCTGATATATCTCCTATATGTTCATAATACATTTCTTACTGTGCTATAACTATGTTAATCCAAAATGTTAATACACGTGTGGTATGTAAACAAACCATGTCTCTAGTTACCTCTAGCAAACTAGTTCATTGGTCAATAAGCTTGGGGATGTTGATATGTTGCTAACGTATCCATAATTTTTGATGTTCCATGCTTGGTTTTATCTACTTTCTTGTGTTTTGTCCACACTTTGGAGTACTTTCTATACACTTTCTTGGACTAACCTATTAACAAGAGCCACAGTGCCAGCTGCCTGTTTTCTGCTGTTTTTGGTTCCAAGAAAGTCAAAAAATGAATATTCTCGGAATTGGACGGGACAAAAGCCAAAGTCAGTTTTTCACCGAGGGACACCCGGAGCCAGAATACGAGACGGAGAGGGGCCAGGCGGCCGCCACACTACCTGGCCGTGCGACCCAGCCTGGCCCGCGCCAGGGGGTGGTCTGGCCACCTTCGGCACCCTCTCGGCCTCCCCTTTCGCCTATAAGATGCCTCCGATATAGAAACCCTACGTACCCCGATCAAAATTTCACGAAAGAGTCTATAGCCACCGTCATCTCCATCCCTAGATCGGGAGGGATCTAAAGCTCTTCCCGGCACCCTGCCGGAGGGGAGAATTCATCCTGGAGGCCTTCTTCATCACCATGCAAGCCTCCGGTGTGATGCGCGAGTAGTTCATCTCTAGACTACAGGTCCATGTAGTAGCTAGATGGCTGGTTCTCCTCCTTTGTGCTATCATGTTTAGATCTTGTAACCTCTGTTCATGATCAAGATCATCTATTTGTAAATCCTACATGTTGTGTTTGCGGGGATCCGATGGATATTGAGATGCTATTTCAGATTGATTATTGATTCTATCATGTCTTTGTTATTTGTGATCTTGCATGCTTCCCGTTGTTAGTAGCTATCTTGGTCAAGTAGATGCTAGCAACTCCAAGAGTTTGTATTTATGCTCGATAGTGGGTTCATGCATCTAGTAATCTAGGGAAGTGATAGAAATCTCTAAGGTAGTAGATGCGCTGTTGCTACTAGGGAGAAAACAACAATCCTTTGTTCATAGAACAATCGTATTGTTTACTTTACACGCAATGCGTAATGCAATTATCCGTTGCTTGCAACTTAATACTAGAGGGGGTTCGGATGATAACCTGAAGGTGGATTATTAGTCATAGATGCAGTTGGATTACGGTCTATGTATAATGTTGTAATGCCCAATCAAGTCTCAAAGGAGTCAAGATGAGTAGTATATGCATGATTGCTTTCTCGGTGTTTGTCAATTGCCTTGCTGTAATTTGTTCACCCAACATGTCATCTATCTTAAGGAGAGCCACCACTAGTGAACTATGGACCCTGGTCATTTCTTTTACTATCAATCTACAACTGTTTACTTTCTGCAAACTATTACTTTCTTCCACTCGATACGTTTAATCCTTTGTTTTCAGCAAAACCGATGAGATTAACAACCTCATCACAAGTTGGGGGCAAAGTTCTGTGGTTGTGTTGTGTAGGTCTCCACGTTGCTGTTGGCACCGGTAGTGCGCCCTGCCAAAGTTCAGCTAGCAACACCTTTGAGGTGTTTCCTTGCTCCTACTGGTTCGATTAAACCTTGGTTTCATAACTGAGGGAAAACTTGCTGCTGTGCTTGATGGCTCAATGCACGTCGCCCAGAAAAGTGTTGATGGCTCGTGGTTGATGTAGAGCTCGTTGGGAACCCCAAGAGGAAGGTATGATGAGCACAGCAGCAAGTTTCCCTCAGTTATGAAACCAAGGTTTAATCGAACCAGTAGGAGCAAGGAAACACCTCAAAGGTGTTACTAGCTGAGCTTTGGCAGGGCGCACTACCGGTGCTAGTAGCAACGTGGAGACCTGCACAACACAACCCACAGAACTTTGTCCCCTACTTACGATGAGGTTGTCAATCTCACCGTGTTTTGTGGAAAACAAAGGATTAAACGTATCGAATGGAAAGAAGTAAAAGCTTGCAGAAAGTAAACACAAAGAAGTAAAAGATTGTAGATTATATGTAAAAGACAAGGACCAGGATCCATAGTTCACTAGAGGTGGCTCTCCTTAAGATAGATAACATGCTGGGTGAACAAATTATAGTGGGGCAATTGACAAACACCGAGAAATCAATACATGCATATACTAATCATCTTGACTCCTCTGAGAGTTGATTGGGCATTACAACATAATACATAGACCACCATCCAACTGCATCTATGACTAATAATCCACCTTCAGGTTATCATCCGAACCCCCTCCAGTATTAAGTTGCAAGCAACAGATTATTGCTTTACGAACTGCGTGTAAAGTAAACAATATGATTGTTCTGTGAACAAAGGATTGTTGTTTTCTCCCTAGTAGCAACAACACATCTAGTACCTTAGAGATTTCTGTCACTTCCCCAGATTACCAGAGGCATAAACCCACTATCGAGCATAAATACTAACTCTTGGAGTTGCTAGCATCTACTTGGCCAAGATAGCTACTAACAATGGAGAACATGCAAGATCTCAAATAACAAAGACATGATAGAATCAATAATCAATCTGAAATAGCATCTCAATATCCATCGGATCCCCACAAACACAACATGTATGAATACAAATAGATGATCTTGATCATGAACGGAGCTCACAAGATCTAAACATGAAAGCACAAAGGAGGAGAACCAGCCATGTAGCTACTACATGGATCCGTAGTCCAAGGATGAACTACTCACGCATCACACGGGAGTCTTGCATGGTGATGAAGAAGGCCTCCAGGGTGAATTCCCCTCTCCGGCAGGGTTCCAGGAAGAGCTTCAGATCCCTCTCGATCTAGGGATGGAGATGACGGCGGCTACATACTCTTTCGTGAATTTTTGATCGGGCACTTAGGGTTTTCGTCCCGAGGGCAATATATAGGCGGAAGGAGAGGCCAAGGGGGTGCCGGGAGCGGCCTCACCACCCCCTGGCGTGGGCCAGGCTGGGCCGCGCGGCCAGGTGGTGTGGTGGCCCCTTGGTCCCTCTCCGTCTCGTATTCTGGCACTTGATCTCTTCCAGAAAAATAGGCACTTTGGCTTTTGTCCCGTCCAATTCCGAGAATATTCATTTTCTGAATTTCCTGGAACCAAAAACAGCAGAAAATAGGCAGCTGACACTGTGGCTCTTGTTAATAGGTTAGTCCAAGAAATCATATGAAAAGTACTCCAAAGTTGGAACAAAACACAAGAAACTGGATAAAACCAAGCATGGAACATCAAAAATTATAGATACATTTGCAATGTATCAACATCCCCAAGCTTAACTCCTGCTCTTCCTCGAGTAGGTAAGTGATAAAAAGAAAGAATAATTTTTGAGGTGACATGCACCATCAAAGACTTGATCAAAGTATTTGCAAAACATTCAAAGCTGGGATGATAGTACTTCAATCATAACATGAAAGACAAAGTTCTAGCAATCAATAAAGAAACTATGATGCAACATGAAAAGGCACAAACAAAAGAATCATGAATAACAATGCTTTGCAAGACGTTTGTTTGTTTCACATAAAGAAAACATAGTATAAAAGTATTCAGCTTGTCCCTCAATAGTGTAGCAAATATAAATGCATAGGACACTTTCAAAGTTCATAAGAGTGACTAGATACAATAGTTTCAAACAAGCAATATCAAGTTATGCATCAATCAACTAGTCTTGGGACAATGCACATAGAACTAAGAATGGACACTATGCTCTCAAAGAAGGTGCATAAAGTTAGAAGATGGAGACTCAGTATAATGGTGGAAGAAAGGCCTTTTGTAAAAGGAAGTAGGGATTCAAGTCTCATAAAGAGCTTCCAAAAATTATGGTACTTATAGCTTTCAGCTCTCATTGCCCCTATCATAAGCACCTTGAAGTGATTAAGGTTAAAGTGAACAAACTATGGTGTACATGCTTGACGAAGTATAAGTCAGAAATCTCATGTCCCTTGTAAACGAGGGCCGCTCCTCATGCTACTCAAGTTTAGTCACCGGCAAGTTCTTGTCATCGTAAGTACATGTGTATCATAGAGAACCGCCAACGGGGTACCCCTTGCCTGATGATACGAAAGAATCCCCATATCAAAATGACAAGGCAAGCAGACAACGAGCATCTCAGCATTCTTCTTATTTACCATGGGAATATGGTGCTTTTTTCTCTCTTTCCTCTTTTCATAGTATCTTTTTTTTTTCTTTTCTCTTTTTTTCTCAATATAGGACTCTTTTTTTTATAAGAAGAATGCTTCATAGACAGCTCATTATGGTTACGCTGCAGGTTTCCACCATGTCAGCATGGATTAGACCAGCGGCCCATGCATTTCTCTAACACATATACATAACTCCATGGACTTACAAGCTCCCCTTTCATCTCACACCGATGACATCCATATACAAAAGAGCATGATATCAACTAGGTACAAGTACCAAGTGCAATGTTGAAAGTGTTCCCCATGAAAGCATGGTTCTGCTAATTCCCAACAAATAAGTGCAAGCATATACAACATAGAAGACACAATGGTTCAAGTTTATTAAGGCAAGTGAAGTAAAGTGTGCCATAAAGTTCGTGAGAGCTTTAATCACTAGTTTTCTCATAACAAGTGGAAGGTAAACAAAAGCATGAATATACTTGGAATAGCATAAGCTAGTTGGTAGGTATGGTGGACTCTTTGGAATAACTTGGTTTAGGGAGTTGGATGCATGAGTGGAACTCATACTTTTTTGTGGAGGCTAGCAAAAGACTGGGAGCGACAAACTAAGAGAGCAATAATGGCCATAATCATGTAGAGCGACAAAACATCATTGATCAAAGCATAAAGTGATATTACAAGTTGAAAACTAAAGTATCATAAAGGCTATGGTGACTTTGGATAGTCATAACATGGTGTGAGCATGTGCCAAGTCAACCCAAATAAAGCATCAAAGGAGAATACCACTATACTATGCTTTAATATGCTAAAACAATGCATGATTCATCCAAGGCACATTAAGCAATCTCAATTGTTTATAACAAGTCATGCTACAGCAAAGAATACTAAGAATAAATCCAAAAAAATATTGAGCATGGCATGACAAAGCATAGGCCACAGTCAAAAACAAGCTCTTTTTACCACATAAGCATGAACTTTCCTACTCTTTTCCAAACCATACCAAACTATTTGCAAACTAATGTATGAAAGAGGGGGTCCAACCAATTTATTAAGAAAACTAAGAAAACCAAGCAAACTAAAAACCAAAACGAAAATGAAAAAGAAGACGCTCCAAGAAAAACACAAATGTGCATGAAACAATAAAAATGAAGCGTTTGGAAGAAACCTGGGATTTTTATTGATGAAGAAGGGGATGCCTTGGGCATCCCCAAGCTTTGACGCCTGTAATTCTTGGATATTTATTGGGGTGACACGCGTGGCATCACCAAGCTTGAGCTTTAGTCCATCCTTCATCTTATTACTCATTCCTTCCATACACCTGAAAATTTTCCTTCATACAAAACTTCACACAATCTCATTAGCAACATTAGTGCACTTAAGATAAAAGGTCTTAAGGTTCAGTTCTAACACCAAATAAACTTCCATTAGAATACTAGCTACTGCAGCACTTCCCTCAAAAAGCTCAATTCCCCAAAAGAACTCAAAAAGGACTCCACAAGAAGCAAATGCAGAAAATGGCAGAAATCTGTCAAAACAGACCAGCAGGTAAAGACGAATTTTTTGGAAGACCTTCTGTTGCTTAAATAAAAAAGTTTTGAACTAACGAAAGTTATATAACAACCTAGGGCAGCAGCACAAACAATTACAGCTCAATCCGACATACAGAGATCTCTCACGAATTTTTACGGTGAAGCACAAAAATCTGTTTCGGGACAGCAACTTTCCCAATCATTACTTCACTCTCATTAGAGGTTACTCTTGGCACAAAAAGCAAATAAAAAGGATAAGGAGAGGTTATTACTGAGGTAATAACTTCCAAGACTCATCTAAAACTCTTGGGTTATCTCCCAACAAGTACTTTTCTTTAACGCCTTTAAGTTAGGCATAAGAAGCAAAGAAAGAATCAAGTGTTCTCAAATGAAGAAGCATTAAGATCAATACCAGAAATATTTTCAACAAGGCAAGGTATATCATCCAAATAAGTTCTAGAGGATCCTCTCTCAATGCTCTTGGGTTCACTATTCTCATCAAAAGGTTTGCAGGAACAATCCAATCAAGATTCTTTTCTATGGCATCATGTATTGCTACTAGTTTAAAGGGTATTGGTATCTTAGGTTCCTCCCCATTAGGTTCGGTTTTGTTCATCTTTTCTCGTGTACCAACAACATCTACACATGAGCCTAGCATATTGAAACATTCAAAAACTTTTCTAGCTTCCTTGGCAACATCATAGAACTCCTTAAACAAAGTTTCTAGAATAAAATCCCTCTTTTCAGGATCCTCAATTTCTTTAAGCTTAAGAAACATTACTTGCATTAAGGGGTTGAGGTGAACAAACCTAGGTTCTAACATGTGAATTAAAGAAGCTGCAGCAATCTCATAATTTGGAGCAAGTTCTATAAGGGATCTATCCTTAGTATCTTCATGTTTGCGAACATGATTAAAGAATTCTTTAATATTATCTTTACCAATTATAGAACCACTACCAATTGAAAGGTCTTTCAAGGTGAAAGTAGGGATCAACATGGTGAGCTAAGGAAGAGGTGACAACTAAAGGAGACTTAATTTTTTGTGTGTTTTTGATAAAGAAAGCAAACTAGTAAAACTAATTTTTTTGTGTTTTTGAAGAACAAAACAAGCAAACAAAGCAAAAAGAAACTAAGCAAAACAAAAACAACAAAGTAAAGAGATTGGTTATGAGGGACTCCCCTTGTGAAGATGTCCTTGAATTCCCCGGCAACGGCGCCAGAAAATCGCTTGATGGCTCAATGCACGGTGCCTAGAAAAGTGTTGATGGCTCGTGGTTGATGTAGAGCTCGTTGGGAACCCCAAGAGGAAGGTATGACGAGCACAGCAGCAAGTTTCCCTCAGTTATGAAACCAAGGTTTAATCGAACCAGTAGGAGCAAGGAAACACCTCAAAGGTGTTACTAGCTGAGCTTTGGCAGGGCGCACTACCGGTGCTAGTAGCAACATGGAGACCTGCACAACACAACCACAGAACTTTGTCCCCAACTTGCGATGAGGTTGTCAATCTCATCGTGTTTTGCGTAAAACAAAGGATTAAAAGTATCGAATGGAAAGAAGTAAAAGTTTGCAAAAAGTAAACACAAAGCAATAAAAGATTGCAGATTGTATGTAAAAGACAAGGACCGGGATCCATAGTTCACTAGAGATGGCTCTCCTTAAGACAGATAACATGCTGGGGGAACAAATTACAACGGGGCAATTGATAAACACCGAGAAAGCAATACATGCATATACTAATCATCTTGACTCCTCTGAGACGTGATTGGGCATTACAACATAATACATAGACCGCCATCCAACATAATACATGACTAATAATCCACCTTTAGGTTATCATCCGAACCCCCTCTAGTATTAAGTTGCAAGCAACAGATTATTGCTTTATGAACTGCATGTAAAGTAAACAATACGATTGTTCTATGAACAAAGGATTGTTGTTTTCTCCCTAGTAGCAACATCACATCTAGTACCTTAGAGATTTCTGTCACTTCCCCAGATTACCAGAGGCATGAACCCACTATCGAGCATAAATACTAACTCTTGGAGTTGCTAGCATCTACTTGGCCAAGATAGCTACTAACAACGGAAAGCATGCAAGATCTCAAATAACAAAGACATGATAGAATCAATAATCAATCTGAAATAGCATCTCAATATCCATCGGATCCCCGCAAACACAACATGTATGAATACAAATAGATGATCTTGATCATGAACGGAGCTCACAAGATCTAAACATGAAAGCACAAAGGAGGAGAACCAGCCATCTAGCTACTACATGGATCCGTAGTCTAAGGATGAACTACTCACGCACCACACCGGATGCTTGCATGGTGATGAAGAAGGCCTCCAGGGTGAATTCCCCTCTTCGGCAGGGTGCCGGGAAGAGCTTCAGATCCCTCCGGATCTAGGGATGGAGATGACGGCGGCTACAGACTCTTTCGTGGATTTTTGATCGGGCACTGAGGGTTTTCGTCCCGAGGGCAATATATAGGCGGAAGGAGAGGCCGAGGGGGTGCCGGGAGCGGCCTCACCATCCTCTGGCGCGGGCCAGGCTGGGCCACGCGGCCAGGTGGTGTGGTGGCCCCCTGGTCCCTCTCCGTCTCGTATTCTGGCACTTGATCCCTTCCGGAAAAATAGGCACTTTCGCTTTTGTCCCGTCCAATTCCGAGTATATTCATTTTCTGACTTTCCTGGAACCAAAAACAGCAGAAAACAGGCAGCTGGCACTGTGGCTCTTGTTAATAGGTTAGTCCAAGAAATCATATGAAAAATACACCAAAGTTGGAACAAAACACAAGAAAGTGGATAAAACCAAGCATGTAACATCAAAAATTATTGATACATTTGCAATGTATCAGTGCTCATCATACCTTCCTCTTGGGGTTCCCCAACGGGCTCGATATATTTTAGGCTGAGCAACCGATTTTCTGGCACCGTTGCCGGGGAGTCAAGGACATCTTCACAAGGGGAGTCCCTCATAACCAATCTCTTTACTTTGTTATTTTTGTTTTGCTTACTTTACTTTTTTGCTTTGTTTGCTTGTTTCTTTATCAAAAACACAAAAAAAATTAGTTTTACTAGTTTTCTTTCTTTATTAAAAACACAAAAGATGACTACTCTTGAAAATACTAAGTTGTGTGACTTCACTAGCACCAACAACAATGATTTTATGAGCACACCTATTGCTCCACATGTTCCTGAAGCTACTTTGTTTGAAATAAAACCTGCTTTACTCAATCTTGTTATGAGAGAACAATTTTCTGGTATTGGTAATGAAGATGCTGCTGCTCATCTAAATCACTTTGTTTAACTTTGTGAGATGCAAAAGCATAGGGATATAGATGGAGATATTATTAAGCTTAAATTGTTTCCTTTCTCTTTGAGAGGAAAAGCTAAAGAATGGTTGAATTCCTTAACTAGGAATAGTATTGATTCTTGGACTAAATGCAAAGATGCCTTCATTGGAAAATACTATCCTCCTACTAAGATTATATCTATGAGAAGTGAAATAATGATGTTTAAACAATCTGATAATGAACATGTTGCTCAATCTTGGGAAAGAATGAAATCTTTGGTAAAGAATTGCCCTACTCATGGACTGACTGCTTGGATGATTATCCAAAACTTTTATGCAGGATTGAATTATTATTCAAGAAATCTATTGGATTCTGCTGCTGGAGGTACCTTTATGACCATTACTTTGGGTGCTGCAACAAAGCTTCTGGATAATATGATGGTTAACTATTCTGAATGGCATACTAAAAGAGCTCCACAAGGTAAGAAGGTAAATTCTGTTGAAGAAACCTCCTCCCCGAGTGATAAAATTGATGTTATTATGTCTATGCTTGTTAATGGGAAAGCCCATATTGATCCAAATAATCTTCCTTTAGCCTCTTTGGTTGCTCAAGAAGAGCAAGTTGATGTGAACTTTATAAGAAATAACAATTTTATTAACAATGCCTACATGAATAATTTTGGTAACAACAATTATAGGCCATATCCTCCCAACAATGGTAATGCTTATGGAAATTCGTACAACAATAATAGCAGTGCACCCTCTAAACTTGAAGTTATGCTTAAAGATTTTATTAGTAAACAAACTGCTTTCAATAAAACTATTGAGGAGAAACTCTCTAATGCTGAAAGAAATATAGCATCATTGGCTGAAGCTCAATCTTCTTTGAATAAAATGACTGCTAAACCCAAAACTAATGAGAATCCCTTTGCAACTACTAATGTCATACAAGTTAGAATTAATGAAAATGTTAGACTATTAGCTGAATTGCATGCTAAGTGGGAAAGAGAAGATGAAATTGCTAGAAACATTAGTGTTTCTACTATCACTACCACTAGTGTCGAGGCTAGTAATAGCTCTATTACTTTAGATGATAATTATGATTTTGATCTTGATGGTTGCAATATCTCTGAAGTTATTAAGTTCCTACAAAAACTTTCTAAAAGTCCTAATGCTAGTGCTATGAATATGGCCTTTACAAAACACATTACTGATGCTCTCATAAAGATTAAAGAAGAAAAGATGAAACATAAAGCTTCTATTCCTATGAAACAAGAAGATGGTTGGGAACCCATCATTAATATGAAAGTGAATGGTTTTGATTTCAAAGCTTTATGTGATCTTGATAGTAGTGTTTCTATTATGGCTAGAAGGATTTATGATATGCTTGATTTTCCACCATTGGAAGATTGTTATTTGAATGTCCCACTTGATGATAATGCTAAAAAGAAACTCATGGGGAGTATTAATGATGTTCTTATTATGGTTAACAATGCCTATGTCCCTGTTGATTTCTATGTTTTGGATGTTGAATGCAATGCTTCTTGTCCTATTACTTTGGGAAGACCTTTTCTTAGAACTGTTGGTGCCATCATTGATATGAAAGAAGGCACCATTAATATCAACTTCCACTCAAGAAAGGTATAGAACACTTCCCTAAGAAGAGAGAGACGATTTCTTTTGCCTCTCATATGAAAACACAATTTTCTCTTAATGCTTCTTCATTTGAGAACACTTGATTCTTTTTCTTGCTTCTTATGCCTAACTTAAAGGCGTTAAAGAAAAGTACTTATTGGGAGATAACCCAAAATTTTTAGATGAGGCTTGGAAGTTATTACTTCAGTAATAACCGCTCCTTATCCTTTTTATTTGCTTTTTGTGCCAAGAGTAACCTCTAATGAGAGAGAAGTAATGATTGAGAAAGTTGTTGTCCCGAAACAGATTTCTGTGCTTCACCGTAAAAATTCGTGTAAAATCTCTGTACGTCCTTTTGAGGCGTGAATTCTTATGCTTCGGCCCCAGGTTGTTATCTAACTTTCGTTAGTTCAGCACTTTTCGATTTGAGCAACAGAAGGTTTTCGAAAAATTCATATTTACCTGCTTGTCTGTTTTGACAGATTTCTGCCATTAATTGCATTTGCTTCTTGTTGGTTCCTTTTTGAGTTCTTTTGGGGAATTGAGATTTTTGAGGGAAGTGCTATAGTAGCTTGTGTTTTAATGGAAGTTTTATTGATGTTGGAACTGAACCTAAAGACTTATTATCTTGAGTGCACTAATGTTGCTAATAAAGATTGTGTGAAGTTTTATATGAAGGAAAAATTTCAGGTGTATGGAAGGAATGAGTAATGAGATGAAGGATGGACTAAAGCTCAAGCTTGGGGATGCCACGCGTTTCACCCCAAGAAATATCCAAGAAGTACAAGCGTCAAATCTTGGGGATGCCCAAGGCATCCCCTTCTTCATCAATAAAAATTCCAGGTTTCTTCCAAACACTTCATTTTTATTGTTTCATGCACAGTTGTGTTGTTCTTGGAGCGTCTTCTTTTTCGTTTTCGTTTTGGTTGTTTGCTTTGTTTTCTTAGTTTGCTGAATAAATTGGTTGGACCCCCTCTTTCATGCATTGGTTTTCAAATAGTTTGGTTTGAGTTGGAAAAGAGTAGCAAAGTTCATGCTTAAGTGGTAAAGGGAGCTTGTTTTTGACCGTGGCCTATGCTTTGTCATGCCATGCTTGATATTGTTTTGGCTTTATGCTTAGTATTCTTTGATGTATCATGACTTGTTATAAACAATTGAGATTTCTTAATGTGCCTTTGAAGAATCATGCGTTGTTTTAGCATATTAAAGCATAGTATTGTGGTATTCTCCTTTGATGCTTTATTTGGGTTGACTTGGCACATACTCACACCATGTTATGACTATCCCAAGTCACCATAGACTTTATGATCCTTTAGTTTTCGACTTGTAGTATCACTTTATGCTTTTATTAATGATGTTTTGTCGCTCTGCATGATTATGGCCATTATTGCTCTCTTAGTTGGTCGCTCCCAGTCTTTTGCTAGCCTCCATAACCAAGTATGAGTTCCACTCATGCATCCAATTCCTAAAACCAAGTTATTCCAAAGAGTCCACCATACCTACCTATTAGCATATGCTTTTCCATGTATATTCATGTTTTTATCTACCTTCCGAATTAAACTTGTTATGAGAAAACTAGTGATTAAAGCTCTCACGAACTTGATGGCACACTTTACTTTTCTTGCCCTTAATAAACTTGAACCATTGTGTCGTCTATGTTGTATATGCTTGCACTTATATGTTGGGGATTAGCAGAACCATGCTGTCATGGGGAACGCTTTCAACATTGCACTTGTACTTTGTACCTAGTTGATATCATGCTCTTTTGTCTATGGATGTCGTCGGTGTGAAATGAAAGGGGAGCTTGTAAGTACATGGAGTTATGTATTTGTGTTAGAGAAACGCCTAGGCCGCTGGTCTAATCCATGCTGTCATGGTGGAAACCTGCAGCATAACCATAATGAGATGTCTATGAAGCATTCTTCTTATAAAAAAAAGAAGAGTCCGATATTGAGAAAAAAGAGAAAAAAAAGAGATATGAGAAACGAGGAAAGAGAGAAAAAATCACCATATTCCCATGGTAAATAAGAAGATTGCTGAGATGCTCGTTGTCTGCTTGCCTTGTCATTTTGATATGGGGATTCTTCCGTATCATCGGGCAAGGGGTACCCCATTGGCGGTTCTCTATGATACACATGTACTTAGTATGACAAGAACTTATCGGTAACTAAACTTGAGTAGCATGAGGAGCGACCCTCGTATTCAAGGGACATGAGATTTCCAACTTATACATCATCAAGCATATACACCATAGTTTGTTCACTTTAACCTTAATCACTTCAAGATGCTTATGATAGGGGCAATGAGAGCCGAAAGCTAAAAAGTACCATAATTTTTGGAAGCTGTTTATGAGACTTGAATCCCTACTTCCTTCTATGAAGGCCTTTCTTTTACTTTTATGTTGAGTCTCCACCTTCTATGTTTATGCACCTACTTTGAGAGCATAGTGGCCATTCTTAGTTCTATGTGCATTGTCCCAAGACTTGTTGATTGATGCATAGCTTTGATATTGCTTGTCTTAAACTATTTGTATCTAGTCACTCTTATGAACTTTGAAGGTGTCCTATGCATTTATGTTCGCTACTCTATGAGGGACAAGCTGAATGACACTATGCTATGTTTTCTTTATGTGAAACAAAGAAACGTCTTGCAAAGCATTGTTATTCATGAATCTTTTGTTTGTGCCTTTTCATGTTGCAACATAGTTGCTATGTCTTATTGTTAGAACTTTGTCTTTCATGCTATGTTGAAGTACTACGATCCCAGCTATCATTGTTTTACAAATACTTTGATCAAGATTATGATGGTGCATGTCACCACAAAAATTATTCTTTCTTTTTATCACTTACCTACTCGAGGACGAGCAGGAGTTAAGCTTGGGGGTGTTGATACGTTGCTAACGTATCCATAATTTTTGATGTTCCATGCTTGGTTTTATCTACTTTCTTGTGTTTTGTCCACACTTTGGAGTACTTTCTATACACTTTCTTGGACTAACCTATTAACAAGAGCCACAGTGCCAGCTGCCTGTTTTCTGCTGTTTTTGGTTCCAGGAAAGTCAGAAAATGAATATTCTCAGAATTGGACGGGACAAAAGCCAAAGTCAGTTTTTCACCGAGGGACACCCAGAGCCAGAATACGAGACGGAGAGGGGCCAGGGGGCCACCACACCACCTGGCCGCGCGGCCCATCCTGGCCCGCACCAGGGGTGGTCTGGCCACCTCCGGCACCCCCTCGGCCTCCCCTTTCAACTATAAGATGCCTCTGATACAGAAACCCTAAGTACCCCGATCAAAATTCCACGAAAGAGTCTGTAGCCGCCGTCATCTCCATCCCTAGATCGGGAGGGATCTGAAGCTCTTCCCGGCACCCTGCCAGAGGGGAGAATTCACCCTGGAGGCCTTGTTCATCAGCATGCAAGCCTCCGATGTGATGCGTGAGTAGTTCAACTCTGGACTACGGGTCCATGTAGTAGCTAGATGGCTGGTTCTCCTCCTTTGTGCTGTCATGTTTAGATCTTGTGAGCTCCGTTCATGATCAAGATCATCTATTTGTAAATCCTACATGTTGTGTTTGCGGGGATCCGATCGGTTTTGAGATGCTATTTCAGATTGATTATTGATTCTATCATGTCTTTGTTATTTGTGACCTTGCATGCTTTCCGTTTTTAGTAGCTATCTTGGCCAAGTAGATGCTAGCAACTCCAAGAGTTAGTATTTATGCTCGATAGTGGGTTCATGTCTCTAGTAATCTGGGGAAGTGACAGAAATCTCTACGGTACTAGATGTGCTGTTACTACTAGGGAGAAAACAACAATCCTTTGTTCATAGAACAATCATATTGTTTACTTTACACGCAATGCGTAATGCAATTATCCGTTGCTTGCAACTTAATACTGGAGGGGGTTTGGATGATAACCTGAAGGTGGATTATTAGTCATAGATGCAGTTGCATTACAGTTTATGTATAATGTTGTAATGCCCAATCAAGTCTCAAAGGAGTCAAGATGAGTAGTATGTGCATGATTGCTTTCTCGATGTTTGTCAATTGCCCTGCTGTAATTTGTTCACCCAACATGTCATCTATCTTAAGGAGGGCCACCACTAGTAAAACTATGGACCCCGGTCCTTTCTTTTACTATCAATCTACAACTGTTTACTGTTTTCTGTTTACTTTCTGCAAACTATTACTTTCTTCCACTCGATACGTTTAATCCTTTGTTTTCAGCAAAACCGGTGAGATTGACAACCTCATCGCAAGTTGGGGGCAAAGTTCTGTGGTTGTGTTGTGTAGGTCTCCACGTTGCTGCTAGCACCGGTAGTGCGCCCTGCCAAAGTTCAGCTAGCAACACCTTTGAGGTGTTTCCTTGCTCCTACTGGTTCGATTAAACCTTGGTTTCATAACTGAGGGAAAACTTGCTGCTGTGCTCATCATAGCTTCCTCTTGGGGTTCCCCAACGGGCTCGATATATTTTGGGCTTAGCAAGGTATCATAGGAGAAATAGAGAGAGAGAACCCGGAATAGTTCTGGGTAACATCCGATGTGGATCGGAAGGGGTCCGGAAGGTGTTCTGGAGTGAAGGAATAAGATAATATGTGTATTTGAATGTTAATTGGAGAATTAATAAAGGAATCCCAATGCTAATAGGCCTCACCCGAAGGGGATGCCCAAGAGGAAAGCCGCCTAGGGAGAGGGGGCCAGCCGGCCTGGGCTCAGTGGGCCGCCCAGTGGAACCCACTTAGGGCCGGTGGCTACCCCTAGGTGGCTGGCGGGTGTGGGGATTAGTCCCACACCGCTTGGCCCCTGGGTGGTGTGCCCCCCTCCTACTATATATAGGGGTCTCCCTTCCCCTTTGGAACCAACCCATTACCTCTCATTCTCTCTCTCATCCATTGAGGACTTCTCCGGAATATTGGGGAGGACCTCGTGGATAGTGAGTTCTCCACCTTCACACTACCGTCGTGTGATTAGCGATCTGGCATCTACTTCTTCCGCTGCTCGGCTAGATCAGAGTCCGGTTGATGTCACCTACACGGGACATGTGACGAACTTCGGAGGCACCACACTTGAGGTGCTGCTCGTCTTCATCAATATATGCCTTCCTGCTTAAGGCATGCCTCGGTCTTCGAAGGTATGAATACCGTCTTTCTCTTCCATTGCTTATGTCTACATAGTATATATCCTGGTATTAGCGTTTATGTAGATAGAATTTTTTTGTTTTATACTATGGAACCCCTTCACATTTTTATAGTAGCAACACCTGAAATGTAAAGAGACAAACACTTAACGCTTAGCTCCCCGGCAACGGCGCCAGAAAATAGCTTGATGTATGCAAGTGCACATATCGTTTGTAGCTAGTTTTCAAGTATAGATATCGATCCCATAGGGAGCCCAAAGGCAAGTGTTTATGGTGAAGTCTCTGTCACACCCAAAGTGGTCACAGGTCTTCGAGTGAATTGACTACAAGTGTAAAAATGAGAATGAGATTTGGATTAAACAGGATGTATTTAAATAAAACTAAAATGTAAACTTCGGAAATAAAAATCATAAAAGTAAAGAATGATTCGGTTGTTTGTTGTTTTCTGCAGATGATGAAAAAGGCGCGGGGAGATACAGTTCATGGCGATAGTGAATGTGCCATATGGACGAGTGATAAATGTAACAATTGTAATCTTATAAATATATGTGTAGGCGAGCAACCCATAATTAGCCGGAACTCCTCTTGGTAGATTTGATCCCAACTTCAATAATCCTACTAGTCTGTTACCAAAACCATAGTCAGACACTAGACGATTAAGACCCTTCAGGTCACTTAGTGATTAAGCTCCTTGGATCGGACTAATGCAATAAGCACGGTGGTTCCTCGTTATCCTCGGGTCTACTAATTTTCCATTGATGTCTCCGTGTCACTCGGGGATCATCGGTCTGCTTGCGAACAAGATCCTATCCATGTAGAACAAAGTATCATGTTGTCTGGGCCCTTAATTAGACAACAAGCATTAGGCATCCCACAGATAGTACACATAATATAGTAATTAAAATAAATCACAAACTAATGGAATATATGAAGGCACATCACATCTCACCAACCCCTTACATCTCCCACGCCCAAGGAACTTACTCACACATGAGAGAAGAAAGCATCATCAATATAATTAAATTAAGGGAGTTCTTCTCGATATTACCATGGAGATCCACAATAAGAATAGAAAAGCAATCCAACACAATTCAAGATGGAAAGAAACAATCTCAAACCCTAGTATTGCAAAGTGAAGATATCTCTCTCTCAAGTACAAGTGATGGCTATGGGGGTGTAGTGGCTAGGAGGTCGAAGATCGTGGAGCGAGATGAAGAACGTCTCGTCCTTCTTCTCCGGATCTCTTCTTTCTCCCTTCTGGATGGTGCGGTGACTGCTGTGTTGTGTTTTCGTCCGTGGTCCCTTCATGGAAATTGTCCCTTTTGACAAGACAGAGGCGGCGGCAACTATACGGCCAGAAAATATTCCCGCTGTATAGTTGCTTATTAAAGCCTCTGTACGCTTCCCTCGATTTCTTCAAAGAGAGACTTGCTTGTTTTCGCCTGAATATTATGTTTCTCTAGTTAAAACCCTCTGTTGACGCTCAGAACCTGAAACACATATGAAAAACCAAGTTTTCTTTGCTATCAAAGTATTAGCGTTAGGTAAAGCTAGAAAACAATCAAATCCGGGAGAAAACAATCAATAAAAACCATCAAAAATGTGTCAAATCTCACAACTATCAGCCTCCCGAGTGGATTTCTCCGTGGAACTGACAGCATCCACAACTAAATTGGAGGCTCCCGAGTAGGACAACAAGCTGTCACAACAAATCAAGTTTCACAATGGGGAAAATGAGATCTAGGATTTCCAAAGAAACTCTAGATGCAAGGGGCCCTCAAGTGAATAAGGGGGAAATTCAGACCGCTTCGGTGATGATGTATATTAAGACCTTCTCATTCGATCCTCCAAATATCAAGACCTTCAGATGGTTGAGTGAGGTGATCTTTTGAATTTGGTGACTCATGAAATACTGTGCTTGCGTGGGGGAATCGAGCAACTCCCGTTTGAAGATGGGGAGGGGTATTTGTACCCCCTCCCGAATTGTTGCCGTCTGGAGTTGTAGGGGCTGGATAATCCGTCTCAAGTGGGTCTGGATAATCCGGCCTAGGCAAAGATCCAGCCCGGAGCAAAAATTCCGCCCAAACCTCCGCCCCTTCTCTACAAGCCACGCAGCTAGTTCTTAGCGAAATTCCCAGGGGGCAGACAATCCGGCCCACTGGGAGGGGCAGATTATCTGGCCTGGGCAAAAGTCCGGCCCTGGCCGAAAATCCAGGCCAAATATCCACCCCCATATCTGAGAGTCGCGCCCTCTAGTCTTTAGCCGATTATGGGGAGGGCAGATTATCCGGGTCTGGCTGAGGCTGGATTATCCGGCCTGGGCAAACATTCAACCCAGAGCTATCCGGCAAGAATACCAGCTCCCATATCCGAGAGCCGCACTCTTAGTCCTTATCCAAAATCGCCAGGGGGCGGATTATCCGGCCCTCGCTAGGGGCGGATTATCCAACCTAGCAACCTTGATCATGTTGAAATGAGAAGGGGCTCTTTTTCACTATTTTTGGAAGGACGATGCTGACATATGTAAATGATATTTTGTATCTGCAGCACTCAACACACAATTAGAAAGTCCATGATATTGTTATCTGACACACAAAATACTAGAGATCAAGAAATGTTTTTTGAGGTGGAAACAAACACGAGCCATGAGCTGGAAGAAGCGGTTCATGATAGAAGAGGGAGCAAGACGGTGTCTACGACTTGACGTGTAAGACAATTATAGTAGACCGTCTTATATAGAAACTCTATGACATACCATTATAGACCGGATCTGTAACCCTTGACCTGGTACAAATATAAAGCGGGTCGGCTCACTGTTGAGGGTATCAATCAAACAATCGCATACACAAACCCTAGCAGTCGACTTGTCACCTTAGCACTGAGCTAAGTCGGCGATACTTTGTAATCAATCTACTATCATCAATACAAACAAGTAGGAGTAGGTCTTCACCTCTACGCGAGGAGCTGAACGTAGGTATATTGTGTGCCTATCTCGCACTTGAAGTCCTCCATTACGCACCGCTCCACCCTACATAAGCCACTCCCGATGGCTAATGTCGTGAATTTTACACGACACTTTGAGTCTCTTAAGTCATGTTGAGTACCATTTGTACTCACTTGTTGTTTCTACATTAGTAGGTGTAATGAAGGACGATGCTAGCAGGTTTATCCGTCCTCTTGGCATGGGCTGGAATATTGACGTCATCATCGTTTATCTTCATGCTTATGAGGCCCTTATCCGTATTCGGATGCTATTTTGATTCCAGTATGATTAGTAATTTTATAATTTATTCATTTTTTTAACTTGACTCGTTGAAGCTATTATATATATATTGTTTTGTGGGTTTCGTCGTGTGAACTATTATAACGTTACTAATAATCCACCCACATAGCGTGTATGTTGCGATGTCCTTATTGTACTTGTTGGACGTCTTTGAATCATTATTATGTAAATTTTGGCAGAAACGTTGACACTGTATAGTGCAGAAAATCCAATTTAACTCATCGGTGTGAATGAACACATTTTTCTATGTTAAAATATTTAGAAAAATTATCCACATGTACATCTAGATATTCTATGTTGGCACAAAGTTTAAAAAAAAAGAATATTTTTATTTTGCATGTAAAAAGAAAATTCTAGATGCTCCAACATGTTTATTATTGGATTTTTTTACATAAAATGTTCTTTTTGCACGTGGTTCCAACACAGAATGTCCGGATGTGTATGTGAAATTTTCTTTCAGACTTTTTTAACATTTAATTTTTTTTTTAATATTTTTGTTATAATAGGTTTATTTGCACCCACAAGTAAAAACACCACCTCCCTATCCCAATATATTACATATATAAAACACGACTATAATTTAGTAGGATAGAATATGTCCCCCTATATCTTGTTCTACCTGGGACTAGCGGGGAATGCCTCAAGCACCTTCTTAATGGGCCGTATCAACCAGACCAAAAATAGGTATAGTTTTACTTTTTCATGTTTCCTTTTTATTTTATGTTTTAGGTAAAAATTTGTATATTAATATTTTTATGAAGTATATTTCAAAAAACTTCAGATTTTTAGAAAAATGTTAAAATTTGGAAAAAGTACACATCTAGAGAAATCAAATTAAAAAAATTCAGATTCTGAAAGAGTTCAGATTTGAAATTTGTTGCAATTTTGAAAAAGTTCAAATTTTAAAAACGGCCAAATTTTAAAAACTGTTCGAATTTGAAAAACATGAAAACCATTCGATAAAATAACCAAACCAGCAAGAACCACCTAGAAAAAACTCCTGCCACGCTAGTGGGTCATGGCCCAAATCGCTAGTGACATAGGTATGCTCACGGATACCTGTCTCTAGCCTTCCTGGCTTGGCCCAATAGGAGGCTCATACGATGATCTGCAAAGGCTCCACGAAGCCCACTACAACTTGGTGAATACGAAGCCCATGAATTTACCAACTCCAGGCGTGTCAAACAAGAAGAAGCTTCTAAACTGAAAAAACGTAGAGTTAGAATCCAACTTGCAATCGACGCGGTATGGTACCCCAGACCTAGCCTCTTCATATAAAGGCTAGGAGGGGCTAATGAGGAGGGAACCTTACATACAATCCATTGGATATACCAGATCCAATCTGCGCATTCATAGCCATCTCAGCAACTTGTAATTTTCATTCTCAATCAAGAACATACAAGCATGAGTAGGATTTTTTCACTAGGGGCCTGAACCTGAATAAATCGTGCCCCCTTGTTTGTCTGTCAACCGACGAAGTCACCAGCGCATATCACCTTCCTGAAAACCCAAGTCTAAGTATGGGCATTGTTGCAGAGACGCCACGTCAATTGACGCTGTATGTAGAAAACCCGTGCACTAATTTTGCGACTTTGGCGGTTCCATCATCGACGATCTACGGTTTGTTAGCTTTCAGGGAGCAGATCCACCTCGGCTCCTTCAACTTCACTCTGCACTCGCCAGCCTCGCACCCAGCCTTCGACTCCCTTGATGTTGGGAAGGATCTAATGATCGATGACTTGGGCTTCCATGTCGGCAAGGTGGACACACTATACCTCCTGGATCCGATTTGTCCGGGTCCGGTGGAACCGGCATCACCATCGATTGCCCCTGCTTCTTGGGTGCCACCTCCTCTTGGAGAGCCCGACTTCACCACACCGCCGGACTACATCACCAACTATGATATCTACCACGACAAAGATGATCTGCTCGTGGATCATGACTATATCAACTCCGATCTCGAGAGTAGAGAAAGCAATGCCTGCCCAATGCGCTACTTGTGTGCCATGTCAACCCTGATACATGGGCAGTGACAGAACTGGCTCGGATGGAACGGGATGAGCCGGCAATGGCGGTGATGATGGGTGCATTTTTTTAAGCATATTTACCTTATGTTTTTGCATGAGTAGTGGTAGGATTTTGGTATTTTATGGCGCTCGCGTGTACCTTTTGTGCATGCTTCCACAGGATCCCAAAATATTGAGCCATTGGTGAACATATCACTTTGAGCTGTCATATTGGACAAAAATATGATATTTTGATGCACCTAGGAGAAAAGGCATCACAAAGAGGAACTACTAAAGGTTTAACAAGCATCGGTATGTGAGGACCCCACCTATACCGTGCACCCGTACCGTATGGAGGCCGCTTCGCCTCGTCAAATAATCTCACCACACGAAGACAGATCAGACATTCGATATTTAGAGATACTAGAACACGCAGAAACCTCAACTTTGAAAGGGATCTGTAGGAGAAACTTGTAGAGGGCATCATCCTCATTGCTATACGGATCATTGGAGGCCAAGACATCATACCCATCATCAACCGCCGCATCTTAATTACCATCACCATTCCCATCTCATTTACCTCCCATCTCGTTGTAATTAGAGTAAATACTAGCGTAGATTATTTTGGCTCAAACTGCTATCCACGTCGTCCCGATTCTTATAGGCCGTGGGATAGACGCTGAGGACACATGACGACGTCACAACGGAGCCCTGCTATCCTGTGAGGCGGGTCCCGCTGTAGGCCAGGGCGAAAGATTCCATACCGCGGATGGGTGTACCATGTGAAGTCGTACTCCGTGTCGCTGGAAGGTGGGACGCACGCACGACATGGGCCCACCATTAGCGTATGCGGGTTGGAGCGTGTGCGGTGAGAGGCATTCCCTTCTCGACAACACTTCGCACCCGCCAGGTTACGGGGCCCACCAAGAACTGACGTGGTGCGTCGAAAGTCATGGATGGAATCGATTTATGGCGCCGGAGAGCTTTCTTCGCAGTGTAGATCGCCTACATGTGAGCTTCGCCCGTACTCTATGGATATACGTGTAAGCCGACGTCGTGGCACTTGGACCCTTTCCAGACGCGTTTTTCATGGTGGATAGTCGAGGTGACAGCGCAGGCTATAGACATACGCGTTTTTGCTTGGTGGGCTACAACCAAGCTAGGTGTGTAGGCTATAGGCATATACGGGTTTACGTGGCCATTGGCGATGTGGAGGCATGGAGTCTTACCAGTACTATTTCTATGCGCCGGACGAATGAGCTGGCAGCCTATGATGTACGCATCCGTGGTTTCTCGTGGCGGAGATCCTACATGGACGAGTAGACTATATAGGTTGGCACGTGTTCTCGTGGTGATATAGTACGGTGTGCCCCACTTGCGCAGAAGAGTGCATCTCCCCTGTGTAGAATGCACGACAGGGTCCTTGCCTCACTCTTACGGGTATGAAACATCCCCCTCTTCGTTACTTCTCACATCATTTTTCTTTTTCTTGTTCCTCACCGCGGCTAGATTTGGTGGCTCGCCGTCCTTTACCTAGCTAGGCTCGACCACCCAAACAATGGCATAGCCGTATCCGGCGCATTTTGGGTGCCGGCATGGTTGCTTTTAGGTGGAGTGGCGTTGCAAGCGAGAGCTCGCCCATGTAAAATACACCGATAGGTTAGGTACATGTTTTAGGCATACGCGCCGCGACCTAAATCTTGCCGGTGTTTGCTGCGTAGATAGGATAGCTATTCGGATGCGGTAGTTTGGTAGATTAGGTATACTGGTATGTATATGGTAACGATGCACTGAACATGTTTGGTTCTATGCGTCCATCGCCGTGTCGATGCCTATCCGCCTGACTATCGATATTTTCAGGTCTGTCGGTGGCTCTCGACACGGTGATGTGTGGCACTGATGTCTACATGTTTCTGTCCGCGGTAAGCGCTCTCATGCCCCTACCGCTATTTCTCTCTCTTTTCTTTTTAGCTTTTATTCTATTTTCTGACCGTTCTCGTTTTATATTTGCTCCATGTTTTCCATCCTGTTTCGTTTTTACGTTCTATTTTCTTCTTTCTCTCTTTTCTTCTCGATTTTTTCCTTTTTGGCACTAGGTCCTTGCCTCCGGTTTCTTTTCTATATATTTTTCGATACTATTTTCTGTCCTTTTCCTTTTTGGACTTTCTAGTGTTATTTGGTTCTTTTTAACTCGAAGTTTTCTCGTGTTTGTTTGCCTTGCTATTTTTGTATGATTTTTCTGCTTCTTACGCGTTTGTACGCATCAGGAGTAAAACGCTAAAGGTATAAAATGAAATGAACGCTCTCGCGATCATCAATGATGAGCAAATATGATTGACCACGATAAATACGTACCACTCTTGCAAATATAAATGATGAGCAAACTCTCGAGACATAAATGACGAACAAACGTGATCGAACGCTATAGCTGGCTGGTGGCACGAATGACAGACAACTTCGTTACCATTTACAGAACGCCTAGATGCCGCAGTTAATTCATCCAAGATGTAGCGTCCAAGATGGATGATGATTGTGCGTTGCTGATGAGGTTCTTTATGCGACTTCTCGCTATAGTCGATGGCAGAATGATGGTTGCTGCATCCAAGCCACATGAAAGCTGTTTAAGTCATCAACATTGTACCTTTTTTCTTTTGCACTTTCTACTATTTGCAGTATAAAATATAAATCTAGATCATGAATATGTAAAGTGATTTATATGAATAAGCCATGTGTGCGTGTTCTATGTACGTTTACCACAAGAACGTTTGTTCTAATATATGTACGTGTATGAAATGAAAATAGTTTGTGTACTAGTTTATACTATGTGTGCTTTCTGGGTTCTTATGTTTGTACGATGTTTCTACTTGATGTTTAGACTTTTCGTTAGTTTATACTTTCCATCTCACAGTTTGGTCTTACAGGAAAGCCATGTGTGTATTCTATGCATGTTTACTACATGAACGTATGTGGGTTCTTATATTTGTACGGTATTTCTGTATTGCCATTTAGACTTGCGATCTTAAAGTTTTGTTTTACAGACGTGCTTGTACTACGAGTAGAACTATATAAGCGAGTACGATTTTGGAATGTAAAAATTCATCTCCACCGCAAAAACGCATCGTGTACCTCGGAATGCACGTCAGACAACCTCAGAATGCACCGAAGAGGAAAATCTTTGTCCTTTGTTGTCGAGCTTATGGTGTCTATGATGTCGTCTGAGATGAAAAGAATGGTATAAAGAATCATCCATTATAAACAATGACGCACGTATAATAACATTGTGATATACGGAATTGGCACTGACTCAACCGCACACTATGTTCTTCTGAAGAATCTCATAGGATTTAGTGGTGCGAGAACGGTTTCCAATCGCAGAGAAACACACGATTTAAAAACAACGCGCTATTACTTAGCGTTCCGAGGCCAGATATTTTCTCTTACATGTAGATATAGCGCGATCATACAATAAAGCGTACCGTGTACCGATCGCGCCCCGGGGGCGCAGAGAGAAGTCTAGTTTCAATTACTATTGTGGATTTGCACCTTTTATCATCCATATACTTGTATTAATTTCATATATCCATGATTATATTGTCGATTGCTTCCATAATTGAGTAGTTTACCCTGTTTTGGGGGAGATGGAGAAACCCTAGCAATATTATAATATCAAATAAATATAATCTATAACTTTGATTCATGATCATGTGTTGGTTTTCTCTCTAGTTATTATGTGAACTGGACCATGTATTATTTGCATTCAGGTATAGAGAGAGAATTGCCGTTGGTTATATGGTAGTGCTTACGTTGCTAAGTGACATAACGTACCGACGTGCTATTTATATGGTCAAGAGGGATAATGAGAGATTCACTAAGCTCATATCAATATCCGTGGGAAAACCCTTAATTGTTATGGATCAGAGTGGCTAACTTACGATCATCATAGTGGTTATTAGGGATAAAATAATAGATGTCTTTGTGTGATCATTCATTTATGAAGCTCACTCCACACATGTCATGAAGAAATACATAGATTTATCCGAATCATGATTAATACCAATGCTAGAGGTGTATCCTACAATCCTCTAGAACACTTGTCCCTACTACAGTTTCATTACCATTCACGTCACATTTGTCTGCTTATTTATTTACTCTTTAATCTTTCCTTTACACGCAAAACAAGCTTATTAAGAACACTCTTACTTCAGATCCAAGGCAGCTTACAGGCATTTCTTGATAGATAGTGATAAGAGGAATTAAGACCTTCACCAAATAGCTCTTCGTGATTCCATACTCTTACTTTTGAAAATAGCTACAACATTCTTGTGCACTTGTAGTCATGAAGCTATTTTTGGCACCGTTGCCGGGGAGCTAAGCGCTTTTGGTATTTGTTCTTAGTTGCTAATTATTATTTATTTTACTAAATATGTTTACTAGTTTGAGGTAAACACCATGACTGCGCTTGGGCTTATGAACAAGATGTACGCAATTGAATACCTCGGGAGGTTTAATAGATCCTATGTGAATGAATTTACGAGTGAAAGCACTAAAGAGTATGAGGTCAACCCTCATTTATTTTCCTTATACATGAAAGAAGATTCATATGAGACGATCATGATGAAGATCGTTATACTCATTTAAATCATTTTACTGAGATATGTTGAACCCTTAAATTGAAAGGCTATTCTGATGATGAACTGAAACTTAAATTGTTTAGCTAATCTCTAACTAACACTACTTTTGATTGATATAGGATTTGCCCTACAAAATCAGCAAGTACTTTGGAAAAGATGGAAGGAGAATTCATATCTCGCTTTTATCCTAAGGTTAAGTTACCTAGAGCGAGACGAGCAATTACAAACTTCAAGAATCTCCTCGGTGAAGGTTTGGTAAGAGTCTACAAAAGGTATAGGAGTATGATTAAAAAATATACCCATCACGATTTATCGAAATGGTATGTTTTACATTTTTCTATGGATGACTTAATCAATATAATAAGAATGAAACATATCTAGATTCAGGTGGATCTTTTATGGAATTCACTATAACACAAGCTTGGGCACTTCTATAAACAATTTGCTATAATAGTTAAACTTGGGATTTTGATTTAGGAGGCGAAGGAGGAATAGAAGTAGAATATGATTGTCTCAATGTTTATAAAGAAACTGGTAATATAAAATAATAGGCTGATGAGTATAGTTTTGATGAAGATATTATTTGAAAATCCTTTAGTCTTTTACAGAACACACTGAAGAACCAAAGAAGGATTGACTTCAATATACTCCGCCACCTAAACCAGTTGAAGTGCAAGTAGTAGCTAGAGTGGTAATTAACCCACCAAGTAAGAGACCTCCCTATGCGGAACCACTTCCTTTTCCTGGACCCTAGAAAAGCATACAATAGGTCAACATCTTGTAGAACAATTGGAGGAGGAACAAAAAGTTCTAAAAGAACAAGAAGAAGTAGCAAAGGTAGAAGAAATTATTCTTGGAAATGTAGAAGAAGAAAGAGAAGTGAGCAAGAAAGAAATATTGGCCATGTTTGCACACTACAACATAGTTGAACTTGACACTGAAGCTACCAAATTCGTTAAAGGAAAGGTAAAAGCTAAAAATATTGGTAAGCCTATTCTTCCATGAACCTTTGGTGAGCCTTCTTACTATGGCCTTTGTGATATAGGAGCTGCTATTAATGTAATTCATTTTGAATTCTATCTAGACACACTACAACACAGTGTTCGGGCCCTAGCGCTTATAGACGATGAGACATAGCCTTACTCGCCGTTCTCGCGCTGGCGCAGCAAAAAAAGCCGCCAGGGATAACTGTGTAGGGGATTCACGAATGGCGGTGGATTTTTTGGCACGACACAACATGATCCGGGGTGCGGCAGAGGATACGCCTTGTTACATTAATGAAGACGACGAAAATTTGGTGCCGCGTACCCGTGAATTATTTGTCGTGTTACACCTTCCAGCATTAGTGAAAGTTAATTAGATTAACAATAACTGATTTACATTGCTAATACCAAAATGACTTGATAATATCAGTTTATTTATTTATATTAGCAATATATATCGTGAGCCCATTTGAACACAACATTTGTTTTTATATTTATATTTTTCATATATTCATAAAATTTCTTAAAAATAAAAAATGAAAACAAAAGATTTCCTAAACACTAAATCTAATTATTGAGCGCCTCTCTATTTTGCTATTCTACGAATTTCTAATAAAATCCTAACGCTAATGACCACACGCGGATCTGCTTCACCCACCGCTGGCATGCCGATGAAGCGCGGATCCGCATCGCCCACCGCTGGTGTGACGACCACGAGCGGATCTGCCTTGCCAACCACTGGCGCGACGACCACGCACGGATCTGCTTCGGCCACCGCTGGCACGATGACCACACATGGATCTTCTTAGGCTATCGCTAGCGCGACGACGCGTGGATGAGCTTGGTTCATGTGCGGATCTGAAGAGGTGTGGCCAATGGAGAAGCCACGCCGAATCGCAAGTGGAATGTGCGGAAGTAGTGGTCAAGATTGGTGGGGTCAGTGGGTGTGCAGCTAGTGAGATCTAGGGTTTTAGTACCAATGTGGGGAATGGAGAGAGTGTGGAGGCGTCGTGATAGTTGAAAGGAGGAGCAAGGGTTGCATATTATATAAGGAAGGATGTTAGGGTTTGACTTATGGGCTCTTCAACAAGTGGGCCGCATGATAAACATGGTTTTCACAACATAATAACACCCTTAATCATCAATAATATTCAGAGATAGGCCATCTAGTTCAATCCTAGCAGGCTCTAGAGATCTCGCAAAATTCAGACAAATATCATGCATCTTCCTTAGTGAAGGCCCAATTTGTCCATTGGCTAGCTCCCTTGCTTCCTTCTCGAACTCTTCTGCCTTGGAGCTATTGCTCAGATCTCCGTCCCTGGTTTCCTTCCACATTTTAACCAACACACGCTGTAGTTGCTTCGAGTGCGATCGATCCTTTCATAACAAGTATGGGTACTTCAGCATTTTGATGTGGCAGCTGAGGATCCTGCGGCATGTGTGCTTGCCATGGAAAGCGACGAGTCTGTGCGGCAATCTGTCACACAAACATCTTTTCTTGTAGCGATATCTCATGGGGACACCATTCCAAGATGGATCAAAGATCCAGCGTGTCACCACATTGTCCTAGGGGAAAGTTCCAAAATGTGTTCATGAGATCTAAGATGATATCCAAAAGGAAACGGGTAAATCGGATCAGAATAGAATTATATAATTAACTTACGTAACCACCACCCGTCAAAGGCTCCATCGCTGTCGGTCGCCGCTACTCCGTCGAAACACCACGATGTAGATCCGTGGAGAGGGATTTGAGAGGGGAGCGTGATATATAAAGTCTTCGCTTCATTGTGGGCCACGCTAGGCAGTGGGACAACCTTATTAACCCATCATCTGGATGTCTTTTCCACTCTCCAGCATTGGAACAAATTCACTAGGCTCTTTAATTGCACGGTGCAAGTGGTAATGCCACCATTGCACAAGCGCGGCATGGTATAGTGCCGCTCTTGCGTGCCACCTACCACGACACCAAAATCCGCCGGCATCGTGTGTGCCATGGCATATAGTGCCACTCTGGCTGCCGAAACAAAGTGGTGGCCCGAAAGCCCTACCGCCGTGTAACCAACTTTTGCCGGTTCTTTTCGCTTATGCCGCGCCAAAAATCCACCAAGTATTGGGGGGTATTTTTGTAGTGACATCCAAGATGAACTTGAACCAACCAAACTCTTGAATACCGATATGACAATTATGCTTGTTGATAAAACACTTAGATTCCCCATGGGAGTCAACAAATATGTTCCAATTTCCATTGGCCGAAATGAATACCGCATTGATTTTGTGGTAGTTGATATGACTACTGACGCTTATTGTCCAATTTTTTTGGAAGAACTTTCTTGAATACCACAGGGGAAAATATTGATTGCAAGAAAGAGATAGTTTCACTCAAGTTTGGGGAAGATGAAATTAAATTCCATTTCTCAAAGTTTCAACACAAGCCAACATTTGAATAACTTGAAGAGCAATAAGGAGAATAAAATACTATTACACATCTTGCTACTTTGTTTTATGTAGAACCAGACGATGATCTAGAAAGAAGCTTGGTTAAAACAATAATATCCCCAAAGGCATTGGTAAGATAGAGATCGATGAGTATCTTGACTCCTCTCCCATAATTGATTCTCCCATGAATGAAGAGTATGAAGTTCCATAGAGAAATGGAGATGAGGAACTTCCACCCCGTGAACTCAAACTTCTTCCTAAAGAATTAAAATATAGGTTTTTAGATGATACTAACAAATACCTTGTTATTGTAAGTTCTAATCTTACGGAAAAGGAAGAAGAGAATATGATGACAATATTGAGAATGCATTGCAAAGCTTTCAGGTATTCTATGGATGACTTGAAAGGGATTAGTCCTTTAATAGCCACCCATCGAATATTTATGGAATAAGGCACTCAAGCAGTTGCAGGTTTTCAAAGAAGGCTAAGACTACAAATGAAGGAAGTGGTGAGAAAATAAATAATTCGCCTCTTAGATGAAGGTATTATTTATCATGTGGAAGAAAGCGGATGGGTATTACCTACTCATTATGTTCCTAAGAAGGGTGGATTTACTATTGTGCCAAATGAACATAATGAATTAGTTCCTACTCGGACTATTCTCGGGGGGATGATCCCCAGATACCCCAACCGGACAAGAAACGGGGCAGTCGGATCGTGTCCGGCTGGCCAGATGCAGCCGAACAAAGCAAGCCAGGCCGGCTATCGCACGGTAGCTGGATCGACAAGAAGCAGCCGACTATGGCGACGTAGCCGGAACCAATCAAGGAGACAGGACGACGTGCGTATCAGTGCACGGTACGCCCTGTACGATGACAAGACCGGCAACTACTCGGCCATACCGAAGACTTTGCGGGGATGACGCAGGAACAGTGGCCCGATGCTGACGACAGGCTCGCACGGCGTCCACTGTGCCTACGACAGCCATACCGCTCATACACTGATGGGACATATCGTACCGGATACTGTAGATGACCAGTCGGCTGGGACCTGCCTATGGGGCCCGCCAGTCGGACTGGCCAGCGAGACCGTTGCCTCTCTGCCTATATAAGGAGAGGCAAGGCATCAGTAGCAGAGGTTGGCCTCAGTGCATTTAAGGTAGTAGCTAGAGAATACAGCCCGAGGAGCACTTGTAGTTCGTATATCCCTCATAGTCAGATCCGGCAGGAGTAGGAGTTTTACCTCATCACGAGGGCTCCGAACCTGGGTACTTCCTGTGTACAGCTATTCTTGCTTGTATCCAATCCCGCCTGCGGACGCCGTCAGTAGCTTCCTTGCTAGTCCCCACACCTCTATCTAACCTTCTTAGGTACTGGCGTTCCCAATACAACGATAGTTGGCGCCCACCGTGGGGCAGAATGGCTTCGACCGGAGTCACGTTCCGCACGGGACCCCGCACTTCAGCTGGTGAGCACGTGGCCTCCGGCCTGGTGTTCACGCTCGGCAAATTCGACTGCGTCATCGACAACGCTTCCTGCTTCGCCGGAACCTCCTTCCCGGCGAACGGCTCCATCCTGCTCTTTGGCGACCTCCCTGTCTATGTCACCACCGTTCCGGAGCGTTTCCCTAGGGAGATCGTCTCTGTCGCAGAGCTACCGCAGTTGGGCGGTAGCGCCTCCGTCACTTCCTATGGCGTGGAGGTCATGATGGCCGGCTCCAGCTCTTATCCCTACCAACCGTGGGAGCGAGGCGCGGACGAGGTTGGAACTTCCACGCCTCCGCAGCCTCGGAATCTGGTAGAGAATGCCATTGATCGGCTCCTGACGCCGGTTAACCTCGGGGATAACCCGGAGGAGGCGGAAACCAACTTCGCCATGGAGAGGCAGATCCTCCTCTAGGAGGCCATGGAGGTGGCGGCAACCCGCAAGCAACTCGAGATCACCCAGCGCGAGTACGACTGCGCGCATGGCTTCACTCCGGCTACCGCGGAGCCGAGCCGGCGCGGCCAGGTACGGCGCCGGGGAGGCGAGCTAGGCGGTAGGATGGAAAAGGATGGGGAGCCGGATCCCGCGCCCGCCCTCATCCGACCCACCTACAACACGCCCATCAAGAAACTGCGCGCGGCGCGAGCCGCGACAGAAGAGCTACCCAATCTGGAGGGCGAGGAGCGAGTCCGCCAGCATGCTCGCGTGCAGGAGCGAGTCCGCATCGCGAATGAACAGGCTGATGCCAACCGGCAGATGCAGGAGGACCCCAGCTACTCTAGGGGGAGCAAGCTGCCTGTCAACAGCAGGGGCGCGCCGTGCGACACCCAGCAGGCGTCCTCCCCTCAGCCGGCTAAGGCCCGCAGCAGGCGTCGCAGCTCTGGCAACAAGGGCCAGCAGCGCTTGGAGCAAACGGTGAACAGCAACCCACCGCCTCCCCCTCCACCAACCGGAGCACCTAGACCCGCCGATTCCCGTCTCTCGGGCCGGGTGGGAGCGCCCAACCCGGATTGTCTGGCCCGCGACCGCATCGAGCTCCTCGCTCAAGAGCGCGTCACAGAAGAAGAAGACTCTACCGGCCTGGTTTGTTTCGGACCCCGCATCCGGAATGAGCCGTTTCCGGGTAAGTTCTCCCTGCCCAGGGACACCCCCAAGTACGACAGCAGCATGAAGCCGGAAGATTGCCTGACCGACTATGCTACGGCAGTCGGCATCGCCCATGGGAACAAGCGCACAGCCGTGCGCTACGTCCCTCTTATGCTAACCGGTGCGGCAAGGATGTGGCTCAACAGCCTCGTGCCCAACAGCATCAACGCCTGGCCGGACTTCGAAAAGGTGTTCGTCCGTAACTTCAATGGCACGTACAAGCGGCTGGGACGCCCACGTGACCTGGCCTTGTGCGTCCAGGGTGACCGCGAGACTGACCGCGAGTACCTCGCCAAGTGGACGGAGCTAAGCAACACCTGCGAGGGCATCCTAGAGAGCCAGGCCATCAGCTTCTTCATTGAGGGTTGCCGAGAAGGCACCATGCTTCGCCACCGGCTACTATGTGACGAGCCAAAAACCATGGCGGAGCTCATGACGGTTGCGGACCAGTACGCCACGGCGGATGCCGCCATGAAGAAGCCCCTCCGAGTAAATGCGGACGGGCGTCCGACTCCTACGGAGTCGGCTCGCGACCGTCTGAGCAATCCGGCTGGCGAAGCCGGATCCTCCGGGTGCCACGGCAACGAAAACCGGTTCCATGGGGACCGCCAAGCCGGACAACTGAAGCCTCGCTACCACGCGCAGCAGGTCAATGCTGTGGAGGGTTCGCCCGACGCACCGGCTAACGATGCAAGGAGGCAGAAGCCACGGCTCACCTTCGACTAGATGTTTGACGGCCCGTGCAAGTGGCACAACGGTCCCTTCAAACCGGCTACACATACCACCCGGAATTGCAGCTGGACCCGCCAGCTAAAAGACCAGGGTAACCAGTCTTGTCTCCCCCCGCCCCATCCTGGTGGACCACCAACACCGGCTAGGGGAGCCAACAATGATGGTAACGGCAGCAACGGCGGCAACAACAACAATGGCTACCCCCAGCCGCACGCCGCCTACCACATCTTCGAGATGGAGCTGGACGACAAGCACAGCCGCAGGCGACGCTCCAAGGAGGTCAACGCCATCATCTCTCCGGTCCCCCAGTATCTGAACTGGTCGGAAACCCCCATCACCTGGAGCCGTGCAGACCAGCCAGAGCAGATGCCGACTCCCGGGGGCTACTCCATGGTGCTCGATCCCCTCATCGTCTCCAACGCGCGTACCTGCCGTTTCTCGCGCGTCCTCATCGACGGAGGCAGCAACCTCAACCTCCTCTACTAGTCCTCGCTGGAGAAGCTGGGCATTCGCGAATGCGACCCGCGCCTGACTACCACAACGTTCCACGGCATGCTGTCGGGACCAGCTTGTGCCCCGCTAGGTAAAATCCAGTTGGACGTCATCTTCGGGACTGAGGAGAACTTCCGCCACGAACCGATCTGGTTCGAGGTGGTAAACCTAACGAGCTCCTATCATGCTCTCCTCGGGCGCCCCGCCCTCGCCAAGTTCATGGCCGTCCCCCACTACGCATACCTCAAGACGAAGATGCCAAGACCCAACAGCGTGATCACCGTGCGCCTTAGCCGGTTCCAAACTAGCAGAGGCCCTCATCATAGCCGAGGAAAAGCGTGTGATCATGCGCAATATGGCCATGGCCCAGCAGGACATACCGACTAGCAGCAAACCGACTGGAGAGGGAGCCTTCCAGCCGGCAAAGGAGACGAAGAGGATCCTACTCGACCCCTCCGACCCGACCAAGTTCGTCACCACTGGTGCCAACTTGGACAGAAAATAGGAAGGCGCGCTCGTCGACTTCCTCCGTGAGAATCGGGACATCTTTGCATGGTCACCCAAGGACATGCCAGGTGTACCGAGGGAGTTCGCCGAGCACTCACTTCATGTGCGGCCGGATGCCAAGCCGGTCAAGCAACCTCTGCGCCGATTCGCAGAGGAGAAGAGGAAGATAATCGGTGACGAGATCACCCGGCTCCTTGCAGCCGGGTTCATCATGGAAGTATACCACCCGGACTGGCTGGCGAACCCAGTCCTAGTGCTGAAGAAGAACAAGACCTGGAGCATGTGTATCGACTACACCAGCCTGAACAAGGCATGCCCGAAAGACCCCTTCGCATTGCCCCGTATTGATCAAGTCATCGATTCCATGGCCGGCTATGATTTGTTGTCTTTTCTAGATTGCTATTCCGGTTACAATCAGATCCGGTTAAACCTGGATGATCAGATTAAGTCATATTTTATCACCCCCTACGGGGCTTTCTGCTACGTAACCATGCCTTTCGGTCTAAAGAATGCAGGCGCTACCTATCAGCGCTGCATGTAGAAGTGCTTGCACTCACAGATAGGCCGAAACGTGCATGCTTATGTGGACGATGTGGTCATCAAGACCAAGGAGAAGCGCACCCTCGAAGATTTAGGAGAGACATTTGGCAACCTCCGCCAGTACCAGATGAAGCTTAACCTAGAGAAGTGCGTCTTCGGAGTGCCATCCGGTAAGCTCCTCGGTTTCCTCGTATCCCAACGAGGCATCGAGGCAAATCTGGAGAAGATCGCGGCCATCAAGAGGATGCAGCCACCCAGGAGCCTGCTTGGAGTCCAAAAGTTCACCGGATGCCTAGCCTCCCTCAGCCGTTTCGTCAGTCGGCTGGGGGAGAAGGCACTCCCGTTGTACCAGCTGATGAACAAGACAGACAAGTTCTCGTGGACTTCGCAAGCCAACGCTGCATTTGACGACCTCAAGCGCATGTTGTCCACAATGCCGGTTGTAGCCACGCCGGCTAGCAAGGAGCCGATGTTGCTCTATATAGCAGCCATCAGCCGGGTCGTCAGCATCGTCCTGGTGGTGGAGCGCCCCGAGGAAGGCAAGGCACAACCGGTTCAAAGGCCCGTCTACTACCCCAGCGAGGTTCTCTTCCTCTCCAAGCAGAACTACTCCCACTACCAGAAGATGTGCAACGGCATGTACCTGGCATGCAAGAAGCTCAAGCACTACTTCCAGGAGCATCGGATTAAGGTCGTGTGCACCGCACCCCTTTCGGAAATCATCGGCAACAAAGACGCCACCGGCCGAGTCGCCAAGTGGGCCATCGAGCTCGCCGCCTACTCCATCCAGTACGAGCCCCGGCTCACGATCAAGTCGCAGGCATTGGCGGACTTCCTCGTCGACTGGGCCGAGACCCAGTATCTCCCACCGGTTCCGGATTTGGACCACTGGAAGATGCACTTCGACGGGTCGAAGATGCTCGGAGGCTTGGGAGGCGGCATCGTTCTCACCTTGCCCAAGGGAGACCGGCTGGAGTATGTACTGCAGATCCACTTCAAGGACTCCAACAACGTAGCCGAATACGAGGCACTGGCGCACGGACTCCGGCTAGCCAAGGAGATCGGTGTCAACCGGATCCTTTGCTTCAGCGATTTGGATCTGGTGGTGCAGCGAGTATCCGGAGAATGGGATGCCAGAGATGCAAACATGGCCCTCTACCGGTTCCACATCCAGAAGCGCAGCGCCTCCTTCGACGGATGCGAATTCCATCACGTCCCCCGCATCAACAACGAGGCAGCCAATTCTCTCGCCCGAATCGGATCCACCAGGCAGATGATCCCACTTGGGGTTTCCTTGGAGCACCTGCGCAAGCCCTCCATCAACCAATCACCTGAGTCAGACTCTATCATCTGGGCAGGGAGCACTCCGGATGACGGAGCAGCAGAAGCGGAGCAGGCAGAACCTCCAAAGAAGAAGACCCACACCAACTCCGGCAAGGCAGTACCCTCCGGTTCGCAAGACCCGGGGGCTACCGGCTCGTCAAGCGGCTCAGGGGCTGCTGTCCCAGGTACGTCACCCGGACGACCCACCGACGACCATCAACCGGAGAGCGGGAGCATCCTCGTCATTCGGGAAGTGCCATCCTGGGCGCAGCCCTTCATGAACTACATTGCCAACGGGGAACTTTCGGATGACGAGGTGGAAGCCAGGCAAATCCTACGCCGTGCGCACACATACACCATCATCAACGGCGAACTGTACAAGCGCAGCGTATCCGACATCTTCCAAAGGTGTGTCGATGTGGACACGGGCTACCGGCTACTCAAGGACATCCACCAGGGGGAGTGCGGGCACCACTCTTCGTCAAGGGCGATAGTCGCCAAGGCGTTTTGCCATGGCTTCTATTGGCCCACCGCCCTCGAGGACGCTGAACAGCTGGTCCGCGCGTGCAATGGGTGCCAGCGCTTCGGGCAGCTCAGGCACATGCCGACTTCGGTACTCAAGACCATACCGATCACCTGGCCCTTTGCGGTTTGGGGCCTCGATTTGGTCGGTCCCTTCAAGCGAGCACGCGCGGGCATGACCCATACATAAGGTCTTACACAAATAAGGATCTCATGATCCAGTCTGAATACAACAAGCAGCGGAAATAAAAGATAAGCGTAGCGGTGGGGTCCATCTTCAGGGGCACAGGCAATGCTGACGAAGGCAGATAGACCTAGTTATCATAGCTGTCCTACTGGCCATCATCTTGATAGTCTCCTTCATAGTATGGCCATGAGAATAGCCAGGGACAAAAGCCATGAGTACTCTTTAAGTACTCGCAAACTACCACTAACAAGTAGTATAGTGCTAAGTTAAAGTGCTAAATCTAAGTGTAACTATAAAGTTATGTTTGAAACCTAAGCTGTGTTCTGAAGCAAAGAAAGATAAAATAAAGTTCTAGAATCACTTAAGTTGGGAAGCTATTGTCATAAACACAACCCTGTTGTGGTCAGGTCAAGATTCATCATTCATTTCAAGTTATTTGGAAAACATCTGACAACGAAACAGTATGGCCATTCCAACTGTCCTTAACCGCAAACGCGGCTATTCGAATAGTTTGACACTCTGCAGAGGTGGTACACTTTCACCACAAGATTCGATACATCTGTCAGGGATAACCCTGAATCATCATACTTAGTATGCAGCTAATCAAACATAACCTTTCCTTTACACACCCTAGTATAAGCACCTCTCCTATGAGCATGGCCTCCCAACCATGACCATCAGTCATCTTGGGCACTGCATAGGTGGACAACATTGAGAGGCAGCCTCATCTCAAACCTCTCCCGCGAGGGAACTAATACTAATGCATATAAATTTCTAGCTAAGCCTTACCCAATTCAGGTAGTGTGGTTGTACGGTAAATTTGGAATGGTATCGCATCCGAATCCAACCATCAGTTTTGTAAAAGGGCTAAGGCTCATGCCTCAACATTTTCATCATCATAAACCATTTGTGTTTCTCAACACATGTCAAAACATCTCAATAGAATGACTCATCATTCCAAGGTTTTCATAATTAATTTTCACCAAGTGCTCCCATCTATAGTGACTCAAGTTTTTATCTACTCTAAACTAATAAGTTAAGACTGTTCACTAAGGTGGAAAGATGATGGGTTCAATCTGATGCCATAGAATGACATCTAAAGCTTAGCTAAATAGGTCGAGTTTTATACTTTTTATGCTACCTTCAAAACAAGTAAGGGACTTTGTGTAAACTAAAGGAAGTAAAGCTTGTAAGGTAAAACTTGGGGTAGCTAATAGTCAAAGTGATATGACTCAAGCATGCCTATAGCATCTTGCTAAACCATCTAGTTTAAGCCTAATTTGCTAAGCTTTATACTTGCAAGTGTTAGCTTGCATTGCTAATGGTGGCTTACAAGTACAACTTGCAAGGGTTAACTTGGATAGGGATAGCTTGCCTTGGTTGGTGCAGTGGTTGAAGTTTTCTTCTTCTTCTTCTTGGTAGAACTCCTCCTCCTCGTAGACTTGGTCAGTACTATCGTCTATAAATACATACGGAGTACAAAATCACCAAACAATACTTAACTAATATAATTAGCATTCTAAGACACACATTTGATGATCTATTATCATCACAAGCATCGCAAGTTTAATTCACTAGTTTCTTCCTTTTTATTTTAGAAAAGTAATTTCTACTCATTGAAAAATTAACTAAGATTTAATATTCATCACTTCAAATATGGGATCATGTGGACACATGTCATCATCACATATTCTAACATGTGGGAATGAGATTTAAGGGTTGGATCTTAATTACTTTGGTTTAAGTTTAATATTTAATGATTTAAAGTGACTAGAAATGCCTATATAGCATTATTTTGGTACTAGTCCAAAGTCACTGCATGTAAACCTTAATATTGTTACATATTTATATAGGTATGGCGAAATGTGATTTTTGAGAGTTGGAATCAACTCAAAATCTGTCATGGTTGAATTTTGAAAAATGTTGCAAGGTGCAAATGCTTCTATTTTGTTATTTTTACTATAGATTCATTATAACTCCAATTGATTTACATCCAACGGGCTTGGATAGAGATTTTCAATAGCTTTCTAGCAAAATTAGTTTCATGCAATTTGGATTTATAAATCTCCCTGAATTGATTTTCAAACTAGGGGACCGAATTAAGATTTAAATTAAAAAGAAAAATCCAATTTTGAACGGCTGGGCTAGCGCGGGAACGAACATGGGCTGGCCCAGTGGCGCTCCGCGCTGCGGGGCTCAACTGATAGGAGGGGTCCACCGGTCAGCGGCTCATAACGTGCGAAGCGGTCCGGGGCGGTGTGGGCCATTAGATTAGACTGAGGATCAACGTCTGCGGCTTGTCATCAACGACGGACCTATCACCGGCGAGCTCGAACCCTAGCGGCTCGGTGGGGGTCTACCAGGGACATACCGGGGCTCCAGAGACGATGGCGAGGCGGGCGAAAGAATTGGTAGTCGACGGCGAGGTCAGGGACGGTCGAGGTAGCTCCGGGGGTGGTCACAATCGACGGGGCTTCTCCTCCTCTGCAGCGGGCTCCTCCGGTGCAATTCTGGTGAACTACGGCTCGATTGGCTCCGGCGAGAGAGGGGAAAGGATCAGTGAGATGTGAGAAGTGTGGGAGTGTGAGGATTTCGTGCTGGAGAGGCCGGCTTATATAGACTCGACGGTAAGACCGAGCGGTGTGGGCAGGCGACTCCGGCGAGGGTGACACAGGGGGCTAGCAGCGTGGCTCGAGGTAGGGGACAGTGGCATGTCTCCTGGCGGTGCTCTGAGGCTTAAAGTCATGGCAAGGCGAGTCTGTGCTAGTCGGGAGCATCACTCGCTCTAGGCGGTAGAGGGTGTGGGTTCGATGGCGAGCGGTGGCTATGGCGCGTTGGGCGGCCAACATGCGTGTCTGGGGTGTTTCCTAGGTCATGGCGAAGCGGTGGGCGTGGGCTGCGGTCGAGGGGCGGTTTGTGCACGCGGGTCAAGTGCGGCGCACTGGGCGTGTTCGGCATGGTCGACCAGCTTCCGCGCACGGTGGTTCCCAAGGTTCTGGTCTCTATCTCTGTGCTGGGGCTGGTTGGACGGTGGCGGTGGACCACGGGCTAGCGTGTAGACATGGCGAGAGAGGGGGAAGCAGTCTGCTGCTGCGAGGGCCAAGTTGGCCGGCAAGGTGCTCTCGGCATGGCCTTGTAGTGCAGCTAGGAGGTACGGGATGGGTTGGTGCTGGTCTGGTTAGACTTGGGGGAGACAAGGGTGATCAAAGCACCTCAATTGGCTAGACAAGATCAACCCCAAAACAGTAATAGTTAGGCCACTTTGATCTTGCCCACAAGGTGTTTGACAAAATGGCCGAAAGAGAAAAACTTTTGAATTTTGAGTTCAAATTATTTGAGTGATCTAAACTAATTCTAGGTAGTCTCTGGTTGCAAGGGTTTTGAAAATGGAGCTCATTTGAGTGGTTTTTCAAATAGGGGTGATCTATGTATATGTAGTGAATTCAATTTTCACATGCCATTTAAAATAAGCAAAAGAATGTTTTTGGAAGATGCAAAGGTGGGCCTTGGTACCTCATTATGTGTACTATCAAGGGGTGTAAAGATCCACACATGTTTCTGTTAAGTTTTGAAAACTAGGAATAGCCAAAGTAGGCATGAGAGTTAATTTGGCCAAAATGACCATTCACTTCAAATATTCATTTTGAGTTATTTTTCTTTGGAAAAAGTTTGGAAATGACTTAGATGATGTTTATTTCACCTAAGAAATATTTTACAAGCAATGGATCATAGAACCATGGCAATTCAAATCAATTCCTAAATTAAATGCACATACACATGAATGCATTCATTTTTAATTTGGAAAAGTTTTTGTTAACCCTAATTTTGATGATTTGGATCTTGATAAGCTTGGATTAAAGTTTTGGGGTGTTACAGTTGGCATTGTCCAGATCAGCCCTGTACCAGGAACGACTATGCTGCTACCATTCAGGCCGGATCCGCCCAGTCGCGTTCCGCGAGGGCGACCTGGTTCTCCGGCTGGTGCAAGACACAAAGGGCATGCACAAGCTATCGCCACCTTGGGAAGGCCCCTTCATCATCAGCCGGGCGCTACTTAACAACTCCTACTACCTCATCGACGCGCAGCAGCCGCGCAAGAACAAGATGGACAAATCAGACGAGGAGACCGAGCGTACCTGGAACACGGCCTTGCTGCGCCCGTTTTACACCTAGTCGTCAGACAGTATATGTATCCCGCAAACCCTATGAATGAAAACACGGACCCCTACGATATGCTTGGGGTCTCCTTGCTAGAAATGTGTTTGTACCTATTTTTTGGTTATGGTTTTCCGTCTCCAGCAACCCCTACCCGGGGGCTTGCCGGTTGGCCCGGCCTGCTAAGTCAACAAACCGACTAAGTAGTGTGCGATGATGTCATAGGCCCACTCTTCGTCTCAGCTACAGACCACAACCCGGCTGTCCGGCTAGCAAGAGCAAAATCCCGAGGCATCCCACACGAAAAAACAGGGAGGAGATGCGACAGACCGGGCGTCCCGGCCTTGCAACTAGCT
Source organism: Avena sativa (assembly GCA_916181665.1). Classification (NCBI taxonomy): domain Eukaryota; kingdom Viridiplantae; phylum Streptophyta; class Magnoliopsida; order Poales; family Poaceae; genus Avena; species Avena sativa. The sequence goes on along the minus strand of OV702289.1, from coordinate 253,963,353 downwards.
TAAGGCAATCCGGTAACTAAGCCGTTAGTACTGTGCGTGATGTATTGTCAGCTCCCTTCGATTCCGGCCGCAGACCGCAACCCGACTGCGCGGCAAGGACGCAACAAAAACAGCAGAGCACACGGGAAAGTGACCAAGTGTCCAGAAAGGCGCAAGCTAGTTTTCAAAAAACAAACCCGCTTTCCGGCTACAATTTGGCAGACTAACCTATTAACATGTGAGGATGTATGTGTGTGTATATTCTTGTACACCTACCTTGAGTCGGAATTCAGGAAGAAAAGAGAAGAAGATATGAAGTCCTTGCCTTCATCAAGCACTCCGAATCTCGGGGGCTACAGCCACTGGGTGCGCTCGCGCGCCCCTAGTGGAATCTGGTAGTTCCCAACCAGCTAAAGGCGTTTAGTCAGCCGTTCGGAGCCCAAGTGAGGGCAAGGGCAGGAGCAAGAAAAGACAAGAAAGATTCGAAGTCCTTGCCTTCATCAAGCACTCCGAATCTCGGGGGCTACACCCACTGGGTGCGCTCGTGTGCCCCTAGTGGAATCTTGTAGTTCCCGACTGGCTACAGGCGTTTAACCGGCCGTTCGGAGCCCAGGTGAGGGCAAGAGCAAGAGAAGACAAATAAGATTCGACGCACCTGGCTACGCCAGCTACTCCAAATCTCGGGGGCTACACCTAGTTGGTGTGCTCGCGCGCCCCCACTGGAATTATAGTTCCCCCGGTTGAAGGTGTTCAGCCAGCGAAAGCAGCCGACTAAGACGAGTCTAGTCGGATAAAGTTAGAAGATTTGGGGAAAAGAAGGAAGATTTGAAGCACCCGGCTACGTCAGCTACTACGAATCTCGGGGGCTACACCCAGTGGGTGCGCTAGCGCGCCCCCACTGGAGGTGCAGTTCTCCCGGCTAAAGGCGTATAGCCGGACGAAGCAAGCCGGATAAAGTCAATCGGTGAAATTTTGAAAGAAAATGCAAGGTGCACAAGCTAAAGGGAAATCAAGCCAGTTCAAAATTAACGCCACAAAGGAAAAAGGAGGCGAAGCTCCCATAAGTTCACCCGGTGCCAGAGACAGCCGGTACAGACAGACAAGTTTGAAACAGGATTATAATAAGACAAGTACACCCGGCATCCCGGGACAGCGGCTAGGCGGCAGGACCCTTGCCGTGAGGAGCGTCTTGGCTGGCGGAAGCTTCAGGCGGAGGAGGAGGCGCGGCACTCGATCCTGTTCCGGCGCCCGCAGCCGGCTGCGTCGGGGATTCCACATCAGGAGTACCGATGGACTCCGAGTCGGTGAGCACCTCGTCAGGGTCCACGTAGTCGGCAATCTTGATGGCGGAGCCTCGGAGCTCCGGATGGGCCTGGTGGATGGCGGCAAGGTTGGCGCCGGCGCAGAAGCCTCCGTCGATCTTCTCGACATGAGCGTCCTTGTACCAGGAGAGCATGAGATCCAGAGCCATCTCTGCTCCGTCTCGTGCCGCCAAGTCCCGCAGCCGGTCCACCACAGCCGGCACCTCCCCCACCTTCGTAGCCAGCTGCGCCATCGTCTCTGGAACCAGAGCATCCGGCCACAGGAATGAGAAGATGTCCCGTGCCGCTTGACGAAGCTTGGCAGCTTCCTCGCCAAGAAGGACGACGAGCTCCTGGGCCGTCGGCTGCGCTCCCGGCCAGTTCTCCTGTAGCCGGTTGTACGCCAGCAGGTCTATGTCGGGATAAAACGCTGTTAGAAAAAGAGAGTCAGATCCGGCTACCGGATCCGGAAAGAAAGGGAGACGGAAAATAGGAACTTACCCTTAGCTGTGTGGCCGACTTGCATCAGCTCCTCCACCAGAGCCTTCTCCATCGTCGCCAGCCACTTGATCTCCTTCTCTTGGTCCTTGTTCTGGGCCTCGAGAAGGTTGAAGGCTTCGATCCGGCTGGCGAGCGAGGCATCACGCTCCTTGATGGTGGCCTCTAGACCGTCTACCTTCGCGTGCCAATCCTTGTTCTCCAACCGCAGAGTGGAGTTGGACTTGCTCAGCCGGTCGTTCGCTTTCTTCAAGCGATCGATCTCGCGCTGAGCGCACACGAGGATAGCTGCAACTAAACTGGCTATCAGGAAAAAAGCAAGCCGGATGAAGCAACTTACTCTGGGAGGTTCCATTGGCAGCAACAAGCTTTTGCTCCAAGGACCGATTCCCGCCGGCTGCAGCCTCCAGTAGCCGGATCTCCTTCACCGCCAGTTCGAGGGTGGCGGCGAGATCTGTCAGCGAGGCGGCGGAGGAGGCGTCGTCATCCACGGCGTTGACAGCCAAGGACTCCTTCGCGGCAACCACCGCTGTCCTCCACTACTCTCCCGGCTCATCCTCGGAGTTGTCGTCGCTGACAACCATGAGTTCCATGCCGGTCGCAGCCCCTCGGGCGGCCGCGGAAGAGCCACCCGGCTGAGAACCCTCCGCTTCCGGCTGGGCCACCATGTCCGGCTGAGGACCCTTCGCTCCGACTGAGGCAGGCGATTCAGCTCGAGGTGGCGGCGGAGGCGGTGCCGCAGGAGAAGGAGGGGCACTAGCAGACGTGGTCGGAGTGCGGGGTGGCGACCCGGTCGGCGCTCGCGTCGGGCTCGCGGCTCCAAAGTAGACCAGCGTGCTAAGAAGATAGAAGAGGAGAAGAAGGAAAGGAAAGCAAATAAGCCATAGACAGAAAGGGAGAAAAACAAGCAAACCGAAGATGGTGAAAGAAAGGGGAGGAAGGACGTACCCCTGCACAACCGTAGGCGGCCCCTTCTTCCGGCCAAGGTGACTCGGTGGAAGGGCGCTGGTCCGGCTCCTCTTGGGAGCCGGCTCCTCCGCGGCAGGCCGGCTGGATCTAGAACGGCTGGAGCCGCTCCCGCCAGCGTCGCCGTTCGTCACAGGGCGTTGCGCCGGATCGGAGGCCGGCGCGGCCTCATCCTCCTCGTCAACCTCCGCGTGGGGGTCGGCGGCCGGTTTGTCATTCCGGCTGGGGAAGGCATCCCCGTCCCCGTCCGGCTCCTCGCCAGTCCGCCGAGCACGCGGCTCGGGCAAGTCAGGCGTAAATGCCTCGAGGGGGGCCTCACCCTCCTCGCGAAGGATGCAAGGGAAGATCTGTCGAATACAAGAGATTAGTCGGATAAAGCAAAAAGAAAGACAAGAAATACGAAAGAAAACTCCGGCTAAAAGGACCTACCCGGGGCACGCGGTTGTCCCGGTTGTAGGGCGCCAGGCTGAAGGTCCCGCCCTCCGGTAGCCACTCCTTGGTGATCGTCCACACCCACTACTTTAGGTTGTGGTAGCAGGGATCACGGCACGACAGCCGGGTCGGATCCAGCCGGCCGAAGTAGAAGCACATTTTGTGCGCTCGCTGCTGCAACGGCATCATCAGCCGAGACATCCAGCTGAGGGCGATGTCCAGGCCAGTTAGCCGGCAGGTGACAAGGGAGCGCATGCGCTGCAGCATCGCGTCTGACTCCGCCTTGTCGCCATAAATCTTCAGCTCCCAGTGCTGCCGGCTGGACTCGACATCCTGGAAGGCCGGAAGGTTGATCCGGTCCATGTTGGTGACGTTCTTGACGTAGAAGTATGACTGCTGCCACAGTAGTACCGTGTCATGCAGCCGGAACTTCGGGTAGCTGGTCTGCGTGCGGGAGTAGATGGAGGCGCCGCCACAGATGACTAGCGGCCCCTTCGTGAACTGCACCTGTGGCCGGACTCGGAAGAGCCGGCAGAAGAGCCCGAGATCCGGCTGGATCCCAAGATAGCTCTCACAGAACGCCATGAAATGCGCCAGCGTTCCGATTGCGTTGGCGCCGAGATGGTGGAGGCGGTTGTCGAAGAAGGCCAATAACGTGAGGAAGAAGGGGCGTCCCTATAAACGGCCGGAAGAGCAACCGTCCACGGAGCCACGTGGCATTCATCCAGGCAACCCTCACCGCAACCGCCGCCTAGATCCCGTGTGCCGACGCAGGGTGCGCAGAAGATCCGGGAGCGGGAACCGAAGCGTCGGGCAGTAGTTTCCCGAGGCGACGTGTGATGGGACGTTACGCTGCCCGCCGCAGAGCAATGATGGCGCGTGCGCGCATGGCCGGCGTCAGCACTGACGTCACGGGTAGTGCAACCGCCAGGCGTAGCCGGTCGCAAATTTAAAACCAAGAGGGAGCGCGCGCACATTTCACCTAAGGGCGGAATCCACACGCGCTCGGGGGCTAGTGTCGGGGGGATGATCCCCATATACCCCAACCAGACAAGAAACGGAGTAGTCGGATCATGTCCGGCTGGCCAGATGCAGCCGGACAAAGCAAGCCAAGCCAGCTATCGCACGGTAGCCAGATCGACAAGAAGCAGCCGACTACGGCGACGTAGCCGGAACCAATTAAGGAGACAGGACGACGTGCGTATCAGTGCACGGTACGCCCTGTATGATGACAAGACCGGCAACTACTCGGCCATACCGAAGACTTTGCGGGGATGACGCAGGAACAGTGGCCTGATGCTGATGACAGGCTCGCACGACGTCCACTGTGCCTACGACAGCCATACCGCTCATACACCGATGGGACATATCGTACTGGATACTATAGATGACCAGTCGGCTGGGACCCGCCTGTGGGGCCCGCCAGTCGGACTAGCCAGTGAGACCGTTGCCTCTCTGCCTATATAAGGAGAGGCAAGGCCTCAGTAGAAGAGGTTGGCCTCAGTGTATTTAAGGCAGTAGCTAGAGAATACAACTCGAGGAGCACTTGTAGTTCGCATATCCCTCATAGTCAGATCCAACAGGAGTAGGAGGTTTACCTCATCACGAGGGCTCTGAACCTGGGTACTTCCTGCATCCAGCTACGCTTGCTTGTATCCAATCCCGCATGCGGACGCCATCGGTAGCTTCCCTGCTAGTCTCCATACCTCTATCTAACCTTCTTAGGTACTGCTGTTCCCAATACAACGACAACTATTGTTTGGCATAGAATGTGCATTAGTTTTAGAAAGATAAATGAATAAACTAAAAAGGATTAGTATTCTTTGCCATTTATAGATCAACATTAGAGAGACTTGCTAAGCATTCTTATCTTTGTTATCTAGATGGATATTCCTTTTTTTCTCAGATAGTTGTTCATCCAGAAGATCAATTGAAAACCACTTTTACTTGTCCCTTTGGTTTATATGCTTACCGCTGTATGCCATTTGGATTATGCAATGCACCCATTACTTTCTAGAGATGTATGACTGCTATTTTTGCATATTTTGTTAAAAATATTATGGAAGTATTCATGGATGATTTATCCATCTATGGAACTTCATTTAACCATTGTCTCATCAATATTAACAAAGTCTTGAAGTGCTGCGAAGACACTAAACTTGTCCTAAATTTGGAGAAATATCACTTTATAGTACATCAATGGATAATGCTTAGTCAAAATATCTCAGGTAGACCGTATAGTGGTTGATAGAGCAGAAATAGAAGAAATAGAGAGGCTACCACCTCCACATAATGTGAAAGGTATAAGAAGTTTTCCTGGTCATGCTGATTTTTATAGGAGGTTCATTAAAAACTTCTTTAAAGTTGCTAGACCGTTAACTGACCTATTATAGAAATATACTCGTTTTATTTTTGATGAAAGTTGTTTTACTGCTTTTACCATTTTAAAACAATCTCTTTTAAATGCTCCTACTATTAAATCACGTAATTGGAGAAAGCCTTTTGATTTATTTTGTGAAGCTAGCAATAAAATTGTTGGGGTTGTTCTTTGCCAGCGTGATGGTGATGTACTCAATATCATTCATCATGCTAGTCGCACTCTTTATGAGGCCCAAAGAAAGTACCCCATGGCCGAGAATAATTTTTTTGCAGTTGTCTTCTCTTGTGATAAGTTTAGATCTTACATTATTGACTCAAAAGTTAGATTCCATACTGATCATGATATCTTAAAAGAAATTGTTGAAACAACTGATGTTAATCCTAGGATTATTTGTTGTACTGTGCTTTTGCAAGAAATTGAGTTGCAGTTGTCTTCTCATGTGATTATCCAAACTTTGCTTTGTACCACCCGAGGAACGTGGTTCAAATAAAGAGATGTTAGCTGAAGAGAGGGTAGCATCAATATATATATATATATATATATGTATATATATCTAGGTACCATACGTCCAAAGAAAATATTTTCTAACGCTTTCTATAATGGGTTTAGCAATTTCTTCCGACCAACCATTGATGTAAAATGCATACATGAACTTTGTAGTTTATTGATACATATTTCTACATATTAGCAACTTATATAATGTGATATACATGTTTTATATTAATTTTTTGGGGATTTACCAATGATCCCCTTTATTTTGGTTATAACTCTATAGAATAATAATTCTGTGCCTTGTGTATTTTTATCTTTTAGGGACATAAACGGACTCAAACAGAGCTAGGATTTTTCGAGGGTTATTTTTCGTGAAGAGAAGGACCTGGAGCACTTGGACCTCAAGAGGGGAGCTCGGAGGCCCAATAGAGACCAGGTGGCACAAGACCCACCCTAGGCTATGCCATGTGACATCTTTCCCTCTTCGAGTGTCACCAACCGTCCGTATTCATCTCCAACTCATTTCCTTGACCTAAAAGCGCCTATAAAAAGGTCCCCTCATTCAGCTCTAGAGAAGGGCGCCACAGAAAACACCAAAACACTAAAATGGAGTTAGAACCAACAAAGATTGGAGGGAAAACACCGCCAGAGCCACCATAGGTGGGATCTCTACCTTCTCCAACATCTCCACCATTATCACCATGATGACGAGGGAGTAGTCCACCTTTGGGCTATGAGTTTGTGGAAGTAGCTTGATCTATTTATCTCTCGTGCTATCATAGATCTAGTACCATATGAGCTTCCCAACATGATTATGGACATCGATGACTGGATTTCCTGCATCAACTAGGGTTATTGCAATACTTGTAGAATAAAATATTATTTGTAAAATTTGTCCCTTGGAAGCTTTGTGGAAGGAAACAACACGACCGCGCAACTGTGTTGTCATAGGCATAGCCACGTCCGCACCCAAAGGATGGTTTGGAAATAGCCTATTCTATAGGTTACTAGAATGGCAATAACTTTGAGAGAGGTTTAAACTAACTAAGAATAAAGTAAATAACTAAGGTAAACTAGAGCAAGCGAATGATGATGGAGTGTGTTGTGATATTACTAAGGTGTTCTCAGGGAGTGTAGGATTCACACTAGCATTGGTACTACTTATGATTAGTACAAATCTATGTCTTTCATTATGATATGTGTGGGAATAGATCCGAAATAATTTGTGCCCATAAAACCATCGGCCATCACATGACTAAATAACCACTACAATGATCTTCGACATCCACCTATGGATCCATTGCAATTAAGGGTTACCCGGTGGATATCGGTATGAGCTTAGTGAGTATCTCCTTATCCCCCTTGTCCATATGATAGTAAACCAAACACGGTTATGTCACTTCATGCCGTACGCAATACCATAGGTCCAAAGGTAATTTCGTCTCTAGCCCCGAAGGCAAATATTACATGGTGCACTTCACATAATATCTAGAGACAAAACCAACACATAGTCATGAACTAAAGTTATGGATTATATTTATTTCACATCATAATATTACTAGGGTTTCTCCATATCTCCCCAAGAATAAGGGAACTAGTCATACATGAAGGGGATCAACATCATGGCAAGTATGGATGATATATGAAGGTACAATTGAATACAAATACAAGTCCACAATAGAGTTTGGGTTACAACAAAGTAAACAAAGGGGATCGATGTTGGAGATTGTGTTGATGAAGATGCTGATGGAGATTGATGTGTCGCCATTTAAGATCCTAGTCTCCTCTTCCTATAGTGTGTTGGTGGAGATGGAAATGGAGGTGTCGTCATATAGAAGACAAGTACGCCATGAGGGGGTCCTTGAGGTATGGGAAAAGGTGGGGTGTAAGACCTATGATGATCCAGGATGGTGAGCACACAAGTTTAACTAGGTTTAGATCTGGCTGCAGCGGCTAGATCCTAATGTTGTTAGCAATCCATTATACTGGTAGAGGTTTACAATGGATTACAAGGATCGGTATGGCCTATGCGAGTTGATATTGGTTGTGCCCTAAAGGCTAGCCCTTGGGTCGGATTATATAGTCATATGACCTAGGGTTTACAGGAGAAACCTATCCATCTACGACATAAAGTCGGTACAGAGTATATCTTGGACTACAAGTCTATCTACAGGCCTAAGTCGGTAAGTCTTTTGGGCCTTCCCGTAGCTGCATGGGCCTCCATCTTGTTTCCCTGACTGGGCCACCCGTGGAGCAAAGATTTAACCTGGAAGTAGGCCACCCTGGTCAGCGAGTAGTCATGGGTATAACCGGAAAGTATATCCCCAACAGTAGCCCTCAGAAGCCTCCAAGATCCAAAGTCAGATTTCTTAGTCTAGCTTCAACATTCTTCGGTTGTAGAATTTTGATGGGTTCCTGAAACTCAAAACAAAACTATATGATCTGAGTCATTATGAGTCTTAGTCGATTTATCATTCTGGTTCTCTTGCTCATTTCAAACTGGTCCAGAAATTTATCTGGTGACGTAACCCAACAACTTTACTCGTCTTGTCATGTCACTCACATTTATTCTATCAATGCGACCGTTGGTGGGTCCCGTATCTCATGGAACCAAGGCTCCATTTCAATACAATCACAAATATCGAGGATGTGGAGGCTTCACGAGGAAGTTTCCCCGTACGTTCCGTGACGCATGGTGAAAATCTAGCGCGTTTAGTGCTAATCTTGGTGTAGATTGGTTATAAAGAGGGGAAAATCCTACTTTTTCTTCACTTCCACACCATAGTGCCTTCTTCCCCGCGTCTCCCTACACTCTCTCATCTTCTTATCTCCACCTCCAAAACCATAGCGCCGCCAATTCTTGGTCACCTCTGACGAGATGGTTGATTCTTCTTCTGAAGCGGGCACAACGTCATCATCGACTACGCGGAGGAGAGGAGGTGGTGCGGGATATGGATCCGAGCCTCATCGACAATGAGAAACTCTAGAAAATGGAGGACGAGGGCTACCTCCATGCCGACGCATGGTGGAGCGACCTTAATTAACCAACTTCGGCGCCACGTGATGGCGAGCATGTCCACTTAACGACTTAGATTGATCGTGGGTTTAGTTTTCTATCGCTGGAATTCTTCTCCGAGGTAATCAACCACTATGGCATCCAACTCCATAATCTTCCCCCAAACTCACTGTTAGAGCTTAGTGCCCACATGCCTCTTAGTGAGTGGTATCTTGGAATCAAACCAAGTTTGATTGTTTTCCGGTACTACTTCGGTACCTGGAAGAATTCCATCACTACCAGTATTCCTTATAATTCCAGAAATCTTATCTTAGTACTTAGGAGAGACCGAGTCTACCCAAAGATTTTAGCTAGTGAGTCACTGAAGAGATGTACGGTAACATTCTTCTATCACAAGGACATGCCGGCTCCTGACAAAGAGGAAAGTTTGTCGGTTTGCGTTGAGGGTTTTGCAACCCACCAAGATTTGTGGGATGTAGAAGCATCGGTACCGTCTAACGACTTGATCCATGCTAAGAGAGGAATTGAGTTTCTGATGAAGAATAAAGGTCTGAGGGGATCCGAACTAGTGAACTACTGGTTGGATCGTGGGATTCAGTCTCTGCAGCACCATGGTGACGGAATGATGCTTTTTTTACCCTTGACAAGAAGGATAGTTTGAGGGCCAGTCCAAATCAGATCCCCTCGAAAGATTACAAGATCCAGATCTAGTGACTAATCAAGGAATGGGTAAACAAGGAAGTTCTGGAGATCTCCACGCACATGTACACTCCGGAGAATCCTCTGACTCCGGTAAATCTTTCAACTTAGTTATTTTATTTTTCATCATCTCCATCCTTTATTATTATGTTGTACTGAGATATATGTTCGATTTTCAGCTTGTATACCTCCCAAAGTCAGAGCTTGCTCGAATCGAGGGTTATCCTCTGGAAGAGACAGAACTGATTGAGGAGGATGAGACGGAAGATCAGTCGGAAACGCTCACAGGAAACGCAAGGATCCTATTGTTTCGGCTAGCGCACAAGTGCTACCAGTCATCAATAAGTAAGCTCTTCTATCATAACTTGTACTTTTGCTTGTATTCTTTCTGAGTCATAATGATTTCTATTTTTATGACTCAGAGCTAAACCATTGGTAAACAGAAGGGAAAACCGAGAAAGACGCCATGTCAGCAGAAGATGAATCTGATTTCTCTGGCAACAGCATCTTCGACTCCGACTCCTAATACGTCATTAGTGCTAGAGGATGTTTCCTCTCCCGTGCTGGAGATGTTGAGGCTCACGCCGAAGAGCCTGTGAATACCAGTTCACAAACCGAAGACACCGCTGGTGGCTTGGGAATTTATAAGGGTGAACCCTCTAAGGGTAATGATCCCGCTGCTGGCTCTTTTGCTGAAGAACTGATGAAAGTTCTCGGTGCTGCCACCCTTGGCCTCACCAAGAAGAAAGCGGAAGATATCCAAAAACTTGTGCTTTATTGCCTAGAAGCCAGAAAGTTATCTACCGATGAAGCATCTCAATAAGTTGAAGACGTGAAGCTTGAGATTTTGCTAGGATAGATCAACCTCGTGGAACAAAGGATAAAGGTTGGTGGAGTTCCGGCTCCACAAGTACATCCTTTAACTTTTGCTGAGATGGTATTCGATGAAATGCATGCTAGCTTCGAGAAGTTGCATAGCGAACATATTGTAAGTCGTTTTCCGACTCTTTTTACTACCTTTATATCATATCCTCTAGCCCCCAAGCATTAGGTTGGATAAAAACTAGGAGTGTAGAATCCGAGATGATGCTTTTAGGATGTTAAAGAACGAAGTGTGTAGTCCCCAAGGCTCGTGTTAGAATTTAACTTAGTTAAAAGAGCAGCCCGAGTATTAGTAGCTCTCTGACTTTGGTTACTATTCTGACTTACAGAAAGTTAATTGTTACAACCAGGAACTGTTGAAGAATATATGCACCAAGCGGAAAGAGATTAAATCTCTCTGGCTTGAAAATGCTCAACTAGAGATAGATACGGACGAGGCAAAAGGTAAGATTTTTTGAGTCTCTTGTTTGTTTTTTGGTTTACTTGCTGAATTATAATTCAATTTTTGTTTCCCTTGTTGATCTAGAATTGATAAAGAAATCCTGCAAGATCATGGAGGAGACGGAGAACTTTCAGGTCTTGGAGTTGGAGAACAGCGGGCTTCGTGCCAATCTTGATAAACTCAATAAAGAGCATGAAGAAAGCGTGAGAAATCTCCTGGAGTCGAACAACCATGCTATATCGGAAATGAACAGGCAAGGTGACATCACCCAGGCACTCTAGGAATAACTCCGAAGCTTGAGGGAGGAAAAGGCCAAAGTAGATGAAACTATCTTCGGTAATTTGTCAATGCCATACCATACCTTTTTTACTTTGAAATTTTTTCTAACTATTTTTGTCATAATTTTTAACTTTCTCTTTTTGCAGAACCCCTCAACATTATGGATGCCTCCTTGTCCAAGTCCCGCACAAGCCGACTTGTATAAGTTGGAGATTTGATCCATGACGTCCGCTATTTTTTTGAAGAAACTAGCGAAGCTGTTAATCTCTCCGACCTAGACAAAGTATCCACCTTTGAAATGAGGGACAAGGCCAAAGAGTTTCTGAAGCTGATCGAGGACTAGATGATGTCATATGTCCGAACAGCTGCCCAGAATGCCCTTACCATGGTGATGAGGCAGCATAGTACGAAAATCTTGAAGGTGAACACGGGTATTTTGACTGTGGACGAAGACAGAAAAGATCAAGACGTCAGAGCCATCTGGGATTCTTGTGCTGGATACGCTTGACGTGTGGCTAAGATGACCAATTTCTCCAAGGCGTTCTGTTAGTCTATCACCATGCCATCAATCCCCCTACCGAAGAAACAGAAGTTTCAGATGACGATGATGAAAAGACTGAATATGACATCATTGGCCCGGACAAGGATCGGGACGGTGTCGATTGTGGCACCAGCGTAGCAAGATCTCCGTCTCCACCACCTACATCATAGAGTCAGAAAAAACTAGGCATTATTTTGAACCAAGTGTTGTAATGTAAATAATTTATCTGGCTGTGCTGTAAGAACTTGTGCATTTACTCTAGCACTTGTTTTTGATTTTGTAGTGCTTGAAAATTACTTAAGCACTTTATGTTTATAATTTTCATTTATCTGGCTTTTCCAGTTCATCCCTTTCGTGATCCAGCCAACCTCCAGTACGGAAACACTGCCGAGCAACAGAGCTAAATTGCTAAACCAGTTTAAACCTGGAAACATAGCCGGCTTCCAGTACCAATAATTCACTACTTGGAAAATGCCCGTGTCCAAGCAATCAAACAAATAACTAAAGTCTAAATATAAAATGAGACTTACACCCGAAGGTAGCATTTTTATAGAATCAAAAATCGAATCAGAACGAACATGAGTATGAAGTACTTGCAAGCATTCTGAGATTTTTGAGTTTGAAATTATCATTCAGAAATAAGATGGTAGTTAAAATATCTCAGAAAAACATTGAGGTAACCAATACTTAATTTCACTTTGAACATGTACAATTGTATGATTACAAGAAAGGAAAACTTAAGAATAAAGGGATGTATTTGAGCTATCTTCCATGGATGGTCTAGTTAATTTGGATTTTTACTACCACCAACTCTCTTTCCCTTCCAAGTATGAGGTCTTTCCTTGATTGGTCTCATATCAGTTAAATAGTATGACCTGTTGTGTAGTAATCTGCTAATTATGAAGGGTACCTTTCAAATTGGGGAAAGTTTGTGCTTTATTTGTTGTACTAGTCAGAGAACTATGCCGCCCTTCCTGAAAGAATAATTTTTGACTCTCTGACTATGGTACTTGCACAACTTCTGTTGATAGATTGTAGATCTCTGTTAAGCAATGACACGAACTTCCTTGAGTATATCGATGTAACCTTTTCAACAAAACTTTGGCAACCTTTTTGACATACGTAGTGACTCGGGGATAAATATGGATTAAATCACTTGGAAGTATTTCCTCTGCACCGTAGACCAACAAGAAAGGTGTGTATCCGGTCGACCTATTTGGAGTAGTTCGTAAGATCCAAATAGCACGACATAGTGGTGCTTCGAGACGAGGTCGAAGGCCTTGCAATATTAGGTCGTTTTCCCTTTCGATCTATCTATTGGCTTGTGGATGTGCGACCGATGCAATATCTAGACGGATTCCTTATTCTTCGCAAAACTTGACAAGTTATCCCATAGAGAAATTACTCCCGCTTTTTGTGATGATGCTATGTGGATAGCCGAATCGGATGCTGACGTCCTCAGCAAAGTTTCTTGCTATGGACCCATCGCAACTTGTTATGGGTTTGGCCTCAATCAATTTGGTGACTTTACCCACCATCACTAGTAGATGGGAAAATCCACATTTTGCTTGTATGAATGGTCCTACCATGTCAAGCACCCACACCGCAAAGAGCCATGTAATCGGTATTGTTTGTAGCTGATCAGACGAAATGTGGGCTTGTTTAGCATATTTTTGTAGCCTTTGCATGTCTGGACCAGTTTCTCGGCATATGCCTTAGCTGTAAGCCAGAAAAATCTGTGTGGAAAAGCTTTTGCCACTAAGGATCTAGATGCGACATGATGGCCGCGTTCTCCTTTGTGGATTCCCTTAGGATTTGCACTCCTTCTTCTGGAGAAACACAATGCTGAAAAACCCAGACACACTCCGCCTATAGATCTCACCATTGATTATCATATAGGCTTTTGCTCATAGGACAGTGTGCCATCTCAGAACCTCATCTTCAGGTAATTTTCTATCTACCAAGAAATCAAGGTAGAGTTTTGTCCAGATAGGAATAACAGCTAGCACTGCTATGAGTGGTGAGCCAGATTTGGTCGGATACTCCTCATCAACTCCTATGATAGAGGGAACTTTCAGGTGCTCTAGAAAAGCACCATATCCAAGACTTGTTTCTGTGTGGAGCCTAATCTTGATAGTGCATCACTAGTGGAAAACGGGCCTCCAGTCCCGGCCTGTAAGGGGCTTTAGTCCCGGTCCTGGTAACCAGGACTAGAGGGGCGGGACTAAAGGCCCACCCATTAGTCCCGGCCCTCTTGCCAGCCGGGACCAATGGGCATCCATGTGGCTGTCTCTACGGGCGCTGGGTGCCCCCCATTAGTCCCGGTTCGTATTACGAACCGGGACAAATGGTTCTCTGCCGCAGCAGAATTTTAGGCACTTTCTCTGCCGCGGCAGAGAATTCAATTTGTATCTTTTTTTTCATTTGAAAATAGTTTTCTACGCTACCACATACCGTACATGTTCGTGCATACATAAGATAACTTCTCTTAAGATCGAGCATACAAATATATACATGATAGTTACACATGGAGATCACAATTATCGGGACTAGAGCCCGTCTATTCAATTACACGGTCAGGGATCATCGGCGCCTATTCACACTAAATTCTCCGGCATCATCTATCATCTCGTTCATCAAGAATCCTGCCAGTTCTTCAGCAATTGCTACTACGTGTTGCTGTGGTAGGAGCTGATCCCGCACTTTCTCGAACTATATAAGAAAAGGAGATCAATATAAATATCAATCATGATAACAAAAAGTGACGGTAATAAAAATAATGTTATGAATGTATTGCTTACATCGACTCTATAATCATCCAGCTCACTGGTAAATGTGCGAATGAACTCGCAAACGTAGAATCCACATAGATTCGTCTTTGATGGCTGCCTCGCGCACTTTACGAGAATAGAATTCAATCAAAATAATAATACAGCATCATAATTGTATTGAAACTAGAAGTAAAGAGATGCGCGTACTACTTACCAAGACCGGATTAAACGTCAGCTTCTCACTAAAGTCACCCGTAACCGCACTCTTGAACTGGTTCCAAACCCTACCCGGTAAAGAATATGAATGAGTTATTTATTACGTGATATCTCAGGAAATCAACGAAAGAGACCGATGTAGCACGAAACTTACCTCTAGAGCATGTCCTGCATGTCCCTAAACATTTCTAGGGGTCTCTTTAATGGGTCCATGACTTCAACTCTTCCCTTATCAAGTTGAATGTCCATGAGAATCCAGTGGAAACTGTACACGTTTATATATATATCAGTAACTCATCAATTACACTTAACATCGAGTAAGCAAAAGAGAATGTGTACAATAGAGTAAGACCCTCACGCGAAATTGTAAGGAAACAGTATGTGGTCACAGAAATTTTGCTCCGTTAGAAACCTTAGAAGGTTTTCTTGTGTGTCCTTGGGTTTATCCTTTAGCGTCTAACAATGTATTTTATCTGGGTCAATGAACCCAACACTGAAGATTGACCTTCTTTTACATTCCATGATCTTCATTCTGCATAATAATAGAGTACAAAAGGATATAATTAGGATAATTACATGCAATGAACCGAACAACTAAAAAAATGAACAACTTATATATAGACAATGAATTCAACAACTTACAGACAATAGCAACTCATGAGACTTTTGTCGAGGGCGTCGAAAATGTATAACTGGAAGAGTTCTGAAACTCAACATGGACCTCTTCTTCTCGGAAGTAGTAGTCATGTGGGACTTTTGCCACGATCATTATTCTCTCCTCCTTTACGGCTTCAAGTACCATTTATGTAAACTCCACATTTGTGTTGGCAGTTGTTGGAACTGCTCAAAGATGACCAGAGGCTTCCCTGGGACATATGTAGGGACTACCTGAGCCTTGGGTAACTTGTCGTCCTGGGAACCTAGCAATTCCTCAACAGTCACATTCATAGAGGCCGCAAGCTTTGCAGCTTCTTCCATATTCTGCTGGGGAATGTCATGGGATACCACCTTGAGAGGTGGGGTCGATTTTTTGGCCTGTTCCCCGAGCTGGGGGACGTCCTTTCTTTTCCCGGTTGCACTTTGACTTGATGATTTGCTCCCGCTTGCACTTCTACTTGATTTGCTCTTCTTCACTTCCTTCTAAAGTGTGCGTCGATAGTCATCTGGCTTATGGTGCAAGTCATATTGCGATTTTGTGTTCAGAAAAGAAAGTGCATACGCTTTTTGCTTCTCGGTGTATACCAGGGCGGGCTCGGGTTTCTTCTTTTGAAGCTGCACAACACATTCGGCCTTTACGATCATGTCGGTTTCCTCGTCAGTACGATCGTAAGGTCTGATAGGAAGATTCTTATGAGGTACTCTTGGGAGGGGCAACATTTGTCGTTTTGGGCTCCTGCGTCATTTATTACTAATCGGAGGCTGCGGTGGAGATCGATATGGACTCGGCCTGTGGTGGTCGTAGTCATGGGGTGGGCTTCTTGGAGGTGATGGAGGTGAAGGTGACATGTGACCACTCGGAGGCGGTGTTGGCTTTGGCGTCCAGCCTGGAAGCTTGATGTTGTTCTTGTCCCATAGAATGATACCACCCAGTACTTCTCCGAGTGTCCTCTCACCTTCAGGTCCAGGGATGTCAAGCTCCATTGAGTCCCACCCCATTGCGATTTCATCCACACCAACTTTAGCATAGCCAGCTGGAATCTCACGGCCATGCCAGCGTGCGCCAGGTGGGCAAGGTAAAGCACCTACGGCCGCCACCTTGATGGATAGGTTCTTCACCTTCTGATGGAGCTCACAAGATGCCTGCTCCTTGATTCCATCCACGGGGTAGCCGGGACCGCCATCTACCATACGTGCATCGTCAGAAGGGACCTCCGATTCAGCCACGCTGCTTCTCCGCTGAGATGGGATGGCGGTAATATCGAGTACAGGATCTTGCAGGCGCGCTGCTCCTCGAAGTTCGTCAATCTATTGCTGATGCATTCGAAGTGTTCCTAGCAACGCGGTGAACCTGTCTCCCTCCTCCTCCTGGCGTCGCCTCTTTGCTCTCTCTCGGCTCCTATAAGTATCTCTGTCTTTGGGAAACCCCATCTCCCACGTATAACTAGGGCCAAGGCCACGTACACGTCCTCCGTGTTCGTCATTCCCGAGGACCTTTGTCAGCAAGTCTTTCTCTCTATCGGGACAGAACTTTGTTGTCCCCGCTTTAATCTCCTTCACCACTTTCTGCCATGTATCCCGGGGTATCCTAATCCCATCACTGCAAATAAGGTCCCCTTTACTTTCGTCATACTCACTCCCATGCCCAAGGAACCAATTCCTTGCCCTCAGATCCCATTCTTCGCGTATTGGTTCTGGAGTGATCCCTTTAGCAAGCAGCTCATTCTCTTTAGCATACCACTTTGGCATGGCAGCCGCGTAGCCCCCTGGCCCCAGGTGATGGTGATATTTCTTCATCGCGACATTTTTCTTGTTTGTTTCCGACATTTCCATAGCAGGTTGTGACTCCTTGTACTTCACAAATGCATCCCAGTTAGCCTGCTGCTTCGTTAGATAGCATTCAAATTTAGGAGTCTTCGTCTTCTGATACTTTTGCCATAATGCTTTCTTCCAGTTCTTGAATAGTTCGGCCATCTTCCTAAGAGTCCACTGCTTGACTTTCTTCCTCAATGCAGCTATGTCGGCATCATCCTCACATTCTGCCAGGGTGAAATGTGTCATGAGGTCATTCCAAAGACCCTATTTGCACCTGTCGGCGACATACTCACCCTCTTTCGCCTCTTTGGTCTTATGCCACTCTCGAACGGTGATAGGGATACGATCCCTAACCATAACTCCGCATTGTTGTTTAAATACAGTTTTAGCCTTTTCAGGTTCCACCGGTTCACCCCGTGGTGATACCCGCGTAATTGTATAACGCGTAGATGCGTCCAACTTTTTGGCCGGGCCTCGTTTGGAATATTTTTTTGCTCGATGTGGAGGCCTAAGAGAAGAAACATTCGTCAATTTTTATATATATATAACTCAGTTAATGCATCTACTGATCACCAGACTTCATATATATACCTCGCCGTCGGCTTCTCCACCACCGGAGCCGTCGGTACTTAGACCAAACCATAAGTTCCTTGCGTCACCAGCAAAGTCTGGGAAGTCTCTCTCGATTTTTCTCCACTACCGACCATCAGCAGGGTGCCTCAACATCCCGTCGTTCTTACGGTCTTCCATGTGCCATCGCAACAACTTGGCATGCTCTTTATTTCTGAACAAACGTTTCAACCGTGGTATTATAGGAGCATACCACATCACCTTGGCAGGAACCCTCTTCCTGGGTTGCTCGCCCTCAACATCACCAGGGTCATCTTTTATGATCTTATACCGCAATGTAGTGCATACCGGGCATTTATCCATATTCTCGTACTTCTCACCGCGGTAGAGGATGCAGTCATTAGGGCATGCATGTATCTTCTGCACGTCTAATCCTAGAGGGCAGACAAGTTTCTTTGCTTCGTACGTACTGGAGGGCAATTGGTTATTTCTTGGAAGCAACTTCTTCATTATTACCAGCAACTTTTCAAATCCCGAGTCAGTCATACCGGTCTCTGCCTTCCACTTCAACAATTCCAGTGTGCTACCTAGCTTCTTCTGGCCATCTTCACAAGTTGGATACAGCAATGTGTTGTGGTCCTGTAACATCTGCTCGAACTGCAACCTCTCCTTTTCTGTGTCGCAGTCTCGCCTTGCATCACTAATGACCCGACCAAAATCATCAACGGGCTCATCTGGTTCCTGTTCTTCACCCCCTTCTTCTTCATTATCTTCAACTGCTGTATCATCGTATTCAGGGAACATAGATCGGTAGTTGTCATCATCGTTCTCTTCTTCATCGTCGTCTTCCATCATAACCCCTCTTTATCTGTGCTTGGTCCAAACATTATAGCCGGACATGAAACCGGACCGAAGCAGGTGGCTCTGAATGACTCTTGAGGAAGTGTGAGCCTGCTCATTCTGACATTCAACACATGGACAACACATAAAACCATCCCGCTGCTTGTTCACCTCGACCACAAGGCGAAAAGAACGCACGCCTTCTCTGTAAGCGTCAGAGCGTCGGTCACAATACATCCATGGGTGGCTCATCTGCATCATACAACCATGCATATATATGAAACGCAATCATGATGCTTAAATTAGTACCGTGCAGTCAAAACGAGAAAATAGTTGCTAGCCTTTTAGGACACTTCAAAACAAAGAGGAGAAACCTTAAGTGTCGCTCTAGCACCTCATATCATATTTTGTCTTGTGTGAACTCAAGTGGCATCGCTCTAACAGGCATTTCACCAAACACCTCTTGTGCATATGAAGAAAAAAAGTTACCACAAAGTTATACCCACCTCTCACATAGGAAACAAACAGGAGAGAGTGGAGGGCTGGGTGCATATATATAGGGCCAGGCCATTAGTCCCGGTTTGAGATACAAACCGGGACTAAAGGTTCTGCCAGGAGCACGCGTGCCGGCCCAGACCCATTTGTCCCGGTTTGTATCTCAAACCGGGACTAATGGTTCCTTATGGACCGGGACAAAGTGCCTCGGCCTCCTCGGGCCGTCTGGTTCAGACCATTAGTCCCGGCCCCAGCCACGGTCGGGACTAGTGGCCCGAACCAAAGGCCCATTTTCTACTAGTGCATCCACTTCATCATTTTCTGCTCTAGGGATGTGTTGAACCTCAAACCCTTTGAACGATTTGGATAATTCGTCAATGATAGCTCGATAAGCTACCATGTGCTTGTTTTCCCTATAATGATCGAATACTTGTTGAGCAACTAAACCCGAGTCTCCGTAGCACATGATTCGGTGAACACTGATGTGTTTAGCGATCCAAAGTCCATGGAACAGTGCTTTGTATTTGGAAATATTGTTGGTTACCATGAAGTGAATCTGTTACACATCGAACATCTTATCTCCTTGGGGTGATTTGAGAACCACGCAATCCCTCGAGCTCCATAGCGCTTTTCATCCATTGAAGTGGAGCGTCCAATATTCCGACTCTGGGGTGCTAGTATTTCCTACTATCTCTGTCCAGTTAGTGACAAAATCAGCAAGGATTTGGGATTTGATTGATATTTGTGGCTTATACCCAATGTCGAAATCTTCTAGCTCGATTCCCCACTTGGCGACACATCATGTGGCATCGTTGTTGTTGATTATATCTCTCATGGGAGCGGTGCTCACCACAGTGATCTTGTGCTCTTGAAAATAATGTCTTAGCTTTCTTGCGACAAAGAATATGCCATAGGCTAGATTTTGATAGTGTGGATATCGTTTTTTGACTCTACCAGGACCTTGCTGAGATAGTAAGTCGGACACTGCACCAAGTGCTCATGCTTTTCCTCCTTTCATTCCAACACCGTGACGATGCTGACGACTCAGTTTGTCACAACGATGTAAAGAAACATGGGATCCTGAGGCTCCAGTGCTGCGAGGATAGGGGCGGCTGAGAGTACTGCTTTCAGGTCTTGGAGGGTAGCTTCATCTTCTTCAGTCTAGACAAATTTGTCGGTTTTCTTCAAGAGCTTGTATAACGGCTCAGATCTTTCTCGAAGCCGGCTAACAAATTGGCTCACTTCTGCTATGTAGCCTGTAAGCCGTTCTATGTCCTTCAAGCGAGTTAGTCTAGTTATGTTGAGTATAGCCTTTATTTTGTCTCGATTCACCTCTATGCCTCTTTGAGATACAATGAAACCTATCAATTTTCTGGCTGGGATCCTAAAGAAGCATTTTTTGGGGTGAAGCATTATGTTGTATTTTCAAAGGTTGGCCAACATTTTCTCCAAGTCAGAAATTAATGTTTCCTTATTTTTGTACATTACCACTATGTCGTCTACATATGCATGTACATTGTGTCCAATTTGGTCGTGGAGGCAACATTGCATAGTGCGCTGATATGTAGCTCCTTCATTTTTGAGGTCGAAAGGCATCATTACATAGCAGAAGGTTCCAAACGGTGATGAATGAAGTCTTCAGTTTATCCAACTCCATGCATATTTGGTGATAGCCGAAATATGCATCGAGAAAGTAGAGGAGTTCCGAGCCTTCTATTGAGTTGATAACTTGATCAATTCTAGGCAAAGCGAACAGATCTTTGGGATAAGCCTTGTTCAAGGCAGTGTAATCAATGCACATTCTTGAATCAAAAGTGTCCTTTTAGGGACCATTACAGGGTTAGCTGCCCACTCATTATGGATGACTTTTTCAAAAATGCCGGCTAGTTCTAGTCGGACCAATTCTTTGGTTATAGCTTTGTGCTTTTCATCACCGAAACATCGTAAGGACTATTTGACAGGTCTAGCTTTAATGTATACATTAATAGAGTTCTCGGAAAGTTCCCTAGGTACTCCGTCATGTTAGAAGGTTGCGATGCGAATATATCTTTATTAGCTTTGAGGAACTTGATGAGCACGCTTTCCTATGTGTGACCTAAGCCTACACTATCTATGTCACCTTGGAGGGGTCATCATCCTTTAGTGGTGCTGTTGTTGTCTCTTCTAATGCCTTGAATTATGGAGTTGGCTTCAGCACCTCCTTCTTCATAGCTGGCATCTCGGACATGTCGGTGTTCTTCTTGATCTCCTGGTACTCCTTGGCATGCAACACAACTTTGGCGAAGGCGACATCTCATTCTTTGCACTCTCGCGATTTCCTTGAATTTCCCTGGATTGTGATGATGCCATGAGGACCCTAAAGTTTCATCATGTTGTATATGTAGCAGGGGTGAGCCATGAACTACTAGTAGGCCCGACGCCTGAAGATGGCGTGGTATGCTCTCTTGAACGACACCACTTCGAAAGATGGTGGTTCCGTCCTGTAGTTATCCGGCATACCAAAAGTGACATCAAGAGTGATCTCACCCAGAGAGTTCACCTATCTACCTAGGACAATACCGTGGAAAACCACACTGCTATGATTTAGTTGGGTTTCCGATATCTTCATGCGGTGCAGTGTCTTGATTTAGAGGATGTTGATGCCATAGTCCATGAGTGTCTTGGAGAACTCATATTCTTCAATAAGTGGATTGACAACCAGAGCATATTTTCCTCGCCTATGAGTCTTAGGCGGTTGATTGCTTCGGTCAAAGGTGATCTTTACTTTCGACCAGTACATATATTGGGGGACAACTGGAATGGTATCGTTGAGCTCATGCAGAACTGCCTTTTTTACCTTAGCAGGCTGAGATCCGAGGAAACATACGTAGGTGTCTTTCTTGTTTGGGAAAGCCTTCTTACCATCCTGCTTAGGGTTAGTAGTGTTTGCCTCTTCCATGTCAGAATCTTCATTGGACTCGTTATCTTTGTTGGAATTTTTCTTTCCTTTTCTTCGCTTGGCACTGTAGCTAGTGGCTTCGTCTTTCTTTATCTCGTCATTGAAACGACACTCAATATTTGTGTGGGAAGAGCCCACATTACCGTCTGAATGATGTACGCATGGGTTGTTGGCAATGTCAGCCCATGAGTAGGTCTTATTGGGCTATTGATCGCCCCTGCCCTGGATCCAGGAAGCTCTGTGGCCTCGTCCCCGGTGGCCTCCGCAACCTCCAGACCCGAAGGTTGTGTTAACATTTGCATTTTCTAGGTTGGGTTTGTCCTCAGAGTTGTTCTTGCGCTTCTAGGACTATTGTTGTTTTGTTTGCTTCATATTTGGCACAACAAGGCTGTTCAATAGGCCCTATGAATCTTCACCAGCATCAAAATATTTGATTCCATTTCTATCATCTCACTTAGGTCGATAACCTTGTCATGCTTCAGTTGGTGGCGCAGCAATCCGACTGGGAGCCTTGTGATGAAAGCTTCTATCACAGTTTGGTCGTTGACTCCCTCACAAGAGTTTTTTTGTGTTGATCCATCATCCGAGGTAGTCTAGGCAAGTTTCTCCATGTTACTGGACACAATGCTACAAGTCTCCGACTATGCAGGGCCTCCTGTAGGTACCCTCGAAGTTTTGAAAGAATGCACTTTGCATGTCATACCAGTTGTGGATGGTCTTTTCCGGAAGTTCATTGAGCCATGCTCGAGCCGTTTTCCGCAACATAAGTGGGAGATACCAGACTACGACCGAGATTTTTCCTCCTTTGGCGATGCAGCATGCCTAGAAAAAAATCCTGGAGCTAGGTATCTATCTGAGGTACCCGTCGTAGGGCTGAATGTGTCTTGTAGTGGCGAAGTTCTCCAAAAAGTCCATCCCATGGATCTGTGGCCCAAAGCACTTCGGTCCCACGTATATTTCATTCGCTTGTAGCGCCACACTCCTGTGTTTGAATTGATCCAGTTCTAGGCGTCGCTTGGTGACAGCGAATGTCGTCTCCGATGTTCGTCATGCCTGTGGGGATGTGGAGTCAGTTCTCTGCTTCTTCTATCGCCTCCTCCACCCTAGTGTCCTCTAGGCCCCCTTGGGAGCCGTTATGGTCGCTTCCCGGTGGGGATGGAGGTTCTGGTGGGTTATTGCTTGCTGAGCACCGGCTTCCCTCTAGAGCGTCATGGTGTCGGCTCCGAGGTGGTTATTCATGACGATGGTCACCGTGCCGGCTTGGGCCGGCATAGTTTTCGTGGTTTCTTCATTCGGCATTGTCGTCATTGTGACGAAGTTCATCCTAACGTCTTGTGTGTCTAGGAGGTGGCATTTATTGCTGGTAATGCTCTCGGTGCCATGCTTCTTCATCCCTGAGGATATTAGATTGCCGACGGGGGCAGGTGAGGGGTTGTTGAGGCTAGAACAACGTCGCTCCAATCTTGCGCGATTCTGTGTCATTGTTCTAAAGAGCCAGTTCTAGAGTGAGTTTCATCCTGAGGGTTAGAATGGTGACGTCGATCCTGCTCCCTGTGGGGTCTTGACTCGTCATGCATATCCACATCAGTGTAACACTGGTCAGATTTTGATACTAGCTTGCTACTAAAGGACGTAGCGGCCTTTTGTTGCTCCATGTCTTTTGTGAGTAACATGACACACCACTTCACCAGTTCTAGACTTGGATTGTTCACAAGGATCTCTCGGGCCGCATAAGTGTTCTATACTAGTGACGAGGGGTTAACTCATCAATGCCCATCGCAGATGGACTTAGGTTCGAGGAAGTGGGGAGCGCTGGAGGCATCGATCGGCTAGCAAACAAGCACATAGGGACGCAAGGTTTACCTAGGTTCAGGCCTCGTAGAGGACCCTACTCCTGCTTGTCTACTCTTGGAATTATCGAAGGAGTCGAAAGTTACAGGGGTGCGTAGATGCAATCTAGTGATGGTGTGGAAACTAGGGTTGTGATTGTCCTCCTCGCCGCCCCTTCCTAGCCTTTATATAGATAGGCTAGGTCTCAGGATAGCAGGACGAGTCGGTTACATATTAGGGTTTTCTCTTTAAACTTTCTATCTTAAGCCTGTCGTGTGCAGCAAGCAGTTGGAGTCTCCGGGTCACCCGAATCTTGGTTGTGCCTTAGCAATGTCGTGGGCCTCTTCAATGTTGGACCGTATATGCCAAGCTCGAGTACCTGTAAGGTATGCCCACGTCAGTAGCCCCCGAGTGTCCGGTTGAATCGCAGATTCGAGTGGAGACTTTATGAAGCCTTCGAGTGCATAGTCGAGCATGTATTCGAGTGCTATAATTTGTATCATAGAGATTGTCGATATACATGCCTAATTCATCCGATGTATCGGGATCAGTTAACTGCCTTAGGGCAAAATAATGCAATCTACTCAAACTCGAGTCCCCGGACTCGAATTTGGAAAAGTGCTGGCGTAATTTGACTCAGGCTGCGAGGGTCTTATAGAGTCGAATCCCAGTGTATAAGCATGAGCACTCGACACGTCCGTTAAAGCTTATTTCATCGTGCCTGCATGCACGAATTATGTCTGGTAGAGCACAACAGGTGCGTTCCCAGGCCTTATTCAGGTTTTATCTTCACGCCACAGGCGTGGCATCTGAATTTTGTCATCACGGAGATGATTCAGGTGGCCTAGGAGACGCAGTCTCTCTATAGGGAAAGTGTGAGGCGGAGTGGCCAAAGCTTTTGAGTGTGGACATAGTTAACAGACAGTCATGTATAAAATATCATAAGGTGCGCGACTAGTGCTCCCTATGGGAGTAGCCCCCGAGTGCCTATTCGAGTCATAGACTCGAGTAGGGACTAAAAGTATTTTGCGGCTACTTTTGTCTTTTGCTTGTTTCAGTCGAATATGCTTTCGGCGCTCCCTATGGGAGTAACCCTGAGTCCATACTCGAATCGTTGATTCGAGTGAAGGGTTTTGAGAGAAAATACATTTTCATAATGCTTGGAGGTCTGTATAGTTCATCGGGTGCGCGGCCAGTGCTCCTACTAGGAGTAGCCCCCCGAGTGCTTGGTTGAGTCAAATACTCGATTAAGGACTAGAGTATTCAGAGAGTGCTCCTCCTAGAGCTGATGAGGTCAGTGCTGATGATGAGGTGATCTCAGTTTCCCGCATGAGCGGTTTGACGGGACGTGATGAAAAAGTGGGTCCCATTTCTGACTTGGATTTGACTAGGTGATGACCCACAAGTATAGGGGGTGTATCGCAGTATCTTCAAGGGAAGTGAAACCCAATTTATTGATTCGACACAAGGGGAGCCAAAGAATATTTATAAGCCTAAACAACTGAGTTGTCAATTCAGCTGCACTTAGAAACAGTTTTGTAGTAGGAATAGAAAAGTAGCAACAGTAGTAAAGTAAAGACAGTTGTGACAATAGCAGTAAACAGTAGGATTCGAGTGCGGTAGGCATAGAGATGGATGGACGGGCGTTGCATGGACAAGACAATTCACATAGCAATCAGAACATAGGGCAATTGCAGATAAATAAGATAAAGCATCCAAGTACTAGATAATCCTAGGCATGTGTTCCATATATAGTCATACGTTCTCGCAATGAGAACTTGCACAACATCTTTTGTCCTGCCAGCCCGTTTGCAGTGGGGCCTCAAGGGAACTACTGGCAATTAAGGTGCTCCTTTTAATAGAGCACCGGAGCAAAGCATTAACACTCCGTGAACACATGTGATCCTCACATCAAAGCCATTCCCTCTGGTTATCCCGATTTCTGTCACTTCGGGGCCATCGGTTCCGGACAACAACGTGTGTATACAACTTGCAGATAAGACCATAAAAAATACTATCATAATGAATGAATAACATGTTAAGATCTGAAATCATGGCACTCGGGCCCTAGTGACAAGGATTAAGCACAACAAGTTCCAACAAAGTCATAAAGCACTAATAAAAGATACTAGGCACCATGCCCTAACAATCTGATGCCATTACATGAACGATCTCATCCAATCCCTACCATCCCCATAGCCTACAACGGGGGATTACTCACTCATAGATGGGGGAAACATGGATGGTCGATGGAGAAGCGATGGTGATGATGATGGTGATGATCTCCTCCAATTCCCCGTCCCTGCAGGGTGCCAGAACGGAGTTTCTAGTGCTGTTTCGTGGAATCTGGTGGTGGCATCGGAGCGGAACTCCTTCTAGAAAAATATTGAATCCCTCGGAGTTTTTAGGTCAGAAGGCTTCTTATAGGCGAAGAGGGAGACCGAGAGGTTGCCTGGGGGGCCCACACCATGCCCTAGTGTGGCCAGGCCCAGCCCGCGCCTGGGAGGGTGTGGCCAGCCCCTGGCCCTCCTCCGTCTCGTATTCTAGCTACGTGAGTCTTCTGTAAAAATAGGCACTTTGGCTTT
This sequence comes from Avena sativa, assembly GCA_916181665.1. NCBI lineage: Eukaryota > Viridiplantae > Streptophyta > Magnoliopsida > Poales > Poaceae > Avena > Avena sativa. Next base: position 253,936,729 of record OV702289.1, on the reverse strand, counting down.
TGTCCCGTCCAATTCCGAGAATATTCATTTTTTGACTTTCCTGGAACCAAAAACAGCAGAAAACAGGCAGCTGGCACTATGGCTCTTGTTAATAGGTTAGTCCAAGAAATCATATGAAAAGTACTCCAAAGTGTGGACAAAACACAAGAAAGGAGATAAAACCAAGCATGGAACATCAAAAATTATAGATACATTTGCAATGTATCAACATCCCCAAGCTTAACTCCTGCTCGTCCTCGAGTAGGTACGTGATAAAAAGAAAGAATAATTTTTGAGGTGACATGCACCATCATAAACTTGATCCAAGTATTTGTAAAGCAAAGCTGGGATCATAGTACTTCAATCATAACATGAAAGACAAAGTTCTAGCAATAAGACAAAGAAACTATGATGCAACATGAAAAGGCACAAACAAAATATTCATGAATAACAATGCTTTGGAAGACGTTTGTTTGTTTGACATAAAGAAAACATAGCATAATGGCATTCAGCTTGTCCCTCATAGAGTAGCAAACATAAATGCATAGGACACCTTCAAAGTTTATAAAAGTGACTAGATTAAAATAGTTTAAAACAAGCAATATCAAGGTATGCATCAATTAACAAGTCTTGGGACAATGCACATAGAACTAAGAATGGCCACTATGCTCTCAAATTAGGTGCATAAAGATAGAAGGTGGAAACTCAATATATAAGTGGAAGAAAGGCCTTCATTGAAGGAAGTAGGGATTCAAGTCTCATAAAGAGCTTCCAAAAATTATGGTACTTATAGCTTTCATCTGTCATTGCCCCTATCATAAGCATCTTGAAGTGATTAAGGTTAAAGTGAACAAACTATGTTATACATGCTTGACGAAGTATAAGTCAGAAATCTCATGTCCCTTGTATACGAGGGCCGCTCCTCATGCTACTCAAGTTTAGTCACCGGTAAGTTCTTGTCATCGTAAGTACATGTGTATCATAGAGAACTGCCAATGGGGTACCCCTTTCCCGATGATACGAAAGCATCCCCATATCAAAATGACAAGGCAAGCAGACAACGAGCATCTCAGCAATCTTCTTACTTACCATGGGAATATGGTGCTTTTTTCTCTCTTTCCTCTTTTCATAATCTTTTTTTTTCTTTTTCTATTTTTTTCTCAATATAGGACTCCTTTTTTATAAGAAGAATGCTTCATAGACAACTCATTATGGTTACGCTGCAGGTTTCCACCATGTCAGCATGGATTAGACCAGTGGCCCAGGCGTTTCTCTAACACATATACATAACTCCATGGACTTACAAGCTCCCCTTTCATTTCACACCGATGACATCCATATACAAAAGAGCATGATATCAACTAGGTACAAGTACCAATTGCAATGTTGAAAGCGTTACCCATGAAAGCATGGTTATGCTAATTCCCAACAAGTAAGTGCAAGCATATACAACATAGATGAAACAATGGTTCAAGTTTATTAAGGCAAGAAAAGTAAAGTGTGCCGTTAAGTTCGTGAGAGCTTTAATCACTAGTTTTCTCATAACAAGTTTAATTTGGAAGGTAAACAAAAGCATGAATATACTTGGAATAGCATAAGCTAGTAGGTAGGTATGGTGGACTCTTTGGAATAACTTGGTTTAGGGAGTTGGATGCATGAGTGGAACTCATACTTGGTCGTGGAGGCTAGCAAAAGACTGGGAGCGACAAACTAGGAGAGCAATAATGGCCATAATCATGCAGAGCGACAAAACATGATTGATCAAATCATAAAGTGACACTACAAGTTGAAAACTAAAGGATCGTAAATGCTATGGTGACTTGAAATAGTCATATCATGGTGTGAGCATGTGCCAAGTCAACCCAAATAAAGCATCAAAGGAGAATACCACTATACTATGCTTTAATATGCTAAAACAACGCATGATTCATCCAAGGCACATTAAGCAATCTCAATTGTTTATAACAAGTCATGCTACAACAAAGAATACTAAGCATAAAGCCAAAACAATATCGAGCATGGCAAGCATAGGCCACAGTCAAAAACAAGCTCTTTTTACCACATAAGCATGAACTTTCCTACTCTTTTCCAAACCAAACCAGACTATTTGAAAAACAATGTATGAAAGAGGAGATCCAACCAATTTATTCAGAAAACTAAGCAAACGAAAAACCAAAACAAAAACGAAAAAGAAGACGCTCCAGGAACAACACAACTGTGCATGAAACAATAAAAATGAAGTGTTTGGAAGAAACCTGGGATTTTTATTGATGAAGAAGGGGATGCCTTGGGCATCCCCAAGCTTTGATGCTTGTACTTCTTGGATATTTCTTGGAGTGACAAGCGTGGCATCCCCAAGCTTGAGTTTTAGTCCATCCTTCATCTCATTACTCATTCCTTCCATACACATGAAATTTTTCCTTCATACAAAACTTCACACAATCTTTATTAGCAACATTAGTGCACTCAAGATAAATAATTCTTAAGGTTCAGTTCTAACCCCAATAAACTTCTATTAGAACACTATCTACTTTAGCACTTCCCTCAAAAAGCTCAATTCCCCAAAAGAACTCAAAAAGGAATCAACAAGAACCAAATGGAGAAAATGGCAGAAATCTGTCAAAACAGACCAGCAGGTAAAGATGAATTTTTTCGAAGACCTTCTGTTGCTCAAATCAAAAAGTGTTGAACTAACGAAAGTTAGATAACAACCTGGGGCAGAAGCACAAAAATTCATGCCTCAAAAATACGTTCAGATATTTTACATGAATGTTTACGGTGAAGCACAGAAATCTGTTTCAGGACAGCAACTTTCCCAATCATTACTTCTCTCTCATTAGAGGTTACTCTTGGCACAAAAAGCAAATAAAAAGGATAAGGAGCGGTTATTACAGAGGTAATAGCTTCCAAGACTCATCTAAAACTTTTGGGTTATCTCCCAATAAGTACTTTTCTTTAACGCATTTAAGTTAAGCATAAGCAAGAACTAAAAATGGATAGAATAGAAGTAAACAGAGATAATCATGGTGAAAACATTGTTTTGTTCAATAAAATCCTTTCGTTAACAAGGTTTATCAGGTCTTGTTACCAAAACAATTTCATATGAGACAAAACTTTGTATTCCACTAATGATTATGTTACCTCAACCTTGATAGCAATGGTCCCAATCATAATAGTTTCAAATTTTTCTCTTGGTATGGGACAATATATTTCTCCAACTTGAATGCCCTCAACATGTTCAATTGAATTCAAGCCATAAGTCCTTTCAATATTCTTGGGGAAATAGACAGTATGTTCCTTGTCATTCACATGGAAAGTCACCTTCTCTTGATTACAATTAATTACAGCTCCTGCAGTATTTAAGAAAAGGTCTCCCAAGAATAATAGACATATTATCATCTTCAGGCATAATAGTTTGAGAGGACGCTCACATAATAAATATGAATTGAAGTAAAACAGAGCATCAAGAAGCAAATTCAAAACACAGTTAAGTCTAACCCACTTCCTATGCATAGGAATCGTGTATGCAAATACATTCGCAAAGAACAAAGTGACAGGCATAGGAAGATAAAACAAGAGTAACTTCAAAACTTTCAGCACATAGAGAGGTGTTTCAATACCATGAAAACTTCTACAACCATATTTTCCTCTCTCATAATAATTTTCAGTAGCCTCATGAATAAACTCAACAATATAACTATCGCATAAAGCATGCTTTTCATGATCTACAAGCACTAGAGCTTTATTATAAACATCTTCAAAAGAATCCTCAGGAACATAACATTCATCCTTCTTTAGTAAGCAAGGGGGACAATCAAATAATGTAAGGGATAAAGAGTTACTCTCATTAGAAGGTAGGCATGGGTAGCTGATCCATTCTTCCTCCTTTTGTTCATCACTCTCCTCCTCCTCTTTTTCATCTAATGAGATTTCAGGTTCATCAATTTCTTCTTCCATAGGATCCTGCAAGGCATTAGTCTCTTCCATTTGTGGAAAGCATCTATTAAAATATTCAAGAATATAGCCATTTTCGTCCTTGTAATTATCAAAGAAAAATTTAAGTATACAATAAACCTCATATTTGTAAGGTGAATCATCAATATTTTCAAGCAAACTAGCAAGTTCAAAAGCACCCTTCCAGGAAATAAATTCTTCAATTAGTTCCACATCATAAAAGTCATAAATTCCTTTAGCATAAGAACATATGGTAACATTATCATTATACTCACATTGAAAAAGGAGGTGTTTACACCTCTTTCTGCAACAAGTTTTATCACAGCAGTAACTAAAGTTATAAGTAGAGCACATGTTTCTAGCAATGGTATACAATTTATCAATTTTTTCCCATAAGTGTTTCCCTTTTTGTGACAAGCGGTGTTCCTTATAATAATATTTTTGATCTTCCATGAACCCACCTTGCCAATAAGATTCAGTTTCAAAGAAACCAACCATTGACATCAAGCATGATAAAGCAAGACAATAATAGACTAACAAAAATAACAACTAGAGTAGGAACTATTTTTTTTGTATTTTTGATAAAGAAACAAGAAAACAAGGCGAGAATAAACTTAGCTTGAACAATAGTGATTCCAAGTGGACTTGATAAATAAAGCTATGCTCCCCGGCAACGGCTCCAAAAAATAGTCTTGATGACCCACAAGTATAAGGGGTGTATCGCAGTATCTTTGAGGGAAGTGAAACCCAATTTATTGATTTGACACAAGGGGAGCCAAAGAATATTTATAAGCCTTAACAACTGAGTTGTCAATTCAGCTGCACCTGGAAATAATCTTGCTCACAGCAGTTTATCAGTAGCAACAGTTTTGTAGTAGGAATAGAAAAGTAGCAATAGTAGTAAAGTAAAGACAGCAGTGACAATAGCAGTAAACAGTAGGATTCGAGTGCGGTAGGCATAGGGATGGATGGACGGGCGTTGCATGGACAAGACAATTCACATAGCAATCAGAACATAGGGCAATTGCAGATAAATAAGATAAAGCATCCAAGTACTAGATAATCCTAGGCATGTGTTCCATATATAGTCATACGTGCTCGCAATGAGAACTTGCACAACATATTTTGTCCTGCCAGCCCGTTTGCAGCGGGGCCTCAAGGGAACTACTGGCAATTAAGGTGCTCCTTTTAATAGAGCATCAGAGCAAAGCATTAACACTCCGTGAACACATGTGATCCTCACATCAAAGCCATTCCCTCCGGTTATCCCGATTTCTGTCACTTCGGGGCCATCGGTTCCGGACAACAACGTGTGTATACAACTTGCATATAAGACCATAAACAATACTATCATAATGAATGAATAACATGTTCAGATCTGAAATCATGGCACTCGGGCCCTAGTGACAAGCATTAAGCACAACAAGTTCCAACAAAGTCATAAAGCACTAATAAAAGATACTAGGCACCATGCCCTAACAATCTGATGCCATTACATGAATGATCTCATCCAATCCCTACCATCCCCATAGCCTACAACGGGGGATTACTCACTCATAGATGGGGGAAACATGGATGGTCGATGGAGAAGCGATGGTGATGATGATGGTGATGATCTCCTCCAATTCCTCGTCCCGGCAGGGTGCCAGAACGGAGTTTCTAGTGCTGTTTCGTGGAATCTGGTGGTGGCAGCGGAGCAGAACTCCTTCTAGAAAAATATTGAACCCCTCGGAGTTTTTAGGTCAGAAGGCTTCTTATAGGCGAAGAGGGAGACCGAGAGGGTACCTAGGGGGCCCACACCATGCCTAGCTCGCGCCTGGGGGGGTGGCCAGCCCATGGCCCTCCTCCGTCTCATATTCTGGCTCCGTGAGTCTTCTGGAAAAATAGGCACTTTGGCTTTTGTCCCGTCCAATTCCGAGAATATTCATTTTTTGACTTTCCTAGAACCAAAAATAGCAGAAAATAGGTAGCTGGCACTATGGCTCTTGTTAATAGGTTAGTTCAAGAAATCATATGAAAAGTACTCCAAAGTGTGGACAAAACACAACAAAGGAGATAAAACCAAGCATGGAACATCAAAAATTATAGATACATTTGCAATGTATCACCAGGCGTGCGAATCTTTGGTTTTAACTGTGTCTCCTCGATTCTCGCGCATAATGGGGGGGAGTGGTGTGATGGTTCGTGGTTTACATTGCCACGCATCGACGTTGATTTGTGCCACGCGTCTAGCTGGTTTCCTTCTGGCTATTGGATGGCATCTTCGGTGAGGTTAAGTAGGGATCTGCTGTGCAGTAATTTTCCCACAATCTCATCTTCTTCCTCGTGCACTACCTCCATTGCTGCTCCTCGTTGTTCGATTGCTCGCATCGTCTCGTGGCGCTGGACGGTTTTCGCACTTTTCCCAGCTACTTCCTGCGCTCCCACCACAAGTGCCAGATGGGAAAGAAGAAGGGAAACTCTGCCGCTAGATCTGTGGCTGCCACTGTTGCGGCCAAGAAGAAAGGCGCCGCCACCATGGGCACCAGCGCTGCCACCACATCTGGAAAGAAGAAGGGCCCAGGAATGCGTGTCACAAATGGGTCGTGGTGGCCAACCATCATCAAAGCCACAGAGCTCTTCCCCCAGCGCCAAGATGGGGCGCTCTCCGCCACGGAAGATGACTTCCGCATCCCTGGTGATGAGGTAATCGACAGTCCCCCTGCCGGGTTTCGGGTGATGTTCCTCGTGTTCATTATTCATGGTATTTCTCTCCCCCTTCACAAATTTGTGAGGGGGTTGCTTTGTTTCTACGGGCTCCAGCTGCACCAGCTAACCCCGAACTCCATCCTTCATATTGCTTGCTTCATTACTCTTTGCGAGTGTTTGCTCGAAATCGAGCCACACTTTGGCCTCTTCAAAAAACTTTTCAAACTCAAATGCCAGTCGAGCTCAGGATCGGTAGTCTATGATATAGGAGGCTGCGGTATCCATGTTGACTCTAGTGTCACCTATTTTGTCATCAACTTCAATGCGTCTATCCAAGGATGGAGGGAGAAGTGGTTCTACATTCGCGACCAGAAGGTTGACGAAGAGCACTATGGACTCGCGCCCTTTGATCTGGTGGTAGTATGTAAGAGAAGCAGGTCGTGGAAGAACATTGTGATGCTCGGCGAAGCCGAGGAAACAGAGATTCTGTACCAGCATGCCTATGACTTGGAACGCCGCATAGGAAAGGAAATAGGTGGCGCAGATCTCATTCGCACTTGGATTCACCGTTGAGTGCAGCCGCTGTAGGCTAGGGTGCATACGATGTGCTGCTGGACTCGCACTAAGGATGTTACTCGCATCTCACGAGAGGGCATCTCTTCGGGCGAAGTCGCTAGGAGGTTTCGACTGCTGACCAAGTACACCGCCAAGGAGGAACTCCCGGGTGACTCAGTCGTGCCTACCTTCTGTGCGAGTCATCCTCTCCCTGAGGTGGATTTCTCTTAAAGTTCTTCTTGCATTTTTGATTGCCTGTTGTGTGTCTTTTATACTGATGTTTGGTCCTCGTTTCAAGATTGGAAGGTGACCACCGTGTTGCCTCCTCAGCTCGAGGGAGTGATTCCTCGTGAAGCTGAAGAGGAGGACGAGTCAGGCTCCACTATCCCCATGGAGGAGGAGCGTGAAGCTCCCGAGTCCGGCAGGACTCGCAAGCTCTCCCGAAGCAAGGACTCAGATGCCTCATCGCCATCGACGCTGGAGGGTCCTCCTACTGTAGTAGAGGAGCCGATCCCTGCAGTGCCTATGCGCGCCATGGATCCTCCTTCGCGGAAGAAGTTGAGGCTACCGAAGGAGGCATCTAAGGACTCCTTTGACCTTGATAAGTTTGACGGGTATGTTTTTTTATATTCTTGTGAGTTCGTCTTGTCCTCCTGAAATCTATTCTTCTGATGGAGTTCTGGATATTTTGTAGTCAAACAGCGTCGTCATCGTCTGATGACTGTCGCTTTGTCACAGAGACTGGAGTCGTGGACTCCAAAGACAAGGAGGTGGCGGTACCATCTCCTTCTCCTCTAGTGGTGGTCCACTCTGGTGCTAATTCTTCGAGTTCCCCCCATGCTGGGGGCACCAGATGGTTGCCCGGACGTAGATTTAGAAGGAAACTTCGGAGTCCCTAGAGGAACACGTGAGTTTTTTCTTGTTGCTGGCAGTCGAATTTGGGTTAATGCTCATGCTTTTATTTTTGTAGCCTATCTTGATGGAATCCACTCGCCTCGCTGAGCAGATCATATCCTTGGGTTGTCAGCATGCTTCGCTAGAAATCCGCCATCGTGCCTTCAAAGGTAGTTTGATACTTTTTCTCCGTTCTCCTTGTGTAGAGGTTGGTGGACTCAAGTTTTGTCATTGTAGGTGAGCATAATGAGCTTCTTTGTCGCATCGACTCCCTCAAGAAGGGTCTTGCCGTGACTTAGAAAAACGTGACGAAGCACTCGAGGCTCTTGAGGAGTCGATGAAGTGCGAGGAAAACTTGCGTTCCGCCGCAGCTGACAGAAAAAAGACGTTCGTAGAACAACTTGTCTCTATTGTTATGGCACTTTATGGTATGATGCTGCATCATTCTGTTTCCTGTATGCGTTGGTTGTATGTTGTTATGCTGATGTGCCTCTTCTGGAGATGTTGCTAGCGTGCACTTCGATGCCCAGGCTTTGGCCCGCTCAGATGCTTTGGCCAGTGCCATGGCTATAGTCGAAGACCGCAATGTCTCTATCAAGGACTCGCTTGAGAAGGCCAAGGGCATGCTTGGGCGTCTTTGAGACGAGATGGTTCCCAAGGCCAATATGATCGAAGATCTTGATGGCTTGGTGGAGTCCTTTGCTGGAGGCGTGCCTATGGACTTCAAGAATGCCCAGAGGAGGGTTGGAACAACCATGGGACTTGCGATGGTGGATGCACATGGCGTTGAGCTGAACCCCAACAGGATCTCCTCAGCGATGCTGGTCACTGTGGATGGCCATCAGGTAGTATTTGCTCCTTTTGCCACTAGCTACAATAAATATGGGCCTCGGCTCATTGAAACACTCGCGGCGTATTTGGCTGAGTTGAGGAGGCTGAAGATGGCGAAAGTCACGGCATCAGAGGCTATAGTCGAGAAGACTGTGGCCTCGGAGACTTCCATAGACTCGAGGAAGCCCCCGAGTGCTAACGCCTAGCTGTAGCCTGCTGTTTTAGTCGCCTTTTTGTAATAGTCTAGATTTCCGTTTTGAATTATACCTTGTGGGGGTGCCCCTTTTAAGACTTGCTGAATCTTGATGTTTCATCTGCTAGTATTTATCTATGACTAGTTGGTCTTATTTGCCTCTTTTATTCTACTTATAATAGGGTCCTTCGAGTGGTCTGTTCGACTCACCTCCCATCGATGAACCTGTGGCACAACCACATTCAAAGGTGGAGGAGCTGTCTCTGATGTCTTGATTGCGTGACCGCATAAAATATTTGGAGTGAGAGATGCCCATAATCCGTGGTAGCACGGACGTATGGAAGTCAAAGGCTGAAAAATCCAGTGCACGCGAGAAGTACCTTCTGGGCGAGGTGGCTCAGTTGAATGAGCAATTTAAATGTTAGTTCTTCTAGCTTCTAATCCTATCTTTAGCCATTCGCGACGGCAATTTGTCTTTATGATTTGCACTGCTTCTTGCAGTTGTTAGCGCTCGTCATCCACAGGATGAGAGGGATCGAGTTGCCATTCGACTAAATGACTTGACCCAGGAGCAGCTGGAAGCTAGTGGGTATTTCTGGGTGGATCACGATTGTGCAGTCGTGTTGGCGACGCTATAGGATCGTGCATCACGGGTGCTACTTTACTTGAAGAAGTCGCAGTCATGCCTCAAGCATATTTTTCAGGCGATGTTACCCCTGGATGCGGTGCCTTCAAGATTTCTATCTTTGCTGACGAAGTTCCAGGATATCAGTGCGATCCGCGAGTGCGTGCGTTAGTAGTTGGTCGCGGGTGCCAAGGCTGCATTGACTCTTGTTCTCCTGCATTGACCTGATATGGATTTCATAGCTGTTGCCGCTGGACCGCTGCCCCCGCCAGAAGGGATGGCATGGAACATGGTGCCACATTATCAGGCGGTTGATCAACCAGCCAAATATATCGTCGACTTCTTCGAAGAGTGTACAAATGTTCTCCTTTTACGTCAGTAGCATGACCCTGCAGATTAACGCATAGGTGTTGTAAAGTTCATATAAGTGTGCCGGTTGTTTTGTTACCTATTTATATGTAATAGCTTGCTAGCTTGTATATTTTTCGAGTGTTTTGTACTCTATAGTTCCTTTTTGTTAGCATGGCGGATATTCATCTCAGCACCTTGTCAACCTGTCAGGTGTGTTGCAGCTGGGTTGATTTTACCAAGGGTTTGATTGATAGTGCGTCAGCTACTCAGGATACTGTGGTATTCGTGTAACAAGGTTGAGAGGGTAGAGTAGACCCCGAGCGATGTAATTGCAAGTAAAATAGAGACACAAAGTTTGGGGCACTTAGCTTTATTTATTCACAGAATATCACGAGGTACAATGTATGGCTAAGTAGCCTGGCTGAATAGCCTTATTTGTAGAGTAAAAACATCTAGGGGTAGAAACGATGCAGCTACGCAACGTTCCATGGATTGGAGTATGCGACTCCACTTTCTAGGTCTTTGACGCGGTAGGCGCCACCTGGGATTACTTCAGTAATCACATAAGGTCCCTCCAAGGGGATTCGAGCTTGGGGTACCCTTGTTGCTTTAGTCGCAGGACCAGGTTTCCTTCGACGAAGGACCTGGGGCGCAGCCTTCTACTATGGTAGTTGCGGAGGTTCTACTGGTAGATCGTGGATCTTTCCGCTGCGATCTCGCGTGCTTCATCAAGTAGATCGACGGAGTCTTTGAGTGCGAGTGTTGATTCTGACTCGTTGTATGCTACTACTCGTGGGGCTTTGTAGCGCACCTCTGCGGGTAGTACCGCCTCAACACCGTGTACCATGAAGATCGAAGTCTAGCCTGTGGTGCTATTTGGAGTTGTGCGCAGGCTCCATAGTACTGACTGTAACTCCTCGGGCTAGCACCCAGCAACTCTTTTGAGTGGCTGGAGGAACCTTTTCTTGATCCCGCCGCAGACGAGGCCATTGGCCTTTTCGACTTGACCGTTGGTCTGGGGATGTGCCATCGAGGCCTAGCTAATGCTGATTCCTAGGTTTTCGCAGAAATCTTGGAACTCTTTGGAGGTGAAGTTCATCCTGTTATCCGTGATGATGCTATGTGGCACCCCGAATCGAAAGACAATGGACTCGAAGAATTTTATGGCTTCTGCCCCTGATTGGATTGTTACCGGCATGGCCTCAATCCACTTTGTGAATTTGTCGACTGCGATGAGGAGGTAGATGTATCCTCTAGGTGAAGATTTGTGCAGCTTGCTGACCATGTCGAGTCCCCATTGCGCAAAGGGCCAGGCCACGGGTATTGGCCTAAGTTGCGCCAGGTGCATGCGGCTTATCCGCGGATCGTTGGCAAGCGTTGCATCGCTGGACGATGTCCTTAGCATCACGCATTGCCGCTGGCTAGTAGAATCCAGCTCGCAGAGTTTTGGCGACGAGGGCGTGACTACCGGTGTGGTGGCCGCAAGTGCCCTCGTGTATGTCGAGGAGGATGTCTCTTCCGTCTCCGTTGGAGACGCATCGTTGAAGAACTCCTCTGATTCTACGTTTGTACAGTTCGCCGTTGATGAGGGCGAAAGCTTTGGATCGTCGTGCTATATGACGCACATCTGTCGGGTCATCTGGCAACCTTTTGCTGAGAAAGTATATGATGTATGGTTGTGTCCAAGATGGCTCGATCATCATGACCTCCATGGGGCCTTCGAGTCCGTATCTGTGTCCATGTCCTCGAGTCCCTTTGGCTCGTTGGGTGGCGTAGCCCCTGAGTCTTCTGACGTGCTGGCTTTATGTTCTACAGTATTTGGCTTGATGGAGCACTCGCAAATCCGCTCTAGAAATACTCTGAGTCGCACTGGGGCACAAGTGGAGCCGATGTTGGCAAATATATCTGCTTCCTCATTGCTTTCACGGCCGACGTGCCGCAGCTTGCAGCCGTCGAAGTCCCCTTCGAGTGCATCATAAAGGTCATGGTAGGCGATCATGTTGTCGCCGAGAGCGTCGCACTGGTTCATGGTTTGATTCACCACCAGTTTGGAGTCGCCGTAGATGACGAGTCGCTTTGTGCCACAAGCTTTTGCCATCCGCATCCCATGGAGTAAGGTTTCATATTTAGCTTTGTTGTTGAAGGCTGTGAACTGCATTCGCAGAACATATCTCATCTTGTCGCCCTGTGGCGATGTCAGTATGACACCTGCGCCAACTCCCTCTTTACGTTTGGATCCGTTGAAGTGCATTGTCCATAGATAGGACATATCTGGCTTCTCGGGGAGATGGTTTTCCATCCAGTGTATGAGGAAGTCTGGGAGTACTTGCGACTTGATCGCATCTCGCGTCTCGTATGTGATGTCTCATGGAGACAGTCCTATCCCCCAAAGAGCGACCCATCCGGTGGCATATGGGTTATTGAGGATGTGCCCTAGCGGGGCATCGCTCACCACAATGATCGGGTGCTACTAGAAGTAGTGGCGCAGTCGCCTGGCTATCATGAAGATGCCGTATGCCAGCTTCTAATAATGCGGGTACCGTTGCTTTGTCGGTGTGAGAACCTCGCCGGGGTAGTAGACTGGGCGTTGCACCCCGTGGACTTTATTTTCTTCGGCTTGTTCCACTACGAGCACAGTGCAGACCACCTGATTGGTGGCGGAGATGTATAGTAACAGCGGCTCCTTCTCTTGAGGTGTCACCAACACCGGCGAGGTGGACAAGAGACGCTTGAGGTACTCAAATGCCTCTTGTGCTTTTTCTATCGACTCGAATTTGTCAGCCTTGCGGAGGAGCTGGTTGAAGGGCAACGCCTTTTTGCACATTCGACTGATGAATCGACTGAGCGTCGTGGTTCGCCCAGCTAGCTGTGTGGGGCCCCCGGATTAATCATCCGAGAAATCCCTGTTATGTATATATCCATGTTCCCATGATCAGTGAGCCGTGGACCATAACCGACAAGTATCATTACAACATCTGAGATATACCGAATTACAAGACTTACATAAATGCCATTATGGCTACACCATCTTCAGCAGCGGAACATCATCACGCGCAGAGCCCAATCATGCCTCAACCTACATGCGACTGACTGGGAGGACGTCCTAGCTCGCATAGTCATCAACTTCATCCTCTTCTTGATATCTGACCAAGTTAATAGCCAGGGACAATGCCAGTGAGTACTTTGAATGTACTCGCAAACCACCTTAAGATAATAGTAATAACAAGAGGATATGCATTATGGCTGTGGTAGTAGGAGGGCTCCAAGAGAGGTTCTTTCCTCAGTTAGTTTCTCTTGTAGATATAGCATCTACATATCATTGTTGAAAACCTTTGTAAACATTTTGGAAACCTTTTTGAAAAGTTTTGGGGAACTTCAGGACTGGGTCACCCATTTGTTCCCGTCTCCAGGTCGTCCCACGACCCAACTCCTTTCATTCCTTTCTGACCATCCCATGGTCAAAACCTTTCTCCTTTTTGACCATCCCATGGTCAAAATATTTTCAAAGCCTTTGCTTTTCCGAAAACCATTTTGAAATCAAAACCAGCACCGCTCTACAGAAGTTTGTCCAACTCGTCCATAACCGCGGACACGGCTATTCGAATAGATTTACACTCTGTAGAGGTTGTACACTTTACCCACACCATCTGGGTACACTACCCTGATCTACACCGATCGTGGGTCGAGTAACCGATCAAGACTCTCCGGATGCCCACTCCAATATAAGTGCCTACCCTATGAGTGTTACTCCCCTCAAAAACCGGGACGTCGGGTACCGAGGACCAACCGGAGCGCATTTTTCACTTCCAAAGTGTTGCGCTTTCAATGAGGGGCTCATAGTAACGCGTGGAGGTCCGTAAACCCTTCGTTCCTTCTCCAGGTCGATGTCCCACATGGACCCTTATGTGAGAAGGCCCAGCCTCCAGGGATTTTTATCCCCTGTAATTGTTGCGAGGCAGCTTATACCAGAATAGACAAACATCAAATCTAGCCCTGTCCCATTCCAGATTATGTGGTTGCACAGGGTTAAGTTGTTATAGCTAAACTGTAAAGAACCGGGTGCATTTTCGTAACCTTTTTCCTCCAGCTTTCCTTCAGCATTTTGTAAAACAAAAACCTTTTTCTTTCTCAACACCTCTTGGGAGGTCCCACCTCACCAAAGTTTTATCATAAAACATTTGGTAAAACTTTTTCCGGGGTCTTCCCATCCTCTAGGTTTGCTTTGGCTAAAACAGGGTCTCCAAAAGGGGTTATGGTGATATACACCATCTATTCTACTAGGGACCAGTAGGTGTCACCAAGGGGGTTGTACTTAATAATACAAAAGTGTAATAGTTCGGAGGAGCCAAACCACTACCATATATACCACAACATATAATAAAACAATGCAGTTTCATAAATAGTAGATAAAACATGCATAAGTAAAATAGTAGGACAAGGCTTATGAGCAAGAAGGTGGCTTGCCTGATGATCAGCAATATGGCAATATATCCCTGGACTTCTTATTCAGATAACCAAGAATACCAATACCAATAATAACCGAAATAGAATAACCCGATGCTTCCTTCTTCTCGGCGTCACACAAACGCAACTATCGCCGATATCGAGCATACATGCAAACAAACAAGTCCACAATCAAACAAGGCATACAATCACAAATACCACTCAACAAACGAGCAATTGAATAATCTTCAATTAAGGTTCAGTAGTTTTAGAGAGGATTGGATTTGGGAGGTTGAGATGGCCTTGGAGAAGGGGATGAACACCCCTTAGGGTTTATTGTCGACGAACTACCTAAGAGGGGGTTTTAGACCAAGGACATATTATGTATGATACCATTGTAAAAACATGATACCAACAGATAGGTATTGATAAAATTAAACCAACAAAAGTGGTTTCACTATTTTATCCTTTACCAAAGATTTAAAGTGATTTTTATAGTGAAAAATATTCTAGTTTTAGGAAATAATTCACCAGAACAGTTCTGGAGCTCCAAAAATTATTTCCTTTGATGGTTAGGTAAGTCCTGATGTACTTGTTCACTGAGAGTTGGAATCACTCCAAAATAATTACCAAAATGGCCTCAAGAAATTCCCAAAGGCAGTTCTATAGGCAATTTGTCTTTTCCACCAGATTAATTCTACAGTAGATTTTTATTTGATTCCAAAGGAACCTGGTAGTGATTTATAATACCTTTCTGTAGGAATTGGATTCACTCTTTTTGGAGTTGTCAAACTCCTGGAGTGATTTTTCTAATGAAACTACCCTAGCTAGAGGTGATTAATTCACCAAAGTTGGACAGATCATCAATAAAATTTGATCTTATAGGTTTTGATAGGCCTTAGTGTACCACATCACAGGGAGTTGGAAGGAGGTAAAACAACTCATGGTTTGGTCTAGGTAATTTTCTAAAATCAGATTGGTATGGTTTTTGTTATTTTGGTAAAAGATACTCCATCGCTCCGAAAGGCAGGGGACCATTGTTCAGAAATAGGTATGGGGAATACCTACCAGGGAAGTTTTGTTTCACTACATTTGGATAAGTGTAGCTTCCTGAGGAATTTATTTAGTTCCCAACATATAGTTTAGTAGATTAATTGCCAATAAATGATAAAAATTATCTTTGGCAAAGGACGAGTCCTGCATGTTGCACAAAACACACAAGAACATGGTAAAATTTAGATCTGGGTAAAAAGTATTACTTTACATTTTTATCTGCATTTAAACCAACATGTAATCTTGCAGATATGGAAAAGATATCAAAACAAAAAAGGGCAGGGGCTGCTGGGCTTGATCTGTAGAGGGATGGGCCGAGCCAGGGGGATTCGGCCCACTGGGGGCGACGGCTCACGCAGGGAGCCAGTTTTGAAGCTGACGAGTGGGACCCGGGCGTCAGCGACTCAGCGAAGCGAAGAGGTACCAGGGCACGCTGGCCGTTGGATTAAAAGGGGGATCAACGGCCTGCGTCCGTCATCCACCCCACGACGGTGCCGGCGGGCTAAAACCCTAGCAGAGCTCGGGGAGCGGCGGCGCGGCTCACCTGGGGATCGGGGAAGGTCGGGGAGGCGACAGGGCGACGCGATCGACGACAGCGGACCGGGAGAGGGGCGGTAGTGGGGTGCTTGCTCCCGGTAGTGGACTTGCGTGACGGTGGCCACAAGGGGCTCGTTGAGATCGGCCGAGGAGCATCCAGGACCTCCTACATGTTGAAAATAATGGCATGGTTAGATGCGGGAGAGCGAGGAGGTGCCTGGAGAGAGACATGCAGGAGGAGAGGGGCTGAGAACAGAGCTTCTAGCTCTATTTCTTGAGGAGGACGAGAGCTCCTCTTTCTCCTTATTTCGAGCAGAACAGGGCAGGGGAGAGGGAGTGGTGCTCGGGGAAGGAGAGTGGGAGTGGGAGGGGCCAAATGAGAGGCCGAGAGGGGGTTGTACTGGCCTGCGGCCTATTTATCTCAAGGAGGATTGGTTCATGGTGGATTTGGTCCAAGGAGAGAATGGGGAGGGGAGCTAGCCTTCCATTGGGCAGCAGGGGTGGTGGAGAGAGGGTGGAGGTGTTATCTGAGGTCGTGCG
Organism: Avena sativa; assembly: GCA_916181665.1. Taxonomy (NCBI): domain Eukaryota; kingdom Viridiplantae; phylum Streptophyta; class Magnoliopsida; order Poales; family Poaceae; genus Avena; species Avena sativa. Next base: position 253,920,086 of record OV702289.1, on the reverse strand, counting down.
TGAGCAGAGAGGGCTAGCTGGTGGCTGTTGCAAGATAAATGGCCTCACATGCTTGTCTCTCTCTCTTCTTCTCACTTCCAAGCACATGGGACAAGGGATAGGGGTTGCTACAGTAGCTTAGCTACAGTGATGGTCGACCAGAGGAGGGGTGGGTTATGTGGTGCATTGCTTTGCAAGATTGGTGGTGGTTTGATCTTGATTTAACTCAATACGAGCTAGGTTTGCTAATTTGAGTAAATAGGTGATTGTGAAGGAAGTTCAAAATTTTGCATAGGACAAGGTGGGAAGATGGTATTGGTAGATAGACAAGGTCAAGGTAGATATCCAGGAATTATTTGGGATTTTTCTGAAGATTTTTAGTTCACTTAAAATCCTCTATTCAAAAAGTGCAGAAGTAGTTTCTAGAAGGTCATTTGATAATTTTACATTGGACAAGTGGAGTTTTTGATGTGAGATGGTCCCAAATGTGAATACACACTTAGGGGAATTTTCCCAAGATTTATTGGGGCTTAAAAGTATTTAAAACATTTATTATTCCATTTCTGCCATTTAAGAAAATAGGCAAAAAGAAATAATAAAACTCTTCAAAAATAATTATTTTGAAGTGTGAAGGTGGTGTATGATAGGTGGACCTAAATTGAGCCAAAGGTTGGGGAAGTGTTTTGGCAAAAACCAAGCTTTCCATTATGGATGAAGTTTTGGGGATTTTGTCTATTAAAGGAATTAAATAGATTTGGGGCCATAATAATTATGGATAATATTTGATAAATTTTGATGATCAAGGTGGATGATGTAAACAAGGTGTAGCAAGCATTTACAACCTTGGGAATTGGAAATCCAACTTGAATTAGATGGAAAGCAAGGAGTTGTGGATCTAGGGTGATGTTATTTTATACTACCAAAACCATGTTGGATCTTGGAGCTCAGGGATCCCCTTGGGGCATGGGATATATGGATGGATAGACCAAGTGATGTAGATTGCCACGGTGTAGGGGTTTGAGCTTGATCCTAATTGAGCTCACCAAGACAGGATTTCAAACTTTGAATAAAATAAGCCTGCCAAAGCAGATTATCAACTAGCCTTCAAAACCATGTGGGTTTAAGAAGCACAAAGATCCACTTGGAGCAAGTGCAGTGGATATTGATAGAACTATATGATTAGAACAGAACCATGCAGAGAGTTGGTACATAGAAGGTTGGATGATGGTGTGAGCTTCTGTCAAAGTAGGCATGTTGACTAGATTTGCAGGAATAGTTACTTTCTAGCCTACAAAACCATCAAGAACAAGTAGGTTGGAGGATGATCTAACCAAGGGAAATAGTGGGCCTTGGTAGTCCTTAGAATGGTTAACAAGATGGTTCATATGCATTTTCAAAAATACACAAGGCTTGAGAAGGGGAGGCATTCAAGAAGGTGATGTTGGAAATAGTTTTCCAGACTAGAGCATGATAGGTGGATGTTTTTGATGGGGTGAAAGGTATCCAAGCACCATCAAGCGGATGATGTTGAAGTGTAGATTTAGTAGGAATGATCCTTTCTTTATTTTGGTCTTGATTGACTTGGAAGCTTCTAGAAGGGATCACTTCAGAGCTGATCTGGTTAAGGGTTTTAGATGATCACCTAGTGGCTAGAGATTAGATTCAGATTGTATTCTTGCTTAGGGTTTTTTGAGTTGGAAACCTTGATCCTAGTGGATGAGATCCTAGAGTAGCTCATACTACTTCTAAGCAATCAAGTCAAACAGCAGATCAAGGCAACTCATCTTATAAATAAATCAACTACTACTGGGGTTACCATCAAGCTTAGCTTGAGGTATGGATGGGCAATTTTGAAAGGTTGGAGTTTGAGTAAGGTACGAGTCCTTGGTATCCCTACCAAGAGTAGAATTCAAAAGCTTTAGGAAGAGATTTTTGGGAAACCTAGAGATAAGAATAGTTGAGGGTTCTGTCTAGAGAACATAAGGAGATTATATTATATATCTCTCCATAGTTTTGTCAATAGAATCTACTAAAATAGTTTTGGTTACATAAGCATCTTGGCTCATGTTTTGGAAATGCCAGAACATTTGAGAATATGGAAATTAAGCCAAGACAGTTTTGGGAAGTAGCTTTTGTCAACTGGTGTTGAGGTAAGGAGTGTATCTTCTAATACACAATCATAATCATAAACATAGTCAAACAACAAGCAAACACTTCATCACTAAATAGGAAAAAGTTTTTGTTCCCCCTGATTTTTGCATTCTGGTCAACTAATCAAGGTTACTGAAATTGGGATGTTACATGCTGCTGGATGCCTTTTATGTTCTTCGGCTTCTCCATGGCTAGTATAGCCTTTATTTTCTTCGGGTTAGCCTCGATCCCTCTCGCGGAGATGAGGCACCCGAGTAATTTCCCAGATGGTACGCCGAAGGCGCATTTGTCCAGATTGAGCTTGATCCGGTAGTGGTCGAGGTTGTCGAAGGTTTCGCGGAGATCATCGAATAACGAGGCTTCCTCCTTGGTTTTGACGACGATGTCATCGACATAGACTTGAATGTTGCGGCCAAGCTAGCTATGGAGGCAGGCCTTCATACACCACTATAGGTGGCCCCTGCATTTTTCAGACCGAAGGGCATCATCATGTAGCAGAAGACGCCAAAGGGCATGATGAACGCTATTTTCTCTTGGTCCTCCTGCTTCATTCGAATGTGATGATAGCCTGAGTAGGCGTCGAGGAAGCAGATGCACTCGCAGCCTGCGGTGGAGTCGATTATCTGGTCGATCCGTGGCAGCGGGAAGTGATCCTTCGGGCAATGCTTGTTCAAGGAGGTGAAGTCCACGCACATCCGTAGGATATCCGTGTATTTTTGGGGAACACACACGGGATTTTCTACGTAGGTTCTTTCCTTGATCTCGTGTATGAAGTTAGCGTCGAGGAGTCTGTTGACTTCCATACAGACCATTTTTTTCCCTTTGTTCAGATAGTCGACGTATTGTCTGTTTTATTGGTCTTGCTTCAGGATTCACGTTGAGTGAGTGCTCGGCGAATTCCCTGGGAACTCCTGGCATGTCCCCTAGACACCAGGCGAAGATTTCCCAGCTCTCATGGAGGAATGCGATGAGCGCGAGTTTCTATGCGGGACTCAAGTTGTTGGCGATGAGGGCCGTCTTGGTCGGGTCCGTTGGGTGGACCTAGACTACCTTGGTGTGGATCGACATGTCAAAGGATTGGTCAGGTGAGCTTGGTTTACTTAGAGGAGGTATACTATTGACTGTTGACTCCTTCAACCTCGCCAGTTCCTCCTGCATGCCGAAAGACTAGGAAATTCTGTTGAATTCCCTGTCACAGCTGTCGGACCTCTCGAAGCTTCCGTTGATTGCGATAATACCGTTTGGGACCGGCATCTTCATCTGCAGGTAGGCATAGTGTGGTACCACCATGAACCTTGCGAACGTGACACGTCCAAGGATGTAGTGGTATTGTGAGGGCCAGTCGACAATTTCAAATTTGGTGCGCTCTCGCCGGAAATTTGCCGGCGTTCCGAAGATGACGTCTAGGATGATCTTGCCCAGGGGTATACGCCTTCCTTGGGACAATGCCGTGGAATGTGGTGTCTGAAGTTTCCAGACATGATAGAGGAATTCGCATTGCATGCAAGGCGCTTGCGAACATGAGGTTGATGTCGCTTCCTCCATCCATGAAGATGCGACTCATCTCGAACCCTCTAATTTGTGCTTCGAGTACCAAGGGCCAGTGACCTGGGTGAGCTACTTGGCACGGATGATCGCGCTTGTCAAACATAATGTAGGACTCGCTTCCACTGAGGTACTCAGTGGTGGAGGGTGGAGAGTTCATTGCAAGATTGACTTGTCAAGTGATTGATTTTTGCACTAATTTGATGGATGTCCTTTTTGGATCATCCCCATGTTTCCCAGAGCTCGCGGGTATGGCTCACCTAAGTGGTTTCGGACTGGCGCAGTCACAGGTGGTGGTGGCCCGGGTGGTGGCGGAGGTGCTCCATGAGCCACAGCGCCCGAGGAAGCTCCATAACCCTAGTTTATCGTGTCACGGTTCATCTGGGCTAGGGATTCATGGAGCTTGAGGAACTAAGGCAGTCCTTTAGAAGGTGGCTGGATTTCTTCTTGTCATCGTGCTTGTCTATGTAGAAGTGTATGTTGTACGGTCCAGACAGTTTGTCCTGGATAGATGTTCTAGGTGCTTCATCGCGAGTGCGGTGTTGCCACACTTGTGTGGTTTTTCCGCTGTCGCCGTATCCACCGCTGTAGTATTCACTGTTGTGGTGGTTGTTGTCACGTTTCTCGGCATAGCCAGCCGTGACCATGTCGACCTACTCGCGGTCCTCGTAGCCGCGCATTCGATGTTTTCCTCGGCGATCACGTCTGTGGCCAAGATCATCGTCATCATCAAAGTGAACATGGTTTTTCACCGAGTCCTCTCCATCGGCCACCTGTTCGGGATCTCCATCAGGTGGTCGATTGTTTTGGGCTTCGAGCGGCCCAGCTCCTCCCTGAGTTCTCTGTGGCGCACGCCGCCATTGAACGCGTCGATTGCACGGTCCTCGAAGATGTTCTCCGCAGAGTTTTTGATGATGGACCATCTCTAGATGTACGATCGCGGCGACTCGCCAGTCTTCTATTAGCAGCCTCTTAATTCTTCGATTGATGCGGGCCTTTTGTATGTGCCCTTGGAGTTTCGCACGAAGCTGTAGACCAGCTCTTCCTAGCTGAGAATCGAGTCGCGTGGGAGGTTGTTGAGCCACGCACGAGCGGCACCTTGCAGCTGTAGCTGGAGGCATTGCATTGCCGTGCTCATGGTTCCGCCGTGCAGCCCGATGAAGGAAATGTGATCCTCTAGCTAGATATTCGGGTCCTGGAGGCCGTCAAATTTCGGGTTCTCCGATGAGAGTTTGAACCCTTTTGATTGCCGTATAGCTCTTCTGAAGCATTGGCACCGCAGAGTTCTATCCCATCGTCTTCCGTGTCAGTCGAACAAGCACGCCTCGCGTGCATCTTGTCAACCTTGGGCTGCGTGTTGTCATCATGCGAATCGTAGTCGTAGTCATGCCGCCGTGAGCGGCGTCGTCGTGACAAATCATGGCTGTCATCGCTAGAGGAGGGGGAGGAATAGCGCTTGGCGAGAGCCTTGTTTTTCTCTGGCTCTGATGCTGGATCCTTGATGAGGGCAGCTTCGACTAGTCCCAGGATCGCGATCGTAGATTGGTGCATGGTGACTCGCGGGTCCCCAGCCGGTGGCTGGTTGTTGAGCAAGTACATGGTGGCCACTGTCACCACTGCCTGTGGTGTTTTTGGGAGTACATTGCCCCGCGTATCCACCATCATAGATGAGAAGTCGAGGACTCGCGTGGCCTCTTCTTGCTCCTTATCGGTGAGATGAGCCAGTCGAGAATGTCTCTTAGCGGCTGTATGATCGTTACCCTTGGAGGAGGATCCTCCAATGGAAGAGAGCTGAGATCGCCGAAGGCTCGACTCGTCTGCCGCCTTCCTGCGTGCCTCGAGCTGGGCGATTACTTTCTGCTGGCACTTGAATCATTCCTTGAGCGGCCAGTGATAACCTATCAGCATGTCTTGCGATGAGTTTGGTGGCAGGGGTTGCCCCGCAGGGCCTCTCGGCAGCGAGCCCACTCAGCGTCGTTGAGCTTGATCAACACGCACTTTTGGGTGTGTTCATTCCCAGTAAGGTGCGATTGATTCTCCGACCCATTGTTAGTGGGTGCACCATTGGAGGGACCATAGTTCGTGACTGGGATACCACCGCCAGTACCGGTGTTGTCATGATTGCCGCCGTTATCGCCTGTGTTGACGACGGTGCACATGTAATGTTTAGGGAAGCTGTTGCTTTCGCAACTTTCAGATTCGGAGCCGTAGGCTCCATCTTCTATGGCTAGATCGCCCAGATCGTACTCGCGACTACTGTCCCTGTTCGTACCTCCGACCATTGTCGGGGCGTTGAGTTTGCTCAGCGTACCGATCGATGGTGGAAACCACGATGCTAGATCAATTGTGGGGACCTTCGTCTAGTTAGGGAGGCGAAGCGTGCCCAGCTGACCAACTTGGAAGCATAGGCTCTCGATTTCTAGGCCAATTCCATCGCCCACAGACTCGAAATCCGGGCGAGTGGCAGGAGTGTGCATGGTGAAGTCGAAGGCACCGAAGAGGAGGCGAATCTGTGATGATGGGGCCGAGGAAGCCGCAACATTAGCACTCCTGATTCCCACAGACAACACCAATTGACAAGGGGTTAACTCATCAATGCCCATCGCAGATGGACTTAGGTTTGAGGAAGTGGGGAGCGCTGGAGGTATCGATCGACTAGCAAACAAGCACACAGGGACGCAAGGTTTACCCAGTGGTTGTCCTCCTCGTTGCCTCCTCCTAGCCTTTATATAGATAGGCTAGGTCTCAGGATAGCAGGTCAAGTCGGTTACATATTAGGGTTTTCTCTTTAAACTTTCTATCTTAAGCCTGCCGTGTGCTACAAGAAGTTCGAGTCTCCGGGTCTCCCAAATATTGGCTGGTCCTTAGCAACATCGTGGGCCTCTTCAATGTTGGACCGTATATGCCAAGCTCGATTACCTGTAAGGTATGCCCATGTCAAATGGTGTACTATATATCCGATTTCCCTTGGTGTCGAGCCGAGGTTGTGCTATGACGATATCTTTCCTTTTACCCTCGAAGAGGTTTTTGTTGACATCTAGATTTTTATTGGCTAGTACAGTGTAATGCCCCAATATTTAGGGCTGCAGAATAAAGTGCGTGCACTTGCATTCATGCATCCGAAAACCTAGGTAAATTTTTGGCAAATCTAAAATCTAGAGGGATCAGAGTTTCTCTTACTCTGATGGAATAGGTATTAGAACATCTGAGTGAGTGCTGTGGACTTGACACGATCTCTAGGCATTTCTAATGTTTTGTAAAGAATATTTCAAATTTATATTTGAGATTCAATTTGAAACCCAATTTGTTTGGGTGTAACTCACCAAAATGAATTTAGGAGTACTTGAGTGATTAAGGAAATTCATTATTTGAATTAAGGAATATTATAATAAGAAAGGGAAATGAAATTAGATTATTTGGATAATATAATATGACATAGCAATAATGAAATAAATAAGTAAACATAGAAATAACGAGAGGAGATGAGCGAGTGGTCTAGGTTGATTGACCGACCTAGTGGATTGCGTTAGGGTTTAGCCCGACCAGTTGGGCTAGGCTGGGCCTGGGCTAGGCTGGCCCATGGTTCTAGTATAGTTAAATAAAGTAATATTAAGTCTTAAGTAAAATTATAAATTACATAAATACCCCTAGGAATATTTAGGATCTAAAAAATAAAGAACAATCATAAAATATAATTAATATATCACAATGCTCACAAAAATAAATGCTAACCAAGAACAATGTAAAGTTGATTGTTTGAGCTAAATAAGATACAACTAATAAACTAAAGCCACTAAAGATCTTAATGAAATTTAGCAAAATAAGAAAAAGCCCTAAAAATAAATAAAAATCACTTTTGTGAATAAACAGAAATCTATTATTTTATAAAAATGCTAATTATGAAATTTCAAGTTATCTTAGGATTTATAAAAAATAAATGTTATAGTTGACTTATTTAAAACATTTTCTATTCGATAATAAAAGAAATGTATCCTCTTTATCTTTATAAATCAAGATAAATTTCCTTTATTTTCACTTAAGCCATATAAAATTTGTTGTTTTAAATATAAGACTACTTTCTTTATAAATGTAATAAAGATGTTTTCACATTTTAAGATTATTTCCTACCTAATAATTTAGGAAAAAACACCTAAATAAAGACTAAGTCTAAATACTAAACCTAAAACCATAATTATGGTTTCTAATAAAACTTAAGTGTAAATTTCTAACTAACTAATATTACTTTCAAATCTACCACCAACAATAAGTCAAGAATTTACAAGTTCAATTAGTATGCCATTCACTTATGTGGGAAGTGAATAGTCTCATATTAGTCAACTATATTTAGCGCTGCTCAAAAACTTAGTAGGAACTAATCAAACCATACAATGAGATCACCCATATCTCATAATTAACTTTAACTCTATAACCTACCTATCATCGACTTGCTAGATCTAGATCTGTAGTGCTAAACTCAACACCTATATGATTTCATCATCGATCGTACCTAGGAAATCTCTTGAACTCAAATGCAATATAACATTACTATACCCTAATCCTAAATATATTTTATAGTTAACCTTGGTCTGTCACTTTAACATCCCAAAACTTCAATCCAAGCTTATCAAAGATCAAATCATCCAAATTTAGGATTAACAAAAACTTTTCCATATTTAAAATGAAAGCATACATATATGTGTGCATTTAAAATAGGAGTTGTTTTGAATTGCCATGATTGTGTGATCATTTGCTTCTAAAATGTTTCTTAGGTGATTTAAACATCATCTACATCACTCCCAAACTTTTACTAAAAGAAATCATATCAAAAAGAATTAAAATAAAGGAATGGTCATTTTGACAAAATTAACTCTCATGCCTACTTTGGCTATTCCTAGTACTCATTTCTTAACAGAAACAATTCTTGATCTTTGCACCCCTTGCTAGTACACATAATGAGGTACCAAGGCCCACCTTTTGATCTTCTAAAAACATTCTGGAAACTATTTTAAATGGTAGTTCAAAATTGAATCTAATGCATATGCGTAGATCACCCCTATTTCAAAAACCATGTATTTGAGCTCCATTTTCAAAACCCTTGCAACCAGAGCCTACCTAGCACTAGTGGAGATCACCCAAAAATTTTGAACTCAAAATTCAAAACTTTTTTTTCTTGCGGCCATTTCATCAAACACTTGGCAGGCAGAATCCTAACTCTAATCCTAGCTCACTGTTTTGAATAGGGTTTTGCCCCCATTTGATCTCCATTTAATCCCTCTGTCCCCCTTTGATCAAACCATGCCAATTGCAGTCCATCCCCTATGCCCTAGTGGCCATGCCAAGCCATGCCGAGCACCACCCTGGCCGGCCAACCTTGCAACCGTCGCAGCAGACCACTCCCCCTTCCCTCGCCATGTCTAGGAGGAAGCCAATGCCACACCGCCCCTCTCTGTCCCTTGCCCGAGCCAAGAGCAGTCGTGGACCACCGAGGAGAAGCCTCGCCCAGTGCCACCAGACCATGCCGACGCCTCCCGCAGAGCACGCCCTGTCCCCGCGTGCACAAGCCACCACTCGAGACCAGCCCGCGTCCACCGCTCCGCCTCGACCTGGAGAACACCCCAGACACCCCCGTTCGCCGCCCAAAGCCCCACAGCCACCGCTCGCCGTGGACACAGCCGCCTCTGCCTCTCAGAGCGCCACCTCTCACCCCGACCGCATACCACCGCCCCTACGGCCGCATTTAAGCGCTAGAGCACCGCCAGGGGACCGCCCATCGATCGCCATCCCCATCCATGCCGCTAGCTCGCCGTAGCCATGTCGCCACCGTCGACCGCCCATCCCGCTCGGTCTCACCGTCGAGCCTATAAAAGGAGCCCTCCCCAGCACCAAAGACTCACACCATTCCACTCCCCTCACCTCTCTGAACCTCAACCACCCCTCGCCGGAGCAAGTGGAGCAGCAGCTCGCCGGAATTGGAGCCAGAGCCGCCGCCTCTGGAGAAGAAGGGTGCCGTTGATTCCGGCCACCCCAAGCTCCGTCGCGACCACGCCTCGCCTCGCTGTCGTCTTCCACTTCGTTCGCCCGCATCGCCGACCTCGCTGGAGCCCTGGTACGCCCCCAGTAGACCCCCACCGAGCCGCTAGGGTTCGAGCTCGCCGGTGACCCATCCGTCGTCGATGACGACCCTCAGCCGTAGATCTAGCCTCTAATCGCACGGCCCACAGCGCGCGTACCGTTTCGCGTTTTAAGTGCCACTGACCAGTGGGACCCCCCTGTCAGCTGAGCCCTGTGCCGTGCAGCGCCACTGGGCCGGCCCAATTCCTTTCCCGCGCAAGCCCGTAGATTGAAATTAGGATTTTTCCTTTTAGCTAGAATATAGTTTTTGTCTAGTGTTTCAAAATTCAATTCTGTGATTTTGACAAATCCAAATTGCATGAAACTAATTTTGTCTGGAAGGTATTGAAATGCTCTATCCAAGCCCGTTGGATTTAATTCATTTAGAGTTATAGATTTCTCCTAATAAAAATAAGAAGACAGAAGCTTTTGCAACTTGAAACATTTTTATAAAATCAACCAAGTTAGTTTTTGAGTTGATTCCAACTCTCAAAAATCACATTTCATCATATCTATCCAAATATGTAATAATATTAAGGTTTACAGGCAGTGACTTTGGACTAGTACCAAAATAATGCTATATAGGTATTTCTAGTCACTTTAAATCATTAAATAATAAACTTAAACCAAAGTAATATTGATCCACCCTTTAAATCTCATTCCCACATGTTAGAATATGTGGTGAAGACATGTGTCCACATGATCCCATATTTTGGTGGTGAATATTAAAATTTAGTTAATATTTCAATGAGTAGAAATTACTTTTCCAAAATAAAAAGGTTGAAACTATTGAATTAAACTTGTGATGCTTGTGATGATAATAGATCATCAATTGTGTGGTTTAGAGTACTACTTAGCCTAAATTAAGTATTGCTTGGTGATTGTGCACTCCCTATGTATTTATAGACGATAGTACTGACCAAGCCTTCGAGGAGGAGGAGTTCTACCAAGAGGAAGAAGAAGAAGAAAACTTCAACCACTTCACCAACCAAGGCAAGCTATTAGTGGCAAGCTAACCCTTGCAAACATGCTTTAGTAAGCTATTGTAGCAAGCTAGAATAAAACTAGATAGTTTAGTAAAGATGCCTTAAACATACTTTGATCACACCCCTTTAACTCTTAGTACCTCAAGTCTTATTAACAAGTTTTACCCCCTTAGTTTACACCAAGTTCTTTAATTAATTTTGAAGGTAGCATAAAGAGTATAAAACTTGACCTAATTAGAAACCCTTAGATGTCATCCTAGGGCATGAGATTGAGCACACCTTTCCACCTTAGTGAACACTCTTAACCTAGTGTTTTAGAATAGATCAAACTTGAGTCATTATAGATGGGAACACTTGGTGAAAATGAGTTATGAAAACCTTGGAATGATGATTCATTCTATTGAGATGTTTTGACATGTGTTGAGAAACACAATTGGTTTATGATGATGAAAATGATGAGGCATGAGCCTTAACCCTTTTTTATAAAACTGATGGTTGGATTCGGATGCGATACCATTCCAAATTTACCGTACAACCACATTACCTGAATTGGGTAAGGCTTAGCTAGAAATTTATATGCATTAGTATTTGTTCCCTCACGGGAGAGGTTTGAGCTGAGGCTACCTCTCAATGATGTCCACCTATGCAGTGCCCAAGATGACTGATGGTCATGGTTGGGAGGCCATGCTCATAGGAGAGGTGCTTGTACTACGGTGTGTAAAGGGAAGGTTATGTTTGATTATCTGCATACTAAGTATGATGATTCAGGGTTATCCCTGACAGATGTATCGAATCTTGTGGTGAAAGTGTACCACCTCTGCAGAGTGTCAAACTATTCGAATAGCCACGTCCGCGGTTATGGATAGTTGGAATGGCCATACTGTTTCGTTCTCAGATGTTTTCTAAATACCTTGAAATGAATGATGAACCTTGACTTGACCACAACAAGGTTGTGTAGATGAAAATAGCTTCCCAACTTAAGTGATTCTAGACTTTTATTTTATCTTTTCTTGTTTCAGAACTCAGCTTAGGTTTCAAACTTAACTTGATAGTTATTCTTTCAATTCAGTACTTTAACTTGGAATCATAACCCTTGCTAGTAGTAGTTTGCGAGTACTTAAAGAGTACTCATGGCTTTTGTCCCTAGCTATTATCATGGCCAGACTATGAAGGAGATTATCAATATGATGGTCAGCAGGACGGCTATGATAACTAGGACTATCTGCCTTCGTGAGCATTGCCTGTGCCCCTGAAGATGGACCCCACCACTACGCTATCGTTTATTTCCGCTGCTTGTTGTATTAAAGATTAGATAATGAGATCCTTATTCATGTAAAACCTTATGTATGGTTTGTAATGGATGATGTACTATGATATCCAATCCGTTATGTCTCATAAAAATGGTAATCCTGGGATTGCGAGGTATGGCATAACGGGCATCTAGGATTAAAAATCCGGGTGTTGACAGTCACTCCACTAGCTAGAAGATTATTAACTTAAGTATGTTAGAGCGACATAAATAACCACCGATTGCGTTCTGAGAACACTACAAATTGCTTAACTTAATGTAATAAGTATTTTCTTCAAAAGTTATTCTTTTTGCCACTTCAAACAAAGATATTAGTATTACTGTTAAGGTTTACTAACTTAACACAAAACCTTTTTGAGAGTTGATTACCCATCAACATCTACTATTATTTTTATTACGCTTTACTTCCATAGCTTGATAATTACTTTTAAAATTAAGTATATATCTTGTTGTGAAGTACATGTGATTGTAACATGAATCTTTCATCAATCACCAAATTCAATCTATATTTAAACATGGGGATTTACTTTGGGATTTATGCAAAATGCATATCATTATCTATGCATAATAGCATATTGCTTCTTTAAACATTAGTCATAGAAGACCTTGGCTACCAATGATGCTATTTTAGAGATTGGAGTTTATACCGACTAGAAGACCTTGGCTACATAATCTTGTAGTCAAAAAGGCAAGTTCACACTTTCTCATGTCCTTTGGTTATTTTCTATAAAGTATTTGCAATCTATTATTGTTATCACCTGCATTTCAAAAAGGATGATAGAAAACTCAATTTTCATAATTAATGTGAACTATTGGTTACTGATCTGGAGTGGACAGTTAATCTATTATGACTGGTAGTGGAACCACCATTGCTCGGGAGTGTATCATGCAGGATTTAATAACAAATGTTGCTAGTGATTCTTGCGCTGTATAATTCATGTTAACCATGAGATCTACAATGGCTCTGGGGAAGTCAGCTAGATCTTCTTTGTCACATCCTAGATTTTAGAATGGGAAAGGTTTCATAGGATTCATGTGCATTGCATCATGGCATCATGAAAATTTTAAATATTTGAAACCTTTCTTCAAAACTCTATTTCAAATTTGCCAAAAAGTTCCTATAAGGAATATACAAGGATTTATAAATACACTATTTGCAAACTAGTGAAAAGGTAATAAAAAGGATCCTAAGATGATCTACTAAATTTTATAAAATTTTAGAAACAAAAATCATCCCAATTGGATTATCTAATGAAAAGATATGAAGGAAAGAAGAAAAAAGAAAAAAAAGAAAGAGAAACAGGAAAAAACTAAAACCTACCGCAAGCCAGCGTGGCCCAGCCCACCTACCTAACCTCGCGTTATCCGCCACTCGCTCCCGCTCCCCACGCAACACACAGCACCACGCAGGCCGGCCCGCTTGCAGCCCAGCCCCGCGTGACTTTCCCTTTTCTTTCCGGCCAAAATTGTTTTTCTCCTCCGATGAGTTGACCCCACCTGTCATCCTTCCGACACGTTCGTGCTCGACACAGAGCGGCCGCCGCCGCGGAAATCGCCGCTCGCGCTCGAGTCCAAACCCTCTCCGCCCTCTCGACCGCTGCACCATAAAGCCCTCGACCTCCTCTCTAAAACCCCCTTTTCCAAACCCTATATCGAATGCCGAAAATCTGCTTAATTGCTCGTCGGAGCTCATCCGCCGCCACCACCATTTTCGTCAGTACGAGCTCTATATCGACTCCCCGCGCCTCCTTCTTCATGCTGAAGCTCCATAGTGACGCGCCACCCTTTTTTAACCTCTCCTCGTTCTTCTGCAGCCACCAAACCGCCTCCACCGACATCGTCGGAGTTCACCACTGGCCACGTTGCTCCAGCCCCCTTTAGCTGTCGACAGAGGACCCACCGACAAACCCCACCTCCCGTTGACCCTCTCGCCACCGTCAAGGATCACCGGAGCACCCCCTGCCACCTTGCCGTGTTGCTGCCGCCGCCCAACATTATCGAGCAAAGTGAGATTAGGTGTCGCGATATCGACCATTGGATCCATAGCAGATGGTCTGGATCAACCGCTGACCCGCTGGACCACTGACCGGTCAAACAGACCCCAGTCAGCGCCACGTCGACGTAGACAAGTCAGCGGGAATATTCCTTAGGAATATTCCCTCATTTTACATAAATCTATTAAATGATCAAAAAATCATTATAACTTCAAAAAATCATAGAAAAAGATTTACTGGTCCAAAAATTACAAATAATATACCATCAAAATCAAAAAATTGTGTAGAATTTGATTCTAAAATAAAATCGCGAGTATATAGTATGAATATTTTTTAGTTTAATAAACATATTGCACTATAAAAATTATAGAAAAAGATCTGTATATCCTTTTTTGCGTGATTCTTATTGCACCTGGCTCAAAATCACGTTATCTACATAGTAGTATTTTTGCCCAGATTTTACAGCACTGTTTACAGAAGAGGCTTAGTATTTTTCCTAAAGGCCTATTAATTGGAATAACAAATTGCATATTTTGGTTTTGATGCATTAAAGGTTTTCCATAAATGCATTCAGTATGTATAAACATCATGGAACATAAAAGTGCTACTGAAACTTTTATTATACCATCATGCATGCATTTGTGCATTTCTCTATGATTGTTTATGTGTTGCAATTGTATCATATAGGAATTGTACTCTCGACATAAAAGTGCAATGCTTGTTTCTACGAGGATTATACTCTCGACCCCTACCGCCAAGGCAAGTAGATGCTATTTTGTTCATACCTTGTCCTACTATTTTCTCTTATGAATGTGTAGTGTATTCTATAGATGCATGTGTAGGAATTACTATGCAATGCTATATCCTATATATATTGTTGTAGGAATCCCTTGTAGTTGAGCCTCCGTAAGATAGATGTGCTTAGACATGCTGTATAGACGGGGAAGGGATCACATTATGGTGAAGTATATGTTTGTTCAAACTAAAACAACATAGTGTCAATGAACTACCTGGGCGTAGTGGTTGGATTTCAACGAAGTGTGAATAATGGTGGGGAATGCCACCCAGGGTACTGAGAAGGATTAGTTTTCTTTATTATAGTAGCTTATGTGTGCAACCATGTGCCAGTAAGAATGGGTGGCTGGTTGGACTTAGTAGGCCGTGGTGACCCGAATCGAGCGTAGCCAGAGATGTAGTGAATGGTAGGATGGGACCGGTGCACAGTGGGGTTTCAGGATCTACTTCCTGAACACTCTTTTCTTGGACTTCTCCCTATCATCACACAATATGAGTGTGGTGGTATAAGTTGGGTTAGCTAGGTCACATGGGTAAAGTGTACAAACCCCTGCAGGGTGTAAAACTAAGTACTTAGTCGTGGCCCCGGTTACAGATGAATGAGTTGCTTGATATCGAGGCTATGCCATATTCTCACTCATCCTTATTTCTTGATTACTAAAACTTGATGAGTGAACTTAATGGGTTGCTCTGAATCAAATTGGTTTATGAAAGTAGGATAAAGGTATTTGAAAAGTGTAAGCTAGCCAAAGCTCCACTAGACAAATAAGCATGTAGATGTTAGGTGTATTGTCTCCTTATTTTAGCGCTACTTGCGTACATTCCGTGTATTGATCCTTCGGGGCTGCTACATTTTATGTTGTAGGGTATTCCAATTTTGAGTAATCAACTAGGTCGTGGTACTCTGCTCGACATTTGTTCGCCTGTGGCGCAATTGAAGATGGAGCTCATTATCTGTTTATGCTTCCGTATTCTACTTGATTATTTGAGCTAGCCTTTGAGCTAAGCACTATGTAATAATTGCAATTATGGATCTTTCAATGTAATAATGATGCACTATTATATTCTTGGGTATTCATCTATAATGTGTGTGCTAGTGAACCGATCCAGGGATTGGCACTATACATATGAACTCAGCCTTATCAAGCGAGGGTGTTACTTTCTTCCTTTCCTATGTCAACGGACGACCTTATCGTGAAGCTATAGATTCCTTGCAAGGATCCAGCACATGGGTGGGACCCCTCAGTGCCCCACGATATTGCTATATAGATCATCTGTGAGGGGCAGTCATAGGTGGAGGTCCACCATATCTGATGGTGGCTACCAGGGCTAGATCTTCTTGCAGTGTCCATAAGGGGTTATCATAGCTATAGCTACTCGCAATATGGGTATAGCAGAGGTATTCCTGCTTGTAGAGATGTGTTGGAATGTGGGGTCACGAAGAAGGGTAGTGATCGGCTTTGGTCCTTATACCGGGTCTCATACCAAGAAAATGTGTGAACGAGTTAGTCCCCCGGATGTGTAGTATGGATAAGGATCTCTCATGGGTAAAGCAACACACCTCTTCAGAGTGTAAAAAAGTGTGACATGTTACTCCCTATTTCGGGAAGGATCTACAAACGTGGCAGGAAAGGAACTCCATGAAGTTCTGGTAAACCTGCGAAGGCTAACAGACATAGCTTTTCAGAATATATAAAAGGAATATTTGAAGAAATGTTTACAAAAACCTGCATAACCTATGACCTTTGGTCTGTGGTTGTATATAGTGCATCAAACACTCCTTTTTAGTGAACTTTCTAAGTACGCCCATACTCAACCGTACCTTCTTAACCCTTGATAGATTCCAGAGTAATCAATGGTGAACCAGGAGATGATCTACTTTGAAGAGACAAAGATATCTAGTGGAGATCAATGGAGACAATGTCTACATTAGAGACCCCAAAAGAGAAGTTAAATAGTAGAGTATAAACATATCTCTAGAAACCATAACCTACTTTTGTAGAGCATTGCTTTAGTAGCAATTGCATGCCCTATATATATAGTTGTAATATTTCTAGAATAGACGTCGAGTTGCTATTTCTAGTTTTTTCTTCATAATATTTCCTCACTGTTTCAGGAGGTTCTATTGATCTTTTGTAATGTGTTATATGTAATCTAATGTCATACCTTGAAGCCGTGATGTTTCGGTTGTACCACTATGAGGGATGTAATACTAGTGGAACGATGTTTCATTGGTGTTATGTCAACAACTATAGCATACTACATCATGGAGTGGTATGATGGGTCACCGCAACTGGAACCAGAGCAAACGTTTTGACCTTCGGATGGAAACCTATTAAATGGGTAGAACCTATAGGAAGTGTGTTAGCAACAATAAATAGTTCTCTAGGAATATGATGGTGATTCAATTGAGAATTATTTTTTAATATCTTTAGTGCGATAATTCTTTATTATGATGCATCATAGATGGTATTAGCTAATTATTGCTAACTAGTACTAATGGTAATTTTTATCTTCAGCTAGGAATGGCACCTCGATATGCAAGGCTAAATGTTCAAGTGTTGAATATGACTCTATATGATTATGAAGGAGAGTGGACCAATCTTTTGAGACAACTTCTATGGAGTCTAGATTGCAAATCTTGACTTCTCGTCAAGATTTACAGTTATTATGATGGGCAGGTGTTATCTTAGTATCGTTTTGTGCTTATGCTACCCAAAAATTTGGGTATAAGCAAATAAATGCCATTTGGAGAGGCAAGATGTATGGTGGCGGCATATCAGATTGTAGTAGTGGAAGAAATTACCATGATCCGGAAGCAAAAATCCAAGGAGCTGGTAGGTAGTACTCACACTACTATACCACATGTTTCTCTAAGTTTGGAGCTTGAGTGGGATCTTGCAGCTCTTGTGCAAACTGAATCCACTTTAGCTGTAGAATATATGGATCATTATAGGTCTTTACTCAATACTTTTCATAACACTCATCAAGTTCTAGTCCAGGAGTTGGATACTGTCCTTGAGGATTTCACTGATCCCGCAAAGGCACTAGAACGTAGAAAGAAGTTAGATAGAGAAGCTAGACATCCTAAAACATTCTTTTTAGGGTAATGTATGAAGATATTGAGTTTGATGATCCGGAGTCAGCAACCTACGCTTACTACCGGTATGGGCCTTAACAACCTAAAGATCTAGGATCCAAATATTTAGATGAGCAAGGAGTCTGGGGAATGCCAAGTTTTGACATTCCAGAAGAGAGTGATTACATAGCTTAGTATAACTATGTGAATACTGGGATGGAAGATATGTCTTACTTTGGAAGTGCATTTGAATATGGGTAGAATAACTCCACAGAAAATCACGTATTCTAGTCATTTTTCTATGTCTAATCTCAATATAGGCACTTCTAATCCAGAGTATGCACCATCTGGATGTTTAGATGCTCTAGAAGGCTGTCGTCGAACTTCATGTCGTCATGGACGAAATTCTTGGAAGTACTAAGAAGAAGGTGCAAAGTAAGAAGAAGTAGTAACACGTAAAAGTGGGATCCTTGAATAATGTGTATATTCTGTAATACATATTGTAGTGCTTGGTTGATCGATCATAATAAATGAGAGTATGCTCACATAACGAGTAAGATATTCTAATCTACTAGTATTGTAATAGTGGATGATAAGATAGGGTTGTGAGGATGGTTTGTTTGTAATATCATATAAGACCTATGTGTAAAACATGGTATATGTTTGGTTGTTATTTGGATTCGGTTCTTGATTTATTGTGTGACTAGGTCCGTGCATGAAGTTTGAACTTGATGGGTATATGCATGGTATTACATGAAGTTCTTACTTGATGTACATGTCTAGAGGGGAAAATAGGTTCACGTGAGGGAGAGACGAGTTACCATTGTGATGAAGCAGAGACGAAGGCTCGCGACATGGTGGAGACAACTCAACAATAGGCTACTGATGACTGCAAGTCCACAGATCGTTTGTAGCTAGTTTTAAAATAAAGATATTGATCCCACAGGGAGCAGTAGGCGAAACACTAAAATGCTTTTAACTATAACTAAATGAAGTCCTTAAGGAATAACTTTAAGATGCAATATAAGTAGAGTATTTTTTGGGTTTTTGGTAGAACAAGGTAATTTAAAGTAAAGCAAAACTTAATGCAGAAAGTAAGAATCGCGTGTGTAATAGAAGTTTGGAATTACAATAGGGAAAAGGCATTCTCAGGGAGTAGTGGATACACCGCTACCTATTTAGACTAAGTAATCGAGAGTATTATAACTAATATTCTCATAGTGTGTATGTATGTGGGAGGAGCTCCATATATGGATGATTTGCCAGCAACCACTGCACACATCATCCTCATAACCACAACAGACATTAACCGACAACCATCGCATTACCGCACTATTAAGGGATTTCTCCCGTGGCATGGACATGGCTTGATGAGTTCTCCTTGATTCCCCAAGTTAGTACGTAAGGAATGACTACGGCTTTATAGTCACAGTAAATGCTATCATCCCTCCGTCTACTAACAAGTAATCCCCTTCATCGAGTCCCCATAAGAGGCAAATATTAAGGAGGTGCACTTCTCCCAATATCAAGATTAAGAAAATTAACGCGTACACATAATGATGTATAACATAATAATCTCTATCTCATCTCAGTCATATGCTAGGGTTTCTCCATCTCCCCAAGAAGTAGAGATCTACTCAAACATGGAGGCAATTAACATCATGACAGTAGTAATGGAAACAATCATAGATGAATAGTACTTGTATAAATCCACAACGAGTATAGGAATTACAACAAGATCTAGACAAGATATAGATGGGATGGATGAAGATGGTGTTGATGCAGCGGTGGTTGATGAAGATCGATGCCTTAGCCTCCCGGATCTGCGTAGGGCGAAGATGGATCCCTTGTGGATGAGTTCCCCCTCCAGATGCCTTCCGGAGGTGAGGTTTTCGTGATTTCTAGGTGTTCTGTATGTCATCTCCTCGAACCAATTGCATAGGGTGAAACTATTTGACGAGGCAGAGGCGGCACCAACTATACGGCCGGAAAAGTTGCTCCGGTCGTATAGTTGGTCGTTGGGCTCTCTTCCTCCCTTGTTCGCTTCTGGTTTTCTTCTGGTATTATTAATATTTCCCAAATAAGGGATTTATGTTGTTTTTGACTCCTTTTCTCCATAGTACAACTGCTCCAAGAATTGTATTCATTGGATCCATCATCTATCCTGATCCTGGTGAAAACAGACATAAAATGTGCACACGAGCGCCGTAAAATACCAAGATCCTACATCTACAATGTAAAATAATAATGTAAAACACGATGCAAATATGCACTCATCAACTTCCCCAAGCTTAGAATCTTGCTCGTCCCGAGCAAGTTTTAGCTTAATGGATGTGATTCTCATATTCATGAAGCTGAGTCGATAAAATAAATGAGGCAATTGCAGCATGTGTTTATCATATATGATACATAGGAACAAGTTCGTGAATAGTACCTTACTCGAACCATCTGAATAGTATTAGCAGGATTCCACACCTTAGTTATCAACAGTTCATAAAAGATGAATCTCAACATAATGTAAAAGTATCCGGTTCAACCGAATGAGTTAACAAGGTAGTCCCAAGTATTTTAGGATCAACGTATTCACTTGGGATTCAAAATCTCAAAAGTGTTTCTTTGTCATACTACAATACAATGGTACATGCCTATTTGCTCTTTGCGAACTTGCCCTTTTTCTTCTTTCTTTTGCATATATGCTCACACTTTTGTTTTTAAGTGCTGTGCAAAGGAGCCAGCCATATATTCCACCTTATGTAGGAATTCAAAGTTCAACGATCTCAATTATCAAATTCCAACTGTGTATGAATCATTCCTGTGACTTGGAGATTCTACCACGACTTGTTCTCACTCTATTTCGATAGCACTTTCATTTTCCTTTGTTCAAGATTTCTTTTTCAACTTAATTGTATAGGTAATTTCTCTTTGTAAATCAAACCGTAGACTTACAGCATATTGATCCAATTATCTATATGTGTTCCATTAATACCAATGGTGTGGAAGACACCTATTTCCATCATCAAATGCAAGTAAAATCATAATCAAGCCATTCATATATCATTAAAGCAAACGTAAACTCAATATGGATCCATATATAATAATAAACTAGGGATCGACTATTCCTGAAGGGAATTCTAATGATGCAAACTTTATTTTTAGTTTGAACTAATGCAAAAAAATATAATATAAAAATTATAAGAAAGATTACAAGGTCTTTAAAGATCTCCCCAAGCTTGGAATCAAGCCAGGCGGGATCAATTAACTCCTTGTGGGTACCTATTCCTCCTCTTAGGTAGATAGAGCGTCGCCTTCTTCTTTTATGTTGCCTGCTTTAACTATGCTTTCAAAGCGAATGCTGAGCTTGGACATGTCGTATTGGAGCTTCAACATTTTCCTCTTGAGGAATTTCTTCGCATCTATTAACTCAAAGACAGTTTTAATCAGGAAACCAACTCTACCATCGATTGCATCGACCTTCTTCTCCAGGTCTTTGCTCATCATCTAGTAGGAGTCAATCCCTTCTCCAATTGTTTCAACGCATTCCTTAGAAGCCTTTTCTAACTCACAGATCTTATCATGAATCTCATCTTGTCGCACTTTCTTAGGTTTAAGAGGTGATGGACCAAGAGGAGGTTTATAATAGGATACAATGTTGTAACGATAAGGATTAGGGAGGTACTCATCCTTGTTCCTTCCCTGCTCAGCTTGCTTCATCATCTCCATCCTCTGTGGGAACAGGTCCTCCCAATTTGGGAGCGGCTTGATCTCTAGGCCAGATGATGATGACGATCCTTTTGGTTCTGCTTCCTCGATCCTGTTCACGGGCTTCTCTTCTTTCTTCCAGATCTGGTTGATGTGGAAGGGCTGCATGGCTTCGCTGCATGGATGTTGTTAAAGGGGCTGTATAGGGATGACGAAGATCTTTCGCGGCTGAAGGCTATAGCTCTGCGAAAACTTAATGAAAAAGGTTAGATACGATCAGCTTTAAAAGGAGGAGTTAAAAACCCTAGCCGCCTTGCTTAATGAGCAACTATACAGGCGCATCCCGTATAGTTCCTGCCATATAGTTGTGAACCGACTATAGATTAGATCCACGGCGAAACCTAACTATACGGGCGGAATTTTTAATTCTGGCCGTATAGTTGGTCGTTAAACTCTCTGTATCCTAGATAATTTTTTGGAGAAGGGTTGACAACTATACGACCGTGACTATACGGGTGGAATTTTTAATTCTAGCCATATAGTTGGTCGTTAAACTCTCAGTATTGCAGAAATTATTTTAAGGTGTTGACAACTATATGACCATAACTATACGGGCGGAATTTTTAATTCTAGCCATATCGTTGGTCGTTAAACTCTTAGTACCTTTTGTGGATGGAAGCGTTGACGTTGCAATAACTATACGACCGGAACTATACGGCTAGAATTTTTATTCCCGCCATATAATTGGTTGTTAAACCTTCTGTGTCCACCAAAAATTTTCTGCTTCTCCAAATATTCTTTATTAATCTGAAACTTAACGAAATATCAAGTTTTGACAGAGAAATGTCAGCTTAGACTTTCGACCAATTTTGGTATCATCAATCTTCCTTCTTCTTTGCTAGAGCATGAATTGTTCTCATTAAAAACAATACTCAAACTAGACTTTAGCTAAAAAAATTGAAACTTACTCAAACCTTTTTTCCATATGGGTTGCCTCCCATGAAGCGCTCTTTTATGATTAATAGCTTAACCATAGTCCCGCTCATTCCGTCTTGAGTCCATTCTTCTTATAATTGCCATTCTTTGTATATCTTTTCTTTATCACTTCTGCAGGGGTGCTCAACTCTATAGTGATTGCACTTATATCTTCTTTCACCTGATAATGCTTCAAGCATTGTCCATTTACCACCCATGCAAGAGAGGGTGTTTTTCCATGGAGCTTCACTACTCCCGACAAATAGGCTTCTTCAACTACATATGGACCTTCCCACTTTGATCTGAGTTTTCCTGGAAACAACTTAAGACGAGAATTATAGAGCAACACTTTGTCTCCACTTTTAAAAGTTTGATTCTCTATTTTTCTATCATGCCATCTTTTAACTTTTTCCTTAAACAACCTAGCATTCTCATAGGCTTCACTTGTAAACTCATCTAAAGAATGCATATCTAATAAATGTTTTCCCCTGCTGCTTTGAGATCATAATTTAGATTCTTGATTGCCCAAAAAGCTTAGTGTTCTAGTTCTAATGGTAAATGGCATGCCTTACCGTACACCATCTTATAAGGTGTCATACCCATTAGATTTTTAAACACAGTATGGTATGCCCATAGAGTGTCATTTAACTTGTATGACCAATCTTTTCTTGATTTGTCCACCGTCTTCTCAAGTATGGTCTTCAGTTCTCTATTTGAGAGTTCCACTTGACCACTTGTTTAGGGATGATATGGTGAAGCATTGCGGTGAGTTACTCCATCCTTGCTGAGGATTTTCCTGGAAGTCCCTTTCATAAAATGAGATCCAACGTCTGTAATTAAAAACCTAGGAACTCCAAACCTGGGGAATACGACATCCTTGATCATCTTCACTTAGGTAGCTGCATCCGCATGATTTGTTGGGATAGCTTCAACCCACTTGGTAACATAGTCAACAGCAACAAGAATATGAGTATAACCATCTGACTCTGTAAATGGTCCCATGTAATCCATTCCCCATCCATCAAAGGGTTCAATTATTAGACTATAATTCATCGCTATTTCTAGTCTCCTACCTATATAACCTCTTTTTTGGCAAGCATCGTAGTATTCCACATACCTGTGTGCATTCTTGAGCAAGGTGGGCCAATAGAATCCGGATTGAAGTACCTTTGCAGCAGTTCTTTTACGTACATGATGCCCTCCATATGGACTATCATGACAAGCCTTCAATATCGCATTCATTTCGTGATTAGGAACACACTTCCGAATCATTCCGTCAAGTCCATGACGGTATAGATACAGATCATCCCAAAAGTAATATTTAAGATCATTAAAGAATTTCATTCTTTGATTTCTTGACATACCGGGAGGTAAACAATTTGTTGCTAGATAGTTAGCATAATCTACATACCATGGATCAGCAATTTCTACCTTTGCTACGTATTCTCCCAGAAATGATTCATTAATAGGTATGGGGTCATTAATTATTCCATCCATCCTAGAGAGATGATCTGCTACCGGATTATCCTTACCCCTCATATCTACTATTTGCAAATCGTATTCTTGTAGTAATAAAACCCACCTAATCAACCTGGGCTTAGCATCCTTTTTCACAAGCAGGTGACGCAAAGCTTGGTGATATGTATGAATTATTACCTTAGAATTTATTATGTAAGATCTAAATTTGTCGCAAGCAAAAATTATAGCTAAAAACTCTTTTTCTATAGTAGCATAATTTTTTGGAATCTTATTAAGAGGTCTACTAGCATAATAAATAACATTCAAATTCTTTCCATCTCGCTGTCACAACACAGCCCCTAAAGCATAATCACTAGCATTACACATAATTTTGAAAGGTTCATCCCACTTTGGAGATTGCATGATAGGTGCTGAAACTAGTTTATCCTTAAGGTTATCAAAAGTTGCAATGCAGTCATGGTCTAAATAGAATGGAGTTTCTTTATAAAGAAGATTGGTAAGGGGCATAGCTAGTTTAGCAAAATCTTTTATAAACCTCTTATCAAATCCTGCATGTCCCAGAAACAATTTTAAGTTTTTAATGTCCAGAGGTATTGTGAGATTTTCTATAGCATTTATGTTAGTTTTATCTATTTCTATACCCTTCTCCGAAACTTTGTGCCCGAAAACTTTACCTTCTCATTCCATGAAACGGCATTGCTCCCAATTCAAAACCAAGTTTGATTGCCTGCATCTCTGCAAAACTTTGGTCAGATTGTAGAGACAATTATCAAAAGTTGTTCCACAAACGACAAACTTGTTTGTTAGGACTTCCATAGTCTTCTCAACAAAATCATCAAAAATCTTTAGAACACATTCTTGAAAAGTTGCTGCTGCATTACATAAGCCAAATGGAATTAATCTATAAGCATATGTGCCATAAGGACAAGTGAAAGTTGTATTCTCTTGATCTTCCGGTTGCATGTCAATTTGAGAATATCCAGAATAACCATCAAGAAAACAAAAGTAAGAATTATTACTAAGTCTTTCTAAAATTCTATCCATGAATGGTACAGGTTTATGATTCTTTTGTGTCTCACGGTTTAGTTTCTTAAAGTCAATGCACATACGGTATCCTACAATTGGTCTCACAGGAACTAGCTCACCTTCCTCATTCATATCAGCATCAAGACCACCTTGTCTTCGTATACAATGAGCTGGGCTAACCCACTTACTATCAGAAATAGGATATACTATGCCATCATCAAGTAAGCGTATAACTTCTTTTCTTACTACTTCCTTCATCTTAGGGTTAAGCCTTCTTTGTGTATCTACTACGGGTTCAGCATCATCAAGCATGGTAATCTTACGTATTACAATAGATGGATCTATTCCTTTAATATCACTCAATGTATATCCAAAGGCTACACGATGCTTAACCAAAACTAAAATGAGTTTATTTGTTTCATCTTATGATAGATTCTTGCTAATAATAACATGACTTTTATTTTCATTATCTAAAAACTTATACCTCACATTGTCTGGAAGTTTTTTCAATTCTATTGGTGGAGGTTCTTCATCTCCTGTTCTTACCAATTCTTCATAATCATATGGATTTTGTGCTTCTGGAATTGAATCAAGGTAATCATCCATGTCTTCTTTCTTCTCATCATCTAGTGCTTCTTCTCAATTAATCAAGCTCCTTCCTAATTCATCTTGTGGAGTACTGAAATGAATTGTCGCTAGCTCGGCAATCGTCTTTTCTGCCTTGATATCCTCCACTTCATATGGCATCTTTTTTAGTTTGGCAAAGTGGAATGTCATTTCCTCTTCTCCAAACTTCAGTGAAATAGTTTCCTTCTGATTATCTACTCGAGCTTTGGTGATGTAAATAAAAGGTCTACCTAAATGAATAGGGCAAAAAGAATCTCGAGGCATATCAACAATATGAAAATCAAGGGGGTACATGAGTGAGCCAATAAAGACATAGATATTTTTGATTACCCCTTCCGGTTTTATATTGGTTCTATTATACAATTTAATAATAGTGTATACTAGTTCAACATTTGGATTATTTAAGTTGTAGCAATGTTCTTCATAAAGTGATGACGGCATAATATTTATGGTGGAAATTGGTTCGCAAATTCCATCTAAGAAAGTTGCTCCACAATATATAGGGGTCATAGGTTTTGAAGTTTCGTTACCTCGAACCTTGCCTTGGATGAATTCCGAAGTTTCACGCTAACATAACCACTTCACCTTCCACTATTTGTGCTTCCATAAGATCTTTATTATAACATTATTTATATTTGTAGCTTCAGAATTCCTTTCTGGTTTCTTTGGTCTCTTCTTTACTTGTTCTTCCTCTCTATGTCGTTTTTCAAAGATCCCCTGTATAGGTATCGAGGAGAACTCTTCCATTAGTGCTCTTGCACGCTTCTTTTCTTCGAGGGGTTTATGAGGTTCCCATTCTGTAGGTACCTGCAAATGCCCTGCATAATTCTCAATAATTTTCTTTACTGAGTAAGAATCAATACCGAGGGTTTTAATCATTGTATCTGTCCTCTCATCTACAAGGAAATCATTAATGCAAGCGTATTAAGAAAAACTATTTGTAATATTTTCCTTATCTTTAAAATTTTCACTTGCTTCTCTCATTTTTATTATTAAATAGCAAGCCTCATCATATGTATAGGATAGAAAACTGCCATTTGAAGCACTGTCTAGATTCATCCTATTTTCAATATTTAGCCCTCCATAAAATTTATGGGTGATTAACCAATCAGACAAATGATGATGGGGCAATTATCTAAGTAGCTTTTATACCTTAGATATCCTTCATATAAGCCCTCACTAGGATTATTTTGGAAACTGATAATAATACCTCTCATCCTGTGAGCTTTGCTTTCAGAATAATATTTTGATAGGAACTTAGTTGTCAATTCCTCCCAAATCATTGGTGCTTCTGCACAAAAAGATCTATACTAGTCGCAAACATTATTAGAGAGAGTTTTTCTAAACAGTTGGATTTTAACCATATCAAGATTACAGTCGTCAAAAATAAAGGAACTGAGATTGTCTTCAAAGAATTGTAAGTATCCATATGGACTTTCTTCATTGGTTCCTACAAATTTCTTAGAATGTAATAATTCAAATAATAAAGGATGGATGTCCACTCCATCTGGATTTATGCTTTTGTTGATAGTTATAAAAGTGTCCATGGGCGAACCCATTTTCCTTACTGCCTGAAGCTGGTTTAAATGCTAAGTATTGTCCATTGTTATGGTCCTACAACTCAAGTAAAAATTAGTACAACGAAATTAAATAACTAAAAGTAAAGTGACTTATAGTGCTAAGATCCCCAGAAATGGCGCCAGAAAATAGCTTGATGACTGCAAGTGCACAGATTGTTTGTAGCTAGTTTCGAAATAAAGATATTGATCCCACAGGGAGCAGTAGGTGAAAGACTAAAATGCTTTTAACTATAACTAAACAAAGTACTTAAGAAATGACTTTAAGATGCAAGATAAGTAGAGTTGTTTTTGGATTTTTGGTTGAACAAGGTAATTTAAAGTAAAGAAAAACTTAATACATAAAGTAAGAATTGCGTGTGTAATAGAACTTTGGAGCTACAATAGGGAAAAGGCGTTCTCAGGGAGTAGTGGATACACCGCTAGTAATTTAGACTAAGTAATCGAGAGTACTATAACGAATATTCTCATAGTGTGTATGTATGTGGGAGGAGCTCCATATATGGAAGATTTGCCAGAAACCACTACACACATCGTCCTCATAACCATAGTAGACAGTCACCGACAACCATCGCATTACCGCGCTATTAAGGGATTTCTCCCGTGGCATAGACATGGCTTGATGAGTTCTACTTGATTCCCCAAGTTAGTATGTAAAGAATGACAACAACTTTATAGTCACAGTAAGTGCTATCATCCCTCCATCTACTAACAAGTAATCCCCTTCATCGAGTCCCCATAAGAGGCAAATATTAAGGAGGTGCATGATACATTGCAGACGTATTATAATTTTTGATGTTCCATGCTTGTTTTATATCTACTTTCTTATGTTTTGTTCATACTTTGAGATACTTTTATGCATTTTCTGGGACTAACCTATTAACAAGATGTCATAGTGCCAGTTGCTTGTTTTCTGCTGTTTTTGGTTCCAGAAAAGCCAGAAAATGAATATTCTCGAAATTGGACCGAACAAAAGCCAAAGTCGATATTTTACCGAAAGACTCACGGAGCCAGAAGACGAGACGGAGAGGGGCCCGGGGCTATCCACACCATAGGGTGGCGCGGGACCCCCTGGCCACGCCACCAGGTGGTGTGGACCCCTCGGGCACCCACCGACCTTGCCTCTTCGCCCATAAGAAGCCTCCCGGTGAGAAAACCCTGGGGAATCGAGCCTCCAGCCATGAAAAGTTCCGTAGCGCCGCCGCCACCGAAGGGGAGATTCGGGAGACGGAAAGTCTATGTTCCGGCACCCTGCCGGGACAGAGAAGTGCCCCCGGAACCATCTCCATCGATCTCCACCACCATCTCCATCACCGTTGCTGATTCCCATGATGATGAGGGAGTAGTTCTTCCTCGAGGCTAAGGGCTCTACCGGTAGCTATGTGTTCATCTCTCCCTCTATGCATGATCACATTGTGATCATGAGCTTTGTAATCAAGTAGATCTACCTTGCTACTCAAGTGCTTCAATAGATCTCTGCTCTTCCCACGTGTGTGAAAGTGACAGCGTGCACACCGTGGTGGCACTTAGGCTAGAGATTACAAACACTTGTTAAGAGTTATATTTGGAGTTGGATGTCTCTATGAAATTGTGGTGTTTGTTGGAACCATCTAGCGCTCAAGGTGACAGTGTGGGGTTATCTATATGGGGAAGGCGGACTTTGAGGAGTGCTGTTATAGCCCTACCATGGATTAGAGTGTCCAACCGGAGAGAAGTTAAGAGTAGTATCATGAAGAGAAGATATTTATATGAGAGTGTTCACTAGTGAAAGTATGATCCCTAGGCCTTGTTTCTAAGCATTGAAACACCATTTGCAACTAGATTTGTTACATGTTTGCTTGCTTCCATCTTTATTTCAGATTGCCTTTAGTCTCTTCCTACCCATGAAGCTCTTTTCTAGCACCGTTGTCTTATATCCATACCACTTGCATTTCACTATCTCTTCACCAAACTAGTGCACCTATACACCTGACAAGTGTATTAGGTGTGTTGGGGACACAAGAGACTTCTTGTATCTTGATTG
This sequence comes from Avena sativa, assembly GCA_916181665.1. Classification (NCBI taxonomy): domain Eukaryota; kingdom Viridiplantae; phylum Streptophyta; class Magnoliopsida; order Poales; family Poaceae; genus Avena; species Avena sativa. The sequence goes on along the minus strand of OV702289.1, from coordinate 253,890,731 downwards.
TAGGGTTGCTTGAGAGGGATACCTTTGACCACTTCCTTCCTGAGTTCGATAAACCTTGGGTAATCCACTTAAGGGAAACTTGCTGTTGTTCTACAAACCTCTGCACTTGGAGGCCCAACAACTGTCTACAAGAATAGAAGTGCGGAGACATCAAGCTATTGTTTGGCGCCGTTGCCAGGGAGGTAAGGTAAAAGGTACTCACATCCTTTGGCTACTAAGCTATCTTCTAGTATTGTTGCTGGTGTGTGAGTGCTCGAAGTTATTTCCTTTAGATTCTGCAATTATATCTTTTTGTTTCTTGTTTTTATTTTCACTAGTTAGGCTTAATGGAAAACAACAACAAAATTAGATAGCTTTATAGTATTTATCTTGAGTTAGGACATGAAGTGTTTGAAAAGAAAATTAAAAAACCTATGGAACTTTATTTGCATTCTAAGAGCAATGTTTTTAGTATGAATTCTTTGACCACCATTATTGCTAATGTTATGGAAAAGTCTAAGCTTGGGGAAGCTGGTTTTGATGAAAATGATCTTCTTAGTCCCCCAAGCATGGAGGAGAAAATTTGCTTTGATAATTCTATGCCTCCAATATATGATGATTACAATGATGAATATGATATTTTTAGTCCACCTACTATTGAGGAGAAAATTAATTATAATTACAATATGCCTCCTATATTTGATGATTATGGTGATGAGAATAATATGATAGCTATTTTGTTAAATTTTCTCCCATAATAATTAATAAGAATGACTATGTTTATGTGGAGAGTATTAATCTATAATAACTAAATAGTTCATCCCCACTACCTAATTCTCTTGACATGTAGCCTATCCAACTCAGCTATCTGCCACGTCACCCCATAATCTTTCATACCATGCAGTTTTGCCAACATCAACAGGTTGCCACGTCACATTGGTTGTTAATTATCGATCTCCTTCTGGCCGATGTCCTACCATCTACTACATGACTTCTTGACTCTTTGGTTCCTCTTCTTAATTTCTCCCATGCGACTCTTCCAATATAGAAACTGTCGACCCAAGTCTTCTATACCCTACGAATTCTGGGTATCTAATAAGATCGCCCCATGGAAGAGGTCGTCCTCATTAGTCATCATCCACAGCTGGGTAAGATCGAAACGGAAATACTGGATCAATGCGTGTGCTGGTCATCATCCTGCGCCAGGCAAGATCAACACCACCAGAGATCATGCCTGCTCTGGTCCTTGGATTCCCTGGTTCTAGCTTCCGTGTGCCAACGAGTGGCGGGTGAATTAGTTCGTTGTTTATTGTGATTATGTCTCCGTGTGCAGGTATGTCTCTCTCTCCGCTGAAGCATATCAGATGCGAAGCTTCTGTATGATCACACAACCTGGCTACTTTGTTCCCTTCATCTTTCATATATGTTCTTATACCCTTCTCGCCCTGAAAAATATGTTCTGAGTTGTCTGCCCCAATTTCCTCTTGCAGATTGCATCAATTTTACCTCTGTACCATGAACATTCTGCTGATTAGGGTGTAGCCGAGTGCTGAATAATTTGGCCAGTGTGGCAGTGCTTCTAATATATGATTGTGTCGCTACTTTACCTTCAGATTTGTATATTATTTTGTTCATTCTTTACCAGGATGCAGATGCTTTATAACTGATTCCCAGTCTGCACATGAAGAGTTAATATTTTTCTTCACGACTAAATCTGTAGGGCCACCAATTGGATTCACCCTTTATCTTCCCCGTATCAAATTCTCTAGGAAAGCAAATGGCGGTGCACTCTCTACTCATCACAGTGATCTCTCAAAATATATGAATTGGTGGAAGCAAGGCCATCAACAGCAGTCATGGCTCCAATCAACAAAAATCTATAGTGCAGGTGCTCGTGGATGACACCTAGGGCCTCTTCTATTTTTCGATGGAGCTACCGTTTCTCTCTTCACCGCACGGCAATGGGAAAAACTGTCGGATGCATTTTGTTGGTCATCTACATTCCACTGAATCATCCTACACGGCTTGAGATCCACAGAATTCATGCCCTCCATACCACCAAAGTAAGATTAGTCATCTGATTTAATTACAAAGCTTATCGATATCATTTGTGCTAATGTTGATCTCTGGATCTATCTCTTATCTTAATGCCGCATTTGGCAACTAAGGCATTCGATTTTCTTTGCTAGGTGCTTGATAAAACTACCGCGTGAACTAACCTGATGGGCCGATCCTCCCTGTTGTTCTTGGTTCTTTGCGCGTCCATTGTAAATGCATCGCTAAACTCACAATATTCTGAAGTGCGACAGCTCGTAGTTTCGTTTCAAGCCAATGCAGTCTTGGCAGCCTAATGAACAGGCATATTAAAAAATGAAAACTTTACAGCCCTGCTCCAAGTACTTACTCTTTATTTTCTACTTGCAGGTTACAGTCAGAAGAGCAACTAAAAACAAGTGTTTTCCACCGTGCTATTGTGTACAGTGATTTGAGTTGATTTTGTACCACCAGTACGCGTTGTCCAACAAGATTTGTTACTTTTCCCGCTCAATTTGATAAGTTGCACCAAGGAGGTTCTTCATACGTGCATTTTTCCTCAACTATGTGCAGCTGTGCAGGTACCGGCTACTAGAGCTATATAATATCATAGTTTTTTCTATATGCTTGGTTAAACTTTTTTGTCATTTGATTTCCAAAATCATGTATACGCCTTCCTTTTAGAAACTGAGGCGGTACATTGTAAACTGAAGGATTAATTGATGAAATTTCAGTCCTAGGATGCTTCAAAATCAAAATACCACTTTAATTCCATTTTATCCATTTGTTCTCTTTTCTTTGACTTTGTTCATCTCAGCAGTTCAGTTTGTGGTATTCATACGTCCCACTGCAACGCGCGGGGTATCATCTAGTTCTTTTATGCATGTGGCTCATGATAAGAATGTTTATGTGATACTTATATTATTAATTTTATTCATGATGCTACTTAAAGTTATTATGACAGAGGGAAACATGGTTTTATATATCTCAACAACACTAACTTTTCCCTCTTTATGTTGAAAGTCTTGAAGTTGTACTTGGTTTGCTTTACTATGCTTGCTGCTTTGTGCTTTCATGACTTGTTTCTTTACAAGATTCCTATGAATAGGAAGTGGGTCAGACTTAAATGTGCTTTGAATTTGCTTCTTGATGCTCTCTTTTACTTCAATTCATATTTCTTATGTGAGCATCTTTTCAAACTATCATGCCTAACTTGAAGGCGTTAAAGAAAAGTACTACTTGGGAGATAACCTAATAGTTTTCTTGAGTCTTGGAAGTTATTACTTCTGTAATAAACTCTCCTTATCCTTTTTTATTTGATTTTTGTGCCAAGAATAACCTCTAATGAGAGGAAAGTAAGAATTGGGAAAGTGCTATCCCCAAACAGATTTTTTGTGCTTCACTGTAAAAATCCGTGAAAAATCTCCGTATGTCGGATTGAGCTACAATTGTCTGAATAAATCCCCCAGGTTGTTAGCTAACTTTTGTTAGTTCAACCCTTTTCGATTTGAGCAACAGAAGGTCTTCGAAAAAATCGGTTTTGACCTGTTGGTCTGTTTTGATAAATTTCGGCCATTATTTGCATTTGCCTCTTTATCTATTTATTTTTGGGTTCTTTTTGGTGAATTGAGATTTTTGAGGGAATTGCTATAGTATCTTGTGTTTTTAATGAAAGTTTTGCTGTTCTAAAACTAAACCCCAAAGGTTTATTATCTTTTGAATGCACTAATGTTCCTAATGAAGATTGTGTGAAGTTTTGTATGAAGGAAATTTTCAGTTATAGGGAAAGAATGATGTAATGAGATGAAGAATGGAAAAAAGCTCAAGCTTGGGGATGCCACCCGTGTCATCCCAAGAAATATTCAAGAAGTACAAGCTTCAAAGCTTGGGGATGCCCAAGGCATCCCCTTCTTCATCAATAAAATTTTTAGGTTTCTTCCAAACACTTTATTTTTATTGTTTCATACACAGTTGTGTTGTTCTTGGAGCGTCTTCATTTTTGTTTTTGGTTTTCATTTGCTTAGTTTGCTTGAATAAATTGGTTGGACCCCCTCATCCATACATTACTTTTCAAATAAGTTGGTTTGGGTTGGAAAAGAGTAGGAAAAGTTCGTGCTCAAGTGGTAAAAAGGAGAGTGTTTTTTACTGTGGCCTATGCTTTGTCATGTCATGCTTAATATTGTTTTGGCTTTATTCTTAGTGATTTTTGTTGTATCATGACATGCTATAAACAATTGAGATTGCTTAATGTTCCTTGAAAGAATCATGCGTTGTTTTAGCATATTAAAGCATAGTATTGTGGTATTCTCCTTTGATGCTTTATTTGGGTTGACTTGGCGCATGCTCACACCATGTTAAGACTATACCAAGTCACCTAGCCTCTATGATCATTTAGTTTTCGACTTGTAATATCACTTTATGCTTTAATTAATGATCTTTTGTTGCTTTGCATGATTATGGCCATTATTGCTCTCTTAGTTGGTCGCTCCCAGTCTTTTGCTAGCCTCCATACCAAGTATGAGTTCCACTCATGCATCCAACTCCGAATAAAACCAAGTTATTCCAAAGAGTCCACCATACCTACCTATTAGCATTTTCTATTCCAAGTATATTCATGTTTTTATCTACCTTCCCAATTAAACTTGTTATGTGAAAATTAGTGATTAAAGCTCTCACGAACTTGATGGCACACTTTACTTTTCTTGCTCCTAATAAACTTGAACCATTGTGTCATCTATGTTGTATATGCTTGCACTTATATGTTGGGGATTAGCAGAACCATGCTGTCATGGGGAATGCTTTCAACATTGCACTTGTATCCAGTTGATATCATGCTCTTTTGTTTATGGATGTCGTCGTTGTGAAATGAAAGGGGAGCTTGTAAGTCCATGGAGTTATGTATGTGTGTTAGAGAAACGCCTAGGCCGCTAGCCTAAGCCATGCCTAATCATGGTGGAAACTTGCAGCATCACCTTAGTGAGCAATCTATGAAGCATTCTTCTTATAAAAAAGATTGAGATTGAGAAAAAGAAAAAGAAGATGAGAAAAGAGGAAAGAGAGAAAAAAGCACCATTTTCCCATGGTAAATAAGAAGATTGCTGAGATGCTCATTGTCTACTTGCCTTGTCATTTTGATTATGGGATAGCTCCTGTATCATGTGCAAGGGGTGCCCCTTGGCGGTTCTCTATGATACACATGTACTTAGTATGACAAGAACTTACCGGTGACTAAACTTGAGTAGCATGAGGAGCGGCCCTCATATTCAAGGCACATGAGATTGACAACGTATACTTTGTCAAGCATATACTCCATAGTTTGTTCACTTTAACCTTAATCACTTCAAGATGTTTATGATAGGGGCAATGAGAGCTAAAAGCTAATAAGTACCATAATTTTTGGAAGCTCTTTATGAGACTTGAATCCCTGCTTCCTTCTATGAAGGCCTTTCTTTTACTTTTTTTTGAGTCTCCATCTTCTATCTTTATGCACCTATTTAGAGAGCATAATGGCCATTCTTAGTTTAATGTGCATTGTCCCAAGACTTTTGATTGATTCATAACATTGTTATTGCTTGTTCTTAAACTATTTGTATCTAGTCACCCTTATGAACTTTGAAGGTGTTCTATGCATTTATGTTTTGCTACACTATGAGGGACAAGCTGAATGCCACTATGCTATGTTTTCTATATGTGAAACAAACAAACGTCGATCTCCACCACCATATCCATCACCGTTGCTGATTCCCATGATGATGAGGGAGTAGTTCTTCCTCGAGGCTAAGGGCTCTACTGGTAGCTATGTGTTCATCTCTCTCTCTATGCATGATCACATTGCGATCAAGAGCTTTGTAATCAAGTAGATCTACCTTGCTACTCAAGTGCTTCAATAGATCTCTGCTCTCCCCACGTGTGTGAAAGTGACAGCATGCACACCATGGTGGCACTTAGGCTAGAGATTACAAATACTTGTTAAGAGTTATATTTGGAGTTGGATGTCTCTATGAAATTGTGGTGTTTGTTGGAACCATCTAGCGCTCAAGGTGACAGTGTGGGGTTATCTATATGGGGAAGGCGGACTTTGAGGAGTGCTGTTATAACCCTACCATGGATTAGAGTGTCCAACCGGAGAGAAGTTAAGAGTAGTATCATGAAGAGAAGATATTTATATGAGAGTGTTCACTAGTGAAAGTATGATCCCTAGGCCTTGTTTCTAAGCATTGAAACACCATTTGCAACTAGATTTGTTACATGTTTGCTTGCTTCCATCTTTATTTCAGATTGCCTTTAGTCTCTTCCTACCCGTCAAGCTCTTTCTGACACCGTTGTCTTATATCCATACCACTTGTATTTCACTATCTCTTCGCCGAACTAGTGCACCTATACAACTGACAAGTGTATTGGGTGTGTTGGGGACACAAGAGACTTCTTGTATCTTGATTGCAGGGTTGCTTGAGAGGGATACCTTTGACCACTTCCTCCCTGAGTTCGATAAACCTTGGGTAATCCACTTAAGGGAAACTTGCTGCTGTTCTACAAACCTCTGCACTTGGAGGCCCAAGAACTATCTACTAGAATAGAAGTGCGTAGACATCAGTGCACTTCTCCCAATATCAAGATGAAGACAATTAACACGTAGACATAATGATGTATAACATAATAATATCTATCTCATCTAAGTCATATGCTAGGGTTTCTCCATCTCCCCAAGAACTAGAGATCTACTCAGACATGGAGGCAATTAACATCATTGCAGTAGTAATGGAAACAATCATAGATGAATAGTACTTGTATAAATCCACAACGAGTATATGAATTACAACAAGATCTAGACAAGATGTAGATGGGATGGATGAATATGGTGTTGATGCAGTGGTGGCTGATGAAGATCGATGCCTTAGCCTCCCGGATCTGCGCAGGGCGAAGATGGATCCCTTGTGGATGAGTTCCCCTTCCAGATGCCTTCCAGAGGTAAGGTTTTCACGATTTCTGGGTGTTCTGTATGTCGTGTCCTCGATCCAATTGAACGGGGTGAAGGCGTCACAACTATACGGCCAGAGCTATACGACCGAAAAGTTGCTCCGGTCGTATAGTTGGTCATTGGGCTCTCTGCCTCCCTTGTTTGCTTCTAGTTTTCTTATAGTATTATTAATATTTCCCAAATAAGCGATTTACGTTGTTTTTGACTCCTTTTCTCCACAGTATATCTGCTCCTAGAATTGTATCCATTGGATCCATCTGTCCTGATCCTGGTGAAAACAGACATAAAATGTGCGTGCGAGCGCCGTAAAATACCACGATCCTACATCTACAATGTAAAATAATAATGTAAAATACAATGCAAATATGTAGTCATCAGCTACCAATGCAAATCCAAGGGAAGGGTCAATTCCAATGCCATAGTTAACCATCAATGGAGGATTTCTCTAGTACATGAAGGGCATGGAGGAAGGTAGGAAGATTGAGATGGCGAGGCAGAATCAATTCTATCAGGATATACTATAGAGAATACTGGAGAAGCCATCTGAGGAATTGTATCCAAGGGTTAAATTTTTTGAATTCTTACAAAGTAAACCCTGGAGTTTTTCCATGATAGAAGAACCTATGGAGGCAAAGAATTGGTTAATGAATACATCTTGAAAGATCAAAGGCGTGGGGTGTAAGGATGAAGAGAAGGTGAGATATGCAACTTATCTATTTACCGGAACAACAACCACATGGTGGGAGAAGTCAAAGTTCTTAGCCCCAAGAAAAGGTGTTAGTACCTGGACGGAGTTCAAGAATAAGTTCTATGAAGAATATGTTCATAGAAACCGTGGGGAAATGAAGGATGATGAAGCTTTAGATAAAAAGAATCTTCTAGTCCTGAATCTTGTATGGGAGTTTAAATGTTTATCTTAGTAAATTTGTGAAGAAGTAAATAAGGAGGTGAAGCGTCAAAAGAGGTTCATGAAAGGATTGCAAGAAGTTATGAGGATGCAACTAAGGATTGTTCGTGCAAAGGAATTTCACGAATTAATGAATAGTGCACATATCTTAAAAGATAATGAGATCGTTGTACCTGGTGAACAGAGAAAGAAAGTTCAAAATAGGACTACATCATGTCAAACCTGGGTTAGGTGTCATAATTGTACCGAAAATGTCACTTTGCCAAGAATTGCACGCAACCGGAGACCACTTGTTTCTTATGTGGACAACCAGGTCATAGGAAGGAGAATTGTCCGGACCTACATATGGCGAACAAATTAAAACCAATATGCCATAAGTGTCGGGAACCAAAAAAATATCAGGCCTGATTGTCCAAATCGATTAGTAATTGGTGAACAATCACTAAAGGATCGAAAGCAGAAGAAGGTATGTGGTGAATACCATAAAGTATGTTGGGTGTATGGAATACCACCACGGGGTGGATGTGACGAGGGAACATATTCTGGAAAGATGAATCAAGTCAACTCCGATACAAAGCACAACATAGCAAGTTGTAAGTCATTATGTTATCAGTAGTACAAATTGTTTTATATACACGCTTCCTAAGACGGATAATCCACACGGGTATCCACAAATGTGTGGGTATACCATATGTTTCTTCATAAGACCATTAGGAAAACCATAAGGGGGAGAGTGAAGAGAATATTAAACCTCCAAATCCAACATTTATAGTAGATCTGAAGTGAAGAATCCAAATCATTTCAAGAGTGCCCAAATTTGATGATAACCAAGGTATTACAGATATAACTGAACCGTAACTAATATCTATTATCGTAGTTGGTAAAGCATAGCTTGTTATCAATAGTATCTCCAACTAGGGATAGGATATAATCAAATACCTTATGAGTAAGAGTGGGATCATCTTTAATGGATGGAGTAAAGGAGTTCAATTCATTCATATAAAGGAAATTGAAAAGGACTAGTTAGAATCCATAGGACTTTGAGAACCCTAAAATTCTACCATTAGTAAACCTTCATACCACAATGGTACCTAAGAATTAGTTAAATGATCCTATTAAGAAGTCTTGTCAAGACATCAGTGAATGTCTTAAAACTTTGGTTGACAATGAGGTATAAATCAGATAACCCTAAAGAGATAGGGTAAAGGATAAAAATCGTTAAAAGAGGCTAATTGCTTGGTGAAGACTGTAGACTATCAAGCATGGTGATCTGATGACCCACAAGTATAGGGGGTGTATCGCAGTATTTTCGATAAGTAAGAGTGTCGAACCCAACGAGGAGCAGAAGGTGCTGGCTAGTGGTATGGATCAGGAATTCTCTGCAAATACTTAGCAAACGGATTTTTAGGGGTTTTCGATAAAGCAAGTAAACAAAGTACGAGTAAATAAGAGACAGTAGGAATAAATGCAGCAAGTGGCCCAATCCTTTATGCAGGAAAGGACAAGCCGGTTGTATTACTTAAGGTGACCAAACGTTCTCGAGGACACATGGGAAGACTGTCAAGTGCTTTCGCTTCATATAGTTGATTAATCTTCTCTAGCTTGCTAAGTGTTGTGTGGGTGAACCTGTGCTAATGTACCGACCTTCCTAGGACTAATACATACTTGTGATTATACCCCTTGCAAACATTCGTAAGTACAAGAAAGTAATTAAGGTAGAAACCTAACCACAGCTTTAAACTCTAAGACCCTTATGTCCCTTGTGCAATGGTTTCCTAACGGGGGTTCAGGTTTCTGTCACTCCGACAACCCGTATGATTAGTAGCCAAATACACAATGCATTCCCCTAGGCCCATATAGGTGAAGTGTCATGTAGTCGACGTTCACATGACACCACTAGAAGAAGTACACCACAACTTAAATAACAATCTATTGAATCTTTCTCAACACAACTCCACTACTAACAACATGACTTCTCCCATGTCCTCAAGAACAAAACGAACTACTCACAAGACATCATATGGATCATGATCAGAGATGGAATAATGATGTATAACAATCTGAACATAAACAATAATTCAATGGTTCACTCAATAGCATCAACTACAAAGAGTAATCAACACCGGGAAAGTTTCCCCTATGAACTATGCAAGATTCAACGCAATTGTTACAGAAATATGGAGATGGTGATGAGGGTGCTGATGATGATGATGGTGGTGATGATGATCCCGATGAAGTCCAGCTTGATGGTGGTGTTGATGGCGACGATCTCCCCTCTTCGGGAAGGAATTCCACTGACAGAAATCTATTTGTTGGAGAGATCTTTCTCTCTCAGTGTTTTCTGCCCCGCAGAGGCGGCATAATCTTTCTGTGGTCGCTCACTGAGTCTTAGGGTTTCGGGAGGATGATATACGCTAGAGGGGAGAGCTAGTGGTGGGCCAGGGTGGCCACACCACCTGCTGGCGTGGCCTAGGGCTGCCCGCGCCAGGGGGTGGTGTGGGCCCTCTGTGGCCCATCACCACTCCGTCTTCTGGCATCCTTAGTCTTCTGGAAAAATAGGATTTTCCGTATATTTTCCCGGATTTTCTAATCTTCGCGAATTTTGCCTCCAAACAACACCTTTTCCATCAGAATCCTGTCTACAGCGGTCCATGCTCCAAAAGTCATCAACCATGCAAAAACAGATGAAATAACATAAGTATCACCTCTCAATATGAATATATCAATGAGTAATAGTGAATCAAGACATAGAATAGTGATGCAAGATGGACGTATCAACTCCCCTCAAGCTTAGACTTCGCTTGTCCCCAAGCGAAACTGAGCTCAATAAACATGGCCTTAGGTTTATGGAGTGAAGAGTCGATAAAAGAATACGGACAAGAAGCATCACATTTATCAAATACATAGATCATAATAGAAGATAACTCACTATTATATAACTCAACTTTCAATGAGTAAAGGAAACACAATAAAGATGCATAAAGTGAATCATAATTGGTAATGGCAAACTTAGCTCTAGGTCGAAGAATAGTTGATAATTTGCTGGAGTTCACAAATAGCTGGTTTTCAATGATAACTTTCAAAGTAGTAAACATCAAGATAAGAGCAATGTGCAAAACAAGGAACATAAGAAACATGATTGAATAAATCATCATATGAATGAATGAAACACAACAACTCAAAATACTTGCTGAGGTAGAAGGGAATAGGTTTACTGACTCAACTACAAAGTAAAAGAAAGGCCCTTCGCAGGGGGAAGGAGGGATTGCATGTCTCATAAAGAGCTCCCAAAAATTATGATACTTACTAGATTTCAGCTCTCATTGCCCCTATCATAGACATCTTTTGGTGGTTAAGGTTAAAGTGACACAACTAAGAGGATATGCTTGACAATTTATAAATTGGAGTCCCATGCCCCTTAATTATGAGTACCGAACCTCATGCTACTCAACTTCAGTCACGAGCAAGCTCTTGTCATTGTAAATACTCGTGTATCATTGAGAACCGCCAACGGGGTACCCCTTGCACATGACACATGATCTATCCCATAATCAAAATGACAAGGCAAGCAGACAGTGAGCATGTCAGCGATATTTTTATTTGCTATTTGCATAGGTTTTTATTGAGGATGCTTCATAGAGTGCTCACTATAGTTATGCTGCAAGTTTCTACCATGATTAGGCATGGCTTAGGCTAGCGGCCCAGGCGTTTCTCTAACACACATATAAACTCCATGATCTTACAAATTCCACTTTTATTTCACACCGCCAGGATCCATAAGCAAAAGAACATGATATCAACTAGGTACAAAGTACCATGACAGTGTTGAAAGCGTTCCCCATGATACATGGTTCTGCTAACTTCAACTCATAAAGCGCAAGCATATACGCAACAAAGAAGGACCCAATGGTTCAAGTTTATTAAATGCAAGAAAGTAAAGTGTGCCATCAAGTTCGTGAGAGCTTTAATCACTAATTTTCACATAACAAGATTAATCTGGGAGGTAGATAAAACAAGAATTTACTTGGAATAGCAATAATGCTACTAGGTAGGTATGGTGGACACAAATGGCAGAGGTTTTGGTTTAAAGGAGGTGGAAGCACGAGAAGAATTCTCTCTCAGTACAGGTTTTTGGCTAGCAAGGCTGGGTAGCAAGTACAAGAGTTCAAGGAAACAAACAAACATACAAGTGATAAAGACAAACATGCAATCTTCCTTGGAAGCACAAAAGATCTTAACTAGAGAATACTAGACTTATGAGCAAATCAAGAAAGAAAGATGATGAAATTATTTTTCTTTAGAGTACTTTTATCTTTTTCATTCAACTCTCAAAAATAGTGTTGCTACTGACCGAGCCAGGTTTGCCAAAACCAACTAAATTAACTCAATGATCCCAAAGTGATACCAATACTAACAACAAGATCAATCATATAACCATGAATTGAAAACTAATATAAGCTATGCAAAAGAGTAAATGATAGAACTTCTCATTAATATTCCATAACGGCAACTCACACCAAGGGATACACATCTAACGAGAGAGGGGACACTTCCATAATGCAAACCATCCTACATAATAACTTCTTTATTCATGATATGACTCTACTAAAAAGGTAAAAAGATAGAAGATAATGATGTGATACCGCAGCACTCCCCCAAACTTGGAACAAACCAAGGGGATGCCAAACCTGATGACGAATTACTCCTTTGGTGGTGGTGGTATCCTCTCGATGAGCTCTCTGATCAGTTTCCCCAAGTCCTCAATCTCGAAGGTGAGAGTACGAATTAACTCCGAGTTGTGCTCAATATGTCTCATAATCATCACAGTTTGTGGATCCCAGCTCTTGTGATTATTTTTCCATTCTTCCCTCTTGGAGTCTTCCTTTCCTGCATGGTTATGGAAAAAGGTATGGAAGGGATTATTGGTGTGTGGAGGAAGTGACCATGGAGCCAAACTGTGACGAGGAGCTTTTCCCCCAGTTTGTATCCGTGCAGTCCTTCTAACCCTGGCAGGTTTCGTCACCACTCCAATGCTTGCAATGGTAGTGCCGGTGTGCGTTTCCTCCTCTTCACCTTCACTCTTGATCTCCTTCTCCTTACCGAGGTCTTGGAGGTCTTCTTCCATAGGCTCCTTTCCCTTATCCTTGGCAGACACCATTGTGCTTCTAAACTTTCAAAGAGTATGTCCTAGCAGAAACAGATCGAAACAAAAACACGACGAAAACATGATATACGAACCTCGGAAGATCCGGGGGGTATATATTACGAAGTTTCACGACAAAAGGAAGGTACTGGGAGAAAACGAGTTGGAGGCGGAGTCCGGGGTGGACTCACCACCTGGTGGCGCGACCAGGGGAGGGCTCGCGCCACAGGGTGGTGTGAGCCACCCTGGCTCCATTTCCGTCCCTTTTCGCTTCGTAGCTTCCCTTGTTTACTGAAAACTGCAAAAACATTGTTGGATTATATTTTCGCGGAACTTTTCTTACCAGAACTGTTACCTATTTGAAAATGGACTCTACAGGTCTCTAAATTTAGTATCTAGTAGATTCCTCCGGAGTCATCACTTGAATAACATCAATATCTTCATCTTCATACACTTATTACTTGAGTCATAAAACCCTTCTCTTCCTTATTACACCAATATCTCCACCTCCTGGAAATTTCTCACACAAAACTTCACACAATTCTCATTAGCAACATTAGTATAAGTGAAGTGACAAAACCTTTTGACTTCAATTTCAACTGAAAACCAACAAAACATAAGCTACTGTAGCAACTCCTTCCTAAAACCCAAAAAGAATTCAAAAAGGAAATCGAATAAAGAAGCAAATGCAAGATTGGCTAAATCTGTCAAAAAAGACCAGCAGGTAAAGATCAATTTTTTCGAAAATCTTCTGTTGCTCAAATCAAAAAGTGCAAAACTAAAGAAAGTTAAATAACAATCTGGGGCAGAAGCACAAAACATTACAACTCAATCCGACATACATAGATCTCTCACGAATTTTTACGGTGAAGCACAAAAATCTGTTTTGGGATAGCAACTTCCCCAAATCTTACTTCTCTCTCATTAGAGGTTGATCTTGACACAAAAACCAAACAAAACGGATAAGGAGCGGTTATTATCGAAGTAATAACTTCCAAGACTCAAAGAAATAAAAACAAACTGAAAGCAAAAACAAATTAGTTTGTCTCCCATAAAGCTCTTTCTTTATAGCCATTAAGATGGGCAAGATAATTTTGAAGATGCTCACATAGGAATATGAATTGAGGTGAAAGAGAGCATTAAGAAGAAAAAATACACACATAGTCTAACCCACTTCCTATGCAAGGGAATTTTGTAAACAAACAAGTTTTTGAAACCAGAGGCTACTTGCATAAGAAGGCAAAACAAGTGCAACACAAAAACTTTCAGCATAAAATGAGGAAACTTGATATTATGGAGATGCACAAGAACACTTTTCCCTCTATCATAATAACTTTCAGTATCAGGCATAAAGTTGATAATATAGCTATCACAAGGGCCATCGTAACAATGATCACTTATTCTAACAGAAAACACAGGAATACTAGCTCTCATAACACTACTATGTGAAACAATATTAGAGGTATCCTTACAAAGGATAGTGTGTCCCTCTTCTTCATATTTAGTAACAAAGTCTTTCACATTTGCTATTATAGGTTCATCAACCATTTGTTTATCAGGTTCAACAGCTTTATTTGCACTTTCATCAACCATAATAGCTATCATAGAATGTTCCTTTATCTTAACTAGGAAAGGCATTTTCTCAATGTAAGGTTCAGGTAAAACATGATTAGCAGTATAAACTTCAGTATTTCTTGCAGGAACACTCTTAGCAATATCTTTATAAGGTTCATGATACTTATTCCACTTCTTTTTAGGCACTTCAATATAGGAAGCAAAAGCCTTAAAATAAGAAGCAATAGCTTGAGAGTCTAGACCATAAGCATTTTTAATATTTTGAAAGTCATCAGTTCCCATAAAAGATTCAATGCATTCATAATCATAATTTATACCTGACTTTCTACCTTTGTCATTCTCCCATGCTTTAGCATTGTCTTGAATACGGTCCAGAAGATCCCATTTAGCTTATTCTTCCATGCGAGTGAATGATCCAGCACAAGAAGCATCCAATAAATCCTTATCATGTAGAGGGAGCCTTGCATAAAAGTTATTGATAATAATATTGTTGGGGAGCTCATGAATGGGACATTTGAGCATTAGTAACTTCAATCTCCCCACGCTTGAGTTGTACTCTCTGCATCAAGAGGCCAAAAGTTGTATATTTGATTCCGATCTTTATGAATCTCACTAGGAGGATAAAACATTGAATAAAAGAGAGGCACTATTTCCTCCCATTCCAGAGCTTGACCATTCTTCAGCAGCTTATACCATTCCTCAGCTCTTCCTTTCAGCGATAATGAGAATAACTTCTTCTTAACTTGATCTGTAGTAATACATGCACACTTGAATAACCCGCATAATTCGTGTATAAAGAGTAAATCATCACCGGGATGGACAGTTCCATCCCCAACATAGTAGTTATCCATAACACGATCAATAATTCTTGTAGGTATTTTGACAACATCATTCTCAGCACGTGGTGGCTTATCTACTACCTTAGCAGTGGTAGTAGCATTACCAAATAAGAAACTCAGCGAATTATCCATAACAAAAATAAAGCAACTAACAGAAGTAAACAATACTCACAGTAGAAGTTTCATTTACCAGTTCCACTCTCCAATAGCGCATCACTCCCCGGCAACGGCGCCAGAAAATAGTCTTGATGACACACAAGTATAGGGGGTGTATCGCAGTATTTTCGATAAGTAAGAGTGTCGAACCCAACGAGGAGCAGAAGGTGCTGGCTAGTGGTATGGATCAGGAATTCTCTGCAAATACTTAGCAAACGGATTTTTAGGGGTTTTCGATAAAGCAAGTAAACAAAGTACGAGTAAATAAGAGACAGTAGGAATAAATGCAGCAAGTGGCCCAATCCTTTATGCAGGAAAGGACAAGCCGGTTTTATTACTTAAGATGACCAAACGTTCTCGAGGACACATGGGAAGACTGTCAAGTGCTTTCGCTTCATATAGTTGATTAATCTTCTCTAGCTTGCTAAGTGTTGTGTGGGTGAACCTGTGCTAATGTACCGACCTTCCTAGGACTAATACATACTTGTGATTATACCCCTTGCAAACATCCGTAAGTACAAGAAAGTAATTAAGGTAGAAACCTAACCACAGCTTTAAACTCTAAGACCCTTATGTCCCTTGTGTAATGGTTTCCTAACGGGGGTTCAGGTTTCTGTCACTCCGACAACCCGTATGATTAGTAGCCAAATACACAATGCATTCCCCTAGGCCCATATAGGTGAAGTGTCATGTAGTCGACGTTCACATGACACCACTAGAAGAAGTACACCACAACTTAAATAACAATCTATTGAATCTTTCTCAACACAACTCCACTACTAACAACATGACTTCTCCCATGTCCTCAAGAACAAAACGAACTACTCACAAGACATCATATGGATCAGGATCAGAGATGGAATAATGATGTATAACAATCTGAACATAAACAATAATTCAATGGTTCACTCAATAGCATCAACTACAAAGAGTAATCATCACCGGGAAAGTTTCCCCTATGAACTATGCAAGATTCAATGCAATTGTTACATCAATATGGAGATGGTGATGAGGGTGCTGCTGATGATGATGGTGGTGATGATGATGATGATCCCGATGAAGTCCATCTTGATGGTGGTGTTGATGGCGATGATCTCCCCTCTCCGGGAAGGAATTCCCCCGACAGAAATCTGTCTGCCGGAGAGATCTTTCTCTCTCGGTGTTTTCCGACCCGCAGAGGCGGCGGAATCTTTTTGTGGTTGCTCCCCGAGTCTTAGGGTTTCGGGAGGATGATATACGCCAAAGGGGAGAGCCAGAGGTGGGCCAGGGCGGCCACACCACCTGCTGGCGTGGCCTCGGGCTGCCCGCACCTGGGGGTGGTGCGGGCCCCCTTTGGCCCATCTCCACTCCGTCTTCTGGCATCCTTAGTCCTCTGGAAAAATAGGATTTTCCGTATATTTTCCCGGATTTTCTGATCTTCGTGAATTTTGCCTCCAAACAGCACCTTTTCCATCAGAATCTTGACTGCATCGGTCCATGCTCCAAAGGTCATCAACCATGCAAAAACAGATGAAATAACATAAGTATCACCTCTCAATACGAAATATATCAATGAATAATAGTGAATTAATACATAGAATAGTGATGCAAAATGGACGTATCATGATCCTTTTTGTATTCCAACATGAGAGATACCCATAACTTCGAGGGCGAAGTTTATTTTAAGGGGGAGATACTATAATGCCCCAGAATTTAGGGCTGTAGAAGAAAGTGTGTGTATTTGCATTCATGCATCTGAAAACCTAGGTAATTTTTTTGCAAATCTAAAAGCTAGAGGGATCAGGGTTTCTCTTACTCTAATGGATTAGGTTTTAGAACATCTGAGTGAGTGCTATAGACTCTGACACGATCTCTAGGAATTTTTTATATTTTGTAAAGACTAGTTCAAATTTATATTTGAGATTCAATTTCAAACCATATTTGTTTGGGTGTAACTCACTAAAATGAATTTAGGAGTACTTGAGTGATTAAGGAAATTCATTATTTGAATTAAGGAATATTATAATAAGAAAGGGAATTGAAATTGGATTATTTGGATAATATAATATGACATAGAAATAATGAAATAAACAAGTAAATAGAAGAGTATTCCATTATATAACGAGAGGAGATGAGCGAGTGGTCTGGGTCGATTGACCGACCTAGTGGGCCACGCTAGGGTTTAGCCTGACCTGTTGGGCTAGGCTGGGCCTGGGCTGGGCTGGCCCACGGTTCTAGTCTAGTTAAATAAAGTAATATTAAGTCTTAAGTAAAATTATAAATTACATAAATACCCCTGAAATATTTAGGC
The DNA here is from genome assembly GCA_916181665.1 of Avena sativa. NCBI lineage: Eukaryota > Viridiplantae > Streptophyta > Magnoliopsida > Poales > Poaceae > Avena > Avena sativa. Next base: position 253,872,830 of record OV702289.1, on the reverse strand, counting down.
TCTAGAATAATAAGGAAAAATCAATTTAATTCGTTGGTAGTTTAGATAGGCTATAAGTTAACCCAAACTATGTATCAAGTGCAATGCATCAATAACAACCACTGTTATAGTTGAAACTTATAGTAAGTTCAGAGAACAACATACTAATACAAATCTTCATTAGGTTATGATCAAAGGACCATCCTATTACAATATACCAAGGGATTTCTGTGTTTGAATTCAAGCAAATGGTTTGAATTCAAATATAATCATTCAACCAAGATTACCATAATGGTCTCTATTAAGATGAACACAAAGAAGAACTAGGCCATGATAATCTAACATCAGTAGATCAACCACACCCTAGAAAACCTTAAGCTTGTATCATATTGAGCAAGACAAGCCTAGTAGCATCATAAAATACGCTAGAGGGACTACCAATAGAATAAGGGAAGGAGAACCCTAATTAGGGCTCTGAGCTAGAGGCAATACCTAAGAGGAGAGGGGAGTAGGAGCACTTTCTAGTGGTCCTTGCTCAGCAAAGAAAAGGAAGCACACCGACAACATCATTAGGGCGAAGTGGCTCCTAAGTAGAGGCGGCAGCAGTCATGGCATAGTGGCACATCGAGCACAGGGTGATGACCCTATGCTGAGCTATGACCAGTGGCGCCCACACCACCTCGAGCACGCCCAAGTCACCGGCAAGGCACCGCCAAGCCAGGGAAACGCGGTGAGGTCGCGGTAGCCGAAATCCTAGGTTCTAGTAGGGTGTCAACAAGGACAGACGGGTGAGAGGTTGATGAATTAATGAAGAACAATTGACGTAGCATCATGCTCTTGGTTGGCAAGCACGACGACGACTAGAATGGCTAAAGCCAGCAGAAATCGAGGCGTGACGGCGGTGGCATCGTGGGTTCACTAGAGAAGAGAGAGGAGAGGAGCGAGTGGTCTAGATCGATTGGCCGACCTAGTGGACCGTGCTAGGGTTTAGCTCGACTTGTTGGGCTAGGCTGGCCCACCGGTCCATTCCAGTTAAATAAAGTAATATTAACCCTTAAGTAAAATTATTAAGTATAGAAATACCCCTAGGAATATTTAGGCTCTAGAAAAATAAAGAAAAATCATAAAATTACATGTAATATATCACAATCTTCACAAAATTAAGAGCTAACCAGGAAAAATATAAAGTTGATTGTTTGAGCTAAATAAGATACAACTAAAAAATCAAGGCCACTAAAGCTCTTAATGAAATTGAGCAAAATAAGAAAAAGTCCTAAAAATTAATAAAAATCAATTTTCGGAATAAACATAAAACTATTATTTTATAAAAATGCTAATTATGAAATTTCAAGTTATCTTAGGATTTATAAAAAATGTTATAATTGACGTATTTAAAACATTTTCCATTAGAAAATATAAGAAATGTATCTTCTTTATCCTTATAAATCAAGATAAATTTCCTTTAGGTTCACTTAAGCCATATAAAATTTAGTGTTTTAAATATAAGACTATTACTTTCTTGATAAATGTGATAGAGATGTTTTCACATCTTAAGATTATTTCCTACCTTATAATTTAGGAAAAACACGCAAACAAAGATTAAGTCTAAATACTAAACCTAAAACCATAATTATGGTTTCTAATAAAACTTAAGGTAAATTACTAACTATCTAATATTCCTTTAAAATCTACCACCACCTATAAGTCAAGAATTTACAAGTTCAGTTTGTATGTCATTCACTTATGTGTGAAGTGAATGGTCTCATATTAGTTAACTATATTTAGCGTTGTTCTAAAACTTAGTAGTAACTAATCAAACCATACAATGGGATCACCCATATCCCATAATTAACTTTAACTCTATGACCTACCTATCATCGACTTGCTAGATCTAGATCCATAGCGCTAAACTCAGTACCTATACAATTTCATTATCGATCATACCTAGGAATACTCTTGAACTCAAACGCAATATAAAATTACTGTATCTTAATCCTAATTATATTTTATAGTTAACCTTGGTCCGTCACTCCACTAGCTAGAAGCTTATTAACTTAAGATTATTAGAGCAATATAAATAAGGACCGATTGCGTTCTGAGAATATTGTGAATTACTTAACTTTATGTAATAAGTATTTTCGTCAAAAGTTATTCTTTTTGCCACTTCAAACAAAGATATTAGTATTCATGTCAAGGTTTACTAACTTAACACAAAACCTTTTTAAGAGTTGATTACCCATCAACATGTACTATTATTGTTATTATGCTTTACTTTCATAGCTTGATAATTACTTTTAAAATCAAGTAAATATCTTGTTGTGAAGTACATTTGAATGTAACACGAATCTTTCATAAATCACAAAACTCAATCAATATTTAAACATGGGGATTTACTTTGGGATTTATACAAATGCATATCATTATCTATGAATAATAACATATTTCTTCTTTAAACATTAGTCCTCATAGACCAATGATGCTATTTTAGATATTGGAGTTTATACCGACTAGAATACCTTGGCTATATAATCTTCTGGTAAAAAAGGCAAGGTCACACTTTCTCATGTACTTTTGTTATTTTGTATCAAGTATTTAAAATCTATTATTTATTATCACCTGCATTTCAAAAAGGATGACCGAAAACTCTATATTCATAATTAATGTGAATTATTGGTTACTGATCTGGTGTGGACAGTTAATCTATTATGACTGGTAGTGGAACCACAATTGCTCGGGGGTGTATCATCTAGGTTTTAATAACAAATGTCACTAGTGATTCTTGCACCATATAATTCATGTTAACCATGAGATCTAGAATGGCTATGGGGAAGTCAGCTAGATGTTCTTCCTTTCATGTGTCAACGGACGACCTTATCATGAAGCTATAGATTCCTTGCAAGGATCCAGCACATGGGTGGGACCCCTTAGTGCCCCAGAATATTGGTGTCTTGATCATCTGTGAGGGGATATTGTAGGTGGAGGTCCACCAAATCTGATGGTGGCTGCTAGGGGTAGATCTTCTTCTAGAGTCTACAAGGGGTTATCATTGCTATAGCTATCGGCGACTGGGGTATATCAGAGGTATTCCTTCTTGGAGAGTCATGTTGGTATGTGCAGTCATGGATAAGGGAAGTGATCGGCTTGGGTCCTTATACAGGGCCTCATACCAAGGAAGTGTGAATGGGTTGGCTGCTCGGATGTGCAACATGGATAAGGATCTCTCATGGGTAAAGCAATGCACCTTTGCAAAGTGTAAAAAGTGTGACATGTTACTCCCTGTTTCGGGAAGGAGCTATTAATGCGGCAGGAAAGGAACTCCATGAAGTTCTGGTAAACTTGTGAAGGCTGACTGATATAGCTTGTCAGAATAAAAGCAATCTTTGAAGAAATGTATATGAAAACCTGCATAACCTACGACCTTTGGTTCGTGGTTGTAGCTAGTGCATCAAACAATCATTTTTAGTGAACTTGATGAGTATGCTCGTACTCAACCGTACCTTCTAAACCATTACTAGATTTCAGATTAATCAATGGTGAACAAGGAGATGATCTACTTTGAAGAGACAAAGATATCCAGTGGAGATCAACAGAGATGATGTCTACATCAGAGACCCCAAAAGAGAAGTTGAAGAGTAGAGTATAAATAAATCTCTAGAAACCAGTGATGCATGTAAACTGCATACATGAACTTTGCACTTTATTACTTGATATTCCAACATATTTGAATCATATATGGGTTATATTCATGTTTTATAATGATTACTGGGAATAATTCACATTTCCCATATTGCTTTGGAATTAACCCTACTGAGGTAGAAAACCCCTATTTCAATGTTTTTGACTTTCAGGTACCCAAACAACGTCTAGTTAACCTAAAACTTCACGGCACCCAGCATTTCACTACAAGGGAAAAGCCTATAGGAGACATGCTTATAGGAGGCACATCCCTCAAATATGCACCTCCACTAAACATACAAGGCGCATTCCTAAATGGTGTGCCCCCTATAGTCTAATACTAGAGGCGCATTCTTGAGGGAATGTGTTTCCTATATTGTATGTACGGACCAAATCTGGCTGCCCCTTACTTGAGGTGCATCTGCTCGATATGCACCTCGAGTAGTTTAACTACTTGAGGCGCATATGGGGCAGATGCGCCTCGAGTAAAGTGGGTGGGCCCAGTGCTGGTATGTGCGATAATATAGGAGGCGCACCAGCTGATATGCGCCTCTAGTAGTTTTAAATATTGGAGGCGCATCACTTTGAGATGAACCTCGAGTAAGTGATGTGGGCCCAGGGGTGGCAGGCGCCAGACACTCGAGGTGCATCTACCAGATGCACCTCAGGTATTCTATGTATACAAGGCACATACTATGTAGGACGCGCCTCGAGTATTCTCGCCACCTTTTTGGCACATGTACATGCACCTACACCCACTCACTTCTCTCTCACTTGTTTTCTCCTCCACACGAAGAAAGATCTGGTCGCCCCCTCCTCCTCCCCGCCTTATTTTCTCCATTGTTTCACCATAGAAGCTTGCCAAACCTCTATTGCTTGACACACATATGTAAGTGAAAGATCTTGCACTTCTATATTGTTGGGGATATACTTTCCGGGTATCCTCATAGTTCCTCACTGACCAGGGTGGCCCACTTCGGGTTAGAGCATTGCTTCACGGGCGGCCCAGTCAGGGAGAGAAGACGGAGTCCAATCCGGCTACGGGAAGGCCCAGAAGACTTACCGACTTAGGCCATGATGTTACTTGTAGTTCAAGATGTACTCTGTAATAGACTCTTAGTCGTAGCCGGATAGATCTCTCATGTAAACCCTAGGCCGGATATCTATATAAGCCGTCCTAGGGAGAGCCTTTAGGGCATAACCTCAATACTCTAGACCCTCAACTCGCACAGGCGAAACCCTTGTAACCCATATTCCGGCTCTGTCGTATTACTGGATTGCTAGCAGGAGTAGGATCCGTCCAAAGCCGGCGGATTTGAACCTGGGTAAACTTGTGTGCTCACCATCCTGGAATACCGTACGTCTCACCCATCTTTTCCACACGCCCCGAGGACCCCCTCATGGCGTACTTGTCATCAATCCGACGACAGTTGGCGCCCACCGTGGGGCAAGTGAGCTACGGATTTGCGTTCCGAGCGGAATCTGCAAGAATCGGCATCGGCAAGACTATCACCGTCGGTCGCATCCTCTACGCCAGCGACGTCCCTCTCATCGTTCTCGATGAGACTTGGATTCCGGCAAAGGAGGTCGTGACTGCCTACACAATCATGTCTTTTGGCGAGATCGATGTTTACATCGGTTTCGCTGAACCTGCCCAACCCACCCCAGCGGTGATGATAGAGGCAGAAGAATTTTCTGGGTCCCCTTTGTCCGCGGAGGCAGCAGAGTTCCGGATCTCAGAAAACCCTAATGCCACCCAGCCCGCACCAGTTGCGGAGACAGTGGAGAAATCCGAACCTGAAGAAGACCTAGCGGTCAACGTCGAATCTGGAGTGGATCTCCCCAGAGGAGCCAGATCCCAGATCGACCCACCCGTGGAAGTCGAAATCCAGGAGGAGCATATCAACGACACTGATTCCGGCTCTGATGATGCCGGAACAGACAGGTCTTTCCTAAGGTACACACTACGACGTATGATACTGCAAGGCGAAAGCGCAGATGCAATCCTCGAGACTGTCAAAAGTTTCGATATGGCTGATCGCGAAAGCCGCATGTACCTCAGGAAGCACGTGTCGCACTTTGTCGGATACGTGGGATCCGGATCCGGCTCTGCCGATGCTGGAGAAAATTCCGACTCGGTGCTGGAGGCAATTGGAACAAACACCGACGTACCCGCATCCTCGGCTGAGTCGATGACGTCAGCGGATTTATGAAAGTTCTCCGCGGAATATGAAGAGGAGTATAACTCCAAAGCTGCAAAAGAAGGAGAAGCCATGGATGAAGGATCCGAGGAACACTCTCCCAAAGCGCAGGATGACATGGACCTCGGAGACAATCCCGAAGTCCAAATGTCTGAAAGTACCGATCAGAGCTTGACTTCGGGAAACGGGCCCAAAGCCGTCTTTGCTACCGGCGCTGCCAAGAAGGCAAAGAAGAAGAACAAGAAAAACAAGACCCCGGCAAAAGACCCTCTGACAGAGGAAGTAATTGCCGAGGAATACGAAGAAGACTCGGATGGAGCACTGATCCCAGACGAGATGAAGAAAGAAGCATCGGTGGATGGACACGTGATCACTGAAGGTGCGCGTAAACTCATCGATGCCGTATTAACTACACCTATCCCTACAGCTGCAGAACTTACTGCAGATGAGCTGGATGAAAGGGCGCAAGCCCTAGAAGCGCGTTGTCAACAACTCCTCGATGAAACCAAAAACATCGAGGTGGAGAAAAAACGCATGTCGAACAAGGAGTACATGTCTCGTCTGCATTAGAAGACACGGAAGCATCACATAGATGACAACCAATTCCCACGTGTCCGTGTCGTCCTTTTTAGAGATGAGATGGGGAAGCCACGGAAAGATAGCAATGGAGATTGGGTATACCCAACACCAGTACAAAATACTATGGCAGCCTGAGAAATTATATCGGCTAATCCAGGACCAGAGGAGATCCGTTTAGGTATCAAGCTACTCAATAAGGGACTGGAGCAGCAAAAGGTCGCCCTGTCCGGAAGTCAAAAACTGGTCTCAGATGCTGACCAATGTCGCATAGATCCGACATGGGCTGACGTAAGAGCCCATTATGTTTTGGAGCAGCATTATCGCCCCGAACAACGGGAAGACAATTGTTCGAGAACCGGATCGTCGGGACAGCATCGCAAAACTACACGCGGCTGGAGCAACGTCGCACTAGCGGCTGAGAAAGACGCCATCGCTGCCTTGGATCCGACGAATCCTCCCCGACGAGAATCTAAGGATCGAAGGGGAGAAGATAAAGAGAAACGTCGGGAGGAGGATCATCAGAGAATGCCACCTCCTAGACATGAGAACCGTCCGGCTGAGCCTCACTATGGTGGGAACGACGGAAACCATGTAGGTATAAGCTGGCAGGGGGCTCGTCGTAGTCAAGACCCTCCCCGGAATTGGAATAATGACGTTCCAGACGGAGGCCGGCGATCAGCTGGAAACTATCCAGCTGCTCCACTCTCTCCACCACACAGTCATCACAACGGCTCCCATGGAGGGCAAGGAGGACGACATGGCGGAGGAGGTGGTGGCAGAAGCCAAAGTCCGGCTCCACGGCACCGCAGCCACAGCCGGCATTCGGGACGATCTCTATCCCCGAATGAAAACGATGACGTGTATGTGGGCCCAAAGTGCTTCGGTCCACGCATCAGAGCTACAAAATTCCCGGAAGGTTTGCTATCTCAAGACATATCCAAGCCTACGACGGCATTGCTCGGCCAGACACCTGGATACAGGATTTCTTCCAAGCTTGCTGCATCGCCAAAGGTGGAAACAGCCTGGTCGCAACCCGATATCTCCCACTTATGTTGTGGAAGACGGCACGATCATGGCTCAATAAACTTCCGGCAAACACCATCCATAACTGGTATGATTTACAAAGCGCGTTCTTTCGGAATTTTGAAGGCACATATCGGAGGCCCTATACGGTTGGAGACCTACAGCGTTGCACCCAGAAAGCCGGAGAAACTTGCCGGGATTACCTCGGATGATGGATCGACACCAAGAACTCCTGCGAAGGAGTAAATGATCAAACTGCAATTGAAGCCTTCATCGCAGGTCTCCCTATTGGTTTACTACGCCATCGCTTGAAGTGTGACAAGGTTACCGATTTGGGAGAAATGATAGAAACAGCGAGCAAGTATGCAGACGCTGACGATGATGCAGAAGGACTACTCAATGCCCTAGCTGTGCCTCAGTCGGCAAAACAACCAAAGCAACAATCTCAGAAGCGCAAAAACACCTCAGAAGAAAAACCCAACGCGGAAACAACGGTAGTCACTACCATTTCCGGGTCTGGAGGACGAGGAGGACGTGGCGGAGGCCGCGGGCGTGGCTGTGGGACATCAAGGGTCCAAGGTAGAGGAGAACAACAACCAGGCAAAACCTACTCTTGGGCCGACATTGCCAATAACCCATGTGTGCATCACCTAGACGCCAGTGCGGGCTCGTCCCACACCAACGCTGAATGTCGTTTCAACAATGACATCAAAAGAGATGACACCGCGGGCTACAAAGCTAAGCGGAAGAAGGGAAAGAAAAATCCTGAAAAAGACAAAGAGACCAAGGAGGATTCCGACATGGAGGAAGCTGATGCTTCAAATCCCAAGTCGGAAGGGAAGAAGACTTTTCCCACCAAAAAGGACACTTATGTCACCTTCCTCGGATCTCAACCAGCAAAGGTCAGGAAAGCAGTTCTACACGAGCTCAATGCAACAGTTCCGGCTGTCCCCCAGTACCCGGACTAGTCGGAAGTGGCAATCACGTTTGACCGCGATGATCATCCGCCTAAGCTACACAGGCGAGGAAAATACGCCTTAATCGTCAACCCACTTATTGACGGTTATGGTTTCTCCAAGACCCTCATGGACGGTGGTAGCAGCATCAATATTCTCTATGTCAAAACGCTACGCCGGATGAAGATCTTGGAGACCCAGCTGAACCATAGCTCTGTGATTTTTCACGGAGTTTTCCCAGGAAGACAAGCTAATTCCCTGAGAGATATCACTTTGGATGTTACCTTTGGAACTCCAAAGAATTATCGAACGGAGGCACTATCCTTCGAAGTGGTCCTATTCAAGAGTGCATACCACGCTATATTCGGACGTCCGGCTTACTGGGATTTTATGGCTCGTCCGTGTTACATTTACAATATGATGAAAATTCCAGGTCCCAACGGCATGATCACCATCAGGGAAGACCCGAAGAAAGCACGAGAGTGCGAGGATGGAAATGCCACCTTTGCTGAAGCCGTGTTGCACGTCCAGGAGTACCAGGAGATCAAGAAGAGCATAGATCCGTCCGAGATGCCCGCAACAAAGAATGAGGTTACCAAGACAAATCCGGAGTTCAAGGCATCAGAAGAGACGAAGAAAGCGCCGTTGAAGGAAGATGACCCCTCCAAGGTGACCCAGATAGGCGTAGGCCTAGATAGCGCATAGGAAAGCGCGCTCGTCAAGTTCCTCCAAGCAAATCAAGATATCTTCGCATGGCAGCCATCTGACATGACCAGAGTACCTAGGGAACTTGCCGAGCACTCTCTAAATGTAAACCCGAACGCTAAACTCGTCAAACAGTCCTTACTACGGTTTGGCGATGAAAAGCGTAAGGCAATAGCTAAGGAACTAGCACGGCTCGAGTTAGCCGGATTCATAGAAGAGGTCATCCACACTGAGTGGTCGGCCAATCCTGTAATGGTCCCTAAAAAGGACACCACTGATTTAAGGATGTGTGTTGATTATACTGCCTTGAACAAGGCTTGTCCAAAAGATCCGTTCGCTTTGCCTAGAATTGATCAAGTTATCGATTCTACGGCAGGCTCGGAACTCCTCTGTTTTCTCGACGCATATTCTGGTTATCACCAAATCCGGATGAAGGAATCTGACAAAGTCATAACTTCATTCATAACCCCCTTCGGAACCTTCTATTTTGTTACGATGCCCTTTGGGTTGAAGAACGCAGGAGCTACGTACCAGCGCACGATGCATCGTTGCCTCCACGACCAACTTGGACGCAATGTACATGCATACGTGGATGATATCACGGTGATGTCCAAAAAGAAGAAAACACGCATTTCCGACTTGGAGGAAACGTTCGCCAATCTACGAAAATACAACATCATGCTTAACCCGAAGAAATGTTTCTTTGGAATACCAGCCGGAAAATTGTTAGGCTTCATCGTGTCTCAAAGAGGCATAGAGGTGAACCGCGACAAAATCAAGTCTATACTTAATATTTCCAGGCCAACTCACCTGAAGGACGTACAAAGACTAACTGGTTGCATTGCTGCGGTCAGTCGATTTGTAAGCCGGCTTGGAAAAAGAGCCGCACCATTATACAAACTCCTGAAGAAAACCAAGGATTTCGTCTGGACTGACGAAGCTGAAGCTGCACTGCAAGACCTGAAGAAAGTACACTCTCATCTGCTCCTATCCTCGCAGCGCCGGAACCTCAGGAACTGATGTTGCTTTATATTGCTGCGACAAATAAGGTCGTTAGTATCATCATGGTGGTGGAGAGACCAGAGGAAAATCAGGAACACTTGGTGCAGCGTCCGACTTATTTTGTCAGCGAGGTCTTGACAGAATCAAAACAGCGATATCCGCACTATCAAAAGTTGGCTTACGGTGTTTTCCTAGCATCTCGTAAGTTACGACACTATTTTTAGGAGCATCCAATTATCGTGGAGAGAAAAGCTCCCATGAGAGACATAATCAACAACAGCGACGCCACAGGACGTGTCGCCAAATGGGGCATAGAGCTCTCAGCTTTCGATATTGAGTATAAACCTCAGTCAGTAATCAAATCCCAGATCCTTGCCGACTTTGTTGCTGATTGGACAGAGACGAAGGAGAACATGGTCCTCCCTGAGTCAGAATATTGGACCCTCTTTTTCGATGGGTCTAAGGCTCGAGGGGGCTCGGGGGCTAGCGTGGTGCTCAAATCACCCCAAGGAGATAAACTATTATACGTGTTGCAGATCCACTTCACAGCAACAAACAATATTGTCGAGTATGAAGCACTGCTGCATGGAATCCGGATTGCCAAGGACATTGGCATCCGACGTTTGATGTGTTACGGAGATTCGGATCTTGTTGTTCAGCAAGTCTCGGATATTTGTAATGCAAATAAGCACATGGCAGCATACAAAGCTGTCGTGGATGATCTATCTAAATCGTTCGAAGGGTTTGAAGTTCAGCACATCCCTCGAGCAGAAAATGAGGAAGCAGATGCACTATCTCGAATAGGCTCTACACGGAAAGAGGTCCCGGATGGCGCATTTTTAGAGCACCTCAAAGTTCCCTCGATAAAGGGAGTAGATGAGGAATATCCAACCAAATCCGACTCACCTTTAATAGCAGTTCTGGCTATAATTCCAAGCTAGACTCAACCCTACCTTGATTATTTAGTATATGGCAAATTACCTGAAGACGAGGTGCTGAGCCGGCAGATTATCCGACGAGCAAAAGCCTATACTATTGTTAGGGGTGAGCTCCATAAACGGAGTGTTCTGGGGGTTTCAGTGTTGTGTATCTCCGGAAGAAGGAGTGGAAATCTTAAGGGAAATCCATGAAGGCTAGTGTGGTCACCACGCTGCAGCCAAATCTTTAGTGGCAAAAGCTTTTCGACATGATTTTTTCTAGCTTACAGCTCAGGCGGATGCCGAACGGTTAGTCAAGACATGCAAAGGTTGCCAAAATTACGCCAATCAAGCTCATGTTCCAGCTGATCAGCTGCGAACAATACCTATAACATGGCCTTTTGCGGTCCGGGGGCTTGATATGGTAGGACCCTTTAAACTAGCTCCAAGTGGATTTACCCACCTCTTGGTGATGGTGGATAAATTCACCAAATGGATCGAGGCTAAACCTGTCACTAGTTGTGATGGAGCAACAGCCAAAAGATTTGTCGAGGATGTTATAATCCGGTATGGTTATCCACATAGCATTATCACGGACAACGGGAATAACTTTTCTATGGGAGAACTGGCTGAATTCTGCGATGAGCACAATATCCGTCTTGACATTGCGTCAGTCGCACATCCACAAGCTAATGGACAAGTCGAAAGAGCAAATGGTTTAATTCTACAAGGCTTGAAACCAAGACTCGAAGCACTACTACGACGTGCTGCGGGGGCTTGGGCAGAAGAACTACCTTCTGTAATTTGGAGTTTACGAACAACTCCGAACAGGTCAACAGGATACACACCTTTCTTCTTGGTCTATGGTGCAGAAGCAGTTCTTCCTAGTGATTTGATTCATACTTCTCCTAGAGTTGCCGCGTATATCAAAGAGGATGCCGAGATTTCTCGACAAAATGATCTCGACTTAGTAGAAGAAGTTCGCGTCGTTGCTGAAATGAGATCTACAGCCTATCAGCAGAAGTTACGCAAATATCATAGCCAGAGAGTCCGGAATAGATCTTTCAATAAAGGTGATTTGGTTCTCCGGCTTGTGCAACAAAGAAAGCACAAACTTTCCCCGTTATGGGAAGGGCCTTTTTTAGTTAGTCGAGTATTGCAATGGATCGTACTACTTAATTGACATGAGGCCAGTCAAAGAAAGACATGCTACTAAGAAGAGCAAGAGAGCTAGAGGCAGTACAAATCCGGATGAGTTAGACAGACCATGGAATATTGCTCAGCTACGTCCCTTTTATTCTTAGTTTATCCTTCTTTGTAATCATACATATGTACATGTTCTGTGAGAAATAAAAGTCTTGGTTGCCTCAAGTTTTTCTGAGAAGTTCTTAAACCATCTTATTTCTGAATGATCATGTCATAGTCGAAAATCCCAGAATGCTTGAAAGTACTTTATGCTCATGTTCGTTCTGGTCTAGATTTCCGATTTCTAAAAACTGCTACCTTCGGGTATAACTCTAAAAATTTCTAGTCTTTACTTTGGTTATTCATCTGATTGCCGGATGCGGGCATTTTCCGAGTAGTGAATTGTTGGTACTGGAAGCCAGCTCTGTTTCCGAGTTTAAACTGGTTTAGCAATTGAGCTCCATTGCTCGGCAAAGTTTCCGGCTGAAGGTTTAGCCGGCTCACGAAAGGGACGAGGCGGAAAGCCAGATAAACGATAAGTCGAGATGAAAAATATAAGTGCTTGTGAAAACATTTCAGGCACACAAAAAAAAGTCTAAGGACAAAAGTGTTGAATAGATAAAAAACTTAGCACTAACAAAAAGTCATAGTACTTAATATTTACAAAACGCATCATGTTCTTTCACAGAATAATACATAAGTTTGTGGTCTATGATGCAGGAGGAGATGAAGGATCTACTGGCTCGCTGGTCACTCCGCCTTGATATCGTTCCGAGATATCCGCATCCGAGTTGGTGCGTTCATCGTCGGAAACTTCTCCGGCTTCTTCTGCAGGAGGAGGTGGAGTATCCACGCGGGTGAAGAAGGGGATCTCGTAGCTGGTCAGATCAGCTACGTGGCACCCATATCCGGCGCAGGAGTGCATGATGGCTTGAAGGTCCTGGTCCTGGCCATCTTCGTCTACCTTGCAGTACCCTTTAGTCACTTGCCATATTTCCATGTTTCCATGGTGGCTCATGACCATGGAGAGGGCATTCTGCGCGGCAGTCCGCGCGTAGGACATACTCCAGTCCCGAACAAGCTGCGGCATCTCCTTGGCCCTGTCCCGCACCTCAAAATCTGACATGGTTGGCATGTCTAGAATCCTGAGAGACTCACCAATGTCCTCAAGGGACTGGCGGTAGTCATGAAGAAGATCACCGACTTGGGTAAGCCGGTGAGTGCAGGGCTCGGACGAGGAAGAGTCCGACAACTTTAGAGGACCTATACACAAAACAAGTCAAGAAAAACCCGACATTAATAACAGTCAAAGAAAAGATAAGTCAGAAAGGTGGAACGTACCAAGAATGACGTCGTCAATCTTGGTCTTCTCCTCCCGGAGACTCTGGAGTTCAGCCCGGAGTGCCTGGGATATATCCTTCTCCCTGCCAAGCTCATTCTTGAGGTCCGAGATTACTTTATCTTGAGCGGCAATCTTGCGATCGTGCTCTTCAGTGGCCATGGAGGATTCCAGGACTTGAGCTATGCTCGTTTCATGATCCGCCTTGAGCTTATCCAGCTCTTGGCGAAGTCCCTTGTTTTCCACCACCAGGGTTTTGAGGTTCTCGGCCTCTTCAATCATAGTGATGGATTGTTTCACCAACACTGTAAGACAAAAAGAACAACAGTTCAGAAAATTCGACATAGAAAAAGCAAGAGACAAGGTTTGAATCTCGAAATATTTACCTTCAGCTTCATCCTTGGCTACCTTGAGCTCAGCATTTTTAAGCCGAAGAGCTTTGATCTCTCTCCGCTTATTACATACATTGGACAATAATTCCTGGTTATAGGAACATACTTTCTGTAAGTCAGAATACCCAAAGTCAGAAAGCTACTTAAGACTCGGGCTAATATTTTTACTAAATATCAACACGAGCCTTGGGGGCTACACCAGTTCATTCTTTGGCATCCTAATGAAAACATAAACTCGGATTCTATATCCTACTTCATGCTTGGGGGCTAGAGGATATGATATAACATAATGTAAAAACAAGAATGGAATTCCGATTTACATATTGCTCGCAGGTGAGTTTGTCTAAACCCGCGTTCACTTCAGCTGCCACCTTTTCGGCGAGAGTAAGAGGAATCACTGGGGCTATTGGAAGCTCGCCAGTCCTAATCCTCTCGTTGCAAAGGCGGACTTGAGTGAGAAGGTCAGAGAACTTGACGTCCTATGCTTCTTGCGCTTCCTCCTCGGGGGATAGATGGCTTTTGTCCAGGACTTGCCTGGCTAGCCGCTGGATCTCCTCTACAGATTTCCGGGTTAGGCCAAATTTGGCAAGACCCGGATTGTTGAGGAGGTTTTCGGCGAAGACTTCAGCCGAGGGATCATTACCCGAAGAGGGTTCACGCTTATCTTGACCTGACGCACTCGCGGTGACGTCAGTATGCAACCCAAGGATCGTCGGCTCCGCTTGAGGAGCCGGATCTTCTGCAATCACCAGAGAAGGGATGATCGCCAGAGTTGCAGAAGGTTGAGGGACCGGAGTCGGATGAGCCACGGCAGGGGAAGCTATTGTAAGCTTCGTCTGGCGTAAGGGCTTCTAAGAAGTCCCCTTCCCCTTGCCCTTGATGATTGATTTTGCTCTAAGAAAGTAGTAAAGTCGGAAACATTACATCTCGGAAAGAAACTTGAGTAAAGAACAAAGGCAGAAAAGTTGTGACAGAAGGTTACCTCTTCACGACTGGCACCTCCTTTGTGCCAACCGCTACTGTCGGAGCTTTGCGCTTCTTGAGCGCAAGATCCGGCAGTGGAACTACTTCCACCTCCTGAGAGAACTCCGGAGGGTATCCTTCGAGCGGAGCAAGTTCCGACTCGAGGATGTCAGCAAGCTGAAAACAAGAAAACGTATCAGCATTGCAATGTAACTCGAAGATAGAAACACATAAAAGATGTGATGATAAAAGCTTACCGGCACCACGGGGTTTTCCACCATGTGCATGTCCAGAGAAACCTCTGGAATCCGCCTCTCGATCTGCTCCTTCATCAGCCACTTGATTTGGATTATGTAGCCTTGAGTGGTGTAGGCCTTGGGGCTGATGCAGAGGGAGTCGGTCAGGGAAGACGTGACGGAATGCATCAGTCTATCCCTGTGGCACTGAAGTGGCTGGATCTGGCGTGATACCCAGCACTGGACCAAGTCGGATCCCTTCAGACCATTGTGCTTGATCAGATATTCGATCCGCCTCTTAGCAAGGATCAGATCATCTGTGAGAGCCGGAGCAGCCTCGTCCCAGGAAGGTTGGGCCGTGGTGGCTCCATCGACAAAAGTCGGCAAAGCAGTAGCTTTGCCGGTTGCCGGAATATCCCTATGGTAGAAAAAAGTGGCTGGCCATTGCTTGACCGAGTCACTGGCAGAAATTTTGGGATATGCCCGGTCTCGTCTAAGAGAAAAACTAATAGTGCCGGTGATGTAAGGAACGCCGACGGTGATGGAATTTCTCCGGACATGGAAATAGTACCGGAAGAGAAGCAAACTCGGCCTAATGCCGAGAAAGCCCTCGCAAAGCGCAGCATATGCGCTCGTTTCTAGAAGAGAATTGGGAGGAAGATTGTGGAGTTGAACTCCATAGTGATCTATCACCTCGGAGCAGAATTCCGAGGGAGGAAAGGACAAACCTCGGTCCAGATGAGTAACGAAGTCAACTCGCTCGCCCTCGTGTGGGTTGGGGACGGTTTCCCCGGAGCCGCTCCGCCAGTCGCCGGTGACGAGCAGCCCCTCCTTCTCCACATTCTTGAGGCCTGCCTCATCGAGGTCGCAGGGGATCCAGATTCCCCTGTAGCTTTCCTTCTCCGCTGCAGCTTCCGCCTTCGCCGCCGCCGCCACTGCCGCCAAACCGAAGGAAGAAGATGAAGAAGCCATTTTTCTCCGGTGAGAAAGTGACCTTAAAGGGGCGGCGCTGGGAGTTCTCTGTGGGGGAGGGACGAGGAGGCTCTGTGCGCGCAGGAGGATTGGGAAGAAAGGAGGCGGCAAAGGACTGGTGGAAAGGAGAAGAGGAAATCTAAACCCCTTATATCCACCTACCTGCGCCAAGATTCGTGTAAACGCTACAGTGCAACCGCCACGCGTCGTGGAAAGAACTGGGAAGGACCCGTACGATGATTGCGTCGCCTCGATCTCCATGCACGCATTGAAACGTCACCTCGGTTCCGCGGACCGCGGACCCACCAATGGTCGTGCCGACGGAACGCTGTCAGATGACGTGACTTGACCATGCTTGAGTCAGGTGGCGTTAGAGACCAAGTTCCGGCTTAGTTCGAAAATGAGATGGAATATCCGAGTTACCAACTGAAAGGTCCGACTTATTTTTTAAGACCCGGATCATATCTTTTTTTGTGAAGTTTTAGGAACCCTTCAAGATTCTGCAAGCCGAAGATCAAGCTAGATGATGATAAATCCGACTTTGGATCTTGGAGGCCTCCGGGGGCTGCTGTCGGGGATATACTTTCCAGGTATCCTCACAGTTCCTCACTGACTAGGGTGGTCCACTTTGGGTTAGAGCATTGCTTCACAGGCGGCCCAGTCAGGGAGAGAAGACGGAGTCCAATCCGGCTACGGGAAGGCCTAGAAGACTTACCGACTTAGGCCATGATGTTACTTGTAGTTCAAGATGTACTCTGTAACAGACTCTTAGTCGTAGCCGGATAGATCTCTCCTGTAAACCCTAGGCCGGATATCTATATAAGCCGTCCTAGGGAGAGCCTTTAGGGCATAACCTCAATACTCTAGACCCTCAACTCGCACAGGCGAAACCCTTGTAACCCATATTCCGGCTCTGCCGTATTACTGGATTGCTAGCAAGAGTAGGATCCGTCCAAAGCCGGCGGATTCGAACCTGGGTAAACTTGTGTGCTCACCGTCCCGGAAAACCGCACGTCTCACCCCCCCTCTTTTCCACACGCCTCGAGGACCCCCTCATGGCGTACTTGTCATCAATCCGACAACATATATCTAAAAGATCTCACTTTACTTCTGCAACGGCTCTCGTACTCCTAGTCATTGTTGGAGGAAGCGTGAAATCATTGTTGCATGTATGCGCAGTGTTGGCGACACCGACTAGATTGTGTTGTGTGCTTTCTTTGTTTTGTGTAGGGATTTCATTTTGGGTTGCCAGTGTTTCACCGAAATGTCGATTCATTTCTGTTCCGGTGAATTTCTGGCACCCGGGAATTTTTTCCGGCGATCTCGACATCCATGCTCTAATTATTATTTTGCTCTTTGTATACGCGCGGGAAACAATGGTTTGACCACTGAGCACACCCCTTGTGGATAGGTGGATGATATGCGCGAGGGCCGACATGGCACGGGCAAACATGACGGAGATAAGATGTCTGTGTCGCGACTACAAACTAATGTATTTGATAAAGCATGATTATGGAATGCTAGAGTCGCACTTGCTCCGGTGAGGTTTCATGGATGGCTACAATCGGTGGATGCGTGATGAAGAAGAGGATGTCAAGAATAGTGAAGACGAAGATCAAGATGCCGGCGGGGCAGGTGATCATGAAGAACAAGGTGGTACCAGGCATGAACATGATGAAGATCAAGCAGATGGCACTAGGCATGAACATGAATATAATCAAGGTGGAGCCGGGTAGGAACATGAAGATCAAGGTGTCGGAAATGATTCAAGCTACTTGCGAGACCCTCATTAGCAAGAGCTGCTTCTCAGGGAGACGAGTAACGCCAGAGCCGTCGCTAGAGAGAAAGCTAAGCTAAAGAAATAGAGAAAGACGCAGTTAGTCCATTCTTTGACGGATGCAACAACAGGGATACCCGTCTGAATGTAATTCTCAGGGATCTGGAGATGAAGGAGAAACACAAAATGACCAACGAGTGCTTCAGTGACAACATGGAATTCTGGCATGATCGTTTTCCCAAGGGGAACACATGTCCGACTAGTATCGCTGAGGCCAAGAAAGCCGTGTGCCCTCTCGATCTACCGCACGTAAAATACCACGTCTGCGTAAATGAATGCATCATCTACCAGGTGAGGACACGGAGAATACCACGTGTCTAGTGTGCAAGACCTCTCGATACAAGAGAGGGACAATAAAGCTCCTAGAAAAGTGGTGTGGTACTTTCCTCTAACTCCTTGTCTGCAGCGGTATTTCGTGGACCCTAAGGAAGCACAGCTCATGCGCTGGCATGCGGAAAGAAAGAGGCCAGAAGACGAAGATCCGGAAAAGGAGGAAATGTTGAGGCATGCTTCGGTTGCTAGCCAGTAGAAGGCATTGGACCTCGAATATTACCAACGATTCAGGAAAGAGTCAAGGAACCTTAGGCCGGGTGTGAGCACCGATGGACTCAATCTGTTCGGAATCCATAGAAGCACACATAGCAACTGGGTTGTGTTTGTATCGATCTACAACCTCCCCCTGGCTGTGCATGAAGAAAAACTACGTAACCATGAGTATGCTAGTTCAAGGGCCAAAACAGCCCGGTACAGACATCAATCTGTATCTCACGCTGTTGAAAGAGGAGTTGGCCACACTGGGAAGACGGAGCCCATACGTGGGACACCGCCGCACAAGAATATTTCGATATGAGAGTGGCGGTGATCATGATGGTGCAAGACTATCCTGGTTACGAATACTTCATGGGGCAGGTCATCCAAGGATTCTTTGCGCGTGGTAGGTGCAAGGATAATACAACCTATCACCAGCTACAGAAAGATCCTGGGTCCGGGAAAACCGTGTATCAGGGGTCTCAAATGTGGAGGAGAGTTTGCTTGCCACCATCCTTAACACCGACTAGACCAAAGATGGCATGAATGCAAGGAACGACTTGAAGCATATGGGCATCAAGAAGGACCTTCAACCACCACCTAGTGACGATGAAGCTGATGACCAGTCAGAGGAGGAGGAGACAAAAACGCAGAATAGTCGTCATCACAAGGGAAAAAAGGTCAAGAAGGCCGAAGTTAAGCTCAAGGACACATGCTTCGCTCTAAGCAAGCCGGAGGCCACATAGTTTACGAAGTGCCTCCTCAGAGTCAAATTTCTGAATGGCTACACGTGCAAGATAAGCAGATGGCTAGACGAGGTGAAGCAACGCATCAGCGGGATGAAGTCTCATGACGTTGTTGTGCTGATGACGCAGGTACTTCCGGTTGTGATCCGAGGGATAATGGACAAGCACATCCGTGAAACGTTGTTTGGCCTCTGCAATGTTTTCGTTGTTATCTCTCGAAAGTCGATAGGCATTAAGCAGCTCATGAGGCTACATGAGGAGATCGTGGTGATAATATGCGAGCTCGATATCTACTTCCCTCCTGCATTCTTCGATGTCATGCTTCATCTGCTGCTCCATGTCATGGAGGATATCGTCCAACTCGAGCCTCCATTTCTGCAAAGCATGATGCCGTTCAAAAGGATGAATGGACACATCAAGGGATAGGTTTGTAATAGGTCCTATCCAGATGGAAGCATAGCAGACGGCTTCCTGGCCGAATAGCGCATCTCTTTATGATCGAACTTTCTACAAACCGAGACCCCTATCGGTCTGCCATTCAACAAGCACCTTGGGAGGCTCGCTGGATGGGGTCACCACGAGGGTCAACGTGCAAATCATGTCAACTTCGAGGAGCGAACCAAGGACTTTTAAAGAGCAAACCTGGTCACGCTACAACACCTGCAGGTGGTTGATCCATATATACATGAGCACAAAGAATTTATCAAGAAGAAGTATGCTGACCGTGGCCTGGTGAGGACGGAGGAAGATGTAATCAAAGAGCACAACTCCGGTTTCACGCAGTGGTTTAGGAAGAAGGTTCTCGATAGTAAACAATAGGGCGAGTCTTCAGAGGATGATAAACTCATACTCTCGTTGTCATAGGGCCCAGGGCATCAGCTGATGACCTATCCGTCATATGATATCAATGGATACACGTTCTACACCGACTAGAAGGACAATAACTACGCTTACCAGAACTCAGGGGTAACGGGGATATTCTAAACCAACGATGTCCCAGAAAGATACTACGGAAGGATCGAGGAGATATGGGAGCTCGATTACGTTACGGAGAAGGTGCCGATGTTCCGTGTTAGGTGGGCAAGAGCATCAAAAAAGAAGACCGGTATTTTACCACCATGGTTATACCTCCAAAGTCAAAGACCACCGGCACAAACGTACCTGCGAGAAATGAGCCATGGGTTTTGGCTAGTAAAGTCGACCAATGCTTCTATATTACCGACCCGTCAAATCCTAGCCGGGTTGTCGTCACGAGAGGCAAAAGGAACATCATCAGAATGGACGGTGACGAGGGTTTAACTCATCAATGCCCATTGTTATGGACTTGGGTTTTGGAAAAGGAGGGAGCGCTAGAAGCATCAATCGACTAGCAAACAAGCACACATGGACACAAGGTTTACCTAGGTTCAGGCCTCGTGGAGGTCCCTACTCCTGCTTGTCTGCTCATGGAATTAACAAAGGAATCGAAGATTACAGGGGCGCGCAGATGAAATCTAGCGGGAGTTGTGGAAACTAGGGTTGCGTGTGTCCTCCTCGCCGCCCCTTCTGGCCTTTATATAGATAGTCTAGGTCTCAGGTAGCAGGTCAAGTCGGTTACAGATTAGGGTTTTCCCTTTAAACTTTCTATCTTTAAACTTCTTCTTGTCTCGCAAGTCATCGAGAGTCCGTGAGCCACTCGAAGTCTACATTGGGCCGTGGCAACGCCGTAGGATTCCACCATATCTAGACCGTGTATACTAAGCTCGAGTACCTACAGGGTATACCCATGTCAGACGGAGTCGCCAATGAGCAAGAGTTTGACCAGTACGGCGACCCGGAGATGGAAGACGGATACGGCGACCAAGCACCATACACCAGAAAGGACTCCCGTTCAAAAGAAAAAGTGAAGATGTTCCGGACCTAACCTATTCAACCACAAAAAAGAAGGGCAAGAAGATAATTGTCAACAAGAAATGCTAATAACTAGCTCCAACGAAGCACAACGTGCCTCACGTCGCCGTCCACAGGAGCCAGGCGCCGCCGTCCACCGGTGTTCTTGCGGAGCCAGGAGCCAGGCGCCGCCGTCCTCCGTCCAGGAGCCAGGTGCCACCGCCTACACGATCCAGAAGCCATCCAGGAGCACTGTCGTCCCCTCCCCCCTTTACTGTGAGCGTCGCCATCCCCTCCCTCTTTACGGTGAGCGCCGCCGTTCCCTCCCCCTCCCCTTTACTGTTTTGGTTAAGCTAGAGTATCTTGCATTTTCCACATGATCTTCACTTGGGTTACTTACTACAGTACAGCTCATTTCTAAGATAAAATCACAATAAAAGGGATCTTGAGGCTCACAAATATCATGGAGTGTATTATCTAAATGAATTTTAATTGAATTATGAGTACAGACTATGAAGACATGAACTTAATCAAACAATCATTCAGTCATAATCTAAGCAAGCCACATACACCCCAAAAGGAAGCATATGCATAAAGTGGTCAACATTGCAAAGCCATTGGTCACTGCATCGCCACCATAGAAACGCAATTGGTCAATCTACTTTTAGTACTAAACATATATTGAAGAATATGCATGAAGTGGTCAACATTGCAAAGCCTTCTCATGCCCTTCTCTAGGTGAAATCAGAAAACAATAGCATGCAATTCTCTAGGTGAAATCAGAAAACAATAGCATGCACTTCTCTATGTTCTATTCATAAAAGAAAAACTAAAAGAGTAAACTCATGCTACAAATCATGAATGTTTCATGTGAAAATTCAGAAGTGCAAGGAAACTTTAACTAGTGCATATTTAGAAGTTTTAGAATGCATCATGAACCAAAACAGCACGCCATGAAACAATAGCCGCACTATATTGCAAGAGCATGATTCAATGAACCATAGCATCTCGGGAACCCATCGTTCATATATCATCCATGGTTGCACACAGTCTCACACCAATCATGCAAAGACATGTATGCATCCATCGGTCAAAGGGGATCATGCATGCAACCATGAGAACCCGGTTATAGGAACAATAAAACAACACTTCCCAAATGCATTGTAGTTTTTGCAAAAACTGAGA
Organism: Avena sativa; assembly: GCA_916181665.1. Taxonomy (NCBI): domain Eukaryota; kingdom Viridiplantae; phylum Streptophyta; class Magnoliopsida; order Poales; family Poaceae; genus Avena; species Avena sativa. The sequence continues at coordinate 253,850,541 of OV702289.1, read as the reverse complement.
AATATTGTAGTATGGTGAAACTGCAGTATTGATTGCCCATGCATGCAAACACTTCAGTTTTGAAATACTGTAGATAGATAGATAGATAGATCATGTACTTGAGCAGTTGCTGCTCCTTTCTTAGGACTGCTAGATCTACTATAATGAATTTCCTAAGATTAATGCATTAGTGTTTCTAGAATCCAACTATGCTGGCTAAAAAGCCAAGTTTTTAACCATGGTCAAATCATTGAAATGCATAGGTTATGTTCTGGCTAAAATCCAAGTGTTTAACCATGGCTAGCATGCTTTAGGACTGCTAGATCTCTTGTATCTAGTTGATTATATATGAGCACATCATGTGCATGCATGACCATGGTCAGATCATTGTATATGTCTGTTTCTTGCATATGCCTATTTCTTGTAGCTTTTCTTGTATATGCAAGTTTCTTGTATATGACTATTCCACTACAGATCATTGTATATGCATATATTGTGTATGATGTCCATCATTTCCTGGAGTATTTTGGCCTATATGTAGGCCTTTTATTGTGGACAAGTTGCTGGTTGTGTGTTTATGCCTATTTAGGCCATTTTTTGTGAAGTTTTTTTCTTTTTGAGATGCCAATGTTTCGCTGGAATGTTGATTCATTTCCAGTCTGGTGAATTTCTAGCAGTCCTAGGTTTAGAAAATTAGCAAAGGTCATGCCCAATTTTGTCACAAGGTTCTTGAACACAGGGTTTGGTGATGATGGCCATGAGCAATAGGGAGGTTAGATGTTCACGCAGACAGTTGTTGAGCCCCAACCAGCACTTGGACCCTCGGTGAAACCCACTTGCCAAGTGCATTTCTTCCCATCTAGTCAGGAGACGCTGCCACCCGTCGCCTTCACCGAGCCTCAGATGCCAGCTCATCCTATGATCAGTCCTGGCACCCTCATAGGGCGGTCGAGGAGGTAGGGGCGGACGATGAGGTTGTAAAGGGCAAGAAGGGTCACAGAAGCAAGCCTAAGGGTGCGAGCCAGAATCTAAAGCCTGCTATCTAGGCTCAGGATGGCTGATACATTGCAAATGTATCTATAATTTTTGATGTTCCATGCTTGGTTTTATCCACTTTCTTGTGTTTTGTTCCAACTTTGGAGTACTTTTCATATGATTTCTTGGACTAACCTATTAACAAGAGCCACATTGCCAGCTGCCTATTTTCTGCTGTTTTTGGTTCCAAGAAAGTCAGAAAATGAATATTCTCGGAATTGGACGGGACAAAAGCCAAAGTGCCTATTTTTCCGGAAGTCATCAGATGCCAGAATACGAGACGGAGAGGGGCCAGAGGGCGGCCACACCACCTGGCCACGTGGCTAGGCTTGGCCCGTGCCGGGGGGTGGTGTGGCCAGACCAGGCACCCCCTCGGCCTCTCCTTCCGCCTATATATTGCCCTCGGGACGAAAACCCTAAGTACCCGATCAAAAATCCACGAAAGAGTCTGTAGCCGCTGTCATCTCCATCCCTAGATCGGGAGGGATCTGAAGCTCTTCCCGGCACGCTACCGGAGAGGGGAATTCATCCTGGAGGCCTTCTTCATCACCATGCAAGCCTCCAGTGTGATGCGTGAGTAGTTCATCCTTGGACTACGGATCCATGTAGTAGCTAGATGGCTGGTTCTCCTCCTTTGTGCTTTCATGTCTAGATCTTGTGAGCTCCGTTCATGATCAAGATCATCTATTTGTAATTCTGCATGTTGGTTTTGCGGGGATCCGATGGATATTGAGATGCTATTTCAGATTGATTATTGATTCTATCATGTCTTTGTTATTTGTGATCTTGCATGCTTTCCGTTGTTAGTAGCTATCTTGGCCAAGTAGATGCTAGCAACTCCAAGAGTTAGTATTTATGCTCGATAGTGGGTTCATGCCTCTAGTAATCTGGGGAAGTGATAGAAATCTCTAAGGTACTAGATGTGTTGTTGCTACTAGGGAGAAAACAACAATCCTTTGTTCATAGAACAATCATATTGTTTACTTTACACGCAGTTCGTAAAGCGATAATCTGTTGCTTGCAACTTAATACTGGAGGGGGTTCGGAAGATAACCTGAAGGTGGATTATTAGTCATAGATGCAGTTGGATGGCGGTCTATGTATAATGTTGTAATGCCCAATCAAGTTCCAAAGGAGTCAAGATGATTAGTATATGCATGTATTGCTTTCTCGGTGTTTTTCAATTGCCCCACTATAATTTGTTCACCCAGCATGTTATCTATCTAAGGAGAGCCACCTCTAGTGAACTATGGATCCCGGTCCTTGTCTTTTACATACAATCTATAAACTGTTTACTGCTTTATGTTTACTTTCTGCAAACTATTACTTCCTTCCATTCGATACGTTTAATCCTTTGTTTCCACAAAACACGATGAGATTGACAACCTCATCGCAAGTTAGGGACAAAGTTCTGTGGTTGTGTTGTGCGGGTCTCCATGTTGCTACTAGCACCGGTAGTGCGCCCTGCGAAGGCTCAGCTAGCAACACCTTTGGGGTGTTTCCTTGCTCCTACTGGTTCGATTAAACCTTGGTTTCATAACTGAGGGAAACTTTCTGCTGTGCTCATCATACCTTCCTCTTGGGGTTCCCAACGAGCTCTACACCAACACTTTTTTGGTTCCGTACACTGAGCCATCAAGCATTTTTCTGGCGCTGTTGCTGGGGAGTCAAGGACATCTTCACAAGGTTGAATTCCTGTACTTTGTTATATTTGTTTTGCTTAGTTTCTTTCTGCTTTGTTTGCTTGTTTTGTTATCAAAAACACAAAAAATTTAGTTTTACTAGTTTGCTTTCTTATTTGAAAACACAAAAAAATGACTACTCTTGAAAACACTAAGTTGTGTGACTTCACTAGCACCAACAACAATGATTTTATGAGCACACCTATTGCTCCACCTGTGCCTGAAGATACCTTCTTTGAGATAAAACCTGCTTTGCTCAATCTTGTTATTTGAGAACAATTTTCTGGTATTGGTAATGAAGATGCTGCTGCCCATCTAAATAACTTTGTTGAACTTTGTGAGATGCAAAAGCATAGGGATGTAGATGGTGATATTATTAAGCTGAAATTGTTTCCTTTCTCTTTGAGAGGAAAAGCTAAAGAATGGTTGAATTCCTTAACTAGGAATAGTATTGATTCTTGGATTAAGTGCAAAGATGCTTTCATTGGAAAGTACTATCCCCCTGTTAAGATTATATCTATGAGAAGTGAAATAATGAAGTTTAAACAACTTCATAATGAACATGTTGCTCAAGCTTGGGAAAGAATGAAATCTTTGGTAAAGAATTGTCCCACTCATGGACTGACTGCTTGGATGATCATCCAAACTTTTTATGCAGGATTGAACTATTGTTCAAGGAACCTATTGGATTCTGCTATTGGAGGTACCTTTATGACTATCACTTTGGGTGATGCAACAAAACTTCTGGACAATATGATGGTTAATTATTCTGAATGGCATACTGAGAGAGCTCCACAAGGTAGGAAGGTAAATTCTGTTGAGGAAACCTCCTCCTTGAGTGATAAGATTGATATTATTATGTATATGCTTGTTAATGGGAAAGCCCATATTGATCCAAATAATGTTCCTTTGGCTTCTTTGGTTGCTCAAGAATAGAAAGTTGATGTGAACTTCATAAGAAATAACAACTTTGGCAATAATGCTTATAGGAGTAATTTAGGTAACAACAATTATAAGCCATATCCTCCTAACGATGGTAATGCTTATGGAAATTCTTACAACAATAATAGGAGTGCACCCTCTGAACTTAAAGTTATGCTTAAAGAGTTTATTCGTAAACAAACTGCTTTCAGTAAAACTATTGAGGAAAAACTCTCTAATGCTAAAAGAAATATAGCATCTTTGGCTGAAGCTCAATCTTCTTTGAATAAAATAGCTACTAAACCTGAAACTAATGATAATCCCTTTGCAGCTACTAATGCTATACAAGTAAGAATTGATGAAAATGTTAGACTATTAGCTGAATTACTTGCTAAGTGGGAAAGAGAAGATGAAATTGCTAGAAACATTAGTGTTTCTACTATCACCACCACTAGTGTTGAGGCTAGTAATAGTTCTACTACTCTAGATGATAAATTTGATTTTGATCGTGATGGTTGCAATATCTCTGAAGTTATTAAGTTCCTACAAAAGCTTGTTAAAAGTCCTAATGCTAGTGTTATGAACATGGCCTTTACAAAACACATTACTGATGCTCTCATAAAGATTAAAGAAGAAAAGATGAAACATAAAGCTTCTATTACTATTAAACAAGAACATGGTTGGGAACCCATCATTAATATGAAAGTGAATGACGTTGATTTCAAAGCTTTATGTGATCTTGATAGTAGTGTTTCTATTATGCCTAGAAGGATTTATGATATGCTTGATTTGCCTCCACTTGAAGATCGTTATTTGAATGTCCCACTTGATGATAATGATAAAAAGAAACTCATGGGGAGTCTTAATGATCTTGTTATTATGGTTAACAATGCCTATGTCCCTGTTGATTTCTATGTTTTTGATGTTGAATGCAATGCTTCTTGTCCTATTACTTTGAGAAGACCTTTTCTTAGAACCGTTGTGCCATTATTGATATGAAAGAAGGCACCATTAAATATCAACTCCCACTCAAGAAAGGTATAGAACACTTCCCTAAGAAAAGAGAGAAGATTTCTTTTGTTTCTCCTATGAAAACAAAATTTGGTCTTAATGCTTCTTCATTTGAGAACACTTGATTCTTTCTTTGCTTCTTATGCCTAACTTAAGTACTTATTGGGAGATAACCCAAAAGTTTTAGATGAGTCTTGGAAGTTATTACTTCAGTAATAACCGCTCCTTATCCTTTTTATTTGCGTTTTGTGCCAAGAGTAACCTCTAATGAGAGAGAAGTAATGATTGGGAAAGTTGCTGTCCCGAAACAGATTTCTGTGCTTCACCGTAAAAATTCGTGTAAAATCTCTGAACGTCTTTTTGAGGCGTGAATTTTTTGGTTCTGCCCCAGGTTGTTATCTAACTTTTGTTAGTTCAACACTTTTTGATTTGAGCAACAGAAGGTCTTCGAAAAAATTCGTCTTTACCTGCTGGTCTGTTTTGACAGATTTCTGCCATTTTCTGTATTTGCTTCTTGTTGGTTCCTTTTTGAGTTCTTTTGGGAAATTGAGCTTTTTGAGGGAAGTTCTACAATATCTAGTGTTCTAATGGAAGTTTATTTGGTGTTAGAAGTGAACCTTAAGACTTATTTATCTTGAGTGCACTAATGTTGCTAATAAAGATTGTGTGAAGTTTTGTATGAAGGAAAATTTTCAGGTGTATGGAAGGAATGAGTAACGAGATGAAGGATGGACTAAAGCTCAAGCTTGGGGATGCCACGCGTGTCACCCCAAGAAATCTCCAAGAAGTACAAGCGTCAAAGCTTGGGGATGCCCAAGGCATCCCCTTCGTTATCAATAAAAATCCCAGGTTTCTTCCAAACGCTTTATTTTTATTGTTTCATGCACAGTTGTGTTATTCTTGGAGCGTCTTATTTTTCATTTTCATTTTGGTTTTTCATTTACTTTGTTTTCTTAGTTTTCTGAATAAATTTGTTGGACCTCGTCTTTCACACATTGGTTTGCAAATAGTTTGGTTTGGTGTGGAAAAGAGTAGGAAAGTTCATGCTTATGTGGTAAAAAGAGCTTGTTTTTTACTGTGGCCTGTGCTTTGTCATGCCAAGCTTGATATTGTTTTGGATTTATGCTTAGTATTCTTTGCTGTAGCATGACTTGTTATAAACAATTGAGATTGCTTAATGTGCTTTGGATGAATCATGCGTTGTTTTAGCATATTAAAGCATAGTATAGTGGTATTCTCCTTTGATGCTTTATTTGGGTTGACTTGGCACATGCTCACACCATGTTATGACTATCTCAAGTCACCATAGCCTTTATGATACTTTAGTTTTAAACCTGTAGTATCACTTTAACCAGTTACACCAAATTATGCAGTTAAAACAGCTATGCTTTGATCAATGATGTTTTGTTGCTTTGCATGATTATGGCCATTATTGCTCTCTTAGTTGGTCGCTCCCAGTCTTTTGCTAGCCTCCACAACCAAGTATGAGTTCCACTCATGCATCCAACTCCCTAAACCAAGTTATTCCAAAGAGTCCACCATACCTACCTACTAGCTTATGCTATTCCAAGTATATTCATGCTTTTGTTTACCTTCCAAATTAAACTTGTTATGAGAAAACTAGTGATTAAAGCTCTCATGAACTTGATGGCACACTTTAATTTTATTGCCCTTAATAAACTTGAACCATTGTGTCGTCTATGTTGTATATGCTTGCACTTATTTGTTGGGAATTAGCAAAACCATGCTTTCATGGGGAACGCTTTCAACATTGCACTTGGTACTTGTAACTAGTTGATATCATGCTCTTTTGTATATGGATGTCGTCGGTGTGAAATGAAAGGGGAGCTTGTAAGTCCATGGAGTTATGTATATGTGTTAGAGAAACGCCTGGGCCGCTGGTCTAATCCATGCTGACATGGTGGAAACCTGCAGCGTAACCATAATGAGCTATCTATGAAGCATTCTTCTTATCAAAAAGAGTCCTATATTGAGAAAAAAGAGAAAAGAGAAAAAAAGAGATTATGAAAAGAGGAAAGAGAAGAAAAAAACACCATATTGCCATGGTAAATAAGAAGATTACTGGGATGCTCGTTGTCTGCTTGCCTTGTCATTTTGATATGGGGATTCTTCCGTATCATCGGGCAAGGGGTACCCCGTTGGCGGTTCTCTATGACACACATGTACTTACGATGACAAGAACTTATCGGTGACTAAACTTGAGTAGCATGAGGAGCGGCCCTCGTATACAAGGGACATGAGATTTCTAACTTATACTTCGTCAAGCATGTACACCATAGTTTGTTCACTTTAACCTTAATCACTTCAAGATGCTTATGATAGGGGCAATGAGAGCTGAAAGCTATAAGTACCATAATTTTGTAAGCTCTTTATGAGACTTGAATCCCTACTTCCTTTTATAAAAAGGCCTTTCTTCCACCATTATATTGAGTCTCCATCTTCTACCTTTATGTACCTACTTTGAGAGCATAGTTGCCATTCTTAGTTCTATGTGCATTGTCCCAAGACTAGTTGATTGATGCATAACTTGATATTGCTTGTTTTAATCTATTTGTATCTAGTCACTCTTATGAACTTTGAAGGTGTCCTATGCATTTATATTTGCTACTATATGAGGGACAAGCTGAATACTATTATGCTATGTTTTCTTTATGTGAAACAAACAAACGTCTTGCAAAGCATTGTTATTCATGAATCTTTTGTTTGTGCCTTTTCATGTTGCATCATAGTTTCTTTGTCTTATTGCTAGAATTGTGTCTTTCATGTTATGATTGAAGTACTATGATCCCAGCTTTGAATGTTTTACAAATACTTTGATCAAGTCTTTGATGGTGCATGTCACCTCAAAAATTATTCTTTCTTTTTATCACTTACCTACTCGAGGATGAGCAGAAGTTAAGCTTGGGGATGTTGATACATTGCAAATGTATCTATAATTTTTGATGTTCCATGCTTGGTTTTATCCACTTTCTTGTGTTTTGTTCCAACTTTGGAGTACTTTTCATATGATTTCTTGGACTAACCTATTAACAAGAGCCACAGTGCCATCTGCCTGTTTTCTGCTGTTATTGGTTCCAGGAAAGTCAGAAAATGAATATTCTCAGAATTGAATGGGACAAAAGCCAAAGTGCCTATTTTTCCGGAAGTCATCAGATGCTAGAATACGAGACGGAGAGGGGCCAGAGGGCAGCCACACCACCTGGCCGCGCGGCCAGGCTTGGGAGGGATCTGAAGCTCTCCCCGATCAAAAATCCACGAAAACCCTATATATTGCCCTCGAGACGAAAACCCTAAGTACCCGATCAAAAATCCACAAAAGAGTCTGTAGCCACCGTCATCTCCATCCCTAGATCGGGAGGGATCTGAAGCTCTTCCCGGCACCCTGCCGGAGAGGGGAATTCACCCTGGAGGCCTTCTTCATCACCGTGGAAGCCTCCGGTGTGATGCGTGAGTAGATCATCCTTGGACTACGAATCCATGTAGTAGCTAGATGGCTGGTTCTCCTCCTTTGTGCTTTCATGTCTAGATCTTGTGAGCTCCGTTCATGATCAAGATCATCTATTTGTAATTCTGCATGTTGTGTTTGCGGGGATCCGATGGATATTGAGATGCTATTTCAGATTGATTATTGATTCTATCATGTCTTTGTTATTTGTGATCTTGCATGCTTTCCATTGTTAGTAGCTATCTTGGCCAAGTAGATGCTAGCAACTCCAAGAGTTAGTATTTATGCTCGATAGTGGGTTCATGCCTCTGGTAATCTGGGGAAGTGACAGAAATCTCTAAGGTACTAGATGTGCTGTTGCTACTAGGGAGAAAACAACAATCCTTTATTCATAGAACAATCGTATTGTTTACTTTACACGCAGTTCGTAAAGCAATAATATGTTGCTTGCAACTTAATACTGGAGGGGGTTCAGATGATAACCCGAAGGTGGATTATTAGTCATAGATGCAGTTGGATGGTGGTCTATGTATAATGTTGTAATGCCCAATCAAGTTCCAAAGGAGTCAAGATGAGTAGTATATGGATGTATTGCTTTTCGGTGTTTGTCAATTGCCCCGCTATAATTTGTTCACCCAGCATGTTATCTATCTAAGGAGAGCCACCTCTAGTGAACTATGGATCCCGGTCCTTGTCTTTTACATACAATCTATAAACTGTTTACTGCTTTGTGTTTACTTTCTGCAAACTATTACTTCCTTCCATTCGATACGTTTAATCCCTTGTTTTTCACAAAACATGGTGAGATTGACAACCTCATCGCAAGTTGGGGACAAAGTTCTGTGGTTGTGTTGTGGAGTCTCCACATTGCTACTAGCACCAGTAGTGCGCCCTGCCAAGGCGCAGCTAGCAACACCTTTGGGGTGTTTCCTTTCTCCTACTGGTTCGATTAAACCTTGGTTTCATAACTGAGGGAAACTTGCTGTTGTGCTCATCATACCTTCCTCTTGGGGTTCCCAACAAGCTCTACATCAACACCGCACCAGCACTTTTCTAGCGCCGTACACTGAGCCATCAACGACCCTACAGAAAATACCAGGAAGCGGGTGCATGAGGAAGGTACACCAATGCTCAATGAATCGATGCTCGTGGTCGCAGGCTCACATATGCGTAGTATTCATCATGGTTGTCTGTATGTTGAGGCGCGCCGCATTAGAGAGGGCGATCAGTCGTACCTGGTTTACAAGGCTAAGGTGCCAAATGTGACGGGCTTCGTCATAGTAGCCCCTGGGGATATTTTCTATGTTCGGCATACCGACCTCTTTGACATGTTGCAAGGAATCCGACTACACAATACCCTGGTCTGGCTATTCTCGCTCAATATGGCCATGCAGATCATTAGAGACGGTACCCTGAGCATCGCGATAGTGGATCCCTACTTCATGCGTGATGCTATCTTGAGAACACATGAGGGCGTCCTAATGGCAAGCGACTACCTCTCATACTTCCTGCAGAAAATCCCGGCCAAGGATGTGATTCTAATTTCCTACCATCTAGAGGCGGAGAGTGGTCACCAAGGCTGCATGATCATATCCTTGGATGTGGAACACTCAAACACCTTGTATCTCGACTTGGGTAGTAGTGTGAAGAAGAAAGACTACTCCACTATCAAGAGAGTTCTTGATGATGCTCTCAACGTCCACATTGTAGCGGGAGGCACCATCCCTAGTAGAACAGTTAAGAGGCACGACATGCATGTGTTTAGACACACAACAGAGTTCCCCTGCGTCAAGCAGATGCCTGACAGCAGGAAGGATGCCTTCTACGCCCTATACCACATGAAGGCATTCGTATGGGACCAGCATAACAGCGCGCTGCCATCTGACCTCCGAAGATGGGATGAAGATCTTGAACGTATATAGTATCGCAACCTCAAGATGGATTTCTTCGATATCCAGGAGGAGATCTCGATAATCGTGCACCAACAAGTCATAAAATTCGGGGCCTCTTCTACGGTGGCACTCCACCGTGCAACAAGGAGATAGATGAACACTTAGCGAAGCAGGGTGACGGCAGGACATTCATGACATTAGCGAAAGGAGCTAAACAGGGCTTCATGAATATCCCCGAGCTGTCTCATCAACCGAACAAGTCTTGATGTTTGCCTAGCTAGTTGTTAGTTCTGAACTTGTGTTGTAAAGTTTATCCCTATGTTAACTTGCCTAGCAACCTCTAGAGTATGTTTCATAAACCGTTGGACTTGATTGTGAGTGACGCTAGCTAGTTATTTGTGTTATGAACTATTTTAGTGCTTGGTCATATGTTTCTTCTCATTCGTTATTGCCGCCCTACTTTGAGGTTTTCTTTTTTTGTGTTGATTAAAATGTGTTGTGGCACTATATATGTGTGTGACTATACTGCTGCTGGATCTGGCATTGTTATTTCCGTGCCCAACCTAAGTATGAGGAAAGTAGACTTCTAACAATGTCACCCAAGTTAATACTATTTCATCTTGTAGCCCCAAAGCCAAAAGAGGACAAATATTTTTGAGATTCATATACATAAGGCATGATATGTTCAGTGGTAAGCCCAGGAAAGGATCCTGGGTTCATGGCAACAACTCCTTTTGACACACCAAAATCGAAATGAGTCATTGCCAAGGGACCAAATACTTTCCTGGCTTTACCACTGGACATATCATGCCCATGCAATATGAATCGTGGAAGTATTTCTCTTCTTTTGTCTTTGGAGATACGAATATATTAGGTAGCATGAATTAAATGAAATGGTGAATTATGTAGCTTCAAATATCTCATTGCAGCCACAAAGTTGAAAGGAAAGACATTACTTCACTCTTCATATAGCATTGGCGACATTGTTACATGAATAGTGGAATGATTTCTATCCTTTCATCTTTTGTGATACGATGAAATGGTAAAATATTTCATCTCGTAGCTCCAAAGTCGAAAGAGGACAAATATTTTCAAGATTCATATACATAAGACAGAACATGTTTAGTGGTAAGCCAAGGAAAGGATTCTGGGTCCACGACAACGACTTTTTGGACACACGAAACTCGAAATGAGTCGCTGACATGGAGACAGAATCCTTTCTTTGGTTTACCACTAGACATATCATGCCCATGCTATACGAATCGTGGAAGTATTTATCTTCTTTTGTCTTTAGCGATACGAATAGATTAGATATCATGAATTAAATGAAATGGTGAAGTATGTAGTTTCAAATATCTCATTATAGCCCGAAAGTCAAAACGAAAGACATTACTTCACTATTCTATAGCATTGGCGAAATTGTTATATGAATCGTGGAATGATTTCTTTCCTTTCGTCTTTGGGGATAAAATGAAATGGTAAACTATGTAGCCCCAAAGTCGAGAGAGGGGACAAATAAGTTCATGATTCATATACATAGCATGGCGACATTGTGTTAGTTAATATTATTTCATCTCGTAGCCCCAAAGTCGAAAGAGGACAAATATTTTCGACATTCATATACATAAGACATAATATGTTCAATGGTAAGCCAAGGAAAGGACTATGGGTCCATGGTAACTACTCCTTCTGACACAACAAACTTGAAATGAGTCATTGTCATGGAGACCGAATCCTTTCCTTGCTTTACCATTGGACATATCATGCCCATGCTATATGAATCATGGAAGTATTTCTCTTCTTTTGTCTTTGGCCATACGAATAGATTAGATAGCCTGAATTAAATGAAATGGCGAATTATGTAGTCCCAAAGTCGAGAGAGGGGACAAATAAGTTCGTGATTCGTATAGCATGGTGATACTCCTATAGAATGGCACCCATATATATATATGCATGATCTTATCTTGTGAACTGCTATTGCTTTCCACTGGCATAGCTAATATCATCTATCTTGTGTACAGGAGATGGTGAAGAAGTGCTATGCCATGTACGTCGGTAGGTTCCAAGTGTGTACGAGGAGTGGAAAGACTGCCATAAGCAAGTGAATGAATTCTTGAGCAACAACTACAAAGGCTACAAGAGTAGAGACGTGGCGGAAGAGAAGTGGAGGAAGCACATGAGGAAGAAGTGGAGGAACTTCATCGTGATCACCACCTTGCTCTTCATGGTAGGTTGTGTGCTCTACTTCACCTAGAGAGCTCCGCCGTTCATGTAGTTGTAATGCGATTGTGAACTTGTACTCGATCGGTCCCCGAGAGATGTGAACTTGGTGTTGTGTGTGTGATGTACTCTAGTTGGTTGATGTGAACTCTAGTATGTCGCGGATTAATTAAAGTTGATGTGTGAAGTACTTATATTAGTGTTGGTTATACTATGTTTTGGCCAATTGCAACTTTTTGAAAATTCTGTGATGTTTATACTCTATTTTGGACTGTATAATACCTATAAACTGTGTATTCTGGACTGTATTATGGTTCTGTAAAATTTAAAATTCAAAATTTATATTTGAGGCGCATCTGTGAACTTATTAAAGGTGCATCTATAAACTTATGGGAGGCGCATCTCTAATACATACTAGAGTCGCATTCCAGATGCGCCTCCTATAACCTATATATGTGAGGCGCATACTCGCATTTGGAATGTGACTTGGGTAACAAATACTAGTAGCACGGTGCTAGAATCACATCTCTAATGTGACTCTAATGCCTTTCAAGATGCGACTCCAGTAGGCTTTTCTCTAGTAGTGTTTATCAGAATGAAGAACAATGGGCCAAAGATCCATGAGAAAAGAAGATCGAGGAGTGAAAGGGCAGATCAACCGCGGCCTACCCCCTAGCCGCGGCTGGTATGCTCTTTCCTCCCTCGAGTCTCCGATGCCATTGATTCCTTCACCAACCGACTTGTCTTGACATAAAACCTACTATATATACCCCCTTTCAGTGATCCTCGACACAGACGGGGCAGAGATCAAAAACACAGAAACATAGAGTCACCGGAGAAGACCGGAGGGTGGAAACACCGCCGGAATTGCCTCCGGAAGGCTCCACCCCCTCCGGCGAGTTCATCGTTAACACCTACAACAAGATCCTCTCCATCTCCCTAATGTAAGCTGTTCGCAAACATGATGTGTTGAAGCAATATTTTATCTTCCCTTGATCTATTGTGATTCCATGTGACGAGGGGTAACCTCGGCAATGTCCATGGTGAAGGACTTAGGGTTTCGCGGAAAAGAGAATGCTGGGGATTTTGTCGGATGTCTGGAAAAACAATGGAGTCAAAGTCGCCTGAATATTGGGGAAATTGCAATATTACAAGTTGTCCTCTAGATTTTGGTGTCTATTGTCTAGATCTAAAGCTAGGTGTAAAGTCTATTGTATTGTGTGTCCTCCTAGTCATTGGCCCCTCCTAGCCTTTATATATGAGGAGGCTAGGTCTCGGGTACCAATACAAGTTGGGTTACAAGTTTGAGTTTGTATCTAGTCTAGTCTTGGACTTCCTTATCTTGGTCCACCAGGATTCTGTGTCCTTGTAGGCTTCGTATCAGCCAAACTATCGTGGGCTTCATGGATCTTGGAAACACTTCGGGTGAGGCTTCCGTTGGGCCGCACCATATATACCAATAATAGGCACCCGAAGGGTTATGCCCATGTCAGTAGCCCCCGAGGCTATGTTCGGATACTTGCTTCCGAGCATAGGCTCAAAGTCCTTTTTAATATGCACGGAAGGTGAACTCGAAGATTTCCTCGGATGCGTTAACTTGTCGATGTCTTTTTTGCTGATGCAATGGATGACGTTGTCTTGTTCTTGATGTCAGCATTTTCATCGGGTTCTCCCGATGGGAGTAACCTTTGAGGCTACACTCGGGTAGACTCAAAGTTATGCTTCTTCATTGTAGATATTCTTCCGTCGACTCCTGTTGGAGGATTTCCGTTTTTTCTACCGGGTGCGCGGCCAGCGCTCCCGATGGGAGTAGCCCCCGAGGCTATGTTCGGGTGTTTGCACCAGAGCATAGGCTCAGAGATCTTCTTCATCCGAAAATTTCTCCGTGTAGATAAAATAGGGATCCTGGAAAAAGAGATGTAGATTATGTAAAGTCAGCCGAAAATATAGCTTGTTGTAATTTCTTTCGGATGTGTGAATTTGGAACTTGATATATTTGGAACTTTATATATTTTTGCCGATGGCTATGGTGTTTGCGCCCCTCGTGAGACCTTTTTGTAAGCCTGATGCCCATTTGGCTGGATCAGCTACTCGGGTCAAAGCGTGTTTTTGACGTATTTCATAGTGGAGCCGAATAATTTTTAATTTGCGCTGAGTAGCAAAGCCCCCAAGTATCGGAGTATGATTATGTAATAATTTATTCGACTGAGCCCCCGAGTATCAGGTGGAATAGAGTATTGAAAAGTGGCCTCGGTTAAGATAACTTAGCTTTATTGATATCAAGTGTGTGAAGATGATGTTCATCCGAGGAATTTCTCGACTCGGGTCTTGATTTTCATGGGGTGAGCATAAGCTCGGGAAACCCCCTTATCCGAGAAGGTATTCGATAGAATAGCTCGATGTAGATGACTTCCTTGCAAAAAACATAGACAATTTGTGAAGTAATTGCATCTTGTAAAGAATATCGCTTTTTAATTTGTCATAACATTTTCTGGTGCCATCGGACCCGACACTTTTGCACCGTAACACGAGAACTTTTTGTTATCATGGCGCCCTTAGTACCTTGCCGACCTGTCAGTTGGGCTAAAACTGGGTCCGAGTTCAAGGATTCGACGCTCAGGCAGAGTCAGCTATTCGAGAAATCGCGTATGAGATGCTCAACTGCATGAAGTCGATGACACTTAGGTTACTCGAAGACGGCGTAACACCCGATTATTTCGAGTACAATTAAAATAAGAAAGAAATCAACTCTAAATAGAGGAAAACTTAGCTTTTTTAGTAGTTGCCATGGACAAAGTAGGTCTGGCCACAAATGATGTCGACGCGGCATTCGGTTGCGTGGTGGAGGAAATTGATGCGGTAGCATGGTGCCAGAGCTGATGATTTTGGCAGGTCTCCTTACCGGAAGATTTTGGCGGGTTGCCGCAGCCAAAGATTTTAGCGTGTCGCACGGTGGAGTTGGCACAGTGCGGTTGAAACAGAGAGTTGAGCGCACGCCTGTATGTTGATGCTTACCGGTCCATTGATTTGCATGTTGCAATTTGATCGTTTAACCTCGTAAATATACACATCAAATAATTAGTATTAGTAAACATAATAATAAGAAATAAGAAAAAGTGGAAAGAGATTATTTGTGTGACGATTCGCCATTGTACGCCTCTTGCCAAAATAATAGAGCTCTTTGGTTAACCTAATACAGGGGTGGGCGGGCGTGGATCTTCTTTCGTCGAGTTGATGCTTGATGGAGAGTGTTCCGTAGAATCCATGGTTCCAGCGTTCAGGTTTCCCACAGACGGCGCCAATTGACGAGGTGTAACCTCGGCAATGTCCATGATGAAGGACTTAGGATTTTGCGGAAAAGAGAACACTAGGGATTTCGTCGGATGTCATAAAAACAATGGAGTCAAAGTCGCCTGAATATTGGGAAAATCGCACTATTACAAGTTGTCCTCTAGATTTCGGTATCTATTGTCTAGATCTAAAGCTGGGTGTAACGTCTATTGTATTGTGTGTCATCCTCCTCGTTGGCCCCTCCTAGCCTTTATATATGAGGAGGCTAGGTCTCGGGTACTAGTACAAGTTGGGTTACAAGTTTGAGTTTGTATCTAGTCTAGTCTTGGGCTTCCTTATCTTGTTCCACCAGGATTTTGTGTCCTTGTAGGCTTTATATTAGCCAAACTATTGTGGGTTGCATGGATCTTGGCAAATCTTTGGGTCAGACTTCCGTTGGGCCGCATCATATATACCAATAATAGGCACCCAAAGGGTTCTGCCCATGTCACCATGTCTTTGTTTGAGTAGTGAATTGTTATGGAAAAAGTAAAATAGTTCATTTATTGGTTGCATACAGTGTTGTTATCTTTTATGATTGTCTTCTTGTACAATATATGAGTGCATGCATATGGTGGGAATGCATGTAAGGTGATCACCGTAGTGTAATGGCGTGGGAGGACCGCTAGCAATTTAGACTAAGCAGTCAAGATTATTATAACGAATATTATCATAATGTGTATGAATGTGGGAGGAGATCCATATATGGACGAATAGCCAGCAACTGCTGCACACATTATCCTCATAACCACAACATATAGCAATCGACATCCATTGAATTACTGGGCTATTAAGGGATTTCTCCCGTGGCTTGGACATGGCTTTATGAGTTCTCCTTGATTCCCCCAAGTTAGTACATAAGGATTGACAACAGCTTTATAGTCACATTAAGTGCTATCATCCCTCTGTGTACCAACAAGTAATCCCCTTCATCGAGTCCCCATAAGAGGCAAATATTAAGGAGGTGCACAACTCCCAACATCAAGATGAAGACAATTAACACATACACATAATGATGTATAACACAATAATCTCTATCTTATCTCAATCATATGATAGGGTTTCTCCATCTCCCCAAGAACTAGAGATCTACTTAGACATGGAGGCAATCAACATCATAGAAATGGTAATGGAAACAATCATAGATGAATATTACTTGTATAAATCCACAACGAGTACGGGAATTACAACAAGATCTAGACAAGATGTAGATGGGATGGATGGAGATGGTGATGATGAAGTGGTGGATGACGAAGATCGATGCCTTAGCCTCTCAGATCTGCGCAGGGCGAAGATGGATCCCTGGAGGATGAGTTCCCCCTCCAGATGCCTTCCGGAGGTGAGGTTTCTGCGATTTCTAGGTGTTCTGTATGTCGTCTCTCTGAACCAGTTGCACGGGGTGAAACTATTTGTGGAGGCGGAGGCGGTGCCAACTATATGGCTGTAGCTATACGGACGGAAAATTTGCTCCGGTCGTATAGTTGGTTGTTAAACCTTCTGCCTCCCTTGTTCGCTTATGGTTTTCTTCTGGTATTATTAATATTTCCCAAATAAGCGATTTACGTTGTTTTGACTCCTTTTCTCCATAGTACAACTGCTCCAAGAATTGTATCCATCATCTGTCCTGATCCTAGTGAAAACAGACATAAAATGTGCGCACGAGCACTGCAAAATACCAAGATCCTACATCTACAATGCAAAATAATAATGTAAAACATGATGCAAATATGCACTCATTAGGAAGGTAAGAGTCTGGACTCGGTGGCTGTGGTAGCGGTAGAGACCTTGCTGGTGGATGGCGGTGCGGGAGTTAGCCAAGTCACGTGCTTTGTCGACCAGGTCGACCCTGTTTTGACGGGCGACTTTGTTTTCCTCTTCCGTGTAGTGGATGACTCGAGGAGAGTCGTGCTCTAGGTCAATCGTCATGATAGGTTCAGCACTGTACACCATGGAGAAGGGGGTGAACCATGTTGATCGGTTGATGGAGGTGCGAATGCCCCATAGCACGGAGGGGAGTTCTTCGACCCAACATTCTGGTGTCCGCTCCAGGGGGACCTGTAATCTTGGCATGAGGCCGTGGAGGATGCTCTAATTGGCGCACTCATCTTGGCCGTTCGACTCTGGGTGGGCGACTGAGGCGAGGTCAAGTCGGATGTTGTGCTCCTCGCAAAAGTCAGCCATGGCGCCTCTAGCGAAGTTGGTGCTGTTATCGGTGATGATGCTATGCAGGTAGCCATACTATAGATTAGGTCACGAAAGAACTTGGTGGCGGTCTTGCCGTCGCATTTCTTGATGGGCTTCGCCTCGACCCACTTTGTGAATTTGTCGACTACGACCAAGAGATGGGTGTATCCCGATGGGGCGGTTTTGAACCGACCCACCATGTCGATGCCCCAAACTACGAATGGCCATGTGATGGGGATGGTCTTGAGAGAGGAACCAGGGATGTGCGTCTGGTTGGCGTATTTCTAGTACCAGACGCAGCGCTGGACAATGTTGATGGCGTCGGCATGTGTGGTGAGCCATTAGAAGCCGTGGCGCATGGCTTTGGCGACTAGTGACCTTGCGCTAGCATGATGGCCGTAGTCACCGGTGTGGATGTCTTGTAAGATATTGCGACCCTCTTCTGGTTGTATGCAACATTGGTACACGCATGTGGAGCTCGCTGTTGACGATGACGAAGGACTTGCAGCGGTGCACAATCATCCGTGCCTCAGTCTCGTCCTTGGCCAAGATCTTGTGATCAAGGTAGGCGACATAGGGGACGGTCTAGTCGGTGGGCTCCATGATCATGGCGACCAGAGTGGACTCGGGCTGTAGCAGTATCCCGATGTTAATCTCCTTTGGAGGGGAGACCGATGGCTTGTTGATGATGTCGAGGAAGATGCCCGAAGGTGGTGTTTGGCGAGCTGATCTAATACATGAGAGTGTGTCGGACTCCTCATTCTTCCGACGACCGATCCACTCGACGAAGTAGCCAGCAAAGTAGCCCCCAGATGGTCCACCGCTTGGCGGTATGCTATCATGTTGGGGGCGTCTGCATCATAGGTGCCAGCGACTTGTGCGGCGACGAGGTCAAAGTCACCGTAGCACTTGAGGCGATTGATGTTCATCTCCTTGGCAGCTCGCATGCCGTGGAGGAGACCCTCGTATTCAGCCATGTTGTTATTGTAGGGCGTGAAGTTGAGATGCAACACATATCGGAGTTTGTCGCCCTTGGGGCGGTGAGGATTATCCCAGCCATGGCACCATCCGAGTTCTTTGATCCGTCGAAGTGGAGGGACCAGTAGTGGAGGTATGGCAGCGTCATGGGCTGTTGTGATTCTTCCCAATCGGCGAGGAAGTCAGCCAGAGCTTGTGACTTGATGGCCTTGAGCGGCTCGTACTTGATGTTGTGGATGCTGATTTCGATGGCCCACTTGGTGACTCGCCCAGTTGCGTCACAGTTGTGGATGATGTCTTGCAGCGGGCAGAGGAGACCACCATGATATGATGCTCCTGGGAGTAGTGAGTGAGCCTCCTTTGGGATCGAAAGACCATGTAGACCAGTTTCTGGTACTGCGGGTAGCGTTGCCTCGAGTCGGTGAAGATCTCGCTGATGTAGTAGATGGGGCGCTACACGAGGCGCTCCTTTCCTTCCTCAGGCCGCTTGACGACCATTACGGTGCTGATGACTTGACTGGAGGCCGTGACATAGACGAACATTGGCTCCTTGTCCTTGGGAGTGAAGAGTACTAGCATTGTGAGTAGCACCCCCTTCAGCGCTTTGAGCGCATTGTCGGCCTTGTTGTCCCATACGAATGTGTGATTCATCTGCATCAAATGGCAGAGAGGCATTGCCTTCTCACCGAGCAGGGGGATGAAGCGACTGAGGGCCGCGACTCTCCTTGCCAGCTTCTGGACGTCGTGTAGGCACTCGAGCTTCCTGAGTCGCACGATAGTGTTGATATCGGAGGGGTTGGCCTCGATGCCTCGTTTGGAGACCATGTACCCCCAGGAGTTGGCCGGTGGTCAGCGAGTAGGTCGCTCTGGCGAGTCTACTTCACCACCATGTCATCGATGTAGATGTGGATGTTGAAGCCAATTTGGATCGCTATGCACTCCTGCATGCACCGTTGGCAGGTCGCGTCAGTGTTCTTGAGGCCGAACATCATCGTGGTGTAGCAGAAGGCTCTGAACGGCATAATGAAAGTCGTTTTCTCCTCATCCTCGATTGCCATCTTGATCTGATTGTAGCCAGAGTATGCATCGAGGAAGCACATCGACTCGGACCCCACGGTCGAGTCGATGATCTGGTCGATGCGTGGGAGGATGAACTCCTCCTTTGGGCAAGTGCTGTTGAGGTTGGTGTAGTCGATGCACATCCACCAGGTGTTGTTCTTCTTTAGAACCAGGACTGGAGTGGCCAGCCACTTGGAGTACTTGATGGGCCGAATGAATCCTGCGGCGAGTAGCCACTGCACTTCTTTGGCGATTGCACGGTGGCACTCTTCATTGAAGGTCCATAGTGAATGCTTGACGGGCAGTGCATTCGGGTCGATGTTTAGCTTGTGCTCAGCAAGTTCCCTTGGGACACTAGGTATGTCAGTTGGCTTCCATGCGAAGATGTCGTGATTCTCACAGAGGAACTCAATGAGCGCACTTTCCTATGCGGGGCTCATGTTGATTCCCATAGTGATCTTCTGGCTCGAGTCGCCTGGGATGAGCTTGATAGTGCGGGTGTGCGTGGATGGCTCGAAGGTTGCCTGTGCAGCGATGGCCAAGGTGGGATTCTTTAGGATTGTTGGGTCATCCTTATCGAACTTACTCGCGTATTTCGCGAGCTCATCCACGTGGTTTGTTTCCTCGGCGATGACGGTGTCGGCAAGCTTGGTGCTGTTGTCGTCGCATTCCACAGCCATATCAGGGTCGTCATGGATGATGATGATTACCCGTGGCCTCAGGAGCTTCATCATGTTATAGGCATAGTGGGGGGCCGCCATGAACTTGGAGAATGCTTGTTGCCCTAGGACACAGTGGTAGGGGCTACGGAAATTCATGAGCTCGAAGAAGATCCGCTCGGTGCAGAAGTTTGCTGGCATGCCGAAGGTGACTAGCAGTGTCACGTTGCCGATCAGATACGCCTTCCGACGGGGGACGATGTCGTGGAAGGTAGTGAGGTTTGATTAGACCATCAACTGTGGGAGCCACGGTCTCCTGAAGGTATCTAGGTATAGGATGTTGATGGAGCTCCCGCTGTCCATCAGAATCTTGGGGAGCCAGTAGTCAGCCACTTTGGGCTGGACCACCAGAGCAACTCGCCTGGGGTACTCGATCCTGGGTGCGTGATCCTCGCGGCTCTAGGTGATGCTTTGCTCGAACCAGTTGACGAAGCGAGGAACGTCCACATGAGTCACCGCATTTACGTCGACTGCACGGGCAAGCACTTTTTTCTCATGCTTGGTGCCGAGCTCGGTGAATATATGCAGCGAGCCGGCCGCGTGGCCGAATCTGCCAACATTTCTGTTATCCCTAGGCAGGTCATCATGGGCTCCTTCCTTGGCTCGCCTTGCCTTCTCGATCTCTTTGAGAGAGTGGCCGTCGGTGGTGGTGTGAGTGGCGGACTTCCCCTCCCTGCTATGATAGACACAGGGATGGTTAAGCAGGGCAGCTGGGTCAAATTTCAGCCTCACCGTGTTGTTGGCATGGTAGTTGCCACTATCGCGGTAGTTGCCACCGTCACGGCGGTAGTTCTTGAGGTCGTGCTGCCCATAGTTGGCGTTGGAGACGAACTCGACTCGTCCGTCACCGTGATGCTTGCCGGTGAGGCGAGTGTTTTTGCGCAGCTCACGATGCCTGCCGTTGTTGTGGCCGCCTGAGAGGCGTCTCCCACCCGACTCGTCGTCTGAGTTTTGGTTTGGGTCCTCCTCCGTGTAGCGCTTGGCGATCTCGAGGAGGTTGGGTATGTTGTCGAGCGTCCGGTAGGCCCTCTTGATCTTGGCGACCAGAGCTTCATACCGGCACGCGTTCTTGAAGCAGTGGATTATCGTGTCCAGGCGGATGCCGGTGGCATTGATCCACATGTCCTGCCACTATTGGACCCAGTGGCGAGTCGACTCGCGTAATCCCTGGATGTAGCGTTCTAGGTCCTCGATGGTGGTGGCACAGGTGTAGAATCCCTTGAAGTGCCTGATGAAGGCGTCTCGCATGTCCTCCCATGAGTCGATGATATTCTTGGGGAGGGTGTTGATCCATTGGTGAGTCGCTCCCTCCATCATCAGGAGGAGGTAGCGAGTGGCAAGCAGATCCGTGTGGCCGGAGATCCCCATCTCCATGAGGTACGTGTCGATCCACACCACTAAATCGTACGTGGGGTCGTACTTCTCGATGCCCTTTGTTTCTTCGAAGGTGGAGCTATACTTCTCACCTCGGGTCAATGGTCTGAAGCACTACGGGATGATTCAGCTGAGGGAGCCTCTAGGCTTAGGCTCGCGGTTGCCGTGGTTGGAGAGGGTATCCCTCAGGTCGTGTTGCTGGCGAACTCGCCAGGCTTGGTTCTTGACGATGTGGGTTCACACGTCGATTGGCTGACCGTTGGTGGCAACTGTGTTGTGACAGGCCACAGCTCGTTGGGGGAGAGTGCGGGGTTTGCTGCCTGCGGTTGGAGCTGCAGGGGCTCGGGTGGGGGGCAGTTGACATCATTGGCGACTTTCAGGCGGCTGCTTGAGGTCGCGCGACTGCTAGACAAGTGGGAGTACATCCGCCCCCATAGGTCGACCCCCGTGAGGTTGAGGTTGGTGACTTTGACCTGTCCTGCGATGACATTGTCCATCGGGGTAGATTAGAGCGGGAGCCCATTAGCATCATGCGTCTGTGAGGATATCAGGATCCGTGGCTGCTCCAGAGGAGGCGAGCAACAGGGTAGTGGTGGAGCTCTGGACGTAGGCGCCCCAGCTGGTGGGCGACTGCCGTTGGGTGGCGCGTTTTGGTAGATCTCACACTCGACCACGTGAGCGGGGTCGAGTTTGTCGTCGAAGTTTAGGAAGCGGCCCTGAACGGTAGGGTTCAGGCGGCTCCTGATGCGGCGCTGGTGATAGAGCACAGCTCCCGCGCCGTTTGTTGCTCGAGGCAGAACTTGGAGCTCTTGGCTTGTTCCCTAAACTTGGCAGCGTCCAGCTATTGGCGGTACTCCTCGATCTCCGCCACCATCGCTGCATGTGGGATGGGCGTGGAGAAGGGATCTAGTGGCACATTGGTGCAACCCTCCATGTAGATGGTGTTGTAGGGATTGGATCTGGTTCGTGCCTCGTCAAGGAATTATGACTCGGAGTTAGAGTCAAAGAGCCCAAGGATGGAGGGGTCCTCGAAGTCCTCAATGTTGGAGACTCGCGTGATGGAGTCCTCGTTCGACACGACGGTGATGGATCCGGCAGCCGAAGCAGGGGCCGTCGAGTTGGTGTCGTTGCGGAGAGCCGCATCGCTGGCGGCCGAGTCATACTCGGAGGCGAGGTGGGTGATGGAGCGGACCTGCTCCTTTGAGAGTAGATCGTGTGGTGGCGATCCACCGATGGTCGCTGTTTCCACCGAGTTGATGCCGTCCATGAAACCGACAAAGAGATTGATGGTGCCGACCGGCATCTGATACATTGCAAATTTATCTATAATTTTTGATGTTCCATGCTTGGTTTTATCTACTTTCTTATGTTTTGTCCACACTTTGGAGTACTTTTCATATGATTTCTTGGACTAACCTATTAACAAGAGCCACAGTGCCAGCTGCCTGTTTTCTGCTTTTTTGGGTTTCAGGAAGTCAGAAAATGAATATTCTGAGAATTGGACGGGACAAAAGCCAAAGTCGCTATTTTACCAGAAGACATCTAGAGCCAGAATACGAGACGGAGAGGGGCTGGGGCCTGGCCACACCACCTGGCCGCACGGCCAGGCCTAGCCCGCGCCAAGGGGTGGTCTGGCCGCCCCAGGCACCCCCTCGGCCTCTCCTTCCGCCTATATATTGCCTCTGATACGGAAACCCTAAGTACCTGATCAAAAATCCACGAAAGAGTCTTTAGCCGCCATCATCTCCATCCCTAGACCGGGAGGGATCTGAAGATCTTCCCGGCACCCTGCCGGAGAGGGTAATTCACCCTAGAGGCCTTCTTCGTCATCATGCAAGCCTCCGGTGTGATGCGTGAGTAGTTCATCTCTAGACTACGGGTCCATGTAGTAGCTAGATGGCTGGTCCTCCTCCTTTGTGATTTCATGTTTAGATCTTGTGAGCTCCGTTCATGATCAAGATCATCTATTTGTAATTCTACATGTTGTGTTTGTGGGGATATGATGGATATTGATATGCTATTTTAGATTGATTATTGATTCTATCATGTCTTTGTTATTTGTGATCTTGCATGCTTTCGATTGTTAGTAGATATCTTGGCCAAGTAGATGCTAGCAACTCCAAGAGTTAGTATTTATGCTTGATAGTGGGTTCATGCCTCTGGTAATCTGGGGAAGTGACAGAAATCTCTAAGGTACTAGATGTGTTGTTGCTACTAGGGAGAAAACAACAATCCTTTATTCATATAAAAATCGTATTGTTTACTTTACACGCAATTCGTAAAGAAATAATATGTTGCTTGCAACTTAATACTGGAGGGGGTTCGGATGATAACCTGAAGGTGGATTATTAATCATAGATGCAGTTGGATGGCGGTCTATGTATAATGTTGTAATGCCCAATCAAGTCTCAAAGGAGTCAAGATGATTAGTATATGCTTGTATGCTTTATCGATGTTTGTCAATTGCCCCGCTGTAATTTATTCACCCAGCATGTTATCTATCTTAAGGAGACCCACCTCTAGTGAACTATGGACCCCGGTCCTTTCTTTTACATTCAATTTACAAATTGTTTACTTCTTTTTGTTTACTTTCTGCAAACTATTAGTTGCTTCCATTCGATACGTTTAATCCTTTGTTTTCAGCAAAACCGGTGAGATTGACAACCTCATCACAAGTTGGGGGCAAAGTTCTGTGGTTGTGTTGTGTAGGTCTCCACGTTGCTACTGGCACCGGTAGTGCGACCTGCCAACGTTCAACTAGCTACACCTTTGGGGTGTTTCCTTGCTCCTACTGGATTGATAACCTTGGTTTCATACTGAGGGAAAACTTGCTGCTGTGCTCATCATACCTTCCTCTTGGGGTTCCCCAACAAGCTCGATATATTTTGGGGCATCAACAACTTTTTCTGGCGCCATTGCTGGGGAGTCAAGGACATCTTCACAAGGGGAGTCCCTCATAACCAATCTCTTTACTTTGTTATTTTTGTTTTGCTTAGTTTCTTTTTGTTTTGTTTGCTTGTTTCTTTATCAAAAACACAAAAAAATTAGTTCTACTAGTTTGCTTTCTTATTTGAAAACACAAAAACTGACTACTCTTGAAAACACTAAGTTGTGTGATTTAACTAGCACCAACAACAATGATTTTATGAGCACACCTAGTGCTCCACTGGTTCCTGAAGCTACTTTCTTTGAGATAAAACCTGCTTTACTCAATCTTGTTATGAGAGAACAATTTTCTAGTATTGGTAATGAAGATGCTGCTTCCCATCTAAATAACTTTGTTAAACTTTGTGAGATGCAAAAGCATAGGGATATAGATGGTGATACTATTAAGCTTAAATTGTTTCCTTTCTCTTTGAGAGGAAAAGCTAAAGAATGGTTGAATTCCTTAACTAGGAATAGTATTGATTCTTGGACTAAATGCAAAGATGCTTTCATTGGAAAATACTATCCACCTGCTAACATTATATCTATGAGAAGTGAAATAATGAAGTTTAAACGATCTGATAATGAACATGTTGCTCAAGCTTGGGAAAGAATGAAATATTTGGTAAAGAATTGTCCCACTCATGGACTGACTACTTGGATGATCATCCAAACTTTTTATGCATGATTGAACTATTCTTCAAGGAACCTATTGGATTCTGCTGCTGGAGGTACCTTTATGACCATTACTTTGGGTGCTGCAACAAAGCTTCTGGATAATATGATGGTTAATTACTCTGAATGGCATACTAAGAGAGCTCCACAAGGTAAGAAGGTAAATTCTGTTGAGGAAACCTCCTCCTTGAGTGATAAAATTGATATTATTATGTCTATGCTTCTTAATGGGAAAGCCCATATTGATCCAAATAATGTTCCTTTAGCTTCTTTGGTTGCTCAAGAAGAGAAAGTTGATGTGAACTTCATAAGAAACAACAATTTTGGCAATAATGCTTATAGGAATAATTTTGGTAACAACAATTATAAGCCATATCCTCCCAACAATGGTAATGCTTATGGAAATTCCTACAACAACAATAGGAGTGCTCCCTCTGAACTTGAAGTTATGCTTAAAGACTTTATTAGTAAACAAACTGCTTTCAATAAAAGTATTGAGGAAAAACTCTCTAATGCTGAAAGAAATATAGCATCTTTGGCTGAAACTCAATCTTCTTTGAATAAAATGGCTGCTAAACCTAAAATTATTAATAATCCCTTTGCAGCTACTAATGCCATACAAGTAAGAATTGATGAAAATGTTAGACTATTAGCTGAATTACATGCTAAGTGGGAAAGAGAAGATGAAATTGCTAGAAACATTAGTGTTTCTACTATCACCACCACTAGTGTTAAGGCTAGTAATAGTTCTACCACTCTAGATGATAATTTTGACTTTGATATTGATGGTTGCAATATCTCTGAAGTTATTAAGTTCCTACAAAAGCTTGCTAAAAGTCCTAATTCTAGTGCTATGAACATGGCCTTTATAAAACACATTACTGATGATCTCATAAAGATTAAAGAAGAAAAGATGAAACATAAAGCTTATATTCCTATAAAACAAGAAGATGGTAGGGAACCCATCATTAATATGAAAGTGAATGATTTTGATTTCAAAGCTTTATGTGATCTTGATAGTAGTGTTTCTATTATGCCTAGAAGATTTATGATATGCTTGATTTGGCACCACTTGAAGATTGTTATTTGAATGTCCCACTTGATGATAATGCTAAAAAAAACTCACGGGGAGTGTTAATGATGTTCTTATTATGGTTAACAATTCCTATGTCCCTGTTGATTTCTATATTTTGGATGTTGAATATAATGCTTCTTGTCCTATTACTTTGGGAAGACCTTTTCTTAGAAATGTTGGTGCCATTATTGATATGAAAGAAGGCACCATTAAATATCAACTCCCACTCAAGAAAGGTATAGAACATTTCCCTAAGAAGAGAGAGAAGATTTCTTTTGCCTGTCCTATGAACACAAAATTTGTTCTTAATGCTTCTTCATTCGAGAAAACTTGATTCTTTTTCTTGCTTCTTATGCCTAACTTAAAGGCGTTAAACAAAAGTACTTATTGGGAGATAACCCAAAAGTTTTAGATGAGTCTTTGAAGTTATTAATTCAGTAATAACCGCTCCTTATCCTTTTTATTTGCTTTTTGTGCCAAGAGTAACCTCTAATGAGAGAGAAGTAATGATTGGGAAAGTTGCTGTCCCGAAACAGATTTCTGAGCATCACCGTAAAAATTCGTGTAAAATCTCTGTACGTCCTTTTGAGGCGTGAATTTTTTTCCTCTGCCCCAGGTTGTTATCTAACTTTTGTTAGTTCAACACTTTTCGATTTGAGCAACAGAAGGTCTTCGAAAAAATTCGTCTTTACCTGCTGGTCTGTTTTGACAGATTTCTGCCATTTTCTGCATTTGTTTCTTGTTGGTTCCTTTGAGTTCTTTTGGGGAATTGAGATTTTTGAGGGAAGTGCTACAGTAGCTAGTGTTTTAATGAAAGTTTTATTGGTGTTAGAACTGAACCTTAAAGACTTATTATCTTGAGTGCACTAATGTTGCTAATAAAGATTGTGTGAAGTTTTGTATGAAGGAAAAATTTTAGGTGTATGGAAGGAATGAGTAAGGAGATGAAAAATGGACTAAAGCTCAAGCTTGGGGATGCCACGCGTGTCACCCCAAGAAATATCCAAGAAGTACAAGCGCCAAACCTTGGGGATTCCCAAGGCATCCCCCTCTTCATCAATAAAAATCCCAGGTTTCTTCCAAACGCTTCATTTTTGCTCTCTTAGTTTGTCGCTCCCAGTCTTTTGCTAGCCTCCGCAACCAAGTATGAGTTCCACTCATGCATCCAACTCCTTAAACCAAGTTATTCCAAAGAGTCCACCATACCTACCTACTAGCATATGCTATTCCAAGTATATTCATGTTTTTATTTACCTTCCAAATTAAACTTGTTATGAGAAAACTAGTGATTAAAGCTCTCACGAACTTGATGGCACACTTTACTTTTTGCATTTATTAAACCTGAACCATTGGGTCCTTCTTTGTTGCGTATATGCTTGCGCTTTATAAGTTGAAGTTAGCATAACCATGTATCATGGGGAACGCTTTCAACATTGCACTTGTACTTTGTACCCCGTTGATATCATGTTCTTTTGCTTATGGATCCCGGCGGTGTGAAATAAAAGTGGCACTTGTGAGATCATGGAGTTTGTATGTGTGTTAGAGAAACGCCTGGGCCGCTAGCCTAAGCCATGCCTAATCATGGTGGAAACTTGCAGCATAACCATAATGAGCACTCTATGAAGCATCCTCAATAAAAACCTATGCAAATAGCAAATAAAAAGATCACTGAGATGCTCATTGTCTGCTTGCCTTGTCATTTTGATTATGGGATAGCTCCTGTATCATGTGCAAGGGGTACCTGTTGGCGGGTCTTTATGATACATATATACTTACAATGACAAGAGCTTACTTGTGACTAAAGTTGAGTAGCATGAGGTTCGGTCTTCGTAACTAAGGGGCCTGCGATTTTGGTTTATAACTTGTCAAGCATATCCTCTTAGTTGTGTCACTTTAACCTTAATCACCTTCAAGATGCTTATGATAGGCGCAATGAGAGCTGAAAGCTATAAGTACCATAATTTTTGGAAGCTCTTTATGAGACTTGAATCCCTAGTTCCTTCTATGAAGGCCTTTCTTCCACTTATATATTGAGTCTCCACCTTCTATCTTTATGCACCTACTTTGAGAGCATAGTGGCCATTCTTAGTTCTATGTGCATTGTCCCAAGACTAGTTGATTGATGCATATCTTGATATTGCTTGTTTTAAACTATTTGTATCTAGTCACTCTTATGAACTTTGAAGGTGTCCTATGCATTTATATTTGCTACTCTATGAGGGACAAGCTGAATACTATTATGCTATGTTTTCTTTATGTGAAACGAACGAACGTCTTGCAGAGCATTGTTATCCATGAATCTTTTGTTTGTGCCTTTTCATGTTGCATCATAGTTTCTTTGTCTTATTGCTAGAACTTTGTCTTTCATGTTATGATTGAAGTACTATGATCCCAGCTTTGAATGTTTTACAAATACTTTGATAAAGTTTATGATGGTGCATGTCACCTCAAAAATTAAGCTTGGGGATGTTGATACATTGCAAATGTATCTATAATTTTTGATGTTCCATGCTTGGTTTTATCTACTTTCTTGTGTTTTATCCACACTTTGGAGTACTTTTCATATGATTTATTGGACTAACCTATTAACAAGAGCCACAGTGCCAGTTGCCTGTTTTCTGCTGTTTTTGGTTTCAGGAAGTCAGAAAATGAATATTCTCGGAATTGGACGGGACAAAAGCCAAAGTCGCTATTTTACCGGAAGACATCTAGAGCCAGAATACGAGACGGAGAGGGTCTGGGGTCTGGCCACACCACCTGGCCGTGCGGTCAGGCCTGGCCCGCGCCAGGGGGTGGTCTGGCCACCCCCAGGCACCCCCTCGGCCTCTCCTTCCGCCTATATATTTCCTCTGATATGGAAACCCTAAGTACCCGATCAAAAATCCACGAAAGAGTATGTAGCCGTCGTCATCTCCATCCCTAGATCGGGAGGGATCTGAAGCTCTTCCCGACACCTTGCCGGAGAGGGGAATTCACCCTAGAGGCCTTCTTAATCATCATGCAAGCCTCCGGTGTGATGCGTGAGTAGTTCATCTCTGGACTATGGGTCCATGTAGTAGCTAGATGGCTGGTCCTCCTCCTTTGTGCTTTCATGTTTAGATCTTGTGAGCTCCGTTCATTATCAAGATCATCTATTTGTAATTCTACATGTTGTGTTTGCAGGGATCCGATGGATATTGAGATGCTATTTCAGATTGATTATTGATTCTATCATGTCTTTGTTATTTGTGATCTTGCATGCTTTCCATTGTTAGCAGCTATCTTGGCCAAGTAGATGCTAGCAACTCCAATAGTTAGTATTTATGCTCGATAGTGGGTTCATGCCTCTGGTAATCTGGGGAAGTGACAGAAATCTCTAAGATACTAGATGTGTTGTTGCTACTAGGGAGAAAAAAACAATCCTTTGTTCATAGAACAATCATATTGTTTACTTTACACGCAGTTTGTAAAGCAATAATTGGTTGCTTGCAACTTAATACTAGAGGAGGTTCGGATGATAACCTGAAGGTGGATTATTAGTCATAGATGCAGTTGGATGGCGGTCTATGTATAATGTTGTAATGCCCAATCAAGTCTCAAAGGAGTCAATATGATTAGTATATGCTTGTATGCTTTCTCGGTGTTTGTCAATTGCCCCGCTGTAATTTGTTCACCTAGCATGTTATCTATCTTAAGGAAAGCCACCTCTAGTGAACTATGGATCCCGGTCCTTTCTTTTACACTCCATCTACAAACTGTTTACTGCTTTGTGTTTACTTTCTACAAACTATTACTTCCTTCCATTCGATATGTTTAATCCTTTGTTTTGAGCAAAACCGGTGAGATTGACAACCTCATCGCAAGTTGGGGACAAAGTTCTATGGTTGTGTTGTGCAGGTCTCCACGTTGCTGCTGGCACCGGTAGTGCGCACTGCCAATGTTCAACTAGCTACACCTTTGGTGTGTTTCCTTGATCCTACTAGATTGATAACCTTGGTTTCATACTGAGGGAAAACTTGCTGCTCTTCTCATCATACCTTCCTCTTGGGGTTCCCCAACGAGCTCGATATATTTTGGGCCATCAGCATCACCGTGCCATGAGTGGCCAGGCGTGACGTCGAGATGTAGCTTCTCGGTAGGATCTGGAGGAATCTGCTGCTAGCAACCACGTGGCCGTTGGCGATCGACCGGTCAACCAGAATGTAGGTTCTCACCGCAGATCTCGGGCTTTTCTGGCCAAGCCCTACGATGTGCGCCACTGTCGTGGGAATGACCACGATAGTCAATACTAGGGGTAGTAATTGATATGATTGGGGGCAAGAGCAAGTCGCCAGCCGCGGTGTGATATTGGGAGCAAACACGAGGGGTTTACCCATGTTCGGCCCCCGTAGGGTAAAGACCTACTTCCTGCTAGATTGTATTGCTAGTGAGTGGATTACAAGATCGCGATCTCGGTGGCTAGACGGCGAGTCGCTTGGATGGGGTAGCTAATAGCTCCTAAATATGCAGAGTACCCTAGGGAGGTTTATATAGGGGCACCTCGCTAGGGTTTACAGGATTACCACCGAATCAGTTTAGGTTTCGGATGATTTGACCTAATCTGACTGGGCCTATGTAAGTGTTGGGCCTTCATCTTCTAGTCGCCAGGATTTATCTTTAGTCGCATTCCAATCACCGTGACTTCATGCCCACTCTCCATGGGCCCAAGTCAATCGAACCGGCCTTCTGGGTATACCCCGATTGGCATATCCCCATCAACACAAGGCCTCACCCCAAGATGCGAAGGCCCGAAACTCACCGATGTCACAACAGGCCCACCCTATTCTCCCGTGATCTCACCACAAACGCCTACTCACAATCTACTATGAGACACTTGAGGATGGTCACCGAATCCGTACAAGCTTGGGGAAAAATCCATAACTCAATTGGAGGGCTCCCAAGAATCACCACAAAGGCCTCGACCTTGAGGAATCTCCACAAATCAATTGGAGGCCCCAAGGGTATCACACCACTACCACACAACCATCTAGGATTCCATGAACCCAAGAGTAACAAGCCCTCAAGCTTGAACTCGTCGAATCTCCGTAGATTACTCAAACCTATGCACCAAATGCAAGAGGCAAGTCCTTCACTCTCAAATTCCACCAAAGCTACAGAATATATTGGGGGAATAAGAGAGGAAGAATACAAGAGGAGAACACAAAAATCTCCAAGATCTAGATCCCAAGGTTTCCTTCACAAAGAAGGGATTTGGTTTGGTGGGGTTGTAGATCTAGATCTTCTCTCAGATCTCTCAAAAATATGAATGAATCGTAGGAGGGGGAAGGGGAGAGGACAAGCTCTTCAAGGTCAACAATACAGGAGAGAGAGAGAGAGAGAGAAAAACATACCAAAAGAGCTCTAACACATGAAGTGGAAGAGGAGCCCCTTTTAAAGGTCTCCCAAATCTGACCATTTGGGTCATTTATGTGCCTAGATGGTAGTACCGATGAGCCACCGGAAGTTCCGGTTAACCCAGCTCCAATGGCTCAAAAGTGGTTGAAATGACCTGGTTGTACAGGATGAAGTTCCGCCCAACCCAGGCCAGAACTTCCGGTCGGTACTACCGGACTACTACCGACCAATAATTGACAAATAAAATGCAACCAAACAGAGATATGACTGCGGGGTGTCATTGGCTGACCGAAAGTGAGACAGAATTTCCACAGGTACTACCGGCGGCAAAATATGCCCAATCGGAACTTCCGGTGCCTGGTACCGACCCAAGTACCAATAAATAGGCAGCCAAAAACAGAACGGATGCTAGGGCGTTCCCATTCTCACACGAACTAGCCTGGTACTTCAACCGGTACTACTGGTGCCAAAAGTGGCTGATACCTTCGATCCGGATTCATGAATGTAGTATAATAGCTTTTTCCCTAGAATACCTAGGTTTAATCGAACCTTGAAAAGCAATGCTAAAAGGAAATAAAAAGCACACGTCTACAAGACTTTGTTTCTTTGTTTAACCTTAATTTACTGGACCATTTTAGTTTACTTTATAAAGGGTTGAATCAATGGATGGAGATAGGCCAAGGTTGAAGATCCTCCTGCAGCTGCACATCATATGGGATAAAAGATAATAATAAGCATAGTCATGTGTAATGTTTGAACGGAGATAATCTCTTGTGGGCAACACATCCTAATATACTAGAGCCCCCGTGATGCAGCGGTCATAGCAATAGTCTTTTAGTCCAACCGAGTGCACATTGAAGCAACATGATACAAATGATTATTAAGTGTAAAACATAGATCAAAGCTTTAAGTGGTGATGTTGTTGTGATCCCAAATGGGTCGCTAAGCAAAGACCATACTACCCTTTTTGTCACTGGGGTTCCTATGAGATTGCTAGTAGCCAAGTATCTCACCTCAAGCCTTTATCAATCTATGGGATCTTGGGTACCTACAAGTCCATAGATCGAGACAAGATACAAAGAAACAAAAGATACAAATCTGAATTGCAAACAAAATACAATACTACCGTGGATTAGATGCACATAATTGCTGCAAGGTTTCTCCCTAACCCGCAGCCCAGGAGGACTAATCACTCATAACAAATAGATCGGAGATAGAAACATCATACAAATACTTAGATTGAAATCAAATATTCTCACAATGGTCGCCAAATCACAAGGAGATCTAAAGTACAAAGTTGTGGCTATGGCTAATGGAGGGGATGGATGATGGAAGTGATGAACAATGGCGTGGACCTCCTTTGGTGGTGGTGTGATGTAATCTGAGAATGGCGGCTCCCTAGCGGGAGGCTAGAGCTTCAAACTATATAGGCGTCTTCACAAAAGTCATAGGGTTTGACGAGACGAGGCGAACGCCACCTGGTATGGGCAGACGGTACGGCGGGCCCAGCCCGTACCAGTGGTCGTTAAGCTCCCTGACGCCTGGGATTGACTCCCCAATTACTTGGCCGTGTGGACTTCCTCAAAAACCTTCATTATGACTCCTGCTTTCGCATTAAAAACCGTGATTTCCTACAAAACACAATTCAAAACAAGGTTTTGCATACCTTTGCAATTATTAGTCATTAGTGTCAAGGATTGAGAGTTTCTTGTCAATTGCTTGACTTAAAACAATGTTTAAACGTGGTGGAAGACGGCTAATTTTGGAGCCATCAACTTCCCCAAAGCTCAAACCTTGATCGTCCTCGAGTAAGAAGAAACAAAAGAACTATAAGGAATTCAACGTTTAAACTTGAAACAATGAGAATGAGAATTCACTTACGGTTGGTAGTCGTATATTCTTAGAACTTCATTCATTTGTGAGGCTTATCAAAGTTAGATAAATGACAAGAGTACTATACAAGCTTTTGTAAGTCAAGACAATCAAAGTAAAGTTTAATATTAGTATAAATAACTAGCGGTATAACAATCAATCCAATTCTTCTAGTTAACTCTCAACTTGCCAAGGAACACTAAGATGTTTAAATAGAATAATTAAGTAAGAGAGTTTAATATCCTAAGTACTATAACAATGAAGTGTCTTATTTACACCCACATCAATAAATCAAGTCTATCAAAAACACTTCTAATCCAATCATTGTTTTTCAAGAAAATCCATAGAGTAGTAATGAGACCATGCCAAGGACTTGTTATGTGGATCCTCATAGATAAAATTTCCTTTTTATTCTTTCAAGGATTGTTGGTTGTTTCTTTTGCAAGTGCTTGCACAACCTTTGAGAGTAGCAATACTTTTTCCCATATATTGACACTTATGCCACTCATCTCATCAACTCATAGCCGAAATCCGGGGTTATACCATAGATCGTTCAAAAGCTAACGGAGTAGTTGGCATCCCAAAGGTGTGCATTATAAACATAAAACAAAATTGTCTCCTTTTTTAGCTAGTACCGCAGTTTGACCCACAAGGTTAGCTTTGGCATGCATCACAATTACCACTAGACTTTATTTCAATCAAACAACTCCTTTCATGAGTGATGTCAAGACTATCAAAATATCTATGAGGTTATGTATCTTCAAGGGTATACTCTCAAGACAATCATTCATCAAATGATCATAAATTTTAGAATTTTCTTATTGTACTTGTTTGGCAATATTATTTCCAAGGCAAGACTCGATTAGCTAAAGGAACTAGAGCAAGATCTTCAACAACTAATCATCATACTAATAAAAAGATTTACTCTAACCATATTAAATTACTCCCACAAGGATGACATCTTAGCAAATCAACCAACTAAGATAAACAACTCAAACTTCAAAAGTGGGAGACATAGGACATACCTCTCATAAGTGACTTCATGATTCTCTTCCTTATAGGGATGTGTTCCTTCAAAACTCAAACACGATTATTCTCATAATAGTATTAAAGCAAAGAGGCAAAGTGTGAATCCACATTTAGAAAAAAGTAAGAATGAAAAAAATATTTTTGAGGATAGGGATTAAAGAATAGAAAAGAACTTGCGACCAAGCAAGGGTTTTAAGAAAATAAAAATAAACAAAAAACAAAAGCAAAGGAAAAAAGCAAAGTGTTGGAACGGGACAACACGAATGTTTCAAAGCTCCCAAGGAGGCTGAGTACAACCTCATTATTACACAAATAAATTTGCCAGGGGAATAGATCCCCAAGATCAGGCTTTTGCAAGCCCTTTTGTTGCTCATTGTGGTGGTGGTGGATAGTTTCCCATGTTCCATTGGCTGCTCCAATCATGGAACTAGGTGGCGAGGCTTGCAGTAGCGTCTCGAAGGTTGATGGAGAGGTTGTTCATGTTTTGAATATTTCCTTCTAGTGCATAGATGTATTCATAGGTGGTGTAGTAGTTTGGTGGCTGCTCATCTTGTTCGGGTCCTCCTTGTTCTACTTCTTCATCTTCTCCTCCTCCTCCCATGGGTATTTATTGTTGGGGTAGATTAGCCTCAACCTGCGCGTCAAAACGCAAACGTCCATCCTCGATAGAGAATATACCATTAGGCAAAGGAGCCGGGATCAAGTGATCCACTCCAGGTACATCAAGGAAGTATCTACCATGAGTTTTAGAAACCATACCACATGCTCTTAGAGTCGGGAGACCGAGACGGTGACTTCCTGTCAACAGCTAGATGTTACCTAGGTTGATGTGAAGTGCAAGTGCAAGAACGGTCACAACTCCCCCTCTGCATATGTGTTCTCAAGATTGAAGAGCTTGAGCTTAAGGTAAAACACAAGAAGAGTGCCCAAATTTGAAATTAAGTTACAATTAATAATGGCAGCCTTTGCGAGGATCAACATGTCCTCCTCATTAACTCTAGTAAACTCACCACGTGCCTGCAAGGTGTTAGCAATTACATAAAATAAATAGCGAATAGTAGGGTGATCAATTTGGTTTCTCTTGGGTGTGTTTCCACAAATTCTCATTAAATTAAAGTACTCCCAAGGTGTAGGATTTAAAACAAAAGTAGTTGTGCGCACATCGGTGGTGTTATTGGTAAACCCAAAACATTGAGCCCATTGGTCGAATGTTAGGATGTACTCACGGTTCATAAGGCGGAATTTGATGCGATCAACTCAGGGCCTTTGTTCCTCGATACAATAGAAGGGTCCACTGTATGCGTCAAGGTGCTGAAGAACTCAAACGTCAAGTGGTGATATGTGGCAACATCCTGAAAGACAAAGTCATACAAACCAACATTGTTGCAAAGTAAATTGAAATCAGCATGAATGCTAATTGGTTCAGGATATAGGGACACGCCCACTTGGTGGACTTGATTTCTCGGAGCATGAGACGATTGAAACGGTTCAGCTGAAACTCCTCAGTAAACTCGATACCAAGTGACTCGGGGGGTCAACGTATCAACGGGTGGTGCGGAGGACTCCGCAACCATCTCACATGTACATATCCTCGTGTTCATCTAAAGATAATAAGATAAAGTAAATAAAATTGCTAATATTTTTTTTAGTCCAATAGAAACATAGCATATGTGATTCTCTACACTAATTACAAAATAAACTCCTCTAAAACAATACTAGGCATGCTCAATATCAAGATTGAATCAAGAACAAGACCTAAGGCTAGATTGACAATGATGAAAGATTGAGTGAAGCTTTAGCAAAAAAAAGTTGAAGATCAGAGGAGAATCATACCTTAGATTGGGTCAATGCGAGGAATCGAATAAAGATTGAGTAAATTTGAAGATCCAATGGAGGTGGTTTGGAGTTTGGAGGAAGAAGAAAGAGAAATATTTGTTTTGAGGATTTTTAGGTTACCTCCTCGGGCTGGTTATGATGTCCGCATATGTGGTACGGGCGGGTGGTACGGCCGGAGCCCACCCATACCGGGTGACATACCTTGGGGGAAATGACTCCCTTCTAGCGTTGCACTCGGTAAGGTCGCGCGGTACGGTCGCGCACACCCGTACTATTGGTCGTTATTCATTCGGTATCTTTGCTTGAAATCTGATGTTTTGCTCGAGGGCATGGTACGGGCGCGTCCGACCATACTGGTGGTCGTTAAGAGCACTGTTTCCTGCGACAAAAATCAGAATTTTTATCTTCCCATGCCTCGATGTGGTATGGGTGCACGGTACGATCCCTTACGGTCATACCGTAGGTCGTTAAACGGCATGTGAGCTACAAAACTCAAAGAATTTGAGTAAAAGTTCCGCGCGTCTTTGCACATCTTATCAAAGGACAAAATAACAGCAGATATACTACATAAAAAATCAGTAATACTACTTAGGCCACGTGTTAGTAAAATAAAAGATCGAGGATTACATTATTTCTTGTCCTCTCTCCAAAAGGTCTCTTGAATATTCTTTATTAAAGCTAAACAAAACAAAACAAAACAAAACCTAACAAAACTAACAAGACTAACACAAAAGTAAAAAACTTTATTTAACATGGGTTTCCTCCCATGAAGTGCTTCTAGTTATGGTTAATTAGCCTGACCCCGATGACAATCATTTACATTTAAGGAGTGGAATACCCACTCCAAAATAGTTGGCTTTTAAAGTAATTATACCATTATCATCATTAGGCTTGGGCTTCTTTTTCATAGGGAAGTGGACTAGAAAAGGATCTCTAGATGGTATCCCTATTCTCACATTCCCATCATGTAAATTAATAAGAGCGGGACTACCTTTAATAAGGAATGGCCTACCTAAAATTATAGGTGCCATGGGGTCTTCAGGCATGTCCACAATAACAAGATCAATAAGAGCGGGACTACCTTTAATTTCAATAACTATATTTTCTTTTATCCAAACACTTGTTTATAAGTTGAATCAGCTAGATGGAGTCTCAATTCAGTAGTGATAAATGGCCCCAAGTTTAATTTATCAAATAAGCTCTTGGAAATTGTTGAGACGATTACACTAAGATCACAAAGTGCGGATATCTCATTGACTCCCAACTTAACTTTAATATTGGGCTCAAATATATCATCTAGCTTAGCAGGAGGCTTATCAGCTAGGATTTTATACTCCATCTCTAACTCGCGAACTTTGGATGCTACTTGTTGTATAAATTGTTGGTACATAGCATCATTAACTTGTTCTATACCGGGGTTCTTCAAGGTGATCATCTTTAGTTGATCTTCCATGGTGTATTCCGGTGTCAGCGTGTTGCTATGATCCAGCTTTTCAGGTTTCTCATCATTGGTTACTACCCACATCATCTTGAGGTCTTCTACTGGATTTGGCTCAGGTTTTCTAGCAAGCTTTGCTAGTATGAGAGCTTGGATCTCAGCTACTTTACCTAGCTGAGCCTCCATGGTCTTTGTCCTTTCCTGTAGAGCCTACACATCATTTCTAATCGCAACGGCCTGGTTAGATAATTTCCCTATACTACTTTCATGGTTCTCCATGATTTTAATAAGCTTGTTATTTTGCTCGGTTTGAGATTGTATAAAGGTTCTAACAGTTTTCTCAAACAAGAGATTGCCATGATTTGCTCCATTATTATTATCATAATTGTTGTAAGGAGCTCCTGCAGTATTAGGATAATGTTTTTGAGCATTAGAAGCATAATGATTTTTCCATGCAGGGTTAAAAGGAGTGTGATCTATAAAATTAACATCATTAATATCGGTAGCGATAACATTAACTTGGGTATTTTCTTTAGCTTTGACTATACTAAGCAGCTCGTCTACCTTAGATGTAAGCTCTTCATTATTTACCCCAGTGACTGAACTTACTCTCTTCGAGGTTCTTTCCACATGCCATTGGGCATGATTATCTTGCATATCATCAAGTAATTTATTTGCAACACTCACTTGCTTTCCCATGATTGTTCCTCCTGTTGCAGTATCTAGCATATACTTAGACACTGGGTTAAGACCATTATAAAACAAATGTAGTATAAGCCATTCTTGGATCCCATGACTACGAATGTTCATTACGGCTTCTTTCATCCTTTCCCATGCAAGTTCTAGTGGCTCACGGTCTTCTTGTCTAAAACTTGTAATGTTGGATCTTAGCTGCATAGTTTTAGTCGGGAAAAAAAAATTAGTCATCAACAAATTAGTACATTCCTCCCAAGATTTAATAGTGCCCTTTGGTAGAGCTAGCAACCAATCCTTAGCCTTTCCTCTAAGAGAGAAAGGAAACAACCTTAATTTAATAGCATTTGGATCTACATCACTAATACGCATCATGTCACAAATTTCAATGAAAGTGTTTAAGTGCAAACCTGAATCTTTACAAGATGAGCCCTCAAATTGGTTTTGTTTAACCAAGCTTAAAAGGTTAGGCTTTATTTCATATGTTTCTGCATCTACATTGGGCTGAGTGATATGTGCATGAATAAAATCAATAGTGGGAGTATCATACTCCCCTAGTCTCTTTTGAGACATGGCTCTTATATTTTTGGTAATTTTTAAGTAATGAAAAAAAATAACAAGTAACTAATTTTTGGGGGTTTTCAAATAGATAACAAGAAAGTAAACTAATAATAAGAAATAACCTACAAACTAATAATGAAACTAAAAACAAGGTCTCTAGTGACCTCAGCAGGATAGTGAAATTGCTTCCTCGACAACGACGCCAGGAAAAGGGTTGATACCTTCGATCAGAATTCACGGATATAGTATAATAACTTTTTCCCTAGAAGACCTAGGTTTAATCGAACCTTGGGAAGAAATGCTAAAAGGAAATAAAAAGGACACGTCTATAAGACTTTGTTTCTTCATTTTACCTTAGTTTACATGACCAATTTAGTTTACTTTATAATGGGTTGAATCAATGGATGCAGATAGACCAGGGTTTAAGATCCACATGCATTTGCACATCATATGGGATAAAATATAATAATAAGCATAGTCATGTGTAATGTTTGAACGAAGATAATCTCTTGCGGGCAACACATCCTAATATACTAGAGCCGCTGTGATGCAGCGGTCATAGCAATAGTCTTTTAATCCAACCGAGTGCACACCGAAGCAACGGTCTACAAACGATTATTAAGTGTAAAACACAGATCAAAGCTTTAAGTGGTGATGTTGTTGTGATCCCAAATGGGTCGCTAAGCAAAGACGGTACTACCATTTATGTCATTGGGGTTCCTATGAGATCGCCGCTAGCCAAGTATCTCACCTCAAGCCTTTATCAATCTAGGGGATCTTGGGTACCTACAAGTCCACAGATCGAGACAAGAGACAAAGATACAAATCTCAATTGCAAACAAAATACAATTCTCCCATGGATTAGATGCACATAATTGCTGCAAGGTTTCTCCCCAATCCGCAGCCCGTGAGTACTACTCACTCATAACAAATAGATCGAAGATAGAAAACATCATACAAATACTTAGATTGAAATCAAATATTCTTACAATGGTCGCCAAATCACAAGGAGATCTAAATTACAAAGTAGTGGCTATGGCTAATGGAGGGGATGGATGATGGAAGTGATGAACAATTGCATGGATCTTGTTTTGTGGTGGTGTGATGTAATCTGAGAATGGCGGCTCACTAGCCGGCAGCTGGAGCCTCAAAATATATAGGCGTCTTCATGAAAGTTGTAGGGTTTGACGAGGCGAGGCCAACGCCATCTGGTATGGGCGGACGGTATGGGCGGGCCCTGCCTATACCAGTGGTTGTTAAGCTCCCTGACGCCTGGTATTGATTCCCCAATTACTTGGCCATGTGGACTTCCTCAAAAACCTTCATTGTGACTCCTGATTTCGCATTAAAAACCGTGATT
Organism: Avena sativa; assembly: GCA_916181665.1. Lineage (NCBI taxonomy): Eukaryota > Viridiplantae > Streptophyta > Magnoliopsida > Poales > Poaceae > Avena > Avena sativa. The sequence goes on along the minus strand of OV702289.1, from coordinate 253,809,854 downwards.
TCCTGCACAACACAATTCGAAGAAAGGTTTTGCATATCTTTGCAATTATTAGTCATTAGTGGCAAGGATTGAGAGTTTCTTGTCAATTGATTGACTTAAAACAATGATTAGACGCGGTGGAAGATGGCTAATTTTGGAGCCATCACTAGCCTAGCGGTACTTCCGGTGAAGCAGTGACAGTTCCGGTCAGGGAAACGTCAGAACCAAAACTGCCATAACTTTTGCATCCGGAGTCCAAAAGAGATGAAACTAATTTTGTTAGAAATATTGGGTATAACCAAGGGAGAAATAACCATGAATAAATATGTGACATATCTCCCAAGGTGTGGAGCTGGAAAACCCGCAAGATCAAAAACGCAATAAGATATTTAAGTGAAATCTATTTTGATGAACTAGAGATTGTTATGAAGATACCCACGAACTCTAGATCCTCACATGGACAAGATCCAAACAACAACCAAGAAACATGATGTGATGGATGCAAAGATTTGAGCTCTCACCAAAGAAAAAGAACGAGCTACTCACTTGAGAGCCCCTCTTGATAGTACGGCTATCTATCCTAAACCCAGTCTCCCAAAAACTACAAGAGACCGGTTAATTAGAAAACCTATCAAGATCATACATTTGCCTTTAACATTCCACTTGGGCTTGATGTACACGATCTAGTATTCTTCAAGATGGAACACCTTTCTTGATTGCATTTGCTCGCGCTCTCTTGATGAAGACTTGTGAATTGCTCCCCATACTCCATGGGGAAACCTCTTCTTTTAACTTGTATTCACCATTCTATGATCACCGAGGATGGCAAGCTTCAAGCATGTGATCTTCTAAAGATGGCGCATCTTGAGCTTGAACTTCATTTCTTCTACTCCCTCCGATCCATATTACTTGTAGCTAAAATAGATGTATCTAATACTAAAACATGTCTAGATACATCCATTTCAGCGACAAGTAATATGGATCAGAGAGAGTAACTCTGTTAGGATGATGTCTTGAAGATATCCATGAGGAACTCCATCTTCTTCTTCAAGACACGCTTGATCTACTGGGGGATACCCCCGGGTAGGGTCACGCCGAGGTATAACGGCCGTATTAGCCAAGGTATGGCAAGGTCAAAGCGTAAGATGGCCGAGTCACCACAAGGCGAGCCGACTTACAGAGTGACCCAACACGAAGGATATTCATCTAACACTGTCCCGACCGACATATAATGTATGTAGGTTAGCCCTTTGAAACTTGTTTGCAGGTACCCACATGGCCGAGTTAACCAGGCCTGAGTCGGGTTACCACTTGGCTTACAAGGGAAGGAAGGAATCTTCTTGGTCAAAGGTTTTCTCTCTCCACTATAGCATGAGCTCAGTGGATAGAGGGATGGACCAGCGAGTACCCATCTTAATGCCCTCTTTCGCTTCAATTTATATCCCTATGAGAGCTTCTTCAAAACTATCGTGCCCATCTTAATGGCTATAAAGAAAGAGCTTTATGGGAGACAACCCAATTTGTTTTTGCTTTTAGTTTGTTTTTGTTTCTTTGAGTCTTGGAAGTTATTACTTCGTTAATAACCGCTCCTTATCCGTTTTGTTTGGTTTTTGTGTCAAGATCAACCTCTAATGAGAGAAGAGTAAGATTTGGGGAAGTTGCTGTCCCGAAACAGATTTTTGTGCTACACCATAAAAATTCGTGAGAGATCTCTGTATGTCGGATTGAGCTGTAATTTTTTGTGCTTCTGCCCCAGGTTGTTTTTTAACTTTCGTCAGTTTTGCACTTTTTGATTTGAGCAACAGAAGATTTTATAAAAAATTGATCTTTACCTTCTGGTCTGTTTTGACAGATTTTGCCACTCTTGCATTTGCTTCTTTATTCGATCTCCTTTTTGAATTCTTTTTCGGTCTTCGAAAGGAGTTGCTACAGTAGCTTATGTTTTGATGGTTTTCAGTTGAATTTAGACTCAAAAGGTTTTATCACTTCACTTATACTAATGTTGCTAATGAGAATTGTGTGAAGTTTTGTGTGAAAGAAATTTCCAGAAAGTGGAGACAATGGTGTAATAAGGAAGAGAAGGGTTTTATGAATCAAGTAATAAGTATATGAAGATGAAGATATCGGTGATATTCAAGAGATGACCCCGAAAGAATCTACTAGATACCAAATTCAGAGACCTGTAGAGTCTGTCTCCAACTAGGTAACAGTTCTGGTAAGAAAAGTTCCGCGAAAATACAATCCAACTATATTTTTGCAGTTTTCAGTCAATAAGGAAAGTTTCAAAGCAAAAAAGGGACGGAACCAGAACCGGGGTGGACCACACCACCGCATGGTGCGGGCCCACCCCTGGCCGCGCCACCAGGTGGTAAGGCCACCCAGGACTCCGTCTCTGACCCATTTTCTCCCAGTACCTTCCTTTTGAGATGAAACTTCGTAATATATAACCCCCCGGATCTCCCGAGGTCCGTATATCGTGTTTTCGTCGTGTTTTGTTTCGATCTGTTTTCTGTCAAGACATACTCTTTGAAAGCTTAGAAGCACAATGGTGTCTGCCAAGGATAAAGGGAAGGAGCCCATGGGGGAAGACCTCCAAGACCCCGGGAAGGAGAAGGAGATCAAGAGTGAAGGTGAAGAGGAGCAAGGCCAACGTCCGCATACCGGCACCACCATTGCATGCATTGGAGTGGTGAAACCTGCCAAGATCAGAAGGACTGCACGGATGCAGACTGAGGGGAAAGCTCCTCGTCACAGTTTGGCTCCACGGTCACTTCCTCCATGCACCAGGAATCCTTTCCATACCCTTATCCATGAGCATCAATACCAGAATATGCCCAAGGAGAAATTACCCTCCAATTGGGATTTGCCTCGTTCTAGCCATGCAGGAAAAGAAGACTTCAAGGAGGAAGAGTGGGGAAAGAATAGCAAGAGCTGGAATTCTCAACCCGACATGATCATGAGCCGCATTGAGCAAAACTCGCAGCTTATTCATAATCTCACCTTCGAGATTGAGGACTTGGGGAAACTGATCAGAGAGCTCATCGAGAGGATACCACCACCACCTAAGGAGTAATTCGTCATCAGGTTTGGCATCCCCTTGGTTTGTTCCAAGCTTGGGGGAGTGCCGCGGTATCATATCACTATCTTCTATGTTTTTACCTTATTAGTAGAGTTATTTTGTAGTATGGTTTGCATTATGGAAGTGTCCCCTCTCTTGTTAGATTTGTATCCCTTGGTGTGAGTTTCCGTTATGGAATATTAATGAGAAGTTCTTTCATTCACCCTTTTGCATAGCTTATATTAGTTTTCAATTCGTGGTTATATGATTGATCTTGTTGTTAGTTTTGGTATCACTTTGGGATCATTGAGTTAATTTAGTTGGTTTTGGCAAACCTGGCTCGGTCAGTATCAACACCTTTTTGAGAGTTGAAAGAAAAAGGTAGAAGTACTCTAAAGAAAAATAATTTCATCATCTTTCTTTCTTGATTTGCTCATAAGTTTAGTATTCTCTAGTTAAGATATTTTGTTCTTCCAAGGAAGATTGCATGTTTGTCTCTATCACTTGTATGTTTGTTTGTTTCCTTCAACTCTTATACTTGCTACCCAGCCTTGCTAGCCAAAAACCTGTACTGAGAGGGTATTCTTCTCGTGCATCCTCCTCCTTTAAACCAAAACCTTTGCCATTTGTGTCCACCATACCTACCTATTAGCATTATTGCTATTCCAAGTAAATTATTGTTTTATCTACCTCCCAAATTAAACTTGTTATGTGAAAACTAGTGATTAAAGCTCTCACGAACTTGATGGAACACTTTACTTTCTTGCATTTAATAAACTTGAACCATTGGGTCCTTCTTTGTTGTGTATATGCTTGCGCTTTATGAGTTGAAGTGAGCCGAACCATGTATCATGGGGACCGCTTTCAACACTTCATTGGGACTTGTACCTAGTTGATATCATGTTCTTTTTCTTATGGATCCCGGCCGTGTGAAATAAAAGTGGAACTTGTAAGATCATGGAGTTTATATGTGTGTTAGAGAAATGCCTGGGACGCTAGCCTAAGCCATGCCTAATCATGGTGGAAACTTGCAGCATAACTATAGTGAGCATTCTATGAAGCATCCGCAGTAAAAACCTATGCAAATAGCAAATAAAAAGATTGCTGAGATGCTCACTGTCTGCTTTCCTTGTCATTTTGATTATGGGATAGCTCCTATGTCATGTGCAAGACTATCCTGGTTACGGATACTTCATGGGGCAGGTGATCCAAGGATTCTTTGCGTGCGTTATGTGCAAGGATAATACAATGTATTACCAGCTACAGAAAGATCCTGGGTCCGGGAAAACCGTATTCCAGCGGTCTTGAAGGTGGCTTCCCAAGAATCACGCCTGGAGAAAGCAAGGACATCTGTTCGATGGGGCATTCGAGCTCCGAGGAATCCCAGACTAGAGGAGAGGCATAGAAATCGATGAGTAGTTGGAAAACTGGAAAGAGTACCCTATTCCAGGAAAGAACCAAAAGAAGCCAGAGTCGTTGTTGACGGTTTGGAAGGCGAGGTCTGTTTTCTAGGACTTGCCATACTAGAAGCTCCTCCACGTGCCTCATAGCCTTTATATCATGCATATCACGAAGAACATGGGGGAGACTCTGCTTATCACCATCCTTAACATCGACAAGACCAAAGATGGGCCGAAGGCAAGGAACGACTTGAAGCATATGGGCATCAGGAAGGACCTTCAACCACCACCTAGTGACGATGAAGTCGATAATAAGCCGGAGGAGGAGGAGATGGAAACACAAAATAGTCATTGCAAGGGAAGACAATTAAGCTCAAGACCGTGTGCTTCACTCTAAGCAAGGCGGAGGCCACACAGTTTATGAAGTGCCTCCTCGGAGTCAATTTCTGAACGGCTACGTGGGGAAGATAAGCAGATGGATAGATGAGGCGAAGCAGCGCTTCAGCGGGATGAAGTCTCACGACGTCACCTTGTTGATGACGCAGTTACTTCTGGTTGCGATCCGAGGGATAATGGACAAGAACGCCCATGAAATGTTGTTTGGCCTCTACTACTTTTTCGACGTCATCTCTCGGAAGTCGATGGGCATTAAGCAGCTCATGAGGCTACAGGAGGAGATCGTGGTGATAATATGCGAGCTCGAGATCTACTTCCCTCCCGCATTGTCGGGGGGATGACCCCCAGATAGGCCAAGATAGGACCAATCGGCCGGCTCCAAAGAGCTCTAGCTTCCTGGACCCAAGACAAGGAACCACAGCTGGGTGGAACTCTCCACCCGGTCCACGTCCAAGTTTCCCTGGCTGGCCCGTCTAGCCGGGTAGCGAGAAGAACCGGTGGGGAGGCCGCTCCTAGCCGACCGCCTCGGATCCGCTGGCCATGGTACGGTGGGGGTGATCTTCCTTGCTGAGCGCACCTCTGACCAGACAGGCTGGCTAGCCCAGTCGGCGCTACCGGACAACTGGGCCAAAGCTGGAGACTGACGAGCAAAGCAAGGGCTGACGAGTAAAGCTCTGGCTGATGGATAAAGAGCCGGCTGACGAGTCAAGCAAGGGCATGGACACTATAGCACTGTCCTCCTGTATTGGAGGCTTGACTGGACCCGGGCCTACCGTTCGGGCCCGTCCACTCGGCCCACTTTGTAAAGCCCAAATCCAAATAGTAAACCCTAGAACACAACTTGTAAGCTACCTGCTCAACCAGTATATAAGGAGAGGTAGTGCTAGGGTTCTAGGTAGACAATTACAAGTTAGAAGTTCTCTAGATTGGACAAGTGGAATAGTTCCTCTTCTTCTAGCAAGGAGTAGCCAGGAAAACAGCTCAAGGAGCATTTGTATTAGGAGTTCGCCCCTTGATAGTAGATCCTTGCAGGAGTAGGAGCATTACCTCGCCAAGAGGGCTCAAAACCTAGGTACATTGTTGTGTTTGCAGTATCTATGCCCAACCCGTTGCGAGTGGCCACCGATAGCATCCTGATTGTCCCCTCTCATGCCATCCCCAATGCTACTGTCGTGTTCCACACCACGACAGTTGGCGCCCATCATGGGGCACAGATGGGATCATCTTTCACACAGGACTTCCGCTCATTGCTGGAGAGCGAGTTGCCTCCGGCCTTGTCCTCACCTTCGGCTCCTTCGACTGTGTCCTCGACAACACATCCTGCTTCACTGGGGAAACGTTCCCGAGCGGCGGCTCCATCATGCACTTTGGAGAGCACCACATCTATGTCGCCACCATCGCCGAGACCTTTCCTCGCGAGGTCGTTGCCGTGTCCGGCCCGCCTCCTAGTTTCTTCACTTCACGCATCGCCAGTGGCAGTGTCGAGGTCATGATGGCGGGTTCGGGCGAGAACCTCCGCCCACCTCTAGAACGCAACGGGGATGGCCGCACCGCTAGCTCGCATCTCCTGAACTAGGACCTCCTCACCGCGTCCATCGAGCGCATTAAGATACCGTACATAGATTTAATTTATGCTAAAGTGGCCCTAATCGACTATGATGCTCCTGCAGTCTCCATCATTGATGACGTTGTCCGCGTCGCCGCCAGCCTCCTCCATGTCGGAATCGATGCCGATGTTCCCGGCAGCGTTCCTCCTCCTCATGGATTCTTCACGGCGCGCTACATCGATAAAGGTGGAGGTCGTACGCCCAGGCACTGCCCAGAAGCGCTACCTCCCTTAGGGGTTGCACAGATCTGGGTAGATCTCCCGCCGGTGGGTTCCGCACAGCTCAATCAACGCATCCCGCTCCTTCTTGAACAGCTCTCGCCAGTACGCGCTTGTGCGTGAGTACCGCGCCATTGCCCTCTTCTACTCCGACAGCTAGTGGCGGCGCTCCTCGATCTGCCTCGCCAACGTGTTGTCGTGCAAGAGTGGCGCGACAGGAACCCTGGCATAGCTGAGCTCGAAGCCGGCCGGAAGCCTCGCTAACGGCGGCACGAGTATGTCGTAGTGGGCGAACATCTCAACCTCGTGCAAGCTAAGTTTGGGCCTCTCCCTCTCCATGGCGATGAAGGAACACAATCTGATTTTCGGCCCCAAGGTTAAGGGGATAAAGGCAAGGACGTAGGCCCAGCGTAGTTGCCACGGCCAATCAGTTCGTAGAACACACATCTCGCGGATCTCCCTCGTGAAGGACATCACAATCGTCCATGCACCCCGATCCAACGGCGCTTAACAATCGGGGATCGGGTCTTCTAGAAGCCTAGAGCGGTTGCTGGTTAGTTCTGTGTCCCGATTGTTTGTGGCCAACGGCGGTAGTTGAAAATAATACACATTTCAATGACACTAGTGGATCCATGTGTGGTCTCTAAAGAGAACACACATCCAATGACTCTAGTTGTTGTTAGTAAAAAGAACACACATGCAATGACACTAGTGGATCCATATGTGGTATGTGAAAAGAACACGCATGCAATGACTCCAGTAGTTGTTAGTGAAAAGAACACACATGCAATGACACTGGTGGATCCATGTGTGATCTCTAAAGAGAACACACATTTCAATGACACTGGTGGATCCATAGGTGGATTGTGAAAAGAACACACATGCAAAATGACTCTGGTTGTTGTTACTAAAAAGAACACACATGCAATGACTCTGGTGGATCCATGTGTGGTCTCTGTAGAGAATACACATTTTAATGACACTGGTGGATCCATATGTGGTATGTGAAAAGAACACACATGCAATGACTCTGGTTGTTGTTAGTGAAAAGAACACACATGCAATGACACTGGTGGATCCATCGGTGCTATATGAAAAGAACACACATGCAAAATGACTCTGGTTGTTGTTACTAAAAAGAACACACAAGCAATGACACTGGTGGATCCATGTGTGGTCTCTGTAGAGAACACACATTTCAATGACACTGGTTGTTGTTACTAAAAAGAACACACATGCAATGACACTGGTGGACCCATGTGTGGTCTCTGTAGAGAACACACATTTTAATGACACCGGTGGATCCATGGGTGGATTGTGAAAAGAACACACATTACAATGACACTGGTGGATCCATATGTGGTATGTGAAAAGAACACACATGCAATGACTCTGGTTGTTGTTAGTGAAAAAACACACATGTAATGACACTGGTGGATCGATAGGTGGTACGTGAAAAGAACACACATGCAAAATGACTCTAGTTGTTGTTGCTAAAAAGAACACACATGCAATGACACTAGTGGATCCATGTGTGGTCTCCGTAGAGAACACACATTTCAATGACACTGGTGGATCCATATGTGGTATGTGAAAACAACACACATGCAATGACTCTGGTTGTTGTTAGTGAAAAGAACAGACATGCAATGACACTGGTGGATCCATAGGTGGTATGTGAAAAGAACACACATGCAAAATTACTCTGGTTGTTGTTACTAAAAAGAACACACATGCAATGACACTAGTGGATCCATAGGTGGATTATGAAATGAACACACATGTAATGACACTAGTGGATCCATAGGTGGTATGTGCGAAGAACACACATTTCAATGACTCTAGTTGTTGTTACTAAAAAGAACACACATGCAATGACACTAGTGGATCCATGGGTGGATTGTGAAAAGAACACACATGCAATGACACTGGTGGATCCATATGTGGTATGTGAAAAGAACACACATGAAATGACTCTGGTTGTTGTTAGTGAAAAGAACACACATGCAATGACACTGGTGGATCCATATGTGGTCTTTGAAGAGAGCACACATTTCAATGACTCTGGTTGTTGTTACTAAAAAGAAAACACATGCAATGACTCCAGTTGTTGTTAGTGAAAAGAACACACATACAATGACACCGGTGGATCCATGGGTGGATTGTGAAAAGAACATACATGCAATGACACTGGTGGATCCATATGTGGATTGTGAAAAGAGCACACATGCAATGAATCTGGTTGTTGTTAGTGAAAAGAACACACATGCAATGACACTGGTGGATCCATAGGTGGTATGTGAAAAGAACACACATTACAATGACTCTGGTTGTTGTTACTAAAAAGAACACACATGCAATGACACTGGTGGATCCATGTGTGGTCTCTATAGAGAACACACATTTCAATGACACTGGTGGATCCATGGGTGGATTGTGAAAAGAACACACGTTTCAATGACACTGGTGGATTCCATATGTGGTATGTCAAAAGAACACACATGCAATGACTCTAGTTGTTGTTAGTGAAAAGAACACACATGCAATGACACTGGTGGATCCATAGGTGGTATGTGAAAAGAACACAATGCAAAATGACTCTAGTTGTTTTGACTAAAAATAACACACATGCAATGACACTGGTGGATCCATGTGTGGTCTCTATACAGAACACACATTTCAATGACACTGGTGGATCCATATGTGGTATGTGAAAAGAACACACATGCAATGACACTGGTGGATCCATGGGTGGATTGTGAAAAGAACACACATGCAAAATGACTCTGGTTGTTGTTACTAAAAATAACACACATGCAATGACATAGTGGATCCATAGGTGGATTATGAAATGAACACACATGCAATGACACTGGTGGATCCATAGGTGGTATGTGAGAAGAACACACATTTCAATGACTCTGGTTGTTGTTACTAAAAATAACACACATGCAATGACACTGGTGGATCCATGGATGGATTGTGAAAAGAGCACACATGCAATGACACTGGTGGATCCATATGTGGTATGTGAAAAGAACACACATGCAATGACTCTGGTTGTTGTTAGTGAAAAGAACACACATGCAATGACACTGGTGGATCCATGGGTGGATTGTGAAAAGAACACACATGCAATGACACTGGTGGATCCATAGGTGGTATGTGAAAAGAACACACATGCAAAATGATTCTGGTTGTTGTTACTAAAAAGAACACACATGCAATGACACTGGTGGATCCATGTGTGGTCTCTGTACAGAACACACATTTCAATGACACTGGTGGATTCATATGTGGTATGTGAAAAGAACACACATGCAATGACTTTGGTTGTTGTTAGTGAAAAGAACACACATGCATTGACACAGGTGGATCCATAGGTGGTATGTTAAAAGAACACACATGGAAAATGACTCTGGTTGTTGTTACTAAAAATAACACACATGCAATGACACTGGTGGATCCATAGGTGGATTATGAAATGAACACACATGCAATGACACTGGTGGATCCATAGGTGGTATGTGAGAAGAACACACATTTCAATGACTCTGGTTGTTGTTACTAAAAAGAACACGCATGAAATGACACTAGTGGATCCATGGGTGGATTGTGAAAAGAGCACACATGCAATGACACTGGTGGATCCATACGTGGTATCTGAAAAGAACACACATGCAATGTCTCTGGTTGTTGTTAGTGAAAATAACACACATGCAATGACACTGGTGGATCCATGTGTGGTCTCTGAAGGGAGCACACATTTCAAGAACTCTGGTTGTTCTTACTAAAAAGAACACACATGCAATGACTCCAGTTGTTGTTAGTGTAAATAACACACATGCAATGACACCGGTGGATTGTGAAAAGAACATACATGCAATGACACTGGTGGATCCATATGTGGATTGCGAAAAGAGCACACATGCAATGACTCTGGTTGTTGTTAGTGAAAAGAACACACGTGCAATGACACTAGTGGATCCATAGGTGGTATGTGAAAAGAACACACATTTCAATGACTCTGGTTGTTGTTACTAAAAAGAACACACATGCAATGACACCGGTGGATCCATGGGTGGATTGTGAAAAGAACACACATTTCAATGACACTGGTGGATCCATATGTGGTATGTGAAAAGAACACACATGCAATGACTCTGGTTGTTGTTAGTGAAAAAACACACATGCAATGACACTGGTGGATCGATAGGTGGTATGTGAAAAGAACACACATGCAAAATGACTCTAGTTGTTGTTACTAAAAAGAACACACATGCAATGACACTAGTGGATCCATGTGTGGTCTCTGTAGAGAACACACATTTCAATGACACTGGTGGATCCATATGTGGTATGTGAAAAGAACACACATGCAATGACTCTGGTTGTTGTTAGTGAAAAGAACACACATGCAATGACACTGGTGGATCCATAGGTGGTATGTGAAAAGAACACACATGCAAAATTACTCTGGTTGTTGTTACTAAAAACAACACACATGCAATGACACTTGTGGATCCATAGGTGGATTATGAAATGAACACACATGCAATGACACCGGTGGATCCATAGGTGGTATGTCAGAAGAACACACATTTCAATGACTCTAGTTGTTGTTACTAAAAAGAACACACATGCAATGACACTAGTGGATCCATGGGTGGATTGTGAAAAGAACACACATGCAATGACACTGGTGGAATCATATGTGGTATGTGAAAAGAACACACATGAACTGACTCTGGTTGTTGTTAGTGAAAAGAACACACATGCAATGACACTGGTGGATCCATGTGTGGTTTCTGAAGAGAGCACACATTTCAATGACTCTAGTTGTTGTTAGTAAAAAGAACACACATGCAATGACTCCAGTTGTTGTTAGTGAAAAGAACACACATGCAATGACACCGGTGGATCCATGGGTGGATTGTGAAAAGAACATACATGCAATGACACTGGTGGATCCATATGTGGATTGTGAAAAGAGCACACATGCAATGACTCTGGTTGTTGTTAGTGAAAAGAACACACATGAAATGACACTGGTGGATCCATAGGTGGTATGTGAAAAGAACACACATTACAATGACTCTGGTTGTTGTTACTAAAAATAACACACATGCAATGACACTGGTGGATCCATGTGTGGTCTCTGTAGAGAACACACATTTCAACGACACTGGTGGATCCATGGGTGGATTGTGAAAAGAACACACGTTTCAATGACACTGGTGGATCCATATGTGGTATGTCCAAAGAACACACATGCAATGACTCTGGTTGTTGTTAGTGAAAAGAACACACATGCAATGACACTGGTGGATCCATAGGTGGTATGTGAAAAGAACACAATGCAAAATGACTATAGTTGTTTTGACTAAAAATAACACACATGCAATGACCCTGGTGGATCCATGTGTGGTCTCCGTACAGAACACACATTTCAATGACACTGGTGGATCCATATGTGGTATGTGAAAAGAACACACATGCAATGACACTGGTGGATCCATGGGTGGATTGTGAAAAGAACACACATGCAAAATGACTCTAGTTGTTGTTACTAAAAAGAACACACATGCAATGACACTAGTGGATCCATAGGTGGATTATGAAATGAACACACATGCAATGACACTGGTGGATCCATAGGTGGTATGTGAGAAGAACACACATTTCAATGACTCTGGTTGTTACTAAAAATAACACACATGCAATGACACTGGTGGATCCATGGGTGGATTGTGAAAAGAGCACACATGCAATGACACTGGTGGATCCATATGTGGTATGTGAAAAGAACACACATGCAATTACTCTGGTTGTTGTTAGTGAAAAGAACACACATGCAATGACACTGGTGGATCCATGTGTGGTCTCTAAAGAGACCACACATTTCAATGAATCTGGTTGTTGTTATAAAAAGAACACACATGCAATGACTCCAGTTGTTGTTAGTGAAAAGAACACACATGCAATGACACCGGTGGATCCATGGGTGGATTGTGAAAAGAACATACATGCAATGACACTGGTGGATCCATATGTGGATTGTGAAAAGAGCACACATGCAATGACTCTGGTTGTTGTTAGTGAAAAGAACACACATGCAATCACACTAGTGGATCCATAGGTGGTATGTGAAAATAACACACATTTCAATGACTCTCGTTGTTATTACCAAAAAGAACACATATGCAATGACACTGGTGGATCCATGTGTGGTCCATGTAGAGAAAACACATTTCCATGACACCGGTGGATCCATGGGTGGATTGTGAAAAGAACACACATTTCAATGACACTGGTGGATCAATATGTGGTATGTGAAAAGAACACACATGCAATGACTCTGGTTGTTGTTAGTGAAAAAAAAACATGCAATGACACTGGTGGATCCATAGGTGGTATGTGAAAAGAACACACATGCAAAATGACTCTAGTTGTTGTTACTAAAAAGAACACACTTGCTATGACACTGGTGTATCCATGTGTGGTCTCTGTAAAGAACACACATTTCAATGACACTGGTGGATCCATATGTGGTATGTGAAAAGAACACACATGCAATGACTCTGGTTGTTGTTTGTGAAAAGAACACACATTCAATGACACTGGTGGATCCATAGGTGGTATGTGAAAACAACACACATGCAAAATGACTCTGGTTGTTGTTACTAAAAAGAACACACATGCAATGACACTGGTGGATCCATAGGTCGATTATGAAATGAACACACACGCAATGACACTGGGGGATCCGTAGGTGGTATGTGAGAAGAACACACATTTCAATGACTCTGGTTGTTGTTACTAAAGAGAACACACATGCAATGACACTGGTGGATCCATGGGTGGATTGTGAAAAGAGCACACATGCAATGACACTAGTGGATCCATATGGAGTCCCATCCATATGTGGTATGTGAAAAGAACACACATGCAATGACTCTGGTTGTTCTTAGTGAAAAGAACACACATGCAATGACACTGGTGGATCCATGTGTGGTCTCTAAAGAGAGCACACATTTCAATGACTCTGGTTGTTGTTAGTAAAAAGAACACACATGCAATGACTCCAGATGTTCTTAGTAAAAAGAACACACATGCAATGACACCGGTGGATCCATGGGTGGATTGTGAAAAGAACATACATGCAATGACACTGGTGGATCTATATGTCGATTGTGAAAAGAGCACACATGCAATGACTCTGGTTGTTGTTAGTGAAAAGAACACACATGCAATGACACTGGTGGATCCATGGGTGGATTGTGAAAAGAACACACATTTCAATGACTCTGGTTGTTGTTACTAAAATGAACACACATGCAATGACACTGGTGGATCCATGTGTGGTCTCTGTAGAGAACACACATTTCAATGACACTGGTGGATCCATATGTGGTTTGTGAAAAGAACACACATGCAATGACTTTGGTTGTTGTTAGTGAAAAGAACACACATGCAATGACACTTGTGGATCCATAGGTGGTATGCGAAAAGAACACACATGCAAAATGACTCTGGTTATTGTTAATAAAAAGAACACACACGCAATGACACTGGTGGATCCATAGGTGGATTATGAAATGAACACACATGCAATGACACTGGTGGATCCATAGGTGGTATGTGAGAAGAACACACATTCAATGACTCTTATTGTTGTTACTAAAAAGAACACACATGCAATGACACTGGTGGATCCATGGGTGGATTGTGAAAAGATCATACATGCAATGACACTGGTGGATCCGTATGTGGTATGTGAAAAGAACACACATGCAATGACTCTGGTTGTTGGTAGTGAAAAGAACACACATGCAATGACACTGGTGGATCCATGTGTGGTTTCTGAAGAGAGCACACATTTCAATGACTCTGGTTGTTGTTAGTAAAAAGAACACACATGCAATGACTCCAGTTGTTGTTAGTGAAAAGAACACACATGCAATGACACCGGTGGATCCATGGGTGGATTGTGAAAAGAACATACATGCAATGACAGTGGTGGATCCATATGTGGATTGTGAAAAAAGCACAGATGCAATGACTCTGGTTGTTGTTAGTGAAAAGAACACACATGGAATGACACTGGTGGATCAGTAGGTGGTATGTGAAAAGAACACACATGCAAAATGACTCTGGTTGTTCTGACTAAAAAGAACACACATGCAATTACACTAGTTGATCCATGTGTGGTCTCTGTAGAGAACACACATTTCAATGACACTGGTGGATCCATATGTGGTATGTGAAAAGAACACACATGCAATGACTCTGGTTGTTGTTAGTGAAAAGAACACACATGCAATGACACTGGTGGATCCATAGGTGGTATGTGAAAAGAACACACATGCAAAATGACTCTAGTTGTTGTTACTAAAAAGAACACACATGCAATGACACTGGTGGATCCATAGGTGGATTATGAAATGAACACACATGCAATGACACTGGTGGATCCATAGGTGGTATGTGAGAAGAACACACATTTCAATGACTCTGGTTGTTGTTACTAAAAAGAACACACATGCAATGACACTGGTGGATCCATGGGTGGATTGAGAAAAGAGCACACATGCAATGACCCTAGAGGATCCATACGGAGTCCCATCCATATGTGGTATGTGAAAAGAACACACATGCAATGACTCTGGTTGTTGTTAGTGAAAAGAACACACATGCAATGACACTGGTGGATCCATATGTGGTCTCTGAAGAGAGAACACATTTCAATGACTCTAGTTGTTGTTAGTAAAAAGAACACACATGCAATGACTCCAGTTGTTGTTAGTGAAAAGAACACACATGCAATGACACCGGTGGATTCATGGCTGGATTGTGAAAAGAACATACATGCAGTGACACTGGTGGATCCATATGTGGATTGTGAAAAGAGAACACATGCAATGACTCTGGTTGTTGTTAGTGAAAAGAACACACATGCAATGATACTGGTGGATCCATGGGTGGATTGTGAAAAGAACACACATTTCAATGACTCTAGTTGTTGTTACTAAAAAGAACACACATGCAATGACACTGGTGGATCCATGTGCGGTCTCTATAGAGAACACACATTTCAATGACACTGGTGGATCCATATGTGGTATGTGAAAAGAACACACATGCAATGACTCTGGTTGTTGTTAGTGAAAAGAACACACATGCAATGACACTGGTGGATCCATAGGTGGTATGTGAAAAGAACACACATGCAAAATGACTCTGGTTGTTGTTACTAAAAAGAACACACATGCAATGACACTTGTGGATCCATAGGTGGATTATGAAATGAACACACATGCAATGACACTGGTCGATCCATAGGTGGTATGTGAGAAGAACACACATTTCAATGACTCTTGTTGTTGTTACTAAAAAGAACACACATGCAATGACACTGGTGGATCCATGGGTGGATTGTGAAAAGAGCACACATGCAATGACACTGGTGGATCCATATGTGGTATGTGAAAAGAACACACATGCAATGACTCTGGTTGTTGTTAGTGAAAAGAACACACACGCAATGACACTGGTGGATCCATGTGTGGTCTCTGAAGAGAGCACACATTTCAATGAGTCTGGTTGTTGTTAGTAAAAAGAACACACATGCAATGACTCCAGTTGTTGTTAGTGAGAAGAACACACATGCAATGACACCGGTGGATCCATGGGTGGATTGTGAAAAGAACATACATGCAATGGCACTGGTGGATCCATATGTGGATTGTGAAAAGAGCACACATGCAATGACTCTGGTTGTTGTTAGTGAAAAGAACACACATGCAATGACACTGGTGGATCCATAGGTGGTATGTGAAAATAACACACATGCAAAATGACTCTGGTTGTTGTGACTAAAAAGAACACACATGCAATGACACTGGTGGATCCATGTGTGGTCTCTGTAGAGAACACACATTTCAATGACACTGGTGGATCCATATGTGGTATGTGAAAAGAACACACATGCAATGACTCTGGTTGTTGTTAGTGAAAACAACGCACATGTAATGACACTGGTGGATCCATGGGTGGTATGTGAACAGAACACACATGCAAAATGACTCTGGTTGTTGTTACTAAAAAGAGCCACCTCTCTATCCGTGCCACCTCTCTATCCGTGCCACCGATACTAAACCCCCATAAACAAGTGAAAATCCATCTATCTAACTAAAATAAATAAAATAAATGATCATATTTCGAAGAAGCCATCGTCTTCGTCTTCCGGTTCGTCCTCGTCTTCCTCAACGCCATGGTCCCCGCCATCGCCGCGGTTGGTGCCCTCCTCTAACGACTCAACACCGCCCCCTTCCTCGAATAAGCGCGCTATCTCCTCGTCAGAGTCCTCCTCCTCCTCTTCGTAGTCCCATAGGTCCACGTCACTCTCCTCCGCTTCTGCCTCCAACTGATCGATGAACGCCTCCTCGTTGGCCAAGTCGGACTCGTCCAAATAGCTATCTCCTCTCTTCTTCTTGGTCTTCTTCTCGTTCCTCTTCTTGTCCGTACTCGCCGGTGCAACACGCGCCCCCGTCCTGGCTGCTACTTTACGCTCGTCTGACACTGCAGGTACCCCATGCTCCTCCTGCGTGGCCGGTACGAGCTTCGACATCGTGGTGTCCTCAAGTGCCGATGTCGATGGATCCTAGCGCGGTCGGACACGATGTGCTGCCTCAGCAGGCGACTCGCGAGCGCGAACGATGCAGCGAAGCGCCAAGGACGCAGGACGGTCAGTGGACGGCTTGGACCTGCCATTGCCACGGCGAGGGGGCATCGTGCTCGAGGTAGTTGCTCCGAATGGTCGATGGCGGGTACACAGAGTGGGGTGCCGATCTGATCAAGGACGAGCAACGGTTTCGTGCGCCGTGTCCACGCGTGCATTTGTCGATTATCAAAAAAAAGTAATATCTCGCGTACTAAACATAATTTGATCACAACAAAAGTGGCACAGCGTATTCTAGACTCGTAAATATCCCATGTGTGCCTGTCACGTGGAGTTCGACGGAGTTGGACATGCCGACGTGATCGTGCAGCAGTTGCGCGCGTCATTGCCCCATCAACACGTGACACACACACACGGGATGTGCGCGCCGATTCCCGTGACGACCACCTGGCTCGCACTCCCCTTATTATATACTGGATTTTGGGCGGCGCTGAAGACCATTGAAGTGTCCATCGCAATAAAGACAAGTCTCATCGATTCCCTACCCCTGCCTCCCTGGCTTCTTTGAGAAGGTAGACCGTACACGATGGTCTTGTATAATAGTACTAGTACTACTGGACCACGGCATGTACTCTTACTCTTCTCCCACACTAATAATCACTATCCCCTTCCTCCTGCCGCTGCCACACTCACCCTGCAAGCCATGGCTCCACTGAGGAGGGGGAGAGGCCGGTCGACGATCCTCGCAGAGAAAAGGGAGAGAAATCGTCGCGAGGCACTTCTTGCTCTACCAGCCGCTTAAGCCCACCCTCTCATC
Source organism: Avena sativa (assembly GCA_916181665.1). Classification (NCBI taxonomy): domain Eukaryota; kingdom Viridiplantae; phylum Streptophyta; class Magnoliopsida; order Poales; family Poaceae; genus Avena; species Avena sativa. Next base: position 253,791,698 of record OV702289.1, on the reverse strand, counting down.
GAGGCCCAATCTCCCCCGACAATGGCGCCGAATGTTCTAGCAGGTGAGGGCTCCTCCCGGTACGGTCTCCTTATTCTACTTCTTCTCCATCTCCCTCTCCATCATGATCTTAATTAGCTTCTTCTTGTTTTTCTTCTTCTTCTGGCTCTTCCTCTTCTACGTATTACAGGTCGGCCGTGGATCCCGAATCCACCATGACGGAGGCGTTGCAGGACCCGTTCGGCCCCGTTCCATGTCTCAGCGAGGTAGCAAATCTCCACGCTGTTATTTCTCCGAGTTATGATGTGGATTTCTTAGATGTTGTCCGCCCCGCATTGGTTTTTCTTCTTCTTTTGTGAGTTGTATTTGTTTTCATGAATATGACTGGATCTCTTGGTCTTTCCTTAATACCGCTATTCATAGATTCACTATGGATTTTTTGTGATTAGGATTAGTTTATCGTGGTCATGAATAGATCTCCAGGTCCATTTTTTAACACTGCGGCCAATAGATTCAACGGGGATTTTTTTTATCTGTATTAGTATTCACCTGGGACCTGGAGTGTAATTGTAGAATTCCTATTTCAATTAACATGAACGATGCAGCGATCGAAGGCCGAGTACCGTGAGAAGGTGGCCGCGATCAGTTCCAAGATTGCCAACCAACATGAGCTTGCACGCTCCCTCACCCAAGCTAATGAGAGCCTACGCAAGCAATTATCTGTGTAGAAGGAGATCTCGCTAGATTTTCCACGTGACGTTGTTAGGCTGCAGAAAGTGCTCGACTGTAACTTGATTAGGCAAGAACAGGCCATCAAGATAATCAACGAGCTCACGGAGGAGAAGAAGAATCTCGTGGAAAGGTGCATTCTCCTGCAGGACGAAGTCAGCAAGGCACTCAGAGGAGGCGTCGAGGAAACCAAGGCTACCATCTGAGCCTACCATGACAGGAACCGTTGCCTGGATGCAGTCAAGGAGATGAAGGCGGACATGAGCAAAGGGATCACCATAATCGAGGGTGTTTGGAAAGAGAACGAGGAACTAAGAGCATGTCTAGAGGTTTATCGGAGCAATGCCCAATTCTGATTCCCGTTAGCGGGGACACGAATACCAGTTCGTCCTCCTCTCCTTTTGTAATGTTTAGGGTTCAGGGAGCAATGCCCATGTCTGCTTCCCATTATAGGGTGCAATAAGAATCCTAGGGCAACTCCTTATCTATCTGGACATGTGTTGGTGTTCATGTTCATGAATGGACACCATGTTCTCTTTCCATATGTATCTGGACATGGGTTTCTGCATTATGAGTTTGCCACTCTCCCACTACTATTTGGTGATATTGGGAAAAACCCACAACACACTAAACTGCTGATAAATCTTATTTGTCTTTGAAATTGAAATTATGACAGTGCCATTAGTTGATTCATAAAATGTTGATTAATCCTAGATTGCTTCTTCCTTGAAATTATGACAGTGCCACTAGTCGATTCAGTTAATTATGGAAACTAACCATCTTGTCCTGGTGAACTGAACAAACCATACTGTGTATTTTTGTTGCAGGGAAAGAGGCGAAAGATCGACCAGGACCTAGCGACATGGCTAAATGACAAGATAGAAATCCAAAGGGAGAAGCTGAATTCCCAGAAACTGGCCTTTGACCAACTGCGCGCTGAATTCGCGGTCCTTTTTGACAAGTGCCAGAAACTGAAGTTGTTAAACACCGACTGGGCGAAGCTACATAGTGAAGGTCGCACCTCGGCTAGGAAGCAGACGGAGATCATGAAAGGGATCTTGAAGGAAAATCATATGGCTACAGACAAAATTCTCCAATCCGTGATGGAGCGCTGGAACCTACAGCTGAAGCATGACATAGTACTGAAGGACCTGGCCAATCTTAGGGAGGAAAACAGGCAGCTCCGGTCCAAGCTCGCTTGAACACAACGTATGTCTATTTAGTACTGAACTGCCTGGTTTATCCTCTGAAGTGGTGATTTTGTAAGCGTGAACTTAACTCTATGCACGATATGTGTGTTCTTTTGAAATTAGTTTGCTCGAGGATTGAGTTTGGCTTAGTTCGGAAAGTGCAACAGCAAGTCTTACAATTAACTAGTTTCAGGCATTGGTACAACATAAATTATTCATCTCGAATTTCCTTTATCCTCTATAGTCTGTCCTTGTTCATCCTCGCGTGCCTTCTTTAGTTCCTTCAACAGATCTGCAATGCAGTACTCTAGCTTCTTCTTGTCTTCCCTGAGCTGATCCCTCTCCTTTTCTGCATTATGAATCAGCAACCTATGACTATCCTAAAGCTTCTTTGCAGTTCCAACAAGCAAGATCCCATCGATTCCGTCAGTTAGCTTTGACTGCAAATTCTCGATTTCTTGTTCCAGCTCCATATTTCGTACCGACAGCTTGTAATTTTTTTTAGCTGCATCACTTACATTAGTAAATCTCCCCGACCTTTCCAACTCATACATCTCCCATAACCGTGCCAAACATTTCTTAAGTGCATCTGGCCACTCAAGATCCACCCACTCTACTGCTTTACACACAGGGCCAACCTAAAAACACATACACACTATAGTGTTATGAACATGCACGATACATTTTACTTCATGTCACAGTTGCACATAATGTAAACAAACCTGATTTGTATAGCCCAAAAACCTTCTCCCAGTGTTACTGCCTTCGAATGCAACATATCTCCTCAGTTTTAGCCCATGGTCACATGGCACTTCTCCATCGAGATCTAGGCCCTCCCATTCGGAGTCGTAGATCGTCCTTGGTACCTATAGGTAAACACAAAGCTGAAATCGAACACGATTGCATGCACATATGGAGCTATGATCGAGAGATTTACCATTGCCTAACCCTAGCCCGAGAAAACAAAGGAACTCACATCGTGCAAGGAATACTCGATGTTGGAGAGAAGGTTGTCGCTGCTCGACTGGTCATCCTCGCTGTTCAAGGACAACATGGCGAATGCGACGGCGACGGCGTCAGCGAGAGAGAGAGAGAGAGAGAGAGAGAGAGAGAGAGAGAGAGAGAGAGAGAGAGTAGCCCTTCTACCGCTGTAATGATGACTAAATTGGCATGTTACAATAGTTTAATGGATACCATGCCCTTTCCCTGGATTACTGTCTCCTGCCTGATATGGATTCTCTTCACACATTCTCATTTCAAATATTAAACCTGCACTCCCTCCATCCCAATTTCATTGCCTAACGAAAACATACCAGTATATTACATCATCCAAAGAAACAAAATCATGTCAACTACAAGGTACTTATGCATGAGTTCTTTAGTCATGGTTTCACAAAACATTACATTATAATCTCCCAACAAACATAACCACAACATGGTTTCACAAAACATCACATTACAATCTCTCAACAAACATAATCACAGAAACAAGTATATTACATCAACTCAAGAAACAAAATCGTGTCGACTACAAGGTACTTACACATCACTTGTCCTGTCATGGTTTCGCAAAACATTACATTACAGTCTCTCAACAAACAAAATAACAGAAACAAGTATAGTACATCATCTCAAGAAACATAATCATGTCAACTACAATGTATTTATGCATCACTAGTCCAGTGATGGTTTCACAAAACATTACATTACAATGTCCCAACAAACATAATAACTGAAACAAGTACGGCACGCCATCTTAAGAAACATAATCATGTCAACTACAATGTACTTATGTCTTATTACAACAACGATGGTTTCAGTGAGGACATGTCTGAAAATCTCAACAGCTCGCATAGCATTATATCACAATATCTCGACAAACATAATCACAGAAGCACGCTCTAAATGCAACAGCAGTCAATATTACAAATACAGGCAGGGGAACCCCGCGGTCCATATGACAAGCCCAGGGTAGCAGCTCTCATCAGATCTCATCAATGTCGACCACCTCATTCTGTTCAGCCATTACAGGGGCATCTACATCCACTATAACTTGTTCAACAACATCAAAAATGGTACCAAAGAAGAACACCTTCCTGGTTCGCTTCTTTTGCCGCATAATCTGCATAAGATCTTTAGTATCCAAAACATCTATGAATTGCTACTTCTTATGATGCCACCACCGGATTTTTGCCATCTGCTTAGGGCCAATACTGATTTCCTTACCGATCATCTCTCTCATTTCATCAAGAGTTATGTTTTTGGAATCGACAGTGATCTCCACAGTACATGATGAAACTGGCTTATTAACTCCCTCATCAAGTTTTGCCATGTATGAATCCACCTCTATGTGTATACTGAACTTATCTAGATCAACATATATTGGTCCGTATTCTCGAGGAGCAGAAGCTCTGGAAGCAAGATCTCTAGCATCTGCATACATATCATCAATCATCGCTTCAACTTTTACCTTACGATCAGCTGCACAACACTCCCAAACCATCTGAAGCTCATGGGAGTGCTCAATTTGCTGATAGGTATCATTCATGTTGTGCCACACAAATTTTGTCCTCTATCTAGAACCCTAGGGAATTCTAGCGGCAAGCATATCTACCAGCTGTGAAACAGACACAACCTCTTTGCAATTCACAAGTAGATACACACCTTGCCTGAACACAACCCTCTCGCAACCAAAATCAAGCTTTGTAGTGTACTGCCGAACATGAACTGTGAACTCATATAGGTCCCTTGTATCAAAGTTGTGCCTAATTTGATTAAAAAGGGGAACATTTCAGTTCATTCGATTCTATCATGCCGTAACTAATCTACTTGCAAGATAAGGCACAAATAAGAAAAATTCACCTCTCGCTCTTCTCCCGGGTTTTTTTCTTCAAGATCTGAGTGCTGCATCCGCCCACCGGAGCCGAACAATCCGCTGCCGGCCTTGATTTTCTCTTCAACCCACTGCTCGTAGGTACCTTGGGAGCAGAATCCTTGCTGGCCTCCTTGCTAACCAGGGCTGAAGACCTCGCCGCAGCTACGTGTTGAGCCCCAGACTTGGGCCCCGACGGACCCTTTTCAGTCGGCGACGTAGCTACAACCTTCGCCTTGCAAGACATGCTGGGCCGCCGCCGCCGGATTCAGTGTCGGGGGAGGGAGAAAAAAGGTCCTCCGCCACCGGCAGATTTAGGGCCGGGGAAGGGAAGAAAATGGACCGTCGCTGCCGCCGTAGCAAGATTCAGTGTCGAGAGTTAGGAAAGTACAGTAATGGATTTGCCCCTACGACACGTGCAGGGTGGCTAAGAAGAGTGATCGGCAAAGGAGGGGCACAGCAGGAACTAGTGTACCGGAATATCCTGACTTAACGAGCGCGATTTGAAAATATTTGGTTTGGCCATCATTCACTCGAAAGAACCCTCTCAGCAATTGGCGCCCCAACTTTTCAAATCGCGGTGATAAAAATCAACTTGGGTACCGCGTTGCCTGGCCACCCCAACTTTCGGGCCGCAAAATGATATTCTCCCCATCATGCTCCTCGACTCGGCCAGGACATGGCTCAACAGCCTCCCCGACAATAGCATCAAAGCTTGGATTGATTTCGAGCAGGCGTTCGTCCGCAACTTCACCGACACCTACAAGCGCCCGGGTCGACCCGGCGAGCTTGCCCTTTTGCGTGCAGGGTCCGGACGAATCTGATCGCTCCTACATCACAAGGTGGACGAGCATGCACAACTCCTGCGAGGGGCTACACGAGCACCAGGCTGTCGACTTCTTCGTCAACGGCTGCAGAGCCGGCACTATGCTCAAGCACAAGATTCGCCGGGTGGAGCCTACCACCATGGCGCAAACCATGGCCATCACGGACAAGTACGCCACCACCGACACAGCAATGAAAAGATCCGTCCGGGTGGATGACCAAGGCCAAATCATCGTCGACATCGCTGTGGATCGGCGCCAGCTGGAGGGAAATGGCCATAGCTCTAGGAGGCATGACAACCACCACGGCTAGAGAAAGGACAACCATTCGGATAACGAATATGGTTCCAAGCAGGTGGCGGCAGTGCAGGAGGATCCAGCTGCAGGCAGAAGCCAGAGACAAGCCTGATAACCGGCCTCCAAGGCCCAAGTACACCATCGAGTCAATGCTTGATGGGTCATGCAAGTTCCATAGCGGAGGCAATAAACCGGCTACACATACCACACGCTAGTGCACCTAGACGAAGAAGATGGCGGAGATTTCTAGTGTGCTGGCTATGCATGCACCACCGCCCCCAGCTGGTGGACCGCCAGGTGACCGCAATAACCAACGTTGGAGGGAGAATGACGATGACAACTATCCTCGCCAGGTGGGAAACTACCACATCCTCACGACGGAGACGGAGACCAAGCATGGCAAGAGACGCCGCGAGGAGGAGGTGAACACGATAGTTCCTCCCGTCCCCCAGTACCTTAACTGGTCGGAGCAAGAAATTGCATGAGCCAAAGTTCCATGATGAACACCAAAGCTGGAGGCTAGTCGCTTCCCAGGCGGCAGAAGAGCGGGTTAAGGAGCTTCGACCTGGCTGTATCCTCCAGCCGGCTCGAACCTCGGGGACTAAACCCTGTGGGTGCGCTCGCACGCCCCCACATAGAAACCTGCAACAGACAACAACATAAAGGAGCTTCGACTCGGTTGTATCCTCCAGCCGGCCCGAACCTTGGGGACTACACCCTGTGGGTGCGCTAACTCGCCCCCCACATAGAAACAAGCATACGAAAAGTGCAAAACAGAAAGTGCAGATACAAAGCATGAGGAAATATCCAAAGGGAGGCGATGCTCCCACCAGAATTCAGTACAGAACAAAGCAGTTGTTCGCCAACGCAAAATAACAAGTTCTTCACCAACAAATACTCCCGGCATACCAGGGATCAAGCTTGCTAACTGGCAGAAGGGCCGGAGGCATCGGCTGGGGCTTGGCTGATGGAGGCAATGCCGGTCGAGGCAGTCTCTAGCGTAGCCGAGGCTTTTGTGCGTGCCACATCCGGACTGAAGTGATACGGCTCCGTGCCAACCGGGTCACTGAAATCCCGATCCAGCTGGACGAAGCTCCCAATCTTCATGCCACAAGAGCGGATATCAGGAACCGCGGCGTGGAGCTGCTCGTAGCTGGTCCCTTGGCGAAATCTGCAAGAGAGGCTCTACAGATCCACATCCGGGTACCAGGACTTCAGCAAGGCCAGCACCATCTCTATGTCGCTGCGTGCCGCCCACTCCCGGGCCACGTCCACGAAGTCAGGGGCGCCCGAGATCTTCTCTGCCAGAGCGCCCATGGTGGCCGGCTGGTCGGTGTCAGGCCAGACATAGTCGTAGACCTCGAGGGCTGCAGTGCGCAGCCGCTTCGCCTCCTCGCTGACAACCGCCACTAACTCCTCTTGGTGGAGGTCGTGCCCGGTGTCCGCTGCGGGGCTACGTGCCAGCGCCTGGTCAGTTGCCTCAGGATAATGAGCTACACCCGGGAAAAGAGATAACGATCAACGTTGGCTACGGAAGACAAATGGCAACGCTGGTCTGGTTTGAGGATACTTACTGACGACCATCTTAGTGATCTGGCAAAGCTCCCCCAACAACGTCATCTCCTTGGCCAGGGAGGCCTTGAGAGCATCCACCTGAGTGGTGTGGAGCTTCTCCAGGTTCTTCAACGCCTCGGTCCGGATGTCCGCCACCTTCTTGGCTTGGCCGGCCTTGATCTCCATCTACTGCTGATGCGTGATGGCCCAAAATATATCGAGCTCATTGGGGAACCCCAAGAGGAAGGTATGATGAGCACAACAGCAAGATTTCCCTCAGTATGAAACCAAGGTTATCAATCCAGTAGGAGCAAGGAAACACCCCAAAGGTGTTGCTAGATGAGCCTTGGCAGGGCGCACTACCGGTGGTAGTAGCAACGTGGAGACCTGCACAACACAACCATAGAACTTTGTCCCCAACTTGCGATGAGGTTGCCAATCTCACCGGTTTTGCTGGAAACAAAGGATTAAACGTATCGAATGGAAGGAAATAATAGTTTGCACAAAGTAAACACAAAGCAGTAAACAGTTGATTGTAGATTAAATGTATAAGAAAGGACCGAGATCCATAGTTCACTAGAGGTGGCTCTCCTTAAGATAAATAACATGCTGGGTGAACAAATTACAACGGGGAAATTGACAAATATCGAGAAAGCATACAAGCATATACTAATCATCTTGACTCCTTTGAGACTTGATTGGGCATTACAACATTATACATAGACCGCCATCCAACTGCATCTATGACTAATAATCCACCTTCAGGTTATCATCCGAACCCCCTCCAGTATTAAGTGGAAAGCAACAGATAATTGCATTATGAATTGCGTGTAATGTAAACAATACGATTGTTCTATGAACAAAGGATTGTTGTTTTCTCCCTTGTAGCAATAGCACATCTAGTACCTTAGATATTTTTGTCACTTCCCATATTACCAGAGGCAGAACCCACTATCGAGCATAAATACTAACTCTTGGAGTTGCTAGCATCTACTTGGCCAAGATATCTACTAACAATGGAAAGCATGCAAGATCACAAATAACAAAGATATGATAGAATCAATAATCAATCTGAAATAGCATCTCAATATCCATAGGATCCCCACAAACACAACATGCAGAATTACAAATAGATGATCTTGATCATGAACGGAGCTCACAAGATCTAGAGATGATAGCACAAAGGAGGAGAACCAGCCATCTAGCTACTACATGGACTCGTAGTCCAGAGATAAACTACTCACACATCACACTGGAGGCTTGCATGATGATGAAGAAGGCCTCTAGGGTGAATTCCCCTCTCCGGCAGGGTGCCGGGAAGAGCTTCAGATCCCTCCCGATCTAGGGATGGAGATGACAGCGGTTACAGACTCTTCCATTGATTTTTGATCGGTTACTTAGGGTTTCCGTATCAGAGGCAATATATAGGCAGAAGGAGAGGCCGAGGGGGTGCCTGGTGCGGCCAGACCGCGTCTCGTATTCTAGCTCCAGGTGTCCCTCGGTAAAATAATGACTTTGGCTTTTGTCCCGTCCAATTCTGAGAATATTCATTTTCTGACTTTCCTGGAACCAAAAACAGCAGAAAACAGGCAGCTGGCACTGTGGCTCTTGTTAATAGGTTTGTCCAAGAAATCATATGAAAAGTACTCCAAAGTGTGGACAAAACACAAGAAAGTAGATAAAACCAAGCATGGAACATCAAAAATTATAGATACATTTGCAATGTATCCACATCCCCAAGCTTAACTCCTGCTCGTCATCGAGTAGGTAAGTGATAAAAAGAAAGAATAATTTTTGAGGTGACATGCACCATATAAACTTGATCAAAGTATTTGTAAAACATTCAAAGCTAGGATCATAGTACTTCAATCATAACATGAAAGACAAAGTTCTAGCAATAAGACAAAGAAACTATGTTGCAACATGAAAAGGCACAAACAAAAGATTCATGAATAACAATGCTTTGCAATACGTTTGTTTGTTTCACATGAAGAAAACATAGCATAGTAGCATTCAGCTTGTCCCTCATAGAGTAGAAAACATAAATGTATAGGACACCTTCAAAGTTTATAAGAGTGACTAGATATAAATAGTTTAAAACAAGCAATATCAAGGTATGCATCAATCAACAAGTTTTGGGACCATGCACATAGAACTAAGAATGGCCACTATGCTCTCAAACTAGGTGCATAAAGGTAGAAGGTGGAGACTCAATATATATAGTGGAAGAAGGGCCTTCATAGAAGGAAGTAGGGATTCAAGTCTCATAAAGAGCTTCCAAAAATTATGGTACTTATTAGCTTCTGCTCTCATTGCACCTATCATAAGCATCTTGAAGTGATTAAGGTTAAAGTGAACAAACTATGGTGTACATGCTTGACGAAGTATAAGTTGGAAATCTCATGTCCCTTCAATACGAGGGCCGCTCCTCATGCTACTCAAGTTTAGTCACCGGTAAGTTCTTGTCATCGTAAGTACATGTGTATCATAGAGAACCGCCAATGGGGTACCCCTTGCCCGATGATACGGAAGAATCCCCATATCAAAATGACAAGGCAAGCAGACAACAAGCATCTCAGCAATCTTCTTATTTACCATGGGAATATGGTGCTTTTTTCTCTCTTTCCTCTTTTCATAATCTTTTTTTCTTTTCTCTTTTTTCTCAATATATGACTCTTTTTTTATAAGAAGAATGCTTCATAGACAGCTCATTATGGTTACGCTGCAGGTTTCCACCATGTCAGCATGGATTAGACCAGCGGCCCAGGCGTTTCTCTAACACATATACATAAGTCCATGGACTTACAAGCTCCCCTTTCATTTCCACCGACGACATCCATAGACAAAAGAGCATGATATCAACTAGGTACAAAGTACCAGTGCAATGTTGAAAGCGTTTCCCATGACAGCATGGTTCTGCTAATCCCCAACAAATAAGTGCAAGCATATACAACATAGATGACACAATGGTTCAAGTTTATTAAGGGCAAGAAAAGTAAAGTGTGCAATCAAGTTCGTTAGAGCTTTAATCACTAGTTTTCTCATAACAAGTTTAATTTGGAAGGTAAACAAAAACATGAATATACTTGGAATAGCATACGCTAGTAGGTAGGTATGGTGGACTCTTTGGAATAAATTGGTTTAAGGAGTTGGATGCAAGAGTGGAACTCATACTTGGTTGTGGAGGGTAGCAAAAGACTGGGAGAAACAAACTAAGAGAGCAATAATGGCCATAATCAGGCAGAGCGACAAAACATCATTGATCAAAGCATAAAGTGATACTATAAGTTGAACACTAAAGGATCATAAAGGCTTATGGTGACTTGGGATAGTCATAACATGGTGTGAGCATGCGCCAAGTCAACCCAGACAAAGCATCAAAGGAGAATACCACAATACTATGCTTTAATATACTAAAACAACGCATGATTCATCCAAGGCACATTAAGCAATGTCAATTGTTTATAACAAGTCATGCTACAGCAAATAATACTAAGTATAAATCCAAAACAATATCAAGCATGGCATGACAAAGCATAGTCCACAGTCAAAAACAAGCTCTCTTTAACACTTAAGCATGAACTTTCCTACTCTTTTCCAAACCAAACCAAACTATTTGAAAACCAATGTATGAAAGAGGGGGTCCACCAATTTATTCAGCAAACTAAGCAAACAAAGAAAACGAAAAACCAAAACGAAAATGAAAAAGAAGGCGCTCCAAGAACAACATAACTGTGCATGAAACAATAAAAATGAAGCGTTTGGAAGAAACCTGGGATTTTTATTGATGAAGAGGGGGATGCCTTGGGCATACCCAAGCTTTGACGCTTGTACTTCATGGATATTTCTTGGGGTGACATTCGTGGCATCCCCAAGCTTGAGCTTTAGTCCATCCTTCATCTCATTACTCATTCCTTTCATACACCTGGAATTTTTCCTTCATACAAAACTTCACACAATCTTTATTAGCAACATTAGTGCACTCAAGATAATAGGTCTTTAGGGTTCAGTTCCAACACCAGTAAAACTTCCATTAAAACACTAGCTACTTTATCACTTCCCTCAAAATGCTCAATTTCCCAAAAGAACTCAAAAAGGAACCAACAAGAAGCAAATGCAGAAAATGGCAGAAATCTGTCAAAACAGGCCAGCAGGTAAAGACGATTTTTTTCAAAGACCTTATGTTGCTCAAATCACAAAGTGTTGAACTAATGAAAGTTAGATAACAACCTGGGGCAGAAGCACAAACATTCACGCCTCAAAAGGACGTACAGAGATTTTACACGAATTTTTACGGTGAAGCATAGAAATCTGTTTCGGGACAGCAACTTTCCCAATCATTACTTCTCTCTCATTAGAGGTTACTCTTGGGACAAAAAGCAAATAAAAAGGATAAAGAGCGGTTATTACTGAAGTAATAACTTCCAAGACTCATCTAAAACTTTTGGGTTATCTCCCAATAAGTACTTTTCTTTAACGCCTTTAAGTTAGGCATGATAGTTTGAGAAGATGCTCACATAAGAAATATGAATTGAAGTAAAAGAGAGCATCAAGAAGCAAATTCAAAACACATTTAAGTCTAACCCACTTCCTATGCATAGGAATCTTGTATGCAAATAAATTTACAAAGAACAAAGTGACAGGCATAGGAAGATAAAACAAGAGTAACTTCAAAACTTTCAGCACATAGAGAGGTGTTTCAATACCATGAAAACTTCTACAACCATATTTTCCTCTCTCATAATAATTTTTCAGTAGCCTCATGAATAAACTCAACAATATAACTATCACATAAAACATGCTTTTCATGATCTACAAACACTAAAGCTTTATTATAAACATTTTTAAAAGAATCCTCAGGAACATGACATTCGTCCTCCTTTGGTAAGTATGGGGGACAATCAAATAATGTAAGGGGTAAAGAGTTACTCTCATTAGAAGGTAGAGATGGGTAGATCCATTCTTCCTCCTCTTGATCATCACTCTCCTCCTCTTTTTCATCCAATGAGCTTTCAGTTTCAGCAATTTCTTCTTCCATAGGCTCCTGCAAGGCATTAGTCTCTTCCATTGGTGGAGAGCATCTATTAAGATATTCAAGAATATAGCCATTTTCTTCCTTGTAATTATCAAAGAAAAAATTAAGTATATCATAAACCTCATATTTATAAGGTGTATCATCAATATTTTAAAGCAAATAAGCTAGTTCGAATGCACCCTTCCAAGCAATAAATTCTTCAATTGGTTCCACATCATAAAATTCATAATTTACCTTAACATAAGAAGATATGGTAACATCATCGTTATACTCACATTGAAAAGGAAGGTGTTTATACCTCTTATGGCAACAAGATCTATCAAAGAAATAAGTAACATTATAAGTAGAGCACACGTTTCTAGAAATGGTATACAATTTATCAATTTGTTCCCATAAGTGTTCCCCTTTTTGTGACAAGCGGTGTTCCTTATAATAATATTTTTGTTCTTCCGTGAACCCACCTTGCCAATTAGATCCAGTTTCAAAGAAACCAACCATTGATAGAAAGCATGATAAAGCAAGACAATAACAGACCAACGAAAATAACATCTATAGTAGGAACTAATTTTTTTTGTATTTTTGATAAAGAAACAAGCAAACAAAGCGAAAGTAAACTAAGCAAAACAAAAATAACAAAGTAAAGAGATTGGTTATGAGGGACTCCCCTTGTGAAGATGTCCTTGACTCCCCGGCAACGACGCCAGAAAATATGCTTGATCGCCCAAAATATATGGAGCTCGTTGGGGAACCCTAAGAGGAAGGTATGATGAGCACAACAGCAAGTTTTCCCTCAGTATGAAACCAAGGTTATCAATCCAGTAGGAGCAAGGAAACACCCCAAAGGTGTTGCTACCTGAGCCTTGGCAGGGCGCACTACCAGTGCTAGTAGCAACGTGGAGACCTGCATAACACAAGCACAGAACTTTGTCCCCAACTTGCGATGAGGTTGTCAATCTCACCAGTTTTGCTGAAAACAAAGGATTAAACATATCGAATGGAAGGAAGTAATAGTTTGCAGAAAGTAAATACAAAGCAGTAAATAGTTGATTGTAGATTGAATGTAAAAGAAAGGACCGGGGTCCATAGTTCACTACAGGTGACTCTCCTTAAGATAGATAACATGCTGGGTGAACAAATTACAGCAGGGCAATTGACAAACATCGAGAAAGCATATAAGCATATACTAATCATCTTGACTCCTTTGAGACTTGATTGGGAATTACAAAATTATACATAGACCGCCATCCAACTGCATCTATGACTAATAATCCACCTTCAAGTTATCATCTGAACCCCCTCCAGTATTAAGTTGTAAGCAACAGATAATTACATTACGAATTGCGTGTGATGTAAACAATACGATTGTTCTATGAACAAAGGATTGTTGTTTTCTCCCTAGTATCAACAGCACATCTAGTACCTTAGAGATTTCTGTCACTTCCCCAGATTACCAAAGGCATGAACCCACTATCGAGCATAAATATTAACTCTTGGAGTTGCTAGCATCTACTTGGCCAAGATAGCTACCAACAACGGAAAGCATACAAGATCACAAATAACAAAGACATGATAGAATCAATAATCAATCTGAAATAGCATCTCAATATCCATCGGATCCCCACAAACACAACATGCAGAATTACAAATAGATGATCTTGATCATGAATGGAGCTCACAATATCTAGACATGATAGCACAAAGGAGGAGAACCAGCCATCTAGCTACTACATGGACCCGTAGTCCAGAGATGAACTACTCACGCATCACACCGGAGGCTTGCATGATGATGAAGAAGGCCTCTACGGTGAATTCCCCTCTCCGGCAGGGTGCCGGGAAGAGCTTCAGATCCCTCCCGATCTAGGGATGGAGATGACGGAGGCTATAGACTCTTTCGTGGATTTTTGATCGGGTACTTAGGGTTTCCGTATTAGAGGCAATATATAGTCAGAAGGAGAGGCCGAGGAGGTGCCTAGGGCGGCCAGACCACCCCTGGCGCGGGTCAGGCATGGCCGCACGGCCGGGTGGTGTGGCTGGGCCCTAGACCCTCTCCGTCTCGTATTCTGGCTCCAGGTGTCCCTCGGTAAAATAATGACTTTGGCTTTTGTCCTGTCCAATTCCGAGAATATTCATTTTCTAACTTTCCTGGAACCAAAAACAACAGAAAACAGGCAGCTGGCACTGTGGCTCTTATTAATAGGTTAGTCCAAGAAATCATATAAAAAGTACTCCAAAGTGTGGACAAAACACAAGAAAGTAGATAAAACCAAGCATGGAACATCAAAAATTATAGATACATTTGCAATGTATCAATGTGTAGCCAGCTGAGCGATCTGGTCCTGGCGAGCTTTGTTGGAATCCTCCAACCGGGAAACCTCCCCCCTTCAACCTGGCCACCTCCCGGTCACGGTCCGCCAACAGAACTGCAGGAGGGTACTGAATGGTCAACAAGAAGCGTGAGAAGTTGTGCAATCGGGAGGATACTGCAGAGTAAGCAATCTTACAGCCCAGATCCTGCAAAGCCTTGGCGGCATCAGCAAGAGCCCTCTGCATGAGAGAAGGAAGTAAGAACTAAAGGAACCAGCTGAAGAGAAAGACAGCGAAAGTGGCAAAGGGATACATACCTCGAACGAGGCCCCTAATGCTTTGGCCTGGCCAAGCCCCTGCTCCAGCACCTCAACCAGATGGCGGGCCTGACCGACAGCCAGGGGCGCCGCCTCCGAAAGTTGCGCCAAGGCGGGATCCAGTGGCGGTGCGTCTCGAGCTGGCGTCCAACCGATGACTTGGAGGTCATCATCGCTGCCCACGCCCATGGATGGCCCACCCGCCGGCTAGGCGGAGACCTCTGGCGGTGGCACCTCCACCGGCTCCTCCACCCAGTAGGCATTAGAGCCAACCCCTGCCATCAGGTTAAGGGGAGGTGCGGTTGCACCGTGCACCCAAGCAGGAGCGCTTCAGCGAGCCGGGAGACGGCGCTGGCCCGGTGCAGTGTCAGGGGCGCAGCCGGCGGCACCAGCTCCGCCGTGTCCATCTTGGCCCCTGCAGGTGCGGCCTCAGAGGTCACAGTCGGTGCGCCGAAGTCTCGAGCCCCGGTAGGCGGAGGGGCGAACGCGGTGGCGATGGTCGTGGAGCCGGGAAAGGCCATCGCCTCACTATAGGAAAGGCATGGGTGCAAAAAGAAAACGCAATCCCACCACTACAAACAAGGGGTACAGGAGCATGTACCTGGCGACGCTCGGCATGACGGCTACGGCTCTGGGGCGGCGTCTTTTCTTGGCGCCACCTCCAGCCGATGTGGCGCTTGTCGAGGCGGCACGCTTCCCCATGGCCCTGGGCGCGGCGACTTCAACCGGATCCACATCCTCGCCATGCACTGCTGCTCCAACACGCAAGTGAAATATCAAGTTCACGGCTAAACCCGGTGGAAGCAAGGCAGGTAAGGACAGGGAAAATTTTCTCACCAAGTGGGAACTTGCAGCCCTCGTCAGCCCGGGTGGGGAACCGCTCCGGCTCCGTCTACGGATACTTCGCGGGCTTGTAGTTCGTAGAGAAGAGGGGGAGTTCACCGTCCCCCATCCCGTCCTTCGCTAGCTGCGCCGTAAAAAGCTACTCAACAAGGGAAGATAAGAGGCACGAAAAAAATCCCTCAGTAAAAATTCACCCGGAAAAGGGGAGGAAAGGCCTACCTTCGGCGGAAGCCGGTCGTGGTGGTACGGCAGGCAGGAGAACTCCCAGTCCTCCGCCAGCGCCTCCTTCGAGATGGTGGCGAGCCACTCACGGAGGGCCGCATACGGCACATCTAGCCAGGAGACCCGGGTGGGATCCAGATGGCCGGAGAGGTGGAACATCTTGTGCGACCGCTGTTGCAGCGGGAGCACACGACTCGCCATCCAGGACAGCACAATGTCCCGGGCGGTGAGCCGCTCCTTCTCCACCAGCACCGCTAGTCGGGCGGCCATCCAGTCGATGTCTCCCTGGGCGCCCAAGTGCTGGACGCTCTAGGCCTTCTGCATGGAGGGGATGTTCGAGAAGATTGGAATTTTGATCCAATCTACCTCGGTGGCATTGCGCACGTAGAAGTACGAGCGTTTCCACAGCTTGACGGTGTCCGGGAGCTCTAGCTGTGGTATCACCGTCGATGGCCGCGGGTAGATGGCGCAGCAGCCCGTCTCCGTCAGCGGCCCTCCCTTCCCTACCACTTGAACCTTGAAGTAGAAGAACTTCAAGAAGTTTGCCGCGTCGGGGAAAACTCCGAGATAGGCCTCGCAGCAGGCCGCGTGATGCGCCAACATCGCCACCGTATTGGCCCCAAGATGATGGAGCTAGAGGTCGAAGGATTCGAGCTGCTCCAGGACGAATCTGCTCAGCGGCAGCCCGGGGCCACAAGCAAAGTGGGCGAGGAAGACGATGGCCTTGCCGGGCTGAGGGTTGGGCACCCGCTCGTCCTCCGGCACGAGGTGGTGCTTCACCAAGCATTCCGGTGGTAGGAACTTCCCCCGCCGGTACTTCCGCACCAGCTCCTCGGTGACATAGGAGCCGCACCACACCGGTGCTCTCCGGCAACATGTTGTTGGGGAAGGTGGCCGTGTTGGAAGCGCGCAGTCCCATCGTCGCGGTGGAAGAAGACTGATGCCAGCGACCAAGAGGCGGTGGCACAAGCAAGCACAAGAAGGATAGAGCGCAAAGGAGAGCAGAGGCAGCGGGCGCAAGAAGATGAAGTGAGGAAGCCCGCTCCCTTGCATCCCTATTTATCGGGGCAGAAGAAATGCGGCGGCTGCCATCCCTCCCCGCCACGTGGCAGGCAACCACCCCACTTCCACACGACGGTTTGGGGCGGTTCACGTGCGTCCACGCAACATACACAGAAGATCCCGCAGGAGTTACTGTGGGAGGTAAAACGCGCCCACAATCCCCAAGAAACCGCAATGATGAAGACGTGTGTGCAGTTACCAAAAACTAGCGCGATAGAGCAAGAGGTCAAACTGATGCGACACGCACCAGAAGTGGCAGGTGTGGCTAACACGAGCAATGAAGACAGCAAACTGGCGATCCCTCTCCCGGCCGGGTGTGGCAGCAGGTCCATGAGATCACCGCTCACACCCTGTGGGTGGGGCCATCGGCTCCATAGCCGGTATACCCCAGCCGGGAAACGACGAAGAATCTCAAGCGGGTACAAGACAAAAACTACAAGACAAAAGCAAATGACGAAGTCTCTGCATCACCAATCATTTCAAACTCGACCAATGGACACATGAAGGGATATGTTTGTAACAGTTCCCGTCCAGATGGAAGCATAGCAAACGGCTTCCTGGCCAAAGAGCGCATCTCTTTCTGCTCGAACTTTCTACAAATCGAGACCCCTATTTGTGTGCCATTCAACAAACACATTGGGAGGCTCGCTGGATGGGGTCACCACGAGGGTCAGCGTGCAAAGCATGTCGAGTTCGAGGAGCGAACCAAGGACTTTGAAAGAGCAAACCTAGCCACGCTACAACACATATATACATGAGCACAAAGAATTTATCAAAAATAAGTATCTTGACCGCGCAGGTGAGAACGAAGGAAGATGTAATCAAAGAGCACAACTCCGGTTTCACGCAGTGGTTTAGGAAGAAGGTTATTGATAGTCCACCATAGGGCAAGTCTTTGGAGGATGATAAACTCATATTCTCCTTGTCACAGGGCGCCGCGCACTACCTGATGACTTAACAGGCATACGATATCAACGGATACACGCTCTACACCGAGGAAAAGGACAACTACTACGATTAGCAGAACTCAGGGGTAACGGGGATATTCTACACTGACAATGTCCCAGAAAGATACTACGAAAGGATCGTGGAGATATGGGAGCTCGACTATGTTACGGAGAAGGTTCCGATGTTCCATGTTAGGTGGGCCAAGAGCATCAAAAAAGAAGACTGGTATTTCACCACCATGGTTATACCTCCAAAGTAAAAGACCACCGGCGTGAACGTACCTGCGAGAAATGAGCCATGGATTTTGGCTAGTAAAGCCGACCAATGCTTCTACATTACCGACCCGTCAAAGCCTAGCTGGGTTTTCGTCAGGAGAGGCAAAAGGAACATCATCGGAATGGACAGAGTCACCAACGAGCAAGACTTGGACCAGTACGGCGACCCGAAGATGGAAGACGGATAAGGTGACCAAGCACCATACACCACAAGGCTACCTAAGAAAGGACTCCCGTTCAAGAGAAAAAGTGAAAACATGCCGAACCTAACCTATTCAACCGCGACAAAGAAGGGCAAGAAGATACTTGTCAACAAGAAACGCTAACTAGCTCCGACGAAAGCACGACGTGTCGCGTGCGTATATGTGGCATGATTATGTATCGATACATTCTTAATTATTCTTTCGTATGCTAATTGGATGGAATATTATGGAATATTATGTATCGAAACATTCTTAATTATCACTTCTATTGTTTTGACCAGGATATTCAAAATATTTACACTATTTTTTATAGTTTATATTAATTTTAGACTATTTTTTATAGTTCACTTTAATTTTGGACTATTTTTGAAAGTCCGTATTAATTTTAGACTATTTTTTATAATTCATATTTGTTTTTTAAGTTCCAAAAAAGGTGGCCAGGATTTGAACCTAGGTGGCCAAGGGACTAGGTGTCTAGCCACTAAGCTAGCAATAGTTTTGTGATAAACATAGCCTGTATATCTTATTTGACTAGGGCCTCTAACGTTCTACAAGACGCATCTTAACGATATGCGACTCGCATCACATAATACTGGAGGCACGTCCTTTCAAAATGCGACTCGCGTAAGTTTGCCCTAATTTGATCGACCCAGGCCCGTCCCACCGCTAGCACACATTCTTCTCATTCCCCTTTCTTCTCTGCATCATCGAACCCTCCTCTGCCGCCAGCACACACCGGCTGTTGTCGAGCTCCTACCGCAACCGCATGCCGTTGAGTCCACACGACATCGAGTCCGCAGGTGAGCCGCCCCTACCCCCTCCCCCTTTCCCATTTCCTCTCTCCTCTTTCCCCATCTAATCGAGGAGCTCGTTGCCGTCGTGGCTTGCGCTGACCCTTCTCTGCCTCCAGCGCCCGCAAGCTCCCGCCCGCCCGCCATGCCGCTTCTCTGCATCGAAGAAAGAGGTCAACATGTCGCTTCTATGTATCGAAGAAGAAGGAAGTCGCCATGCCTCTTCTCTGCTTGTCATCGCTTGTTGTCGTCCTCTTCACAAAGGAGGAGTCGCCCGTGAAGGAGAAGGAGGAGGAGCTGACCCTTCCCGCAAGCTCCCGCCCGCCCACCCACCCGCCGCTTCTCTACATCGAAGAAGGAGGAGCCAGGAGCCAGGAGCAAGGTCTCGCCTCCATCGCCCTTGGAAGGCGCCGTCGAATTGAAGGTCTTGCCTCCCCTGGTCTTCTTCCTCTACTTCTACTAAGAATTGAAGGTAATGTTTTGTTGCTCGATTGATTCTGTCTGCAAGAATCGCCGGTTTTACAACTCTTTTGGAGTTTCCACCAGTTCTACCACTTAATTCATTGCACGTTCCACCAGTTTTTCATTAATCCATTGCTTAACTAACTCAATTAGTCCACCTATCCTCTTATACATCATTGTTTACTTAAACATGCTACATTATCACAGGCCCAACTTGTCTACAAATTTTATCTAGAGTTCGGTGGGTATGGTTTTTTGGCAGCACACTTTCAGAACTGTTGGATCAAAATTAAGTTCAATCACAACATGGAAAGCATAACAAAATCATAATGTTTGGCATAAAATTATTTTCTTAATATTTATTTACTCAGACACAACTAATTGTTTTGCAAAAATTAAACAGACAATACAAATCCAAGTAAGCACCGCCGTTTCATATAAAATAGATCAATTTCAGCATAGAGTGCAGACACCAAAATAGCTTTTGGAAGGATAATTATTTTCTACAAGTTTTATATGCTTTATATTTCTTCTTGCAAAAGTTTAAAGCACTGATGTCTGATATGTAGCATCCAATCCTCATTTTTGTTGCCAATTGAGCTAGGAAGTGTATTAGTGAAAAGCTAGTGGAATGTGCAACAGATTATACACAACAGTTTAGACCGTAGAAGGGGTGAAAACTGCAAAAACATTGTATATTCAGCTGACTACTAATTGTACTAATCCTTGTAAAAGCTTGTAGTAAAGGTGGTAGATAGTTCAATTCCCTCAACTGACTACTAATACATTTTTTTCCAAAAAAGTGACTAGTAATACATTTGCGTGGTTTGCCCAAACTAGTCCAAGAATGTTTGTATAGACAGATTATCTGAGCTAATGCACAGATGGAACCAAACAATGAGTGTTCTTTCTTGCTATGGATTGTTGAACTAAACGAACATAAAAGAAAGAATAAAAACAAACAATAAGTTTTCTTGCTTGCTTTGTTTCTTTTACACGGTGTGAATCTTTGTTTCTTCCATAGGGATCTATCTATCCTATCAAAGCTTAACAATATATGTGTGGTTTTCCAAAACTAGTCCAAGAGTGTTGTAAACTCCAACATAATGGATAGCTACACCCCGCAAGGCCCTTGCAGATGGGTTTCGTTGCAAGCATTTGATTGCTTCATCCTCTGCTTAGAGTGGGCAAGCCATTGAAGCTACTCTAGGTATAATGCCTGGAAGTTATATACTTAGACCATGCCTGGAAGTTAATTTATCTTAAGCTTATCATAAGTCTAGACAGAGACATATTTATGGTGTTGTCAGTAATGTCATGTGAATTCAATGCCTATTATGATTCAGTTTTACATATAGAAACATATTGCATTTTTTCTACTATTCAATATTGTCAAAATGATTGCACTTTTTTACATTACAATTATGTTAACAATCTCAAATTTAGGAAACATATTGCATTTATGCGCTACATTGATCTCCAAGTAACATATTCTAACAATCGGATGTAATTTATTTCAAAACATTTAGCACTCTTGCTCGATTTCATTCATAACTTTCACATATATACACAGCTTCTGAACCTTACATACAACCATCCATGTAGGCTTACATACCAGCGGGTTTACTTGATAGCAGCACTAGATTCTTATTATCATCAAGGAGCACTAGCAGCTAACTAAAAGCAACAAAGCAGTAGCAGCTTCCTAACAACCATGAGTCCTTCACAACCAAAAGACCAAAAATAAACTTAGCAGCTACCAGCAGCACTACCTTCACTACATGGCCTCCATCATTTGTTACCATAATACATAGCAGCTGCTAAGATAATCTGTAGAAGCAGGGGAAAGCTTCTTTTTGGTTGAGTGGGTGCTAAAGTGTAGGGTTTGTTCTTGGGTGTGTGCCTTGCTAGCTTTGTTTCTAGTTGTAAACTGATAAGAACAGATCTTTGCTTGCTTAAACCCTGCCAATGATGCAAAATCTATCTTGTTTTGGCACATAGTTTTGCAATGCATTTTATTCCTAGTTCATCCGGCTACAAACACATACACATCAAAGCACATACATAGAGTTCATCCTGCTACAACCACCTACACATCATCCTGTTACAAGCACATACAAGTACTACTATAGCTCTAGTAGTTGAATTTGTTCATAGAACAAACTGCCATTCTTCTTCTACCTACTGCCTTCACCAAACGTCACCTTGTTCTTCTTCTTATTCAGCATGTTGATTCTATCTTTGCAATACTCAATGCCTTTTTAATCAATAACAATGAACTAGTTGCTTTGTGCTCAGGAAGCAACCTTGATGGAACTTTTTTAGACAAAGAAGCATTTTTTGAACAAACCTTAGAAAATGGCTTCATGCTCTACTATTTTTGGATCATCTAGAACTGCTAGCTCACCCAACTTCTCAAGTCCCCTAGCAGCCTTCCTCTCCTCCTTCTCTGCCTTGCTTCTCCTTGTGTAAAACTTGGTATCCATAGTTGGAAATTAAATGTCGACGTAGAGTGTGCTAGCTTTTATTGACATACAAGAGCACATGTGGACACGAGCATGCACACACAAGTAGAACAGTGCATAGTTCAAAGATGCTCACTAGCACTTCAGCCAAATAAAAATAACAGTGACAAGTAGATGCAGCCAAAGATGGCAGTTGTGCCTTTATTCCATTTTGAGGAATCTATCACTTTACCCATGCATGCTTTTGGACTACTGCTAGCATCTATCACTAGCACTTCAGGAAAAATATTCATAGATTTGCTCCACCTTGCATAGGAATCATCAAAAAAAGCCTCCTCGGTTCTTGTGTGAACTACAGCTTGTGCTTAGAATACTTGAGCCAATCAGTAATGTTCACTGGGCTAACAGAATGTGTTGTCTATTCATGTGGTAAAGACCATTTATAAAGTCTAATATTGACACTGTTAGCTTTTACATTTATGTGGTTGTCATTTTTTTATTAATGGCTAAGAGAGCATGAAGTTGTTGGTGTAGCTGTTCTGGAGAGGGATGATTCTGTTGGTGGGTATGTGTTTGTTTGTGTTTAAAAGATTAGGTTTATATATATTGCTTTGAGTAAATGAATTTGGAGATTTAATTGAGAAGAATGAGAGTAGAATTGACGCTTTCAACCTGCAGCATAAGTTATGACATGTACTACTGTTGTTGTTGTATAAACCAGAACATTTCCATCCTATTGAACTATGACATGTACTGTTGCTCTTGTTTATATATATATTCTGTATTGAACTATGCATTGTTGAAGTGATAGCCAGATGGTGTATGTGCCTTGCTGGTTTTGTTTGTTCCTATGTAGACCATTTTTGTGCAGGTTTTTTTCTTTTTGAGATGCCAATGTTTTGCTGGAATGTTGATTCATTTCCGTTCTAGCGAAATTCTGGCACTCCTAGGTCTATAAAATTAGCAAAGGTCCTACCCAATTTTTTTGTTAATTTTGGTGCTTATTAGTTCCATTCCTTTTCATGTTTAGATATGTCGGGTGGTGGACAACACGACGCCGAGGCGGGCACTTCTAGAAAGAAGGCCTATTGGGAGCACTTGGATGAGATGGAATCACAAGAGGACCCGAAATTCGTGTCGTGGGAGGAATAGGAGATGGAGTACAAGGGTATCTCGTCCGATGACTGCTAGCTCACCCAACCTCTCAAGTCCCCTAGCAGCCTTCCTCTCCTCCTTCTCTGCCTTGCTTCTCCTTGTGTAAAACTTGGTATCCATAGTTGGAAATTAAATGTCGACACAGAGTGTGCTAGCTTTTATTGACATCCAAGAGCACATGTGGACACGAGCATGCACACACAAGTAGAACAGTGCATAGTTCAAAGATGCTCACTAGCACTTCAGCAAAATAAAAATAACAGTGGCAAGTAGATGCAGCCAAAAATGGCAATTGTGCCTTTATTCCATTTTGAGGAATCTATCACTTTACCCATACATGCTTTTGGACTACTGCTAGCATCTATCACTATCACTTCAGGCAAAATATTCATAGATTTGCTCCACCTTGCATAGGAATCAGCAAAAAAAGCCTCCTCGGTTCTTGTGTGAACTACAGCTTGTGCTTAGCATACTTGAGCCAATCAGTAATGTTCACTAGGCTAGTAGAATGTGTTGTCTATGCACGTGGTAAAGACCATTTATAAAGTCTAATATTGACACTGTTAGCTTTTACATTTATGTGGTTGTCAATTTTTTTGATGGCTGAGAGAGCATGAAGTTGTTGGTGTAGCTGTTCTGGAGAGGGATGATTCTGTTGGTGGCTATGTGTTTGTTTGTGTTTAAAAGATTAGGTTGATATATATTGCTTGGAGTAAATGAATTTGGAGATTTAATTGAGCAGAATGAGGAGTAAAATTGACACTTTCAACCTGCATCATAAGTTATGACATGTACTACTGTTGTTGTTGTTGTATAAACCAGAGCATTTCCATCCTATTGAACTATGACATGTACTACTGCTCTTGTTTATATATATATTCTATATTGAACTACAGCCAGATGGTGTATGTGCCTTGCCGGTTGTGTTTGTGCCTATGTAGACCGTTTTTGTGCAGGTTTTTTTCTTTTTGAGATGCCAATGTTTTGCCGGAATGTTGATTCCTTTCCGTTCCGACAAATTTCTGGCACTCTTAGGTCTAGAAAATTAGCAAAGGTCCTGCCCAATTTTTTGTGAATTTTGGTGCTTATTAGTTCCATTCCTTTTCATGTTTAGATATGTTGGGTGGTGGACAACACGACGCCGAGGCGGGCACTTCTAGAAAAAAGGCCTATTGGGAGCACTTGGATGAGATGGAATCACAAGAGGACCCGAAATTCATGTCATGGGAGGAATAGGAGATGGAGGACAAGGATACCTCGACCGATGAGGAGATGGGGGAAGCCGATGGCGAGGGCGCCACTACCACTGATGACGGTGGCGGTGGTGAAGCCGCAGACGGTAGCCAACCGAAGAAGGCCCGGAAGGAATGGACCCCGATCACAGTCGTCCTCAAAAGTTCCATCTTCACAAGCGTGAGCGCTAAAGGGTGCCTTTGGAGCTGGTGGAATTTGTCGCGTCGTACTCATTGTAGCTCTCTGCAATCCTCCGGAACCCCGTCACGATCAACATCGAGAACCTAAAGGCCCATGAGAACGAGAATTACCTCCATCAACTCTTTAGGAAGCTACACGCAAGGTACACGTACCCGGGTGATGAGGACAATGAATACAACAATGACAATCTCAAAGGGAATACGGTAAACAAGTTCGCCCTCAAGATGATGAACAAGGCCTTGTCGCATTGGAAGGCGCGGGTGAAGAGGCTCATTTACAAGGACAAACTAAGTTACAAGGAGGTCATCAAGAAGGAGCCTCTGGTCACGGAAGAAGACTTCAAGGTATTCAAGACCAGATGTGACTCTGTCGCGGGCAAGGCCAAGAGTCTGTACTTCAGGGAGTTGTACGAGATGAACATTGGTACCCAGCATCTCGGCTCCGACGGTTATAGAGCTGCGATTCCCAAATGGGAGAAGGAGAACGCCATAGTCGAAAGTGCAGGCAAAGAACTTTGTCAGGGTCCGATTTCGCAAGTCGAAAGGGAGTTCTGAATATTCCTCGGAACCCTCCGGCCCCTTTGCTCCGGAGGTGAAGGACTTCATCAATATATATGTAAGTAATTGATACGTACATTCTGCATCACTATTCTATATCATAATTTACTGTTATTCATTTATATATTTCATATTAAAAGATGATACTTATGCTATTTAAACTGTTTTTGCATGGTTGATGACTTTTGGAGTATGGACCGCTGCAGTCAGGATTCTGATGAAAAAGGTGTTGTTTGGAGGCAAAATTTGCGAAGATTAGAAAATCCGGGAAAATACATGGAAAATTCTATTTTCCAGAAAACGAAGATTGCCAGAAGGGGAAGTGGAGATGGGCCACAGGGGGCCCACACCACCCCCTAGCACGGGCAGCCCTAGGCCATGCCAGCAGGTGGTGTGGCCACCCTGGACCACTCCAGGCTCACCCCTCTGGCGTATATTATCCTCTTGAAACCCTAACACTCGGGGAGCGACCACAAAAATATTCTGCCGCCTCTGCGAGGCGGAAAACACCGAGAGAGAAAGATCTCTTCGGCAGACAGAATTCTGCCGGGGGAATTCCTTCCCGGAGAGGGGAGATCGTCGCCATCAACACCACCATCAAGCTGGACTTCATCAGGATCATCATCATCACCACCATTATCTCCACCAGCACCATCATCACCACTCCATACCGCTGCAACAATTGGGTTGAATCTTGCATAGTTCATAGGGGAAACTTTCCCGGTGTTGATTACTCCTTGTAGTTGATGCTATTGAGTGAACCATTGAATTATCGTTTATGTTCAGATTATTTCATATCATTATATCATCTCTGATCTTGATCCATATGATGTATTGTGAGTAGTTCATTTTGTTCTTGAGGACATGGGAGAAGTCATGTTGTTAGTAGTGGAATTGTGTTGAGAAAGATTCAATGGTTTGATATTTAAGTTGTGGTGTATTTATTCTAGTGGTGTCATGTCAATGTCAACTACATGACACTTCACCTTTATGAGCCTAGGGGAATGCATTGTGTATTTGGCTACTAATCGTAGGGGTTGCCGGAGTGACAGAAACCTAAACCCCCGTTAGGAAACTTTTGCACAAGGGACATCAGGGTCTTAGAGTTTAAAGTTGTGGTTAAGTTTCTACCTTAATTACTTTCTTGTACTTGCGGATGCTTGCAAGGGGTATAATCACAAGTATGTATTAGTCCTAGGAAGGTCGGTACATTAGCACAGGTTCACCCACACAACACTTGTCAAACTAAAGAAGATTAATCAACTATATGAAGCGAAAGCACTTGACGATATTCCTGTGTGTCTTCGAGAACATTTGGTCATCTTAAGTAATACAACCGGCTTGTCATTTTCTAAAGAAAGGATTGGGCCACTTGCTGCATATATTATTATTGTATTTTATTTACTCGTACTTTATTTACCTGCATTATCAAAAACCCCTAAAAATCTATTTGCTAAGTATTTACAGAGAATTCCTACTCCAAGCCATTCACCAACACCTTCTGCTCCTCGTTGGGTTCGACACTCTTACTTATCAAAAATACTGCGAGACACCCCCTATACTTGTGGGTCATCAAGACAATTTTCTGGCGCCGTTGCCGTGGAGTGAAGCACTATTGGAGAGTGGAACTGGTAAAGGAAACTTCTAATGTGAGTATTGTTTACTTCTGTTAGTTGCTTTACTTCAATATGGATAATTCGCTGAGTTTCTTATTTCATAATGCTACTACCACTACTAAGGTAGTAGATGAACCACCACCTGCTGAGAATGATACTTTTAAAATATCTACAAGAATTATTGACCGTGTTATGGATAACTATTATGTTGGAGATGGAATTGTCCATCCCGGTGATCATTTGCTCTTTATACACGAATTATGCGGGTTGTTTAAGTGTGCAGGTATTACAACTGATCAAGTCAAGAAGAAGTTATTCTCATTATCACTGAAAGGAAGAGCTGAGGAATGATATAAGCTGTTGAACAATGGTTAAGCTCTTGAATGGGAGGAAATAGTGCCTCTCTTTTATTCAAAATTTTATCCTCCTTGTGAGATTCATAAAGATCAGAATCAAATATACAACTTTTGGCCATTTGATGGAGAGAGTACCGCTCAAGCTTGGGGGAGATTGAAGTTACTAATGCTCAAATGTCCTATTCATGAGCTCCCTCACAATATTATTATCAATAACTTTTATGCAAGGCTTTCTCTTCATGATAAAGATCTATTGGATGCTTCTTGTGCTGGATCATTCACTCACATGGAAGAAGAAGCTAAATGGGATCTTCTAGACCATATTCAAGACAATGCTGAAGCATGGGAGAATGACAAAGGAAGGAAGTCAGGTATAAATTATGATTATGAATGCATTGAATCTTTTATGGGAACTGATGACTTTCAAAATATTAAAAATGCTTATGGTCTAGACTCTCAAGCTATTGCAACTTATTTTAAGGCTTTTGCTTCCTATATTGAAGTTCCTAAAAAGAAGTGGAATAAGTATCATGAACCATTAAAGATGCTGCTAAGTGTGTTCCTACAAGAAATACTGAAGTTTATACTGCTAATCATGCTTTACCTGAACCTTACATTGAGAAAATACCTTTCCCAGTTAAGAAAAAAGAACATTCTATGATAGCTAGTATGGTTAATGAAAGTACGAATAAACCTATTAAACCTGATTAACAAATGGATGATGAACCTATAATAACAAATGTGAAAGATTTTGTCACTAAATATGAAGAAGATGGACACACTATCCTCTGTAAGGATATCCCTAATATTGTTTCACAAAGTAGTGTTATGAGAGCTAGTGTCCCTGTGTTTTCTGTTAGGATAAGTGATCATTGCTACAATGGTTCTTGTGATAGTTATATCATTAAATTTATGCATGATACTAAAAGTTACTATGAGAGAGGGAAGACTGTTCTTATGCATCTCAATAATATCAAGTTTTCTCGTTTTATGCTGAAAGTTTTTATGTTGCACTTCTTTTGCCTTCCTATGCTAGTGGCCTCTGTTTTCAACAACTTGTTTGTTTAAAAAATTCCTTGAATAGGAAGTGGGTTAGACTTAAACATGTGTATTTTTGCTTCTTAATGCTGTCTTTCACTTCAATTCATATTCTTATGTGAGCATCATTGAAATTATCATGCCCATCTTAATGGCTATAAAGAAAGAGCTTTTTGGGAGACAACCCAACTTAGTTGTGGTTTTAGTTTGTTTTTTTGTTCCTTTGACTCTTGGAAGTTATTACTTCCGTAATAACCTCTCTTATACTTTTTGTTTGGTTTTTGTGTCAAGATCAACCTCTAATGAAAGAGAAGTAAGATTTGGGAAAGTTGCTGTCCCGAAACAAATTTTTGCGCTTCACCGTAAAAATTTGTGAGAAATCTCTGTACGTCGGATTGAGCTATAATTTTTTGTGCTTCTGCCCCAGGTTATTATTTAACTTTCATTAGTTTCGCACTTTTTGATTTGAGCAACAGAAGATTTTGGAAAAAGTTGATCTTTACCTGCTGGTCTATTTTGATAGATTTTGCCACTCTTGCATTTGCTTCTTAAGTCGATTTCCTTTTCGAATTCTTTTTGGCTTTTCAGAAGGAGTTGCTACAGTAGCTTATGTTTTGAAGGATTTCAGTTGAAATTGAACCTAAAAGGTTTATTACCTCGCTTACACTAATGTTGCTAATGAGAATTGTGTGAAGTTTTGTGTGAAAGGAATTTTCAGGTTAGTAGAGAAAATGGTGTAATAAGATAGTGAAAGGTTTCATGACTCGAGCAATATGTGTATGAAGATGAAGATCTTGATGTTATTCAAGCGGTGACTCTGATAGAATCTACTAAATGCCAAATTCGGAGACCTAGAGAGTCCGTTTTCGAATAGGTAACAGTTTTGGTAAGAAAAGTCCGCGAAAATTCTGCCCAGTCATATTTTTGGAGTTTTTATCCAACAAGGAAAGCAATGAAGCGAAAGAGGGACGGAAACGGAGCCAGGGTGGCTCACACTACCCACTGGCGCGGGCCCCCTGGCCGTGCCAGCAGGTGGTGTGGCCACCTCGGACTCTGTCTCCGACCCGTTTTCTCCTAGTACCTTCCTTTTGTTGTAAAACTTCGTAATATATAATCCCCCGGATCCCTCGAGGTTCACATATCGTGTTCTCATCGTATTTTCATTTCGATCTGTTTCTGCCAGGAACTATTCTTAAAAGTTTAGAAGCACAATGGTCTCCACCAAGGATAAGGGAAAGGAGCCTATGGAGGAAGATCTCCAAGAACCCGGGCAGGAGAAGGAGATCAAGAGTGAAGATGAAGAGAAGGCAAAGAAAAGCCAGCATCCGCACACCAGCACTACCATTGCAAGCATTGGAGTGTTGGCAAACCCTACCAAGATCAAAAGGACTGCACGGATGTCAACTGGAGGGAAGCCTCCGCGTCACTATTTGGCTCCACGATCACTTCCTCCACGCACCAAGAATCCCTTCCATACCCTTATCCATGAGCATCAATTCTAGAATGTGCCCAAGGAGAAACTACCCTCAAATTGGGATATTCCTTGTTCTAACCATGCATGAAAAGAAGACTTCAAGGAGGAAGAGTGGGGAAAGAATTGTAAGAGCTGGAATTCGCAACCCCACATGATCATGAGCCGCATTGAGCAAAACTCGGAGTTGATTCGTACTCTCACCTTTGAGATTGAGGACTTGGGAAAATTGATCAAAAAGCTCATCGAGAGAATACCACCACCACCGAAGGATTAATTCGTCATCAGGTTTTGGCATCCCCTTGGTTTGTTCCAAGCTTGGGGGAGTGCCGCGGTATCACATCACTATCTTCTATCTTTTTACCTTTTTAGTAGAGTCATATCATGAATAGAGAAGTTATCATGTAGGATGGTTTGCATTATGGAAGTTTCCCCCTCTCGTTAGATATCTATGTATCCCTTGGTGTGAGTTGCCGTTATGGATTATTGATGAGAAGTTCTATCATTTACTCTTTTGCATATATTATATTAGTTTTCAATTTCTGTTATATGATTGATCTTGTTGTTAGTATTGGTATCACTTTGGGATCATTGAGTAAATTTAGTTGGTTTTGGCAAACCTGGCTCGGTCAGTAGCAACACTATTTTGAGAATTGAATGAAAAAGATAAAAGTACTTTAAAGAAATATAATTTCATCATCTTTCTTGATTTGCTCATAAGTCTAGTATTCTCTAGTTAAGATCTTTTGTGCTTCCAAGGAAGATTGCATGTTTGTTTTTATCACTTGCATGTTTGTTTTGTGCTACCCAGCCTCGCTAGCCAAAAACCTGTACTGAGAGGGAATGCCTCTCGTGCATCCAATCCTTAAACCAAAACCTATGCCATTTATGTCCACCATACCTACCTATTAGCATTATTGCTATTCCAAGTAAATTCATGTTTTTATCTACCTTCCAAATTAAACTTGTTATGTGAAAATTAGTGATTAAAGCTCTCACGAACTTGATGGCACACTTTACTTTCTTGCACTTAATAAACTTGAACCATTGTGCCCATCTATGTTGCGTATACGCTTGCGCTTTGTAAGTTCTGAATTAGCAGCACCATGCTATGATGGGGAACGCTTTCAACATTGTACTGGTACTTTGTACCTAGTTGATAGCATGATCTTTTGTCTATGGATGTCGTCGGTGTGAAATGGAAGGGGATGTTGTAAGTCCATGGAGTTATGTATGTGTGTTAGAGAAACGCCTAGGCCGCCGGTCTAATCCATGCCTAATCATGGTGGAAACCTGCAGCGTAACCATAATGAGCATCTATGAAGCATTCTTCTTATAAAAAAAGAGATAGAGATTGAGAAAAAGAGAAAAAGAAAAAAAATGAGAAAAGAGGAAAGAGAGAAAAAAGCACCATATTCCCATGGTAAATAAGAAGATTGCTGAGATGCTCGTTGTCTGCTTGCCTTGTCATTTTAATATGGGGATTCTTTCGTATCATCGGGCAAGGGGTACCCCGTTGGCGATTCTCTATGATACACATATACTTACTATGACAAGAACTTACCAGTAACTAAACTTGATTAGCATGAGGAGCGACCCTCGTATTAAAGGGACATGAGATTTTCAACTTACAACTTGTCAAGCATATCCTCATATTTGATCACTTTAACCTTAATCACCTAAAGATGCCTATGATAGGGGCAATGAGAGCTGAAAGCTAATAAGTATCATAATTTTTGGAAGCTCTTTATGAAACTTGAAATCCCTGCTTCCCTCTACGAAGGGCCTTTCTTTTACGTTTTAGTTGAGTCAGTAAACCTATTCCCTTCTATCTCAGCAAGTATTTTGAGTTGTTGTGTTTCATTCATTCATATGATGATCTATTCAATCATGTTTCTTATGTTCCTTGCTTTGCACATTTGCTCTCATCTTAGTGTTTATTACTTTGAAAGCTATCATTGAAAACTCGTTATGTGTGAACTCCTACAAATTGTCAACTATTCTTCGACCAAGAGCTAAGTTTGCCATTACCAATTATGATTTACTTTATGTATCTTTATTGTGTTTCCTTTACTTATTGCAAGTTAAGTTATATAATAGTGAGTTGTCTTCTATTATAATTTATGTATTGATGAATGTGATGCTTCTTGTCCGTATTCTTTTATCGACTCTTCACTCCAAAAACATGAGGTCATGTTTATTGAGCTCAGTTTTCGCTTGGGGACAAGTGAAGTCTAAGCTTGGGGGGAGTTGATACGTCCATTTTGCATCACTATTCTATATCATAATTTACTGGTATTCATTTATATATTTCATATTAAGAGATGATACTTATGTTATTTCATATGTTTTTGCATGGTTGATGACTTTTGGAGCATGGACCGCTGCGGTCAGGATTCTGATGGAAAAGGTGTTGTTTGGAGGCAAAATTCACGAAGATCAGAAAATCCGAGAAAATACATGGAAATTCTATTTTTCCAGAAGACGAAGATTGCCAGAAGGGGAAGTGGAGATGGGACATAGGGGGCCCACACCACCCCCTGGCGCGGGCAGCCCTAGGTCGCGACAGCAGGTGTGTGGCCACCCTGGCCCACTCCAGGCTCTCCCCTCTAGCATATATTATCCTCCTGAAACCCTAAGACTCGAGGAGCAACCACAAAAATATTCCGCCGCCTCTATGGGGCGGAAAACACCAAGAGAGAAAGATCTCTCTAGCAGACAGAATTCTATCGGGGGAATTCCTTCCCGGAGAGGGGAGATCGTCGCCATCAACACCACCATCAAGCTGGACTTCATCGGGATCATCATCATCACCATCATCATCTCCACCAGCACCATCATCACCACTCCATACCTCTGTAACAATTGGGTTGAATCTTGCATAGTTCTTAGGAGAAACTTTCCCGGTGTTGATTACTCCTTGTAGTTGATTCTATTGAGTGAACCATTGAATTATCGTTTATGTTCAGATTGTTACATATCATTATATCATCTCTGATCTTGATCCATATGATGTCTTGTGAGTAGTTCGTTTTGTTCTTGAGGACATGTTGTTAGTAGTGGAATTGTGTTGAGAAAGATTCAATGGTTTGATATTTAAGTTGTGGTGTATTTATTCTAGTGGTGTCATGTGAACGTCGACTACATGACACTTCACCTTTATGGGCCTAGGGGGATGCATTATGTATTTGGCTACTAATCGTAGGGGTTGCCGGAGTGAAAGAAACATGAACCCCCGTTAGGAAACCTTTGCACAAGGGACATCAGGGTCTTAGAGTTTAAAGCTTTGGTTAGGTTTCTACCTTAATTACTTTCTTATACTTGCGGATGCTTGCAAGGGGTGTAATCACAAGTATGTAGTAGTCCTAGGAAGGTCGGTACATTAGCACAGGTTCACCCACACAACACTTGTCAAACTAAAGAAGATTAATCAACTGTATGAAGCGAAAGCACTTGACGATATTCCCGTGTGTCCTCGAGAATGTTTGGTCATCTTAAGTAATACAACCGGCTTGTCCTTTGCTAAAGAAAGGATTGGGCCACTTGCTGCATTTATTATTATTGTCTTTTATTTACTCGTACTTTATTTACCTGCATTATCAAAACCCCCTAAAAATCCGCTTGCTAAGTACTTACAAAGAATTCCTGCTGCAAGCCATTCGCCAACACCTTCTGTTCCTCGTTGGGTTCGACACTCTTACTTATCGAAAATACTGCGATACACCCCCTATACTTGTGGGTCATCAGTAATTTGGATGCAAGTCGATTAATTGCATTCATAATTAATCAATGAAGTCCAATTTCTCAAATGCTTCACGCATTCCTTATGCATAGGACAAGGAATGTAGGAGCTCCTCATCCCAGGGGTCGGTGCCGGTCACCAAGTGGGACACCACTTTTAATAAGGCGATGAACTAGGTCAAGAATGTCGAGCCCCAGGCGCCACCTAAGTCGGTTGGCCGTGTGCCCGGCTTTGGAGGTATTCCATGATCCGAATACTAGGGCACCTCGTCACGGAAGGGCAAGAAGGCCGAGAGCGCTGACGTAAAACACCTAAGGGAACAAGTGGAGAAGTTTCCATGGCTTCTCCAAGATACAATGAAGGAGGCTGTGATGGCAGTCCAGACACAAGTCCAGACACAAGTCTAGACACAAAGTGACCGAGAAGCTCAACACCATCCTTCCTGCCTACTTCTAATAGTACGCCAAGTGGAAGAAGAGTGGTAAACGGGGGCCACGCCCAGTTCCCAACATCGCCAGCGCCCAAACGGACAACACGGCACCAGAGTAGTTGGTGACTCCTCCGACGGGGCCCGAAGGTCCGGAGCTTACCTTGTCTGGTGCGGCAAAGGTGCCGGCCCTCACCATGCCAGCAAGCAGCCACTCCGCCACTTATGCGCTCGACGTCGGCGGTGGTGCCTCATTGGCCGAGCTCGACGCCCTCAAGGTAACTAATTAAAGCAAGAGTTGGGAGGCTCAACCGATGACTTCATCTCCCTTCTCCCCATTTTACTGATGACCGGCCAACATGTCTTTCACAGGAAGACACTCCTTGCACTCTACCGCACTGGGTGAACGGTGAGTTGAAGGATGTTGCCAAGGGTTCTATCGTTCAACCGGCGAACCGCATCTTCCATAGTAAACCAATGGCACTCGACGTGCTTAGGGTCAAATACAAAATGGTGCTTCCGGGCTACGAGGGCTTGGAACCTCCCTCTCAACCTCATAGATGGGATAGTGACGAGCCGATAGTCCTCAGTACCGGCTTTGGCTACATGTTCCTATAGTCGAAGAGCTAGATCCGTTTGGGGACGGAGGGCCGAGGCACCACCCCAGAGGCAGCACAGCCAGCACATGAAGACATCGAGATGGCACAGAATCCCGCTAACGATGATGATGAAATTGATGAAAACATTGGCGACTAGTTCTTGAACACAAGGTTTCGTGATGACCATGAGCAACAGGGAGGCCAGTTGTTCACGCAGACAGTTGTCGAGACCCAACCAACACCTAGACCCTTGTCGAAACCAACTTGCCAAGTGCGTATGTTCCCATCTATTTAGGAGACGCTGCCACCCGCCGCCTTCACCGAGCCTCAGATGCTAGCTCATCCTATGAGCAGCCCCAGCACCCTCCATAGGGCGGTTGAGGAGGTAGCGGCGGCCGATGACGTCGTAAAGGGCAATACGGGTTGCAAAAGGAAGCCTAATGATGCGAGCCCGAATCCAAAGCCTACTTTCTAGGCTCAGGATAGCCCTGTAGCAAATCCCAGGAAGCGGGTGCATGAGGCAGGTACACCGATGCTCAGTGAATCGATGCCGCGGTCGCAGGCTCACATATGCGTGGTATTTATCATGGCTATCTATTTGTTGAGGAGATCTGCATTCGAGAGGGCGATCAGTCGTACCTGGTTTACAAGGATAAGGTGCCAAATGTACCGGGCTTCATCGTTGTAGCCCCCGGGGATATTTTCTACGTGCAGCATACCGACCTTTTTGACATGTTGCAAGGATTCTCGCTGCATGATACCCTGGTACGGCTATTCTCGCTCAATATGGCCATTCATATCATTAGTGACGGGACCCCAGGAATCACGATAGTGGATCCCTACTTCATGTGTGACATCGTCTTGAGAACACATGAGGGCGTCCTAATGGCGACCGACTACCTCTCATGCTTCCTGCAAACAAACTCGGGCAAGGATGTGATTCTCATTCCCAACCATCCAGAGTCGGAGAGTGGTCACCATGGTTGCATGATCATATCCTTGAATGTGCAACGCTCAAACGCCTTGTATCTCGACTCGGGTAGTGCGACAAGGAAACACTATCAAGAGAGTTCTTGATTATGCTCTCAATGGCTACATCGCAGTGGGAGGTGCCGTCCCTAGTAGGACAGTTAAGAGGCACGGCATGCAAGTGTTCAGCCACACAACAGAGTTCCCCTACGTCAAGCAGGTGCCTGGCAGCGGGAAGGATGCCTTCTACGCCCTACACCACATGAGGGCGTTCGAACGGGACCAGCATAACAACACGCTGCCATCTGACCTTCGAAGGTGGGATGAAGATCTTGAACATATATAGTATCACAACCTCAGGATGGATTTCTTTGATATCCAGGAGGAGATCTCGACAATCATGCACCAACAATTCATAAAATCTGGGGGCCTCTTCTATGGCGACACTCCACCGTGCAACAAGGAGATAGATGAACACTTAGCAAAGCAGGGGTGACTGTAGGACATTCATAATGTTAGCAAAAGGAGCTAAATGGATATTCATCAATATCCCCAAGCTGACTCATCAGCCGAAGAAGTCTTGATGTTTACCTAGCTAGTTGTTAGTTCCAAACTTGTGATGTAAACTTTATCCCTGTGTTAACTTGCCTAGCAACCTCTAGAGTATGTTTCGTAAACCGTTGAACTTGATTGTGAGCGACGCTGGTTATTTGTGTTATGAAATATTTTAGTGCTTGGTCATATGTTGCTTCTCACTCGTTATTGCCACCCTACTGATTGGTTTGCTTTCCATCTTTCTTCAAAACGCCGATGATTAAAACATGTTGTGGCACTGTATATCTGTGTGACTATACTGCAGCTAGATCTGGTGTGCCAAGTAGACTTGTAATTTGAGCTTCCTCTACTTGCCACA
Organism: Avena sativa; assembly: GCA_916181665.1. Taxonomy (NCBI): domain Eukaryota; kingdom Viridiplantae; phylum Streptophyta; class Magnoliopsida; order Poales; family Poaceae; genus Avena; species Avena sativa. The sequence goes on along the minus strand of OV702289.1, from coordinate 253,755,049 downwards.
CTAGATCCATCAGCAGCATTGTTATTTCCGTGCCCAGCCTAAGTATGAGGCACTAATCGAAGTCATTCTTGGTTTTTTTCGTCTTTCTTCGAAATGCCGATGATTAAAATGTGTTGTGGCACTATATATGTGTGTGACTATCCTGCTGCTAGATCTGGTGTGCTAGGTAGACTTGTAATTTGACCTTCCTCTACTTGCCACACTAGATCCATCAGCGGTATTGTTATTTCCGTTCCCAACCTAGTTATGAGGCACCCATATATATATATATATGCATGATCTTATCTTTTGAACTGCTATTGCTCTTCACTAACATAGCTAATATCATCTATCTTGTGTATAGGAGATGGCAAAGAAGTGCTATGTCGTGTACATCGGTAGAGTTCCAGGTGTGTACAAGGAGTGGGAAGACTGCCAGAAGCAAGTGAACAACTTATCAGGTAACAACTACAAAGGCTACAAGAGTAGAGAGGTGGCGGAAGAGAAGTGGAGGAAGCACAGGAGGAAGAAGTGGAGGAACTTCGTCGTGATCACCACCTTGCTCTTCATGGTAGGTTGTGTGCTCTACTTCACCTAGAGAGCTCCGTCCTGTAGTTGTAATATGATTGTGAACTTGTACTCGGTCCCCGAGAGATGTGAACTTGGTGTTGTGTGTGATGTGCTAGTTGGTTGATGTGTGAACTCTCGTATGTCGCGGATTAATTCAAGTTGATGTGTCATGTACTTGTATTCGTGTTGGTTCTATACTATGTTTTGGCCAATTACAAATTTCTGGAAATTATGTGCTTTTATATTGTATTCTAGACTGTATAACACATGTGTACTGTGTATTTTGGACTGCACTATGGTTCCATAAAATTTAAATTTCGAAAATGCTATTTGAGGCGCATATGTAAAGCTATTAGAGGATCATATGTCAGTCATACTCGAGGCGCATCTTTCAGACATTGTCGAGGCACATCTGTTATGTTCCTTGTATACCCTGTATATGCGAGGCGTGTATCAATATGCGCCTCGCATATCCAGGGTTTATGCGCCGCATATAATAGATGTGCCTCAGGTAAAAAATACTAGTAGCGCGGGCCTCGAGAATGCGCCTCGAATGACTTTTATGGTGCGCCTCGAGTAGGCTTTTCCCTAGTACTGAGTAGGCGATGGATCACTTTTCCAATGGCCTTGCGCTTTGACTCCGTGAAATGGTCAAGTGACTGCTTGACTGACTCTATGTCAGGATATACGTTAAGTGCGTGCTCGATGAGTTCCCTGGGAATTCCTGGCATGTCAGCTGGGGCCCATGCAAATATTTCCCAGCTCTCACGGAGGAACTCGACGAGCTCGCTTTCCTATGTGGGACCAAGGTTGGAGGCCACAGAGGTTGTCTTCTTCGGGTCCGTAGGGTGGATTTGGACCTCTCACATGTCCTTTGCAGAGTTGAAAGATTGGTCAGGTATGGACCTTGTTGCTTCTGGCAAAATGGCGTGATCACTGGATATCTTGAGCTTGGAGAACTCCGTTTCCATTTCGAAGGACTCGGAGATTTTGTTGAACTCGTGGTCACAGTTGTCCGAGCGAGCGAAGCTTCCTCTTACAGTTATGATTACATTGGGTGATGGCATTTTAATCTTGAGGTATGCGTAGTGCGGCATTGATGTGAACTGCGAAAAATGTGGGCCGCCCAAGGATTGCATGGTACCATGATGGCCACTCCATAACCTCAAACTTTATCTTCTCACGACTGAAGTTTTCTCGTGTTCCGAATACAATGTTGAGGAAAGTTTTGCCTAAGCGGACTTCGGCTTTTCCCGGAACAATGTTGTGGAAGGAGGTGTCTGTTGGAGCTAGATTGGTCAAGGAGCAGTTGATCGTGCATAGTATCTTGATGTAGGTGAGGTTGATACCACTTCCTGCATCCATGAAGTCCTTGATCATATCGAACCCGCTGATCTAGGCCTTGACTATCAGTTCCGAATGACCCGGCCATGGGACCTTGAGAGAGTGATCAGCTCGATTAATCACTTGTTCGAACCAGTGGATATATTTAGGTATTTTTGGTGGTGTCCTTACTGCCATGTTCACTTGTCGGGTGATTAACTTTTGGGTTCTGTTGGACGGGTGCCCCTTCTGAATCATGTGCATTGCTCCCCTGGACCTCGGGTACTCATCGTTCTGGGCCCTATTTGCCACGGGTTGTTGTTAGATTGGCATGGCCACGGGAGGTGTCCCTAGTGTTGGTGGTGGTCCATTGAGTGCTAGGGTTCCTGGTGCAGTGATGTACCCCTGGTGTGCTACCTCGGCCACCTTGGCGTTGTAGGCCCCTTGTAGAGCCTAGAAAGTATGGCAATCCTCATGAGGTGATTCTATCTTTTCCATCCTTCTAAGTCAATATAGTAAAGCATGTGGCATGACCCCTCGAGCATCTGCATAGGTGATATCGGAGCATCTCGAGGAGCTTTTGGACGGTACTATTGTGTCGCCCTTCATGTCCCAGCTTTGTCTCGATTGCTTCGATAACCCCCAATGCGGTTCTCGCCCTTGCGGTTATCCTCACTAGCAAAACCAGCTGCAACGTGGCTTGATCCGCACTAATCATCATAATTGTAATTGTTCCACCTCCTGTTGTTAGTATTGTGCATGTTGCGGTCCTCTTCGGCTAAGCACCCTCGCTTATTGTTTACTATGTCTTTATTGTTGGCCAATCGATTGGCAATGTCCATCAGTTGCACAATTGTTTTCGGCTTGGCTCGACATAGCTCTTCTATGAATTCCTTTTGGCGCAGGCCGTCGTTGAAGGCATCGGTTGCTCTTTCGCCAGAGATATTCCCGGCTGAGTTTTTAATGATGTTCCATTGTTGGATGAATGCGCATATCGGTTCCTCGATTTCTACTTGAACTCCCGCAGATCCTCAATGGATGTAGGTCGCTTGAATGTGGACATTAAATTTTGGATGAACTTTTCCTCCAGGTCGCTTCAGCTATTGATGGATTCCGCGGGTAGTTTCTTGAGCCAGGAGCGTGCAGCGGCACTCAAGTGCTGTTGTAGGCTCTGCATAGCGGTGGCCTTGGTACCACCCTGGAGTTTTATAGTTTGAAGATAGTCACCCAACCATGCCTCTAGCTCCTGGAGCCCATTGATGTATGCAAAATTCATGCATGAACTTTGTAGTTTATTGATGCATATTCCAAAATAGTAAAATGTTATTGGTTGTTCTAATCACGTTTTGCATTGATTAATGGGGATTTTCCATCGATCCCCCCTATTTTGGTTATAACTCCGTGATGACTACAAGTGCACAGACCGTTTGTAGCTAGTTTCGAAATAAAGATATCGATCCCATAGGGAGCAGTAGGAAAAATACTAAAATGCTTTTAACCCCAACTAAACGAAGTACTTAAGAAATAACTTTAAGATGCAAGAAAAGTAGAGTTGTTTTTGGGTTTTTGGTTGATCATAGTAATTTAAAGTAAAACAAAACTTAATGCACAAAGTAAGAATCGCTTGTGTAATAGAACTTTGGAACTACAATAGGGAAAAAGGCGTTCTCGGGGAATAGTGGATAGACCGCTAGCAATTTAGACTAAGCAATCAAGATTATTATAACAAATATTCTCATAATGTGTATGTATGTGGGAAGAGCTCCATAAATGGACAAATAGCCAGCAACCGCTGCACACATCATGCTCATAACCACAGCATACAGCAATTGACATCAATCGAATTACTGCGCTATTAAGGGATTTCTCATGTGGCATGGACATGGCTTTATGAGTTCTCCTTGATTCCCCAAGTTAGTACGTAAGGATTGACAACAGATTTATAGTCACAGTAAGTGATATCATCCCTCCGTCTACCAACAAGTAATCCCCTTCACTGAGTCCCCTTAAGAGGCAAATATTAAGGAGGTGCACAACTCCCAACATCAAGATGAAGACAATTAACACATACACATAATGATGTATAACATAATAATCTCTACCTCATCTCAATCATATGCTAGGGTTTCTCCATCTCCCTAAGAACTAGATATCTACTCAGACATGGAGGCAACCAACATCATAGCAATGGTAATGAGGAAACAATCATAGATGAATAGTACTTGTATAAATCCACAACGAGTACGGGAATTACAACAAGATCTAGACAAGATGCGGATGGGATGGATGGAGATGGTGGTGATGTAGCGGTGGATGATGAAGATTGATGCCTTAGCCTCCCGGATCTGTGCAGGGTGAAGATGGATCCTCGGTGGATGAGTTTCCCCTACAAATGCCTTCCGGAGGTGAGGTTTCTGCGATTTCTAGGTATTCTATATGTTGTCTCCCCAAACAAGTTGCACGGGGTGAAGCTCTTTGAGGAGGTGGAGGCGGCGCCAACTATATGGCCAGAGCTATACGGCTGGAAAATTTGCTCCGGTCGTATAGTTGGTTGTTGAACCTTCTGCCTTCTTTCCTCGCTTCTAGTTTTCTTCTGGTATCATTAATATTTCCCAAATAAGCGATTTATGTTGTTTTTACTCCTTTTCTCCTCAGTACAACTGCTCCAAGAATTATATCCATTGGATCCATCGTTTGTCCAGATCCTGATGAAAATAGACATAAAATTTGTGCGTGAGCACCGTAGAATACCAAGATCCTACATCTACAATGCAAAATAATAATGTAAAACATGATGCAAATATGCACTCATCAACTTCCCCAAGCTTAGACTCTTGCTTGTCCCGAGCAAGTTTTGGCTTAATGGATGTGATCCTCATATTCATGAAGTTGAGTCAATAAAATAAATGAGGTAGTTGCAGCTTGTGTTTTGTGACACCCTCAGGATCAGGGTTAAACAAATCCAGACCTTAGCCTGACATAAGCTTAACCTAGAGCTTGCGGATATCCAGTGAGAAATTGGTAACACAATAGTAACCCTGCGACACAAAACTTATTACAGCAAGATCATAACTGAGCGGAGAACAAAAATATTACAAGCAGAGGTCACTAACCACAAACATCAAACAACAGAAGGAAAATTATGCTATTAAGTATAGCAAACTTAACAAATGGCCTAAGAGGCCTGAAGCATAATGATGACGTCCTAGCCCATAGATTCTAGGCTGCTAGCCCGGAACCCCAAGCTACTCGTCTGTGTCGATTTCGTATAGAAGTCGTCTTTAGGGAACACTTATTCTACTACAAAAGTATCAACAAAGCAAGGATGAGTACAGGGTGTACTCCGCAAGACTTATGGCTGGTGGGGTTATTTTGCATAAAGCCACCTTTGTTTGTAAAACAAGAGGGAGAAGAAGCTCGTCTAATCAGAATATTTTAAAAGGGGATAAGAGAGCGACATCTTCGAAGAATTGATCATCATCTTGATATCCACCAAATAATCCTCATCTCACAACTAGGATCACCCCCTCGTACCCATGAGGAAGCATCTTTAAGCACACGTTGAACTGCCAAGTTTTACTAATAGGTTATAGTTCTCTATGATCTTAGAATTCGGTCACCAAGCGTTCATAACCGTGAACACAGCTTTTTGAAAAGATTTAACCCTATAGGGATGTACAACTTTACCCACACGTACCAATCGACAATTAATGCCACTAGTAATAGCCCTCTTCCTTGGAAGGCCAGCAGAGGATGGTTGGCCACAACCTTTACCTTACTTTCACCGAGACCATGAGTCATGCCCTAAGGAGGGTTCCATGGTAACGGGTCAAATCCCGAAGCCGGTCCCTAGAGATGTGAGGCGAAGTTTGTTTACCAAGGGCTCCATCGACCCCAAGCAACCCTGTCCACGCTTACCTACCTGTTATGATGCACCTTCACCTGCCAAATCTTTCAAAACATTTTCTATGCATATGTCGAATGGAACGCCTGAACTATGTGACTCATGGAATCTACTAGGCAAGTTAATTAGCGGAGGGGTTCCCAAGCCCCGTGTGGTTGTACGCTCGTCTTGGTCTAAAGGCAAGAACTCGGTTCCTAGTAGTGGTGAGCATGGGACTACAAAAATCACATCCCACTATGGCCTCCCGTACAAGCCTTATCATGTTTAACCTTTACCACTGATCTTACCACATCAGTATACATCGTTCTCCTGTCATACTAGATTCACTGCATTTGGTACATCTTCTGGATGAACCAGCACTGACAGCTATGGATGGCTAAGCAAGACACATATATAACCTCTAGCAGTGCACACAAGCCAAGCCTAGTTATGCTAGGAGCAGTGGATCAAGTAATATAAGCTCAAAGGGACTAATGCAACAGATAGGATACTCTATCTATTGATAAGAGACCATAATAGAATCGTATGCATCATGGCAAGAATGAAATACTTTCGAAATAATAGGATTGTATAAGGGTGGGGCTATGCTTGCCTTGTTTGTTGATAACCAATAAGCAGATCTTCGGAAGCCTTGTGCTTGACTTGATTATAGTTGATCAAATATTGTTCCTCGATCTTCGATGGTGTTGATCTTGGTCTTCGATATCGATCTCATTATCGTATTCTACCGGGAAGAACCAAACACTGGAAAGAAAGGGGAAAACAATCACCACATGGCATCGATGCAATGCTCAAGCAAGTATGATGATATGACAAGTTAATTAGTATTGTAATGAACCCTAAGAACATGCTTGAAAATTTAAGCGGGATCCGAAGGGTTCAAACCCTAATATAGGAGAGACCCCGGAATCACCTACGGGGTCCAATTGATCCTTCTAATTAAACTTGTAATTACAATTGTTTAACAATGCATGATTTTGGTGCTATGATATAGATCTCGTTTTTCTGAATATTTTGATATATTATACATATTTTTATGAGTTATAAATAATTAGTTATTAAATTTATAAGATTAAACTAATTTCTAGAATTATTAAACCATATTAAAAGATTTACTGCGTCAGCACGACGCAAGCTGACGTCACCATAGGGGTGGGGTTGTTTTTCACCGGGGCAGAGGCTACCCTGCAGTGACTAACGGGTGGGCCACGTGCCACGTTAGGTGCCACCGTGGCCAAGCTTGCACGCTGTTGACGCGAGTACCACGACAGCACGACAGTGGCGCGGTAGACGGTGGCCAACGACGGCACAAGAGGGCGAGCGGGCTAGCACGGATGCGCGCGTTCGACTTAGATCATTGCGGGCTACCTAACAGGGGCGGCGCCGCTTCAGTATGGTCATCGGGGACGGCTGGCGGTGAGCTTGCGCAACGGTGGAAGGCGGCGCACAACACGGACTCGAAGCAAGGTGACATGGAGACGTAGGGGTAGTCCTTGAGGACCAGAACCTCACCAGGAGCAAGGATATGGCGACGACAAGATCGGTGGGGGCCAGACGACAGCGAATTGATGTCTGCCGGACTCCAGGAAGACGTGAGCATCGGGCTCGATTTCGGTCATACGGGGGCGTCCTGGCTTTCTTGGATCACTGGAAGGTAAGATGGACTTGCAGAGAAGCTCAAAAGCCACTCGGAGGTGAGTGGGGCAGTGGCTATCGGTGGTGGAGCTTGGTGTCTAACGGATAGGGTTTCGGTCGTTTGGGGAAAAACAGGAGAGAGAACGAGAATGAGAGAGAAGGGTATGGGGAGAGAGACGAGTACATGGGCGACCTTATCCTTGGCTCCAGGGCGGCGGCGGGCATCACGGCGCAAAGAGAATCAATGGCGAGCGCACACACACGTAGCAGCTTGCCCATCGGTCGTGAATAAGAAGAAAAGGGAAGGATGTGAGGAGGTATGGGCTTGCTTGGTTTGGGCTGGGTCGAAGTTGGGCCGCGGAAAAGCTTGTGCGGATGCTGCTACTGGACGCACGATGCGACAGAGAGGAGAGGGAAAGAGTTGGGCTGGCCTGAGAGGAGGTCTGGCTCACTTTTTTTGTGTGAACAAAACACGTTTCTTTTCTGTTTTCTTTTGTCTCTTTATAAATCCATTTCAAAATTTCTTTTGGGCATTTAAAAATTCCACAGTTTTAGTAAAGCATTTAGAATAATGTGAGGCCCTTGTAACGTTTTGGGCTTCACAACATTTTGTAGTTTTCAAAATTCAAACTATTTTGAATTTCTTTTAGAGAAGGAAGAGAAATAGCTAGGGTTTAGGGTTTTGCATTATTTATTTTGCATGCATTTTTAAGAGATGATGATCATGAATGCACAAACAAATCCTAATTAGTATTTAACTAAAACTAGGTTGTTATAGCTCTATCCCCTTACAAGAATCTTGACCCGAGATTCTGCAGGTAGGAAGAAGGAGGAGAAGGAAATAGGGTCACTCTAAGGATAAGAGGGAAACACTCTAAACAACACACTTAGTATCTCATGATCAACTCATGAAGGAGCGTTCAGAAACAACTTTGAGATGACGACATGAAACATGTCAAGGTAATAGAGGAAACAAGAGGAGATGGTTTCAAGTTGTTAGATAGCTGGTCTTCATAAGGATTGAGACCATGGAGCTTCAAAATGGCTTAAGCTTCTAAAAAGGAAAGCTTCCAACAGAAAGAACATGACCACAGACTTCGAGAGATGAAACTCTACTAAACAGCTTAAGTAGAGATTTCAGGGATACAGAGATACAGATAACCAAGCTGTTGACCTACTTTTGATACGGCAGGATCACTCTTCGTTCAACAGAAGGTCAAGACAGAAAGGTGTTTTGTGGCGAAGACTCACAAAATTCACAAGGAACATGTAACAAGAGGGATTTATGATTACCAAAATCATAGTCACTCTTCGAGCATGTTTAAGAAAATGAAGGAAACTCTTTATTCATCTAGGTTTATCAAAATCTTTGCCAAAGATCGTGATATCACTTTACACCACCAAGATTATTAAGTAAGAAGATTCCTGATCACACGAGGAAAAAGAAACTTCATTCTCAGACTTCAATTACTTGGCACAACAAGATGCTTGCCAACACAAAGAGTCTGGAGGATCGATCGAGAGACATTTAGCAACACCACTTTAAATGTCCTCCTTGATGTTGGAGACATGAGACATCAAGTAAAGGTTGGACTTCGGATACAAAGGAAACCATAAGCACAACTCCTATACTAAACATAGAAGAAGCCTCATGAAGAATGGTTGTTATTTGCTGATTCAAGAGAACATGAGATTAGACCTTCTGACTAATTGTGTTAACCATTACATCAATATTGCCGGATTTACAAAGAGACCAATGTCAAAACCTTGAAGAACACCAACCTTCATATCTACTTGAGATTCAGATTTGGTTAGGCGGTATGATACTTCAGACTCAACATGTCTGAATAGAAAGCTTGCAACATTTACCACAAGGATAAAGTCACTAAATTCTCAAGACATGGACTATAGTGTTAAGCTCCAATAGACTAAGCTAGATTTCTATACCCATGTATTAGCAACTTGTCGAAAGACAACTTCACCTACATGAAGTACTTGCAACAAAATACACATGTGTCCTTGAAGAAACGGAAACAACTCTACTCGAATCCACGGCGACATCTTCCTACAATTGCGCGTGAATCGGAGAAGGTTACTTCTAACATCCAGAACACATACTTCAAGATATCCCGAAGATGGTTCTTAAAAGTTTTCCAACATTAATGCCAAAGGTTCCATATGAATCTATTTTAGTGTGGAGAAAATAAGGATGTTATTGATGAGCTCAACAACAAACTTATCGAGATACTCCAGGAAGATGGACTCATATGTTGTATGAACAAGAAAAAACTATTGGTCAGACCAACGAACATGAGGATGTACTCATGTGAAACATCACGAGTAGCAACATCGTCAAAATAGTCCTTGGAACTGAGTTTGGTTTAATGATAACCCAAATCAAATCAAAGGCGAGGGAAGATAACATATCCACGAAGGAAATACTATCTTTCTTCATCATGAACAAAACTACACAACCCTTTAAGAGGAACTAGGTCGGATAGCACTTGTGTCTTACAACTCTCCAAGTTGTTGTTTAAGCTCAACCAACTAGTTTAGTGTATCCAGTACAGATCCTTGGAGAAAGGAGCAGTTCAGAGAACTTGCTTGCTCAAGAACTTGACAACGCGGTCATGTGGCAACATGGTGATACTTCTAGAAGACAACCAGAATATCACGGACCACCGATATGTCACTTAGATCGAGAGGAAACTTGCTTGGTGAGGCAAGAATACATAGTCTTAGAGTTTCGGCACAATCCTAACTCTTTGACCGAAGAGAGTGTACCAGATTAACAGACTTGGTAGAAAAATCATCCTTCGCTTAGTGATAGGGTTAACCAATCACGCTAGAGATGGCACAAATGTCCTTGGAGTTTGAAGCAATAATGATTGCTAAGAATCTCAGATGACCACATTATTACGCACACGCATCATTTTCAAGTGCAAAAGCTCAAAGGAAGGTTGGGTAAATATGTGTAAGAGCATCACTTCATTAAGGGGTCATGAACTTAGGACGACCTCTTAGTATATAAGAGTGTGATACTTTAAAGTAGAACTGAATAGAAACTAGTCGTGCCTCTAGATCTGTGAAGTACAACACTTTAACCTGGTCCAAGATATGACGAGGTACTGGAGTTTGTTTCTCATGACATCCCGAAATGGTTTGTCTTGACGGACCGCAAGAGTATCTTGTATCGGTAGACACCAATGCACATTTACTACTTGGCTACTAACTAGTAGATAAAGGTCGGAAACAACAAGGGGAAAAGGAACATGCTCAGGATAGAATCCCGAGATGTGGATGCATAGATTATCAATCTTCTGAAAACCAATGTAGAGAAGGGAAAGGTGTGGTAGAGTCACGAATATAGATGCGAGACTCACGAGGAGTACTCTTGTCATGGTCTATTTGGTTCCATTAAAGAACATCTGCCATAACATGTGGTAGGGAAGTCCTTAATTGTCACGAGTCAATAGCAACAAAAACCACAAGCTTGAAAGCTAGAATTATAGTACCAACCATCCTGAGGTAATGTGTAAACATTAACAACAGGGTTCAAAAGAATGGATCTTGGGTTAAAGATTAGCTTCGTGTACAAGATTCATAACACTAGAATCCAGCACAATCTGGGATCTTCGGTTCAAGCCCAAGGGTTAAAAACCCAAGAAAAGAGTAACTACTACTTGAGTGATACAACGTACACTACAAGGTAGCAATCACGAGGTAGCTTCCAAGAGAAGAAACGACTTCTTAAGTACCCAAACAAATAAAAAAGGAGGCATACGAGGCAAAAAAAGAAACCTCGAAGCCTAGAACAGAACACTATGGATCCTTCAATATAATATTGTAGGACCATAAGGTAGAGAAATCATGATGGAAAGGAATATCTCAGCTGAAGTAGAGCAAAGGGTACACAAGGAATTCACAACACACAACTCTAGAGAACTCTACACTAGATCAACTGGTTGAGAAATGACATGCTCGGAAGGCACCTAAACTTTGAAAGACTAGAAGAGATATCAAAACTTTTCCAAATCAACACAAGGTAAGATGACCCAGAAATTGAGCGATACCAGATGAGAAGAAAAAGAAGCATACTAGAGTTTTCGAAAATACTTTTCAGCTTTTGAAATAGTTTTCACAAGCACTAGACTCAAAATCGACCAATAGCAGGGTTTTCCTACGGTTGGTACTGCTCTGATACCAAAAACTATGACACCCCCGGGATCAGGGTTAAACAAATCCAGACCTTATCCTGAAATAAGCTTAACCTAGAGCTCGAGGATATCGAGTAAGAAATTGGTAACACAATAGTAACCCTGTGACACAAAAATTATTACAGCAAGCTCATAACTGAGCGAAGAACCAAAATATTACAAGTAGAGGTCACTGACCACAAACATCAAACAACGGAAGGAAAATTATGCTATTAAGTATAGCAAACTTAACAAATGGCCTAAGAGGCCTGAAGCATAACGACGATGTCCCAGCCCATAGATTCCAGGCTGCCGGCGGGAACCCCAAGCTACTCGTCGCTGTCTATGTCGTACAGAACTCGTCTTCAGGGAACACTTATTCTGTTACAAAAGTATAGACAAATCAAGGGTGAGTACAGGGTGTACTCGGCAAGACTTATTGCTGGTGGGGTTATTTTGCATAAAACCTTCTTTGTTTGTAAAACAAGAAGGAGAAGAAGCTCGTCTAATCAGAATATTTTAAAAGGGGATAAGAGAGCGACATCTCCAAAGAATTGATCATCATCTTGATATCCACCAAGTAATCCTCATCTCACAACTAGGATCACCCCCTCATACCCATGAGGAAGCATCCTTAAGCACATGTTGAACTGCCAAGTTTTACTAATAGGTTATAGTTCCCTATGATCTTAGAATTCGGTCACCAAGCATTCATAACCGTGAACACGGCTTTTCAAAAAGATTTAACCCTACAGGGGTGTACAACTTTACCCACATGTACCAGCCGACTCTTAATGCCACTAGTAATAGCCCTCTTCCTTGGAAGACTGGCAGAGGGTGGTTGGCCACGACCTTTACCTTGCTTTCACCAAGACCATGAGTCACACCCTAAGGATGGTTCCACCATAACGGGTCAAATCCCGAAGCCGGTCCCTAGAGATGTGAGGCGAGGTTGGATTACCAGGGGCTCCATCGACCCCAAGCAACCCCTTCCATGCTTACCTACCTGTTATGATGCACCTTTCACCCGCCAAATCTTTCAAAATGTTTTCTATGCATATGTTGAATGGAATGCCCGAACTATGTGACTCATGGAATCTACTAGGCAAGTTAATCAGCGGAGGGGTTCCCAAGCCCCATGTGGCTGTATGCTCATCTTGGTCCAAAGGCAAGAACTCGGTTCCTAGTAGTGGCGAGCATGGGACTACAAAAACCACATCCCACCGTGGCCTCCCATACAAGCCTTATCATGTATAACCTTTACCATTGATCTTACCTCATCAGTATACCTCGTTCTCCTGTCATACTAGATTCACTACATTTAGTACATCTTCTAGATGAACCAGCACTGATAGGTATGCATGGCTAAGCAAGACACGGATATAAGCTCTAGCAGTGCACACAAGCCAAACCTAGTTATGCTAGGAGGAGTGAATCAGGTAATATAAGCTCAAAGGGAGTAATGCAACAGATAGGATACTCTATCTATCGATAAGAGACCATAGTAGAATCGTATGCATCATGGCAAGAATGAAATACTTTCAAAATCATAGGATTGTATAAGGGAGGGGCTATGCTTGCCTTGTTTGTTGATAACCAATAAACAGATCTTTAGAAGCCTTGTTCTTGACTTGATTATAGTTGATCAAATATTGTTCGTCGGTCTTCGATCTCGATCTCGTTATCATATTCTACCGGGAAGAACCAAACACCAAAAAGAAAGGGGAAAACAATCACCACATGGCATCGATGCAATACTTAAGCAAGGATGATAATATGCCAAGTTAATTAGTATTGTAATGAACCCTAAGAACATGCTTGACAATTTAAGCGGGATACGAAGGGTCCAAACCCTAATACAGGAGAGATCCCGGAATCACCTACGGGGTACAATTGATTCTTCTAATTAAACTTGTAATTAAAATTGTTGAACAATGCATCATTTTGATGCTATGATATAGATCTCATTTTTCTGAACATTTTGCTATATTATACATATTTTTATGAGTTATAAATAATTAGTTATTGAATTTATAAGATTAAACTATTTTTTTAGAATTATTAAACCATATTAAAAGCTTTACTACGTCAGCATGACGCAGGCTGACGTCACCACAGGGGTGGGGTTGTTTTTCACCGAGCAGAGGCTACCCGCAGTGACTGATAGGTGGGCCACCTGCCACGTCAGGTGTCACCGTGGCCAAGCTTGTGCACTGCTGACGCGAGCACCACGTCAGCACGACGGCGGCGCGGCAGACGGTGGTCGGTGACGGCACAGGAGGGTGTGGGCCCCCTGGCCGCCCACCGACCTTGCCTCTTCGCCTATAAGATGCCTCCCAATGCAAAAACCCTAAATCATCAAGCCTCTAGCCATGAAAAGTTCCGCAGCGCCACCACCACCGAAGGGGAGATTCGGGGGACAGAAAGTCTCTGTTCCGCACCCTGCCGGGACGGGGAAGTACCCCTGGAGCCATCTCCATCGATCTCCACCACCATCTCCATCGCCGTTGCTGATTCCCATGATAAGGAGGGAGTAGTTCTCTCTCGAGGCTAAGGGTTCTACCGGTAGCTATGTGTTCATCTCTCTCTATGCATGTTCTTATTGAGATCATGAGCTTGTAATCTATAGATCTACCTTGCTACTCAAGTGCTTTAATAGATCTCTGCTCTCCCCATGTGTGTGAAGTTGACAGTGTGCACACCATGGTGGCACTTAGGCTAGAGATTACAAATACTTGTTATGAGTTATATTTGGAGTTGGATGTCTTTATGAAATTGTGGTGTTTGTTGGAACCATCTAGTGCTCAAGGTGAGAGTGTGGGGTTATCTAGATGGTAAAGTCTTACTTTGAGGTGTGTTGTTATAGCCCTACCATGGATTAGAGTGTCCAACCGGAGAGTAGTTCAGCGTAGTATCATAAAGAAGAATATATTTATATGAGAGTGTTCACTAGTGAAAGTATGATCCCTAGGCCTTGTTTCTAAGCACTGAAACACCATTTTCTATTAGATCTATTACATGTTTGCTTGCTTCTATCTTTATTTCAGTTTTACTTTAGTCTTTTCCACGCCTTCAAGCTATTTTCTATCACCGTTACCACTTATAATTATCTATACTACTTGTGTTTCACTATCTCTTCGCTGAACTAGTGCACCTATACACCTGACAAGTGTATTGGGTGTGTTGGGAACACAAGAGACTTCTTGTATCTTGATTGCAGGGTTGCTTGAGAGGAAATACCTTTGACCACTTCCTCCCTGAGTTCGATAAACCTTGGGTGATCAACTCAAGGGAAAACTTGATGCTGTTCTACAAACCTCTGCACTTGGAGGCCCAACAACTGTCTACAAGAATAGAAGTGCGTAGACATCAAGCTATTTTCTGGCGCCGTTGCCGGGGAGTCAAGGACATCTTCACAAGGGGAGTCCATCATAACCAATATCTTTACTTTGTTATTTTTGTTTTGCTTAGTTTACTTTTGCTTTGTTTGCTTGTTTCTTTATCAAAAATGCAAAAAAAATTAGTTTTACAAGTTTGCTTTCTTTATTAAAAACACAAAAAAATGACAACTCTTGAAAACACTAAGTTGTGTGACTTCACTAGCACCAAGAACAATGATTTTATGAGCACACCTATTGCTCCACGTGTTCCTGAAGTTACTTTCTTTGAAATAAAACCTGCTTTACTCAATCTTGTTATGAGAGAACAATTTTCTGGTATTGGTAATGAAGATGTTGCTGCCCATCTAAATAACTTTGTTGAACTTTGTGAGATGCAAAAGCATAGGGATATAGATGGAGATATTATTAAGCTTAAATTGTTTCCTTTCTCTTTGAGAGGAAAAGCTAAAGAATGGTTGAATTCCTTAACTAGGAATAGTATTGATTGTTGGGCTAAATGCAAAGATGCTTTCACTAGAAAATACTATCCTCCTGCTAAGATTATATCTATGAGAAGTGAAATAATGAAGTTTAAACAATCTAATAATGAACATTTTGCTCAAGCTTGGGAAAGAATGAAATCTTTGGTAAATAATTGTCCCACTCATGGACTGACTGCTTGGATGATTATCCAAACTTTTTATGCGGGATTGAACTATTCTTCAAGAAATCTATTGGATTCTACTGCTGGAGGTACCTTTATGACCATTACTTTGGGTGCTGCAACAAAGCTTCTGGATAATATGATGGTTAACTACTCCGAATGGCATACTGAAAGAGCTCCACAAGGTAAGAAGGTAAATTCTGTTGAGAAAACCTCCTCCTTGAGTGATAAGATTGATGTTATTATGTCTATGCTTGTTAATGGGAAAGCCCATATTGATCCAAATAATGTTCCCTTAGCCTCTTTGGTTGCTCAAGAAGAGCAAGTTGATGTGAACTTTATAAGAAATAATAATTTTAGCAAAAATGCCTACATGAATAATTTTGGTAACAATAGTTATAAGCCATATCCTCTCAACAACGCTAATGCTTATGGAAATTCCTACAACAACAATAGGAGTGCTCCCTCTGAACTTGAAGTTATGCTTAAGGACTTTATTAGTAAACAAACTGCTCTCAATAAAACTATTGAGGAAAAACTCTCTAATGCTGAAAGAAATATAGCATCACTGGCTGAAGCTCAATCTTCTTTGAATAAAATGGCTGATAAACCTGAAACTATTGATAATCCCTTTACTGCTACTAATGCCATACAAGTAAGAATTGATGAAAATGTTAGACTATTAGCTTAATTACATGCTAAGTGGGAAAGAGAAGATGAAATTGTTAGAAACATTAGTGTTTCTACTATCACTACCACTAGTGTTGAGGCTAGTAATAGCTCTACTACTTTAGATGATAATTATGATTTTGATCTTGATGGTTGCAATATCTCAGAAGTTATTAAGTTCCTAGAAAAACTTGCTAAAAGTCCTAATGCTAGTGCTATGAACATGGCCTTTACAAAACACATTACTGATGCTCTCATAAAGATTAAAGAAGAAAAGATGAAACATAAAGCTTCTATTCCTATAAAACAAGAAGATGGTTGGGAACCCATCATTAATATGAAAGTGAATGATTTTGATTTCAAAGCTTTATGTGATCTTGATAGTAGTGTTTCTATTATGCCTAGAAGGATTTATGATATGCTTGATTTGCCACCACTTGAAGATTGTTATTTGAATGTCCTACTTTATGATAATGCTAAAAAGAAACTCATGGGGAGTATTAATGATGTTCTTATTATGGTTAACAATGCCTATGTCCCCGTTGATTTCTATGTTTTGGATGTTGAATGCAATGATTCTTGTCCTATTACTTTGGGAAGACCTTTTCTTAGAACTGTTGGTGCCATTATTGATATGAAAGAATGCACCATTAAATATCAACTCCCACTCAAGAAAGTTATAGAACACTTCCCTAAGAAGAGAGAGAAGATTTCTTTTGCCTCTCCTATGAAAACAAAATTTGCTCTTAATGCTTCTTCATTTGAGAACACTTGATCCTTTTTCTTGCTTCTTATGCCTAACTTAAAGGCATTAAAGAAAAGTACTTATTGGGAGATAACCCAAAAGTTTTAGATGAGTCTTGGAAGTTATTACTTCAGTAATAACTGCTCCTTATCCTTTTTATTTACTTTTTGTGCCAATAGTAACCTCTAATGAGAGAGAAGTAATGATTGGGAAAGTTGTTGTCCCAAACAGATTGCTGTGCTTCACCGTAAAAATTCATGTAAAATCTCTGTACGTCCTTTTGACACGTGAATTTGTATTCTTCTGCCCCCAGGTTGTTATCTAACTTTTGTTAGTTCAACACTTTTCGATTTGAGCAACAGAAGGTCTTCAAAAAAATTTGTCTTTACCTCCTGGTCTGTTTTGACAGATTTTTGCCATTATTTGCATTTGCTTCTTGTTGGTTCCTTTTTGAGTTCTTTTGGGGAATTGAGCTTTTTGAGGGAAGTGCTACAGTAGCTAGTGTTTTAATAGAAGTTTTATTGGTGTTAGAACTGAACCTAAACGCTTATTATCTTGAGTGCACTAATGTTGCTAATAAAGATTGTGTGAAGTTTTGTATGAAGGAAAAATTTTAGGTGTATGGAAGGAATGAGTAATGAGATGAAGGATGGACTAAAGCTCAAGCTTGGGGATGCCACGCGTGTCACCCCAAGAAATATCTAAGAAGTACAAGCGTCAAAGCTTGGGGATGCACAAGGCATCCCCCTCTTCATCAATAAAAATCCCAGGTTTCTTCCAAACACTTCATTTTTATTGTTTCATGCACAGTTGTGTTGTTCCTGGAGCGTCTTCTTTTTCATTTTCGTTTTAGTTTTTCGTTTGCTTTGTTTGCTGAATAAATTGGTTGGACCCCCTCTTTCATACATTGGTTTTCAAATAGTTTGGTTTGGATTGGAAAAAGAGTAGGAAAGTTCATGTTTAAGTGGTAAAGAGAGCTTGTTTTTGACTGTGGCCTATGCTTTGTCATGCCATGCTCGATATTGTTTTGGCTTTATGCTTAGTATTATTTGCTGTAGCATGACTTGTTATAAACAATTGAGATTGCTTAATGTGCCTTTGAAGAACCATGCATTGTTTTAGCATATTAAAGCATAGTATTGTGGTATTCTCCTTTGATGCTTTATGTGGGTTGACTTGGCACATTCTCACACCATGTTATGACTATCCCAAGTCACCATAGCCTTTATGATCCTTTAGTTTTCAACTTGTAGTATCACTTTATGCTTTGATTAATGATGTTTTATCGCTCTGCATGATTATGGCCATTATTGCTCTCTTAGTTTGTCGCTCCCAGTCTTTTGCTAGCCTCCGTAACCAAGTATGATTTCCACTCATGCATCCAACTCCTAAAACCAAGTTATTCCAAAGAGTCCACCATACCTACCTACTAGCATATACTATTCCAAGTATACTCATGTTTTTATCTACCTTACGAATTAAACTTGTTATGAGAAAACTAGTGATTAAAGCTCTCACGAACTTGATGGCACACTTTACTTTTCTTGCCCTTAATAAACTTGAACCATTGTGTCGTCTTTGTTGTATATGCTTGCACTTATTTGTTGGGGATTAGCAGAACCATGCTGTCATGGGGAACGCTTTCAACATTACACTTGTACTTTGTACCCAGTTGATATCATGCTCTTTTGTCTGTGGATGTCGTCGGTGTGAAATGAAAGGGGAGCTTGTAAGTCCATGGAGTTATGTATGTGTGTTAGAGAAACGCCTTGGCCGCTGGTCTAATCCATGTTGTCATGGTGGAAACCTGCAGCGTAACCATAATGAGCTGTCTATGAAGCATTCTTCTTATAAAAAAAAGAGTCAGATATTGAGAAAAAAGAGAAAAAAAGAAAAAAATATGAGAAAAGAGGAAAGAGATAAAAACGCACCATATTCCCATGGTAAATAAGAAGATTGTTGAGATGCTCGTTGTCTGCTTGCCTTGTCATTTTGATATGGGGATTCTTTCGTATCATCGGGCAAGTGGTACCCCATTGGCGGTTCTCTATGATACACATGTACTTACTATGACAAGAACTTACTGGTAACTAAACTTGAGTAGTATGAGGAGCGGCCCTCGTATTCAAGGGACATGAGATTTCCAACTTATACTTCGTCGAGCATATACACCATAGTTTGTTCACTTTAACCTTAATCACTTTAAGATGCTTATGATAGGGACAATGAGAGCTGAAAGCTAATAAGTACCATGATTTTTGGAATCTCTTTATGAAACTTGAATCCCTACTTACTTCTATGAAGGCCTTTCTTTTACTTTTATGTTGAGTCTCCACCTTCTATCTTTATGCACCTACTTTGAGAGCATAGTGGCCATTCTTAGTTCTATGTGCATTGTCCCAAGACTTGTTGATTGATGCATAGCTTTCATATTGCTTGTTTTAAACTATTTGTATCTAGTCACTCTTATGAGCTTTGAAGGTGTCCTGTGCATTTATGTTTGCTACTCTATGAGGGACAAGCTGAATGCCACTATGCTATGTTTTCTATATGTGAAACAAACAAACGTCTTGCAAAGCATTGTTATTCATGAATCTTTTATTTGTGCATTTTCATGTTGCAACATAGTTTCTTTGTCTTATTGTTAGAACTTTATCTTTCATGTTATGATTGAAGTATTGTGATCCCAACTATCAATGTTTTACAAATACTTTGATCAATTTTATGATGGTGCATGTCACCTCAAAATTTATTCTTTCTTTTTATCACTTACCTACTCGAGGACGAGCAGGAGTTAAGCTTGGGGATGTTGATACGTTGCTAACGTATCCATAATTTTTGATGTTCCATGCTTGGTTTTATCTACTTTCTTGTGATTTGTTCCAACTTTGGAGTACTTTCTATACACTTTCTTGGACTAACCTATTAACAAGTGCCACAGTGCCAGTTGCCTGTTTTCTGCTGTTTTTGGTTCAAGGAAAGTCAGAAAATCAATATTCTTGGAATTGCATCGGACAAAAGCCAAGATCGATATTTTACCGGAAGACTCATGGAGCCAGAAGACGAGACGTAGAGGGGCCACAGCGTGGCCAGACCATATGGTGGCGCGGGCTAGCCCTGGTCGCGCCACCAGGAGGTGTGGGCCCCCTGGCTGCCCACCGACCTTGCCTCTTCGCCTATAAGATGCCTCCCGATGCAAAAACCCTAAATCATCAAGCCTCTAGCCACGAAAAGTTCCGCAGTGCCGCCGCCACCGAAG
Organism: Avena sativa; assembly: GCA_916181665.1. Lineage (NCBI taxonomy): Eukaryota > Viridiplantae > Streptophyta > Magnoliopsida > Poales > Poaceae > Avena > Avena sativa. The sequence continues at coordinate 253,734,725 of OV702289.1, read as the reverse complement.
GGGAGATTCGGGGGACAGAAAGTCTCTGTTCCGGCACCCTGCCAGGACGGGGAAGTGCCCCCGGATCCATCTCCATCGATCTCCACCACCATCTCCATTGCTATTGCTAATTCCCATGATGAGGAGGGAGTAGTTCTCTCTCGAGGCTAAGGGTTCTAACGGTAGCTATGTGTTCATCTCTCTCTATGCATGATCTTATTGAGATCATGAGCTTGTAATCTATAGATCTACCTTGCTACTCAGGTGCTTTAATAGATCTCTGCTCTCCCTGTGTGTGTGAAGTTGACAGTGTGCACACCATGGTGGCACTTAGGCTAGATATTACAAATACTTGTTATGAGTTATATTTGGAGTTGGATGTCTTTATGAAATTGTGGTGTTTGTTGGAACCATCTAGTGCTCAAGGTGACAGTGTGGGGTTATCTAGATGGTAAAGGCTTACTTTGAGGTGTGCTGTTATAGCCCTACCATGGATTAGAATGTCCAACTGGAGAGTAGTTCAACATAGTATGATAAAGAAGAATATATTTATATGAGAGTGTTCACTAGTGAAAGTATGATCCCTAGGCCTTGTTTCTAAGCACTGAGACACCGTTTGCTATTAGATCTATTACATGTTTGCTTGCTTCTATCTTTATTTCAGTTTTACTTTAGTCTTTTCCACGCCTTCAAGCTATTTTCTATCACCGTTACCACTTATAATTATCTATACCACTTGTGTTTCACTATCTCTTCACCGAACTATTTCACCTATACACCTAACAAGTGTATTGGGTGTGTTGGGGACACAAGAGACTTCTTGTATCTTGATTGCAGGGTTGCTTGAGAGGGAATACCTTTGACCACTTCCTCCCTGAGTTCGATAAACCTTGAGTGATCCACTTAAGGGAAAACATGCTGCTGTTCTACAAACCTCTGCACTTGGAGGCCCAACAACTTTCTACAAGAATAGAAGTGCATAGACATCACCCCCCCCAAGTTGATGCTCCTCCATGGCAACATCGGTGAGAAATCGGTCGAGCCTGGCATATGCAGCTCGCATGACAGCATGAAGGCAGCCCGCTCATCCAGAGGAGGCATTGTCAGCCGTCTCCAGGGCCAGCGCGTTTGGCCCCGCATTTCCTTGGGCGACGGGGCTCCTCATGAGAGGGCCCTCCCTATCACCATGAGAGGGTGATGGAGAGGCCACCTAGGGACCTATAGGATCTAGCAGCGGTGAAGCCTACGTGCTGTCGCCGGTCACAGAGGGAGTTGTCGCCTATCACGGAGGGAGCTGTCGGGACCTCTGGCGAAGATGCGACTCCCGTCTCCCCTCCGACCAGGGCAGGTGGAGAAGCGGGTGGCACAGTACTCTCCGCTCACACCCCGTCCCCCGCGACAGGCGAGAGCGTGACCTTGAGCGCTGAACTGGGGGCTTCGCGGGCGCTGGTGGTACCAACCACGTCCAAAGGTGGAGGCAGGTCGCCCCTGCAGTATTTGGTGGAATACGTCCCTCTGGAGAGACCAGGGTAGCGGCTCCTTCCACAAATCCTCTGGCACATGCTGCCAGCGAGCCCAGCACCCTCACACGCCTCTTCTTCCTCTTGCGTGTGTGTTCAGAAGTAGTGGGTCCATCAGACAAAAGGGGTAGCAGGAAGTAATCGAGGGAAGCCCTCGAGAGGCTAACCCACCGCTCACTTACACGGCCAGCGTAGAACCAGTTGCCCCTCTTCAGGCCCGAAGGAATGAATGTGGCTCCCCCGCCCAACACAGAATGCAGAGCGGCGGAGCCCCCACGACCAAAGCGCTAGTGGCACTAGTCATGAAGGGCGTCGTACATTCTTCGTCGCCTCCGCTTTGTGGCGTGCCCACGATGACCGGCTCGTGCACGGGATCCCACATTACGGCTAAGGCGGAAGGCCCCTCGGGAGGTCCTCTAGCCCGATTGTTCTTCCCCCACTAGTTGAAGGAGGGAAGCCCCAGACGTACGGTGCAGGCGGCACCCGACGAGTAGATGCGACGAGCCCCTGAAGGAATCTCGGGCACGACTCCCTCGCCAAGCAGAAGCCGCGTGAGGGCGACCATCGTGTCCTCGGTGCAAAGCCCAGAGGGCAGCCTAATCGCGTCTTGAAGACAAGTCAAGCCACATGCACCCTTGTGGTGCTCCTGGAGGGGCGCAATCTGTTGGCGGAGGAACTCCCGGACCACCATCTCGCCTGTCATCCCTTGGCTCTTCAGTCCACCACGCGCCTAGCAAGGGGTCCAGAGCTCATATAGGAGGCGCCAACACGAGCCCATATGGGGTTCTCCACTGCTGCCCCCATTAGAGCGCGAAGCTGTGGGAACATTCGAGAGGAATCCACGAGGACCCAGTCCTGGTGGAAATTGGATGCTACCCCCAGGATGGAGACGGGAGGAAGCCCTTGCCATCATCGGCAAAGAACCCAACACCGCCGAGGCGGTCCTTCGGCACGAGGACGTGGAGGCTATAGAAGTGCCGAAAGAGTGCTAGTGAGGGCATCACTCCCACGAAGGCTTCACACCTATAGGCAAAGGAGCCTAGGAGGGTCATGCTCCGCGGATGAAGGTGGCATAACTAGATGCAATAGTGCTCCAGGACAGTGATGAGGAACAGTTAGAAAGGGAGAACAAGACCGGGGGCAATGGAGTACATGAAGACCAGGAACGCGGTGGGGGGCAGCTCTTCCCCACCGCCCTCGGTGCACCATACCTAGGAGGTGCCCCACTCATTCGAGACGGAGGCCATCAGGCACCTAACCTTCTCCGGGCCCTTCTCATTGGAGATTGATGACGCGGCAAGAATTGGATGCTCGCCGCAGAGAAATTCATCGTGCTCGGAGCATCACGCACCCTTTTAGGTGCCATCTTGAGAGCTACGGAGGTCACGAGCGTGGCTTCAGGGCAAGGTCGGGCTAGTGACCAATGGCAAGAAGGCGAAAGGACCAAACCCCACTCAGGCTTGGGTTTTTATGGGGGAACCAGATCCCGAGGCCTGGTGGAGGCGATGGGTCGTGCATCCAAAGGACACCGCCTCAAGTCAAGGACGCGTGGGGGACGTGGGAGAGTGCACGGGAGGGCTTGCACCCACATGGTCAAGCACGGGCCTGGCACTGGATAGTCTCTTGACTTTCCTCCCTCTTCACTGGTAGCGTGCAAGGCAGGCGACTGGGGGCTACTGTCGAACTACTGGCACTGGGGTACCCTGTTCGGTCAGGTAGCCAGACCCGCGCATGGTTCTCTCACAAGGAGAGAGAGGAGTGTTGCCCTCTGGAAGCCATGGTAGAAGCAATGAAGGCAGCAGAACGCAAAGACCAGCCCCCACCCGAGCCATGGCCCCTTGATGAGGGATTGGCCGAAGTACTGCAGTGATGCCATCGTGTCTCGCAATGCGACAGCACAACGACCTATCCAAGATGTGACCGGTCCCCTTCGGGAAAGTGATACACTGTCTGCCCGCCTTGGTGTTAAAGGCGGGAAGATGACACGGGAGCCTCGTCAGGAACCTACATTGCCACTTTGGTGCAAGGAGACCAGGGTGACGTGACGAGGTAGGGTGTACGTCATTTGTTATCTCAGCAGCAGCTCACTAACTCTAGTCGGAGCCAGCTCGTGTCTATAGGGGGAAAAGGTGAGCCAGATACTTCCCAGTGGCAGGAATGTGATAACCCTTCCTGCCCAACATTTCGGGGGAAGAGGCCCAATGCCCCTATATAAGGAGACATTCCCCTACCTTAGAACGGGTCGATCCCAGTGATCTGTAACCGTAGACATTGATACACCATTGTACCCTCGTGAAGCACCATGAGCAATACAACCAAGAAGGAGTAGGGGCTTTACCTCCCCACGAGGGTCCCGAACCTGGGTAAAAAAACCTTGTGTCACCCTCTCTTTCTTGCTTGTGCGCCGCCGTTGGGCAGCTCAGAACATGTGTTCATCCCCCTCTCGAACTCAGGGCTTGTTGGACCCCTTGTTCCTTCACGGGGCACTTTCTCTGACTAACATAATAAAAATCATGTCGATGTTTCATTCATCTATCTTGCACTTAATGCCACCAAAACTTTATGAGAGAGTAGACAAGTGAACCCATGAACCCAGATCCATTGTTCCCATTGGCGCAAACTCCTTGTATTGTCCTCTTGCATTTTGAGTATTGGGACACTTTTATTACTATTTTGTTACCTTTTACTCCATTAAATCAACATCCGTTGTTACTTAAAATTGTTTAGTGCATAAACAACTAGAATTGTGACACTCTAGTTGGAGAGAGTAATAGCTTTTACTTCTTGCTCATGTGGATCAATACTCATACTTCGACATTGAGAGGTGCTATAGTGGTCCCCTGCTCTTGGGGGTTATCAAGTACTTTTCTGGCACCGTTGCTGGGGAACAACAAAAAAGATTGTGCTACCTCTATTCCCGCGTCAACGCCACTATTTTCTTGCACCGTTGCCAGGGAACAAAGGACAGCATTCACAACTGCAAGCTTCCACGAGCGAAGGCTATTATCTAACGCTGCACTCTTTTTCGGTGCCGTGCAATTTCCTAAGCTTGGGGAGGTTGCACCATTGTGAGTCTTCTCGTTATTTTAGATTTGCAAAGCATTTATCGTTTTCTTGTTTTTGTCTTTTTAGTTCTTTTTGTTATTTACTTATACACAAAATAAAAAATTAGTGTAGCTCTTCTGTTAAGAAAATATGGGTGATCAAACAACTAAGTTATGCGACTTCGCCAATGTTCCTAATGCGCAATTTATTGCCAATCCTACCACATCTCCTAAAATAAAAGATGATTCATTTGAAGTTAATCCTGTTCTACTTAATCTCATTTCTAAAGATCAATTTGGTGGTAGTGCTAGTGAGGATGCGTGTATGCATTTACATGACTTCTGTGAGATATGTGATATGCAAAAGTTGAAGAATGTGGAAAAAGATATTGTTAAGCTGAAATTGTTCCCATTCTCTCTAAGAGGAAAAGCTAAAGATTGGTTACTTTGATTACCTAATGGTAGTATAAACTCTTGGGATAATCGTAGAGGAGATTTTATTAAGAAATACTATCCTCCTGTTAAAATTTTGCAAAATAGAAATAGCATACCTTCTTTTAAGCAAAACAATAATGAACATGTAGCAATAGCTTGGGAAAGACTCAAAATTATGCTAAGAACTTGCTCCTCACATGGAGTAAATGAATGGACAGTTTTGCATTCTTTGTATAATGGTCCAAACTACATGTATAGGAGTATGCTAGATTCTGCTGCTGGAGGACATTTTATGACTAAAACTGTTACTGAGGCTAAAGCAATTCTTGAAAACATGTTGCAAAACTTTAGACAATGGCACACTAAGAGGGCGCCATCCTCAAGTAGGAAGGTCAACTCCGTTGAGGAAGTAGATTCCTTGACCACTAAAGTTGATGATATCTACTCTTACATATCTAAACAAAATATTGATAATGTCCCATTACAAGATCTTGTTGAGAATAATTCTAGAAATATAGACATCAACTATATTAGAAACCTTGGGAATGATGGGTACAAGAAATCTTATGCTAGGCCACCTTATGCTAATAACTATGGAAACCGTCCTTTCATTCCATATCCTATTTCTTATGATACTCAAAACAAGTGGAAACCTACAACTACTCAATCAACTAGTGATTATGCGGAAAAGCAACAGGAATTAAATAAGAATATTTCTGAGCAAGTTGCTAGTCACACTTCAATGATAGAAGAATTCTGTAAATCAATTTCTTCAGTAAGCTCTGATATTAGAGGATTACAACTTCAAACATCTGGTTTAGATAAAGCTCTTTCCAAATTAGTTGATAACGAAGCAACTCTTTTAAGCATGTGTGTGGGAAAACCCAATGCCTCTCCTATGGTGGGCACGAATTCCATTATTGTTTCTGAAAGCTTGCCTACTACATTGGAAGAAACTTATAATAAATTATTAAATTATGTTGATCTTCTTGAGCCACTTTTGTTACAATTAGAATATATTAAGGAAGAAGAAAAATAATCTATTGTGGTAGTTGAAGAAAAAGAAGTAGGGGAAGTAAAAATGCTCAGTGATAATATTAATGAACCTCTACTTGATCTCGATAAATGTAGTTTGAATTAACTTATCAATATATTTCAAAGCTTTGTTAATGATCCCTCTTTCAATGTTCACCAAACCGGTTTTGGATCCTACATAGCCAATCATGTCATTAAAGAAAAATACAAAGATATAATAATGAGGCTATGATACCACCTAAGCTTGGGGATGTCTGGATCCCAAAGATACTTATTGCTGTAGGAAAAGAGTCACATCATGCTATATTAGACTTGGTATCAAGTGTTAACATTCTCTCTAAAGAACTATATGATTTTCTTGATCTTGACAAGAAAATGGAAAAAATGTGACATTGATTTATTACTTGCTGATGATTCTACCAAGAATGCCTTAGGTAGAATTGATAATGTTATGACTGAACTCCATATGACTTTTTTACCAGTTGAGTTTATCATTATGGACATGAGGAGCAACACCTCAAGTCCTATAATCCTTGGAAGACCTTTTTTTAGAACTACAGGTGCAATTATTGACTCTAAAGAAGGGAATGTGAAGTTTTAATTCCCACACAAGAAGTGTATGGAGCACTTACCAAGGAAGAATATTAATGTTCATAAGTACAACTGCCCTCATGACACTTGCCCATCTTGAAAAAAAAATGTATGAAGCCTAGCTATATAGCTATAAAGAAAGCGCTTTACGGGAGGCAACCCGGTAGTATTTACTTTTTGTGTATTGTTCTCATTGCTCTTGAAAGAGAATAATTTCTTTTGTGTTTTATTTTTGTGTCCTTGCTGTATCAAGAAAGTTTGTTTTAGTGTGTCTATTGTAGCATAAAGTAAAGTGCCAAGGTTTACCCATCTTGGATGTTTTAAGGTTGCAATACTTATTTCGAGTTGCTGAAATCTGCATAGCATTTTTTAGTGCCCGATTTTCATTTCATTTTAATAACTTCTATGGACCTGAAAATTTTACTTATGTTGCAACTTTTCATACTCTATATGAAAAAAACAGAATAAATTCCTGACATGTTTAAGGGGGACGAAAAAATTCGCCAAGTTGCTGCTGTTTTTATTGACCGATTCTGTCTTTTGTTATTTCCAGCATTTGTTTGATCTCAAGATGATTCTTTTTGAGTATTTTTGATATTTAGTGAATGTTGGCAACTTAATATACTCTCTGTACACCTTGCACCAATTTATTTGGGGTCTTCCTTGCAGCACACATATTATCTTTGTGCCCTCTAATGTCATCCAATCTAGAAAAGAGATGGGAAATAGTTCTGTGGTGAAGTTTTTCACAGGGAAGGAATAATCATGGAACAAGGAGTCATCTAAGTAATGTACAACACCATAAGCTTGGGGATACCCCATGGAAACCCCCTGGACCTATCAACTCTTTGGTTTGCATACTATTCTTGCCTTGTTTTTTTAGCACCATTTTACCGTTTCATAAACTTATAAACTTGGAGCGTATGTGTCTAGTTTTTAGTTTTTAGTTCGCATATTTTTTTTTGAATAAATGGACCACCTACTGTAGGTATACTTTATATTTATTAGAAAGATACTAGAGAAAAAAAAGTTAAGTTTGGAAGGAAAGGTAGATAGGAATGCAAGTTATGCTTATGTTCTATGCTTCATGTGCTTTGATTGAATAGTAATTCGCTAGTGCTATTTCTTCTATGCGTATTGATGGTTAACTTTGATATACTTAGTTCATTAATAAATGTGTAGCATTATGGACATTATGCATGCTTGTGACATTATACCTTTCCAGTGGCCAAGAAAAAGAAAAAGAAAGAAAAACACAAGCAAAGACTTATTGTATCCAAATACCTTGAGCCATATTTCTCCACAAAATCTCCACTATACTTACCTATGTAGCAAAAATGCTATTCCAAGTATTCCCATGTCTCTGCATTCAAAACCATACTTTGTTTTATTGTGCAATTCAGAGATCATGGGAAAGTAGCAGTTTATGGTGAGTTCATTTATGTAAGTTACATGCTTGACAGTTTATTAGTTGGGATTAAGTTAAACCATGCTGTCATGGAACAAGACTTTCAACGTTGCACCATATTTAAGTTGTTGTGATACACCTTGGGTTATGCATATATTTCCGATGTGAAATGAGTGGGGGTTATCATGCTAAAGATTCAAGTGTGCAGATTTGTTAGAGAAGAGCATTGGACTGCTAACGGAAACCATGCCTAGTCATGGTAGAAGTTTCAGAATGGACTTCCTCATTAGCTTTTACAAGTTTAATTTACTACTCAGTTGGTACTTTAAGAGGAGTTCATTTTTCTGTTGTCATGTCGTCCCGATATGTACTACCTTTGCAAAAAGATGAAAATCTCAAAAAGGCACTATGTACAGGTGGCATGGAGGTACCCCTTTGTGAGAACTTGGTTAAAACAATATGCATATGATGAGAGTCTATGGTAATTATAAAGTTGAGTAGCGTGTGGTGTAAGATACTATTAACAACAGGGTATGAGACTTGCAACTTGTAAGGGGTTAATCATGTGAACCATATTTTCTCTTCACTACCATTTACATGGGTTGCACAATTCTAAAATTATTTTCTCTTTAGCATCAAAGCTTGGCACATATATTCCCTACTTACTTTCAATGGCCACTTGTTTAAAATAAAAAGAAAAGAGAAGAAAGAAAGAAAAGTTCCAAGCACAAGCACTTGCATGTTTAATGTCCATAGTACTCATTTGTTTTTGCACTTTCTCATTGATTGTTGGACATCATTGAATTGAATTAGAAGTACCACTTGATATGTCATTTGCTTGTTGTTTTTCATTAAAGTTTTAATCATTGATCATATGTATTACTACTTATTATTTTCATAGAAGCAATAAACTCCAAAGTTCTTGTTTAGTTTTATCACCTTCATACTCGAGGACGGGCATGGGTTAAGCTTGGGGATGTTGATGCATGCAAAATTCATACATGAACTTTGTAGTTTATTGATGCATATTCCAACATATTAAGATGTTATAATCATGTTTTCCATTGATTTATGGGGATTTTCCATTGATCCCCCTTATTTTGGTTATAACTCTGCGGGATAAAAAACCCTGTTTTGCGTATTTTGACGTTTCAGGAACCTTCCCGAACTCAATTTGACCTGGGATTTTTTGGGCATTAATATTTTATCACGAGAACCTTTTGGAGCACAAGAAGTCAACGAGGGAGGCCACGAGGCCCATTTGAGCACAGGTGGCGTGGGCCCCAGGCCTGGCCGCGCCACCTAGTCTTGTTTGGTCCTCGGACCTCTGATACCGTCCATCTTCATCTTAGATTGATCAGATTGACCTAAAAACTCCTATATATAGACCCCCCTCGAAGCGTTCTTGCAAGGAGGCGGTGACAGAGGTTGTTCTAGCGATGATTGGAGGGTGAGACGCTGCCAGAGTGGCCCCCGGTCGCTTCTTCAACCTCTCCGACATCACCAACACCACCACCATCATGAAGAGGGACTAGTCCACTTCTATACTATGGGTTTGTAGAAGTAGCTTGTTCTATTTCTCTCTTATGCTATGATGTTTAGATTCCATATGAGCCGCCCAACATGATTATGGTGCATATTATGTAATTCCTATGTGGTGGATCTTTATTTTATTGGATGATCTATGAGATGTGATATGTTATTTTGTTCTTGATGTATGAGTCGATGCATATTGTACCCCGTTCTTTATTACTTGTTCTGATCCAACATGTATGCGAGGGCGCGTGAGGGGGATGGTGCGTATTAGATGGACTAATTAGATAGTAGTAGTGAATTGTGACAGAATTCATGATCTGCTATGGTTTTCACCAATTTTGTGGTTACCTCACTAGGGATAAAAAGAATGCATGTGCTATAATTTCTTAGTGGCAGTTGAGGATTCCAAGTGATATTCATAGACAAATTGTTCTATTGTAACATGTCCAAGCAGTAGCATATTTTTTGTTCACCATCATGTCAAAGTACCTAAGGCTATACTCTATTAATTCTTAATACTAGATTGCTTGAAGTTTATTACTTTCTAGGTGAGTATAAGTAAGATGTGTAGTATCATGTTTATGTTAGGATGTGATGCCCATATGAATATTACCAAGTAACATACTAAAAATCATGTCGATGTTTCAGTCATCTATATTGCGCTTAATGTCACCACAACTTTATGAGAAAGTTGACAAGTGAACCCATGAACCCCGGTCTAATTTTAATCATAAGAAACACCTTTCAAACACTTTTCATTTTATTTTTAGTATTAATTAAATCCGAAAATACAAAACATATTTACTTTCTTTCAATCATATAAAAAACCCCAAAACACCTTTAATATATTGTTTTAGTTGCATAATAGCTTTAGTTTACTTTACCGCATCATATTTATTTTATTGCATTGTTATTTTATTTTACTTAAATTCCGCACCTTGTGCTTGCCAACCACTCAGTGGAGTTGGGGATGCAAGACAAGTAGATTGTTTTGCAGGTTGTCTGACGATAACGAATAGAGATTTTACGATTGTTCTCCGAGAGTTCGATATAAACCCCGAGTTTCCTTGTGGGGAAAATTTACTCTTGCTACAACCTCTACACTTGGAGTCCCAACGAAGTGGAACATTGCTTAGTGTCATCACCCATCAAATTTTTGGCGATCGTGGGAGAGCTTGAAGTCCGTGGGTACAGTTATTTTGCAAACCCAACAGATAAAGCAACTCGTGTCGCAAGGTTCACGGTCGTCGTCGCTCTCAGTATCTGAATACCTTGGTTGCGTGAGGATTGTGTGAGGTTCACGGTGTTGCGCTCCTCCTGAGATTTGTCGACTCTGTGTTATGTGATATAGTTCCTCGCGTCTTGGTTGCGTGAGGATTGTGTGAAGCGCACGTGGTGCGATGAGCTGGACCTTCGGGTCCTTGCCACTTGCCGAGGGCTACTGCAATGTATTGGTGATCTATTGGGTTGTGGAACAATCTCCTGGTCCCCTTGTGCAAGCTATGCTCCAACCAGCGAGGCCCATGAGGGTAGAGTAGTGGATAGATGCCCATAGATTGTCGGCTACCGGTTGGGTGGCAAGGAGGTACGTTTGTGCCGCATTAATGGCTGATTGAGGTGTCTTGGCTTTGATGTTGCCCACCACATCCACGGAGATGAACAATAGGTCTAGGTCTCGGGTCATCTCCCGCCTTTCGCCTTCGGATATGTTCTGCAGTCGAGAGCCACCCATTCTTGGTTGTGATCCTCCTACGATGCTCCCAGAGTTGCGGGTGGAGCATAATGGTGTCTGTCGTATCATTGACTCATCGACTAGCCTTTTTCGTTCCTCCAGTTGCCTATGCAGCTTAACTAGTTCTCTCCTCTTCTTATGGAGGAGATATTGGTAGGCCATCAACTCCTCACACGTGGCATCCGCTGCCATAGGTACTGTACAGCCAAAATGGCATTTCTTGATTTTTCCCATACCGATGGTGATAGCCGAATAGTTATTCGTTCCTCGTCGTGTGCTCTGTACCCTCCTTGGACAACATGGTTTTCTAGGGGTAGCTCTTATCCATTCCTGTGAGCATTTGCATCATTGTTTGAAATAACATTATCAAGGTCGATGATAGGGATACCGTTGGTGTCACGTGCTTCCGAAGTTTTTTCATTGGATGTATTCGTTACGTGGGGTCCCACGATCACACACACATGATGGCGTGCCAGGTACGGGCCATAGCTGCGGTTGTCGGAGGCGTCGGAGACATTGTCACTAAGACAGGTGAAATCCAATGAGTCCATCTCTAGGTAGGGTTCGTGAAGGGTTCGCAGCATAGAAAACAAAAAAATTCCTACGATGGGAACTATACGCCAAGATCTATCTACTAGATACAAGCAACGGGTGAATATACATCGATAGAGAACATACCCTCGAAGACAACAAAGCTTTGTTAACGAGACAAAACTCGTGGATGATGTAGTCGTACACTTGCCAATCTCAAGATGGTGATGAAGTCCTTCAGGTCCAGCAGATCTAGCACCATCAGGTCCAGCACCGCAAAGTAGCGGTGCATCCATGATCGCACACATGTCCGGTCCACCGAACAACCTCTGCCTCCTCACTCCAGTGATGCAGCGGAAACAGCAACTCCTTTCCAGATAAAGTCACTGGGAACATGTATCTCGCTAATCCGAGACCATGGGGAATAACTAGAGGGAGAAGAGAACCTTCACAAGGAGGTGGGGAAAGAGGAGAGAAGCCAAGGGGCTCCTTTTATAGGGGAGGGGGCGCATCCCCAAGTCCATGGCTGGCCGGCCATGGTGGGTGTCCCCACCTCAACCTCATTCATGTGGGTGGAGCTTCCACTAAGCCCACTCACATCAATTTCAACTCCACTCACTTTGCATTTAATGTCCACCAAATTAAATGCATTTTCTCTTTAAACAAAACACTTTTATTTATTTTATTCAGAATTTTTTAATTATTTTAATTAACAAACATTCACATAAAACTCCCTACAACATTTCAATATCACATGCAGAACTAGTTTCAGCAATTTCACCCGAAACAATTCCGGTTTCCATCAAAATGATTCCAGCGCTTTAATAATATTTATCTAAAACATATTTTCTCCTAAATGGTGTCGGTATCCCTTAAGTGTGTCACCCTATGGTTCACGAATAATGCAGACATTATTGAGACCTCTCTTAGATCAATAATCAGAAGCGGGACCTGGAGATCCATATTGACTCCCACACATTCAACGATGACTTATGTGATCGTGTGAACCTTTAACTCTAGGAACTTAATCCCTTTGTCTCGCGATATATTACATGTCCGAGATTCGAGCATCGGTATCCAAATACCTAGTTTGATCTCGTTACCGACATGCACTCTTTTCTCGTTCTCGTGATATAACATTCTAGTGTTCACATCACTTGTTGCAAGCTATTTCAATGTGATATCACCGAGAGGGCCCTAAGTATATCTATCCGTCATCGGGATGGACAAATCCAACTCTTGATCCATGAGCCTCTACATAACACCTTCGTAGCACTGAACCCACCTTTATAGTCACCTTGTTACGGTGTGACGTTTGATGTTATCAAGATACTCTTCTGGTGTTAGTGATTAACATGATCTCATGGTCTAAGGACTAGGATTACTTCATATGATGTTATAGCAATATAAACATAATGAATTTTATCGTAATGCTATACTTCGGATGAATGTTCATCACATCATTCCACCAATGTTGTGATCTTGTTATTAACAACATCCAATGTCCATGATCAGGAAACCTTGATCATCTTATTAATCAATGAGCTAGTTTATATGAGAGGCATTACTAGGAACTTTGTATTTTGCTTATTAAACACACATGTATTAACGTTTCCAATTAATACAATTATAGCATGCAAAATAAATATTTATCATGAACATGGAATAAGATAATAACCACTTTATTATTGCCTCTCGGGCATATTCCCTTCAGTCTCCCCCTTGCACTAATGTCAATAATCTAGTTTGAAAAACTTTGCGTATTGAAAACCTATGGCTTTCTGGTGTTGCATATACGCGATTGCTAGTGGTTAACATAATCTCCAGATCTGATAGTTTCAGGTTCGTGTGTATTTGCATGTCTTTGTGTCTCTATGCATCACGCATTCTCAAATGAGATGGCATTGTATAAATTTGGTCCTTTGGTGAGACCTTTAGTTTGTTCAGGTTAAAATATGTTGATATTATTGTCATGCAATATATCTTCATAGTATTAGCCCACTTTGAACCACACCTAGTTTTATAACAAACTACTTAACACAAATGCCTCCTTTGCTGCTACTATAGCAGTCATATACTTAGCCTTTTGTTGTAGTATCCGTCACAATGTCTCAACTTTGGAACTCATCCAAATCCATTATGGAACATCTTTTCCATTACATTATGCCACCCATAGTCTAAATTGAGATAAATTTAATTTGTATCTTGTGACAAAACTAGTATCAATGTAACACTTTACAATGAACTAACTTTAACTATTTGTCACTTATACATGATATATTCTTAGTTCTTCCAAAGCTCATAAGAATATCTTTACTATCGTCCAATGGTCATCTTATGAATCATTCTGGTATGTGCTCATAACATTTAGAGCATAGAACATATCTGGATATATACATATCACGGTATAATCGATCAAAATCTTCATGTGATTTTACTCACCAAGTGTTGAAACACTTGAATCTTGATACAATCCATTCCATGCAGCAAGAACCTTTCTTGTTGTTTCCATATTGAACCTTTCAATATCTCATATATGTACGTCTGGCACAACCATATTAGCGCCTCAACCTATCCATATAGATATTGATGCCAAATATTCTGGTTTTTCCCAAGTCTTTCATCGAAATCCTATTTTAATGAAATTCTTAACTTGTGTCAATAAAAGATACATCATTTCCAATCAATAATATGTACTCTGCATAATGTATTGGAAATTTGTCTCAGTGCTCCCACTTAATTTCTTGCAAATGAAAGCATCTTCATCGTCTCCGATGAAATTAAACTCCTTTAACATTTTCATCATGGTGAAGATTCCAACTCCGCTATGCTCACTTCAACTATTGAAGTTTGCATGCCCTTTTATCACCCTTTGAATTAACAAAACCCTTCGGAACATGTCTTGTACACGTCCTAGGTAACCATTCTATTAGACGAACATTGTTTTGTTTGTTTAACTATCATACACCAAATTATATGTAGTGATTGCTATATTAATCCCTCAAGACTAAATATCGCTATGAAAGATCAAATCTTGTCATAGTCAACTCCTTAAACATTGCATGTAAACTTCTTTCCGACATGTCGACTATTTCACAGATGTTAAACATCCATGTCTATTTCTTTATAGATCCAAACAAGACCGATAGGCTTCACTCCTTTCCGGAGGGTCTTCCAAGTTTAGAAACTTGATTTCTCGTGTATGGATACTATCACAGATTCTATGACTTCTAGTCATTTTGTGGAGTTAGGGCCCATCATTGCTTCTTTGCATGTAGTTGGTTCATCATTGTCAAAACAATAACGACTTGTTTATCAAATCTCACTATTTGATTCTTACCCGATGCATACGGTTCAAATAGGAACTCTAATCTCCAAGATCACACCCTTTGTAATCACGGGAGCCATGAGCATTGTGGCCGCCACCGGGTCACTTTTCGGCGCTGTGCTACTTAGCACATATAGCTAAGGTTCAACAACCTTATCAAAGTTCTATTGTCGTCCCACTTAACTTTTCACAAAAAATTCCTTCTCAAGAAACTTGGCGTTCCAAGCAACAAACTCTTTTGTCCTCGTTGTTATGGAGGAATTCCCAACAAATTCTTTGGGGTAACCTACAAAGACGTGCTTATATGACTTTGGTTGTAAACATTTTACTTATGGATAGCATACCAAAATTTAAGAAAAGACAATTCGGGTTTTATCCCAAACCATAACTCATATGGTGTCATTTCAACGGATCAAGATGGTGCTATTTTCAGTGTAAAAGCGGTAGTCTCTAAAGCTTTAATCCTTAAAACATAATGGCAATTTTATAAATGACACCTTTGATCTTACCATGTCAAACCAGGTTTGATTTGATCTCTCGAACATACCATACTCCTGTGGTTTATCGGGAAGTGGAAATTCATGGAACAATTCCTGAAATCTTAGGTGTTTTGCTAAACCTATAACTCAAATATCTTCCTTTATGATCAAATCATAAACTCTTTTATTTTCTTGTTACAATGATTTTTCACTTCATCTTGAAAGTCTTTGAATAATTTTCAAATGTTTCATACTTCTTCCTTATTAAGTAAATATATAGATATATTCACTCAAATTTCTGGAGAAAGCATATGAAGCAAAAAGATCCATCGCATATGGCTACACATAATGGACTATGCACATCAGCATGCACAATTTCCAATACGCTAGTCATCCATTCCTCTTTGGCCTATGAACGGAGTTTCAATTATCTCGAGGAAAGATTCACAAGCGTCGATTTATCAAAATCAAAAGACTCCAAAAATCCATCAACATGGAGTTTCTTCATGTTTACTTTCCAATATAATTCAAACAGCGATGTCACTTCATAAGTGATCTTCTAATCATTTATCTTACACATTTCAGCAATAATGTTTATGGATGTGATTTCTCTAACTAGACTTGTAAAATTTCATCCATCCTTTATGGAATACGGTAATTATTTGAACAACCATTATTCTCGTAATACCGGAACAAAATAACAATTATTAAAACAAATCTTGAAGGCTAGGTTTGACGACAACGAAAAACACAATAACACTTTATTTGTTTTCGATGAACATCATCACTTATTCTCTTGCTAGTTACTTAGGTCATTGCAGTTCATGAATTGTGTTGTTCTGTATGACACTTCACACCAACCAATTCAGTATCCAATACCGAAGAACCACATTGTTTAACAAGCAAGGAATACAGCCATAACATGTATATCTTCTATATATCTAAGTTGGACATCTCCAGCCTTTTCTTTTCTGCCAAATATTTTATAGATTCTCTTTTAGTAATTCCTTTTCTTTTAAAAGAATCTATCAACATCAATAGTGGTGTCATTCACATGACATATAGTACAAATTGTATATAGTGAAATACTAATACCTTTAAACCTACACTTTGAAGTGGATCACCATCATCAAATGTTTGGTGTTCTTTCAAAAATCCATTCTTTAGTAATCTATTAGTGTAGTAAATATTTTACTTACAACTTCTATTCATCCTTATCATGAAAACTTTCATGATCAAGCTACTATAGCCTATAAGGAAGAATCACGAGTATAATATTAGTTCCCAAAACCTTTTTGGGAGATTCAGATGCCTAGCATCTCCATCCTTCACAAATTCTCATACAATATGAGAACATGTATTTTGCTAAATTATACTCTATCATAATGCAACCAAAAACATTGTTTCAGATATCACAATATCTTCCACGCATGATGGTTTCTGAAACAATTTTTTTTAGCTCCTATATAATCTTGATATTAAAACAACTTTTGAATATCAATAATCAGGGAGGCAAACATGATACTTTAGATACTAACATTGGAATTCTTACTCTTGATTTAATACTACTTATTAAACTTCATGGAGTAAATAGAGTTTGCTGAAAGTTTCTAATAGGACTTCTAAGCTTGAAACTGACATTCAAAACAATATGATACCAGTTCGTAAAGTAAATATCCAGAATTCTGTAGTTCTATTATCTCAATTAAAACTAAGCATAAGGTAGTAAACAGATGCCAATGACTACAATAAATTATGCAAATTCACTTTGATTTAGTTTATGACAAATTTGGTTCGACTAATCCAAATTAGAAATAAAATCCCACTCAAAAACGACATCCCTCATGCCTTTTTGGTGATTACATGAACCAAATCCACCACACCAAGTCCGATCATCACGTGAGTCGGTGTAGCTTCAAAGGCGAGCATCAATATGGGAATCACATCAACTATATGACTCATGCTTAACCTTTTGGTCCGTGTTCCGAGGCCATATATGTACGTGCTAGGCTCGCCAAGTAAGAACCTTAGTACTCGCGTGTGTAAAACTGCCTTACACCCATTGTATGAAAGCGCAGAGTCGAGTACACCCGATCATCACGTGATGTCTCGAAACACGATCCATAGAACGGTGCATACTTAAGGAAGAACACATTTTATCTTGATATTTAAATGAGGGATCATCTTATAACGCTACTAAAACGCCAAACTAGCAATATAAGATGCAAACATCATATGTGTAAAGTGGAATGATCTGGTCCATGCATTTGATCACTATCATGTGCATCGTGGTATGATCGCTGTCATTCCTTTGTGTGTAAGGCCAAGGTCTATGGAACTTACACATTAGGTGTATTGTAAGGGTATCAACTATACATCAACTTACAACATTTCCATATCATGACACTAGCCCAGCAACGATCTAAACTAGACGCCTCTAATTTATCAATTGCAAGTTTTGACGTGGCTTAGGGCTTTCGAAGATAGAACCAGTCTTGCCTACAAACATGGAACCACAACGATTATAACTAAGTTATTAGCAACTCGTTGTAAATCAGATATTGACTATAGTAGGAGAGACAGACACCCGCCAGCCACTTATGCAAAACTAGTTGCATGTCAGTCGTGGAACCGGTCTCATGTGTGATGACATGTAAAGTTGGTCCGAGCCGCTTCATCCCACTATGCCACCAATATCCAAAATACATGAAAGAAGCAATAACATGATCATCACCGCCCACATACTCTTATGTGTTCTACCCGTGCAAAGCACCTACGCATAGATCAGGCTTTGATACCACTGAAGGGTTCGCAACATAGAAAACAAAAAAAATTCCTACGATGGGAACTATACACCAAGATCTATCTACTAGATACAAGCAATGGGTGGATGTACATCCATAGAGAACATACCCTCAAAGACAACAAAGCTTTGTTAACGAGATGGAACTCATGGATGATGTAGTCGTACACTTGTCGATTCAAGATCATGATGAAGTTCTTCAAGCACCATCAGGTCCAGCACCGCAAAGTAGTGGTGCATCCGTGATCACACACACGTCCTATCCACCGAACAACCTCCGCCTCCTTGCTCCAGCGATGCAGCGAAAGCAGCAACTCCTTTCCAGATAAAGCCACCGGAAACATGTATCTTGCTAATCCGATACCATGGGGAATAACTATAAGGAGAAGAGAACCTTCACGAGGAGGTGGGGCAAGAGAAGAGGAGACATGGGGATGCTTTTATAGGGGAGGGGGCGCATCCCCAAGTCCATGGCTGGCCGGCCATGGTGGGTGCCCCCACCTCTCCCTCATTCATGTGGGTGGAGCTTCCACTAAGCCCACTCACATCAATTTCAACTCCATTCACTTTGCATTTAATGTCCACCAAATTAAATGCATTTTCTCTTTAAATAAAACACTTTTATTTATTTTATTCAGAATTTTTTAATTATTTTAATTAACAAACATTCACATAAAACTTCCTACAACATTTCAATATCACATGCAGAACCAGTTTCAGCAATTTCACCCGAAACAATTCCGGTTTCCATCAAAATGATTCCAGCGCTTTAATAATATTTATCTGAAACATATTTTCTCCTAAATGGTGTCGGTATCCCTTAAGTTTGTCACCCTACGGTTCACGAATAATGCAGACATGATCGAGACCCCTCTCAGATCAATAATTAGAAGCGGGACCTAGAGATCCATACTGACTCCCGCACATTCAACGACGACTTATGTGATCGTGCGAACCTTTAACTCTAGGAACTTAATCCCTTTGTCTCGTGATATATTACATGCCCGAGATTCGATCATCGGTATCCAAATACCTACTTTGATGTCGTTACCGACATGCACTTTTTTCTCGTTCCTGTGATATAACATTCTAGTGATCACATCACTAGCATGCAAGCTATTTCAATGTGATATCACCGAGAGGGACCTCATTATATCTATCCGTCATCGGGATGGACAAATCCCACTCTTGATCCATGAGCCTCTACATAACACCTTCGTAGCACTAAACCCACCTTTATAGTCACCATGTTACGGTGTGACGTTTGATGTTATCAAGATACTCTTCTAGTGTTAGTGATTAACATGATCTCATGGTCTAAGTACTAGGATTACTTCATATGATGTTATAGCAATATAAAGATAATGAATTTCATCATAATGCTATACTTCGGAAGAATGTTCATCACATCATTCTACCAATGTTGTGACCTCGTTATTAACAACATCCAATGTCCATGATCAGGAACCTTGATCATCTTGTTAAACAACGAGCTAGTTTATATGAGAGGCATTACTAGGAACTTTGTATTTTGTTTATTAAACACACATGTATTAACGTTTCCAATTAATATGATTATAGGATGCAAAATAAACATTTATCATAAACATGGAATAAGATAATAACCACTTTATTATTACCTCTAGGGCATATTCCCTTCAGTTCAGCCTTCTTCATCCTGAAGTCGAGATTGTCGTCGAGTTCTCCATTGTCATTGTTTGTGGAAACTACGATGTGGAGCGCTGGAGCCGTTGATAGCTCATTGTTCAACCCGAAGGAGACACCGTCACTTAGATCAATGAGATCCTCCTAGTTTGCGGCATAGTCGCAGTTGTTCATGGTAGTTGCTACGGGTGAAGCTGTCTGCCAATGGATCCGATGGAGGGCGTCAGTGTTGGTGATGAGATTGCTGCCCATGGTCCCGAATAAATTGGATCCAAAAGGCATAAAGTTCCCCCAAACCCGATGCGAATGGCGAGGCTTCCGATCATCAGATCTGTCTCCTGGTCGAGATTGTCAAAGGTTGTAAGAAGCGTGGGTGGGTGTAGAAGAAGATTGATGGAGCTGAAATAGAACTGACTGTTCTTGGTCGTCGAGTTTTTGCTTGGTGAAGAGAGAGCCGCCAAATTAATTACTCCAGCGGCCAAAGTTCCTACAGACGGCGCCAATTAATGATGGGTAATCTCGGGAATTCCCATGGGTATGGAATTAAGGTTTCGGGGAAAAGATAGCGTTGGTGATTTCATTGGCTTATCAGACAAACAAGGGAGTCTATTCCCTTCTGATTATTATCGAAGAATATGATTACAGAGTCGCTGATTCGTTAGATGCAATCTAACTCACAGTGGGTTATGGTTTGCTGAAATCTACGATGCCCTCTCCGTTAGCTCCTCTCAGCCTTTATATGAGAGGTTGGATCTCAGAGTCAAATACGGATCGATTACAAGTTAGAAATACAACTCTAAGACTATGTCAGTATAGGCTTCTGCCTTGATCGTCACGTTTGGTTCCTGGGCTTCGAATGCTTCCAGGACTCTCGGTTTCTTATGGGCCTCGTGTACCATAGTTCAGATACATACCAAGTCTACCAATCATGGGAACCTGGTAAGTCATACCTATGTCAGCTACTCCCATAGGGACCACTGGTCGTGCATCCGATATTAATGTTTGCAACGACCGCGTCCGAACCGTTGATTGACGATCATCTAAAACTACAAGTAAACATTGACCTAATGAATTTCCGGATCAATGTTTACAAGATTGTAGACTAACAACTACATGACTTTGAGCCTTTGCCCGAGTCTACAACTCGATCAGACACTCGGGGGGGGGGGTTACTCCCATAGAGAGCGCTGGTCGTGCACCCTATAAAAACAGTTTGTCCATTGTGTTGACTGCGTCCACAATGTCGACTTGTTACTGTCAAAAGTTAAAACTTGGCGGCTTCGCCCATTACGCACCTCATATCAATGTCGAGTCTAGAGGTAACATCTCCTCAACTGCCCGGATCACATATGCTGCGAGAACATATCCGGATGTTATGTCCGTGATGCAAAGATAAGACTTACAAATCTAATCTGCTGGCCTGGCAACCTCATCTATTGCGCTCTACCAGATAAACCATGCCTATGGAGTGACGAAAATCCTGACAAACGTGTTGGGTATACAACTATCGATTAGAGTTTGACTATGTAAGGCCTCCATGACATGAGTCTAATTACCCTAGCCTATTCCAGGTTCGAGTCCAGGGACTTAAATTTGAGTAGGTAGCATTGTTTTTTCCCAAGAGTAATTAGCTGGTCCCGATTTGTCGGGAGCACTAGACACATTTACCAGCATACCTATGAACTACTAAACATCTACATATTATATGTGCTTTCAAGTTAGTACTTTTACCTGATGATATTGTAGACTTTGATTACACACTCGAAACTTCAAAGTCTCCACCTGAATCTTCAATTCAACTGGACACTCGGGGGCTACTGGCATACGTATGCCCAACGAGCACTTGCCTCTAGCCTACCTGGCTTGGCCCAACTGGAGGCCCACGCGATGATCTGAAAAGGATCCACTAAGCCCACTACAAATTGGTGAATACGAAGCCCATGAAGATACCATCTCCAAGCGTTTCGAACAAGAATAAGCTCCTAAACTAGAAAAACGGAGAGATAGAATCCAACTTGTAACCGACTCGATATGGTACTCCAAGACCTAGCCTCTTCATATAAAGTCTAGGAGTGGCCACCGAGTAGGGCACCTTACACACAATCCATAGCATACGTCAGATTCAATCCGCGCATCCACATCCATCTCGGCGACTTGTAATTTTCATCATGAATCAAGAACAGACAAGCATGAGTAGGGTTTTATCTCTGGTGGCCTGGACCTAGGTAAATCGTGTCCCCTTGTTTGTTCGTCAACCGACGAAGTCACCAACGCATATCACCTTCCCGAATACCCAAGTCCATCAAGTATGAGCATTGCCGCGGAGATCCCACGTCAGCCACCGTGCATGAGAAGGACGCAATGCCCCCCGCACTGAGCAGGAGTTAGGTATTTTGGGTAAAATTGCTAAAAAGGCACTTTTCGCTATAAAGGTGGCAGCCCCAACCATTTGTATAAGCCCAATTCAAAGACATTAGCATGAGCTCTATAAAAAGGAGGCCTCGTGTCTAAAATGATAGTGTAGGCCGAAACATATGACTATATTTGTAAACGCTCATTCCTAATACAAATTCAACTCAGTCAACTTTGAGTTTGTCCCCAAGATCGAGGTTCCATAGTAAAAAGAGGAAGAAGATCGAGGTTCCAAATCAACTTTGCTTAAACCACCATTTCAAGTAACTTGCAGGTTTACATCTCAATCTCATCCACTTCATTCGCCGGTGAGTTTATCTAGATCCCAATCTAGATCCAATATCTAAGTGTTCCTCCATAGATCGATGCTTAGTGTGTTTCATAGGCCGATTTTTTTTGTTTTCCTATACAAAATCTCAACAAGCGGGCGGCGGCCGCCATAGCGAGGGATGAGAGGAGTGAATTTCTTTGTGCATCTGCTATGGTCACTCAAGGAGCAACTGACCTGAAAATCCTAGAAGCTACAACATGCAGGTAAGGAATGGTCCTTTGCGAGAGATTTGTACCTCTGTCGTGTCAAGCTGACTGCGGCAATGTGATCAGGAGCATCAAGGCGGGAGACATGCTAGGTTCATATGGCCAATTGGTAAGAGAAATAAAGGCGATGGGCTTCCGTCAATTTGAGTTTACACATCATGGTGGTCGATCAAACGGAGATGCACATTTTGAATTATTAATGAAATAAAGGATGGGTTATCTCAAAATAAAATAAAATTGCAGATGCTCATTCCTAGCCCAAATTCAACTCGGTCAACTTTAAGTCTGTCCACGCGATCGAGGTTCCAAATCAATCCAACTATGCTCAAACCACCACATCAATATCTTGGATGTTTATATCACAGCGATACAATAAGGAATTCAATAGATATGTTTCATCAATCAACTTTGAAAAGAAAGAAAGGTTGTCTTCTAAAATAAAGCTTGACGAATCTATGGTGAGGATGAGACGACGCTCTCCACCCTGGGCACCTCGACGGGGAACCGGTGGATCTCCTCCACCCACGGGTTGCTGCCGCCTTCCTTTGCTGGGTGGATGTCCCTGAGCGCGCGCCACACCGCACTGTTGCACTTGAACCCAGAGCCGAACGCGATCTGCCACGCGCGGTTCCCACGCCGGACCCGCCCCTTGGCCTCCGTGTACGCCAGCTCGTACCACAGCGAGCTGCTGGACGTGTTCCCCCACCGGTTCAACGTCATCCTCGACGGCTCCATGTGCCAGTCACTGAGCTCCAGGTTCTTCTCGATGGTGTCCAGCACGGCCCTGCCGCCGGCGTGGATGCAGAAGTGCTCGAACGCCATCTTGAAGTCCGGGATGTAGGGCTTAATCTTGAGACCAAAGATCTTCTTGCCGATGAGGGAGGCCAGGAAGAGGACCTGCTCGGACATGGGGAGGACGAGGGGCCCCAGGGTGGTGATGTTGGTCTTGAGGGCCTCGCCGGCGACGGCCATGAGGTCCTTGGAGAGCGCGACGCCGACGCGGCCGGCCTTGTCCTCTTCCTGGAACACGCAGCGGTAGGCGCGGTCGTCGGCGCCGTGGTGCGTCCGCACGGTGTGGACGAGCTGGTACTTGGAGCGGCGCTTGTCGGCACCACGGTTGCTGAGGAGGATCGCGGCGCCGCCCATGCGGAAGAGGCAGTTGGACATGAGCATGGAGCGGTCGTTGCCCCAGTACCAGTTGAGCGTGATGTTCTCCATGCTCACCACCAGGGCGTACGAGTTCCGGTGCACCTGCACATGCCATTAGACACGAATTAAATCACATGGACACCAAGAGACGTCAGACTGTGCATCCGCATACGCGACAGCTATTTTCGACGAATTATTGGCCCTACTTGGTACAGCTATTTACATCACAAGATTTAAATGCAAGATTTATTGGACGAGCTCTTCCTGTCAGCTAGCTGCCCTCATCAATGGCTATTAGGAGAAGAGTTGAATTAGCTGGCCGATCGATCGATCCTTGCCTGCACTGCACACGTCAACGGTATATGCTCAACCACTCAAGCAGGGAAACACTCACTGCCTGGACCATTTTCGGGATAATTTACCTACGAACGGAGTACCACAGGTTTTGATCAGTTCTACTAGCACAGTGTACTACTCCCTCCGTTTCAGAATATAAGATGTTTTAGGTTTGTGAAAGGAGTGTATTTAGTGTCCAGGTTCAATCCAAACTTAGATGCATCTAGACACTAAAAGAGGTCTAGATACATTTTATTCACAAAGCTAAAACATCTTATATTTTAAAACGAAGGGAGTACATGGAGAGCTATAGGAGCAGCTGTTGCGTGTTAATTAATGTGATGTGTATCAGCTTAACAACAATGCCAAGAGCACGAGTCGAGTGGGCTCGACTCGCTAAAGCTCGTTCCACTAACAAGCGAGCTTGGCTTGGCTTGTTTGTGCAACGAGCTCATATTTGAAACTTGGCTTGACTCGATAAACTCACAAGTAGCTCGTTTAGTTCATTATAAGATGTGAACATGAGAACGTATAAGAAAAAACTAATAATTGTTTCACAAATTTGGAACTACATCATTAATATTACTTTCATAATTTCACAAAGATAAGATTAATGAAAAATATATATCACAACAGTTTGGTACTCATTTATGGAAAATTTTAAAATCCGTATTTGGACGAGTTTAACGAGCTATAAAAGTAGCTCGTGAGTAGCTCATTTAGCTTGAGTTGAAAAAACAAGCTTAAATACAAAACTCGATTTGACTTGTTAGGCCGAACCGAATCACGAGTTACTCGTTTAGCTCGCAGGTATCGAGTTACAATTCCAGCCCTGGCCTAATATAATGCTAGCACTAGTTCTTGGAGTGACCAATCAATTAGATGATCCCTGTATGCTATATCGCATTCCACCGTACATGTTGTAGCCCAACACCTATAGCAGCAGAGATGGTTGACAATGCATGGCAGCAAGGACACGTTTGTCTTAGCAAGATACTCCATGAACTAAAGCTTATCATGCAGCAAACCATATCATACACCATGAAACCTCAAAAAGGGATAACATAACGTGATCTGTGTCTGAAATTCTGAATTAATTACTGAAAGATCAGCGACGACGATGCAAGCCAAGCCATGCAAATGAGTCAAACCAAGTCAACGTTTGTCTCTCTAGCTCAATATGTTATTGGGTTCGATCTAGGCCGTTAATTTCCGATCCATCGGCGGCCCTACGAGCACGCAGCTGCCACCTGCGGTCGTTGAACCGCCCTAGCGACTCGCTCCATATTTCCAACCGACCGCGAAATCAATACTCCTACTGTACTGGTGGGGAGTGTTGATTGATTAGTTACCTGGAGCAGCTGCTTGGCGAGGTCGATGGAGATGAGCCCTGCGCTGCACCCCATGCCGCCAAGGTTGTAGCTGGCGACGTTGCCTCGGAGCTTATAGTGGTTGACGACCATGGCGGACAGCGAGGGAGTCGGGTTGAAGAGGCTGCAGTTGACGACCACGACGCCGATGTCCCTTGCGCGGACGCCCGTCTTGGCGAGCAGGCTATCGATGGCACCGAACATGACCGCCTCAGCCTCCCGGCGCGCCTCCGCCATGCACGGGTTGGGCGGCGAGTTGAGCACCGCTGCTGGGAAGTAGGTCCCCTGGCCGAGCCCCGAGCGCTCCAGGATCTTCTGCTGGAACGCCAGGTTCTCGTCGGTGAACACGCCGGCCTCCTTCGACTGGTCCATGAAGGTCTCACGCGTGACCACGTGCTCCGGCCCTGGCTTATAGCACGCGAAGTCCAGCAGGTACACCGCACGCGGCCGCCGCGCGAGGTAGACCGTTGCGAGCGCCGATGCGACGGACAGGACCGCGACGGCGAGCGGGAGGTTTGCGAGTAGGTAGGCGCCCGCCGCGGCGAGATCGGACGGGGTCACACGCGACGCACGCAGCGCCAGCGCCGCCGCGAACGGGGCCAGCAGTATGTAGACCGCGTTGGAGACCCCGATGTGGTAACTCAGCTTGAGGTACCCCGGCTCGCGAGGGCGCTGGTTCCTAATGGTTCCTTCTTCAGGTGCGCCGCTCATGGTGGCGTGGGGGTGTTGACACCGGCCGGCTAGCGTGAGTTGGTGCGTGAGGATAGCAGGATGCGTGGCTGCCGGCCGGTGGTTGGTCGGGGTTGAGATGTGTTTGTCCGGGAGGGGAGGGGAAGCGGGGGAGCGATATATAGGAGCTGCGGCAGGGGAGGAGGTGGGTGCAACCACCGGAGCGACCATTAAGACGGAGGTGGAGAGAACACAGGCAGGGGAGAAGCGCGAGCGTGGATCGATTTCGACTTAGAGCGCGAGGGCAAGTTGGCGCCTCGTCGTCACGGTGGTTCGTGTCGTCCTCGTGCGGGAGTGGGTCTCGGTCGGTCGGGTTGGGTGGACCGGAGTAAATAGGGCTGGGCTGGTGTTGGGTGTACACACGAAATCGGACGCGTACTGCCTCCTACGTACGCCCGTGGGCTCATTGAGTTCGTCCCGAGTTCAAACCCGGAGTTTGACTCATAGGCGTGTTTGTTCGGGTCAAAATTTCTCGTTTTTATCCCGTGGCCCGGCGGAAGCTGTACGAGGGAGAGGATTAGGTCTGGGCCTGTATGACACATCACTACGGGAAAAATTCTCGCTGCCGTCGCTCCCGTCCTTTGCCGTGTGTCAAAAGTGCGGGAACACGGTATAAAATTTCTCTGACGTGAGGTGGTCCAGAAGAACACGGCAAAGAGTACCCACACGGTACATCCTAAATAAAACACACGGCAAACAAAAGGTACACGGCAAAGACGAAACGAGACACACGGCAAAGAACGGGTCCACAGCAAAGACGAAAAGAGACACACGGCAAAGAACGGGTCCACGGCAAAGACCAAAGAAGGCACATGGCAAAGCCAAATACACGGCAAAGAGGTGGGTCCCACGGTCCCCTAGGCGAGCCAACTGACGGCGGCTGACGGTGGTCTTTTGCCGTGTGCCCTTGAAATTAGACACACGGCAAAGATAAACCTTTGTCGTGTGCTTTATGCAACCTACACGGCAAAGCATGTTTTTTTTATTTCTTACCTTCCCAAACTATGGTCAAAATGACGAGTACGCAGATTCTTAGTTCGGCGCTGAGCCTGCCTAAACTTGCATATTGGAACTCTGAAGAAACATCAAATTGTCACCCTAAAAATGATTTTTTAAAAAAAACATGAGCCTCAGATCATGTACCTGCAGTTCATATCTGACCCATTTCCTGCCAATTCGGCACAAAAAATTGTCTTTTTCACGAGGGGTGGACGAGAAAGGTTTACGAATACCCGGTTGGGACATAGTCAATGTAACATAGTCATGTGATATGTAAAACCATGTTTGGAAACATGTTGTGACAAGATCTACCCCGATTTCACCGAAACGGGGAGTTTCCCCCTAATACTCAGATTGCACACACTTTGTTTTTAGGAGACATCACATGTTTTCGAAGGGGGTCACACTTGGGAACCAGATTTAGGAGTTTTGAGCATGCCACCACACTTCATTAAACATGCTAGGGTCACATGCATGGTTTCGAGGTGTTCCGATGCCCCGAAGCGCTTCTTCCTACGGAACCCTAATCCGCGGGCCTCGGATCGTCTACCCCCCTAGACTTTCTTCTGACAGGGGTAGCCTGGTGTAGCTCTCACTTGTTTTAGGCTTAGTTAGGTTATGTGATGATGTAAAACCATGTTTGGAAACATGTTGTGACAAGATCTACCCCGGTTTCACCGAAACAGGGAGTTCCCCCCTAATACTCAGATTAGACACTTTGTTTTTAGGGGACAGCGCATGTCTGCGAAGGGGGTCACACTTGGGAACCAGGTTTAGGAGTTTTGAGCATGCCACCACACTTCATTACACATTCTAGGGTCACATGCATGGTTTGGAGGTGTTCCTGTGCCCCAAAGCGCTTCTTCATGCGGAACCCTGATCCGCGGGCCTCGGATCGTCTACCCCCCTAGACTTTCTTCTGACAGGGTTAGCCCGGTGTAGCTCTCACTTGTTTTAGGCTTGGTTAGGTCATGTGATGATGTAAAACCAAGTTTGGGAACATGTTGTGACAAGATCTACCCCGGTTTCACCGAAACAGGAAGTTCCCCCTAATACTCAGATTGAAGACACTTTGTTTTTAGGAGACATCGCATGTCTGCGAAGGGGGTCACACTTGGGAACCAGGTTTAGGAGTTTTGAGCATGCCAACACACTTCATTACACATGCTAGGGTCACATGCATGCTTTGGAGGTGTTCCGATACCCCGAAGCGCTTCTTTCTGCGAAACTCTGATCCGCAGGCCTCGGATCGTCGACCCCTAGACTTTCTTCTGACAGGGGTATCCCGGTGTATCTCTCACTTGTTTTAGGCTTGGTTAGGTCATGTGATGATGTAAAACCAAGTTTGGGAACATGTTGTGACAAGATTCACCCCGGTTTCACCGAAACGGGGAGTTCCCCCTAATACTCAGTTTGCAGACACTTTGTTTTTAGGAGACAGCGCATGTCTGCGAAGGGGGTCACACTTGGGAACCAGGTTTAGGAGTTTTTAGCATGCCACCAAACTTCATTACACATGCTAGGGTCACATGCATGGTTTGGAGGTGTTCCGATGCCCCGAAGCGCATCTTCCTGCGGAACCCTAATCCGCGGGCCTCAGATCATCTACCCCCTAGACTTTCTTCTAACAGGGGTAGCCCGGTGTAGCTCTCACTTGTTTTAGGCTTCGTTAGGTCATGTGATGATGTAAAACCATGTTTGGGAACATGTTGTGACAAGATCTACCCCGGTTTCACCGAAACGGGGAGTTTCCCCGTAATACTCAGATTGGACACACTTTGTTTTTAGGGGACATCGCATGTCTGCGAAGGGGGTCACACTTGGGAACCAGGTTTAGGAGTTTTGAGCATGCCAGCACACTTCATTACACATGCTAGGGTCACATGCATGGTTTGGAGGTGTTCCGATGCCCCGAAGCGCTTCTTCCTACGGAACCCTGATCCGTGGGCCTCGGATCGTCTACCCCCTAGACTTTCTTCTAACAGGGGTAGCCTGGTGTATCCCTCTCTTGTTTTGCTCTTGGTTATGTCATGTGATGATGTAAAACCATGTTTGGGAACATGTTGTGACAAGATCTACCCCGGTTTCACTGAAACGGGGAGTTTCCCCCTAATACTCAGATTGCACACACTTTGTATTTAGGGGACATCGCATGTCTGCGAAGGGGGTCACACTTGGGAACCAGGTTTAGGAGTTTTGAGCATGCCACCACACTTCATTACACATGCTAGGGTCACATGCATGGTTTGGAGGAGTTCCGATGCCCCGAAGCGCTTCTTCTGCGGAACCCTGATCCGCGGGCCTCGGAGACCCCATAGACTTTCTTCTGACAGGGGTATCCCGGTGTAGCTCTCACTTGTTTTAGGCTTGGTTAGGTCATGTGATGATGTAAAACCAAGTTTGGGAACATGTTGTGACAAGATCTACCCCGGTTTCACCGAAACGGGGAGTTTCCCCCTAATACTCAGATTGCACACACTTTGTTTTTAGGAGACAGCGCATGTCTGCGAAGGGGGTCACACTTGGGAACCAGGTTTATGAGTGTTGAGCGTGCCACCACACTTCATTACACATGCTAGGGTCACATGCATGGTTTGTAGGTGTTCCGATGCCCCGAAGCGCTTCTTCCTGCGGAACCCTGATCCGCGGGCCTCGGATCGTCTACCGTCCTACACTTTCTTCTGACAGGGGTAGCCCGGTGTATCCCTCACTTGTTTTAGGCTTGGTTAGGTCATGTTATGATGTAAAACCATGTTTTGGAACATGTTGTGACAAGATCTACCCCGGTTTCACCGAAACGGGGAGTTTCCCCCTAATACTCAGATTGCACACATTTTGTTTTTTGGGGAGAGCGCATGTCTGCGAAGGGGGTCACACATGGGAACCAGGTTTAGGAGTTTTGAGCATGCCACCACACTTCATTACACATTCTAGGGTCACATGCATGGTTTCGAGGTGTTCCGATGCCCCGAAGCGCTTCTTCCCGCGGAACCCTGATCCGCGGGCCTCGGATCGTCTAGCCCCCTAGACTTTCTTCTGACAGGGGTAGCCCGGTGTAGCTCTCACTTGTTTTAGGCTTGGTTAGGTCATGTGATGATGTAAAACCATGTTTGGTAACATGTTGTGACAAGATCTACCCCGCTTTCACCGAAACGGGGAGTTTCCCCCTAATACTCAGATTGCACACACTTTGTTTTTAGGGGACAACGCATGTCTGCGAAGGGGGTCACACTTGGGAACCAGGTTTAAGAATTTTTAGCATGCCACCACACTTCATTAGACATTCTAGGGTCACATGCATGGTTTGGAGGTGTTCCGATGCCCCGAAGCGCTTCTTCCTACGGAACCCTGATCCACGGGCTTCGGATCGTCTACCCCCTAGACTTTCTTTTGACAGGGGTAGCCCGGTGTAGCTCTCACTTGTTTTAGGCTTGGTTAGGTCATGTGATGATGTAAAACCAAGTTTGGGAACATGTTGTGACAAGATCTACCCCGGTTTCATCGAAACGGGGAGTTTCCCCCTAATACTCAGATTGCAGACACTTTGTTTTTAGGGGACAGCGCATGTCTGCGAAGGAGGTCACACTTGAGAACCAGGTTTAGGAGTTTTGAGCATGCCACCACACTTCATTACACATGCTAGGGTCACATGCATGGTTTGGAGGTGATCCGATGCCCCGGAGCGCTTCTTCCTGCGGAACCCTGATCCGCGGGCCTCGGATCGTCAACCCCCGAGACTTTCTTCTGACAGGGGTATCCCGGTGTAGATCTCACTTGTTTTAGGCTTGTTTAGGTCATGTGATTATGTAAAACCAAGTTTGGGAACATGTTATGACAAGATCTACCCCGGTTTCACCGAAACAGGGAGTTTCCCCCTAATACTCAGATTGCGGACACTTTGTTTTTAGGGGACAGTGCATGTCTGCGAAGGGAGTCACACTTGGGAACCAGGTTTAGGAGTTTTGATCATGCCACCACACTTTGTTACACATTCTAGGGTCACATGCATGGTTTGGAGGTGTTCCGATGCCTCGAAGCGCTTCTTCCTGCGAAACCCTGATCCGCGGGCCTCGGATCGTCTACACCCCTAGACTTTCTTCTGACAGGGGTAGCACGGTGTAGCTCTCACTTGTTTTAGGCTTGGTTAGGTCATGTGATTATGTAAGACCAAGTTTGGGAACATGTTGTGACAAGATCTACCCTGGTTTCACCAAAACGGGGAGTTTCCCCCTAATACTCACATTGCACACACTTTGTTTTTAGGAGACAGCGCATGTCTGCGAAGGGGGTCACACTTCAAAACCAGGTTTAGGAGTTTTGAGCATGCCACCACACTTCATTACACATTCTAGGGTCACATGCATGGTTTGGAGGTGTTCCGATGCCCCGGAGCGCTTCTTCCTACGGAACTCTGATCTGCGGGCCTCGGATCGTCTACTCCCCTAGACTTTCTTCTGACAGGGGTAGCCCGGTAAAGCTATCACTTTATTTAGGCTTGTTTAGGTCATGTGATGATGTAAAACCTTGTTTGGAAACTTGTTGTGACAAGATCTACCCCGGTTTCACCGAAACGGGGAGTTTCCCCCTAATACTCAGATTGCACACACTTTGTTTTTAGGAGATATCACATGTTTTCGAAGGGGTCACACTTGGGAACCAGGTTTAGGAGTTTTGAGCATGCCACCACACTTAATTACACATGCTAGGGTCACATGCATGGTTTCGAGGTGTTCCGATTCCCCGAAGCGCTTCTTCCTACGGAACCCTGATCCGCGGGCCTCGGATCGTCTACCCCCCTAGACTTTCTTCTGACAGGGGTAGCCTGGTGTAGCTCTCACTTGTTTTAGGCTTAGTTAGGTTATGTGATGATGTAAAACCATGTTTGGAAACATGTTGTGACAAGATCTACCCCGGTTTCACCGAAACAGGGAGTTCCCCCCTAATACTCAGATTGCAAACACTTTGTTTTTAGGGGACAGCGCATGTCTGCGAAGGGGGTCACACTTGGGAACCAGGTTTAGGAGTTTTGAGCATGCCACCACACTTCATTACACATGCTAGGGTCACATGCATGGTTTGGAGGTGTTCCTATGCCCCGAAGCTCTTCTTCCTGTGGAACCCTGATCTGCGGGCCTCATATCGTCTACCCCCTAGACTTTCTTCTGACAGGGGTAGCCCGGTGTATCCCTCTCTTGTTTTGCTCTTGGTTAGGTCATGTGATGATGTAAAACCAAGTTTGGGAACATGTTGTGACAAGATCTACCCCGGTTTCACCAAAACGGGGAGTTTCCCCCTAATACTTAGATTGCACACACTTTGTTTTTAGGAGACATCGCATGTCTGCGAAGGGGGTCACACTTGGGAACCAGGTTTAGGAGTTTTGAGAATGCCACCACACTTCATTACACATGCTAGGGTCACATGCATTGTTTGGAGGTGTTCCGATGCCCTGAAGCGCTTCTTCCTGCGGAACCCTGATCCGCGGGCCTCGGATCGTCTACCCCCCTAGACTTTCTTCTGACAGGGGTAGCCCAGTGTATCTCTCCCTTTTTTTAGGCTTGGTTAGGTCATGTGATGATGTAAAACCATGTTTAGGAATATGTTGTGACAAGATCTACCCCGGTTTTACCGAAACGGGGAGTTTCCCCCTAATACTCAGAATGCACACTCTTTGTTTTTAGGAGACAGCGCATGTCTGCGAAGGGGGTCACACTTGGAAACCAGGTTTAGGAGTTTTGAGCATGCCACACTTCATTACACATGCTAGGGTCACATGCATGGTTTGGAGGTGTTCCGATACCCCGAAGCGCTTCTTCCTACGGAACCCTGATCCGCGGGCCTCGGATCGTCTACCCCCCTAGACTTTCTTTTGACAGGGGTAGGCCGGTGTAGCACTCACTTGTTTTAGGCTTGGTTAGGTCATGTGATGATGTAAAACCAGGTTTGGGAACATGTTGTGACAAGATCTACCCCGGTTTCACCGAAACGGGGAGTTTCCCCCTAATACTCAGATTGCATACACTTTGTTTTTAGGGGACAGCGCATGTCTGCGAAGGGGGTCACACTTGGGAACCAGGTTTAGAAGTTTTGAGCGTGCCACCACACTTCATTACACATGCTAGGGTCACATGCATGGTTTGTAGGTGTTCCGATGCCCCGAAGCGCTTCTTCCTGCGGAACCCTGATCCACGGGCCTCAGATCGTCTACCGCCCTACACTTTCTTCTGACAGGGGTAGCCCGGTGTATCCCTCACTTGTTTTTGGCTTGGTTAGGTCATGTTATGATGTAAAACCATGTTTGGGAACATGTTGTGACAAGATCTACCCCGGTTTCACCGAAACGGGGAGTTTCCCCCTAATACTCAGATTGCAGACACTTTCTTTTTAGGGGATAGCGCATGTCTGCGAAGGGGGTCACACATGGGAACCAGGTTTAGGAGTTTTGAGCATGCCACCACAGTTCATTACACATTCTAGGGTCACATGCATGGTTTTGAGGTGTTCCGATGCCCCGAAGCGCTTCTTCCCGCGGAACCCTGATCCGCGGGCCTCGGATCGTCTAGCCCCCTAGACTTTCTTCTGACAGGGGTAGCCCGGTGTATCTCTCACTTGTTTTAGGCTTGGTTAGGTCATGTGATGATGTAAAACCATGTTTGGTAACATGTTGTGACAAGATCTACCCCGCTTTCACCGAAACGGGGAGTTTCCCCCTAATACTCAGATTGCACACACTTTGTTTTTAGGAGACAACGCATGTCTGCGAAGGGGGTCACACTTGCGAACCAGGTTTAGGAGTTTTGAGCATGCCACCACACTTCATTACACATGCTAGGGTCACATGCATGGTTTGGAGGTGTTCCGATGCCCCGAAGTGCTTCTTCCTGCGGAACACTGATCCGCGGGCCTCAGATCGTCTAACCCCATAGACTTTCTTCTGACAGGGGTAGCCCGGTGTAGATATCACTTGTTTTAGGATTGGTTAGGTCATGTGATGATGGAAAACAAAGTTTGGGAACATGTTGTGACAAGATCTACCCCGGTTTCATCGAAACGGGAGTTTCCCCCTAATACTCAGATTGTAGACACTTTGTTTTTAGGGGACAACGCATGTCTGCGAAGGGGGTCACACTTGGGAACCAGGTTTAGGAGTTTTGAGCATGCCACCACACTTCATTACACATGCTAGGGTCACATGCATGGTTTGGAGGTGATCCGATGCCCCGGAGCACTTCTTCCTGCGGAACCCTGATCCGCGGGCCTCGGATCGTCAACCCCCGAGACTTTCTTCTGACAGGGGTATCCCGGTGTAGCTCTCACTTGTTTTAGGCTTGTTTAGGTCATGTGATTATGTAAAACCAAGTTTGGGAACATGTTATGACAAGATCTACCCCGGTTTCACCGAAACCGGGAGTTTCCCCCTAATACTCAGATTGCGGACACTTTGTTTTTAGGGGACAGCGCATGTCTGCGAAGGGAGTCACACTTGGGAACCAGGTTTAGGAGTTTTGATCATGCCACCACACTTTGTTACACATTCTAGGGTCACATGCATGGTTTGGAGGTGTTCCGATGCCCCGAAGCGCTTCTTCCTGCGAAACCCTGATCCACGGGCCTCGGATCGTCTACACCCCTAGACTTTCTTCTGACAGGGGTAGCCCGGTGTAGCTCTCACTTTTTTTAGGCTTGGTTAGGTCATGTGATGATGTAAAACCAAGTTTGGGAACATGTTGTGACAAGATCTACCCTGGTTTCACCGAAACGGGGAGTTTCCCCCTAATACTCACATTGCACACACTTTGTTTTTAGGAGACAGCGCATGTCTGCGAAGGGGGTCACACTTCAAAACCAGGTTTAGGAGTTTTGAGCATTCCACCACACTTCATTGCACATTCTAGGGTCACATGCATGGTTTGGAGGTGTTCCGATGCCCCGGAGCGCTTCTTCCTACGGAACTCTGATCTGCGGGCCTCGGATCGTCTACTCCCCTAGACTTTCTTCTGACAGGGGTAGCCCGGTATAGCTATCACTTGATCTAGGCTTGTTTAGGTCATGTGATGATGTAAAACCTTGTTTTGGAACTTGTTGTGACAAGATCTACCCCGGTTTCACCAAAACGGGGAGTTTCCCCCTAATACTCAGATTGCACACACTTTGTTTTTAGGAGACATCACATGTTTTCGAAGGGGGTCACACTTGGGAACCAGGTTTAGGAGTTTTGAGCATGCCACCACACTTCATTACACATGTTATGGTCACATGCATGGTTTGGAGGTGTTCCGATGCCCCGAAGCGCTTCTTCCTACGGAACCCTGATCCGCGGGCCTCGGATCGTCTACCCCCCTACACTTTCTTCTGACAGGGGTAGCCTGGTGTAGCTCTCACTTGTTTTAGGCTTAGTTAGGTTATGTGATGATGTAAAACCATGTTTGGAAACATGTTGTGACAAGATCTACCCCGGTTTCACCGAAACAGGGAGTTCCCCCATAATACTCAGATTGCAAACACTTTGTTTTTAGGGGACAGCGCATGTCTGCAAAGGGGGTCACACTTGGGAACCAGTTTTAGGAGTTTTGAGCATGCCACCACACTTCATTACACATGCTAGGGTCACATGCATGGTTTGGAGGTGTTCCTATGCCCCGAAGCGCTTCTTCCTGTGGAACCCTGATCCGCGGGCCTCGTATCGTCTACCCCCTAGACTTTCTTCTGACAGGGGTAGCCCGGTGTATCCCTCTCTTGTTTTGCTCTTGGTTAGGTCATGTGATGATGTAAAACCAAGTTTGGGAACAGGTTGTGACAAGATTTACGCCGGTTTCACCAAAACGGGGAGTTTCCCCCTAATACTCTGATTGCACACACTTTGTTTTTAGGAGACATCGCATGTCTGCGAAGGGGGTCACACTTGGGAACCAGGTTTAGGAGTTTTGAGCATGCCACCACACTTCATTACACATGCTAGGGTCACATGCATTGTTTGGAGGTGTTCTGATGCCCTGAAGTGCTTCTTCCTGCGGAACCCTGATCCGCGGGCCTCAGATCGTCTACCCCCCTAGACTTTCTTCTGACAGGGGTAGCCCCGTGTATCTCTCACTTTTTTTAGGCTTGGTTAGGTCATGTGATGATGTAAAACCATGTTTAGGAACATGTTGTGACAAGATCTACCCCGGTTTCACCGAAACGGGGAGTTTCTCCCTAATACTCAGAATGCGCACTCTTTGTTTTTAGGAGACAGCACATGTCTGCGAAGGGGGTCACACTTGGAAACCAGGTTTAGGAGTTTTGAGCATGCCACCACACTTCATTACACATGCTAGGGTCACATGCATGGTTTGGAGGTGTTCCGATGCCCCGAAGCGCTTCTTCCTGCGGAACCTTGATCCTTAGGCCTCGGATCGTCTACCCCCTAGACTTTCTTCTAACAGGGGTAGGACGGTGTTGCACTCACTTGTTTTAGGCTTGGTTAGGTCATGTGATGATGTAAAACCAGGTTTGGGAACATGTTGTGACAAGATCTACCCCGGTTTCACCGACACGGGGAGTTTCCCCCTAATACTCAGATTGCAGACACTTTCTTTTTAGGGGACAACGCATGTCTGCCAAGGGGGTCACACATGGAAACCAGGTTTAGGAGTTTTGAGCATGCCACCACACTTCATTACACATGCTAGGGTCACATGCATGGTTTGTAGGTGTTCCGATGCCCTGAAGCGCTTCTTCCTGCGGAACCCTGATCCGCGGGCCTCGGATCGTCTACCGCCCTACACTTTCTTCTGACAGGGGTAGCCCGGTGTATCCCTCACTTGTTTTAGGCTTGGTTAGGTCATGTTATGATGTAAAACCATGTTTGGGAACATGTTGTGACAAGATCTACCCCGGTTTCACCGAAACGGGGAGTTTCCCCCTAATACTCAGATTGCAGACACTTTGTTTTTAGGGGACAGCGCATGTCTGCGAAGGGGGTCACACATGGGAACCAGGTTTAGGAGTTTTGAGCATGCCACCAGACTTCATTACACATTCTAGGGTCACATGCATGGTTTGGAGGTGTTCCGATGCCCCGAAGCGCTTCTTCCCGCGGAACCCTGATCCGCGGGCCTCGGATCGTCTAGCCCCCTAGACTTTCTTCTGACAGGGGTAGCCCGGTGTAGCTCTCACTTGTTTTAGGCTTGGTTAGGTCATGTGATGATGTAAAACCATGTTTGGTAACATGTTGTGACTAGATCTACCCCGCTTTCACCGAAACGGGGAGTTTCCCCCTAATACTCAGATTGCACACACTTTGTTTTTAGGGGACAACGCATGTCTCCGAAGGGGGTCACACTTGCGAACCAGGTTTAGGAGTTTTGAGGATGCCACCACACTTCATTACACATGCTAGGGTCACATGCATGGTTTGGAGGTGTTCCGATGCACCGAAGTGCTTCTTCCTGCGGAACCCTGATCTGCGGGCCTCAGATCGTCTAACCCCATAGACTTTCTTCTGACAGGGGTAGCCTGGTGTAGATCTCACTTGTTTTAGGATTGGTTAGGTCATGTGATGATGGAAAACCAAGTTTGGGAACATGTTGTGACAAGATCTACCCCGGTTTCATCGAAACGGGGAGTTTCCCCCTAATACTCAAATTGCAGACACTTTGTTTTTAGGGGACAGCGCATGTCTGCGAAGGGGGTCACACTTGGGAACCAGGTTTATGAGTTTTGATCATGCCACCACACTTCATTACACATTCTAGGGTCACATGCATGGTTTGGAGGTGATCCGATGCCCCGGAGCGCTTCTTCCTTCGGAACCCTGATCCGCGGGCCTCGGATCGTCAACCCCCGAGACTTTCTTCTGACAGGGGTATCCCGGTGTAGCTCTCACTTGTTTTAGGCTTGTTTAGGTCATGTGATTATGTAAAACCAAGTTTGGGAACATGTTATGACAAGATCTACCCCGGTTTCACCGAAACAGGGAGTTTCCCCCTAATACTCAGATTGCGGACA
Organism: Avena sativa; assembly: GCA_916181665.1. Lineage (NCBI taxonomy): Eukaryota > Viridiplantae > Streptophyta > Magnoliopsida > Poales > Poaceae > Avena > Avena sativa. Next base: position 253,696,121 of record OV702289.1, on the reverse strand, counting down.
CTTTGTTTTTAGGGGACAACGCATGTCTGCGAAGGGAGTCACACTTGGGAACCAGGTTTAGGAGTTTTGATCATGCCACCACACTTTTTTACACATTCTAGGGTCACATGCATGGTTTGGAGGTGTTCCGATGCCCCGAAGTGCTTCTTCCTGCGAAACCCTGATCCGTGGGCCTCGGATCGTCTACACCCCTAGACTTTCTTCTGACAGGGGTAGCCCGGTGTAGCTCTCACTTGTTTTAGGCTTGGTTAGGTCATGTGATGATGTAAAACCAAGTTTGGGAACATGTTGTGACAAGATCTACCCTGGTTTCACCGAAACGGGGAGTTTCCCCCTAATACTCACATTGCACACACTTTGTTTTTAGGAGACAGCGCATGTCTGCGAAGGGGGTCACACTTGGAAACCAGGTTTAGGAGTTTTAAGCATGACACCACACTTCATTACACATTCTAGGGTCACATGCATGGTTTGGAGGTGTTCCGATGCCCCGGAGCGCTTCTTCCTACGGAACTCTGATCTGCGGGCCTCGGATCGTCTACTCCCCTAGACTTTCTTCTGACAGGGGTAGCCCGGTATAGCTATCACTTGATTTAGGCTTGTTTAGGTCATGTGATGATGTAAAACCTTGTTTGGGAACTTGTTGTGACAAGATCTACCCCGGTTTCACCGAAACGGGGAGTTTCCCCCTAATACTCAGATTGCACACACTTTGTTTTTAGGAGACAGTGCATGTCTATGAAGGGGGTCACACTTGGGAACCAGGTTTATGAGTTTTGAGCATGCCACCACACTTCATTACACATGCTAGGATCACATGCATGGTTTGGAGGTGTTCCGATGCCCCGAAGCGCTTCTTCCTGCGGAACCCTGATCCGTGGGCCTCGGATCGTCTACCCCCTAGACTTTCTTCTGACAGGGGTAGCCCGGTGTATCCCTCTCTTGTTTTGCTCTTGGTTATGTCATGTGATGATGTAAAACCATGTTTGGGAACATGTTGTGACAATATCTACCCCGGTTTCACCGAAACGGGGAGTTCCCCCTAATACTCAGATTGCACACACTTTGTTTTTAGGGGACAGCGCATGTCTGCGAAGGGGGTCACACTTGCGAACCAGGTTTAGGAGTTTTGAGCATGCCATCACACTTCATTACACATCCTGGGGTCACATGCATGGTTTGGAGGTGTTCTGATGCCCCAAAGCGCTTCTTCCTGCGGAACCCTGATCCGCGGGCCTCAGATCGTCTAACCCCCTAGACTTTCTTCTGACAGGGGTAGCCCGGTGTAGCTCTCACTTGTTTTAGGCTTGGTTAGGTAATGTGATGATTTAAAACCAAGTTTGGGAACATGTTGTGACAATATCTACCTCGGTTTCACCGAAACAGGGAGTTTCCCCCTAATACTCAGATTGCAGACACTTTGTTTCTAGGGGACAGCGCATGTCTACGAAGGGGGTCACACTTGGGAAACAGGTTTAGGAGTTTTGATAATGCCACCACACTTCATTACACATGCCAGGGTCACATGCATGGTTTGGAGGTGTTCCGATGCCCCGAAGCGCTTCTTCGTGCGGAACCCTGATCTGCGGGCCTCGGATCAACGACCCCCTAGACTTTCTTCTGACAGGGGTATCCCGGTGTAGCTCTCACTTGTTTTAGGCTTGGTTAGGTCATGTGATGATGTAAAACAAAGTTTGGGAACATTTTGTGACAAGATCTACCCCGCTTTCACCGAAACGGGGAGTTTCCCCCTAATACTCAGATTGCAGACACTTTGTTTTTAGGGGACAGCGCATGTCTGCGAAGGGGGTCACACTTGGGAAACAGGTTTAGGAGTTTTGAGAATGCCACCACAATTCATTACACATGCTAGGGTCACATGCATGGTTTGGAGGTGTTCCGATGCCCCGAAGCGCTTCTTCGTGCAGAACCCTGATCCGCGGGCCTCGGATCAACGACCCCCTAGACTTTCTTCTGACAGGGGTATCCCGGTGTAGCTCTCACTTGTTTTAGTCTTGGTTAGGTCATGTGATGATGTAAAGCCATGTTTGGGAACATGTTGTGACAAGATCTACCCCGGTTTCACCGAAACGGGGAGTTCCCCCTAATACTCTGATTGCACACGCTTTGTTTTTAGGGGACAGCGCATGTCTGCGAAGGGGGTCACACTTGGGAACCAGGTTTAAGAATTTTGAGCATGCCACCACACTTCATTACACATGATAGGGTCACATGCATGGCTTGGTGGTGTTCCGATGCCCCGAAGCGCTTCTTCCTGCGGAACCCTGATCCGCGGGCCTCGGATCGTCTACCCCCCTAGACTTTCTTCTAACAGGGGTAGCCCGGTGTAGCTCTCACTTGTTTTAGGCTTGTTTAGGTCATGTGATGATGTAAAACCATGTTTGGGAACATGTTGTGACAAGATCTACCCCGATTTGACTGAAACAGGGAGTTTCCCCCTAATACTCAGATTGCACACACTTTGTTTTTAGGGGACATCGCATGTCTGCGAAGGGGGTGACACTTGGGAACCAGGTTTAGGAGTTTTGAGCATTCCACCACACTTAATTACACATTCTAGGGTCACATGCATGGCTTGGAGGTGTTCCGATGCCTCAAAGCGCTTCTTCCTGCGGAACCCTGATCCGTGGGCCTCAGATCGTCTACCCCCTAGACTTTCTTCTGACAGGGGTAGCCTGGTGTATCCCTCTCTTGTTTTGCTCTTGGTTATGTCATGTGAGGATGTAAAACCATGTTTGGGAACATGTTGTGACAAGATCTACCCCGGTTTCACCGAAACGGGGAGTTTCCCCCTAATACTCAGATTGCACACACTTTGTTTTTAGGGGACAACGCATGTCTGCGAAGGGGGTCACACTTGCGAACCAGGTTTAGGAGTTTTGAGCATGCCACCACACTTCATTACACATGCTAGGGTCACATGCATGGTTTGGAGGTGTTCTGATGCCCCAAAGCACTTCTTGCTATGGAACCCTGATCCGCGGGCCTCGAATCGTGTAACCCCCTAGACTTTCTTCTGACAGGGGTAGCCCGGTGTAGCTCTCACTTGTTTTAGGCTTGGTTAGGTCATGTGATGATGTACAACCAAGTTTGGGAACATGTTGTGACAAGATCTACCCCGGTTTCACCGAAACGGGGAGTTTCCCCCTAATACTCAGAATGCAGACACTTTGTTTTTAGGGGACAACGCATGTCTGCGAAGGGGGTCACACTTGGTAACCAGGTTTAGGAGTTTTGAGCATGCCACCACACTTCATTACACATGCTAGGGTCACATGCATGGTTTGGAGGTGTTCCGATGCCCCGAAGCGCTTCTTCCTGTGGAACCCTGATCCGCGGGCCTCGGATCAACGGCCCCCTAGACTTTCTTCTGACAAGGGTATCCCGGTGTAGGTCTCACTTGTTTTAGGATTGGTTAGGTCATGTGATGATATAAAACCAAGTTTGGGAACATGTTGTGACAAGATCTACCCCGGTTTCACCGAAACAGGGAGTTTCCCCATAATACTCAGATTGCAGACACTTTGTTTTTAGGGGACAGCGCATGTCTGCGAAGGGGGTCACACTTGGGAACCAGGTTTAAGAATTTTTAGCATGCCACCACACTTCATTAGACATTCTAGGGTCACATGCATGGTTTGGAGGTGTTCCGATGCCCCGAAGCGCTTCTTCCTACGGAACCCTGATCCACGGGCTTCGGATCGTCTACCCCCTAGACTTTCTTTTGACAGGGGTAGCCCGGTGTAGCTCTCACTTGTTTTAGGCTTGGTTAGGTCATGTGATGATGTAAAACCAAGTTTGGGAACATGTTGTGACAAGATCTACCCCGGTTTCACCGAAATAGGGAGTTTCCCCCTAATACTCAGATTGCAGACACTTTGTTTTTAGGGGACAGCGCATGTCTGCGAAGGAGGTCACACTTGGGAACCAGGTTTAGGAGTTTTGAGCATGCCACCACACTTCATTACACATTCTAGGGTCACATGCATGGTTTGGAGGTGTTCCGATGCCCCGAAGCACTTCTTCCTGCGGAACCCTGATCCGCGGGCCTCGGATCGTCGACCCCCTAGACTTTCTTCTGACAGGGGTATCCCGGTGTAGCTCTCACTTGTTTTAGGCTTGGTTAGGTCATGTGATGATGTAAAACCAAGTTTAGGAACATGTTGTGACAAGATTCACCCCGGTTTCACCGAAACGGGGAGTTTCCCCCTAATACTCACATTGCACACACTTTGTTTTTAGGAGACAGCGCATGTCTGCGAAGGGGGTCACACTTGGGAACCAGGTTTAGGAGTTTTGAGCATGCCACCACACTTCATTACACATGCTAGGGTCACATGCATGGTTTGGAGGTGTTCCGATGACCCGAAGCGCTTCTTCCTGCGGAACCCTGATCCGCGGGCATCGGATCGTCTACCCCCCTAGACTTTCTTCTAACAGGGGTAGCCCGGTGTAGCTCTCACTTGTTTTAGGCTTCGTTAGGTCATGTGATGATGTAAAACTATTTTTGGGAACATGTTGTGACAAGATCTACCCCGGTTTCACCGAAACAGGGAGTTTCCCCGTAATACTCAGATTGGACACACTTTGTTTTTAGGGGACATCGCATGTCTGCGGAGGGGGTCACACTTGGGAACCAGGTTTAGGAGTTTTGAGCATGCCACCACACTTCATTACACATGCTAGGGTCACATGCAAGGTTTGGAGGTGTTCCGATGCCCCGAAGCGCTTCTTCCTGCGGAACCCTGATCCACGGGCCTCGGATCGTCTACCCCCTAGACTTTCTTCTGACAGGGGTACCCGGTGTAGCTCTCACTTGTTTTAGGCTTGTTTAGGTCATGTGATGATGTAAAACCATGTTTGGGAACATGTTGTGACAAGATCTACCCTGGTTTCACCGAAACGGGGAGTTTCCCCCTAATACTCAGATTGCACACACTTTGTTTTTAGGGGACATCGCATGTCTGCGAAGGGGGTCACACTTGGGAACCAGGTTTAGGAGTTTTGAGCATGCCACCACACTTCATTACACATGCTAGGGTCACATGCATTGTTTGGAGGTGTTCCGATGCCCTGAAGCGCTTCTTCCTGCGGAACCCTGATCCGCGGGCCTCGGATCGTCTACCCCCCTAGACTTTCTTCTAACAGGGGTAGCCCAGTTTAGCTCTCACTTTTTTTAGGCTTGGTTAGGTCATGTGATGATGTAAAACCATGTTTAGGAACATGTTGTGACAAGATCTACCCCGGTTTCACCGAAACGGGGAGTTTCCACCTAATACTCAGAATGCACACTCTTTGTTTTTAGGAGACAGCGCATGTCTGCGAAGGGGGTCACACTTGGAAACCAGGTTTAGGAGTTTTGAGCATGCCACCACACTTCATTACACATGCTAGGGTCACATGCATGGTTTGGAGGTGTTCCGATGCCCCGAAGCGCTTCTTCCTGCGGAACCCTGATCCATAGGCCTCGGATCGTCTACCCCCTAGACTTTCTTCTAACAGGGGTATCCCGGTGTAGCTATCACTTGTTTTAGGCTTGGTTAGGTCAAGTGATGATGTAAAACCATGTTTGGGAACATGTTGTGACAAGATCTACCCTGGTTTCACTGAAACGGGGAGTTTCCCCCTATTACTCAGATTGCAAACACTTTGTTTTTAGGGGACAACGCATGTCTACGAAGGGGGTCACACTTGGGAACCAGGTTTAGGAGTTTTGAGCATGCCACCACACTTAATTACACATTCTAGGGTCACATGCATGGTTTGGAGGTGTTCCGATGCCCCGAAGCGCTTCTTCCTACGGAACCCTGATCCGCGGGCCTCGGATCATCTACCCCCCTTGACTTTCTTCTGACAGGGGTAGCCCGGTGTAGCTCTCACTTGTTTTAGGCTTGGTTAGGTCATGTGATGATGTAAAACCAAGTTTGGGAACATGTTGTGACAAGATCTACCCCGGTTTCTCCAAAATAGGGAGTTTCTCCCTAATACTTAGATTGCAGACACTTTGTTTTTAGGGGACAGCGCATGTCTGCGAAGGAGGTCACACTTGGGAACCAGGTTTAGGAGTTTTGAGCATGCCACCACACTTCATTACACATTCTAGGGTCACATGCATGGTTTGGAGGTGTTCCGATGCCCCGAAGCGCTTCTTCCTGCGGAACCCTGATCCGCGGGCCTCGGATCATCGACCCCCTAGACTTTCTTCTGACAGGGTATCCCGGTGTAGCTCTCACTTGTTTTAGGCTTGGTTAGGTCATGTGATTATGTAAAACCAAGTTTGGGAACATGTTGTGACAAGATCCACCCCGGTTTCACCGAAACGGGGAGTTCCCCCTAATACTCAGTTTGTAGACACTTTGTTTTTAGGAGACAGCGCATGTCTGCGAAGGGGGTCACACTTGGGAACCAGGTTTAGGAGTTTTGAGCATGCCACCAAACTTCATTACACATGCTAGGGTCACATGCATGGTTTAGAGGTGTTCCGATGCCCCGAAGCGCTTCTTCCTGCGGAACCCTGATCCACAGCCCTCGGATCGTCTACCCCTAGACTTTCTTCTAACAGGGGTAGCCCGGTGTAGCTCTCACTTGTTTTAGGCTTAGTTAGGTCATGTGATGATGTAAAACCATTTTTGGGAACATGTTGTGACAAGATCTACCCCGGTTTCACCGAAACGGGGAGTTTCCCCGTAATACTAAGATTGGACACACTTTGTTTTTAGGGGACATCGCATGTCTGCGAAGGGGGTCACACTTGGGAACCAGGTTTAGGAGTTTTGAGCATGCCACCACACTTCATTACACATGCTAGGGTCACATGCATGGTTTGGAGGTGTTCCGATGCCCCGAAGCGCTTCTTCCTGCGGAACCCTGATCCGTGGGCCTCGGATCGTCTACCCCCTAGACTTTCTTCTAACAGGGGGAGCCTGGTGTATCCCTCTCTTGTTTTGCTCTTGGTTATGTCATGTGATGATGTAAAACCATGTTTGGGAACATTTTGTGACAAGATCTACCCCGGTTTCACCGAAACGGGGAGTTTCCCCCTAATACTCAAATTGCACACACTTTGTTTTTAGGGGACATCGCATGTCTGCGAAGGGGGTCACACTTGGGAACCAGGTTCAGGAGTTTTGAGCATGCCACGAAACTTCATTACACATGCTAGGGTCACATGCATGGTTTGGAGGTGTTCCGATGCCCCGAAGCGCTTCTTCTGCGGAACCCTGATCCGCGGGCCTCGGAGACGCCATAGACTTTCTTCTGACAGGGGTATCCCGGTGTAGCTCTCTCTTGTTTTAGGCTTGGTTAGGTCATGTGATGATGTAAAACCAATTTTGGGAACATGTTGTGACAAGATCTACCCCGGTTTCACCGAAACGGGGAGTTTCCCCCTAATACTCAGATTGCACACACTTTGTTTTTAGGAGACAGCGCATGTCTGCGAAGGGGGTCACACATGGAAACCAGGTTTAGGAGTTTTGAGCATGCCACCACACTTCAATACACATGCTAGGGTCACATGCATGGTTTGGAGGTGTTCCGATGCCCCGAAGCGCTTCTTCCTGCGGAACCCTGATCCGCGGGCCTCGGATCATCGACCCCCTAGACTTTCTTCTGACAGGGTATCCCGGTGTAGCTCTCACTTGTTTTAGGCTTGGTTAGGTCATGTGATTATGTAAAACCAAGTTTGGGAACATGTTGTGACAAGATCCACCCCGGTTTCACCGAAACGGGGAGTTCCCCCTAATACTCAGTTTGTAGACACTTTGTTTTTAGGAGACAGCGCATGTCTGCGAAGGGGGTCACACTTGGGAACCAGGTTTAGGAGTTTTGAGCATGCCACCAAACTTCATTACACATGCTAGGGTCACATGCATGGTTTAGAGGTGTTCCGATGCCCCGAAGCGCTTCTTCCTGCGGAACCCTGATCCACAGCCCTCGGATCGTCTACCCCTAGACTTTCTTCTAACAGGGGTAGCCCGGTGTAGCTCTCACTTGTTTTAGGCTTAGTTAGGTCATGTGATGATGTAAAACCATTTTTGGGAACATGTTGTGACAAGATCTACCCCGGTTTCACCGAAACGGGGAGTTTCCCCGTAATACTAAGATTGGACACACTTTGTTTTTAGGGGACATCGCATGTCTGCGAAGGGGGTCACACTTGGGAACCAGGTTTAGGAGTTTTGAGCATGCCACCACACTTCATTACACATTCTAGGGTCACATGCATGGTTTGGAGGTGTTCCGATGCCCCGAAGCGCTTCTTCCTGCGGAACCCTGATCCGTGGGCCTCGGATCGACTACCCCCTAGACTTTCTTCTAACAGGGGGAGCCTGGTGTATCCCTCTCTTGTTTTGCTCTTGGTTATGTCATGTGATGATGTAAAACCATGTTTGGGAACATTTTGTGACAAGATCTACCCCGGTTTCACCGAAACGGGGAGTTTCCCCCTAATACTCAAATTGCACACACTTTGTTTTTAGGGGACATCGCATGTCTGCGAAGGGGGTCACACTTGGGAACCAGGTTCAGGAGTTTTGAGCATGCCACGAAACTTCATTACACATGCTAGGGTCACATGCATGGTTTGGAGGTGTTCCGATGCCCCGAAGCGCTTCTTCTGCGGAACCCTGATCCGCGGGCCTCGGAGACGCCATAGACTTTCTTCTGACAGGGGTATCCCGGTGTAGCTCTCTCTTGTTTTAGGCTTGGTTAGGTCATGTGATGATGTAAAACCAATTTTGGGAACATGTTGTGACAAGATCTACCCCGGTTTCACCGAAACGGGGAGTTTCCCCCTAATACTCAGATTGCACACACTTTGTTTTTAGGAGACAGCGCATGTCTGCGAAGGGGGTCACACATGGAAACCAGGTTTAGGAGTTTTGAGCATGCCACCACACTTCAATACACATGCTAGGGTCACATGCATGGTTTGGAGGTGTTCCGATGCCCCGAAGCGCTTCTTCCTGCGGAACCCTGATCCGCGGGCCTCGGATCATCGACCCCCTAGACTTTCTTCTGACAGGGTATCCCGGTGTAGCTCTCACTTGTTTTAGGCTTGGTTAGGTCATGTGATTATGTAAAACCAAGTTTGGGAACATGTTGTGACAAGATCCACCCCGGTTTCACCGAAACGGGGAGTTCCCCCTAATTCTCAGTTTGTAGACACTTTGTTTTTAGGAGACAGCGCATGTCTGCGAAGGGGGTCACACTTGGGAACCAGGTTTAGGAGTTTTGAGCATGCCACCAAACTTCATTACACATGCTAGGGTCACATGCATGGTTTAGAGGTGTTCCGATGCCCCGAAGCGCTTCTTCCTGCGGAACCCTGATCCACAGCCCTCGGATCGTCTACCCCCTAGACTTTCTTCTAACAGGGGTAGCCCGGTGTAGCTCTCACTTGTTTTAGGCTTAGTTAGGTCATGTGATGATGTAAAACCATTTTTGGGAACATGTTGTGACAAGATCTACCCCGGTTTCACCGAAACGGGGAGTTTCCCCGTAATACTAAGATTGGACACACTTTGTTTTTAGGGGACATCGCATGTCTGCGAAGGGGGTCACACTTGGGAACCAGGTTTAGGAGTTTTGAGCATGCCACCACACTTCATTACACATGCTAGGGTCACATGCATGGTTTGGAGGTGTTCCGATGCCCCGAAGCGCTTCTTCCTGCGGAACCCTGATCCGTGGGCCTCGGATCGTCTACCCCCTAGACTTTCTTCTAACAGGGGGAGCCTGGTGTATCCCTCTCTTGTTTTGCTCTTGGTTATGTCATGTGATGATGTAAAACCATGTTTGGGAACATTTTGTGACAAGATCTACCCCGGGTTCACCGAAACGGGGAGTTTCCCCCTAATACTCAAATTGCACACACTTTGTTTTTAGGGGACATCGCATGTCTGCGAAGGGGGTCACACTTGGGAACCAGGTTCAGGAGTTTTGAGCATGCCACGAAACTTCATTACACATGCTAGGGTCACATGCATGGTTTGGAGGTGTTCCGATGCCCCGAAGCGCTTCTTCTGCGGAACCCTGATCCGCGGGCCTCGGAGACGCCATAGACTTTCTTCTGACAGGGGTATCCCGGTGTAGCTCTCTCTTGTTTTAGGCTTGGTTAGGTCATGTGATGATGTAAAACCAATTTTGGGAACATGTTGTGACAAGATCTACCCCGGTTTCACCGAAACGGGGAGTTTCCCCCTAATACTCAGATTGCACACACTTTGTTTTTAGGAGACAGCGCATGTCTGCGAAGGGGGTCACACATGGAAACCAGGTTTAGGAGTTTTGAGCATGCCACCACACTTCAATACACATGCTAGGGTCACATGCATGGTTTCGAGGTGTTCCGATACCCCGAAGCGCTTCTTCCTACGGAACCCTGATCCGCGGGCCTTCGGATCGTCTACCCCCCTAGACTTTCTTCTGACAGGGGTAGTCCGGTGTAGCACTCACTTGTTTTAGGCTTGGTTAGGTCATGTGATGATGTAAAACCAGGTTTGGGAACATGTTGTGACAAGATCTACCCCGGTTTCACCAAAACGGGGAGTTTCCCCGTAATACTCAGAATGCACACTCTTTGTTTTTAGGGGACAACGCATGTCTGCCAAGGGGGTCACACTTGGGAACCAGGTTTATGAGTTTTGAGCGTACCACCACACTTCATTACACATGCTAGGGTCACATGCATGGTTTGTAGGTGTTCCGATGCCCCGAAGCGCTTCGTCCTGCGGAACCCTGATCCGCGGGCCTCGGATCGTCTACCGCCCTACACTTTCTTCTGACAGGGGTAGCCCGGTGTATCCCTCACTTGTTTTAGGCTTGGTTAGGTCATTTTATGATGTAAAACCATGTTTGGGAACATGTTGTGACAAGATCTACCCCGGTTTCACCGAAACGGGGAGTTTCCCCCTAATACTCAGATTGCAGACACTTTGTTTTTAAGGGACAGCGCATGTCTGCGAAGGGGGTCACACTTGGGAACCAGGTTTAGGAGTTTTGAGCATGCCACCACACTTCATTACACATTCTAGGGCCACATGCATGGTTTTGAGGCGTTCCGATGCCCCGAAGCGCTTCTTCCTATGGAACCCTGATCCGCGGGCCTCGGATCGTCTAGCCCCCTAGACTTTCTTCTAACAGGGGTAGCCCAGTGTAGCTCTCACTTGTTTTAGGCTTGGTTACGTCATGTGATCATGTAAAACCATGTTTGGTAACATGTTGTGACAAGATCTACCCCGCTTTCACCGAAACGGGGAGTTTCCCCCTAATACTCAGATTGCACACACTTTGTTTTTAGGCGACAACACATGTCTGCGAAGGGGGTCACACTTGCGAACCAGGTTTAGGAGTTTTGAGCATGCCACCACACTTCATTACACATGCTAGGGTCACATGCATGGTTTGGAGGTGTTCCGGTGCCCCAAAGTGCTTCTTCCTGCGGAACCCTGATCCGCGGGCCTCAGATCGTCTAACCCCATAGACTTTCTTCTGACAGGGGTATCCCGGTGTAGATCTCACTTGTTTTAGGCTTGTTTAGGTCATGTGATGATGTAAAACCAAGTTTGGGAACATGTTGTGACAAGATCTACCCCGGTTTCATCGAAACGAGGAGTTTCCCCCTAATACTCAGATTGCATACACTTTGTTTTTAGGGGACAGCGCATGTCTGCGAAGGGGGTTACACTTGGGAACCAGGTTTAGGAGTTTTGAGCATGCCACCACACTTCATTACACATGCTAGGGTCACATGCATGGTTTGGAGGTGTTCCGATGCCCCGGAGCGCTTCTTCCTACGGAACCCTGATCCGCGGCCCTCGGATCGTCAACCCCCGAGACTTTCTTCTGACAGGGGTATCCCGGTGTAGCTCTCACTTGTTTTAGGCTTGGTTAGGATATGTGATTATGTAAAACAAAGTTTGGGAACATGTTATGACAAGATCTACCCCGGTTTCACTGAAACTGGGAGTTTCCCCCTAATACTCAGATTGCGGACACTTTGTTTTTAGGGGACAGCGCATGTCTGCGAACGGAGTCACACTTGGGAACCAGGTTTAGGAGTTTTGATCATGCCACCACACTTTGTTACACATTCTAGGGTCACATGCATGGTTTGGAGGTGTTCCGATGCCCCGAAGCGCTTCTTCCTGCGGAACCCTGATCCGCGGGCCTCAGATCGTCTACACCCCTAGACTTTCTTCTGACAGGGGTAGCCCGGTGTAGCTCTCACTTGTTTTAAACTTGGTTAGGTCATGTGATGATGTAAAACCAAGTTTGGGAACATGTTGTGACAAGATATACCCCGGTTTCACCGAAACGGGGAGTTTCCCCCTAATACTCAGATTGCAGACACTTTGTTTTTAGGGGACAACGCATGTCTGCGAAGGGGGTCACACTTGGGAAACAGGTTTAGGAGTTTTGAGCATGCCACCACACTTCATTACACATGCTAGGGTCACATGCATGGTTTGGAGGTGTTCCGATGCCCCAAAGCGCTTCTTCGTGCGAAACCCTGATCCGCGGGCCTCGGATCAACGACCCCCTAGACTTTCTTCTGACAGGGGTATCCCGGTGTATCTCTCACTTGTTTTAGGCTTGGTTAGGTCATGTGATGATGTAAAACCAATTTTGTGAACATGTTGTGACAAGATCTACCCCGCTTTCACCGAAACGGGGAGTTTCCCCCTAATACTCAGATTGCAGACACTTTGTTTTTAGGGGACAGCGTATGTCTGCGAAGGGGGTCACACTTGGGAACCAGGTTTAAGAATTTTGAGCATGCCACCACACTTAATTACACATTCTAGGGTCACATGCATGGTTTGGTGGTGTTCCGATGCCCCGAAGCGCTTCTTCCTGCTGAACCCTGATCCGCGGGCCTCGGATCGTCTACCCCCCTAGACTTTCTTCTGACAGGGGTAGCCCGGTGTAGCTCTCACTTGTTTTAGGCTTGTTTAGGTCATGTGATGATGTAAAATCATGTTTGGGAACATGTTGTGACAAGATCTACCCTGGTTTCACCGAAACGGGGAGTTTCCCCCTGATACTCAGATTGCACACACTTTGTTTTTAGGGGACATCGCATGTCTGCGAAGGGGGTCACACTTGGGAAACAGGTTTAGGAGTTTTGAGCATTCCACCACACTTCATTACACATGCTAGTGTCACATGCATGGCTTGGAGGTGTTCCGATGCCTCGAAGCGCTTCTTCCTGCGGAACCTTGATCCGTGGGCCTCAGATCGTCTACCCCCTAGACTTTCTTCTGACAGGTGTAGCCCGGTGTATCCCTCTCTTGTTTTGCTCTTGGTTATGTCATGTGATGATGTAAAACCATGTTTGGTAACATGTTGTGACAAGATCTACCCCGATTTCACCGAAACGGGGAGTTTCCCCCTAATACTCAGATTGCACACACTTTGTTTTTAGGGGACAGCGCATGTCTGCGAAGGGGGTCACACTTGCGAACCAGGTTTAGGAGTTTTGAGCATGCCACCACACTTCATTACACATGCTAGGGTCACATGAATGGTTTGGAGGTGTTCTGATGCCCCAAAGCGCTTCTTCCTACGGAACCCTTATCCGCGGGCCTCGGATCGTCTAACCCCCTAGACTTTCTTCTGACAGGGGTAGCCTGGTGTAGCTCTCACTTGTTTTAGGCTTGGTTAGGTCATGTGATGATGTACAACCAAGTTTGGGAACATGTTGTGACAAGATCTACCCCGGTTTCACCGAAACGGGGAGTTTCCCCTAATACTCAAAATGCAGACACTTTGTTTTTAGGGGACAGCGCATGTCTGCGAAGGGGGTCACACTTGGGAACCAGGTTTAGGAGTTTTGAGCATGCCACCACACTTCATTACACATTCTAGGGTCACATGCATGGTTTGGAGGTGTTCCGGTGCACCGAAGCGCTTCTTCCTGCAGAACCCTGATCCGCGGGCCTCAGATCAACGACCCCCTAGACTTTCTTCTAACAGGGGTATCCCGGTGTAGGTCTCACTTGTTTTAGGCTTGGTTAGGTCATGTGATGATGTAAAACCAAGTTTGGGAACATGTTGTGACAAGATCTACCCCGGTTTCACCGAAACGGGGAGTTTCCCCCTAATACTCAGATTGCAGACACTTTGTTTTTAGGGGACAGCGCATGTCTGCGAAGGGGGTCACACTTGGGAACCAGGTTTAAGAATTTTGAGCATGCCACCACACTTCATTACACATGCTAGGGTCACATGCATGGTTTGGAGGTGTTCCGATGCCCCGAAGTGCTTCTTCCTGCGGAACCCTGATCCACGGGCCTCGGATCGTCTACCCCCTAGACTTTCTTCTGACAGGGGTAGCCCGGTGTAGCTCTCACTTCTTTTAGGCTTGTTTAGGTCATGTGATGATGTAAAACCATGTTTGGGAACATGTTGTGACAAGATCTACCCTGGTTTCACCGAAACGGGGAGTTTCCCCCTAATACTCAGATTGCACACACTTTGTTTTTAGGGGACATCGCATGTCTGCGAAGGGGGTCACACTTTGGAACCAGGTTTAGGAGTTTTGAGCATGCCACCACACTTCATTACACATGCTAGGGTCACATGCATGGTTTGGAGGTGTTCTGATGCCCTGAAGCGCTTCTTCCTGCGGAACCCTGATCCGTGGGCCTTGGATCGTCTACCCCCTAGACTTTCTTCTGACAGGGGTAGCCCCTGTATCCCGCTCTTGTTTTGCTCTTGGTTATGTCATGTGATGATGTAAAACCATGTTTGGGAACATGTTGTGACATGATCTACACTGGTTTCACCGAAACGGGGAGTTTCCCCCTAATACTCAGATTGCACACACTTTGTTTTTAGGGGACATCGCATGTCTGCGAAGGGGGTCACACTTGGGAACCAGGTTTAGTAGTTTTGAGCATGCCACCACACTTCATTACACATGCTAGGGTCACATGCATGGTTTGGAGGTGTTCTGATGCCCCAAAGCGCTTCTTCCTACGGAACCCTGATCTGCGGGCCTCAGATCGTCTACCCCCTAGACTTTCTTCTGACAGGGGTAGCCCGGTGTATCCCTCTCTTGTTTTGCTCTTGGTTAGGTCATGTGATGATGTAAAACCTTGTTTGGGAACATGTTGTGACAACATCTACCCCGGTTTCACCGAAACGGGGAGTTTCCCCCTAATACTCAGATTGCAGACACTTTGTTTCTAGGGCACAACGCATGTCTGCGAAGGGGGTCACACTTGGGAACCAGGTTTAGGAGTTTTAAGCATGCCACCACACTTCATTACACATGCTAGGGTCACATGATTGGTTTGGAGGTGTTCCGATGCACTGAAGCGCTTGTTCCTGCGGAACCCTGATCCGCGGGCCTCGGATCGTCTACCCCCCTAGACTTTCTTCAGACAGGGGTAGCACGGTGTATCCCTCTCTTGTTTTGCTCTTGGTTAGGTCATGTGATGATGTAAAACCATGTTTGGGAACATGTTGTGACAATATCTACCCCGGTTTCACCGAAACGGGGAGTTTCCCCCTAATACTCAAATTGCACACACTTTGTTTTTAGGAGACATCACATGTCTACGAAGGGGGTCACACTTGGGAATCAGGTTTAGGAGTTTGTAGCATGCCACCACACTTCATAACACATGATAGGGTCACATGCATGGTTTGGAGGTGTTCCGATGCCCCGAAGCGCTTCTTCTTTCGGAACCCTGATCCGCGGGCCTCGGATCGTCTACCACCCTAGACTTTCTTCTTACAGGGGTAGCCCGGTGTATCTCTCACTTGTTTTAGGCTTGTTTAGGTCATTTGATGATGAAAAACCATGTTTGGGAACATGTTGTGACAATATCTACCCCGGTTTCACCGAAACGGGGAGTTTCCCCCTAATACTCAAATTGCACAGACTTTGTTTTTAGGAGACATCACATGTCTACGAAGGGGGTCACACTTGGGAATCAGGTTTAGGAGTTTTTAGCATGCCACCACACTTCATTACACATGCTAGGGTCACATGCATGGTTTGGAGGTGTTCCGATGCCCAGAAGCGCTTCTTCTTTCGGAACCCTGATCCGCGGGCCTCGGATCGTCTACCACCCTAGACTTTCTTCTTACAGGGGTAGCCCGGTGTATCTCTCACTTGTTTTAGGCTTGGTTAGGTCATTTGATGATGAAAAACCATGTTTGGGAACATGTTGTGACAAGATCTACCCCGGTTTCATCAAAACGGGGAGTTTCCCCCTAATACTCAGATTGCACACACTTTGTTTTTAGGGGACATCGCATGTCTGCGAAGGGGGTCACACTTGGGAACCATGTTTAAGAGTTTTGAGCATGCCACCACACTTCATTACACATGCTAGGGTCACATGCACGGTTTGGAGGTGTTCCGATGCCCCGAAGCGCTTCTTCCTGCTGAACCCTGATCCGCGGGCCTCGGATCGTCTACCACCCTAGACTTTCTTCTTACAGGGGTAGCCCGGTGTATCCCTCACTTGTTTTAGGCTTGGTTAGGTCATTTTATGATGAAAAACCATGTTTGGGAACATGTTGTGACAAGATCTACCCCGGTTTCACCGAAACGGGGAGTTTCCCCCTAATACTCAGAATGCACACTCTTTGTTTTTAGGAGACAGCGCATGTCTGCGAAGGGGGTCACACTTGGAAACCAGGTTTAGGAGTTTTGAGCATGCCACCACACTTCATTACACATGCAAGGGTCAAATGCATGGTTTGGAGGTGTTCCTATGCCCCGAAGCGCTTCTTCCCGCGGGACCCTGATCCGCAGGCCTCGGATCGTCTACCCCCTAGACTTTCTTCTAACAGGGGTATCCCGGTGTAGCTATCACTTGTTTTAGGCTTGGTTAGGTCATGTGATGATGTAAAACCATGTTTGGGAACATGTTGTGACAAGATCTACCCCGGTTTCACTGAAACGGGGAGTTTCCCCCTATTACTCAGATTGCAAACACTTTGTTTTTAGGGGACAGCGCATGTCTACGAAGGGGGTCACACTTGGGAACCAGGTTTAGGAGTTTTGAGCATGCCACCACACTTAATTACACATTCTAGGGTCACATGCATGGTTTCGAGGTGTTCCGATGCCCTGAAGCGCTTCTTCCTACGGAACCCTGATCCGCGGGCCTCGGATCATCTACCCCCCTTGACTTTCTTCTGACAGGGGTAGCCCGGTGTAGCTCTCACTTGTTTTAGGCTTGGTTAGGTCATGTGATGATGTAAAACCAAGTTTGGGAACATGTTGTGACAAGATCTACCCCGGTTTCACCGAAATAGGGAGTTTCCCCCTAATAGTCAGATTGCAGACACTTTGTTTTTAGGGGACAGCGCATGTCTGCGAAGGAGGTCACACTTGGGAACCAGGTTTAGGAGTTTTGAGCATGCCACCACACTTCATTACACATTCTAGGGTCACATGCATGGTTTGGAGGTGTTCCGATGCCCCGAAGCACTTCTTCCTGCGGAACCCTGATCCGCGGGCCTCGGATCGTCGACCCCCTAGACTTTCTTCTGACAGGGGTATCCCGGTGTAGCTCTCACTTGTTTTAGGCTTGGTTAGGTCATGTGATGATGTAAAACCAAGTTTAGGAACATGTTGTGACAAGATTCACCCCGGTTTCACCGAAACGGGGAGTTTCCCCCTAATACTCACATTGCACACACTTTGTTTTTAGGAGACAGCGCATGTCTGCGAAGGGGGTCACACTTGGAAACCAAGTTTAGGAGTTTTGAGCATGCCACCACACGTCATTACACATGCTAGGGTCACTTGCATGGTTTGGAGGTGTTCCGATGCCCCGAAGCGCTTCTTCCTGCGGAACCCTGATCCGCGGGCCTCGGATCGTCTACCCCCTAGACTTTCTTCTAATAGGGGTAGCCCGGTGTAGCTCTCACTTGTTTCAGGCTTAGTTATGTCATGTGATGATGTAAAACCATGTTTGGGAACATGTTGTGACAAGATCTACCCCGGTTTCACCGAAACGGGGAGTTTCCCCGTAATACTCAGATTGGACACACTTTGTTTTTAGGGGACATCGCATGTCTGCGAAGGGGGTCACACTTGGGAACCAGGTTTAGGAGTTTTGAGCATGCCACCACACTTCATTACACATGCTAGGGTCACATGCATGGTTTGGAGGTGTTCCGATGCCCCGTAGCGCTTCTTTTTGCGGAACCCTGATCCGTGGGCCTCGGATCGTCTACCCCGTAGACTTTCTTCTAACAGGGGTAACCTGGTGTATCCCTCTCTTGTTTTTCTCTTGGTTATGTCATGTGATGATGTAAAACCATGTTTGGGAACATGTTGTGACAAGATCTACCCCGGTTTCACCGAAACGGGGAGTTTCCCCCTAATACTCGGATTGCACACACTTTGTTTTTAGGGGACATCGCATGTCTGCGAAGGGGGTCACACTTGGGAACCAGGTTTAGGAGTTTTGATCATGCCACCACACTTCATTACACATGCTAGGGTCACATGCATGGTTTGGAGGTGTTCCGATGCCCCGAAGCGCTTCTTCTGCGGAACCGTGATCCCCGGGCCTCGGAAACCTCATAGACTTTCTTCTGACAGGGGTATCCCGGTGTAGCTCTCACTTGTTTTAGGCTTGGTTAGGTCATGTGATGATGTAAAACCAAGTTTGGGAACATGTTGTGACAAGATCTACCCCGGTTTCACCGAAACGGGGAGTTTCCCCCTAATACTCAGATTGCACACACTTTGTTTTTAGGAGACAGCGCATGTCTGCGAAGGGGGTCACACATGGAAACCAGGTTTAGGAGTTTTGAGCATGCCACCACACTTCATTACACAAGCTAGGGTCACATGCATGGTTTGGAGGTGTTCCGATACCCCGAAGCGCTTCTTCCTACGGAACCCTGATCCGCGGGCCTCGGATCGTCTACCCCCCTAGACTTTCTTCTGACAGGGGTAGGCCGGTGTAGCAGTCACTTGTTTTAGGCTTGGTTAGGTCATGTGATGATGTAAAACCTGGTTTGGGAACATGTTGTGACAAGATCTACCCCGGTTTCACCGAAACGGGGAGTTTCCCCCTAATACTCAGATTGCAGACACTTTGTTTTTAGGGGAGAACGCATGTCTGCCAAGGGGGTCACACTTGGGAACCAGGTTTATGAGTGTTGAGCGTGCCACCACACTTCATTACACATGCTAGGGTCACATGCATGGTTTGTAGGTGTTCCGATGCCTCGAAGCGCTTCTTCCTGCGGAACCCTGATCTGCGGGCCTCGGATCGTCTACCGCACTACACTTTCTTCTGACAGGGGTAGCCCGGTGTATCCCTCACTTGTTTTAGGATTAGTTAGGTCATGTTATGATGTAAAACCATGTTTGGGAACATGTTGTGACAAGATCTACCCCGGCTTCACCGAAACGGGGAGTTTCCCCCTAATACTCAGATTGCGGACACTTTGTTTTTAGGGGACAGCGCATGTCTGCGAAGGGGGTCACACTTGGGAACCAGGTTTAAGAATTTTGAGCATGCCACCACACTTCATTACACATTCTAGGGTCACATGCATGGTTTGGAGGTGTTCCGATGCCCCGAAGTGCTTCTTCCTGCGGAACCCTGATCCACGGGCCTCGGATCGTCTACCCCCTAGACTTTCTTCTGACAGGGGTAGCCCGGTGTAGCTCTCACTTCTTTTAGGCTTGTTTATATCATGTGATGATGTAAAACCATGTTTGGGAACATGTTGTGACAAGATCTACCCTGGTTTCACCAAAACGGGGAGTTTCCCCCTAATACTCAGATTGCACACACTTTGTTTTTAGGGGAAATCGCATGTCTGCGAAGGGGGTCACACTTGGGAACCAGGTTTCGGAGTTTTGAGCATGCCACCACACTTCATTACACATGCTAGGGTCACATGCATGGTTTGGAGGTGTTCTGATGCCCTGAAGCGCTTCTTCCTGCGGAACCATGATCCGTGGGCCTTGGATCGTCTACCCCCTAGACTTTCTTCTGACAGGGGTAGACCCTGTATCCCTCTCTTGTTTTTCTCTTGGTTATGTCATGTGATGATGTAAAACCATGTTTGGGAACATGTTGTGACGAGATCTACACCGGTTTCACCGAAACGGGGAGTTTCCCCCTAATACTCAGATTACACACACTTTGTTTTTAGGGGACATCGCATGTCTGCGAAGGGGGTCACACTTGGGAACCAGGTTTAGGAGTTTTGAGCATGCCACCACACTTCATTACACATGCTAGGGTCACATGCATGGTTTGGAGGTGTTCTGATGCCCCAAAGCGCTTCTTCCTATGGAACCCTGATCTCCGGGCCTCAGATCGTCTACCCCCCTAGACTTTCTTCTGACAGGGGTAGCCCGGTGTATCCCTCTCTTGTTTTGCTCTTGGTTAGGTCATGTGATGATGTAAAACCTTGTTTGGGAACATGTGACAACATCTACCCCGGTTTCACCGAAACGGGGAGTTTCCCCCTAATACTCAGATTGCAGACACTTTGTTTCTAGGGCACAACGCATGTCTGCGAAGGGGGTCACACTTGGGAACCAGGTTTAGGAGTTTTAAGAATGCCACCACACTTCATTACACATGCTAGGGTCACATGATTGGTTTGGAGGTGTTCCGATGCCCTGAAGCGCTTGTTCCTGCGGAACCCTGATCCCCGGGCCTCGGATCGTCTACCCCCCTAGACTTTCTTCAGACAGGGGTAGCCCGGTGTATCCCTCTCTTGTTTTTCTCTTGGTTAGGTCATGTGATGATGTAAAACCATGTTTGGGAACATGTTGTGACAATATCTACCCCGGTTTCACCGAAACGGGGAGTTTCCCCCTAATACTCAAATTGCACACACTTTGTTTTTAGGAGACATCACATGTCTACGAAGGGGGTCACACTTGGGAATCAGGTTTAGGAGTTTTTAGCATGCCACCACACTTCATTACACATGCTAGGGTCACATGCATGGTTTGGAGGTGTTCCGATGCCCCGAAGCGCTTCTTCTTGCGGAACCCTGATCCGCGGGCCTCGGATCGTCTACCACCCTAGACTTTCTTCTTACAGGGGTAGCCCGGTGTATCTCTCACTTGTTTTAGGCTTGGTTAGGTCATTTGATGATGAAAAACCATGTTTGGGAACATGTTGTGACAAGATCTACCCCGGTTTCATCGAAACGGGGAGTTTCCCCCTAATACTCAGATTGCACACACTTTGTTTTTAGGGGACATCGCATGTCTGCGAAGGGGGTCACACTTGGGAACCAGGTTTAAGAGTTTTGAGCATGCCACCACACTTCATTACACATGCTAGGGTCACATGCATGGTTTGGAGGTGTTCCGATGCCCCGAAGCGCTTCTTCCTGCGGAACCTTGATCCGCGGGCCTCGGATCGTCTACCACCCTAGACTTTCTTCTTACAGGGGTAGCCCGGTGTATCCCTCACTTGTTTTAGGCTTGGTTAGGTCATTTTATGCTGAAAAACCATGTTTGGGAACATGTTGTGACAAGATCTACCCCGGTTTCACCGAAACGGGGAGTTTCCCCCTAATACTCAGAATGCACACTCTTTGTTTTTAGGAGACAGCGCATGTCTGCGAAGGGGGTCACACTTGGAAACCAGGTTTAGGAGTTTTGAGCATGCCACCACACTTCATTACACATGCTAGGGTCATATGCATGGTTTGGAGGTGTTCCTATGCCCCGAAGCGCTTCTTCCTGCGGGACCCTGATCCGCAGTCCTCGGATCGTCTACCCCCTAGACTTTCTTCTAACAGGGGTATCCCGGTGTAGCTATCACTTGTTTTAGGCTTGGTTAGGTCATGTGATGATTTAAAACCATGTTTGGGAACATGTTGTGACAAGATCTACCATGGTTTCACTGAAACGGGGAGTTTCCCCCTATTACTCAGATTGCAAACACTATGTTTTTAGGGGACAGCGCATGTCTACGAAGGGGGTCACACTTGGGAACCAGGTTTAGGAGTTTTGAGCATGCCACCACACTTCATTACACATTCTAGGGTCACATGCATGGTTTCGAGGTGTTCCGATGCCCCGAAGCGCTTCTTCCTACGGAACCCTGATCCGCGGGCCTCGGATCATCTACCCCCCTTGACTTTCTTCTGACAGGGGTAGCCCGGTGTAGCTCTCACTTGTTTTAGGCTTGGTTAGGTCATGTGATGATGTAAAACCAAGTTTGGGAACATGTTGTGACAAGATCTACCCCGGTTTCACCAAAACGGGGAGTTTCCCCCTAATACTCAGATTGCAGACACTTTGTTTTTAGGGGACAACGCATGTCTGCCAAGGGGGTCACACTTGGGAACCAGGTTTATGAGTGTTGAGCGTGCCACCACACTTCATTACACATGCTAGGGTCACATGCATGGTTTGTAGGTGTTCCGATGCCTCGAAGCGCTTCTTCCTGCGGAACCCTGATCTGCGGGCCTCGGATCGTCTACCGCACTACACTTTCTTCTGACAGGGGTAGCCCGGTGTATCCCTCACTTGTTTTAGGATTAGTTAGGTCATGTTATGATGTAAAACCATGTTTGGGAACATGTTGTGACAAGATCTACCCCGGCTTCACCGAAACGGGGAGTTTCCCCCTAATACTCAGATTGCACACACTTTGTTTTTAGGGGACAGCGCATGTCTGCGAAGGGGGTCACACTTGGGAACCAGGTTTAAGAATTTTGAGCATGCCACCACACTTCATTACACATTCTAGGGTCACATGCATGGTTTGGAGGTGTTCCGATGCCCCGAAGTGCTTCTTCCTGCGGAACCCTGATCCACGGGCCTCGGATCGTCTACCCCCTAGACTTTCTTCTGACAGGGGTAGCCCGGTGTAGCTCTCACTTCTTTTAGGCTTGTTTATATCATGTGATGATGTAAAACCCAGTTTGGGAACATGTTGTGACAAGATCTACCCTGGTTTCACCAAAACGGGGAGTTTCCCCCTAATACTCAGATTGCACACACTTTGTTTTTAGGGGACATCGCATGTCTGCGAAGGGGGTCACACTTGGGAACCAGGTTTAGGAGTTTTGAGCATGCCACCACACTTCATTACACATGCTAGGGTCACATGCATGGTTTGGAGGTGTTCTGATGCCCTGAAGCGTTTCTTCCTGCGGAACCATGATCCGTGGGCCTTGGATCGTCTACCCCCCCTAGACTTTCTTCTGACAGGGGTAGCCCCTGTATCCCTCTCTTGTTTTTCTCTTGGTTATGTCATGTGATGATGTAAAACGATGTTTGGGAACATGTTGTGACAAGATCTACACCGGTTTCACCGAAACGGTGCGTTTCCCCCTAATACTCAGATTGCACACACTTTGTTTTTAGGGGACATCGCATGTCTGCGAAGGGGGTCACACTTGGGAACCAGGTTTAGGAGTTTTGAGCATTCCACCACACTTCATTACACATGCTAGGGTCACATGCATGGTTTGGAGGTGTTCTGATGCCCCAAAGCGCTTCTTCCTATGGAACCCTGATCTCCGGGCCTCAGATTGTCTACCCCCCTAGACTTTCTTCTGACAGGGGTAGCCCGGTGTATCCCTCTCTTGTTTTGCTCTTGGTTAGGTCATGTGATGATGTAAAACCTTGTTTGGGAACATGTTGTGACAACATCTACCCCGGTTTCACCGAAACGGGGAGTTTCCCCCTAATACTCAGATTGCAGACACTTTGTTTCTAGGGCACAACGCATGTCTGCGAAGGGGGTCACACTTGGGAACCAGGTTTAGGAGTTTTAAGAATGCCACCACACTTCATTACACATGCTAGGGTCACATGATTGGTTTGGAGGTGTTCCGATGCCCTGAAGCGCTTGTTCCTGCGGAACCCTGATCCACGGGCCTCGGATCGTCTACCCCCCTAGACTTTCTTCAGACAGGGGTAGCCCGGTGTATCCCTCTCTTGTTTTGCTCTTGGTTAGGTCATGTGATGATGTAAAACCATGTTTGGGAACATGTTGTGACAATATCTACCCCGGTTTCACCGAAACGGGGAGTTTCCCCCTAATACTCAAATTGCACGCACTTTGTTTTTAGGAGACATCACATGTCTACGAAGGGGGTCACACTTGGGAATCAGGTTTAGGAGTTTTTAGCATGCCACCACACTTCATTACACATGCTAGGGTCACATGCATGGTTTGGAGGTGTTCCGATGCCCCGAAGCGCTTCTTCTTGCGGAACCCTGATCCGCGGGCCTCGGATCGTCTACCACCCTAGACTTTCTTCTTACAGGGGTAGCCCGGTGTATCCCTCACTTGTTTTAGGCTTGGTTAGGTCATTTGATGATGAAAAACCATGTTTGGGAACATGTTGTGACAAGATCTACCCCGGTTTCATCGAAACGGGGAGTTTCCCCCTAATACTCAGATTGCACACACTTTGTTTTTAGGGGACATCGCATGTCTGCGAAGGGGGTCACACTTGGGAACCAGGTTTAAGAGTTTTGAGCATGCCACCACACTTCATTACACATGCTAGGGTCACATGCATGGTTTGGAGGTGTTCCGATGCCCCGAAGCGCTTCTTCCTGCGGAACCTTGATCCGCGGGCCTCGGATCGTCTACCACCCTAGACTTTCTTCTTACAGGGGTAGCCCGGTGTATCCCTCACTTGTTTTAGGCTTGGTTAGGTCATTTTATGCGGAAAAACCATGTTTGGGAACATGTTGTGACAAGATCTACCCCGGTTTCATCGAAACGGGGAGTTTCCCCCTAATACTCAGAATGCACACTCTTTGTTTTTAGGAGACAGCGCATGTCTGCGAAGGGGGTCACACTTGGAAACCAGGTTTAGGAGTTTTGAGCATGCCACCACACTTCATTACACATGCTAGGGTCACATGCATGGTTTGGAGGTGTTCCTATGCCCCGAAGCGCTTCTTCCTGCGGGACCCTGATCCGCAGTCCTCGGATCGTCTACCCCCTAGACTTTCTTCTAACAGGGGTATCCCGGTGTAGCTATCACTTGTTTTAGGCTTGGTTAGGTCATGTGATGATGTAAAACCATGTTTGGGAACATGTTGTGACAAGATCTACCCCGGTTTCACGGAAACGGGGAGTTTCCCCCTATTACTCAGATTGCAAACACTTTGTTTTTAGGGGACAGCGCATGTCTACGAAGGGGGTCACACTTGGGAACCAGGTTTAGGAGTTTTGAGCAGGCCACCACACTTCATTACACATTTTAGGGTCACATGCATGGTTTCGAGGTGTTCCGATGCCCCGAAGCGCTTCTTCCTACGGAACCCTGATCCGCGGGCCTCAGATCATCTACCCCCCTTGACTTTCTTCTAACAGGGGTAGCCCGGTGTAGCTCTCACTTGTTTTAGGCTTGGTTAGGTCATGTGATGATGTAAAACCAAGTTTGGGAACATGTTGTGACAAGATCTACCCCGGTTTCACCGAAATAGGGAGTTTCCCCCTAATACTCAGATTGCAGACACTTTGTTTTTAGGGGACAGCGCATGTCTGCGAAGGAGGTCACACTTGGGAACCAGGTTTAGGAGTTTTGAGAATGCCACCACACTTCATTACACATTCTAGGGTCACATGCATGGTTTGGAGGTGTTCCGATGCCCCGAAGCACTTCTTCCTGCGGAACCCTGATCCGCGGGCCTCGGATCGTCGACCCCCTAGACTTTCTTCTGACAGGGGTATCCCGGTGTAGCTCTCACTTGTTTTAGGCTTGGTTAGGTCATGTGATGATGTAAAACCAAGTTTAGGAACATGTTGTGACAAGATTCACCCCGGTTTCACCGAAAAGGGGAGTTTCCCCCTAATACTCACATTGCACACACTTTGTTTTTAGGAGACAGCGCATGTCTGCGAAGGGGGTCACACTTGGAAACCAAGTTTAGGAGTTTTGATCATGCCACCACACTTCATTACACATGCTAGGGTCACATGCATGGTTTAGAGGTGTTCCGATGCCCCAAAGCGCTTCTTCCTGCGGAACCCTGATCCGCGGGCCTCGGATCGTCTACCCCCTAGACTTTCTTCTAATAGGGGTAGCCCGGTGTAGCTCTCACTTGTTTCAGGCTTAGTTAGGTCATGTGATGATGTAAAACCATGTTTGGGAACATGTTGTGACAAGATCTACCCCGGTTTCACCGAAACGGGGAGTTTCCCCGTAATACTCAGATTGGACACACTTTGTTTTTAGGGGACATCGCATGTCTGCGAAGGGGGTCACACTTGGGAACCAGGTTTAGGAGTTTTGAGCATGCCACCACACTTCATTACACATGCTAGGGTCACATGCATGGTTTGGAGGTGTTCCGATGCCCCGAAGCGCTTCTTCCTACGGAACCCTGATCCGTGGGCCTCGGATCGTCTACCCTGTAGACTTTCTTCTAACAGGGGTAACCTGGTGTATCCCTCTCTTGTTTTTCTCTTGGTTATGTCATGTGATGATGTAAAACCATGTTTGGGAACATGTTGTGACAAGATCTACCCCGGTTTCACCGAAACGGGGAGTTTCCCCCTAATACTCGGATTGCACACACTTTGTTTTTAGGGGACATCGCATGTCTGCGAAGGGGGTCACACTTGGGAACCAGGTTTAGGAGTTTTGATCATGCCACCACACTTCATTACACATGCTAGGGTCACATGCATGGTTTGGAGGTGCTCCGATGCCCCGAAGCGCTTCTTCTGCGGAACCGTGATCCCCGGGCCTCGGAGACCCGATAGACTTTCTTCTGACAGGGGTATCCCGGTGTAGCTCTCACTTGTTTTAGGCTTGGTTAGGTCATGTGATTATGTAAAACCAAGTTTGGGAACATGTTGTGACAAGATCTACCCCGGTTTCACCGAAACGGGGAGTTTCCCCCTAATACTCAGATTGCACACACTTTGTTTTTAGGAGACAGCGCATGTCTGCGAAGGGGGTCACACATGGAAACCAGGTTTAGGAGTTTTGAGCATGACACCACACTTCATTACACATGCTAGGGTCACATGCATGGTTTGGAGGTGTTCCGATACCCCGAAGCGCTTCTTCCTACGGAACCCTGATCCGCGGGCCTCGGATCGTCTACCCCCCTAGACTTTCTTCTGACAGGGGTAGGCCGGTGTAGCACTCACTTGTTTTAGGCTTGGTTAGGTCATGTGATGATGTAAAAACAGGTTTGGGAACATGTTGTGACAAGATCTACCCCGGTTTCACCGAAACGGGGAGTTTCCCCCTAATACTCAGATTGCAGACACTTTGTTTTTAGGGAACAACGCATGTCTGCCAAGGGGGTCACACTTGGGAACCAGGTTTATGAGTGTTGAGCGTGCCACCACACTTCATTACACATGCTAGGGTCACATGCATGGTTTGTAGGTGTTCCGATGCCCCGAAGCGCTTCATCCTGCGGAACCCTGATCTGCGGGCCTCGGATCGTCTACCGCCCTACACTTTCTTCTGACAGGGGTAGCCCGGTGTATCCCTCACTTGTTTTAGGATTAGTTAGGTCATGTTATGATG
Source organism: Avena sativa (assembly GCA_916181665.1). NCBI lineage: Eukaryota > Viridiplantae > Streptophyta > Magnoliopsida > Poales > Poaceae > Avena > Avena sativa. Next base: position 253,668,608 of record OV702289.1, on the reverse strand, counting down.
TAAAACCATGTTTGGGAACATGTTGTGACAAGATCTACCCCGGCTTCACCGAAACGGGGAGTTTCCCCCTAATACTCAGATTGCAGACACTTTGTTTTTAGGGGACAACGCATGTCTGTGAAGGGGGTCACACTTGGGAACCAGGTTTAGGAGTTTTGAGCATGCGACCACACTTCATTACACATTCTAGGGTCACATGCATGGTTTGGAGGTGTTCCGATGCCCCGAAGCGCTGCTTCCTGCGAAACCCTGATCCGCGGGCCTCGGATCGTCTAGCCCCCTAGACTTTCTTCTGACAGGGGTAGCCCAGTGTAGCTCTCACTTGTTTTAGGCTTGGTTAGGTCATGTGATGATGTAAAACCATGTTTGGTAACATGTTGTGACAAGATCTACCCCGCTTTCACCGAAACGAGGAGTTTCCCCCTAATACTCAAATTGCACACAACTTTGTTTTTAGGGGACAACGCATGTCTGCGAAGGGGGTCACACTTGCGAACCAGGTTTAGGAGTTTTGAGCATGCCACCACACTTCATTACACATGCTAGGGTCACATGCATGGTTTGGAGGTGTTCCAATGCCCCGAAGTGCTTCTTCCCGCGGAACCCTGATCCGCGGGCCTCAGATCGTCTAACCCCATAGACTTTCTTCTGACAGGGGTAGCCCGGTGTAGATCTCACTTGTTTTAGGATTGTTTAGGTCATGTGATGATGGAAAACCAAGTTTGGGAACATGTTCTGACAAGATCTACCCCGGTTTCATCGAAACGGGGAGTTTCCCCCTAATACTCAGATTGTAGACACTTTGTTTTTAGGGGACAACACATGTCTGCGAAGGGGGTCACACTTGGGAACCAGGTTTAGGAGTTTTGAGCATGCCACCACACTTCATTACACATGCTAGGGTCACATTCATGGTTTGGAGGTGTTCCGATGCCCCGGAGCGCTTCTTCCTACGGAACCCTGATCCGCGGGCCTCGGATCGTCAACCCCCGAGACTTTCTTCTGACAGGGGTATCCCGGTGTAGCTCTCACTTGTTTTAGGCTTGTTTAGGTCATGTGATTATGTAAAACCAAGTTTGGGAACATGTTATGACAAGATCTACCCCGGTTTCACCGAAATAGGGAGTTTCCCCCTAATACTAAGATTGCGGACACTTTGTTTTTAGGGGACAGCGCATGTCTGCGAAGGGAGTCACACTTGGGAACCTGGTTTAGGAGTTTTGATCATGCCACCACACTTTGTTACACATTCTAGGGTCACATGCATGGTTTGGAGGTGTTCTGATGCCCCGAAGCGCTTCTTCCTGCGAAACCCTGATCCGCGGGCCTCGGATCGTCTACACCCCTAGACTTTCTTCTGACAGGGGTAGCCCGGTGTATCTCTCACTTGTTTTAGGCTTGGTTAGGTCATGTGATGATGTAAAACCAAGTTTGGGAACATGTTGTGACAAGATCTACCCCGGTTTCACCGAAACGGGGAGTTTCCCCCTAATACTCACATTGCACACACTTTGTTTTTAGGAGACAGCGCATGTCTCGAAGGGGGTCACACTTGGAAACCAAGTTTAGTAGTTTTGAGCATGCCACCACACTTCATTACACATGGTAGGGTCACATGCATGGTTTGGAGGTGTTCCGATGCCCCGAAGCGCTTCTTCCTACGGAACTCTGATCTGCGGGCCTCGGATCGTCTACTCCCCTAGACTTTCTTCTGACAGGGGTAGCCCGGTATAGCTATCACTTTATTTAGGCTGTTTTAGGTCATGTGATGATGTAAAACCTTGTTTGGGAACATGTTGTGACAAGATTCACCCCGGTTTCACCGAAACGGGGAGTTCCCCCTAATACTCATATTGCACACACTTTGTTTTTAGGAGACAGTGCATGTCTGTGAAGGGGGTCACACTTGGGAACCAGGTTTATGAGGTTTGAGCATGCCACCACACTTCATTACACATGCTAGGGTCACATGCATGGTTTGGAGGTGTTCCGATGCCCCGAAGCGCTTCTTCCTGCGGAACCCTGATCTGTGGGCCTCGGATCGTCTACCCCCTAGACTTTCGTCTGACAGGGGTAGCCCGGTGTATCCCTCTCTTGTTTTGCTCTTGGTTATGTCATGTGATGATGTAAAACCATGTTTGGGAACATGTTGTGACAAGATCTACCCCGGTTTCACCGAAACGGGGAGTTCCCCCTAATACTCAGATTGCACACACTTTGTTTTTAGGGGACAACGCATGTCTGCGAAGGGGGTCACACTTGCGAACCAGGTTTAGGAGTTTTGAGCATGCCACCACACTTCATTACACATGCTAGGGTCACATGCATGGTTTGGAGGTGTTCCGATACCCCGAAGCGCTTCTTCATACGGAACCCTGATCCGCGGGCCTCGGATCATCTACCCCCCTAGACTTTCTTCTGACAGGGATAGGCCGGTGTAGCACTCACTTGTTTTAGGCTTGGTTAGTTCATGTGATGATGTAAAACCAGGTTTGGGAACATGTTGTGACAAGATCTACCCCGGTTTCACCGAAACGGGGAGTTTCCCCCTAATACTCAGATTGCAGACACTTTGTTTTTAGGAGACAGCGCATATCTGTGTAGGGGGTCACACTTGGAAACCAGGTTTAGGAGTTTTGAGCATGCCACCACACTTCATTACACATGCTAGGGTCACATGCATGGTTTGGAGGTGTTCCGATGCCCCGAAGCGCTTCTTCGTGCGGAACCCTGATCCGCGGGCCTCGGATCAACGACCCCCTAGACTTTCTTCTGACAGGGGTATCCCGGTGTAGCTCTCACTTGTTTTAGGCTTGTTTAGGTCATGTGATGATGTAAAACCAAGTTTGGGAACATGTTGTGACAAGATCTACCCCGCTTTCACCGAAACGGGGAGTTCCCCCTAATACTCAGATTGCAGACACTTTGTTTTTAGGGGACAGCGTATGTCTACGAAGGGGGTCACACTTGGGAACTAGGTTTAAGAATTTTGAGCATTCCACCACACTTCATTACACATGCTAGGGTCCCATGCATGGTTTGGTGGTGTTCCGATGCCCCGAAGCGCTTCTTCCTGCGGAACCCTGATCCGCAGGCCTCGGATCGTCTACCCCCTAGACTTTCTTCTGACAGGGGTATCCCGGTGTAGCTCTCACTTGTTTTAGGCTTGTTTAGGTCATGTGATGATGTAAAACCATGTTTGGGAACATGTTGTGACAAGATCTACCCTGGTTTCACCGAAACGGGGAGTTTCCCCCTAATACTCAGATTGCACACACTTTGTTTTTAGGGGACATCGCATGTCTGCGAAGGGGGTCACACTTGGGAACCAGGTTTAGGAGTTTTGAGCATGCCACCACACTTCATTACACATGCTAGGGTCACATGCATGGTTTGGAGGTGTTCCGATGCCCCGAAGTGCTTCTTCCCGGGGAACCCTGATCCGCGGGCCTCAGATCGTCTAACCCCATAGACTTTCTTCTGACAGGGGTAGCCCGGTGTAGATCTCACTTGTTTTAGGATTGGTTAGGTCATGTGATGATGGAAAACCAAGTTTGGGAACATGTTCTGACAAGATCTACCCCGGTTTCATCGAAACGGGGAGTTTCCCCCTAATACTCAGATTGCAGACACTTTGTTTTTAGGGGACAACGCATGTCTGCGAAGGGGGTCACACTTGGGAACCAGGTTTAGGAGTTTTGAGCATTCCACCACACTTAATTACACATGCTAGGGTCACATGCATGGTTTGGAGGTGTTCCGATGCCCCGGAGCGCTTCTTCCTACGGAACCCTGATCCGCGGGCCTCGGATCGTCAACCCCCGAGACTTTCTTCTGAAAGGGGTATCCCGGTGTAGCTCTCCATTTTTTAGGCTTGGTTAGGTCATGTGATTATGTAAAACCAAGTTTGGGAACATGTTATGACAAGATCTACCCCGGTTTCACCGAAACAGGGAGTTTCCCCCTAATACTCAGATTGCGAACACTTTGTTTTTAGGGGACAGCGCATGTCTGCGAAGGGAGTCACACTTGGGAACCAGGTTTAGGAGTTTTGATCATGCCACCACACTTTGTTACACATTCTAGGGTCACATGCATGGTTTGGAGGTGTTCCGATGCCCGAAGCGCTTCTTCGTGCGAAACCCTGATCCGCGGGCCTTGAATCGTCTACACCCCTAGACTTTCTTCTGACAGGGGTAGCCCGGTGTAGCTCTCAGTTGTTTTAGGCTTGGTTAGGTCATGTGATGATGTAAAACCAAGTTTGGGAACATGTTGTGACAAGATCTAACCCGGTTTCACCGAAACGGGGAGTTTCCCCCTAATACTCACATTGCACACACTTTTTTTTAGGAGACAACGCCATGTCTGCGAAGGGGGTCACACTTGGAAACCAGGTTTAGGAGTTTTGATCATGCCACCACACTTCATTACACATGCTAGGGTCACATGCATGGTTTGGAGGTGTTCCGATGCCCCGAAGCACTTCTTCCTACGGAACTCTGATCTGCGGGCCTCGGATCGTCTACTCCCCTAGACTTTCTTCTGACAGGGGTAGCCCGGTATAGATATCAATTGATTTAGGCTTGTTTAGGTCATGTGATGATGTAAAACCTTGTTTGGGAACATGTTGTGACAAGATCTACCCCGGTTTCACCGAAACGGGGAGTTTCCCCCTAATAGTCAGATTGCACACACTTTGTTTTTAGGAGACAGTGCATGTCTGTGAAGGGGTCACACTTGGGAACCAGGTTTAGGAGTTTTGAGCATGCCACCACACTTCATGACACATGCTAGGGTCACATGCATGGTTTGGAGGTGTTCCGATGCCCCGAAGCGCTTCTTCCTACGGAACTCTGATCTGCGGGCCTCGGATCGTCTACTCCCCTAGACTTTCTTCTGACAGGGGTAGCCCGGTATAGCTATCACTTGATTTAGGCTTGTTTAGGTCATGTGATGATGTAAAACCTTGTTTGGGAACATGTTGTGACAAGATCTACCCCGGTTTCACCGAAACGGGGAGTTCCCCCTAATACTCAGATTGCACACACTTTGTTTTTAGGGGACAGCGCATGTCTGCGAAGGGGGTCACACTTGCGAACCAGGTTTAGGAGTTTTGAGCATGCCACCACACTTCATTACACATGCTAGGGTCACATGCAAGGTTTGGAGGTGTTCCGATGCCCCGAAGCGCTTCTTCCTGCGGAACCCTGATCCACGGGCCTCGGATCGTCTACTCCCTAGACTTTCTTCTGACAGGGGTAGCCCGGTGTATCTCTCACTTTTTTTAGGCTTGTTTAGGTCATGTGATGATGTAAAACCATGTTTAGGAACATGTTGTGACAAGATCTACCCCGGTTTCACCGAAACGGGGAGTTTCCCCCTAATACTCAGAATGCACACCCTTTGTTTTTAGGAGACAGCGCATGTCTACGAAGGGGTCACACTTGGAAACCAGGTTTAGGAGTTTTGAGCATGCCACCACACTTCATTACACATGCTAGGGTCACATGCATGGTTTGGAGGTGTTCCGATGCCCCAAAGCGCTTCTTCCTGCGGAACCCTGATCCGTAGGCCTCGGATCGTCTACCCCCTAGACTTTCTTCTAACAGGGGTATCCCGGTGTAGCTATCACTTGTTTTAGGCTTGGTTAGGTCATGTTATGATGTAAAACCATGTTTGGGAACATGTTGTGACAAGATCTACCCTGGTTTCACTGAAACGGGGAGTTTCCCCCTATTACTCAGATTGCAAACTCTTTGTTTTTAGGGGACAGCGCATGTCTACGAAGGGGGTCACACTTGTGAACCAGGTTTAGGAGTTTTGAGCATTCCACCACACTTCATTACACATTCTAGGGTCACATGCATGGTTTCGAGGTGTTCCGTTGCCCCGAAGTGCTTCTTCCTACGGAACCCTGATCCGCGGGCCTCGGATCATCTACCCCCCTTGACTTTCTTCTGACAGGGGTAGCCCGGTGTAGCTCTCACTTGTTTTAGGCTTGGTTAGGTCATGTGATGATGTAAAACCAAGTTTGGGAACATGTTGTGACAAGATCTATCCCGGTTTCTCCGAAATAGGGAGTTTCCCCCTAATACTCAGATTGCAGACACTTTGTTTTTAGGGGACAGCGCATGTCTGCGAAGGAGGTCACACTTGGGAACCAGGTTTAGGAGTTTTGAGCATGCCACCACACTTCATTACACATTCTAGGGTCACATGCATGGTTTGGAGGTGTTTCGATGCCCCGAAGCGCTTCTTCCTGCGGAACCCTGATCCGCGGGCCTCGGATCATCGACCCCCTAGACTTTCTTCTGACAGGGGTATCCCGGTGTAGCTCTCACTTGTTTTAGGCTTGGTTAGGTCATGTGATGATGTAAAACCAAGTTTGGGAACATGTTGTGACAAGATTCACCACGGTTTCACCGAAACGGGGAGTTCCCCCTAATACTCAGTTTGCAGACACTTTGTTTTTAGGAGACAGCGCATGTCTGCGAAGGGGGTCACACTTGGGAACCAGGTTTAGGAGTTTTGAGCATGCCACCAAACTTCATTACACATGCTAGGGTCACATGCATGGTTTAGAGGTGTTCCGATGCCCCGAAGCGCTTCTTCCTGCGGAACCCTGATCCGCAGGCCTCGGATCGTCTACCCACTAGACTTTCTTCTAACAGGGGTAGCCCGGTGTAGCTCTCACTTGTTTTAGGCTTAGTTAGGTCATGTGATGATGTAAAACCATTTTTGGGAACATGTTGTGACAAGATCTACCCCGGTTTCACCAAAACGGGGAGTTTCCCCGTAATACTCAGATTGGACACACTTTGTTTTTAGGGGACATCGCATGTCTGCGAAGGGGGTCACACTTGGGAACCAGGTTTAGGAGTTTTTAGCATGCCACCACACTTCATTACACATGCTAGGGTCACATGCATGGTTTGGAGGTGTTCCGATGCCCCGAAGCGCTTCTTCCTGCGGAACCCTGATCCGTGGGCCTCGGATCGTCTACCCCTAGACTTTCTTCTAACAGGGGGAGCCTGGTGTATCCCTCTCTTGTTTTGCTCTTGGTTATGTCATGTGATGATGTAAAACCATGTTTGGGAACATTTTGTGACAAGATCTACCCCGGTTTCACCGAAACGGGGAGTTTCCCCCTAATACTCAAATTGCACACACTTTGTTTTTAGGGGACATCGCATGTCTGCGAAGGGGGTCACACTTGGGAACCAGGTTCAGGAGTTTTGAGCATGCCACGAAACTTCATTACACATGCTAGGGTCACATGCATGGTTTGGAGGTGTTCCGATGCCCCGAAGCGCTTCTTCTGCGGAACCCTGATCCGCGGGCCTCGGAGACCCCATAGACTTTCTTCTGACAGGGGTATCCCGGTGTAGCTCTCACTTGTTTTAGGCTTGGTTAGGTCATGTGATGATGTAAAACCAATTTTGGGAACATGTTGTGACAAGATCTACCCCGGTTTCACCGAAACGGGGAGTTTCCCCCTAATACTCAGATTGCACACTCTTTGTTTTTAGGAGACAGCGCATGTCTGCGAAGGGGGTCACACATGGAAACCAGGTTTAGGAGTTTTGAGCATGCCAACACACTTCATTACACATGATAGGGTCACATGCATGGTTTGGAGGTGTTGCGATGCCCCGAAGAGCTTCTTCCTGCGGAACCCTGATCCGCGGGCCTCGGATCGTCTACCACCCTAGACTTTGTTCTGACAGGGGTAGCCCGGTGTAGCACTCACTTTTTTTAGGCTTGGTTAGGTCATGTGATGATGTAAAACCAGGTTTGGGGACATGTTGTGACAAGATCTACCCCGGTTTCACCAAAAAGGGGAGTTTCCCCCTAATACTCAGAATGCACACTCTTTGTTTTTAGGGGACAACGCATGTCTGCTAGGGGGGCACACTTGGGAACCAGGTTTATGAGTGTTGAGCGTGCCACCACACTTCATTACACATGCTAGGGTCACATGCATGGTTTGTAGGTGTTCCGATGCCCCGAAGCGCTTCTTCCTGCAGAACCCTGATCCGCGGGCCTCGGATCGTCAACCGCCCTACACTTTCTTCTGACATGGGTAGCCCGGTGTATCCCTCACTTGTTTTAGGCTTGGTTAGGTCATGTTATGATGTAAAACCATGTTTGTAAACATGTTGTGACAAGATCTACCCCGGTTTCACCGAAACGGGGAGTTTCCCCCTAATACTCAGATTGCAGACACTTTGTTTTTAGGGGACAGCGCATGTCTGCGAAGGGGGTCACACTTGGGAACCAGGTTTAGGAGTTTTGAGCATGCCACCACACTTCATTACACATTCTAGGGTCACATGCATGGTTTTGAGGTGTTCTGATGCCCCGAAGCGCTTCTTCCTGGGGAACCCTGATCCGCGGGCCTCGGATCGTCTAGCCCCCTAGACATTCTTCTGACAGGGGTAGCCCGGTGTAGCTCTCACCTGTTTTAGGCTTGGTTAGGTCATGTGATCATGTAAAACCATGTTTGGTAACATGTTGTGACAAGATCTACCCCGCTTTCACCGAAACGGGGAATTTCCCCCTAATACTCAGATTGCACACACTTTGTTTTTAGGGGCAACACATGTCTGCGAAGGGGGTCACACTTGCGAACCAGGTTTAGGAGTTTTGAGCATTCCACCACACTTCATTACACATGATAGGGTCACATGAATGGTTTGGAGGTGTTCCGATGCCCCAAAGTGCTTCTTCCCGCGGAACCCTGATCCGCGGGCCTCAGATCGTCTAACCCCATAGACTTTCTTCTGACAGGGGTATCCCGGTGTAGATCTCACTTGTTTTAGGCTTGTTTAGGTCATGTGATGATGTAAAACCATGTTTGGGAACATGTTGTGACAAGATCTACCCCGGTTTCATCGAAACGGGGAGTTTCCCCCTAATACTCAGATTGCAGACACTTTGTTTTTAGGGAACAACGCATGTCTGCGAAGGGGGTCACACTTGGGAACCAGGTTTAGGAGTTTTGAGCATGCCACCACACTTCATTACACATGCTAGGGTCACATGCATGGTTTGGAGGTGTTCCGATGCCCCGGAGCGCTTCTTCCTGCGGAACCCTGATCCGCGGGCCTCGGATCGTCAACCCCCGAGACTTTCTTCTGACAGGGGTATCCCGGTGTAGCTCTCACTTGTTTTAGGCTTGGTTAGGTCATGTGATTATGTAAAACAAAGTTTGGGAACATGTTATGACAAGATCTACCCCGGTTTCACCGAAACATGGAGTTTCCCCCTAATACTCAGATTGCGGACACTTTGTTTTTAGGGGACATCGCATGTCTGCGAACGGAGTCACTCTTGGGAACCAGGTTTAGGAGTTTTGATCATGCCACCACACTTTGTTACACATTCTAGGGTCACATGCATGGTTTGGAGGTGTTCCGATGCCCCGAAGCGCTTCTTCCTGCGGAACCCTGATCCGCGGGCCTCGGATCGTCTACACCCCTAGACTTTCTTCTGACAGGGGTAGCCCGGTGTAGCTCTCACTTTTTTTAGGCTTTTTTAGGTCATGTGATGATGTAAAACCAAGTTTGGGAACATGTTGTGACAAGATCTACCCCGGTTTCACCGAAACGGGGAGTTTCCCCCTAATACTCAGATTGCAGACACTTTGTTTTTAGGGGACATCGCATGTCTGGGAAGGGGGTCACACTTGGGAAACAGGTTTAGGAGTTTTGAGTATGCCACCACACTTCATTACACATGCTAGGGTCACATGCATGGTTTTGAGGTGTTCCGATGCCCCAAAGCGCATCTTCGTGCGAAACCCTGATCCGCGGGCCTCGGATCAACGACCCCCTAGACTTTCTTCTGACAGGGGTATCCCGGTGTAGCTCTCACTTTTTTTAGGCTTGGTTAGGTCATGTGATGATGTAAAACCAATTTTGGGAACATGTTGTGACAAGATCTTCCCCGTTTTCACCGAAACGGGGAGTTTCCCCCTAATACTCAGATTGCAGACACTTTGTTTTTAGGGGACAGCATATGTCTGCGAAGGGGGTCACACTTGGGAACCAGGTTTAAGAATTTTGAGCATGACACCACACTTCATTACACATTCTAGGGTCACATGCATGGTTTGGTGGTGTTCCGATGCCCCGAAGCGCTTCTTCCTGCGGAACCCCGATCCGCGGGCCTCGGATCGTCTACCCCCCTAGACTTTCTTCTGACAGGGGTAGCCCGGTGTAGCTCTCACTTGTTTTAGGCTTGTTTAGGTCATGTGATGATGTAAAACCATATTTGGGAACATGTTGTGACAAGATCTACCCTGGTTTCACCGAAACGGGGAGTTTGCCCCTAATACTCAGATTGCACACACTTTGTTTTTAGGGGACATCGCATGTCTGCGAAGGGGGTCACACTTGGGAACCAGGTTTAAGAATTTTGAGCATGCCACCACACTTCATTACACATGCTAGGGTCACATGCATGGTTTGGAGGTGTTCCGATGCCTCGAAGCGCTTCTTCCTACGGAACCCTGATCCGCGGGCCTCGGATCGTCTACCCCCTAGACTTTCTTCTGACAGGGGTAGCCCGGTGTATCCCTCTCTTGTTTTGCTCTTGGTTAGGTCATGTGATGATGTAAAACCATGTTTGGGAACATGTTGTGACAATATCTACCCCGGTTTCACCGAAACGGGGAGTTTCCCCCTAATACTCAAATTGCACACACTTTGTTTTTAGGAGACATCACATGTCTACGAAGGGGGTCACACTTGGGAATCAGGTTTAGGAGTTTTTAGCATGCCACCACACTTCATTACACATGCTAGGGTCACATGCATGGTTTGGAGGTGTTCCGATGCCCCGAAGCGCTTCTTCTTGCGGAACCCTGATCCGCGGGCCTCGGATCGTCTACCACCCTAGACTTTCTTCTTACAGGGGTAGCCCGGTGTAGCTCTCACTTGTTTTAGGCTTGGTTAGGTCATTTGATGATGAAAAACCATGTTTGGGAACATGTTGTGACAAGATCTACCCCGGTTTCATCGAAACGGGGAGTTTCCCCCTAATACTCAGATTGCACACACTTTGTTTTTAGGGGACATCGCATGTCTGCGAAGGGGGTCACACTTGGGAACCAGGTTTAAGAGTTTTGAGCATGCCACCACACTTCATTACACATGCTAGGGTCACATGCATGGTTTGGAGGTGTTCCGATGCCCCAAAGTGCTTCTTCCCGCGGAACCCTGATCCGCGGGCCTCAGATCGTCTAACCCCATAGACTTTCTTCTGACAGGGGTATCCCGGTGTAGATCTGACTTGTTTTAGGATTGTTTAGGTCATGTGATGATGTAAAACCATGTTTGGGAACATGTTGTGACAAGATCTACCCCGGTTTCATCGAAACGGGAAGTTTCCCCCTAATACTCAGATTGCAGACACTTTGTTTTTAGGGAACAACGCATGTCTGCGAAGGGGGTCACACTTGGGAACCAGGTTTAGGAGTTTTGAGCATGCCACCACACTTCATTACACATGCTAGCGTCACATGCATGGTTTGGAGGTGTTCCGATGCCCCGGAGCGCTTCTTCCTGCGGAACCCTGATCCGCGGGCCTCGGATCGTCAACCCCCGAGACTTTCTTCTGACAGGGGTATCCCGGTGTAGCTCTCACTTGTTTTAGGCTTGGTTAGGTCATTTGATTATGTAAAACAAAGTTTGGGAACATGTTATGACAAGATCTACCCCGGTTTCACCGAAACAGGGAGTTTCCCCCTAATACTCAGATTGCGGACACTTTGTTTTTAGGGGACAGCGCATGTCTGCGAACGGAGTCAAACTTGGGAACCAGTTTTAGTAGTTTTGATCATGCCACCACACTTTGTTACACATTCTAGGGTCACATGCATGGTTTGGAGGTGTTCCGATGCCCCGAAGCGCTTCTTCCTGCGGAACCCTGATCCGCGGGCCTCGGAACGTCTACACCCCTAGACTTTCTTCTGACAGAGGTAGCCCGGTGTAGCTCTCACTTGTTTTAGGCTTTGTTAGGTCATGTGATCATGTAAAACCATGTTTGGTAACATGTTGTGACAAGATCTACCCCGGTTTCACCGAAACGGGGAGTTTCCCCCTAATACTCAGATTGCAGACACTTTGTTTTTAGGGGACAACGCATGTCTGGGAAGGGGTTCACACTTGGGAATCAGGTTTAGGAGTTTTGAGCATGCCACCACACTTCATTACACATGCTAGGGTCACATGCATGGTTTGGAGGTGTTCCGATGCCCCAAAGCGCTTCTTCGTGCGAAACCCTGATCCGCGGGCCTCGGATCAACGACCCCCTAGACTTTCTTCTGACAGGGGTATCCCGGTGTAGCTCTCACTTTTTTTAGGCTTGGTTAGGTCATGTGATGATGTAAAACCAATTTTGGGAACATGTTGTGACAAGATCTACCCCGCTTTCACCGAAACGGGGAGTTTCCCCCCTAATACTCAGATTGCAGACACTTTGTTTTTAGGGGACAGCGTATGTCTGCGAAGGGGGTCACACTTGGGAACCAGGTTTAAGAATTTTGAGCATGAGACCACACTTCATTACACATTCTAGGGTCACATGCATGGTTTGGTGGTGTTCCGATGCCCCGAAGCGCTTCTTCCTGCGGAACCCTGATCCGCGGGCCTCGGATCGTCTACCCCCCTAGACTTTCTTCTGACAGGGGTAGCCCGGTGTAGCTCTCACTTGTTTTAGGCTTGGTTAGGTAATGTGATGATGTAAAACCATGTTTGGGAACATGTTGTGACAAGATCTACCCTGGTTTCACCAAAACGGGGAGTTTCCCCCTAATACTCAGATTGCACACACTTTGTTTTTAGGGGACATCGCATGTCTGCGAAGGGGGTCACACTTGGGAACCAGGTTTAGGAGTTTTGAGCATGCCACCACACTTCATTACACATTCTAGGGTCACATGCATGGTTTGGAGGTGTTCCGATGCCCTGAAGCGCTTCTTCCTGCGGAACCCTGATCCGTGGGCCTTGGATCGTCTACCCCCCTAGACTTTCTTCTGACAGGGGTAGCCCGGTGTATCCCTCTCTTGTTTTGCTCTTGGTTAGGTCATGTGATGATGTAAAACCTTGTTTGGGAACATGTTGTGACAACATCTACCCCGGTTTCACCGAAACGGGGAGTTTCCCCCTAATACTCAGATTGCAGACACTTTCTTTCTAGGGCACAACGCATGTCTGCGAAGGGGGTCACACTTGGGAACCAGTTTTAGGAGTTTTAAGCATGCCACCACACTTAATTACACATGCTAGGGTCACATGATTGGTTTGGAGGTGTTCCGATGCCCTGAAGCGCTTGTTCCTGCGGAACCCTGATCCGCGGGCCTCGGATCGTCTACCCCCCTAGACTTTCTTCAGACAGGGGTAGCCCGGTGTATCCCTCTCTTGTTTTGCTCTTGGTTAGGTCATGTGATGATGTAAAACCATGTTTGGGAACATGTTGTGACAATATCTACCCCGGTTTCACCGAAACGGGGAGTTTCCCCCTAATACTCAGATTGCACACACTTTGTTTTTAGGAGACATCACATGTCTACGAAGGGGGTCACACTTGGGAATCAGGTTTAGGAGTTTTTAGCATGCCACCACACTTCATTACACATGCTAGGGTCACATGCATGGTTTGGAGGTGTTCCGATGCCCCGAAGCGCTTCTTCTTGCGGAACCCTGATCCGCGGGCCTCGGATCGTCTACCACCCTAGACTTTCTTCTTACAGGGGTAGCCCGGTGTAGCTCTCACTTGTTTTAGGCTTGGTTAGGTCATTTGATGATGAAAAACCATGTTTGGGAACATGTTGTGACAAGATCTACCCCGGTTTCATCGAAACGGGGAGTTTCCCCCTAATACTCAGATTGCACACACTTTGTTTTTAGGGGACATCGCATGTCTGCGAAGGGGGTCACACTTGGGAACCAGGTTTAAGAGTTTTGAGCATGCCACCACACTTCATTACACATGCTAGGGTCACATGCAGGGTTTGGAGGTGTTCCGATGCCCCGAAGCGCTTCTTCCTGCGGAACCCTGATCCGCGGGCCTCGGATCGTCTACCACCCTAGACTTTCTTCTTACAGGGGTAGCCCAGTGTATCCCTCACTTGTTTTAGGCTTGGTTAGGACATTTTATGATGAAAAACCATGTTTGGGAACATGTTGTGACAAGATCTACCCCGGTTTCACCGAAACAGGGAGTTTCCCCCTAATACTCAGAATGCACACTCTTTGTTTTTAGGAGACAGCGCATGTCTGCGAATGGGGTCACACTTGGAAACCAGGGTTAGGAGTTTTGAGCATGCCACCACACTTCATTACACATGCATGGTTTGGAGGTGTTCCTATGCCCCGAAGCGCTTCTTCCTACGGGTCCCTGATCCGCAGGCCTCGGATCGTCTACCCCCTAGACTTTCTTCTAACAGGGGTATCCCGGTGTAGCTATCACTTGTTTTAGGCTTGGTTAGGTCATGTGATGATGTAAAACCATGTTTGGGAACATGTTGTGACAAGATCTACCCTGGTTTCACTGAAACGGGGAGTTTCCCCATATTAGTCAGATTGCAAACACTTTGTTTTTAGGGGACAGCGCATGTCTACGAAGGGTGTCACACTTGGGAACCAGGTTTAGGAGTTTTGAGCATGCCACCACACTTCATTACACATTCTAGGGTCACATGCATGGTTTCGAGGTGTTCCGTTGCCCCGAAGCGCTTCTTCCTACGGAACCCTGATCCGCGGGCCTCGGATCATCTACCCCCCTTGACTTTCTTCTGACAGGGGTAGCCCGGTGTAGCTCTCACTTGTTTTAGGCTTTGTTAGGTCATGTGATGATGTAAAACCAAGTTTGGGAACATGTTGTGACAAGATCTATCACGGTTTCTCCGAAATAGGGAGTTTCCCCCTAATACTCAGATTGCAGACACTTTGTTTTTAGGGGACAGCGCATGTCTGCGAAGGAGGTCACACTTGGGAACCAGGTTTAGGAGTTTTGAGCATGCCACCACACTTCATTACACGTTCTAGGGTCACATGCATGGTTTGGAGGTGTTCCGATGCCCCGAAGCGCTTCTTCCTGTGGAACCCTGATCCGCGGGCCTCGGATCATCGACCCCCTAGACTTTCTTCTGACAGGGGTATCCCGGTGTAGCTCTCACTTGTTTTAGGCTTGGTTAGGTCATGTGATGATGTAAAACCAAGTTTAGGAACATGTTGTGACAAGATTCACGCCGGTTTCACCGAAACGGGGAGTTTCCCCCTAATACTCACATTGCACACATTTTGTTTTTAGGAGACAACGCATGTCTGCGAAGGGGGTCACACTTGGAAACCAATTTTAGGAGTTTTGAGCATGCCACCACACTTCATTACACATGCTAGGGTCACATGCATGGTTTGGAGGTGTTCCGATGCCCCGAAGCGCTTCTTCCTGCGGAACCCTGATCCGCGGGCCTCGGATCGTCTACCCCCTAGACTTTCTTCTAATAGGGGTAGCCCGGTGTAGCTCTCACTTGTTTCAGGCTTAGTTAGGTCATGTGATGATGTAAAACCATGTTTGGGAACATGTTGTGACAAGATCTACCCCGGTTTCACCGAAACGGGGAGTTTCCCCGTAATACTCAGATTGGACACACTTTGTTTTTAGGGGACATCGCATGTCTTCGAAGGGGGTCACACTTGGGAACCAGGTTTAGGAGTTTTGAGCATGCCACCACACTTCATTACACATGCTAGGGTCACATGCATGGTTTGGAGGTGTTCCGATGCCCCGAAGCGCTTCTTCCTGCGGAACCCTGATCCGTGGGCCTCGGATCGTCTACCCCCTAGACTTTCTTCTAACAGGGGTAACCTGGTGTATCCCTCTCTTGTTTTGCTCTTGGTTATGTCATATGATGATGTAAAACCATGTTTGGGAACATGTTGTGACAAGATCTACCCCGGTTTCACCGAAACGGGGAGTTTCCCCCTAATACTCAAATTGCACACACTTTGTTTTTAGGGGACATCGCATGTCTGCGAAGGGGGTCACACTTGGGAACCTGGTTCAGGAGTTTGGATCATGCCACGAAACTTCATTACACATGCTAGGGTCACATGCATGGTTTGGAGGTGTTCCGATTCCCCGAAGCGCTTCTTCTGCGGAACCCTGATCCGCGGGCCTCGGAGACCCCATAGACTTTCTTCTGACAGGGGTATCCCGGTGTAGCTCTCACTTGTTTTAGGCTTGGGTAGGTCATGTGATTATGTAAAACCAAGTTTGGGAACATGTTGTGACAAGATCTACCCCGGTTTCACCGAAACGGGGAGTTTCCCCCTAATACTCAGATTGCACACACTTTGTTTTTAGGAGACAGCGCATGTCTGCGAAGGGGGACACACATGGAAACCAGGTTTAGGAGTTTTGAGCATGCCACCACACTTCATTACACATTCCAGGGTCACATGCATGGTTTGGAGGTGTTCCGATACCCCGAAGCGCTTCTTCCTACGGAACCCTGATCCGCGGGCCTAGGATCGTCTACCCCCCTAGACTTTCTTCTGACAGGGGTAGGCCGGTGTAGCACTCACTTGTTTTAGGCTTGGTTAGGTCATGTGATGATGTAAAACCAGGTTTTGGGACATGTTGTGACAAGATCTACCCCGGTTTCACCAAAAAGGGGAGTTTCCCCCTAATACTCAGAATGCACACTCTTTGTTTTTAGGGGACAACGCATGTCTGCTAGGGGGTCACACTTGGGAACCGGGTTTATGAGTGTTGAGCGTGCCACCACACTTCATTACACATGCTAGGGTCACATGCATGGTTTGTAGGTGTTCCGATGCCCCGAAGTGCTTCTTCCCGCGGAACCCTGATCCGCGGGCCTCAGATCGTCTACCGCCCTACACTTTCTTCTGACAGGGGTATCCCGATGTAGATCTGACTTGTTTTAGGATTGTTTAGGTCATGTGATGATGTAAAACCATGTTTGGGAACATGTTGTGACAAGATCTACCCCGGCTTCACCGAAACGGGAAGTTTCCCCCTAATACTCAGATTGCATACACTTTGTTTTTAGGGGACAGCGCATGTCTGCGAAGGGGGTCACACTTGGGAACCAGGTTTAGGAGTTTTGAGCATTCCACCACACTTCATTACACATGCTAGGGTCACATGCATGGTTTGGAGGTGTTCCGATGCCCCGGAGCGCTTCTTCCTGCGGAACCCTGATCCGCGGGCCTCGGATCGTCTAGCCCCCTAGACTTTCTTCTGACAGGGGTATCCCGGTGTAGCTCTCACTTGTTTTAGGCTTGGTTAGGTCATTTGATTATGTAAAACAAAGTTTGGGAACATGTTATGACAAGATCTACCCCGCTTTCACCGAAACGGGGAGTTTCCCCCTAATACTCAGATTGCACACACTTTGTTTTTAGGGGACAACGCATGTCTGCGAAGGGGGTCACACTTGGGAACCAGTTTTAGGAGTTTTGATCATGCCACCACACTTCATTACACATTCTAGGGTCACATGCATGGCTTGGAGGTGTTCCGATGCCCCGAAGTGCTTCTTCCCGCGGAACCCTGATCCGCGGGCCTCAAATCGTCTAACCCCATAGACTTTCTTCTGACAGGGGTAGCCCGGTGTAGATCTCACTTGTTTTAGGATTGGTTAGGTCATGTGATGATGGAAAACCATGTTTGGGAACATGTTCTGACAAGATCTACCCCGGTTTCATCGAAACGGGGAGTTTCCCCCTAATACTCAGATTGCAGACACTTTGTTTTTAGGGGACAACGCATGTCTGCGAAGGGGGTCACACTTGGGAACCAGGTTTAGGAGTTTTGAGCATGCCACCACACTTCATTACACATGCTAGGGTCACATGCATGGTTTGGAGGTGTTCCGATGCCCCAAAGCGCTTCTTCGTGCGGAACCCTGATCCGTGGGCCTCGGATCAACGACCCCCTAGACTTTCTTCTGACAGGGGTATCCCGGTGTAGCTCACACTTTTTTTAGGCTTGTTTAGGTCATGTGATTATGTAAAACCAATTTTGGGAACATGTTGTGACAAGATCTACCCCGCTTTCACCGAAACGGGGAGTTTCCCCCTAATACTCAGATTGCAGAGACTTTGTTTTTAGGGGACAGCGTATGTCTGCGAAGGGGGTCACACTTGGGAACCAGGTTTAAGAATTTTGATCATGCCACCACACTTCATTACACATTCTAGGGTCACATGCATGGTTTGGAGGTGTTCCGATGCCCCGAAGCGCTTCTTCCTGCGGAACCCTGATCCGCGGGCCTCGGATCGTCTACCCCCCTAGACTTTCTTCTAACAGGGGTAGCCCGGTGTAGCTCTCACTTGTTTTAGGCTTGGTTAGGTCATGTGATTATGTCAAACCAAGTTTGGGAACATGTTGTGACAAGATCTACCCTGGTTTCACCGAAACGGGGAGTTTCCCCCTAATACTCACATTGCACACACTTTGTTTTTAGGAGACAGCGCATGTCTGCGAAGGGGGTCACACTTGGAAACCAAGTTTAGGAGTTTTGAGCATGCCACCACACTTCATTACACATGCTAGGGTCACATGCATGGTTTGGAGGTGTTCCGATGCCCCGAAGCGCTTCTTCCTGCGGAACCCTGATCCGCGGGCCTCGGATCGTCTACCCCCTAGACTTTCTTCTAATAGGGGTAGCCCGGTGTAGCTCTCACTTGTTTCAGGCTTAGTTAGGTCATGTGATGATGTAAAACCATGTTTGGGAACATGTTGTGACAAGATCTACCTCGGTTTCACCGAAACAGGGAGTTTCCCCGTAATACTCAGATTGGACACACTTTGTTTTTAGGGGACATCGCATGTCTGCGAAGGGGGTCACACTCGGGAACCAGGTTTAGGAGTTTTGAGCATGCCACCACACTTCATTACAAATGCTAGGGTCACATGCATGGTTTGGAGGTGTTCCGATGCCCCGAAGCGCTTCTGGCTGCGGAACCCTGATCCGTGGGCCTCGGTTCGTCTACCCCCTAGACTTTCTTCTAACAGGGGTAACCTGGTGTATCCCTCTCTTGTTTTTCTCTTGGTTATGTCATGTGATGATGTAAAACCATGTTTGGGAACATGTTGTGACAAGATCTACCCCGGTTTCACCGAAACGGGGAGTTTCCCCCTAATACTCGGATTGCACACACTTTGTTTTTAGGGGACATCGCATGTCTGCGAAGGGGGTCACACTTGGGAACCAGGTTTAGGAGTTTTGATCATGCCAACACACTTAATTACACATGCTAGGGTCACATGCATGGTTTGGAGGTGTTCCGATGCCCCGAAGCGCTTCTTCTGCGGAACCGTGATCCCCGGGCCTCGGAGACCCCATAGACTTTCTTCTCACAGGGGTATCCCGGTGTAGCTCTCACTTGTTTTAGGCTTGGTTAGGTCATGTGATGATGTAAAACCAAGTTTGGGAACATGTTGTGACAAGATCTACCCCGGTTTCACCGAAACGGGGAGTTTCCCCCTAATACTCAGATTGCACACACTTTGTTTTTAGGAGACAGCGCATGTCTGCGAAGGGGGTCACACATGGAAACCAGGTTTAGGAGTTTTGAGAATGCCACCACACTTCATTACACATGCTAGGGTCACATGCATGGTTTGGAGGTGTTCCGATACCCCGAAGCGCTTCTTCCTACGGAACCCTGATCCGCGGGCCTCGGATCGTCTACTCCCCTAGACTTTCTTCTGACAGGGGTAGGCCGGTGTAGCACTCACTTGTTTTAGGCTTGGTTAGGTCATGTGATGATGTAAAACCAGGTTTGGGAACATGTTGTGACAAGATCTACCCCGGTTTCACCGAAACGGGGAGTTTCCCCCTAATACTCAGATTGCAGACACTTTGTTTTTAGGGGACAACGCATGTCTGCCAAGGGGGTCACACTTGGGAACCAGGTTTATGAGTGTTGAGCGTGCCACCACACTTCATAACACATGCTAGGGTCACATGCATGGTTTGTAGGTGTTCCGATGCCCCGAAGCGCTTCTTCCTGCAGAACCCTGATCCGCGGGCCTCGGATCGTCTACCGCCCTACACTTTCTTTTGACAGGGGTAGCCCGGTGTATCCCTCACTTGTTTTAGGCTTAGTTAGGTCATGTTATGATGTAAAACCATGTTTGGGAACATGTTGTGACAAGATCTACCCCGGCTTCACCGAAACGGGGAGTTTCCCCCTAATACTCAGATTGCAGACACTTTGTTTTTAGGGGACAGCGCATGTCTGCGAAGGGGGTCACACTTGGGAACCAGGTTTAGGTTTTTTGAGCATGCCACCACACTTCATTACACATTCTAGGGTCACATGCATGGTTTGGAGGTGTTCCGATGCCCCGAAGCGCTTCTTCCTGCGGAACCCTGATCCGCGGGCCTCGGATCGTCTAGCCCCCTAGACTTTCTTCTGACAGGGGTAGCCCGGTGTAGCTCTCACTTGTTTTAGGCTTGGTTAGGTCATGTGATGATGTAAAACCATGTTTGGTAACATGTTGTGACAAGATCTACCCCGCTTTCACCGAAACGGGGAGTTTCCCCCTAATACTCAAATTGCACACACTTTGTTTTTAGGGGACAACGCATGTCTGCGAAGGGGGTCACACTTGCGAACCAGGTTTAGGAGTTTTGATCATGCCACCACACTTCATTACACATGCTAGGGTCACATGCATGGTTTGGAGGTGTTCCGATGCCCCGAACTGCTTCTTCCCGCGGAACCCTGATCCGCGGGCCTCAGATCGTCTAACCCCATAGACTTTCTTCTGACAGGGGTAGCCCGGTGTAGATCTCACTTGTTTTAGGATTGGTTAGGTCATGTGATGATGGAAAACCAAGTTTGGGAACATGTTCTGACAAGATCTACCCCGGTTTCATCAAAATGGGGAGTTTCCCCCTAATACTCAGATTGCAGACACTTTGTTTTTAGGGGACAGCGCATGTCTGCGAAGGGGGACACACTTGGGAACCAGGTTTAGGAGTTTTGAGCATGCCACCACACTTCATTACACATGCTAGGGTCACATTCATGGTTTGGAGGTGTTCCGATGCCCCGGAGCGCTTCTTCCTACGGAACCCTCGTCCGCGGGCCTCGGATCGTCAACCCCCGAGAGTTTCTTCTGACAGGGGTATCCCGGTGTATCTCTCACTTGTTTTAGGCTTGGTTAGGTCATGTGATTATGTAAAACCAAGTTTGGGAACATGTTATGACAAGATCTACCCCGGTTTCACCGAAACAGGGAGTTTCCCCCTAATACTCAGATTGCGGACACTTTGTTTTTAGGGGACATCGCATGTCTGTGAAGGGATTCACACTTGGGAACCAGGTTTAGGAGTTTTGATCATGCCACCACACTTTTTTACACATTCTAGGGTCACATGCATGGTTTGGAGGTGTTCCGATGCCCCGAAGCGCTTCTTCCTGCGAAACCCTGATCCGCGGGCCTCGGATCGTCTACACCCCTAGACTTTCTTCTGACAGGGGTAGCCCGGTGTAGCTCTCACTTGTTTTAGGCTTGGTTAGGTCATGTGATGATGTAAAACCAAGTTTGGGAACATGTTGTGTCAAGATCTACCCCGGTTTCACCGAAACGGGGAGTTTCCCCCTAATACTCACATTGCACACACTTTTTTTTAGGAGACAGCGCATGTCTGCGAAGGGGGTCACACTTGGAAACCAGGTTTAGGAGTTTTGAGCATTCCACCACACTTCATTACACATGCTAGGGTCACATGCATGGTTTGGAGGTGTTCCGATGCCCCGAAGCGCTTCTTCCTACGGAACTCTGATCTGCGGGCCTCGGATCGTCTACTCCCCTAGACTTTCTTCTGACAGGGGTAGCCCGGTATAGATATCACTTGATTTAGGCTTGTTTAGGTCATGTGATGATGTAAAACCTTGTTTGGGAACATGTTGTGACAAGATCTACCCCGGTTTCACCGAAACGGGGAGTTTCCCCCTAATACTCAGATTGCACACACTTTGTTTTTAGGAGACAGTGCATGTCTGTGAAGGGGGTCACACTTGGGAACCAGCTTTAGGAGTTTTGAGCATGCCACCACACTTCATTACACATGCTAGGGTCACATGCATGGTTTGGAGGTGTTCCGATGCCCCGAAGCGCTTCTTCCTACGGAACTCTGATCTGCGGGCCTCGGATCGTCTACTCCCCTAGACTGTCTTCTGACAGGGGTAGCCCAGTATAGCTATCACTTGATTTAGGCTTGTTTAGGTCATGTGATGATGTAAAACCTTGTTTGGGAACATGTTGTGACAAGATCTACCCCGGTTTCATCGAAACGGGGAGTTTCCCACTAATACTCAGATTGCACACACTTTGTTTTTACGGGACAGCGCATGTCTGCGAAGGGGGTCACACTTGCGAACCAGGTTTAGGAGTTTTGAGCATGCCACCACACTTCATTATACATGCTAGGGTCACATGCATGGTTTGGAGGTGTTATGATGCCCCAAAGCGCTTCTTCCTACGGAACCCTGATCCGCGGGCATCAGATCGTCTACCCCCCTAGACTTTCTTCAGACAGGGGTAGCCCGGTGTATCCCTCTCTTGTTTTGCTCTTGGTTAGGTCATGTGATGATGTAAAACCATGTTTGGGAACATGTTGTGACAATATCTACCCCGGTTTCACCGAAACGGGGAGTTTCCCCCTAATACTCAAATTGCACACACTTTGTTTTTAGGAGACATCACATGTCTACGAAGGGGGTCACACTTGGGAATCAGGTTTAGGAGTTTTTAGAATGCCACCACACTTCATTACACATGCTAGGGTCACATCCATGGTTTGGAGGTGTTCCGATGCCCCGAAGCACTTCTTCTTGCGGAACCCTGATCCGCGGGCCTCGGATCGTCTACCACCCTAGACTTTCTTCTTACAGGGGTAGCCCGGTGTAGCTCTCACTTGTTTTAGGCTTGGTTAGGTCATTTGATGATGAAAAACCATGTTTGGGAACATGTTGTGACAAGATCTACCCCGGTTTCATCGAAACGGGGAGTTTCCCCCTAATACTCAGATTGCACACACTTTGTTTTTAGGGGACATCGCATGTCTGCGAAGGGGGTCACACTTGGGAACCAGGTTTAAGAGTTTTGAGCATGCCACCACACTTCATTACATATGCTAGGGTCACATGCATGGTTTGGAGGTGTTCCGATGCCCCGAAGCGCTTCTTCCTGCGGAACCCTGATCCGCGGGCCTCAGATCGTCTACCACCCTAGACTTTCTTCTTACAGGGGTAGCCCGGTGTATCCCTCACTTGTTTTAGGCTTGGTTAGGTCATTTTATGATGAAAAACCATGTTTGGGAACATGTTGTGACAAGATCTACCCCGGTTTCACCGAAACGGGGAGTTTCCCCCTAATACTCAGAATGCACACTCTTTGTTTTTAGGAGACAGCGCATGTCTGCGAAGGGGGTCACACTTGGAAACCAGGTTTAGGAGTTTTGAGCATGCCACCACACTTCATTACACATTCTAGGGTCACATCCATGGTTTGGAGGTGTTCGTATGCCCCGAAGCGCTTCTTCCTGCGGAACCCTGATCCGCAGGCCTTGGATCGTCTACCCCTAGACTTTCTTCTAACAGGGGTATCCCGATGTAGCTATCACTTGTTTTAGGCTTGGTTAGGTCATGTGATGATGTAAAACCATGTTTGGGAACATGTTGTGACAAGATCTACCCCGGTTTCACTGAAACGGGGAGTTTCCCCCTATTACTCAGATTGCAAACACTTTGTTTTTAGGGGACAGCGCATGTCTATGAAGGGGGTCGCACTTGGGAACCAGGTTTAGGAGTTTTGAGCATGCCACCACACTTCATTACACATTCTAGGGTCACATGCATGGTTTCGAGGTGTTCCGATGCCCCGAAGCGCTTCTTCCTACGGAACCCTGATCCGCGGGCCTCGGATCATCTACCCCCCTTGACTTTCTTCTGACAGGGGTAGCCCGGTGTAGCTCTCACTTGTTTTAGGCTTGGTTAGGTCATGTGATGATGTAAAACCAAGTTTGGGAACATGTTGTGACAAGATCTACCCCGGTTTCACCGAAACGGGGAGATTCCCCCTAATACTCAGATTGCAGACACTTTGTTTTTAGGGGACAGCGCATGTCTGCAAAGGAGGTCACACTTGGGAACCAGGTTTAGGAGTTTTGAGCATGCCACCACACTTCATTACACATTCTAGGGTCACATGCATGGTTTGGAGGTGTTCCGATGCCCCGAAGCGCTTCTTCCTGTGGAACCCTGATCCGCGGGCCTCGGATCGTCGACCCCCTAGACTTTCTTCTGACAGGGGTATCCCGGTGTAGCTCTCACTTGTTTTAGGCTTGGTTAGGTCATGTGATGATGTAAAACCAAGTTTAGGAACATGTTGTGACAAGATTCACCCCGGTTTCACCGAAACGGGGAGTTTCCCCCTAATACTCACATTGCACACACTTTGTTTTTAGGAGACAGCGCATGTCTGCGAAGGCGGTCACATTTGGAAACCAAGTTTAGGAGTTTTGAGCATGCCACCACACTTCATTACACATGCTAGGGTCACATGCATGGTTTGGAGGTGTTCCGATGCCCCGAAGCGCTTCTTCCTGCGGAACCCTGATCCGCGGGCCTTGGATCGTCTACCCCCTAGACTTTCTTCTAACAGGGGTAGCCCGGTGTAGCTCTCACTTGTTTCAGGCTTAGTTAGGTCATGTTATGATGTAAAACCATGTTTGGGAACATGTTGTGACAAGATCTACCCCGGTTTCACCGAAACGGGGAGTTTCCCCGTAATACACAGATTGGACACACTTTGTTTTTAGGGGACATCGCATGTCTGCGAAGGGGGTCACACTTGGGAACCAGGTTTAGGAGTTTTGAGCATGCCACCACACTTCATTACACATGCTAGGGTCACATGCATGGTTTGGAGGTGTTCCGATGCCCCGAAGCGCTTCTTCCCGCGGAACCCTGATCCGTGGGCCTCGGATCGTCTACCCCCTAGACTTTCTTCTAACAGGGGTGACCTGGTGTATCCCTCTCTTGTTTTCTCTTGGTTATGTCATGTGATGATGTAAAACCATGTTTTGGAACATGTTGTGACAAGATCTACCCCGGTTTCACCGAAACGGGGAGTTTCCCCCTAATACTCAGATTGCACACACTTTGTTTTTAGGGGACATCGCATGTCTGCGAAGGGGGTCACACTTGGGAACCAGGTTTAGGAGTTTTGATCATGCCACCACACTTTATTACACATGCTAGGGTCACATGCATGGTTTGGAGGTGTTCCGATGCCCCGAAGCGCTTCTTCTGCGGAACCGTAATCCCCGGGCCTCGCAGACCCCATAGACTTTCTTCTGACAGGGGTATCCCGGTGTAGCTCTCACTTGTTTTAGTCTTGGTTAGGTCATGTGATGATGTAAAACCAAGTTTGGGAACATGTTGTGACAAGATCTACCCCGGTTTCACCGAAACGGGGAGTTCCCCCTAATACTCAGATTGCACACACTTTGTTTTTAGGAGACAACGCATGTCTGCGAAGGGGGTCACACATGGAAACCGGGTTTAGGAGTTTTGAGCATGCCACCACACTTCATTACACATGCTAGGGTCACATGCATGGTTTGGAGGTGTTCCGATACCCCGAAGCGCTTCTTCCTATGGAACCCTGATCCGCGGGCCTCGGATCGTCTACCCCCCTAGACTTTCTTCTGACAGGGGTAGGCCAGTGTAGCACTCACTTATTTTAGGCTTGGTTAGGTCATGTGATGATGTAAAACCAGGTTTGGGAACATGTTGTGACAAGATCTACCCCGGTTTCACCGAAACGGGGAGTTTCCCCCTAATACTCAGATTGTAGACACTTTGTTTTTAGGGGACAACGCATGTCTGCCAAGGGGGTCACACTTGGGAACCAGGTTTATGAGTGTTGAGCGTGCCACCACACTTCATTACACATGCTAGGGTCACATGCATGGTTTGTAGGTGTTCCGATGCCCCGAAGCCCTTCTTCCTGCGGAACCCTGATCCGCGGGCCTCGGATCGTCTACCGCCCTACACTTTCTTCTGACAGGGGTAGCCCGGAGTATCCCTCACTTGTTTTAGGCTTAGTTAGGTCATGTTATGATGTAAAACCATGTTTGGGAACATGTTGTGGCAAGATCTACCCCGGCTTCACCGAAACGGGGAGTTTCCCCCTAATACTCAGATTGCAGACACTTTGTTTTTAGGGGACAACGCATGTCTGCGAAGGGGGTCACACTTGGGAACCAGGTTTAGGAGTTTTGAGCGTTCCACCACACTTCATTACACATTCTAGGGTCACATGCATGGTTTGGAGGTGTTCCGATGCCCTAAAGCGCTTCTTCCTGCGGAACCCTGATCCGCGGGCCTCGGATCGTCTAGCCCCCTAGACTTTCTTCTGACAGGGGTAACCCGGTGTAGCTCTCACTTGTTTTAGGCTTGGTTAGGTCATGTGATGATGTAAAACCATGTTTGGTAACATGTTGTGACAAGATCTACCCCGCTTTCACCGAAACGGGGAGTTTCCCCCTAATACTCAAATTGCACACACTTTGTTTTTAGGGGACAACGCTTGTCTGCGAAGGGGGTCACACTTGCGAACCAGGTTTAGGAGTTTTGAGCATGCCACCACACTGCATTACACATGCTAGGGTCACATGCATGCTTTGGAGGTGTTCCGATGCTCCGAAGTGCTTCTTCCCGCGGAACCCTGATCCGCGGGCCTCAGATCGTCTAACCCCATAGACTTTCTTCTGATAGGGGTAGCCCGGTGTAGATCTCACTTGTTTTAGGATTGGTTAGGTCATGTGATGATGGAAAACCAAGTTTGGGAACATGTTCTGACAAGATCTACCCTGGTTTCATCGAAACGGGGAGTTACCCGCTAATACTCAGATTGCAGACACTTTGTTTTTAGGGGACAGCGCATGTCTGCGAAGGGGGTCACACTTGGGAACCAGGTTTAGGAGTTTTGAGCATGCCACCACACTTCATTACACAAGCTAGGGTCACACTCATGGTTTGGAGGTGTTCCGATGCCCCGGAGCGCTTCTTCCTACAGAACCCTGATCCGCGGGCCTCGGATCGTCAACCCCCGAGACTTTCTTCTGACAGGGGTATCCCGGTGTAGCTCTCACTTTTTTAGGCTTGTTTAGGTCATGTGATTATGTAAAACCAAGCTTGGGAACATGTTATGACAAGATCTACCCCGGTTTCACCGAAACAGGGAGTTTCCCCCTAATACTCATATTGCGGACACTTTGTTTTTAGGGGACAGCGCATGTCTGCGAAGGGAGTCACACTTGGGAACCAGGTTTAGGAGTTTTGATCATGCCACCACACTTTGTTACACATTCTAGGGTCACATGCATGGTTTGGAGGTGTTCCGATGCCCCGAAGCGCTTCTTCCTGCGAAACCCTGATCCGCGGGCCTCGGATCGTCTACACCCCTAGACTTTCTTCTGACAGGGGTAGCCCGGTGTAGCTCTCACTTATTTTAGGCTTGTTTAGGTCATGTGATTATGTAAAAACAAGTTTGGGAACATGTTGTGACAAGATCTACCCCGGTTTCACCGAAACGGGGAGTTTCCCCCTAATACTCACATTGCACACACTTTGTTTTTAGGTGACAGCGCATGTCTACGAAGGGGGTCACACTTGGAAACCAAGTTTAGGAGTTTTGAGCATGCCACCACACTTCATTACACATGCTAGGGTCACATGCATGGTTTGGAGGTGTTCCGATGCCCCGAAGCGCTTCTTCCTACGGAACTCTGATCTACGGGCCTCAAATCGTCTACTCCCCTAGACTTTCTTCTGACAGGGGTAGCCCGGTATAGCTATCACTTGATTTAGGCTTGTTTAGGTCATGTGATGATGTAAAACCTTGTTTGGGAACATGTTGTGACAAGATTCACCCCGGTTTCACCGAAACGGGGAGTTTCCCCCTAATACTCAGATTGCACACACTTTGTTTTTAGTAGACAGTGCATGTCTGTGAAGGGGGTCACACTTGGGAACCAGGTTTATGAGTTTTGAGCATGCCACCACACTTCATTACACATGCTAGGGTCACATGCATGGTTTGGAGGT
Organism: Avena sativa; assembly: GCA_916181665.1. Lineage (NCBI taxonomy): Eukaryota > Viridiplantae > Streptophyta > Magnoliopsida > Poales > Poaceae > Avena > Avena sativa. Next base: position 253,640,436 of record OV702289.1, on the reverse strand, counting down.
GTTCCGATGCCCCGAAGCGCTTCTTCCTGCGGAACCCTGATCCGTGGGCCTCGGATCGTCTACCCCCTAGACTTTCTTCTGACAGGGGTAGCCTGGTGTATCCCGCTCTTGTTTTGCTCTTGGTTATGTCATGTGATGATGTAAAACCATGTTTGGGAACATGTTGTGACAAGATCTACCCCGGTTTCACCGAAACGGGGAGTTCCCCCTAATACTCAAATTGCACACACTTTGTTTTTAGGGGACAGAGCATGTCTACGAAGGGGGTCACACTTGCGAACCAGGTTTAGGAGTTTTGAGCATGCCACCACACTTCATTACACATGCTAGGGTACCATGCATGGTTTGGTGGTGTTCCGATGCCCCGAAGCGCTTCTTCCTGCGGAACCCTGATTCGCGGGCCTAGGATCGTTTACCCCCCTAGACTTTCTTCTAACAGGGGTAACCTGGTGTATCCCAATCTTGTTTTTCTCTTGGTTATGTCATGTGATGATGTAAAACCATGTTTGGGAACATGTTGTGACAAGATCTACCCCGGTTTCACCGAAACGGGGAGTTTCCCCCTAATACTCAGATTGCACACACTTTGTTTTTAGGGGACATCGCATGTCTGCGAAGGGGGTCACACTTGGGAACCAGGTTTAGGAGTTTTGATCATGCCACCACACTTTATTACACATGCTAGGGTCACATGCATGGTTTAGAGGTGTTCCGATGCCCCGAAGCGCTTCTTCTGCGGAACCGTGATCCCCGGGCCTCGCAGACCCCATAGACTTTCTTCTGACAGGGGTATCCCGGTGTAGCTCTCACTTGTTTTAGTCTTGGTTAGGTCATGTGATGATGTAAAACCAAGTTTGGGAACATGTTGTGACAAGATCTACCCCGGTTTCACCGAAACGGGGAGTTTCCCCCTAATACTCAGATTGCACACACTTTGTTTTTAGGAGACAACGCATGTCTGCGAAGGGGGTCACACATGGAAACCGGGTTTAGGAGTTTTGAGCATGCCACCACACTTCATTACACATGCTAGGGTCACATGCATGGTTTGGAGGTGTTCCGATACCCCGAAGCGCTTCTTCCTACGGAACCCTGATCCGCGGGCCTCGGATCGTCTACCCCCCTAGACTTTCTTCTGACAGGGGTAGGCCGGTGTAGAACTCACTTATTTTAGGCTTGGTTAGGTCATGTGATGATGTAAAACCAGGTTTGGGAACATGTTGTGACAAGATCTACCCCGGTTTCACCGAAACGGGGAGTTTCCCCCTAATACTCAGATTGTAGACACTTTGTTTTTAGGGGACAACGCATGTCTGCCAAGGGGGTCACACTTGGGAACCAGGTTTATGAGTGTTGAGCGTGCCACCACACTTCATTACACATGCTAGGGTCACATGCATGGTTTGTAGGTGTTCCGATGCCCCGAAGCGCTTCTTCCTGCGGAACCCTGATCCGCGGGCCTCGGATCGTCTACCGCCCTACACTTTCTTCTGACAGGGGTAGCCCGGAGTATCCCTCACTTGTTTTAGGCTTAGTTAGGTCATGTTATGATGTAAAACCATGTTTGGGAACATGTTGTGGCAAGATCTACCCCGGCTTCACCGAAACGGGGAGTTTCCCCCTAATACTCAGATTGCAGACACTTTGTTTTTAGGGGACAGCGCATGTCTGCGAAGGGGGTCACACTTGGGAACCAGGTTTAGGAGTTTTGAGCATTCCACCACACTTCATTACACATTCTAGGGTCACATGCATGGTTTGGAGGTGTTCCGATGCCCTAAAGCGCTTCTTCCTGCGGAACCCTGATCCGCGGGCCTCGGATCGTCTAGCCCCCTAGACTTTCTTCTGACAGGGGTAGCCCGGTGTAGCTCTCACTTGTTTTAGGCTTGGTTAGGTCATGTGATGATGTAAAACCATGTTTGGTAACATGTTGTGACAAGATCTACCCCGCTTTCACCGAAACGGGGAGTTTCCCCCTAATACTCAAATTGCACACACTTTGTTTTTAGGGGACAACGCTTGTCTGCGAAGGGGGTCACACTTGCGAACCAGGTTTAGGAGTTTTGAGCATGCCACCACACTGCATTACACATGCTAGGGTCACATGCATGCTTTGGAGGTGTTCCGATGCTCCGAAGTGCTTCTTCCCGCGGAACCCTGATCCGCGGGCCTCAGATCGTCTAACCCCATAGACTTTCTTCTGATAGGGGTAGGCCGGTGTAGATCTCACTTGTTTTAGGATTGGTTAGGTCATGTGATGATGGAAAACCAAGTTTGGGAACATGTTCTGACAAGATCTACCCCGGTTTCATCGAAACGGGGAGTTTCCCGCTAATACTCAGATTGCAGACACTTTGTTTTTAGGGGACAGCGCATGTCTGCGAAGGGGGTCACACTTGGGAACCAGGTTTAGGAGTTTTGAGCATGCCACCACACTTCATTACACATGCTAGGGTCACACTCATGGTTTGGAGGTGTTCCGATGCCCCGGAGCGCTTCTTCCTACAGAACCCTGATCCGCGGGCCTCGGATCATCAACCCCCGAGACTTTCTTCTGACAGGGGTATCCCGGTGTAGCTCTCACTTTTTTTAGGCTTGGTTAGATCATGTGATTATGTAAAACCAAGCTTGGGAACATGTTATGACAAGATCTACCCCGGTTTCACCGAAACAGGGAGTTTCCCCCTAATACTCATATTGCGGACACTTTGTTTTTAGGGGACAGCGCATGTCTGCGAAGGGAGTCACACTTGGGAACCAGGTTTAGGAGTTTTGATCATGCCACCACACTTTGTTACACATTCTAGGGTCACATGCATGGTTTGGAGGTATTCCGATGCCCCGAAGCGCTTCTTCCTGCGAAACCCTGATCCGCGGGCCTCGGATCGTCTACACCCCTAGACTTTCTTCTGACAGGGGTAGCCCGGTGTAGCTCTCACTTGTTTTAGGCTTTGTTAGGTCATGTGATTATGTAAAAACAAGTTTGGGAACATGTTGTGACAAGATCTACCCCGGTTTCACCGAAACGGGGAGTTTCCCCCTAATACTCACATTGCACACACTTTGTTTTTAGGTGACAGCGCATGTCTACGAAGGGGGTCACACTTGGAAACCAAGTTTAGGAGTTTTGAGCATGCCACCACACTTCATTACACATTCTAGGGTCACATGCATGGTTTGGAGGTGTTCCGATGCCCCGAAGCGCTTCTTCCTACGGAACTCTGATCTGCGGGCCTCAAATCGTCTACTCCCCTAGACTTTCTTCTGACAGGGGTAGCCCGGTATAGCTATCACTTGATTTAGGCTTGTTTAGGTCATGTGATGATGTAAAACCTTGTTTGGGAACATGTTGTGACAAGATTCACCCCGGTTTCACCGAAACGGGGAGTTTCCCCCTAATACTCAGATTGCACACACTTTGTTTTTAGTAGACAGTGCATGTCTGTGAAGGGGGTCACACTTGGGAACCAGGTTTATGAGTTTTGAGCATGCCACCACACTTCATTACACATGCTAGGGTCACATGCATGGTTTGGAGGTGTTTCGATGCCCCGAAGCGCTTCTTCCTGCGGAACCCTGATCCGTGGGCCTCGGATCGTCTACCCCCTAGACTTTCTTCTGACAGGGGTAGCCCGGTGTATCCCGCTCTTGTTTTTCTCTTGGTTATGTCATGTGATGATGTAAAACCATGTTTGGGAACATGTTGTGACAAGATCTACCCCGGTTTCACCGAAACGGGGAGTTCCCCCTAATACTCAAATTGCACACACTTTGTTTTTAGGGGACAGAGCATGTCTACGAAGGGGGTCACACTTGCGAACCAGGTTTAGGAGTTTTGAGCATGCCACCACACTTCATCACACATGCTAGGGTCCCATGCATGGTTTGGTGGTGTTCCGATGCCCCGAAGCGCTTCTTCCTGCGGAACCCTGATTCGCGGGCCTAGGATCGTTTACCCCCCTAGACTTTCTTCTGACAGTGGTAGCCCGGTGTAGCTCTCACTTGTTTTAGGCTTGTTTAGGTCATGTGATGATGTAAAACCATGTTTGGGAACATGTTGTGACAAGATCTACCCTGGTTTCACCGAAACGGGGAGTTTCCCCCTAATACTCAGATTGCACACACTTTGTTTTTAGGGGACATCACATGTCTGCGAAGGGGGTCACACTTGGGAACCAGGTTTAGGAGTTTTGATCATGCCACCACACTTAATTACACATGCTAGGGTCACATGCATGGTTTGGAGGTGTTCCGATGCCCCGAAGTGCTTCTTCCCGCGGAACCCTGATCCGCGGGCCTCAGATCGTCTAACCCAATAGACTTTCTTCTGACAGGGGTAGCCCGGTGTATATCTCACTTGTTTTAGGATTGGTTAGGTCATGTGATGATGGAAAACCAAGTTTGGGAACATGTTCTGACAAGATCTACCCCGGTTTCATCGAAACGGGGAGTTTCCCCCTAATACTCAGAATGCACACTCTTTGTTTTTAGGGGACAGCGCATGTCTGCGAAGGGGGTCACACTTGGGAACCAGGTTTAGGAGTTTTGAGCATGCCACCACACTTCATAACACATGCTAGGGTCACCTGCATGGTTTGGAGGTGTTCCGATGCCCCGGAGCGCTTCTTCCTACGGAACCCTGATCCGCGGGCCTCGGATCGTCAACCCCCAAGACTTTCTTCTGACAGGGGTATCCCGGTGTAGCTCTCACTTTTTTTAGGCTTGCTTAGGTCAAGTGATTATGTAAAACCAAGTTTGGGAACATGTTATGACAAGATCTACCCCGGTTTCACCGAAACAGGGAGTTTCCCCCTAATACTCAGATTACGGACACTTTGTTTTTAGGGGACAGCGCATGTCTGCGAAGGGAGTCACACTTGGGAACCAGGTTTAGGAGTTTTGATCATGCCACCACACTTTGTTACACATTCTAGGGTCACATGCATGGTTTGGAGGTGTTCCGATGCCCGAAGCGCTTCTTCCTGCGAAACCCTGATCCGCGGGCCTCGAATCGTCTACACCCCTAGACTTTCTTCTGACAGGGGTAGCCCGGTGTAGCTCTCACTTGTTTTAGGCTTGGTTAGGTCATGTGATGATGTAAAACCAAGTTTGGGAACATGTTGTGACAAGATCTACCCTGGTTTCACCGAAACGGGGAGTTTCCCCCTAATACTCACATTGCACACACTTTTTTTTAGGAGACAGCGCATGTCTGCGAAGGGGGTCACACTTGGAAACCAGGTTTAGGAGTTTTAGGCATGCCACCACACTTAATTACACATGCTAGGGTCACATGCATGGTTTGGAGGTGTTCCGATGCCCCGAAGCACTTCTTCCTACGGAACTCTGATCTGCGGGCCTCAGATGGTCTACTCCCTTAGACTTTCTTCTGACAGGGGTAGCCCGGTATAGATATCACTTGATTTAGTCTTGTTTAGGTCATGTTATGATGTAAAACCTTGTTTGGGAACATGTTGTGACAAGATCTACCCCGGTTTCACCGAAACGGGGAGTTTCCCCCTAATACTCAGATTGCACACACTTTGTTTTTAGGAGACAGTGCATGTCTGTGAAGGGGGTCACACTTGGGAACCAGGTTTAGGAGTTTTGAGCATGCCACCACACTTCATTACACATGCTAGGGTCACATGCATGGTTTGGAGGTGTTCCGATGCCCCGAAGCGCTTCTTCCTACGGAACTCTGATCTGCGGGCCTCAGATCGTCTACTCCCCTAGACTTTCTTCTGACAGGGGTAGCCCGGTATAGCTATCACTTGATTTAGGCTTGTTTAGGTCACGTGATGATATAAAACCTTGTTTGGGAACATGTTGTGACAAGATCTACCCCGGTTTCACCGAAACGGGGAGTTTCCCCCTAATACTCAGATTGCACACACTTTGTTTTTAGGGGACAGCGCATGTCTGCGAAGGGGGTCACACTTGTGAACCAGGTTTAGGAGTTTTAAGCATGCCATCACACTTCGTTATACATGCTAGGGTCACATGCATGGTTTGGAGGTGTTCTGATGCCACAAAGCGCTTCTTCCTACGGAACCCTGATCCGCGGGCCTCAGATCGTCTAACCCCCTAGACTTTCTTCTGACAGGGGTAGCCTGGTGTAGCTCTCACTTGTTTTAGGCTTGGTTAGGTCATGTGATGATGTACAACCAAGTTTGGGAACATGTTGTGACAAGATCTACCCCGGTTTCACCAAAACGGGGAGTTTCCCCTAATACTCAGAATGCAGACACTTTGTTTTTAGGGGACAGCGCATGTCTGCGAAGGGGGTCACACTTGGGAACCAGGTTTAGGAGTTTTGAGCATGCCACCACACTTCATTACACATGCTAGGGTCACATGCATGGTTTGGAGGTGTTCCGATGCCCCGAAGCGCTTCTTCCTGCGGAACCCTGATCCGCGGGCCTCGGATCAACGACCCCCTAGACTTTCTTCTGACATGGGTATCCCGGTGTAGGTCTCACTTGTTTTAGGCTTGGTTAGGTCATGTGATGATGTAAAACCAAGTTTGGGAACATGTTGTGACAAGATCTACCCCGGTTTCACCGAAATGGGGAGTTTCCCCCTAATACTCAGATTGCAGACACTTTGTTTTTAGGGGACAGCGCATGTCTGCGAAGGGGGTCACACTTGGGAACCAGGTTTAAGAATTTTGAGCATGCCACCACACTTCATTACACATTCTAGGGTCACATGCATGGTTTGGAGGTGTTCCGATGCCCCGAAGCGCTTCTTCCTACGGAACCCTGATACACGGGCCTCGGATCGTCTCCCCCTAGACTTTCTTGTGACAGGGGTAGCCCGGTGTAGCTCTCACTTGTTTTATGCTTGTTTAGGTCATTTGATGATGTAAAACCATGTTTGGGAACATGTTGTGACAAGATCTACCCTGGTTTCACCGAAACGGGGAGTTCCCCCTAATACTCAGATTGCACACACTTTGTTTTTAGGAGACATCGCATGTCTGCGAAGGGGGTCACACTTGGGAACCAGGTTTAAGAGTTTTGAGCATGCCACCACACTTCATTACACATGCTAGGGTCACATGCATGGTTTGGAGGTGTTCCAATGCCCCGAAGCGCTTCTTCCTACGGAACCCTGATTCGCGGGCCTCAGATCGTCTACCCCCCTAGACATTCTTCAGACAGGGGTAGCCCCTGTATCCCTCTCTTGTTTTGCTCTTGGTTATGTCATGTGATGATGTAAAACCATGTTTGGGAACATGTTGTGACAATATCTACCCCGGTTTCACCGAAACGGGGAGTTTCCCCCTAATACTCAGATTGCACACACTTTGTTTTTAGGGGACAACGCATGTCTGCAAAGGGGGTCACACTTGGGAACCAGGTTTAGGAGTTTTGAGCATGCCACCACACTTCATTACACATGCTAGGGTCACATGCATGGTTTGGAGGTGTTCTGATGCCCCAAAGCACTTCTTCCTACGGAACCCTGATCTGCGGGCCTCGGATCGTCTACCCCCCTAGACTTTCTTCTGACAGGGGTAGCCCGGTGTATCCCTCTCTTGTTTTGCTCTTGGTTAGGTCATCTGATGATGTAAAACCTTGTTTGGGAACATGTTGTGACAACATCTACCCCGGTTTCACCGAAACGGGAGTTTCCCCCTAATAGTCAGATTACAGACACTTTGTTTCTAGGGCACAACGCATGTCTGCGAAGGGGGTCACACTTGGGAACCAGGTTTAGGAGTTTCAAGCATGCCACCACACTTCATTACACATGCTAGGGTCACATGATTGGTTTGGAGGTGTTCCGATGCCCTGAAGCGCTTGTTCCTGCGGAACCCCGATCCGCGGGCCTCGGATCGTCTACCCCCCTAGACTTTCTTCAGACAGGGGTAGCCCGGTGTATCCCTCTCTTGTTTTGCTGTTGGTTAGGTCATGTGATGATGTAAAACCATGTTTGGGAACATGTTGTGACAATATCTACCCCGGTTTCAACGAATCGGGGAGTTTCCCCCTAATACTCAGATTGCACACACTTTGTTTTTAGGAGACATCACATGTCTACGAAGGGGGTCACACTTGGGAATCAGGTTTAGGAGTTTTGAGCATGCCACCACACTTCATTACACATGCTAGGGTCACATGCATGGTTTGGAGGTGTTTTGATGCCCCGAAGCGCTTCTTCTTGCGGAACCCTGATCCGCGGGCCTCGGATCGTCTACCACCCTAGACTTTCTTCTTACAGGGGTAGCCCGGTGTAGTCTCACTTGTTTTAGGCTTGGTTAGGTCATTTGATGATGAAAAACCATGTTTGGGAACATGTTGTGACAAGATCTACCCCGGTTTCATCGAAACGGGGAGTTTCCCCCTAATACTCAGATTGCACACACTTTGTTTTTAGGGGACATCGCATGTCTGCGAAGGGGGTCACACTTGGGAACCAGGTTTAAGAGTTTTGAGCATGCCACCACACTTCATTACACATGCTAGGGTCACATGCATGGTTTGTAGGTGTTCCGATGCCCCGAAGCGCTTCTTCCTATGGAACCCTGATTCGCGGGCCTCGGATCGTCTACCCCCTAGATATTCTTCTGACAGGGGTAGCCTGGTGTATCCCTCTCTTGTTTTGCTCTAGGTTAGGTCATGTGTTGATGTAAAACCATGTTTGGGAACATGTTGTGACAAGATCTACCCTGGTTTCACCGAAACGGGGAGTTCCCCCTAATACTCAGATTGCACACACTTTGTTTTTAGGGGACATCGCATGTCTGCGAAGGGGGTCACACTTGGGAACCAGGTTTAGGAGTTTTGAGCATGCCACCACACTTCATTACACATTCTAGGTTCACATCCATGGTTTGGAGGTGTTCCGATGCCCCAAAGCGCTTCTTCCTGCGGAACCCTGATCCGCGGGCCTCAGATCGTCTACCCCCCTAGACTTTCTTCTGACAGGGGTAGCTCGGTGTATCCCTCTCTTGTTTTGCTCTTGTTTAGGTCAAGTGATGATGTAAAACCATGTTTGGGAACTTGTTGTGACAAGATCTACCCCGGTTTCACCGAAACGGGGAGTTTCCCCCTAATACTCAGATTGCACACACTTTGTTTTTAGGAGACATCGCATGTCTGCGAAGGGGGTCACACTTGGGAACCAGGTTTAGGAGTTTTGAGCATACCACCACACTTCATTACACATGTTAGGGTCACATGCATGGTTTGGAGGTGTTCCGATGCCCCGAAGCGCTTCTTCCTGTGGAACCCTGATCCGCGGGCCTCAGATCGTCTACCCCCCTAGACTTTCTTCTGACAGGGGTAGCCCGGTGTAGCTCTCACTTGTTTTAGGCTTGGTTAGGTCATGTGATAATGTAAAACCATGTTTGGGAACATGTTGTGACAAGATCTACCCCGGTTTCACAAAAACGGGGAGTTATCCCCGAATACTCAGATTGCACAAACTTTGTTTTTAGGAGACAGCGCCTGTCTGCGAAGGGGGTCACACTTGGAAACTAGGTTTAGGAGTTTTGAGCATTCCACCACACTTCACTACACATTCTAGGGTCACATGCATGGTTTGGAGGTGTTCCGATGCCCCGAAGCGCTTCTTCCTACGGAACCCTGATCCGCGGTCCTCGGATCGTCTACCCCCCTAGACTTTCTTCTAATAGGGGTAGCCCGGTGTAGCTCTCACTTATTTTAGGCTTGGTTAGGTCATGTGATGATGTAAAACCATGTTTGAGAACATGTTGTGACAATATCTACCCCGGTTTCACCGAAACGGGGAGTTTCCCCCTAATACTCAAATTGCACACACATTGTTTTTAGGGGACAACGCATGTCTGCGAAGAGGGTCACACTTGCGAACCAGGTTTAGGAGTTTTGAGCATGCCACCACACTTCATTACACATGCTAGGGTCACATGCATGGTTTGGAGGTGTTCTGATGCCCCGAAGCTCTTCTTCCTGCGGAACACTGATCCGCGGGCCTCAGATCATCTAACCCCCTAGACTTTCTTCTAACAGGGGTAGCCCGGTGTAGCTCTCACTTGTTTTAGGCTTGATTAGGTCATGTGATGATGTAAAACCAAGTTTGGGAACATGTTGTGACAAGATCTACCCTGGTTTCACCAAAACAGGGAGTTTCCCCCTAATACTCAGATTGCAGACACTTTGTTTTTAGGGGACAGCGCATGTCTGCGAAGGGGATCACACTTGGGAACGACGTTTAGGAGTTTTGAGCGTGCCACCACACTTCATTACACATGGTAGGGTCACATGCATGGTTTGGAGGTGTTCTGATGCCCCGAAGCGCTTCTTCCTGCGGAGCCCTGATCATCGGGCCTCCGATTGTCGACCCCCTAGACTTTCTTCTGACAGGGGTATCCCGGTGTAGCTCTCACTTATTTTAGGCTTGTTTAGGTCATGTGATGATGTAAAACCAAGTTTGGGAACATGTTGTGACAAGATCTAATCCGGTTTCACCGAAACGGGGAGTTTCTCCCTAATACTTAGATTGCAGACACTTTGTTTTTATGTGACAGCGCATGTCTGTGAAGGGGGTCACACTTGGGAACCAGGTTTAAGAATTTTGAGAATGCCACCACACTTCATTACACATGCTAGGGTCACATGCATGGTTTGGAGGTGTTCCGATGCCCCAAAGCGCTTCTTCCTGTGGAACCCTTATCCGCGGGCCTCGGATCGTCTACCCCCTAGACTTTCTTCTGACAGGGGTAGCCCGGTGTAGCTCTCACTTGTTTTAGGCTTGTTTAGGTCATGTGATGATGTAAAACCATGTTTGGCCACATTTTGTGACAAGATCTACCCTGGTTTCATCGAAACGGGGAGTTTCCCCCTAATACTCAGATTGCACACACTTTGTTTTTAGGGGACATCGCATGTCTGCGAAGGGGGTCACACTTGGGAACCAGTTTTAGGAGTTTTGAGCATGCCACCACACTTCATTACACATGCTAGGGTCACATGCATGTTTTGGAGGTGTTCCGATGCCCTGAAGCGCTTCTTCCTGCGGAACCCTGATCCGTGGGCCTCGGGTCGTCTACCCCCTAGACTTTCTTCTGACAGGGGTAGCTCAGTGTACCCCTCTCTTCTTTTGCTATTGGTTATGTCATGTGATGATGTAAAACCATGTTTGGGAACATGTTGTGACAAGATCTACCCCGGTTTCACCGAAACGGGGAGTTTCCCCCTAATACTCAAATTGCACACACTTTGTTTTTAGGAGACATCACATGTCTACGAAGGGGGTCACACTTGGGAATCAGGTTTACGAGTTTTGAGCATGCCACCACACTTCATTACACATTCTAGGGTCACATGCATGGTTTGGAGGTGTTCCGATGCCCCGAAGCGCATCTTCCTGCGGAACCCTGATCCGTGGGCCTCGGATCGTCTACCACCCTAGACTTTCTTCTTACAGGGGTATCCCGGTGTAGCTCTTACTTTTTTTAGTCTTGGTTAGGTCATGTGATGATGTAAAACCATGTTTGGGAACATGTTGTGACAAGATCTACCCCGGTTTCACCGAAACGGGGAGTTTCCCCTAATACTCAGATTGAACACACTTTGTTTTTAGGGGACATCGCATGTCTACGAAGGGGGTCACACTTGGGAACCAGTTTTAAGAGTTTTGAGCATGCCACCACACTTCATTACACATTCTAGGGTCACATGCATGGTTTGGAGGTGTTCCGATGCCCCGAAGAGCTTCTTCCTGTGGAACCCTGATTCGCGGGCCTCGGATCGTCTACCCCCTAGACTTTCTTCTGACAGGGGTAGCCCGGTGTATCCCTCTCTTGTTTTGCTCTAGGTTAGGTCATGTGTTGATGTAAAACCATGTTTGGGAACATGTTGTGACAAGATCTACCCTGGTTTCACCGAAACAGTGAGTTTCCCCCTAATACTCAGATTGCACACACTTTGTTTTTAGGGGACATCGCATGACTGCGAAGGGGGTCACACTTGGGAACCAGGTTTAGGAGTTTTTAGCATGCCACCACACTTCGTTACACATTCTAGGTTCACATCCATGGTTTGGAGGTGTTCCGATGCCCCAAAGCGCTTCTTCCTGCGGAACCCTGATCCGCGGGACTTAGATCGTCTACCCCCCTAGACTTTCTTCTGACAGGGGGTAGCCCGGTGTATCCCTCTATTGTTTTGCTCTTGTTTATGTCAAGTGATTATGTAAAACCATGTTTGGGAACTTGTTGTGACAAGATCTATCCCGGTTTCACCGATTAGGGAGTTTCCCCCTAATACTCAGATTGCACACACTTTGTTTTTAGGGGACATCGCATGTCTGCGAAGGGGGTCACACTTGGGAACCAGGTTTAGGAGTTTTGAGCATGCCACCACACTTCATTACACATGCTAGGGTCACATGCATGGTTTGGAGGTGTTTTGATGCCCCAAAGCGCTTCTTCCTACGGAACCCTAATCCGCGGGCCTCGGATCGTCTACCCCCCTAGACTTTCTTCTGACAGGGGTAGCCTGGTGTATCCCTCTCTTGTTTTGCTCTTGGTTAGGTCATGTGATGATGTAAAACCTTGTTTGGGAATATGTTGTGACAACATCTACCCCGGTTTCACCGAAACGGGGAGTTTCCCCCTAATACTCAGATTGCAGACACACTTTGTTTCTAGGGGACAACGCATGTCTGCGAAGGGGGTCACACATGGGAACCAGGTTTAGGAGTTTTAAGCAAGCCACCACACTTCATTACACATGCTAGGGTCACATGCATGGTTTGGATGTGTTCCGATGCCCGGAAGCGCTTGTTCCTGCGGAATCCTGATCCGCAGGCCTCGGATCGTCTACCCCCCTAGACTTTCTTCTGACAGGGGTAACCCGGTGTATCCCTCTTTTTTTTTGCTCTTGGTTAGGTCATGTGATTATGTAAAACCATGTTTGGGTACATGTTGTGACAATATCTGCCCCGGTTTCCCCGAAACAGGGAGTTTCCCCCAAATACTAAAAATTCCACACACTTTTTATTTAGGAGACATCACATGTCTACGAAGGGGGTCACACTTGGGAATCAGGTTTAGGAGTTTTTAGCATGCCACCGCACTTCATTACACATTCTAGGGTCACATGCATGGTTTGGAGGTGTTCCGATGCCCCGAAGCGCTTCTTCCTGCGGAACCCTGATCCACGGGCCTCGGATCATCTACCACCCTAGACTTTCTTCTTACAGGGGTAGCCCTGTGTAGCTCTCACTTGTTTTAGGCTTGGTTAGGTCATGTGATTATGTAAAACCATGTTTGGGAACATGTTGTGACAAGATCAACCCCGGTTTCACCGAAACGGGGAGTTTCCCCCTAATACTCAAATTGCACACACTTTGTTTTTAGGAGACATCACATGTCTACGAAGGGGGTCACACTTGGGAATCAGGTTTAGGAGTTTTCAGCATGCCACCACACTTCATTACACATGCTAGGGTCACATGCATGATTTGGAGGTGTTCCGATGCAACGAAGCGCTTCTTCCTGCGGAACCCTGATCCGCGGGCCTCGGATCGTCTACCACCCTAGAGTTTCTTCTTACAGGGGTAGACCAGTGTAGCTCTCATTTGTTTTAGGCTTGGTTAGGTCATGTGATGATGTAAAACCATGTTTGGGAACATGTTGTGACAAGATCTACCCCGGTTTCACCGAAACGGGGAGTTTCCCCCTAATAGTCAGATTGCAGACATTTTGTTTCTAGGGGACAGCGCATGTCTGCGAAGGGGGTCACACTTGGGAACCAGGTTTAGGAGTTTTGAGCATTCCACCACAGTTCCTTACACATGATAGGGTCAGATGCATGGTTTGGAGGTGTTCCAATGCCCCGAAGCGCTTCTTCCTGCGGAACCCTGATCCGCGGGCCTCGGATCGTCTACCCCCCTAGACTTTTTTTGACAGGGGTAGCTCGGTGTATCCCTCTCTTGTTTTGCTCTTGGTTAGGGTTATGATGTAAAACCATGTTTGGGAACATGTTGTGACAAGATCTACCCCGGTTTCACCGAAACGGGGAGTTTCCCCCTAATACTCAAATTGCACACACTTTGTTTTTAGGAGACATCGCATGTCTGCGAAGGGGGTCACACTTGGGAACCAGGTTTAGGAGGTTTGATCATTCCACCACACTTCATTACACATTCTAGGGTCACATGCATGGTTTGGAGGTGTTCCGATGCCCCGAAGCGCTTCTTCCTATGGAACCCTGATCCGCGGGCCTCGGATCGTCTACCCCCCTAGACTTTCTTCTGACAGGGGTAGCCCGGTGTAGCTCTCACTTGTTTTAGGCTTGGTTAGGTCATGTGATGATGTAAAACCATGTTTGGGAACTTTTTGTGACAAGATCTACCCCGGTTTCACCGAAACGGGAAGTTTCCCCCTAATACTCACATTGCACACACTTTGTTTTTAGGGGACATCGCATTTCTGTGAAGGGGGTCACACTTGGGAACCAGGTTTAGGAGTTTTGATCGCGCCACCACACTTCATTACACAAGCTAGGGTCACATGCATGGTTTGGAGGTATTCCGATGCCCCGAAGTGCTTCTTCCTGCGGAACCCTGATCTGTGGGCCTCGGATCGTCTACCACCTAGACTTTCTTCTGACAGGGGTAGTTCGGTGTATCCCTCTCTTGTTTTGCTCTTGGTTATGTAATGTGATGATGTAAAACCATGTTTGGGAACATGTTGTGACAAGATCTACCCCGGTTTCACCGAAACGGGTAGTTTCCCCCTAATACTCACATTGCACACACTTTGTTTTTAGGGGACAGCGCATGTCTGCGAAGGGGGGTCACACTTGAGAACCATGTTTAGGAGTTTTGAGCATGCCACCACACTTCATTACACATGCTAGGGTCACATTCATGGTTTGGAGGTGTTCTGATGCCCCAAAGCGCTTCTTCCTGCGGAACCCTGATCCGCGGGCCTCAGATCGTTGACGCCCTAGACTTTCTTCTGACAGGGGTATCCCGGTGTAGCTCTCACTTGTTTTAGGCTTGGTTAGGTCATGTGATGATGTAAATCCAAGTTTGGGAACATGTTGTGACAAGATCTACCCCGGTTTCACCGAAACGGGGAGTTCCCCCTAATACTCAGATTATGGACACTTTGTTTTTAGGGGACAACGCATGTCTGCGAAGGGGGTCACACTTGGGAACCAGGTTTAGGAGTTTTGATCATGCCGCCACACTTCATTACACATGGTAGGGTCACATGCATGGTTTGGAGGTGTTCCGATGCCCCAAAGCGCTTCTTCCTGCGGAACCCTGATCCGCGGGCCTCGGATCATCGACCCCCTAGATTTTCTTCTGACAGGGGTATCCCGGTGTATCTCTCACTTTTTTTAGGCTTGGTTAGGTCATGTGATGAAGTAAAACCAAGTTTGGGAACATGTTGTGACAAGATCTACCCCGGTTTCACCGAAACAGGGAGTTTCCCCATAATACTCAGATTGCGGACACTTTGTTTTTAGGGGACAGCGCATGTCTACGAAGGGGGTCACACTTGGGAACCAGGTTTAGGATTTTTGATCATTCCACCACACTTCATTACACATTCTAGGGTCACATACATGGTTTGGAGGTGTTTCGATGCCCT
The DNA here is from genome assembly GCA_916181665.1 of Avena sativa. NCBI lineage: Eukaryota > Viridiplantae > Streptophyta > Magnoliopsida > Poales > Poaceae > Avena > Avena sativa. The sequence continues at coordinate 253,624,838 of OV702289.1, read as the reverse complement.
GAAGCGCTTGTTCCTGCGGAACCCTAATCCGCGGGCCTCGGATCGTCTATCCCCTAGACTTTCTTCTGACAGGGGTAGCCCGGTGTATCCCTCTCTTGTTTTGCTCTTGGTTAGGTCATGTGATGATGGAAAACCATGTTTGGGAACATGTTGTGACAAGATCTACCCCAGTTTCACCGAAACGGGGAGTTTCCCCCTAATACTCAAATTGCACATACTTTGTTTTTAGGAGACATCACATGTCTACGAAGGGGGTCACACTTGGGAATCAGGTTTAGGAGTTTTGAGCATGCCACCACACTTCATTACACATTCTAGGGTCACATGCATGGTTTGGAGGTGTTCCGATGCCCAGAAGCGCTTCTTCCTGCGGAACCCTGATCCGCGGGCCTCAGATCATCTACCACCCTAGACTTTCTTCTTACAGGGGTAGCCCGATGTATCTCTCACTTGTTTTAGGCTTGGTTAGGTCATGTGATGATGTAAAACCAAGTTTGGGAACTTGTTGTGACAAGATCTACCCCGGTTTCACCGAAACGGGGAGTTTCCCCCTAATACTCAAATTGAACACACTTTGTTTTTAGGGGACATCGCATGTCTGTGAAGGGGGTCACACTTGGGAACCAGTTTTAGGAGTTTTGAGCATGGAACCACACTTCATTACACATGCTAGGGTCACATGCATGGTTTGGAGGTGTTTCGATGCCCCAAAGCGCTTCTTCCCGCGGAACCCTGATCTGTGGGCCTCGGATCGTCTACCCCCTAGACTTTCTTCTGACAGGAGTAGTCCGGTGTATCCCTCTCTTGTTTTGCTCTTGGTTATAAAATGTGATGATGTAAAACCATGTTTGGGCACATGTTGTGACAAGATCTACCCCGGTTTCACTGAAACGGGGAGTTCCCCCTAATACTCAGATTGCACACACTTTGTTTTTAGGGGACAACGCATGTCTGCGAAGGGGGTCACACTTGCGAACCAGGATTAGGAGTTTTGAGCATGCCAACACACTTCATTACACATGCTAGGGTCACATGCATGGTTTGGAGGTGTTCTGATGCCCCAAAGCGCTTCTTCCTGCGGAACCCTGATCCGCGGGCCTCAGATCGTCGACCCCCTAGACTTTCTTCTGACAGGGGTATCCTGGTGTAGCTCTCACTTGTTTTAGGCTTGGTTAGGTCATGTGATGATGTAAAACCAGGTTTGGGAACATGTTGTGACAATATCTACCCCGGTTTCACCGAAACAGGGAGTTTCCCCCTAATACTCAGATTGTGGACACTTTGTTTTTAGGGGACAACGCATGTCTGCGAAGGGGGTCACACTTGGGAACCAGGTTTAGGAGTTTTGATCATGCCACCACACTTCATAACACATGCTAGGGTCACATGCATGGTTTGGAGGTGTTCCGATGCCCCGAAGCGCTTCTTCTAGCGGAACCCTGATCCGCGGGCCTCGGATCGTCTACCCCCCTAGACTTTCTTCTGACAGGGGTAGCCTGGTCTATCCCTCACTTGTTTTAGGCTTGGTTAGGTCATGTGATGATGTAAAACCAAGTTTTGGAACATGTTGTGACAAGATCTACCCCGGTTTCACCGAAACAGTGAGTTTCCCCCAAATACTAAGATTGCAGGCACTTTGTTTTTAGGGGACAGCGCATGTCTGCGAAGGGGTCACACTTGGGAACCAGGTTTAGGAGTTTTTATCATGCCACCACACTTCATTACACATGCTAGGGTCACATGCATGGTTTGGAGGTGTTCCAATGCCCCGAAGTGCTTCTTCCTGCGGAACCCTGATTCGCGGGCCTCAGATCGTCTACCCCCCTAGACTTTCTTCTGACAGGGGTAGCCCGGTGTAGCCCTCACTTGTTTTAGGCTTGATTAGGTCATGTGAAGATGTAAAACCAAGTTTGGGAACATGTTGTGACAAGATCTACCCCGGTTTCACCGAAACGGGGAGTTTCCCCCTAATACTCAGATTGCAGGCACTTTGTTTTTAGGGGACAGCGTATGTCTACAAAGGGGGTCACACTTGGGAACGAGTTTTAGGAGTTTTGAGCATGCCACCACACTTCATTACACATTCTAGGGTCACATGCATGGTTTGGAGGTGTTCCGATGCCCCAAAGCGCTTCTTCCTACGGAACCCTGATCCGCGGTCCTCGGATCGTCTACCCCCCTAGACTTTCTTCTGACAGGGGTAGCCCGGTGTATCTCTCACTTTTTTTAGGCTTGATAAGGTCATGTGATGATGTAAAACCATATTTGGGAACATGTTGTGACAAGATCTACCCCGGTTTCACCAAAACGGGGAATTTCCCCCTAATACTCAAATTGCACACACTTTTATTTTAGGGGACAACGCATGTCTGCCAAGGGGGTCACACTTCCGAACTAGGTTTAGGAGTTTTGAGGATGCCACCACACTTGATTACACATGCTAGGGTCACATGCATGGTTTGGAGGTGTTCCGATTCCCCGAAGCGCTTCTTCCTGCGGAACCCTGATCCGCGGGCCTCGGATCGTCTACCCCCCTAGACTTTCTTCTGACAAGGGTAGCCCGGTGTAGCTCTCACTTGTTTTAGGCTTGGTTTGGTCATGTGATGATGTAAAACCAAGTTTGGGAACATGTTGTGACAAGATCTACACCGGTTTCACCGAAACGGGGAGTTCCTCCTAATACTCAGATTGTAGACACTTTGTTTTTAGGAGACAGCGCATGTCTGCGAAGGGGGTCACACTTGGGAACTAGGTTTAGGAGTTTTGAGCATGCCACCACACTTCATTACACATGCTAGGGTCACATGCATGGTTTGTAGGTGTTCCGATGCCCCGAAGCACTTCTTCCTGCGGAACCCTGATCCGCGGGCCTTGGATCGTCTACCCCCCTAGACTTTCTTCTGACAGGGGTAGCCTGGTGTAGCTCTCACTTGGTTTAGGCTTGTTTAGGTCATGTGATGATGTAAAACCATGTTTAGGAACATGTTGTGACAAGATCTACCCCGGTTTCACCGAAACGGGGACTTTCCCCATAATACTCAGATTGGACACACTTTGTTTTTAGGGGACATCAAATGTCTGCGAAGGAGGTCACACTTGGGAACCAGGTTTAAGAGTTTTGAGCATTCCACCACACTTCATTACACATGCTAGGGTCACATGCATGGTTTGGAGGTGTTCCGATGCCCCGAACCGCTTCTTCCTGCGGAACCCTGATCCGCGGGCCTCGGATCGTCTACCCCCCTAGACTTTCTTCTGACATGGGTAGCCCGGTGTAGCTCTCACTTGTTTTAGGCTTGGTTAGGTCATTTGATGATGTAAAACCATGTTTGGGAACATGTTGTGACAAGATCTACCCCGGTTTCACCGAAACGGGGAGTTTCCCCCTAATACTCAAATTGCACACACATTGTTTTTAGGGGACAACGCATGTCTGCGAAGAGGGTCACACTTGCGAACCAGGTTTAGGAGTTTTGAGCATTCCACCACACTTCATTACACACGCTAGTGTCACATGCATGGTTTGGAGGTGTTCCGATGCCTCGAAGCGCTTCTTCCTGCGGAACCCTGATCCTCGGCCGTCGGATCGTCTACCCCCCTAGACTTTCTTCTGACAGGGGTAGCCCGGTGTAGCTCTCACTTGTTTTAGGCTTGGTTAGGTCATGTGATGATGTAAAACCAAGTTTGGGAACATGTTGTGACAAGATCTACCCCGGTTTCACCGAAACGGGGAGTTTCCCCCTAATACTCAAATTGCACACACTTTGTTTTTTGGGGACAACGCATGTTTGCGAAGGGGGTCACACTTGTGAACCAGGTTTAGGAGTTTTGAGCATTCCACCACACTTCATTAGACATGCTAGGGTCACATGCATGGTTTGGAGGTGTTCCGATGCCCCGAAGCGCTTCTTCCTGTGGAACCCTGATCCGCGGGCCTCGGATCGTCTAACCCCCTAGACTTTCTTCTGACAGGGGTAGCCCGGTGTATCTCTCACTTTTTTTAGGCTTGGTTAGGTCATGTAACGATGTAAAACCAAGTTTGGGAACATGTTGTGACAAGATCTACCCCGGTTTCACCGAAACAGGGAGTTTCCCCCTAATACTCAGATTGCACACACTTTGTTTTTAGGGGACAGCGCATGTCCGCGAAGGGGGTCACACTTGGGAACCAGGTTTAGGAGTTTTGAGCATGCCACCACACTTCATTACACATGCTAGGGTCACATGCATGGTTTGGAGGTGTTCCGATGCCCCGAAGCGCTTCTTCTTGCGGAACCCTGATCCGCGGGCCTCAGATCGTCGACCCCCTAGACTTTCTTCTGACAAGGGTATCCTGGTGTAGCTCTCACTTGTTTTAGGCTTGTTTAGGTCATGTGATGATGTAAAACCAAGTTTGGGAACATTTTGTGACAAGATCTACCCCGGTTTCACCGAAACGGGGAGTTTCCCCCTAATACTCAGATTGCGGACACTTTGTTTTTAGGGACCAGCGCATGTCTGCGAAGGGGGTCACACTTGGGAACCAGGTTTAGGAGTTTTGATCATGCCACCACACTTAATTACACATTCTAGGGTCACATGCATGGTTTGGAGGTGTTCCGATGCCCCGAAGCGCTTCTTCCTGCGGAACCCTGATCCATGGGCCTCGGATCGTCTACCCCCTAGACTTTCTTCTGACAGGGGTAGCCCGATGTATCCCTATCTTGTTTTGCTCTTGGTTATGTCATGTGATGGTGTAAAACCATGTTTGGGAACTTGTTGTGACAAGATCTACCCCGGTTTCACCAAAACGGGGAGTTTCCCCCTAATACTCAGATTGCACACACTTTGTTTTTAGGGGACAGCGCATGTCTGCGAAGGGGGTCACACTTGCGAACCAGGTTTAGGAGTTTTGAGCATGCCACCACACTTCATTACACATGCTAGGGTCACATGCATGGCTTGGAGGTGTTCTGATGCCCCAAAGCGCTTCTTCCTGCGGAACCCTGATCCGCGGGCCTCATATCGTCGACCCCCTAGAGTTTCTTCTGACAGGGGTATCCCAGTGTAGCTCTCACTTGTTTTAGGCTTGGTTAGGTCATGTGATGATGTAAAACCAAGTTTGGGAACATGTTGTGACAAGATCTACACCGGTTTCACCGAAACGGGGAGTTCCCCCTAATACTCAGATTGCAGACACTTTGTTTTTAGGAGACAGCGCATGTCTGCGAAGGGGCTCACACTTGGGAACTAGGTTTAGGAGTTTTGAGCATGCCACCACACTTCATTACACATGCTAGGGTCACATGCATGGTTTGGAGGTGTTCCGATGCCCCGAGGCGCTTCTTCCCGCGAAACCCTGATCCGTGGGCATCGGATCGTCTACCCCCCTAGACTTTCTTCTGACAGGGGTAGCCCGATGTATCTCTCACTTGTTTTAGGCTTGGTTAGGTCATGTGATGATGTAAAACCAAGTTTGGTACATGTTGTGACAAGATCTACCCCGGTTTCACCGAAACGGGGAGTTTCCCCATAATACTCAGATTGGACACACTTTGTTTTTAGGGGACATCATATGTCTGCGAAGGAGGTCACACTTGGGAATCAGGTTTAAGAGTTTTGAGCATTCCACCACACTTCATTACACATGCTAGGGTCACATGCATGGTTTGGAGGTGTTCCGATGCCCCGAATCGCTTCTTAATGCGGAACCCTGATCCGCGGGCCTCAGATCGTCTACCCCCCTAGACTTTCTTCTGACAGGGGTAGCTCAGTGTATCCCTCTCTTGTTTTGCTCTTGGTTAGGGTGATGATGTAAAACCATGTTTGGGAACATGTTGTGACAAGATCTACCCCGGTTTCACCGAAACGGGGAGTTTCCCCCTAATACTCAAATTGCACACACATTGTTTTTAGGGGACAACGCATGTCTGCGAAGAGGGTCACACTTGCGAACCAGGTTTAGGAGTTTTGAGCATTCCACCACACTTCATTACACACGGTAGTGTCACATGCATGGTTTGGAGGTGTTCCGATGCCCCGAAGCGCTTCTTCCTGCGGAACCCTGATCCTCGGCCGTCGGATCGTCTACCCCCATAGACTTTCTTCTGACAGGGGTAGCCCGGTGTAGATCTCACTTGTTTTAGGCTTGGTTAGGTCATGTGATGATGTAAAACCAAGTTTGGGAACATGTTGTGACAAGATCTACCCCGGTTTCACCGAAACGGGGAGTTTCCCCCTAATACTCAAATTGCACACACTTTGTTTTTAGGGGACAATGCATGTTTGCGAAGGGGGTCACACTTGTGAACCAGGTTTAGGAGTTTTGAGCATGCCACCACACTTCATTAGACATGCTAGGGTCACATGCATGGTTTGGAGGTGTTCCGATGCCCCGAAGCGCTTCTTCCTATGGAACCCTGATCCGCGGGCCTCGGATCGTCTAACCCCCTAGACTTTCTTCTGATAGGGGTATCCCGGTGTATCTCTCACTTTTTTTAGGCTTGGTTAGGTCATGTGACGATGTAAAACCAAGTTTGGGAACATGTTGTGACAAGATCTACCCCGGTTTCACCGAAACAGGGAGTTTCCCCCTAATACTCAGATTGCAGACACTTTGTTTTTAGGGGACAGCGCATGTCTGCGAAGGGGGTCACACTTGGGAACCAGGTTTAGGAGTTTTGAGCATGCCACCACACTTCATTACACATTCTAGGGTCACATGCATGGTTTGGAGGTGTTCCGATGCCCCGAAGCGCTTCTTCTTGCGGAACCCTGATCCGCGGGCCTCGGATCGTCGACCCCCTAGACTTTCTTCTGACAAGGGTATCCTGGTGTAGCTCTCACTTGTTTTAGGCTTGTTTAGGTCATGTGATGATGTAAAACCAAGTTTGGGAACATGTTGTGACAAGATCTACCCCGGTTTCACCGAAACGGGGAGTTTCCCCCTAATACTCAGATTGCGGACACTGTTTTTAGGGACCAGCGCATGTCTGCGAAGGGGGTCACACTTGGGAACCAGGTTTAGGAGTTTTGATCATGCCACCACACTTAATTACACATTCTAGGGTCACATGCATGGTTTGGAGGTGTTCCGATGCCCCGAAGCGCTTCTTCCTGCGGAACCCTGATCCATGGGCCTCGGATCGTCTACCCCCTAGACTTTCGTCTGACAGGGGTATCCCGATGTATCCCTCTCTTGTTTTGCTCTTGGTTATGTCAGGTGATGATGTAAAACCATGTTTGGGAACATGTTGTGACAAGATCTACCCCGGTTTCACCGAAACGGGGAGTTTCCCCCTAATACTCTGATTGCACACACTTTGTTTTTAGGGGACATCGCATGTCTGCGAAGGGGGTCACATTTGCGAACCAGGTTTAAGAGTTTTGAGCATGCCACCACACTTTATTACACATGCTAGGGTCACATGCATGGTTTGGAGTTGTTCCGATGCCCCGAAGCGCTTTATCCTGCGGAACCCTGATTCGCGGGCCTCAGATCGTCTACCCCCCTAGACTTTCTTCTAACAGGGGTAGCCCGGTGTATCCCTCTCTTGTTTTGCTCTAGATTAGGTCATGTGTTGATGTAAAACCATGTTTGGGAACATGTTGTGACAACATCTACCCTGGTTTCACCGAAACGAGGAGTTTCCCCCTAATACTCAGATTGCACACACTTTGTTTTTAGGGGACATCGCATGTCTGCGAAGGGGGTCACACTTGGGAACCAGGTTTAGGAGTTTTGAGCATGCCACCACACTTCATTACACATTCTAGGTTCACATCCATGGTTTGGAGGTGTTCCGATGCCCCAAAGCGCTTCTTCCTGCAGAACCCTCATCCGCGGGCCTCGGATCGTCTACCCCCTAGACTTTCTTCTGATAGGGGTAGCCCGGTGTATCCCTCTCTTGTTTTGCTATTGGTTAGGTCAAGTGATGATGTAAAACCATGTTTAGGAACTTGTTGTGACAAGATCTACCCCAGTTTCACCGAAACGAGGTGTTTCCCCCTAATACTCAGAGTGCAGACACTTTGTTTTTAGGGGACAGCGCATGTCTGCGAAGGGGGTCACACTTGGGAACCAGGTTTAGGAGTTTTGAGGATGCCACCACACTTCATTACACATTCTAGGGTCACATGCATGGTTTGGAGGTGTTCCGATGCCCCGAAGCGCTTCTTCCTGTGGAACCCTGATCCGCGGGGCTCGGATCGTCTACCCCCCTAGACTTTCTTCTGACAGGGGTAGCCCAGTGTTGCTCTCACTTGTTTTAGGCTTGGTTAGGTCATGTGATGATGTAAAACCATGTTTGGTAACATGTGACAAGATCAACCCCGGTTTCACCGAAACGAGGAGTTTCCTCGTAATACTCAGATTGCACACACTTTGTTTTTAGGGGACATCGCATGTCTGCGAAGGGGGTTACACTTGGTAACCAGGTTTAGGAGTTTTGAGCATGCCACCACACTTCATTACACATTATAGGGTCACATGCATGGTTTGGAGGTGTTTCGATGCCCCGAAGCGCTTCTTCCTGCGGAACCCTGATCCATGGGCCTCAGATCGTCTACCCCCTAGACTTTCTTCTGACAGCGGTAACCCGGTGTATCCCTCTCTTGTTTTGCTCTTGGTTATGTCATGTGATGATGTAAAACCAAGTTTTGGAACATATTGTGACAATATCTACCCCGGTTTCACCGAAACAGGGAGTTTCCCCCTAATACTCAGATTGCACACACTTTGTTTTTAGGGGACATCGCATGTCTGCGAAGGGGGTCACATTTGCGAACCAGGTTTAAGAGTTTTTAGCATTCCACCACACTTCATTACACATGCTAGGGTCACATCCATGGTTTGGAGGTGTTCTGATGCCCCAAAGCGCTTCTTCCTGCGGAACCCTGATTCGCGGGCCTCAGATCGTCTACCCCCCTAGACTTTCTTCTGACAGGGGTAGCCCGGTGTATCCCTCTCTTGTTTTGCTCTAGGTTAGGTCATGTGTTGTTGTAAAACCATGTTTGGGAACATGTTGTGACAAGATCTACCCTGGTTTCACCGAAACGGGGAGTTTCCCCCTAATACTCAGATTGCACACACTTTGTTTTTAGGGGACATCACATGTCTGCGAAGGGGGTCACACTTGGGAACCAGGTTTAGGAGTTTTTAGCATGCCACCACACTTCATTACACATTCTAGGATCACATCCATGGTTTGGAGGTGTTTCGATGCCCCAAAGCGATTCTTCCTGCAGAACCCTGATCCGCGGGCCTCGGATCGTTTACCCCCATAGACTTTCTTCTGACAGGGGTATCCCGGTGTATCCCTCTCTTGTTTTGCTATTGGTTAGGTCAAGTGATGATGTAAAACCATGTTTTGGAACTTGTTGTGACAAGATCTACCCCGGTTTCACCGAAATGGGGAGTTTCCCCCTAATACTCAGATTGCACACACTTTGTTTTTAGGAGACATCGCATGTGTGCGAAGGGGGTCACACTTGGGAACAAGGTTTAGGAGTTTTGAGCATACCACCACACTTCATTACACATGTTAGGGTCACATGCATGGTCTGGAGGTGTTCCGATGCCCCGATGCGCTTCTTCTTATGGAACCCTGATCCGCGGGCCTCAGATCGTCTACCCCCCTAGACTTTCTTCTGACAAGGGTAGCCCGGTGTATCTCTCACTTGTTTTAGGCTTGGTTAGGTCATGTGATGATGTCAAACCACGTTTGGGAACATGTTGTGACAAGATCTACCCCGGTTTCACCGAAACGGGGAGTTCCCCCTAATACTTAGATTGCAGACACTTTGTTTTTAGGGGACAGCACATGTCTGCGAAGGGGGTCAAACTTGGGAACCCGGTTTAGGAGTTTTTAGCATTCCACCACACTTCCTTACACATTCTAGGGTCACATGCATGGTTTGGAGGTGTTCCGATGCCCTGAAGCGCTTCTTCCTGCGGAATCCTGATCCGCGGGCCTCAGATCGTCTACCCCCCTAGACTTTCTTCTGACAGGGGTAGCTCGGTGTATACCTCTCTTGTTTTTCTCTTGGTTAGGGTGATGATGTAAAACCATGTTTGGGAACAGGTTGTGACAATATCTACCCCGGTTTCATCGAAACGGGGAGTTTCCCCCTAATACTCAGATAGCACACACTTTGTTTTTAGGAGACATCGCATGTCTGCGAAGGGGGTCACACTTGGGAGCCAGGTTTAGGAGTTTTGAGCATTCGACCACACTTCGTTACACATCCTAGGGTCACATGCATGGTTTGGAGGTGTTCCGATGCCCCGAAGCGCTTCTTCCTGCGGAACCCTGATCCGCGGGCCTCGGATCGTCTACCCCCCTAGACTTTCTTCTGACAGGGGTAGCCCGGTGTAGGTCTCACTTGTTTTAGGCTTGGTTAGGTCATGTGATGATGTAAAACCATGTTTCGGAACATGTTGTGACAAGATCTACCCCGGTTTCACCGAAACGGGGAGTTTCCCCCTAATACTCAGATTGCACACAGTTTGTTTTTAGGGGACATCGCATGTCTGTCAAGGGGGTCACACTTGGGAACCAGGTTTAGGAGTTTTGAGCATGCCACCACACTTCATTACACATTCTAGGGTCACATGCATGGTTTGGAGGTGTTCTGATGCCCCAAAGCGCTTCTTCCTGCGGAACCCTGATCCGCGGGCCTCAGATCGTCGACCCCCTAGACTTTCTTCTGACAGGGGTATCCCGGTGTATCTCTCACTTGTTTTAGGCTTGGTTAGGTCATGTTATGATGTAAAACCAGGTTTGGGAACATGTTGTGACAATATCTACCCCGGTTTCACCGAAACAGGGAGTTTCCCGCTAATACTCAGATTGTGGACACTTTGTTTTTAGGGGACAACGCATGTCTGCGAAGGGGGTCACACTTGGGAACCAGGTTTAGGAGTTTTGATCATGCCACCACACTTCATAACACATGCTAGGGTCACATGCATGGTTTGGAGGTGTTCCGATGCCCTGAAGCGCTTCTTCTAGCGGAACCCTGATCCGCGGGCCTCGGATCGTCTACCCCCTAGACTTTCTTCTGACAGGGGTAGCCCGGTGTAGCCCTCACTTGTTTTAGGCTTGGTTAGGTCATGTGATGATGTAAAACCAAGTTTTGGAACATGTTGTGACAAGATCTACCCCGGTTTAACCGAAACAGGGAGTTTCCCCCAAATACTTAGATTGCAGACACTTTGTTTTTAGGGGACAGCGCATGTCTGCGAAGGGGTCACACTTGGGAACCAGGTTTAGGAGTTTTTATCATGCCACCACACTTCATTACACATGCTAGGGTCACATGCATGGTTTGGCGGTGTTCCAATGCCCCGAAGCGCTTCTTCTTGCGGAACCCTGATTCGCGGGCCTCAGATCGTCTACCCCCCTAGACTTTCTTCTGACAGGGGTAGCCCGGTGTAACACTCACTTGTTTTAGGCTTGGTTAGGTCATGTGAAGATGTAAAACCAAGTTTGGGAACATGTTGTGACAAGATCTACCCCGGTTTCCCCGAAACAGGGAGTTTCCCCCTAATACTCAGATTGCAGGCACTTTGTTTTTAGGGGACAGCACATGTCTGCGAAGGGGGTCACACTTGGGAACCAGTTTTATGAGTTTTGAGCATGCCACCACACTTCATTACACATGCTAGGGTCACATGCATGGTTTGGAGGTGTTCCGATGCCCCGAAGCGCTTCTTCCTACGGAACCCTGATCCACGGGCCTCGGATCGTCTACCCCCCTAGACTTTCTTCTGACAGGGGTAGCCCGGTGTAGCTCTCACTTGTTTTAGGCTTGGTTAGGTCATTTGATGATGTAAAACCATGTTTGGGAACATGTTGTGACAAGATCAACCCCGGTTTCACCGAAACGGGGAGTTTCCCCCTAATACTCAGATTGCAGACACTTTGTTTTTAGGGAACAGCGTATGTCTACAAAGGGGGTCACACTTGGGAACCAGGTTTAGGAGTTTTGAGCATGCCACCACACTTCATTACACATTCTAGGGTCACATGCATGGTTTGGAGGTGTTCCGATGCCCTAAAGCGCTTCTTCCTACGGAACCCTGATCCGCGGTCCTCGGATCGTCTACCCCCCTAGACTTTCTTCTGACAGGGGTAGCCCGGTGTATCTCTCACTTTTTTTAGGCTTGATAAGGTCATGTGATGATGTAAAACCATGTTTGGGAACATGTTGTGACAAGATCTACCCCGGTTTCATCGAAACGGGGAGTTTCCCCCTAATACTCAAATTGCACACACTTTTATTTTAGGGGACAACGCATGTCTGCCAAGGGGTTCACACTTCCGAACCAGGTTTAGGAGTTTTGAGGATGCCACCACACTTGATTACACATGCTAGGGTCACATGCATTGTTTGGAGGTGTTCCGATTCCCCGAAGCGCTTCTTCCTGCGGAACCCTGATCCGCGGGCCTCGGATCGTCTACCCCCCTAGACTTTCTTCTGACAAGGGTAGCCCGGTGTAGCTCTCACTTGTTTTAGGCTTGGTTAGGTCATGTGATGATGTAAAACCAAGTTTTGGAACATGTTGTGACAAGATCTACACCGGTTTCACCGAAACGGGGAGTTCCTCCTAATACTCAGATTGTAGACACTTTGTTTTTAGGAGACAACGCATGTCTGCGAAGGGGGTCACACTTGGGAACTAGGTTTAGGAGTTTTGAGCATGCCACCACACTTCGTTACACATGCATGGTTTGGAGGTGTTCCAATGCCCCGAAGCACTTCTTCCTGCGGAACCCTGATCCGCGGGCCTTGGATCGTCTACCCCCTAGACTTTCTTCTGACAGGGGTAGCCTGGTGTAGCTCTCACTTGTTTTAGGCTTGTTTAGGTCATGTTATGATGTAAAACCATGTTTAGGAACATGTTGTGACAAGATCTACCCCGGTTTCACCGAAACGGGGACTTTCCCCATAATACTCAGATTGGACACACTTTGTTTTTAGGGGACATCATATGTCTGCGAAGGAGGTCACACTTGGGAACCAGGTTTAAGAGTTTTGAGCATTCCACCACACTTCATTACACATGCTAGGGTCACATGCATGGTTTGGAGGTGTTCCGATGCCCCGAATCGCTTCTTCATGCGGAACCCTGATCCGCGGGCCTCGGATCGTCTACCCCCCTAGACTTTCTTCTGACAGGGGTAGCCCGGTGTAGCTCTCACTTGTTTTAGGCTTGGTTAGGTCATTTGATGATGTAAAACCATGTTTGGGAACATGTTGTGACAAGATCTACCCTGGTTTCACCGAAACGGGGAGTTTCCCCCTAATACTCAAATTGCACACACATTGTTTTTAGGGGACAACGCATGTCTGCGAAGAGGGTCACACTTGCGAACCAGGTTTAGGAGTTTTGAGAATTCCACCACACTTCATTACACACGCTAGTGTCACATGCATGGTTTGGAGGTGTTCCGATGCCCCGAAGCGCTTCTTCCTGCGGAACCCTGATCCTCGGCCGTCGGATCGTCTACCCCCCTAGACTTTCTTCTGACAGGGGTAGCCCGGTGTAGCTCTCACTTGTTTTAGGCTTGGTTAGGTCATGTGATGATGTAAAACCAAGTTTGGGAACATGTTGTGACAAGATCTACCCCGGTTTCACCGAAACGGGGAGTTTCCCCCTAATACTCAAATTGCACACACTTTGTTTTTTGGGGACAACGCATGTTTGCGAAGGGGGTCACACTTGTGAACCAGGTTTAGGAGTTTTGAGCATGCCACCACACTTCATTAGACATGCTAGGGTCACATGCATGGTTTGGAGGTGTTCCGATGCCCCGAAGCGCTTCTTCCTGTGGAACCCTGATCCGCGGGCCTCGGATCGTCTAACCCCCTAGACTTTCTTCTGACAGGGGTAGCCCGGTGTATCTCTCACTTTTTTAGGCTTGGTTAGGTCATGTGACGATGTAAAACCAAGTTTGGGAACATGTTGTGACAAGATCTACCCCGGTTTCACCGAACCAGGGAGTTTCCCCCTAATACTGAGATTGCAGACACTTTGTTTTTAGGGGACAGCGCATGTCTGCGAAGGGGGTCACACTTGGGAACCAGGTTGAGGAGTTTTGAGCATGCCACCACACTTCATTACACATGCTAGGGTCACATGCATGGTTTGGAGGTGTTCCGATGCCCCGAAGCGCTTCTTCTTGCGGAACCCTGATCCGCGGGCCTCGGATCGTCGACCCCCTAGACTTTGTTCTGACAAGGGTATCCTGGTGTAGCTCTCACTTGTTTTAGGCTTGTTTAGGTCATGTGATGATGTAATACCAAGTTTGGGAACATGTTGTGACAAGATCTACCCCGGTTTCACCGAAACGGGGAGTTTCCCCCTAATACTCAGATTGCGGACACTTTGTTTTTAGGGACCAGCGCATGTCTGCGAAGGGGGTCACACTTGGGAACCAGGTTTAGGAGTTTTGATCATGCCACCACACTTAATTACACATTCTAGGGTCACATGCATGGTTTGGAGGTGTTCCGATGCCCCGAAGCGCTTCTTCCTGCGGAACCCTGATCCATGGGCCTCGGATCGTCTACCCCCTAGACTTTCTTCTGACAGGGGTAGCCCGATGTATCCCTCTCTTGTTTTGCTATTGGTTATGTCATGTGATGATGTAAAACCATGTTTGGGAACATGTTGTGACAAGATCTACCCCGGTTTCACCGAAACGGGGAGTTTCCCCCTAATACTCTGATTGCACACACTTTGTTTTTAGGGGACATCGCATGTCTGCGAAGGGGGTCACATTTGCGAACCAGGTTTAAGAGTTTTGAGCATGCCACCACACTTCATTACACATGCTAGGGTCACATGCATGGTTTGGAGTTGTTCCGATGCCCCGAAGCGCTTCTTCCTGCGGAACCCTGATTCGCGGGCCTTAGATCGTCTACCCCCCTAGACTTTCTTCTAACAGGGGTAGCCCGGTGTATCCCTCTCTTGTTTTGCTCTAGATTAGGTCATGTGTTGATGTGAAACCATGTTTGGGAACATGTTGTGACAACATCTACCCTGGTTTCACCGAAACGAGGAGTTTCCCCCTAATACTCAGATTGCACACACTTTGTTTTTAGGGGACAACGCATGTCTGCGAAGGGGGTCACACTTCCGAACCAGGTTTAGGAGTTTTGAGCATGCCACCACACTTCATTACACATGCTAGGGTCACATGCATGGTTTGGAGGTGTTCCGATTCCCCGAAGCGCTTCTTCCTGCGGAACCCTGATCCGCGGGCGTCGGATCGTCTACGCCCCTAGACTTTCTTCTGACAGGGGTAGCCCGGTGTATCTCTCACTTGTTTTAGGCTTGGTTAGGTCATGTGATGATGTAAAACCAAGTTTGGGAACATGTTGTGACAAGATCTACACCGGTTTCACCGAAACGGGGAGTTCCCCCTAATACTCAGATTGCAGACACTTTGTTTTTAGGAGACAGCGCATGTCTGCGAAGGGGCTCACACTTGGGAACTAGGTTTAGGAGTTTTGAGCATGCCACCACACTTCATTACACATGCTAGGGTCACATGCATGGTTTGGAGGTGTTCCGATGCCCCGAAGCGCTTCTTCCTGCGGAACCCTGATCCGTGGGCATCGGATCGTCTACCCCCCTAGACATTCTTCTGACAGGGGTAGCCCGGTGTAGCTCTCACTTGTTTTAGGCTTGGTTAGGTCATGTGATGATGTAAAACCATGTTTGGGAACATGTTGTGACAAGATCTACCCCGGTTTCACCGAAACAGGGAGTTTCCCCATAATACTCAGATTGGACACACTTTGTTTTTAGGGGACATCATATGTCTGCGAAGGAGGTCACACTTGGGAACCAGGTTTAAGAGTTTTGAGCATTCCACCAAACTTCATTACACATGCTAGGGTCACATGCATGGTTTGGAGGTGTTCCGATGCCCCGAATCGCTTCTTCCTGCGGAACTCTGATCCGCGGGCCTCGGATCGTCTACCCCCCTAGACTTTCTTCTGACAGGGGTAGCTCAGTGTATCCCTCTCTTGTTTTGCTCTTGGTTAGGGTGATGATGTAAAACCATGTTTGGGATCATGTTGTGACAAGATCTACCCCGGTTTCACCGAAACGGGGAGTTTCCCCCTAATACTCAAATTGCACACACATTGTTTTTAGGGGACAACGCATGTCTGCGAAGAGGGTCACACTTGCGAACCAGGTTTAGGAGTTTTGAGTATTCCACCACACTTCATTACACACGCTAGTGTCACATGCATGGTTTGGAGGTGTTCCGATGCCCCGAAGCGCTTCTTCCTGCGGAACCCTGATCCTCGGCCATCGGATCGTCTACCCCCCTAGACTTTCTTCTGACAGGGGTAGCCCGGTGTAGCTCTCACTTGTTTTAGGCTTGGTTAGGTCATGTGATGATGTAAAACCAAGTTTGGGAACATGTTGTGACAAGATCTACCCCGGTTTCACCGAAACGGGGAGTTTCCCCCTAATACTCAAATTGCACACACTTTGTTTTTAGGGGATAATGCATGTTTGCGAAGGGGGTCACACTTGTGAACCAGGTTTAGGAGTTTTGAGCATGCCACCACACTTCATTAGACATGCTAGGGTCACATGCATGGTTTGGAGGTGTTCCGATGCCCCGAAGCGCTTCTTCCTGTGGAACCCTGATCCGCGGGCCTCGGATCGTCTAACCCCCTAGACTTTCTTCTGACAGGGGTAGCCCGGTGTATCTCTCACTTTTTTTAGGCTTGGTTAGGTCATGTGACGATGTAAAACCAAGTTTGGGAACATGTTGTGACAAGATCTACCCCGGTTTCACCGAAACAGGGAGTTTCCCCCTAATACTCAGATTGCAGACACTTTGTTTTTAGGTGACAGCGCATGTCTGCGAAGGGGGTCACACTTGGGAACCAGGTTTAGGAGTTTTGAGCATGCCACCACACTTCATTACACATGCTAGGGTCACATGCATGGTTTGGAGTTTTTCCGATGCCCCGAAGCGCTTCTTCTTGCGGAACCCTGATCCGCGGGCCTCCGATCGTCGACCCCCTAGACTTTCTTCTGACAAGGGTATCCCGGTGTAGCTCTCACTTGTTTTAGGCTTGTTTAGGTCATGTGATGATGTAAAACCAAGTTTGGGAACATGTTGTGACAAGATCTACCCCGGTTTCACCGAAACGGGGAGTTTCCCCCTAATACTCAGATTGCGGACACTTTGTTTTTAGGGACCAGCGCATGTCTGCGAAGGGGGTCACACTTGGGAACCAGGTTTAGGAGTTTTGATCATGCCACCACACTTAATTACACATTCTAGGGTCACATGCATGGTTTGGAGGTGTTCCGATGCCCCGAAGCGCTTCTTCCTGCGGAACCCTGATCCATGGGCCTCGGATCGTCTACCCCCTAGACTTTCTTCTAACAGGGGTATCCCGATGTATCCCTCTCTTGTTTTGCTCTTGGTTATGTCATGTGATGATGTAAAACCAGGGAACATGTTGTGACAAGATCTACCCCGGTTTCACCGAAACGGGGAGTTTCCCCCTAATACTCTGATTGCACACACTTTGTTTTTAGGGGACATCGCATGTCTGCGAAGGGGGTCACATTTGCGAACCAGGTTTAAGAGTTTTGAGCATGCCACCACAATTCATTACACATGCTAGGGTCACATGCATGGTTTGGAGTTGTTCCGATGCCCCGAAGCGCTTCTTCCTGCGGAACCCTGATTCGCGGGCCTCAGATCGTCTACCCCCCTAGACTTTCTTCTAACAGGGGTAGCCCGGTGTATCCCTCTCTTGTTTTGCTCTATATTAGGTCATGTGTTGATGTAAAACCATGTTTGGGAACATGTTGTGACAACATCTACCCTGGTTTCACCGAAACGAGGAGTTTCCCCCTAATACTCAGATTGCAAACACTTTGTTTTTAGGGGACATCGCATGTCTGCGAAGGGGGTCACACTTGGGAACCAGGTTTAGGAGTTTTGAGCATGCCACCACACTTCATTACACATTCTAGGTTCACATCCATGGTTTGGAGGTGTTCCGATGCCCCAAAGCGCTTCTTCCTGCAGAACCCTCATCCGCGGGCCTCGGATCGTCTACCCCCCTAGACTTTCTTCTGACAGGGGTAGCCCGGTGTATCCCTCTCTTGTTTTGCTATTGGTTAGGTCAAGTGATGATGTAAAACCATGTTTAGGAACTTGTTGTGACATGATCTACCCCAGTTTCACCTAAACGAGGTGTTTCCCCCTAATACTCAGATTGCAGACACTTTGTTTTTAGGGGACAACGCATGTCTGCGAAGGGGGTCACACTTGGGAACCAGGTTTAGGAGTTTTGAGGATGCCACCACACTTCATTACACATTCTAGGGTCACATGCATGGTTTGGAGGTGTTCGGATGCCCCGAAGCGCTTCTTCCTGTGGAACCCTGATCCGCGGGCCTCGGATCGTCTACCCCCCTAGACTTTCTTCTGATAGGGGTATCCCAGTGTTGCTCTCACTTGTTTTAGGCTTGGTTAGGTCATGTGATGATGTAAAACCATGTTTGGTGACATGTGACAAGATCAACCCCGGTTTCATCGAAACGGGGAGTTTCCCCGTAATACTCAGATTGCACACACTTTGTTTTTAGGGGACATCGCATGTCTGCGAAGGGGGTTACACTTGGGAACCAGGTTTAGGAGTTTTGAGCATGCCACCACACTTCATTACACATTATAGGGTCACATGCATGGTTTGGAGGTGTTCCGATGCCCCGAAGCGCTTCTTCCTGCGGAACCCTGATCCATGGGCCTCAGATCGTCTACCCCCAAGACTTTCTTCTGACAGCGGTAACCCGGTGTTTCCCTCTCTTGTTTTGCTCTTGGTTATGTCATGTGATGATGTAAAACCAAGTTTTGGAACATGTTGTGACAATATCTACCCCGGTTTCACCGAAACGGGGAGTTTCCCCCTAATACTCAGATTGCACACACTTTGTTTTTAGGGGACATCGCATGTCTTCGAACAGGGTCACATTTGCGAACCAGGTTTAAGAGTTTTTAGCATTACACCACACTTCATTACACATGCTAGGGTCACATGCATGGTTTGGAGGTGTTCCGATGCCCCGAAGCGCTTCTTCCTGCGGAACCCTGATTCGCGGGCCTCAGATCGTCTACCCCCCTAGACTTTCTTCTGACAGGGGTAGCCCGGTGTATCCCTCTCTTGTTTTTCTCTAGGTTAGGTCATGTGTTGTTGTAAAACCATGTTTGGGAACATGTTGTGACAAGATCTACCCTGGTTTCACCGAAACGGGGAGTTTCCCCCTAATACTCAGATTGCACACACTTTGTTTTCAGGGGACATCGCATGTCTGCGAAGGGGGTCACCCTTGGGAACCAGGTTTAGGAGTTTTTAGCATGCCACCACACTTCATTACACATTCTAGGATCACATCCATGGTTTGGAGGTGTTTCGATGCCCCAAAGCGATTCTTCCTGCAGAACCCTGATCCGCGGGCCTCGGATCGTCTACCCCACTAGACTTTCTTCTGACAGGGGTATCCCGTTGTATCCCTCTCTTGTTTTGCTATTGGTTAGATCAAGTGATGATGTAAAACCATGTTTTGGAACTTGTTGTGACAAGATCTACCCCGGTTTCACCGAAATGGGGAGTTTCCCCCTAATACTCAGATTGCACACACTTTGTTTTTAGGAGACATCACATGTCTGCGAAGGGGGTCACACTTGGGAACAAGGTTTAGGAGTTTTGAGCATACCACCACACTTCATTACACATGTTAGGGTCACATGCATGGTTTGGAGGTGTTCCGATGCCCCGATGCGCTTCTTCTTATGGAACCCTGATCCGCGGGCCTCAGATCGTCTACCCCCCTAGACTTTCTTCTGACAAGGGTAGCCCGGTGTATCTCTCACTTGTTTTAGGCTTGGTTAGGTCATGTGATGATGTCAAACCACGTTTGGGAACATGTTGTGACAAGATCTACCCCGGTTTCACCGAAACGGGGAGTTTCCCCCTAATACTTAGATTGCAGACACTTTGTTTTTAGGGGACAGCGCATGTCTGCGAAGGGGGTCACACTTGGGAACCCGGTTTAGGAGTTTTGAGCATTCCACCACACTTCCTTACACATTCTAGGGTCACATGCATGGTTTGGAGGTGTTCCGATGCCTCGAAGCGCTTCTTCCTGCGGAATCCTGATCCGCGGGCCTCAGATCGTCTCCCCCCCTAGACTTTCTTCTGACAGGGGTAGCTCGGTGTATACCTCTCTTTTTTTTCTCTTGGTTAGGGTGATAATGTAACACCATGTTTGGGAACAGGTTGTGACAATATCTACCCCGGTTTCACCGAAACGGGGAGTTTCCCCCTAATACTCAGATAGCACACACTTTGTTTTTAGGAGACATCGCATGTCTGCGAAGGGGGTCACACTTGGGAGCCAGGTTTATGAGTTTTGAGAATTCCACCACACTTCGTTACACATGCTAGGGTCACATGCATGGTTTGGAGGTGTTCCGATGCCCCGAAGCGCTTCTTCCTGCGGAACCCTGATCCGCGGGCCTCGGATCGTCTACCCCCCTAGACTTTCTTCTGACAGGGGTAGCCCGGTGTAGGTCTCACTTGTTTTAGGCTTGGTTAGGTCATGTGATGATGTAAAACCATGTTTGGGAACATGTTGTGACAAGATCTACCCCGGTTTCACCGAAACGGGGAGTTTCCCCCTAATACTCAGATTGCACACAGTTTGTTTTTAGGGGACATCGCATGTCTGTGAAGGGGGTCACACTTGGGAACCAGGTTTAGGAGTTTTGAGCATGCCACCACACTTCATTACACATGCTAGGGTCACATGCATGGTTTGGAGGTGTTCCGATGCCCCGAAGCGCTTCTTCCTGCGGAACCCTGATCCGTGGGCCTCGGATCGTCTACCCCCTAGACTTTCTTCTGACAGGGGTAGCCTGGTGTATCCCTCTCTTGTTTTGCTCTTGGTTATGTCATGTGATGATGTAAAACCATGTTTGGGAACATTTTGTGACAAGATCTACCCCGGTTTCACCGAAACAGGGAGTTTCCTCCTAATACTCAGATTGCACACACTTTGTTTTTAGGGGACAGCGCATGTCTGCGAATGGGGTCACACTTGTGAACCAGGTTTAGGAGTTTTGAGCATGCCAACACACTTCATTACACATGCTAGGGTCACATGCATGGTTTGGAGGTGTTCTGATGCCCCAAAGCGCTTCTTCCTGCGGAACCCTGATTCGCGGGCCTCGGATCGTTGACCCCCTAGACTTTCTTCTGACAGGGGTATCCCGGTGTAGCTCTCACTTGTTTTAGGCTTCGTTAGGTCATGTGATGATATAAAACCAAGTTTGGGAACATGTTATGACAAGATCTACCCCGGTTTTACCGAAACGGGGAGTTTCTGTTGGAGATATGCCCAAGATGCAATAATAAAGTGGTTATTATTATATCTTTATGTTTATGATAAATGTTTACATCCCATGCTATAATTGTATTAACCGGAAACATTAATACTTGTGTGTTTTGTAAACATAAAAGAGTCCCTAGTAAGCCTCTTGTTAAACTAGCCATTTGATTAAATGGATGATCATGGTTTCCTGATCATGGACATTGGATGTCATTAATAACAAGGTTATATCATTAGGAGAATGATGTGATGGACACACACCCATAGTAAGCATAGCATAAGATCAATTCATTAAGTTCGTTTTGCTACAAGCTTTTCAAATGCATAGTAACCTAATCCTTCGACCATGAGGTCATGTTAATCACCATCACTGAATGGGTACTTTGATGACATCAAACACCGCTTCGTAACTGGGTGGTTATAAAGGTGTCATTGGGTATTCTGAAAGTATGTGTTGAAGCGCATGGACCAAGATTGGGATTTGTCCATCCATATGACGGATAGATATGCTCTGGGCCCTCTCGGTGGAATGCCATCTAGTTAGCTTGCAAGCATGTGACTAGGTCAAAAGGGATGACATAACATGGAACGAGTAAAGAGTACTTATCAGTAACGAGGAAGAACTAGGTATGGAGATACCGACGATCAAACCTCGGATAAGTAGAATATCGCGTGACAAAGGGAATTGGTTTCGTATGTTAATGGTTGCATCGATCACAAAGTCATCGTTGAGTATGTGGGAGCTGTTATGGATCTCCAGATCCCGCTGATGGTTATTGATCGGAGAGGTGTCTTCATCATGTCTGCATATTCACGAACCGTAGGGTGACACACTTAAGGTTCGAAGTTGTTTTAAGTAGATATGGAATATGCGTTGGAGACCGAATGTTGTTCGGAGTCTCGGATTGGATCCGGGACATCACGAGGAGATCCGGAATTGTCCGGAGAATAAGATTCATATATTGGGGATCATTTTCTAAGTTAGGAAATGTTTCGGAGTATTTGTATGGGGATTCTAGAAGGTTTCGAAATGTTCCGGAAGGTTCTAGAAGATTTCTTGGAGTTTGCTTGAAAACCAAGAAAGGATCAAGGAATCCTTGTAGGGGAAGATAAGGAGTAGTGGGGGAGGAGGACTCCTCCCCCTTCCCAATCCGCCGGCCAAGGAGGGAGGGGAGTCCTACTAGGACTCCCCCTCCCATGGCGCCTCCCTCCTTTCAATAGAGGGGTGGGGGCGCCACCCCTAGCCCCCTCACAATCAGCAAACCCTAGCCGCCCCTCTCCTCCTCCTTCCCTCTGCTCTGGCTTAGGCGAAGCCCTGCAGAATTCTCTACTCCACCACCACCACCACGCCGTCATGTTGTTGGGATTCCGTGGAGAAGATCTACTACCTCCACTGCTCGCTGGAACGGGGAGAGGAAGGTCTGCTTCGACTACGCTCGTGTGACTGACTGCAGAAGCGCTGCCGGAACGCGACGCCGGAAGGATCGTCCACACGATCTTGAGATCGGCAAGTGATCGACTACATCAAACCCGACATCCAATCTCGTAACGCTTTCGGATCTACAAGGGTTAGTACAGATCTATCTCGTTGCACATATCTAATAGATTAGATCTTGGCTTTTATCTAGATTAGATCTGGGTTTTGTTCGTTCTTGCGGTAGAAATTTTTTGTTTTCCATGCTACCAACCCATCAGTTTCCCCCTAATACTCAGATTGCGGACACTTTGTTTTTAGGGGACAGCGCATGTCTGCGAAGGGGGTCACACTTGGGAACCAGGTTTAGGAGTTTTGATCATGCCACCACACTTCATTACACATGCTAGGGTCACATGCATGGTTTGGAGGTGTTCCGATGCCCCGAAGCGCTTCTTCCTGCAAAACCCTGATCCGCGGGCCTCAGATCGTCTACCCCCCTAGACTTTCTTCTGACAGGGGTAGCCTGCTGTATCTCTCACTTGTTTTAGGCTTGGTTAGGTCATGTGATGATGTAAAACGAAGTTTGGGAACATGTTGTGACAACATCTACCCCGGTTTCACCGAAACGGGGAGTTTCCCCCTAATACTCAGATTGCAGGCACTTTGTTTTTAGGGGACAGCGCATGTCTGCGAAGGGGGTCACACTTGGGAACCAGGTTTATGAGTTTTGAGCATGCCACCACACTTCATTACACATGCTAGGGTCACATGCATGGTTTGGAGGTGTTCCGATGCCCCGAAGCGCTTCTTCTTGCGGAACCCTGATCCGCGGGCCTCGGATCGTTGACCCCCTAGACTTTGTTCTGACAAGGGTATCCTGGTGTATCTCTCACTTGTTTTAGGCTTTTTTAGGTCATGTGATGATGTAAAACCAAGTTTGGGAACATTTTGTGACAAGATCTACCCTGGTTTCACCGAAACGGGGAGTTTCCCCCTAGTACTCAGATGGTAGACACTTTGTTTTTAGGAGACAGTGCATGTCTGCGAAGGGGGTCACACTTGGGAACCAGGTTTAGGAGTTTTGAGCATTCCACCACACTTCATTACACATTCTAGGGTCACATGCATGGTTTGGAGGTGTTCCGATGCCCCGAAGCGCTTCTTCCTACGGAACCCTGATTCGTGGTCCTCGGATCGTCTAGCCCCCTAGACTTTCTTCTGACAGGGGTAGCCCAGTGTAGCCCTCACTTGTTTTAGGCTTGTTTATGTCATGTTATGATGTAAAACCATGTTTGGGAACATGTTGTGACAAGATCTTGCCCGGTTTAACCGAAACGGGGAGTTTCCCCCTAATACTCAGATTGCAGGCACTTTGTTTTTAGGGGACAGCGCATGTCTACGAAGGGGGTCACACTTGCGAACCAGGTTTAGGAGTTTTGAGCTTTCCACCACACTTCATTACACATGCTAGTGTCACATGCATGGTTTGGAGGTGTTCTGATGCCCCGAAGCGCTTCTTCCTGCGGAACCCTGATCCGCGGGCCTCAGATCGTCTAACCGCCTAGACTTTCTTCTGACAGGGGTAGCCCGGTGTAACTCTCACTTGTATTAGGCTTGGCTAGGTCATGTGATGATGTAAAACCAAGTTTGGGAACATTTTGTGACAAGATCTACCCCGGTTTCACCGAAATGGGGAGTTCCCCCCTAATACTCAGATTGCAGACACTTTGTTTTTAGGGGACAGCACATGTCTGCGAAGGGGGTCACACTTGGGAACCAGGATTAGGAGTTTTGAGCATGCCACCACACTTTATTACACATGCTAGGGTCACATGCATGGTTTGGAGGTGTTCCGATGCCCCGAAGCGCTTCTTCCTGCGGAACCCTGATCCGCAGGCCTCGGATCGTCGACCCCCTAGACTTTCTTCTGACAGGGGTAGCCCGGTGTAGCTCTCACTTGTTTTAGGCTTGGTTCGGTCATGTGATGATGTAAAACCATGTTTGGGAACATGTTGTGACAAGATCTACCCCGGTTTCACCGAAACGGGGAGTTTCCCCCTAATACTCAGATTGCAGACACTTTGTTTTTAGGGAACAGCGCATGTCTACGAAGGGGGTTACACTTGGGAACCAGGTTTAAGAATTTTGAGCATTCCACCACACTTCATTACACATGCTAGGGTCACATGCATGGTTTGGAGGTGTTCTGATGCCCCGAAGCGCTTCTTCCTGCGGAACCCTGATCCGCGGGCCTCAGATCGTCTAACCCCCTAGACTTTCTTCTGACAGGGGTAGCCCGGTGTAGCTCTCACTTGTTTTAGGCTTGGTTATGTCATGTGATGATGTAAAACCAAGTTTGGGAACATGTTGTGACAAGATCTACCCCGGTTCCACCGAAATGGGGAGTTTCCCCCTAATACTCAGATTGCAGACACTTTGTTTTTAGGGGATAGCGCATGTCTGCGAAGGGGGTCACACTTGGGAACCAGGTTTAGGAGTTTTCAGCATGCCACCACACTTAATTACACATGCTAGGGTCACATGCATGGTTTGGAGGTGTTCCGATGCCCCGAAGCGCTTCTTCCTGCGGAACCCTCATCCGCGGGCCTCGGATCGTCGACCCCCTAGACTTTCTTCTGACAGGGGTAGCCCGGTGTAGCTCTCACTTGTTTTAGGCTTGGTTAGGTCATGTGATGATGTAAAACGAAGTTTGGGAACATGTTGTGACAAGATCTACCCCGGTTTCACCGAAACGGGGAGTTTCCCCCTAGTACTCAGATTGTAGACACTTTGTTTTTAGGAGACATCGCATGTCTGCAAAGGGGGTCACACATGGGAACCAGGTTTAGGAGTTTTGAGCATGCCACCACACTTCATTACAAATGCTAGGTTCACATGCATGGTTTGGAGGTGTTCCGATGACCCGAAGCGCTTCTTCCTGCGGAATCCTCATCCGCGGGCCTCGGATCGTCAACCCCCTAGACTTTCTTCTGACAGGGGTTGCCCGGTGTAGCTCTCACTTATTTTAGGCTTGGTTAGGTCATGTGATGATGTAAAACGAAGTTTGGGAACATGTTGTGACAACATCTACCCCGGTTTCACCGAAACAGGGAGTTTCCCCCTAGTACTCAGATTGTAGACACTTTGTTTTTATGAGACAGTGCATGTCTGCGAAGGGGTTTACACTTGGGAACCAGGTTTATGAGTTTTGAGCATGCCACCACACTTCATTACACTTGCTAGGGTCACATGCATGGTTTGGAGGTGTTCCGATGCCCCGAAGCGCTTCTTCCTGTGGAACCCTGATCCGTGGGCCTCAGATCGTCTACCCCCTTAGACTTTCTTCTGGCAGGGGTATCCCGGTGTATCCCTCTCTTATTTTGCTCTTGGTTAGGTCATGTGATGATGTAAAACCATGTTTGGGAACATGTTGTGACAAGATCTACCCCGGTTTCACCAAAATGGGGAGTTTCCGCCTAAAACTCAGATTGCACACACTTTGTTTTCAGGGGACAACGCATGTCTCCGAAGGGGGTCACACTTGCGAACCAGGTTTAGGAGTTTTGAGCATGCCACCACACTTCATTACACATGCTAGGGTCACATGCATGGGTTGGAGGTGTTCTGATGCCCCAAAGCGCTTCTTCCTGCGGAACCCTAATCCGCGGGCCTCGGATCGTCTACCCCCTAGACTTTCTTCTGACAGGGGTAGCCCGATGTATCCCTCTCTTGTTTTGCTCTTGGTTAGGTCATGTGATGATGTAAAACCAAGTTTGGGAACATGTTGTGAAAAGATACACCCCGGTTTCACCGAAACGGGGAGTTTCCACCTAATACTCAGATTGCAGACACTTTGTTTCTAGGAGACATCGCATGTCTGCGAAGGGGGTCACACTTGGGAAACAGGTTTAGGAGTTTTGAGCATGCCACCACACTTAATTACACATGCTAGGGTCACATGCATGGTTTGGAGGTGTTCCGATGCCCCGAAGCGCTTCTTCCTGTGGAACCCTGATCCGCGGGCCTCGGATCATCTACCCCCTAGACTTTCTTCTGGCAGGGGTAGCCCGGTGTAGCCCTCACTTGTTTTAGGCTTGTTTATATCATGTGATGATGTAAAACCAAGTTTGGGAATGTGTTGTGACAAGATCTTCCCCGATTTCACCGAAACGGGGAGTTTCCCCCTAATACTCAGATTGCAGACACTTTGTTTTTAGGGGACAGCGCATGTCTGCGAAGGGGGTCACACTTGGGAACCAGGTTTAGGAGTTTTCATCATGACACCACACTTCATTACACTTGCTAGGGTCACATGCGTGGTTTGGAGGTGTTCCGATGCCCCGGAACGCTTCTTCCTGCGAAACCCTGATCCGCGGGCCTCAGATCGTCTACCCCCTAGACTTTCTTCTGACAGGGGTAGCCCGGTGTAGCTATCACTTGTTTTAGGCTTGGTTAGGTCATGTGATGATGTAAAACCAAGTTTGGGAACATGTTGTGACAAGATCTACCACGGTTTCACCGAAACGGGGAGTTTCCCCCTAATACTCAGATTGCACACACTTTGTTTTTAGGAGACCGCGCATGTCTACGAAGGGGGTCACACTTGGAAACCAGGTTTAGGAGTTTTGAGCATGCCACCACACTTCATTACACATGATAGGGTCACATGCAAGGTTTGGAGGTGTTCCGATGCCCCAAAGCGCTTCTTCCTACGGAACCCTAATCCGCGGGCCTCGGATCGTCTACCCCCCTAGCCTTTCGTCTGACAGGGGTAGCCCGGTGTAGCTCTCACTTGTTTTAGGCTTGGTTAGGTCATGTGATGATGTAAAACCATGTTTGGGAACATGTTGTGACAAGATCTACCCCGGTTTCACCGAAACGGGGAGTTTCCCCCTAATACTCAGATTGCAGACACTTTCTTTTCAGGGGACAGCGCATGTCTGCGAAGGGGGTCACACTTGGGAACCTGGTTTAGGAGTTTTGAGCATTCCACCACACTTCATTACACATTCTAGGGTCACATGCATGGTTTGGAGGTGTTCCGATGCCCCGAAGCGCTTCTTCCTGCGGAACCCTGATCCGCGGGCCTCGGATCGTCTACCCCCTAGACTTTCTTCTGACAGGGGTTGCCCGGTGTAGCCCTCACTTGTTTTAGGCTTGTTTATATCATGTGATGATGTAAAACCAAGTTTGGGAATGTGTTGTGACAAGATCTACCCCGATTTCACCGAAACGGGGAGTTTCCCCCTAATACTCAGATTGCAGGCACTTTGTTTTTAGGGGAAAGCGCATGTCTGCGAAGGGGGTCACACTTTGGAACCAGGTTTAGGAGTTTTGATCATGACACCACACTTCATTACACATGCTAGGGTCACATGCATGGTTTGGAGGTGTTCCGATGCCCCGGAACGCTTCTTCCTGCGAAACCCTGATCCGCGGGCCTCGGATCGTCTACCCCCTAGACTTTCTTCTGACAGGGTTAACCCGGTGTAGCTCTCACTTGTTTTAGGCTTGGTTAGGTCATGTGATGATGTAAAACCAAGTTTGGGAACATGTTGTGACAAGATCTACCCCGGTTTCACCGAAACGGGGAGTTTCCCCCTAATAATCAGATTGCACACACTTTGTTTTTAGGAGACCGCGCATGTCTGCGAAGGGGGTCACACTTGGAAACCAGGTTTAGGAGTTTTGAGCATGCCACCACACTTCATTACACATGATAGGGTCACATGCATGGTTTGGAGGTGTTCCGATGCCCCAAAGCGCTTCTTCCTACGGAACCCTGATCCGCGGGCCTCGGATCGTCTACCCCCCTAGACTTTCTTCTGACAGGGGTAGCCCGGTGTAGCTCTCACTTGTTTTAGGCTTGGTTAGGTCATTTGATGATGTAAAACCATGTTTGGGAACATGTTGTGACAAGATCTACCCCGGTTTCACCGAAACGGGGAGTTTCCCCCTAATACTCAGATTGCACACACTTTGTTTTTAGGGGACATCGCATGTCTGCGAAGGGGTTCACACTTGCGAACCAGGTTTAGGAGTTTTTATCATGCCACCACACTTCATTACACATGCTAGGGTCACATGCATGGTTTGGAGGTGTCCGGATGCCCCAAAGCGCTTCTTCCTGCGGAACCCTGATCCGCGGGCCTCGGATCGTCTACCCTCCTAGACTTTCTCCTGACAGGGGAAGCCCGGTGTATCCCTCTCTTGTTTTGCCCTTGGTTAGGTCATGTGATGATGTAAAACCTTGTTTGGGAACATGTTGTGATAACATCTACCCTGGTTTCACCGAAACGGGGAGTTTCCCCCTAATACTCAGATTGAAGACACTTTGTTTCTAGGGGACAACGCATGTCTGTGAAGGGGGTCACACTTGGGAACCATGTTTAGGAGTTTTAAGCATGCCACCACACTTCATTACACATGGTAGGGTCACATTCATGGTTTGGAGGTGTTCCGATGCCCTGAAGCGCTTGTTCCTGTGGAACCCTCATCCGCGGGCCTCGGATCGTCTACCCCCCTAGACTTTCTTCTGACAGGGGTAGCCCGGTGTACCCCTCTCATGTTTTGGTCTTGGTTAGGTCATGTGATGATGTAAAACCATGTTTGGGAACATGTTGTGACAAGATCTACCCCGGTTTCACAGAAACGGGGAGTTTCCCCCTAATACCCAGATTGCACACACTTTGTTTTTAGGAGACATCGCATGTCTATGAAGGGGGTCACACTTGGGAATCAGGTTTAGGAGTTTTGAGCATGCCACCACACTTCATTGCACATGCTAGGGTCACATGCATGGTTTGGAGGTGTTCCGATGCCCCGAATAGCTTCTTCCTGCGGAACCCTGATCCGCGGGCCTCGGATCGTCTACCCCCTAGACTTTCTTCTGACAGGGGTAGCCCGGTGTAGCCCTCACTTGTTTTAGGCTTTTTTATATCATGTGATGATGTAAAACCAAGTTTGGGAATGTGTTGTGACAAGATCTACCCCGATTTCACCGAAACGGGGAGTTTCCCCCTAATACTCAGATTGCAGGCATATTGTTTTTAGGGGACAGCGCATGTCTGCGAAGGGGGTCACACTTGGGAACCAGGTTTAGGTGTTTTGATCATGACACCACACTTCATTACACATGCTAGGGTCACATGCATGGTTTGGAGGTGTTCCGATGCCCCGGAACGCTTCTTCCTGCGAAACCCTGATCCGCGGGCCTCGGATCGTCTACCCCTAGACTTTCTTCTGACAGGGGTAGCCCGGTGTAGATCTCTCTTGTTTTAGGCTTGGTTAGGTCATGTGATGATGTAAAACCAATTTTGGGAACATGTTGTGACAAGATCTACCCCGGTTTCACTGAAACGGGGAGTTTCCCCATAATACTCAGATTGCACACACTTTGTTTTTAGGAGACAGCGCATGTCTGTGAAGGGGGTCAGACTTGGAAACCAGGTTTAGGAGTTTTGAGCATGCCACCACACTTCATTACACATGATAGGGTCACATGCATGGTTTGGAGGTGTTCCGATGCCCCAAAGCGCTTCTTCCTACGGAACCCTGATCCGCGGGCCTCGGATCGTCTACCCCCCTAGACTTTCTTCTGACAGGGGTAGCCCGGTGTAGCTCTCACTTGTTTTAGGCTTGGTTAGGTCATGTGATGATTTAAAACCATGTTTGGGAACATGTTGTGACAAGATCTACCCCGGTTTCACCGAAACGGGGAGTTTCCCCCTAATACTCAGATTGCAGACACTTTCTTTTTAGGGGACAACGCATGTCTGCGAAGGGGGTCACACTTGGGAACCAGGTTGAGGAGTTTTGAGCATGCCACCACACTTCATTACACATTCTAGGGTCACATGCATGGTTTGGAGGTGTTCCGATGCCGTGAAGCGCGTCTTCCTACGGAACCCTGATCCGCGGGCCTCGGATCGTCTACCCCCTAGACTTTTTCTGACAGGGGTAGCCCGGTATAGCTCTCACTTGTTTTAGGCTTGGTTAGGTCATTTGATGATGTAAATACATGTTTGGGAACATGTTGTGACAAGATCTACCCCGGTTTCACCGAAACGGGGAGTTTCCCCCTAATACTCAGATTGCACACACTTTGTTTTTAGGGGACATCGCATGTCTGCGAAGGGGTTCACACTTGCGAACCAGGTTTAGGAGTTTTGATCATGCCACCACACTTCATTACACATGCTAGGGTCACATGCATGGTTTGGAGGTGTTCGGATGCCCCAAAGCGCTTCTTCCTGCGGAACCTTGATCCGTGGGCCTCGGATCGTCTACCCTCCTAGACTTTCTTCTGACAGGGGAAGCCCGGTGTATCCCTCTCTTGTTTTGCTCTTGGTTAGGTCATGTGATGATGTAAAACCTTGTTTGGGAACATGTTGTGATAACATCTACCCTGGTTTCACCGAAACGGGGAGTTTCCCCCTAATACTCAGATTGCAGACACTTTGTTTCTAGGGGACAACGCATGTCTGCGAAGGGGGTCACACTTGGGAACCATGTTCAGGAGTTTTAAGCATGCCACCACACTTCATTACACATGGTAGGGTCACATGCATGGTTTGGAGGTCTTCCGATGCCCTGAAGCGCTTGTTCCTGCGGAACCCTCATCCGCGGGCCTCGGATCGTCTACCCCCCTAGACTTTCTTCTGACAGGGGTAGCCCGGTGTATCCCTCTCTTGTTTTGGTCTTGTTTAGGTCATGTGATGATGTAAAACCATGTTTGGGAACATGTTGTGACAATATCTACCCCGGTTTCATAGAAACGGGGAGTTTCCCCCTAATAGCCAGATTGCACACACTTTGTTTTTAGGAGACATCGCATGTCTACGAAGGGGGTCACACTTGGGAATCAGATTTAGGAGTTTTGAGCATGCCACCACACTTCATTGCACATGCTAGGGTCACATGCATGGTTTGGAGGTGTTCCGATGCCCCGAAGCGCTTCTTCCTGCGGAACCCTGATCCGCGGGCCTCGGATCGTCTACCACCCTAGACTTTCTTCTTACAGGGGTAGCCCGGTGTAGCTCTCATTTGGTTTAGGCTTGGTTAGGTCATGTGATGATGTAAAACCATGTTTGGGAACATGTTGTGACAAGATCTACCCCGGTTTCACCGAAACGGGGAGTTTCCCCCTAATACTCAGATTGCACACACTTTGTTTTTAGGGGAGAGCGCATGTCTGCGAAGGGGGTCACACTTGCGAACCAGGTTTAGGAGTTTTGAGCATGCCACCACACCTAATTACACATGCTAGGGTCACATGCATGGTTTGGCGATGTTCCGATGCCCCAAAGCGCTTCTTCCTGTGGAACCCTGATCCGTGGGCCTCGGATCGTCTTCCCCCTTCGAATTTCTTCTGACAGGGGTAGCCCGGTGTATACCTCTCTTGTTTTGCTCTTGGTTAGGTCATGTGATGATGTAAAACCATGTTTGGGAACATGTTGTGACAAGATCTACCCCGGTTTCACCGAAACGGGGAGTTTCGCCCTAATACTCAGATTGCACACACTTTGTTTTTAGGAGACATCGCATGTCTGCGAAGGGGGTCACACTAGGGAACCAGGTTTAGGAGTTTTGAGCATTCCACCACACTTCATTACACATGATAGGGTCACATGCATGGTTTGGAGGTGTTCCGATGCCCCGAAGCGCTTCTTCCTGCGGAACCCTGATCCGCGGGCCTCGGATCGTCTACCCTCCTAGACTTTCTTCTGCCAGGGGTAGCCCGGTGTAGCTCTCACTGGTTTTAGGCTTGGTTAGGTCATGTGATGATGTAAAACCAAGTTTGGGAACATGTTGTGACAAGATCTACCCCGGTTTCACCGAAACGGGGAGTTTCCCCCTAATACTCAAATTGCACACACTTTGTTTTTAGGGGACAATGCATGTCTGCGAAGGGGTTCACACTTGCGAACCAGGTTTAGGAGTTTTGAGCATGCCACCACACTTCATTACACATGCTAGGGTCACATGCATGGTTTGGAGGTGTTCCGATGCCCCAAAGCGCTTCTTCCTATGGAACCCTGATCCGTGGGCCTCGCATCGTCTTCCCCCTTAGACTTTCTTCTGACAGGGGTAGCCCGGTGTATCCGTCTCTTGTTTTGCTCTTGGTTAGGTCATGTGATGATGTAAAACGATGTTTGGGAACATGTTGTGACAAGATCTACCCTGGTTTCACCGAAACGGGGAGTTTCCCCCTAATACTCAAA
Source organism: Avena sativa (assembly GCA_916181665.1). NCBI lineage: Eukaryota > Viridiplantae > Streptophyta > Magnoliopsida > Poales > Poaceae > Avena > Avena sativa. The sequence continues at coordinate 253,591,771 of OV702289.1, read as the reverse complement.
TTACACACACTTTGTTTTTATAGGACAACGCATGTCTGCGAAGGGGTTCACACTTGCGAACCAGGTTTAGGAGTTTTGAGCATGCCACCAAACTTCATTACACATGCTAGGGTCACATGCATGGTTTGGAGGTGTTCTGATGCCCCAAAGCGCTTCTTCCTACGGAACCCTGATCCGCGGGCCTCAGATCGTCTACCCCCCTAGACTTTCTTCTGACAGGGGTAGCCCGGTGTATCCCTCTCTTGTTTTGCTCTTGGATAGGTCATGTGATGATGTAAAACCATGTTTGGGAACATGTTGTGACAAGATCTACCCCGATTTCACCAAAACGGGGAGTTTCCACCTAATACTCAGATTGCAGGCACTTTGTTTTTAGGGGACAGCACATGTCTACGAAGGGGGTCACACTTGGGAACCAGGTTTAGGAGTTTTTATCATGACACCACACTTCATTACACATTCTAGGGTCACATGCATGGTTTGGAGGTGTTCCGATGCCCCGAAGCGCTTCTTCCTACGAAACCCTGATCCGCATGCCTCGGATCGTCTACCCCCTAGACTTTCTTCTGACAGGGTAGCCTGGTGTAGCTCTCACTTGTTTTAGGATTGGTTAGGTCATGTGATGATGTAAAACCAAGTTTGGGAACATGTTGTGACAAGATCTACCCCGGTTTCACCGAAACGGGGAGTTTCCCCCGAATACACAGATTGCACACACTTTGTTTTTAGGAGACAATGCATGTCTGCAAAGGGGGTCACACTTGGAAACCAGGTTTAGGAGTTTTGATCATGCCACCACACTTCATTACACATGCTAGGGTCACATGCATGGTTTGGAGGTGTTCGGATTCCCCAAAGCGCTTCTTCCTGCGGAACCCTGATCCGCGGGCCTCGGATCATCTACCCTCCTAGACTTTCTTCTGACAGGGGTTGTCCGGTGTATCCCTCTCTTGTTTTTCTCTTGGTTAGGTCATGTGATGATGTAAAACCATGTTTGGGAACATGTTGTGACAAGATCTACCCCGGTTTCACCGAAACAGGGAGTTTCCCCCTAATACTCAGATTGCAGACACTTTGTTTTTAGGAGACAACGCATGTCTGCGAAGGGTTCACACTTGGGAACAAGGTTTAGGAGTTTTGAGCATTCTACCGCACTTGATTACACATTCTAGGGTCACATGCATGGTTTGGAGGTGTTCCGATGCCCCGAAGCGCTTCTTCCTGTGGAACCTTGATAATCGGGCCTCAGATCGTCTACCCCCCTAGACTTTCTTCTGACAGGGGTAACCCGGTGTATCCCTCTCTTGTTTTTCTCTTGGTTAGGTCATGTGATGATGTAAAACCATGTTCGAGAACATCTTGTGACAAGATCTACCCCGGTTTCACCGAAATGGGGAGTTTCCCCCTAATACTCAGATTGCACACACTTTGTTTTTAGGGGACATCGCATGTCTGCGAAGGGGGTCACACTTTGGAACCAGGTTTAGGAGTTTTGAGCATGCCACCACACTTCATTACACATGCTAGGGTCAGATGCATGGTTCGGAGGTGTTCCGATGCCCCGAAGTGCTTCTTCCTGCGGAACCCTGATCCGCGGGCCTCGGATCGGCTACCCCATAGACTTTCTTCTAACAGGGGTAGCCTGGTGTATCCCTCTCTTGTTTTGCTCTTGGTTAGGTCATGTGATGATGTAAAACCATGTTCGAGAACATGTTGTGACAAGATCTACCCCGGTTTCACCGAAACGGGGAATTTCCCCCCAATACTCAGATTGCACACACTTTGTTTTTAGGAGACATCGCATGTCTGCGAAGGGGGTCACACTTGGGAACCAGGTTTAGGAGTTTTGAGCATGCCACCACACTTCATTACACATGTTAGGGTCACATGCATGGTTTGGAGGTGTTCCGATGCCCCGAAGCGCTTCTTCCTGTGGAACCTTGATAATCGGGCCTCAGATCGTCTACCCCCCTAGACTTTCTTCTGACAGGGGTAACCCGTTGTATCCCTCTCTTGTTTTTCTCTTGGTTAGGTCATGTGATGATGTAAAACCATGTTTGGGAACATGTTGTGACAAGATCTACCCCGGTGTAGCTCTCACTTGTTTTAGGCTTGGTTAGGTCATGTGATGATGTAAAACCATGTTTGGGAACATGTTGTGACAAGATCTACCCCGGTTTCACCGAAACGGGGAGTTTCCCCCTAATACTCAGATTGCACACACTTTGTTTTTAGGGGACATCGCATGTCTGCGAAGGGGGTCACACTTTGGAACCAGGTTTAGGAGTTTTGAGCGTGCCACCACACTTCATTACACATGCTAGGGTCAGATGCATGGTTTGGAGGTGTTCCGATGCCCCGAAGTGCTTCTTCCTGCGGAACCCTGATCCGCGGGCCTCGGATCGGCTACCCCCCTAGACTTTCTTCTGACAGGGGTAGCCTGGTGTATCCCTCTCTTGTTTTGCTCTTGGTTAGGTCATGTGATGATGTAAAACCATGTTCGAGAACATGTTGTGACAAGATCTACCCCGGTTTCACCGAAACGGGGAGTTTCCCCCCAATACTCAGATTGCACACACTTTGTTTTTAGGAGACATCGCATGCCTGCGAAGGGGGTCACACTTGGGAACCAGTTTTAGGAGTTTTGAGCATGCCACCACACTTCATTACACATGCTAGGTTCACATTCATGGTTTGGAGTTGTTGCGATGCCCCGAAGCGCTTCTTCCTGCGGAACCCTGATCCGCGGGCCTCGGATCGTCTATCACCCTAGACTTTCTTCCGACAGGGGTAGCGCGGTGTAGCTCTCACTTGTTTTAGGCTTGGTTAGGTCACGTGATGATGTAAACCCATGTTTGGGAACATGTTGTGACAAGATCTACCCTGGTTTCACCGAAACAGAGAGTTTCCCCGTAATACTCAGATTGCACACACTTTGTTTTTAGGAGACATCGCATGTCTGCGAAGGGGGTCTCACTTGGGAACCAGGTTTAGGAGTTTTGAGCATGCCACCACAATTCATTACACATGCTAGGGTCACATTCATGGTTTGGAGGTGTTCCGATGCCCCAAAGCGCTTCTTCCTGCGGAACCCTTATCCGCGGGCCTCGGATCGTCTACCCCTCTAGACTTTCTTCTGACAGGTTTAGCCTGGTGTATCCCTCTCTTGTTTTGCTCTTGGTTAGGTCGTGTGATGATGTAAAACCATGTTTGGGAACATGTTGTGACAAGATCTTCCCCGGTTTCACCGAAACAGGGAGTTTCCCCCTAATACTCAGATTGCACACACTTTGTTTTTAGGAGACATCACATGTCTGCGAAGGGGGTCACACTTGGGAACCAGGTTTAGGATTTTTGAGCGTGCCACCACACTTCATTACACATGGTATGGTCACATGCATGGTTTGGAGGTGTTCCGATGCCCCGAAGCGCTTCTTCCTGTGGAACCCTGATCCGCGGGGCTAGGATCGTCTACCCCCCTAGACTTTCTTCCGACAGGGGTAACCCGGTGTATCTCTCACTTGTTTTAGGCTTGGTTAGGTCATGTGATGATGTAAAACCATGTTTGTGAACATGTTGTGACATGATCTACACCGGTTTCACCAAAACGGGGAGTTTCCCCCTAATACTCAGATTGCACACACTTTGTTTTTAGGGGACAGCGCATGTCTACGAAGGGGGTCACAGTTGCGAACCAGGTTTAGGTCTTTTGAGAATGCCACCAAACTTCATTACACTTGCTTGGGTCACATGCATGGTTTGGAGGTGTTCCGATGCCCTGAAGAGCTTCTTCCTGCGGAACCCTGATCTGCGGGCCTTAGATCGTCTACCCCCCTAGACTTTCTTCTGACAGGGGTAGCCCGGTGTAGCTCTCACTTGTTTTAGGCTTGGTTAGGTCATGTGATTATATAAAACCATGTTTGGGAATATGTTGTGACAAGATCTACCCCGGTTTCACCGAAACGGGGAGTTTCCCCCAAATACTCAGATAGCACACACTTTGTTTTTAGGGGACATCGCATGTCTGCGATGGGGGTCACACTTGCGAACCAGGTTTAGGAGTTTTGAGCATGCCACCACACTTTATTACACATGCTAGGGTCACATGCATGGTTTGGAGGTGTTCTGATGCCGCGAAGTGCTTCTTCCTGCGGAACCCTGATCCGCGGGCCTCGGATCGTCTACCCCCCTAGACTTTCTTCTGACAGGGGTAGCCCGGTGTATCTCTCACTTGTTTTAGGCTTGGTTAGGTCACGTGATGATGTAAAACCATGTTTGGGAACATGTGGTGACAAGATCTACCCCGGTTTCACCAAAAAGGGGAGGTTCCCCTAATACTCAGATTGCAGACACTTTGTTTTTAGGGGACAGCGCATGTCTGCGAAGGGGGTCACACTTGGGAACCAGGTTTAGGAGTTTTGAACATGCCACCACACTTCATTACACATGCTAGGGTCACATGCATTGTTTGGAGGTGTTCCGATGCCCCGAAGCGCTTCTTCCTGCGGAACCCTCATCCGCGGGCCTCGGATCGTCTACCCCCTAGACTTTCTTCTGACAGGGGTAGCCCGGTGTTTCCCTCTCTTGTTTTTCTCTTGGTTAGGTCATGTGATGATGTAAAACAATGTTTGGGAACATGTTGTGACAAGATCTACCCCGGTTTCACCGAAACAGGGAGTTCCCCCTAATACTCAGATTGCACACACTTTGTTTTTAGGACACATCGCATGTCTGCGAAGGGGGTCACACTTGGGAACTAGGTTTACGAGTTTTGAGAATTCCACCACACTTCATTACACATGCTAGGGTCACATTCATGGTTTGGAGTTGTTCCGATGCCCCGAAGCGCGTCTTCCTCTGGAACCCTGATCCGCGGGCCTCGGATCGTCTACCACCCTAGACTTTCTTCGTACAGGGGTAGCCCGGTGTAGCTCTCACTTGTTTTAGGCTTGGTTAGGTCATGTGATGATTTAAAACCATGTTTGGGAACATGTTGTGACAAGATCTACCCCGGTTTCACCGAAACGGGGAGTTTCCCCCTAATACTCAGATCGCACACACTTTGTTTTTAGGGGACATCGCATGTATGCGAAGGGGGTCACATTTGGGAACCAGGTTTAGGAGTTTTGAGCATGGCAACACACTTCATTACACATTCTAGGGTCACATGCATGGTTTGGAGGTGTTCCGATGCCCCAAAGCGCTTCTTCCTACAGAACCCTGATCTGCGGGCCTCGGATCGTCTACCCCTCGAGACTTTCTTCTGACAGGGGTAGCCCGGTGTATCCCTCTCTTGTTTTGCTCTTGGTTAGGTCATGTGATGATGTAAAACCATGTTTGGGAACATGTTGTGACCAGATCTACCCCGGTTTCACCGAAACAGGGAGTTTCCCCCTAGTACTCAGATTTCACACTTTGTTTTTAGGAGACATCGCATGTCCGCGAAGGGGGTCACACTTGGGAACCAGGTTCAGGAGTTTTGAGCATGCCACCACACTTCATTACACATGCTAGGGTCACATGCATGGTTTGGAGGTGTTTCGATGCCCCGAAGGGCTTCTTCCTGCGGAACCCTGATCCGCGGGCCTTAGATCGTCTACCCCCTAGACTTTCTTCTGACAGGGGTAGCCCGGTGTAGCTCTCACTTGTTTTAGGCTTGGTTAGGTCATGTGATGATGTAAAACCAAGTTTGGGAACATATTGTGACAAGATTTACCCCGGTTTCACCGAAACGGGGAGTTTCCCCCTAATACTCAGATTGCAGACACTTTGTTTTTAGGAGACAGCGCATGTCTGCGAAGGGGGTCACACTTGGGAACCAGGTTTAGGAGTTTTGAGCATGCCACCACACTTCATTAAACATGCTAGGGTCACATGCATGGTTTGGAGGTGTTTCGATGCCCTGAAGCGCTAGTTCCTGCGGAACCCTAATCCGCGGGCCTCAGATCGTCTACCCCCTAGACTTTCTTCTGACAGGGGTAGCCTGGTGTATCCCTCTCTTGTTTTTCTCTTGGTTAGGTCATGTGATGACGTAAAACCATGTTTGGGAACATGTTGTGACAAGATCTACCCCGGTTTCACCGAAACAGGGAGTTTCCCCCTAATACTCAAATTGCACACACTTTGTTTTTAGGAGACATCACATGTCTACGAAGGGGGTCACACTTGGGAATCAGGTTTAGGAGTTTTGAGCATGCCACCACACTTCATTACACATTCTAGGGTCACATGCATGGTTTGGAGGTGTTCCGATGCCCAGAAGCGCTTCTTCCTATGGAACCCTGATCCGCGGGCCTCGGATCGTCTAGTACCCTAGACTTTCTTCTTACAGGGGTAGCCCGATGTAGCTCTCACTTGTTTTAGGCTTTGTTAGGTTATGTGATGATGTAAAACCATGTTTGGGAACATGTTGTGACAAGATGTACCCCGGTTTCACCGAAACGGGGAGTTCCCCCTAATACTCAGATTGGAGATACTTTGTTTCTAGGGGACATCGCCTGTCTGCGAAGGGGGTCATACTTGGGAACCAGGTTTAGGAGTTTTGAGCATTCCACCACACTTCCTTACACATGATAGGGTCAGATGTATGGTTTGGAGGTGTTCCGATGCCCCGAAGCGCTTCTTCCTGCGGAACCCTGATCCGCGGGCCTTGGATCGTCTACCCCCCTAGACTTTCTTCTGACAGGGGCAGCTCGGTGTCCCTCTCTGGTTTTGCTCTTGGTTAGGGTGATGATGTAAACCAATGTTTGGGAACATGATGTGACAATATCTACCCCGGTTTCACCGAAACGGGGAGTTTCCCCCTAATACTCAGATTGCACACACTTTGTTTTTAGGAGACATCGCATGTCTGCGAAGGGGGTCACACTTGGTAACCAGGTTTAGGAGGTTTGAGCATTCCACCACATTTCATTACACATTCTAGAGTCACATGCATGGTTTGGAGGTGTTCCGATGCCCCGAAGCGCTTCTTCATGCGGAACCCTGATCTATGGGCCTCAGATCGTCTACCCCCTAGACTTTCTTCTGACAGGGGTAGTCCGGTGTATCCCTCTCTTGTTTTTCTCTTGGTTATGTAATGTGATGATGTAAAACCATGTTTGGGAACATGTTGTGACAAGATCTACCCCGGTTTCACCGAAACGGGGAGTTTCCCCCTAATACTCAGATTGCACACACTTTGTTTTTAGGGGACAGCGCATGTCTGCGAAAGGGGTCACACTTGCGAACCAGGTTTAGGAGTTTTGAGCATGCCACCACACTTCATTACACATGATAGGGTCACATGCATGGTTTAGAGGTGTTCTGATGCCCCAAAGCGCTTCTTCCTGCGGAACCCTGATCCGCGGGCCTCAGATCGTCGACTCCCTAGACTTTCTTCTGATAGGGGTATCCCAGTGTAGCTATCACTTGTTTTAGGCTTGGTTAGGTCATGTGATGATGTAAAACCAAGTTTGGGAACATGTTGTGACAAGAGCTACCCCGGTTTCATCGAAACGGGGAGTTTCCCCCTAATACTCAGATTGTGGACACTTTGTTTTTAGGGGACAACGCATGTCTGCGAAGGGGGTCACACTTGGGAACCAGGTTTAGGAGTTTTGATAATGCCACCACACTTCATTACACATTCTGGGGTCACATGCATGGTTTGGAGGTGTTCCGATGCCCCAAAGCGCTTCTTCCTGCGGAACCCTGATCCGCGGGCCTCGGATCGTCGACCCCCTAGACTTTCTTCTGACAGGGGTATCCCGGTGTAGCACTCACTTGTTTTAGGCTTGGTTAGGTCATGTGATGATGTAAAACCAAGTTTGTGAACATGTTGTGACAAGATCTACCCCGGTTTCACCGAAACAGGGAGTTTCCCCCTAATACTCAGATTGCGGACACTTTGTTTTTAGGGGACAGCGCATGTCTGCGAAGGGGGTCACACTTGGGAACCAGGTTTAGGATATTTGATCATGCCACCACACTTCATTACACATGCTAGGGTCACATGCATGGTTTGGAGGTGTTTCGATGCCCTGAAGCGCTTGTTCCTGCGGAACCCTGATCCGCGGGCCTCGGATCGTCTACCCCCCTAGACTTTCTTCTGATAGGCGTAGCCCGTTGTATCCCTCTCTTTTTTTGCTCTTGGTTAGGTCATGTGATGATGTAAAACCATGTTTGGGAACATGTTGTGACAAGATCTACCCCGGTTTCACCGAAACGGGGAGTTTCCCCCTAATACTCAAATCGCACACACTTTGTTTTTAGGAGACATCACATGTCTACGAAGGGGGTCACACTTGGGAATCAGGTTTAGCAGTTTTGAGAATGCCACCACACTTCATTACACATTCTAGGGTCACATTCATGGTTTGGAGGTGTTCCGATGCCCCGAAGCGCTTCTTCCTGCGGAACCCTGATCCGCGGGCCTCGGGTCGTCTACCACCCTAGACTTTATTCTTACAGGGGTAGCCCGGTGTAGCTCTCACTTTTTTTAGGCTTGGTTAGGTTATGTGATGATGTAAAACCATGTTTGGGAACATGTTGTGACAAGATCTAACCCGGTTTCACCGAAACGGGTAGTTTCCCCCTAATACTCATATTGCAGACACTTTGTTTCTAGGGGACAACGCATGTCTGCGAAGGGGGTCACACTTGGGAACCAGGTTTAGGAGTTTTGATCATTCCACCACACTTCCTTACACATGATAGGGTCAGATGCATGGTTTGGAGGTGTTCCGATGCCCTGAAGCGCTTCTTCCTGCGGAACCCTGATCCGCGGGCCTCGGATCGTCTACCCCCCTAGACTTTCTTCTGACAGGGGCAGCTCGGTGTATCCCTCTATTGTTTTGCTCTTGGTTAGGGTGATGATGTAAAACTATGTTTGGGAACATGTTGTGACAAGATCTACCCCGGTTTCACCGAAACGGGGAGTTTCCCCGTAATACTCACATTGCACACACTTTGTTTTTAGGAGACATCGCATGTCTGCGAAGGGGGTCACACTTGGGAACCAGGTTTAGGAGGTTTGAGCATTCCACCACACTTCATTACACATTCTAGGGTCACATGCATGGTTTGGAGGTGTTCCGATGCCCCGAAGCGCTTCTTCCTGTGGAACCCTGATCCGCGGGCCTCGGATCGTCTACCCCCCTAGACTTTCTTATGACAGGGGTAGCCCGGTGTAGCTCTCACTTGTTTTAGGCTTGGTTACGTCATGTGATGATGTAAAACCATGTTTGGGAACTTTTTGTGACAAGATCTACCCCGGTTTCACCGAAACGGGGAGTTTCCCCCTAATACTCACATTGGACACACTTTGTTTTTAGGGGACATCGCATGTCTGTGAAGGGGGTCACACTTGGGAACCAGGTTTAGGAGTTTTGATCATGCCACCACATTTCATTACACAAGCTAGGGTCACATGCATGGTTTGGAGGTGTTCCGATGCCCCGAAGCGCTTCTTCCTGCGGAACCCTGATCTGTGGGTCTCGGATCGTCTACCCCTAGACTTTCTTCTGACAGGGGTAGTCCGGTGTATGCCTCTCTTATTTTGCTCTTGGTTATGTAATGTGATGATGTAAAACCATGTTTGGGAACATCTTGTGACAAGATCTACCCCGGTTTCACCGAAACGGGGAGTTTCCCCCTAATACTCAGATTGCACACACTTTGTTTTTAGGGGACAGCGCATGCCTGCGAAGGGGGTCACACTTGCGAACCAGGTTTAGGAGTTTTGAGCATGCCACCACACTTCATTACACATGCTAGGGTCACATGCATGGTTTGGAGGTGTTCTGATGCCCCAAAGCGCTTCTTCCTGCGGAACCCTGATCCGCGGGCCTCAGATCGTCGACCCCCTAGAGTTTCTTCTGACAGGGGTATCCCGGTGTAGATATCACTTGTTTTAGGCTTGCTTAGGTCATGTGATGATGTAAAACCAAGTTTGGGAACATGTTGTGACAAGATCTACCCCGGTTTCACCAAAACGGGGAGTTTCCCCCTAATACTCAGATTGTGGACACTTTGTTTTTAGGGGACAACGCATGTCTGCGAAGGGGGTCACACTTGGGAACAAGGTTTAGGAGTTTTCATCATGCCACCACACTTCATTACACATGCTAGGGTCACATGCATGGTTTGGAGGTGTTCTGATGCCCCAAAGCGCTTCTTCCTGCGGAACCCTGATCCGCGGGCCTCGGATCGTCGACCCCTAGACTTTCTTCTGACAGGGGTATCCCGGTGTAGCTCTCACTTGTTTTAGGCTTGGTTATGTCATGTGATGATGTAAAACCAAGTTTGGGAACATGTTGTGACAAGATCTACCCTGGTTTCACCGAAACAGGGAGTTTCCCCCTAATACTCAGATTGCGGACACTTTGTTTTTACGGGACAACGCATGTCTGCGAAGGGGGTCACACTTGGGAACCAGGTTTAGTAGTTTTGATCATGCCACCACACTTCATTACACATGATAGGGTCACATGCATGGTTTGGAGGTGTTTCGATGCCCTGAAGCGCTTGTTCCTGCGGAACCCTGATCCGCGGGCCTCGGATCGTCTACCCCCTAGACTTTCTTCTTACAGGGGTAGCCCGGTGTATCCCTCTCTTGTTTTGCTCTTGGTTAGGTCATGTGATGATGTAAAACCATGTTTGGGAACATGTTGTGACAAGATCTACCCCGGTTTCACCGAAACGGGGAGTTTCCCCCTAATACTCAAATTGCAAATACTTTGTTTTTAGGAGACATCACATGTCTACGAAGGGGGTCACACTTGGGGATCAGGTTTAGGAGTTTTGAGCATGCCACCACACTTCATTACACATTCTAGGGTCACATGCATGGTTTGGAGGTGTTCCGATGCCCAGAAGCGCTTCTTCCTGCGGAACCCTGATCCGCGGGCCTCGGATCATCTACCACCCTAGACTTTCTTCTTACAGGGGTAGCCCGGTGTAGCTCTCACTAGTTTTAGGCTTGGTTAGGTCATGTGATGATGTAAAACCATGTTTGGGAACATGTTGTGACAAGATCTACCCCGGTTTCACCGAAACGGGGAGTTTCCCCCTAATACTCAGATTGCAGAGACTTTGTTTCTAGGGGACAATGCATGTCTGCGAAGGGGGTCACACTTGGGAACCAGGTTTAGGAGTTTTGAGCATTCCACCACACTTCCTTACACATGATAGGGTCAGATGCATGGTTTGGAGGTGTTCCGATGCCCCGAAGCGCTTCTTCATGCGGAACCCTGATCCGCGGGCCTCGGATCGTCTACCCCCCTAGACTTTCTTCTGACAGGGGCAGCTCGGTGTATCCCTCTCTGGTTTTGCTCTTGGTTAGGGTAATGATGTAAAACCATGTTTGGGAACATGTTGTGACAATATCTACCCCGGTTTCACCGAAACGGGGAGTTCCCCCTAATACTCAGATTGCACACACTTTGTTTTTAGGAGACATCGCATGTCTACGAAGGGGGTCACACTTGGGAACCATGTTTAGGAGGTTTGAGCATTCCACCACACTTCATTACACATTCTAGGGTCACATGCATGATTTGGAGGTGTTCCGATGCCCCGAAGCGCTTCTTCCTGTGGAACCCTGATCCGCGGGCCTCGGATCATCTACCCCCTAGACTTTCTTCTGACAGGGGTAGCCCGGTGTAGCTCTCACTTGTTTTAGGCTTGGTTAGGTCATGTGATGATGTAAAACCATGTTTGGGAACTTTTTGTGACAAGATCTACCCCGGTTTCACCGAAACGGGGAGTTTCCCCCTAATACTCAGATTGCACACACTTTGTTTTTAGGGGGAATCGCATGTCTGTGAAGGGGGTCACACTTGGGAACCAGGTTTAGGAGCTTTGAGCATGCCACCACACTTCATTACACATGCTAGGGTCACATGCATGGTTTGGAGGTGTTCCGATGCCCCGAAGCGCTTCTTCCTGCGGAACCCTGATCTGTGGGCCTCGGATCGTCTACCCCCTAGACTTTCTTTTGAGAGGGGTAGTCTGATGTATCCCTCTCTTGTTTTGCTCTTGGTTATGTAATGTGATGATGTAAAACCATGTTTGGGAACATGTTGTGACAAGATCTACCCCGGTTTCGCCGAAAAGAGGGAGTTTCCCCCTAATACTCAGATTGCGGACACTTTGTTTTTAGGGAACAGCGCATGTCTGCGAAGGGGGTCACACGTGGGAACCAGGTTTAGGAGTTTTCATCATGCCACCACACTTCATTACACATGCTAGGGTCACAAGCATGGTTTGGAGGTGTTCCGATGCCCCAAAGCGCTTCTCCCTGCGGAACCCTGATCCGCGGGCCTCGGATCGTCGACCCCCTAGACTTTCTTCTGACAGGGGTATCCCGGTGTAGCTCTCACTTGTCTTAGGCTTGGTTAGGTCATGTGATGATGTAAAACCAAGTTTGGGAACATTTTGTGACAAGATCTACCCCGGTTTCACCGAAACAGGGAGTTTCCCCCTAATACTCAGATTGCGGACACTTTGTTTTTAGGGGACAGCGCATGTCTGCGAAGGGGGTCACACTTGGGAACCAGGTTTAGGAGTTTTGATCATGCCCTCACTTCATTACACATGCTAGGGTCACATTCATGGTTTGGAGGTGTTTCGATGCCCTGAAGCGCTTGTTCCTGCGGAACCCTGATCCGTGGGCCTCGGATCGTCTACCCCCCTAGACTTTCTTCTGACAGGGGTAGCCCGGTGTATCCCTCTCTTGTTTTGCTCTTGGTTAGGTCATGTGATGATGTAAAACCATGTTTGGGAACATGCTGTGACAAGATCTACCCCGGTTTCACCGAAACGGGGAGTTTCCCCCTAATACTCAAATTGCACACACTTTGTTTTTAGGAGACATCACATATCTACGAAGGGGGTCACACTTGGGAATCAGGTTTAGGAGTTTTGAGCATGCCACCACACTTCATTACACATTCTAGGGTCACATGCATGGTTTGGAGGTGTTCCGATGCCCAGAAGCGCTTCTTCCTGCGGAACCCTGATCCGCGGGCCTCGGATCGTCTACCACCCTAGACTTTCTTCTTACAGGGGTAGCCCGGTGTATCTCTCACTTGTTTTAGGCTTGGTTAGGTCATGTGATGATGTAAAACCATGTTTGGGAACATGTTGTGACAAGATCTACCCCGGTTTCACCGAAACGGGGAGTTTCCCCCTAATACTCAGATTGCAGACACTTTGTTTCTAGGGGACAGCGCATGTCTGCGAAGGGGGTCACACTTGGGAACCAGGTTTAGGAGTTTTGAGCATTCCACCACACTTCCTTACACATGATAGGGTCAGATGCATGGTTTGGAGGTGTTCCGATGCCCCGAAGCGCTTCTTCCTGCGGAACCCTGATCCGCTGGCCTCGGATCGTCTACCCCCTAGACTTTCTTCTGACAGGGACAGCTCGGTGTATCCCTTTTTGGTTTTGCTCTTGGTTAGGGTGATGATGTAAAACCATGTTTGGGAACATGTTGTGACAAGATCTACCCCGGTTTCACCGAAACGGGGAGTTTCCCCCTAATACTCAGTTGCACACACTTTGTTTTTAGGAGACATCGCATGTCTGCGAAGGGGGTCACACTTGGGAACCAGGTTTAGGAGGTTTGAGCATTACACCACACTTCATTACACATTCTAGGGTCACATGCATGGTTTGGAGGTGTTCCGATGCCCCGAAGCGCTTCTTCCTGTGGAACCCTGATCCGCGGGCCTCGGATCGTCTACCCCCTAGACTTCCTTCTGACAGGGGTATCCCGGTGTAGCTCTCACTTGTTTTAGGCTTGGTTAGGTCATGTGATGATGTAAAACCATGTTTGGGAACTTGTTGTGACAACATCTACCCCGGTTTCACCGAAACGGGGAGTTTCCCCCTAATACTCCGATTGAACACACTTTGTTTTTAGGGGACATCGCATGTCTGTGAAGGGGGTCAAACTTGGGAACCAGGTTTAGGAGTTTTGAGCATGGAACCACACTTCATTACACATGCTAGGGTCACATGCATGGTTTGGAGGTGTTCCGATGCCCCGAAGCGCTTCTTCCTACGGAACCCTGATCTGTGGCCTCGGATCGTCTACCCCCTAGACTTTCTTCTGACAGGGGTAGTCCGGTGTATCCCTCTCTTGTTTTGCTCTTGGTTATATAATGTGATGATGTAAAACCATGTTTGGGCACATGTTGTGACAAGATCTACCCCGGTTTCACTGAAACGGGGAGTTTCCCCCTAATACTCAGATTGCACACACTTTGTTTTTAGGGGACAGCGCATGTCTGCGAAGGGGGTCACACTTGGGAACCAGGTTTAGGAGTTTTGATCATGCCACCACACTTCATTACACATTCTAGGGTCACATTCATGGTTTGGAGGTGTTTCGATGCCCTGAAGCGCTTGTTCCTGCGGAACCCTGATCCGCGGGCCTCGGATCGTCTACCCCCTACACTTTCTTCTGACAGGGGTAGCCCGGTGTATCCCTCTCATGTTTTGCTCTTGGTTAGGTCATGTGATGATGTAAAACCATGTTTCGGAACATGTTGTGACAAGATCTACCCCGGTTTCACTGAAACGGGGAGTTTCCCCCTAATACTCAAATTGCACACACTTTGTTTTTAGGAGACATCACATGTCTACGAAGGGGGTCACACTTGGGAACCAGGTTTAGGAGTTTTGAGCATGCCACCACACTTCATTACACATTCTAGGGTCACATGCATGGTTTGGAGGTGTTCCGATGCCCCGAAGCGCTTCTTCCTGCGGAACCCTGATCCGCGGGCCTCGGATCGTCTACCCCCCTAGACTTTCTTCTGAGGGGCCGCTCGGTGTATCCCGTTCTGGTTTTGCTCTTGGTTAGGGTGATGATGTAAAACCATATTTGGGAACATGTTGTGACAAGATCTACCCCGGTTTCACCGAAACGGGGAGTTTCCCCCTAATACTCAGATTGCACACACTTTGTTTTTAGGAGACATCGCATGTCTGCGAAGGGGGTCACACTTGGGAACCAGGTTTAGGAGGTTTGAGCATTACACCACACTTCATTACACATTCTAGGGTCACATGCATGGTTTGGAGGTGTTCCGATGCCCCGAAGCGCTTCTTCCTGTGGAACCCTGATATGTGGGCCTCGGATCGTCTACCCCCTAGACTTTCTTCTGACAGGGGTAGTCCGGTGTATCCCTCTCTTGTTTTTCTCTTGGTTATATAATGTGATGATGTAAAACCATGTTTGGGAACATGTTGTGACAAGATCTACCCCGGTTTCACCGAAACGGAGAGTTTCCGCCTAATACTCTGATTGCACACACTTTGTTTTTAGGGGACATCGCATGTCTGCTAAGGGGGTCACATTTGCGAACCAGGTTTAAGAGTTTTGAGCATGCCACCACACTTCATTACACATGCTAGGGTCACATGCATGGTTTGGAGTTGTTCCGATGCCCCGAAGCGCTTCTTCCTGCGGAACCCTGATTCGCGGGCCTCAGATCGTCGACCCCCTAGACTTTCTTCTGACAGGGGTATCCCGGTGTAGCTCTCACTTGTTTTAGGCTTCGTTAGGTCATGTGATGATATAAAACCAAGTTTGGGAACATGTTGTGACAAGATCTACCCCGGTTTTACCGAAACGGGGAGTTTCTGTTGGAGATATGCCCAAGATGCAATAATAAAGTGGTTATTATTATATCTTTATGTTTATGATAAATGTTTACATCCCATGCTATAATTGTATTAACCGGAAACATTAATACTTGTGTGTTTTGTAAACATAAAAGAGTCCCTAGTAAGCCTCTTGTTAAACTAGCCATTTGATTAAATGGATGAACATGGTTTCCTGATCATGGACATTGGATGTCATTAATAACAAGGTTATATCATTAGGAGAATGATGTGATGGACACACACCCATAGTAAGCATAGCATAAGATCAAGTCATTAAGTTCGTTTTGCTACAAGCTTTTCAAATGCATAGTAACCTAATCCTTCGACCATGAGGTCATGTTAATCACCATCACTGAATGGGTACTTTGATGACATCAAACACCGCTTCGTAACTGGGTGGTTATAAAGGTGTCATTGGGTATTCTGAAAGTATGTGTTGAAGCGCATGGACCAAGATTGGGATTTGTCCATCCATATGACGGATAGATATGCTCTGGGCCCTCTCGGTGGAATGCCATCTAGTTAGCTTGCAAGCATGTGACTAGGTCAAAAGGGATGACATAACATGGAACGAGTAAAGAGTACTTATCAGTAACGAGGAAGAACTAGGTATGGAGATACCGACGATCAAACCTCGGATAAGTAGAATATCGCGTGACAAAGGGAATTGGTTTCGTATGTTAATGGTTCCATCGATCACAAAGTCATCGTTGAGTATGTGGGAGCTGTTATGGATCTCCAGATCCCGCTGATGGTTATTGATCGGAGAGGTGTCTTCATCATGTCTGCATATTCACGAACCGTAGGGTGACACACTTAAGGTTCGAAGTTGTTTTAAGTAGATATGGAATATGCGTTGGAGACCGAATGTTGTTCGGAGTCTCGGATTGGATCCGGGACATCACGAGGAGATCCGGAATTGTCCGGAGAATAAGATTCATATATTGGGGATCATTTTCTAAGTTAGGAAATGTTTCGGAGTATTTGTATGGGGATTCTAGAAGGTTTCGGAATGTTCCGGAAGGTTCTAGAAGATTTCTTGGAGTTTGCTTGAAAACCAAGAAAGGATCAAGGAATCCTTGTAGGGGAAGATAAGGAGTAGTGGGGGAGGAGGACTCCTCCCCCTTCCCAATCCGCCGGCCAAGGAGGGAGGGGAGTCCTACTAGGACTCCCCCTCCCATGGCGCCTCCCTCCTTTAAATAGAGGGGTGGGGGCGCCACCCCTAGCCCCCTCACAATCAGCAAACCCTAGCCGCCCCTCTCCTCCTCCTTCCCTCTGCTCTGGCTTAGGCGAAGCCCTGCAGAATTCTCTACTCCACCACCACCACCACGCCGTCATGTTGTTGGGATTCCGTGGAGAAGATCTACTACCTCTGCTGCTCGCTGGAACGGGGAGAGGAAGGTCTGCTTCGACTACGCACGTGTGACCGACTGCAGAAGCGCTGCCGAAACGCGACGCCGGAAGGATCGTCCACACGATCTTGAGATCGGCAAGTGATCGACTACATCAACCCCGACATCCAATCTCGTAACGCTTTCGGATCTACAAGGGTTAGTACAGATCTATCTCATTGCACATATCTAATAGATTAGATCTTGGCTTTTATCTAGATTAGATCTGGGTTTTGTTCGTTCTTGCGGTAGAAATTTTTTGTTTTCCATGCTACCAACCCATCAGTTTCCCCCTAATACTCAGATTGCGGACACTTTGTTTTTAGGGGACAGCGCATGTCTGCGAAGGGGGTCACACTTGGGAACCAGGTTTAGGAGTTTTGATCATGCCACCACACTTCATTACACATGCTAGGGTCACATGCATGGTTTGGAGGTGTTCCGATGCCCCGAAGCGCTTCTTCCTGCAAAACCCTGATCCGCGGGCCTCAGATCGTCTACCCCCTAGACTTTCTTCTGACAGGGGTAGCCCGGTGTAGCTCTCACTTGTTTTAGGCTTGGTTAGGTCATGTGATGATGTAAAACGAAGTTTGGGAACATGTTGTGACAACATCTACCCCGGTTTCACCGAAACAGGGAGTTTCCCCCTAATACTCAGATTGCAGGCACTTTGTTTTTACGAGACAGTGCATGTCTGCAAAGGGGGTCACACTTGGGAACCAGGTTTATGAGTTTTGAGCATGCCACCACACTTCATTACACATGCTAGGGTCACATGCATGGTTTGGAGGTGTTCCGATGCCCCGAAGCGCTTCTTCCTGCGGAACCCTAATCCGCGGGCCTCGGATCGTCTACCCCCTAGACTTTCTTCTGACAGGGGTATCCCGGTGTAGCACTCACTTGTTTTAGGCATGTTCATGTCATGTTATTATGTAAAACCATGTTTGGGAACGTGTTGTGACAAGATCTACCCCGGTTTCACCGAAACGGGGAGTTTCCCCCTAATACTCAGATTGCACACACTTTGTTTTTAGGGGACAGCGCATGTCTGCGAAGGGGGTCACACTTGGAAACCAGGTTTAGGAGTTTTGAGCATGCCACCACACTTCATTACACATGATAGGGTCACATGCAAGGTTTGGAGGTGTTCCTATGCCCCAAAGCGCTTCTTCCTACGGAACCCTGATCCGCGGGCCTCGGATCGTCTACCCCCTAGACTTTCGTCTGACAGGGGTAGCCTGGTGTAGCTCTCACTTGTTTTAGGCTTGGTTAGGTCATTTGATGATGTAAAACCAAGTTTGGGAACATTTTGTGACAAGATCTACCCTGGTTTCACCGAAACGGGGAGTTTCCACCTAGTACTCAGATGGTAGACACTGTTTTTAGGAGACAGTGCATGTCTGCGAAGGGGGTCACACTTGGGAACCAGGTTTAGGAGTTTTGAGCATTCCACCACACTTCATTACACATTCTAGGGTCACATGCATGGTTTGGAGGTGTTCCGATGCCCCGAAGCGCTTCTTCCTACGGAACCCTGATTCGTGGTCCTCGGATCGTCTAGCCCCCTAGACTTTCTTCTGACAGGGGTAGCCCAGTGTAGCCCTCACTTGTTTTAGGCTTGTTTATGTCATGTTATGATGTAAAACCATGTTTGGGAACATGTTGTGACAAGATCTTGCCCGGTTTAACCGAAACGGGGAGTTTCCCCCTAATACTCAGATTGCAGGCACTTTGTTTTTAGGGGACAGCGCATGTCTACGAAGGGGGTCACACTTGCGAACCAGGTTTAGGAGTTTTGAGCATTCCACCACACTTCATTACACATGCTAGGGTCACATGCATGGTTTGGAGGTGTTCTGATGCCCCGAAGCGCTTCTTCCTGCGGAACCCTGATCCGCGGGCCTCAGATCGTCTAACCGCCTAGACTTTCTTCTGACAGGGGTAGCCCGGTGTAACTCTCACTTGTATTAGGCTTGGTTAGGTCATGTGATGATGTAAAACCAAGTTTGGGAACATTTTGTGACAAGATCTACCCCGGTTTCACCGAAATGGGGAGTTCCCCCCTAATACTCAGATTGCAGACACTTTGTTTTTAGGGGACAGCACATGTCTGCGAAGGGGGTCACACTTGGGAACCAGGATTAGGAGTTTTGAGCATGCCACCACACTTCATTACACATGCTAGGGTCACATGCATGGTTTGGAGGTGTTCCGATGCCCCGAAGCGCTTCTTCCTGCGGAACCCTGATCCGCGGGCCTCGGATCGTCGACCCCCTAGACTTTCTTCTGACAGGGGTAGCCCGGTGTAGCTCTCACTTGTTTTAGTCTTGGTTACGTCATGTGATGATGTAAAACCATGTTTGGGAACATGTTGTGACAAGATCTACCCCGGTTTCACCGAAACGGGGAGTTTCCCCCTAATACTCAGATTGCAGACACTTTGTTTTTAGGGAACAGCGCATGTCTACGAAGGGGGTTACACTTGGGAACCAGGTTTAAGAATTTTGAGCATTCCACCACACTTCATTACACATGCTAGGGTCACATGCATGGTTTGGAGGTGTTCTGATGCCCCGAAGCACTTCTTCCTGCGGAACCCTGATCCGCGGGCCTCAGATCGTCTAACCCCCTAGACTTTCTTCTGACAGGGGTAGCCCGGTGTAGGTCTCACTTGTTTTAGGCTTGGTTAGGTCATGTGATGATGTAAAACCAAGTTTGGGAACATGTTGTGACAAGATCTACCCCGGTTTCACCGAAATGGGGAGTTTCCCCGTAATACTCAGATTGCAGACACTTTGTTTTTAGGGGATAGCGCATGTCTGCGAAGGGGGTCACACTTGGGAACCAGGTTTAGGAGTTTTCAGCATGCCACCACACTTCATTACACATGCTAGGGTCACATGCATGGTTTGGAGGTGTTCCGATGCCCCGAAGCGCTTCTTCCTGCGGAACCCTCATCCGCGGGCCTCGGATCGTCGACCCCCTAGACTTTCTTCTGACAGGGGTAGCCCGGTGTAGATCTCACTTGTTTTAGGCTTGGTTAGGTCATGTGATGATGTAAAACGAAGTTTGGGAACATGTTGTGACAAGATCTACCCCGGTTTCACCGAAACGGGGAGTTTCCCCCTAGTACTCAGATTGTAGACACTTTGTTTTTAGGAGACATCGCATGTCTGCAAAGGGGGGCACACTTGGGAACCAGGTTTAGGAGTTTTGAGCATGCCACCACACTTCATTACACATGCTAGGTTCACATGCATGGTTTGGAGGTGTTCCGATGCCCCAAAGCGCTTCTTCCTGCGGAACCCTCATCCGCGGGCCTCGGATCATCGACCCCCTAGACTTTCTTCTGACAGGGGTAGCCCGGTGTAGCTCTCACTTATTTTAGGCTTGGTTAGGTCATGTGATGATGTAAAACGAAGTTTGGGAACATGTTGTGACAACATCTACCCCGGTTTCACCGAAACGGGGAGTTTCCCCCTAGTACTCAGATTCTAGACACTTTGTTTTTACGAGACAGTGCATGTCTGCGAAGGGGTTCACACTTGGGAACCAGGTTTATGAGTTTTGAGCATGCCACCACACTTCATTACACTTGCTAGGGTCACATGCATGGTTTGGAGGTGTTCCGATGCCCCGAAGCGCTTCTTCCTGCGGAACCCTGATCCGCGGGCCTCGGATCGTCGACCCCCTAGACTTTCTTCTGACAGGGGTAGCCCGGTGTAGCTCTCACTTGTTTTAGTCTTGGTTAGGTCATGTGATGATGTAAAACCATGTTTGGGAACATGTTGTGACAAGATCTACCCCGGTTTCACCAAAATGGGGAGTTTCCGCCTAAAACTCAGATTGCACACACTTTGTTTTCAGGGGACAACGCATGTCTGCGAAGGGGGTCACATTTGCGAACCAGGTTTAGGAGTTTTGAGCATGCCACCACACTTCATTACACATGCTAGGGTCACATGCATGGGTTGGAGGTGTTCTGATGCCCCAAAGCGCTTCTTCCTGCGGAACCCTAATCCGCGGGCCTCGGATCGTCTACCCCCTAGACTTTCTTCTGACAGGGGTAGCCCGGTGTATCCCTCTCTTGTTTTGCTCTTGGTTAGGTCATGTGATGATGTAAAACCAAGTTTGGGAACATGTTGTGACAAGATACACCCCGGTTTCACCGAATCGGGGAGTTTCCACCTAATACTCAGATTGCAGACACTTTGTTTCTAGGAGACATCGCATGTCTACGAAGGGGGTCACACTTGGGAAACAGGTTTAGGAGTTTTGAGCATGCCACCACACTTAATTACACATGCTAGGGTCACATGCATGGTTTGGAGGTGTTCCGATGCCCCGAAGCGCTTCTTCCTGCGGAACCCTGATCCGCGGGCCTCGGATCGTCTACCCCCTAGACTTTCTTCTGACAGGGGTAGCCCGGTGTAGCCCTCACTTGTTTTAGGCTTGTTTATATCATGTGATGATGTAAAACCAAGTTTGGGAATGTGTTGTGACAAGATCTTCCCCGATTTCACCGAAACGGGGAGTTTCCCCCTAATACTCAGATTGCAGGCACTTTGTTTTTAGGGGACAGCGCATGTCTGCGAAGGGGGTCACACTTGGGAACCAGGTTTAGGAGTTTTGATCATGACACCACACTTCATTACACATGCTAGGGTCACATGCATGGTTTGGAGGTGTTCCGATGCCCCGGAACGCTTCTTCCTGCGAAACCCTGATCCGCGGGCCTCGGATCGTCTACCCCCTAGACTTTCTTCTGACAGGGGTAGCCCGGTGTAGCTCTCACTTGTTTTAGGCTTGGTTAGGTCATGTGATGATGTAAAACCAAGTTTGGGAACATGTTGTGACAAGATCTACCTCGGTTTCACCGAAACGGGGAGTTTCCCCCTAATACTCAGATTGCACACACTTTGTTTTTAGGAGACCGCGCATGTCTACGAAGGGGGTCACACTTGGAAACCAGGTTTAGGAGTTTTGAGCATGCCACCACACTTCATTACACATGCTAGGGTCACATGCAAGGTTTGGAGGTGTTCCGATGCCCCAAAGCGCTTCTTCCTACGGAACCCTGATCCGCGGGCCTCGGATCGTCTACCCCCCTAGACTTTCGTCTGACAGGGGTAGCCCGGTGTATCTCTCACTTGTTTTAGGCTTGGTTAGGTCATGTGATGATGTAAAACCATGTTTGGGAACATGTTGTGACAAGATCTACCCCGGTTTCACCGAAACGGGGAGTTTCCCCCTAATACTCAGATTGCAGACACTTTCTTTTTAGGGGACAGCGCATGTCTGCGAAGGGGGTCACACTTGGGAACCAGGTTTAGGAGTTTTGAGCATGCCACCACACTTCATTACACATTCTAGGGTCACATGCATGGTTTGGAGGTGTTCCGATGCCCCGAAGCGCTTCTTCCTGCGGAACCCTGATCCGCGGGCCTCGGATCGTCTACCCCCTAGACTTTCTTCTGACAGGGGTAGCCCGGTGTAGCCCTCACTTGTTTTAGGCTTGTTTATATCATGTGATGATGTAAAACCAAGTTTGGGAATGTGTTGTGACAAGATCTACCCCGATTTCACCGAAACGGAGAGTTCCCCCTAATACTCAGATTGCAGGCACTTTGTTTTTAGGGGACAGCGCATGTCTGCGAAGGGGGTCACACTTGGGAACCAGGTTTAGGAGTTTTGATCATGACACCACACTTCATTACACATGCTAGGTTCACATGCATGGTTTGGAGGTGTTCCGATGCCCCGGAACGCTTCTTCCTGCGAAACCCTGATCCGCGGGCCTCGGATCATCTACCCCCTAGACTTTCTTCTGACAGGGTTAACCCGGTGTAGCTCTCACTTGTTTTAGGCTTGGTTAGGTCATGTTATGATGTAAAACCAAGTTTGGGAACATGTTGTGACAAGATCTACCCCGGTTTCACCGAAACGGGGAGTTTCCCCCTAATACTCAGATTGCACACACTTTGTTTTTAGGAGACCGCGCATGTCTGCGAAGGGGGTCACACTTGGAAACCAGGTTTAGGAGTTTTGAGCATGCCACCACACTTCATTACACATGATAGGGTCACATGCATGGTTTGGAGGTGTTCCGATGCCCCAAAGCGCTTCTTCCTATGGAACCCTGATCCGCGGGCCTCGGATCGTCTACCCCCCTAGACTTTCTTCTGACAGGGGTAGCCCGGTGTAGCTCTCACTTGTTTTAGGCTTGGTTAGGTCATTTGATGATGTAAAACCATGTTTGGGAACATGTTGTGACAAGATCTACACCGGTTTCACCGAAACGGGGAGTTTCCCCCTAATACTCAGATTGCACACACTTTGTTTTTAGGGGACATCGCATGTCTGCGAAGGGGTTCACACTTGGGAACCAGGTTTAGGAGTTTTGAGCATTCCACCACACTTCATTACACATGCTAGGTTCACATGCATGGTTTGGAGGTGTTCCGATGCCCCAAAGCGCTTCTTCCTGCGGAACCCTCATCCGCGGGCCTCAGATCATCGACCCCCTAGACTTTCTTCTGACAGGGGTAGCCCGGTGTAGCTCTCACTTATTTTAGGCTTGCTTAGGTCATGTGATGATGTAAAACGAAGTTTGGGAACATGTTGTGACAACATCTACCTCGGTTTCACCGAAACGGGGAGTTTCCCCCTAGTACTCAGATTGTAGACACTTTGTTTTTACGAGACAGTGCATGTCTGCGAAGGGGTTCACACTTGGGAACCAGGTTTATGAGTTTTGAGCATGCCACCACACTTCATTACACTTGCTAGGGTCACATGCATGGTTTGGAGGTGTTCCGATGCCCCGAAGCGCTTCTTCCTGCGGAACCCTGATCCGCGGGCCTCGGATCGTCGACCCCCTAGACTTTCTTCTGACAGGGGTAGCCCGGTGTAGCTCTCACTTGTTTTAGTCTTGGTTAGGTCATGTGATGATGTAAAACCATGTTTGGGAACATGTTGTGACAAGATCTACCCCGGTTTCACCAAAATGGGGAGTTTCCACCTAAAACTCAGATTGCACACACTTTGTTTTCAGGGGACAACGCATGTCTGCGAAGGGGGTCACACTTGCGAACCAGGTTTAGGAGTTTTGAGCATGCCACCACACTTCATTACACATGCTAGGTTCACATGCATGGTTTGGAGGTGTTCCGATGCCCCGGAACGCTTCTTCCTGCGAAACCCTGATCCGCGGGCCTCGGATCATCTACCCCCTAGACTTTCTTCTGACAGGGTTAACCCGGTGTAGCTCTCACTTGTTTTAGGCTTGGTTAGGTCATGTTATGATGTAAAACCAAGTTTGGGAACATGTTGTGACAAGATCTACCCCGGTTTCACCGAAACGGGGAGTTTCCCCCTAATACTCAGATTGCACACACTTTGTTTTTAGGAGACCGCGCATGTCTGCGAAGGGGGTCACACTTGGAAACCAGGTTTAGGAGTTTTGAGCATGCCACCACACTTCATTACACATGATAGGGTCACATGCATGGTTTGGAGGTGTTCCGATGCCCCAAAGCGCTTCTTCCTATGGAACCCTGATCCGCGGGCCTCGGATCGTCTACCCCCCTAGACTTTCTTCTGACAGGGGTAGCCCGGTGTAGCTCTCACTTGTTTTAGGCTTGGTTAGGTCATTTGATGATGTAAAACCATGTTTGGGAACATGTTGTGACAAGATCTACACCGGTTTCACCGAAACGGGGAGTTTCCCCCTAATACTCAGATTGCACACACTTTGTTTTTAGGGGACATCGCATGTCTGCGAAGGGGTTCACACTTGGGAACCAGGTTTAGGAGTTTTGAGCATGCCACCACACTTCATTACACATGCTAGGTTCACATGCATGGTTTGGAGGTGTTCCGATGCCCCAAAGCGCTTCTTCCTGCGGAACCCTGATCCGCGGGCCTCGGATCATCGAACCCCTAGACTTTCTTCTGACAGGGGTAGCCCGGTGTAGCTCTCACTTATTTTAGGCTTGGTTAGGTCATGTGATGATGTAAAACGAAGTTTGGGAACATGTTGTGACAAGATCTACCCCGGTTTCACCGAAATGTGGAGTTTCCCCCTAATACTCAGATTGCAGACACTTTGTTTTTAGGGGATAGCGCATGTCTGCGAAGGGGGTCACACTTGGGAACCAGGTTTAGGAGTTTTCAGCATGCCACCACACTTCATTACACATGCTAGGGTCACATGCATGGTTTGGAGGTGTTCCGATGCCCCGAAGCGCTTCTTCCTGCGGAACCCTAATCCGCGGGCCTCGGATCGTCGACCCCCTAGACTTTCTTCTGACAGGGGTAGCCCGGTGTAGATCTCACTTGTTTTAGGCTTGGTTAGGTCATGTGATGATGTAAAACGAAGTTTGGGAACATGTTGTGACAAGATCTACCCCGGTTTCACCGAAACGGGGAGTTTCCCCCTAGTACTCAGATTGTAGACACTTTGTTTTTAGGAGACATCGCATGTCTGCAAAGGGGGTCACACTTGGGAACCAGGTTTAGGAGTTTTGAGCATGCCACCACACTTCATTACACATGCTAGGTTCACATGCATGGTTTGGAGGTGTTCCGATGCCCCAAAGCGCTTCTTCCTGCGGAACCCTCATCCGCGGGCCTCGGATCATCGACCCCCTAGACTTTCTTCTGACAGGGGTAGCCCGGTGTAGCTCTCACTTATTTTAGGCTTGGTTAGGTCATGTGATGATGTAAAACGAAGTTTGGGAACATGTTGTGACAACATCTACCCCGGTTTCACCGAAACGGGGAGTTTCCCCCTAGTACTCAGATTGTAGACACTTTGTTTTTACGAGACAGTGCATGTCTGCGGAGGGGTTCACACTTGGGAACCAGGTTTATGAGTTTTGAGCATGCCACCACACTTCATTACACTTGCTAGGGTCACATGCATGGTTTGGAGGTGTTTCGATGCCTCGAAGCGCTTCTTCCTGCGGAACCCTGATCCGCGGGCCTCGGATCGTCGACCCCCTAGACTTTCTTCTGACAGGGGTAGCCCGGTGTAGCTCTCACTTGTTTTAGTCTTGGTTAGGTCATGTGATGATGTAAAACCATGTTTGGGAACATGTTGTGACAAGATCTACCCCGGTTTCACCAAAATGGGGAGTTTCCGCCTAAAACCCAGATTGCACACACTTTGTTTTTAGGAGACATCGCATGTCTACGAAGGGGGTCACACTTGGGAATCAGGTTTAGGAGTTTTGAGCATGCCACGACACTTCATTGCACATTCTAGGGTCACATGAATGGTTTGGAGGTGTTCCGATGCCCCGAAGCGCTTCTTCCTGCGGAACCCTGATCCGCGGGCCTCGGATCGTCTACCCCCTAGACTTTCTTCTGACAGGGGTAGCCCGGTGTAGCCCTCACTTGTTTTAGGCTTTTTTATATCATGTGATGATGTAAAACCAAGTTTGGGAATGTGTTGTGACAAGATCTACCCCGATTTCACCGAAACGGGGAGTTTCCCCCTAATACTCAGATTGCAGGCACTTTGTTTTTAGGGGACAGCGCATGTCTGCGAAGGGGGTCACACTTGGGAACCAGGTTTAGGTGTTTTGATCATGACACCACACTTCATTACACATGTTAGGGTCACATGCATGGTTTGGAGGTGTTCCGATGCCCCGGAACGCTTCTTCCTGCGAAACCCTGATCCGCGGGCCTCGGATCGTCTACCCCCTAGACTTTCTTCTGACAGGGGTAGCCCGGTGTAGCTCTCACTTGTTTTAGGCTTGGTTAGGTCATGTGATGATGTAAAACCAAGTTTGTGAACATGTTGTGACAAGATCTACCCCGGTTTCACTGAAACGGGGAGTTTCCCCATAATACTCAGATTGCACACACTTTGTTTTTAGGAGACATCGCATGTCTGCGAAGGGGGTCAGACTTGGAAACCAGGTTTACGAGTTTTGAGCATGCCACCACACTTCATTACACATGATAGGGTCACATGCATGGTTTGGAGGTGTTCCGATGCCCCAAAGCGCTTCTTACTACGGAACCCTGATCCGCGGGCCTCGGATCGTCTACCCCCCTAGACTTTCTTCTGACAGGGGTAGCCCGGTGTAGCTCTCACTTGTTTTAGGCTTGGTTAGGTCATGTGATGATTTAAAACCATGTTTGGGAACATGTTGTGACAAGATCTACCCCGGTTTCACCGAAACGGGGAGTTTCCCCCTAATACTCAGATTGCAGACACTTTCTTTTTAGGGGACAACGCATGTCTGCGAAGGGGGTCACCCTTGGGAACCAGGTTTAGGAGTTTTGAGCATGCCACCACACTTCATTACACATTCTAGGGTCACATGCATGGTTTGGAGGTGTTCCGATGCCGTGAAGCACTTCTTCCTACGGAACCCTGATCCGCGGGCCTCGGATCGTCTACCCCCCTAGACTTTTTCTAACAGGGGCAGCCCGGTATAGCTCTGACTTGTTTTAGGCTTGGTTAGGTCATTTGATGATGTAAAACCATGTTTGGGAACATGTTGTGACAAGATCTACCCCGGTTTCACCGAAACGGGGAGTTTCCCCATAATACTCAGATTGCACACACTTTGTTTTTAGGAGACAGCGCATGTCTGCGAAGGGGGTCAGACTTGGAAACCAGGTTTACGAGTTTTGAGCATGCCACCACACTTCATTACACATGATAGGGTCACATGCATGGTTTGGAGGTGTTCTGATGCCCCAAAGCGCTTCTTACTACGGAACCCTGATCCGCGGGCCTCAGATCGTCTAACCGCCTAGACTTTCTTCTGACAGGGGTAGCCCGGTGTAACTCTCACTTGTATTAGGCTTGGTTAGGTCATGTGATGATGTAAAACCAAGTTTGGGAACATTTTGTGACAAGATCTACCCCGGTTTCACCGAAATGGGGAGTTCCCCCCTAATACTCAGATTGCAGACACTTTGTTTTTAGGGGACAGCACATGTCTGCGAAGGGGGTCACACTTGGGAACCAGGATTAGGAGTTTTGAGCATGCCACCACACTTCATTACACATGCTAGGGTCACATGCATGGTTTGGAGGTGTTCCGATGCCCCGAAGCGCTTCTTCCTGCGGAACCCTGATCCGCGGGCCTCGGATCGTCGACCCCCTAGACTTTCTTCTGACAGGGGTAGCCCGGTGTAGCTCTCACTTGTTTTAGTCTTGGTTACGTCATGTGATGATGTAAAACCATGTTTGGGAACATGTTGTGACAAGATCTACCCCGGTTTCACCGAAACGGGGAGTTTCCCCCTAATACTCAGATTGCAGACACTTTGTTTTTAGGGAACAGCGCATGTCTACGAAGGGGGTTACACTTGGGAACAAGGTTTAAGAATTTTGAGCATTCCACCACACTTCATTACACATGCTAGGGTCACATGCATGGTTTGGAGGTGTTCGGATGCCCCAAAGCGCTTCTTCCTGCGGAACCCTGATCCGCGGGCCTCGGATCGTCTACCCTCCTAGACTTTCTTCTGACAGGGGAATCCCGGTGTATACCTCTCTTGTTTTGCTCTTGGTTAGGTCATGTGATGATGTAAAACCTTGTTTGGGAACATGTTGTGATAACATCTACCCTGGTTTCACCGAAACGGGGAGTTTCCCCCTAATACTCAAATTGCAGACACTTTGTTTCTAGGGGACAACGCATGTCTGCGAAGGGGGTCACACTTGGGAACCATGTTCAGGAGTTTTAAGCATGCCACCACACTTCATTACACATGGTAGGGTAACATGCATGGTTTGGAGGTCTTCCGATGCCCTGAAGCGCTTGTTCCTGCGGAACCCACATCCGCGGGCCTCGGATCGTCTACCCCCCTAGACTTTCTTCTGACAGGGGTAGCCCGGTGTATCCCTTTCTTGTTTTGGTCTTGTTTAGGTCATGTGATGATGTAAAACCATGTTTGGGAACATGTTGTGACAATATCTACCCCGGTTTCACAGAAACGGGGAGTTTCCCCCTAATAGCCAGATTGCACACACTTTGTTTTTAGGAGACATCGCATGTCCACGAAGGGGGTCACACTTGGGAATCAGATTTAGGAGTTTTGAGCATGCCACCACACTTCATTGCACATGCTAGGGTCACATGCATGGTTTGGAGGTGTTCCGATGCCCCGAAGCGCTTCTTCCTGCGGAACCCTGATCCGCGGGCCTCGGATCGTCTACCACCCTAGACTTTCTTCTTACAGGGGTAGCCCGATGTAGCTCTCATTTGGTTTAGGCTTGGTTAGGTCATGTGATGATGTAAAACCATGTTTGGGAACATGTTGTGACAAGATCTACCCCGGTTTCACCGAAACGGGGAGTTTCCCCCTAATACTCAGATTGCACACACTTTGTTTTTAGGGGACAGCGCATGTCTGCGAAGGGGGGTCACACTTGCGAACCAGGTTTAGGAGTTTTGAGCATTCCACCACACTTAATTACACATGCTAGGGTCACATGCATGGTTTGGCGATGTTCCGATGCCCCAAAGCGCTTCTTCCTGTGGAACCCTGATCCGTGGGCCTCGGATCGTCTACCCCCTTAGACTTTCTTCTGACAGGGGTAGCCCGGTGTATCCCTCTCTTGTTTTGCTCTTGGTTAGGTCATGTGATGATGTAAAACCATGTTTGGGAACATGTTGTGACAAGATATACCCCGGTTTCACCGAAACGGGGAGTTTCGCCCTAATACTCAGATTGCACACACTTTGTTTTTAGGAGACATCGCATGTCTGCGAAGGGGGTCACACTAGGGAACCAGGTTTAGGAGTTTTTAGCATTCCACCACACTTCATTACACATGATAGGGTCACATGCATGGTTTGGAGGTGTTCCGATGCCCCGAAGCGCTTCTTCCTGCGAAACCCTGATCCGCGGGCCTCGGATCGTCTACCCTCCTAGACTTTCTTCTGACAGGGGTAGCCCGGTGTATCTCTCACTGGTTTTAGGCTTGGTTAGGTCATGTGATGATGTAAAACCAAGTTTGGGAACATGTTGTGACAAGATCTACCCCGGTTTCACCGAAACGGGGAGTTTCCCCCTAATACTCAAATTGCACACACTTTGTTTTTAGGGGACAATGCATGTCTGCGAAGGGGTTCACACTTGCGAACCAGGTTTAGGAGTTTTGAGCATGCCACCACACTTCATTACACATGCTAGGGTCACATGCATGGTTTGGAGGTGTTCCGATGCCCCAAAGCGCTTCTTCCTATGGAACCCTGATCCGTGGGCCTCGGATCGTCTACCCCCTTAGACTTTCTTCTGACAGGGGTAGCCCGGTGTATCCGTCTCTTGTTTTGCTCTTGGTTAGGTCATGTGATGATGTAAAACGATGTTTGGGAACAAGTTGTGACAAGATCTACCCTGGTTTCACCGAAACGGGGAGTTTCCCCCTAATACTCAAATTGCACACACTTTGTTTTTAGGGGACAACGCATGTTGCGAAGGGGTTCACACTTGCGAACCAGGTTGAGGAGTTTTGAGCATTCCACCACACTTCATTACACATGCTAGGGTCACATGCATGGTTTGGAGGTGTTCTGATGCCCCAAAGCGCTTCTTCCTACGGAACCCTGATCCGCGGGCCTCAGATCGTCTACCCCCCTAGACTTTCTTCTGACAGGGGTAGCCCGGTGTATCCCTCTCTTGTTTTGCTCTTGGATAGGTCATGTGATGATGTAAAACCATGTTTGGGAACATGTTGTGACAAGATCTACCCCGATTTCACCAAAACGGGGAGTTTCCACCTAATACTCAGATTGCAGGCACTTTGTTTTTAGGGGACAGCACATGTCTGCGAAGGGGGTCACACTTGGGAACCAGGTTTAGGAACTTTGATCATGACACCACACTTCATTACACATTTTAGGGTCACATGCATGGTTTGGAGGTGTTCCGATGCCCCGAAGCGCTTCTTCCTACGAAACCCTGATCCGCATGCCTCGGATCGTCTACCCCCTAGACTTTCTTCTGACAGGGGTAGCCCGGTGTAGCTCTCACTTCTTTTAGGCTTGGTTAGGTCATGTGATGATGTAAAACCAAGTTTGGGAACATGTTGTGACAAGATCTACCACGGTTTCACCGAAACGGGGAGTTTCCCCCGAATACTCAGATTGCACACACTTTGTTTTTAGGAGACAGCGCATGTCTGCAAAGGGGGTCACACTTGGAAACCAGGTTTAGGAGTTTTGAGCATGCCACCACGATTCATTACACATGATAGGGTCACATGCATGGTTTGGCGGTGTTCCGATGCCCCTAAGAGCTTCTTCCTACGGAACCCTGATCCGCGGGCCTCGGATCGTCTACCCCCTAGACTTTCTTCTGACAGGGGTAGCCCGGTGTAGCTCTTACTTGTTTTAGGCTTGGTTAGGTCATTTGATGATGTAAAACCTTGTTTGGGAATATGTTGTGACAAGATCTACCCCGGTTTCACCGAAACGGGGAGTTTCCCCCTAATACTCAGATTGCACACACTTTGTTTTTAGGGGACATCGCATGTCTACGAAGGGGGTCACACTTGCGAACCAGGTTTAGGAGTTTTGATCATGCCACCACACTTCATTACACATGCTAGGGTCACATGCATGGTTTGGAGGTGTTCGGATTCCCCAAAGCGCTTCTTCCTGCGGAACCCTGATCCGCGGGCCTCGGATCGTCTACCCTCCTAGACTTTCTTCTGACAGGGGTTGTCCGGTGTATCCCTCTCTTGTTTTGCTCTTGGTTAGGTCACGTGATGATGTAAAACCATGTTTGGGAACATGTTGTGACAAGATCTACCCCGGTTTCACCGAAACAGGGAGTTTCCCCCTAATACTCAGATTGCACACACTTTGTTTTTAGGAGACATCGCATGTCTGCGAAGGGGGTCACACTTGGGAACCAGGTTTAGGAGTTTTGAGCATGCCACCACACTTCATTACACATGGTATGGTCACATGCATGGTTTGGAGGTGTTTTGATGCCCCGAAGCGCCTCTTCCTGTGGAACACTGATCCGCGGGCCTTAGATCATCTACCCCCTAGACTTTCTTCTGACAGGGGTAGCCCAGTGTAGCTCTCACTTGTTTTACGATTGGTTAGGTCATGTGATGATGTAAAACCAAGTTTGGGAACTTGTTGTGACAAGATTTACCCCGGTTTCACCGAAACGGGGAGTTTCTCCCTAATACTCAGATTGCAGACACTTTGTTTTTAGGAGACAACGCATGTCTGCGAAGGGGGTCACACTTGGGAACAAGGTTTAGGAGTTTTGAGCATTCCACCACACTTGATTACACATTATAGGGTCACATGCATGGTTTGGAGGTGTTCCGATGCCCCGAAGCGCTTCTTCCTATGGAACCTTGATAATCGGGCCTCAGATCGTCTACCCCCATAGACTTTCTTCTGACAGGGGTAACCCGGTGTATCCCTCTCTTGTTTTTCTCTCGGTTAGGTCATGTGATGATGTAAAACCATGTTTGAGAACATGTTGTGACAAGATCTACCCCGGTTTCACCGAAACGAGGAGTTTCCCCCTAATACTCAGATTGCACACACTTTGTTTTTAGGGGACATCGCATGTCTGCGAAGGGGGTCACACTTTGGAACCAGGTTTAGGAGTTTTGAGCATGCCACCACACTTCATTACACATGCTAGGGTCAGATGCATGGTTCGGAGGTGTTCCGATGCCCCGAAGTGCTTCTTCCTGCGGAACCCTGATCCGCGGGCCTCGGATCGTCTACCCCCTTAGACTTTCTTCTGACAGGGGTAGCCTGGTGTATCCCTCTCTTGTTTTGCTCTTGGTTAGGTCATGTGATGATGTAAAACCATGTTCGAGAACATGTTGTGACAAGATCTACCCCTGTTTCACCGAAACAGGGAGTTTCCCCCCAATACTCAGATTGCACACACTTTGTTTTTAGGAGACATCGCATGTCTGCGAAGGGGGTCACACTTGGGAACCAGGTTTAGGAGTTTTGAGCATGCCACCACACTTCATTACACATGTTAGGGTCACATGCATGGTTCGGAGGTGTTCCGATGCCCCGAAGCGCTTCTTCCTGTGGAACCTTGATAATCGGGCCTCAGATCGTCTACCCCCCTAGACTTTCTTCTGACAGGGGTAACCCGTTGTATCCCTCTCTTGTTTTTCTCTTGGTTAGGTCATGTGATGATGTAAAACCATGTTTGGGAACATGTTGTGACAAGATCTACCCCGGTGTAGCTCTCACTTGTTTTAGGCTTGGTTAGGTCATGTGATGATGTAAAACCATGTTTGGGAACATGTTGTGACAAGATCTACCCCGGTTTCACCGAAACGGGGAGTTTCCCCCTAATTCTCAGATTGCACACACTTTGTTTTTAGGGGACATCGCATGTCTGCGAAGGGGGTCACACTTTGGAACCAGGTTTAGGAGTTTTCAGCATGCCACCACACTTCATTACACATGCTAGGGTCAGATGCATGGTTTGGAGGTGTTCCGATGCCCCGAAGTGCTTCTTCCTGCGGAACCCTGATCCGCGGGCCTCGGATCGGCTACCCCCCTAGACTTTCTTCTGACAGGGGAAGCCTGGTGTATCCCTCTCTTGTTTTGCTCTTGGTTAGGTCATGTGATGATGTAAAACCATGTTCGAGAACATGTTGTGACAAGATCTACCCCGGTTTCACCGAAACGGGGAGTTTCCCCCCAATACTCAGATTGCACACACTTTGTTTTTAGGAGACATCGCATGCCTGCGAAGGGGGTCACACTTGGGAACCAGGTTTAGGAGTTTTGAGCATGCCACCACACTTCATTACACATGCTAGGGTCACATTCATGGTTTGGAGTTGTTGCGATGCCCCGAAGCGCTTCTTCCTGCGGAACCCTGATCCGCGGGCCTCGGATCGTCTATCACCCTAGACTTTCTTCCGACAGGGGTAGCGCGGTGTAGCTCTCACTTGTTTTAGGCTTGGTTAGGTCACGTGATGATGTAAACCCATGTTTGGGAACATGTTGTGACAAGATCTACCCTGGTTTCACCGAAACAGAGAGTTTCCCCGTAATACTCAGATTGCACACACTTTGTTTTTAGGAGACATCGCATGTCTGCGAAGGGGGTCACACTTGGGAACCAGGTTTAGGAGTTTTGAGCATGCCACCACAATTCATTACACATGCTAGGGTCACATTCATGGTTTGGAGGTGTTCCGATGCCCCAAAGCGCTTCTTCCTGCGGAACCCTGATCCGCGGGCCTCGGATCGTCTACCCCTCTAGACTTTCTTCTGACAGGGGTAGCCTGGTGTATCCCTCTCTTGTTTTGCTCTTGGTTAGGTCATGTGATGATGTAAAACCATGTTTGGGAACATGTTGTGACAAGATCTTCCCCGGTTTCACCGAAATAGGGAGTTTCCCCCTAATACTCAAATTGCACACACTTGGTTTTTAGGAGACATCACATGTCTGCGAAGGGGGTCACACTTGGGAACCAGGTTTAGGATTTTTGAGCGTGCCACCACACTTCATTACACATGGTATGGTCACATGCATGGTTTGGAGGTGTTCCGATGCCCCGAAGCGCCTCTTCCTGTGGAACCCTGATCCGCGGGCCTTAGATCATCTACCCCCTAGACTTTCTTCTGACAGGGGTAGCCCGGTGTAGCTCTCACTTGTTTTAGGATTGGTTAGGTCATGTGATGATGTAAAACCAAGTTTGGGAACATGTTGTGACAAGATTTACCCCGGTTTCACCAAAACGGGGAGTTTCTCCCTAATACTCAGATTGCAGACACTTTGTTTTTAGGAGACAACGCATGTCTGCGAAGGGGGTCACACTTGGGAACCAGGTTTAGGAGTTTTGAGCATTCCACCATACTTCATTACACATTCTAGGGTCACATTCATGGTTTGGAGGTGTTCCGATGCCCCGAAGCGCTTCTTCCTGCGGAACCCTGATCCGCGGGGCTAGGATCGTCTACCCCCCTAGACTTTCTTCTGACAGGGGTAACCCGGTGTATCTCTCACTTGTTTTAGGCTTGGTTAGGTCATGTGATGATGTAAAACCATGTTTGGGAACATGTTGTGACATGATCTACCCCGGTTTCACCAAAACGGGGAGTTTCCCCCTAATACTCAGATTGCACACACTTTGTTTTTAGGGGACAGCGCATGTCTACGAAGGGGGTCACAGTTGCGAACCAGGTTTAGGACTTTTGAGAATTCCACCACACTTCATTACACTTGCTAGGGTCACATGCATGGTTTGGAGGTGTTCCGATGCCCCGAAGAGCTTCTTCCTGCGGAACCCTGATCTGCGGGCCTCAGATCGTCTACCCCCCTAGACTTTCTTCTGACAGGGGTAGCCCGGTGTAGCTCTCACTTGTTTTAGGCTTGGTTAGGTCATGTGATGATATAAAACCATGTTTGGGAATATGTTGTGACAAGATCTACCCCGGTTTCACCGAAACGGGGAGTTTCCCCCAAATACTCAGATAGCACACACTTTGTTTTTAGGGGAGATCGCATGTCTGCGATGGGGGTCACACTTGCGAACCAGGTTTAGGAGTTTTGAGCATGCCACCACACTTCATTACACATGCTAGGGTCACATGCATGGTTTGGAGGTGTTCCGATGCCCCAAAGCGCTTCTTCCTGTGGAACCCTGATCTGCGGGCCTCGGATCGTCTACCCCTCGAGACTTTCTTCTGACAGGGGTAGCCCGGTGTATCCCTCTCTTGTTTTGCTCTTGGTTAGGTCATGTGATGATGTAAAACCATGTTTGGGAACATGTTGTGACCAGATCTACCCCGGTTTCACCGAAACAGGGAGTTTCCCCCTAGTACTCAGATTGCACACACTTTGTTTTTAGGAGACATCGCATGTCCGCGAAGGGGGTCACACTTGGGAACCAGGTTCAGTAGTTTTGAGCATGCCACCACACTTCATTACACATGCTAGGGTCACATGCATGGTTTGGAGGTGTTTCGATGCCCCGAAGGGCTTCTTCCTGCGGAACCCTGATCCGCGGGCCTTAGATCGTCTACCCCCTAGACTTTCTTCTGATAGGGGTAGCCCGGTGTAGCTCTCACTTGTTTTAGGCTTGGTTAGGTCATGTGATGATGTAAAACCATGTTTGGGAACATATTGTGACAAGATTTACCCCGGTTTCACCGAAACGGGGAGTTTCCCCCTAATACTCAGATTGCAGACACTTTGTTTTTAGGAGACAGCGCATGTCTGCGAAGGGGGTCACACTTGGGAACCAGGTTTAGGAGTTTTGAGCATGCCACCACACTTCATTAAACATGCTAGGGTCACATGCATGGTTTGGAGGTGTTTCGATGCCCTGAAGCGCTAGTTCCTGCGGAACCCTAATCCGCGGGCCTCAGATCGTCTACCCCCCTAGACTTTCTTCTGACAGGGGTAGCCTGGTGTATCCCTCTCTTGTTTTTCTCTTGGTTAGGTCATGTGATAATGTAAAACCATGTTTGGGAACATGTTGTGACAAGATCTACCCCGGTTTCACCGAAACGGGGAGTTTCCCCCAAATACTCAAATTGCACACACTTTGTTTTTAGGAGACATCACATGTCTACGAAGGGGGTCACACTTGGGAATCAGGTTTAGGAGTTTTGAGCATGCCACCACACTTCATTACACATTCTAGGGTCACATGCATGGTTTGGAGGTGTTCCGATGCCCAGAAGCGCTTCTTCCTACGGAACCCTGATCCGCGGGCCTCGGATCGTCTACCACCCTAGACTTTCTTCTTACAGGGGTAGCCCGGTGTAGCTCTCACTTGTTTTAGGCTTGGTTAGGTTATGTGATGATGTAAAACCATGTTTGGGAACATGTTGTGACAAGATCTACCCCGGTTTCACCGAAACGGGGAGTTTCCCCCTAATACTCAGATTGCAGATAATTTGTTTCTAGGGGACATCGCCTGTCTGCGAAGGGGGTCATATTTGGGAACTAGGTTTAGGAGTTTTGAGCATTCCACCACACTTCCTTACACATTATAGGGTCAGATGCATGGTTTGGAGGTGTTCCGATGCCCCGAAGCGCTTCTTCCTGCGGAACCCTGATCCGCGGGAATTGGATCGTCTACCCCCTAGACTTTCTTCTGACAGGGGCAGCTCGGTGTGTCCCTCTCTGGTTTTACTCTTGGTTAGGGTGATGATGTAAAACCATGTTTGGGAACATGTTGTGACAAGATCTACCCCGGTTTCACCGAAACGGGGAGTTTCCCCCTAATACTCAGATTGCACACACTTTGTTTTTAGGAGACATCGCATGTCTGCGAAGGGGGTCACACTTGGTAACCAGGTTTAGGAGGTTTGAGCATTCCACCACACTTCATTACACATTCTAGGGTCACATGCATGGTTTGGAGGTGTTCTGATGCCCCGAAGCGCTTCTTCCTATGGAACCCTGATTCGCGGGCCTCGGATCGTCTACCCCCCTAGACTTTCTTCCTGCAGGGGTAGCCCGGTGTAGCTCTCACTTGTTTTAGGCTTGGTTAGGTCATGTGATGATGTAAAACAATGTTTGGGAACTTGTTGTGACAAGATCTACCCCGGTTTCACCGAAACGGGGAGTTTCCCCCTAATACTCAGATTGCACACACTTTGTTTTTAGGGGACATCGCATGTCTGTGAAGGGGGTCACACTTGGGAACCAGGTTTAGGAGTTTTGATCATGCCACCACACTTCATTACACAAGCTAGGGTCACATGCATGGTTTGGAGGTGTTCCGATGCCCCGAAGCGCTTCTTCCTGCGGAACCCTGATCTGTGGGCCTCAGATCGTCTACCCCCTAGACTTTCTTCTGACAGGGGTAGTCCGGTGTATCCCTCTCTTGTTTTTCTCTTGGTTATGTAATGTGATGATGTAAAACCATGTTTGGGAACATGTTGTGACAAGATCTACCCCGGTTTCACCGAAACGGGGAGTTTCCCCCTAATACTCAGATTGCACACACTTTGTTTTTAGGGGACAGCGCATGTCTGCGAAGGGGGTCACACTTGCGAACCAGGTTTAGGAGTTTTGAGCATGCCACCACACTTCATTACACATGCTAGGGTCACATGCATGGCTTGGAGGTGTTCTGATGCCCCAAAGCGCTTCTTCCTGCGGAACCCTGATCCGCGGGCCTCATATCGTCGACCCCCTAGAGTTTCTTCTGACAGGGGTATCCCAGTGTAGCTCTCACTTGTTTTAGGCTTGGTTAGGTCATGTGATGATGTAAAACCAAGTTTGGGAACATGTTGTGACAAGATCTACCCCGGTTTCACCGAAACAGGGAGTTTCCCCCAAATACTCAGATTGTGGACACTTTGTTTTTAGGGGACAACGCATGTATGCGAAGGGGGTCACACTTGGGAATCAGGTTTAGGAGTTTTGAGAATGCCACCACACTTCATTACACATTCTAGGGTCACATGCATGGTTTGGAGGTGTTCCGATGCCCCGAAGCGCTTCTTCCTGCGGAACCCTGATCCGCGGGCCTCGAGTCGTCTACCACCCTAGACTTTCTTCTTACAGGGGTAGCCCGGTGTAGCTCTCACTTGTTTTAGGCTTGGTTAGGTTATGTGATGATGTAAAACCATGTTTGGGAACATGTTGTGACAAGATCTACCCCGGTTTCACCGAAACGGGTAGTTTCCCCCTAATACTCAGATTGCAGACACTTTGTTTCTAGGGGACAACGCATGTCTGCGAAGGGGGTCACACTTGGGAACCAGGTTTAGGAGTTTTGAGCATTCCACCACACTTCCTTACACATGATAGGGTCAGATGCATGGTTTGGAGGTGTTCCGATGCCCCGAAGCGCTTCTTCCTGCGGAACCCTGATCCGCGGGCCTCGGATCGTCTACCCCCCTAGACTTTCTTCTGACAGGGGCAGCTCGGTGTATCCCTCTATTGTTTTGCTCTTGGTTAGGGTGATGATGTAAAACTATGTTTGGGAACATGTTGTGACAAGATCTACCCCGGTTTCACCGAAATGGGGAGTTTCCCACTAATACTCACATTGCACACACTTTGTTTTTAGGAGACATCGCATGTCTGCGAAGGGGGTCACACTTGGGAACCAGGTTTAGGAGTTTTGAGGATGCCACCACACTTCATTACACATGCTAGGGTCACATGCATGGTTTGGAGGTGTTCTGATGCCCCAAAGCGCTTCTTCCTGCGGAATCTTGATCCGCGGGCCTCAGATCGTCGACCCCCTAGAGTTTCTTCTGACAGGGGTATCCCGGTGTAGCTATCACAAGTTTTAGGCTTGGTTAGGTCATGTGATGATGTAAAACCAAGTTTGGTAACATGTTGTGACAAGATCTACCCCGGTTTCACCGAAACGGGGAGTTTCCCCCTAATACTCAGATTGTGGACACTTTGTTTTTAGGGGACAACGCATGTATGCGAAGGGGGTCACACTTGGGAACAAGGTTTAGGAGTTTTCATCATGCCACCACACTTCATTACACATGCTAGGGTCACATGCATGGTTTGGAGGTGTTCCGATGCCCCAAAGCGCTTCTTCCTGCGGAACCCTGATCCGCGGGCCTCGGATCGTCGACCCCTAGACTTTCTTCTGACAGGGGTATCCCGGTGTAGCTCTCACTTGTTTTAGGCTTGGTTATGTCATGTGATGATGTAAAACCAAGTTTGGGAACATGTTGTGACAAGATCTACCCTGGTTTCACCAAAACAGGGAGTTTCCCCCTAATACTCAGATTGCGGACACTTTGTTTTTACGGGACAACGCATGTCTGCGAAGGGGGTCACACTTGGGAACCAGGTTTAGTAGTTTTGATCATGCCACCACACTTCATTACACATGCTAGGGTCACATGCATGGTTTGGAGGTGTTTCGATGCCCTGAAGCGCTTGTTCCTGCGGAACCCTGATCCGCGGGCCTCGGATCGTCTACCCCCTAGACTTTCTTCTTATAGGGGTAGCCCGGTGTATCCCTCTCTTGTTTTGCTCTTGGTTAGGTCATGTGATGATGTAAAACCATGTTTGGGAACATGTTGTGACAAGATCTACCCCGGTTTCACCGAAACAGGGAGTTTCCCCCTAATACTCAAATTGCTCACACTTTGTTTTTAGGAGACATCACATGTCTACGAAGGGGGTCACAATTGGGGATCAGGTTTAGGAGTTTTGAGCATGCCACCAAACTTCATTACACATTCTAGGGTCACATGCATGGTTTGGAGGTGTTCCGATGCCCAGAAGCGCTTCTTCCTGCGGAACCCTGATCCGCGGGCCTCGGATCGTCTACCACCCTAGACTTTCTTCTTACAGGGGTAGCCCGGTGTAGCTCTCACTAGTTTTAGGCTTGGTTAGGTCATGTGATGATGTAAAACCATGTTTGGGAACATGTTGTGACAAGATCTACCCCGGTTTCACCGAAACAGGGAGTTTCCCCCTAATACTCAGATTGCAGACACTTTGTTTCTAGGGGACAGCGCATGTCTGCGAAGGGGGTCACACTTGGGAACCAGGTTTAGGAGTTTTGAGCATTCCACCACACTTCCTTACACATGATAGGGTCAGATGCATGGTTTGGAGGTGTTCCGATGCCCCGAAGCGCTTCTTCATGCGGAAACCTGATCCGCGGGCCTCGGATCGTCTACCCCCCTAGACTTTCTTCTGACAGGGGCAGCTCGGTGTATCCCTCTCTGGTTTTGCTCTTGGTTAGGGTAATGATGTAAAACCATGTTTGGGAACATGTTGTGACAAGATCTACCCCGGTTTCACCGAAACGGGGAGTTTCCCCCTAATACTCAGATTGTGGACACTTTGTTTTTAGGGGACAACGCATGTCTGCGAAGGGGGTCACACTTGGGAACAAGGTTTAGGAGTTTTCATCATGCCACTACACTTCATAACACATTCTAGGGTCATATGCATGGTTTGGAGGTGTTCCGATGCCCCGAAGCGCTTCTTCCTGCGGAACCCTGATCCGCGGGCCTCGGATCGTCTACCCCTCTAGACTTTCTTCTGACAGGGGTAGCCCGGTGTAGCCCTCACTTGTTTTAGGCTTGGTTAGGTCATGTGATGATGTAAAACCAAGTTTTGGAACATGTTGTGACAAGATCTACCCCGGTTTCACCGAAACAGGGAGTTTCCCCCAAATACTTAGATTGCAGGCACTTTGTTTTTAGGGGACAGCGCATGTCTGCGAAGGGGGTCACACTTGGGAACCAGGTTTAGGAGTTTTTATCATGCCACCACACTTCATTACACATGCTAGGGTCACATGCATGGTTTGGAGGTGTTCCGATACCCCGAAGCGCTTCTTCCTGCGGAACCCTGATCCGCGGGCCTCGGATCGTCTACCCCCCTACACTTTCTTCTGACAGGGGTAGCCCGATGTAGCCCTCACTTGTTTTAGGCTTGGTTAGGTCATGTGAGAATGTAAAACCAAGTTTGGGAACATGTTGTGACAAGATCAACCCCGGTTTCACCGAAACAGGGAGTTTCCCCCTTATACTCAGATTGCAGGCACTTTGTTTTTAGGGGACAGCGCATGTTTGCGAAGGGGGTCACACTTGGGAACCAGGTTTATGAGTTTTGAGCATGCCACCACACTTCATTACACATGCTAGGGTCACATGCATGGTTTGGAGGTGTTCCGATGCCCTGAAGCGCTTCTTCCTACGGAACCCTGATCCACGGGCCTCGGATCGTCTACCCCCCTAGACTTTCTTCTGACAGGGGTAGCCCGGTGTAGATCTCACTTATTTTAGGCTTGGTTAGGTCATTTGATGATGTAAAACCATGTTTGGGAACATGTTGTGACAAGATCTTCCCCGGTGTCACCGAAACGGGGAGTTTCCCCCTAATACTCAGATTGCAGACACTTTGTTTTTAGGGAACAGCGTATGTCTACAAAGGGGGTCACACTTGGGAACCAGGTTTAGGAGTTTTGAGCATGCCACCACACTTCATTACACATTCTAGGGTCACATGCATGGTTTGGAGGTGTTCCGATGCCCCGAAGCGCTGCTTCCTACGGAACCCTGATCCGCGGTCCTCGGATCGTCTACCCCCCTAGACTTTCTTCTGACAGGGGTAGCCCGGTGTATCTCTCACTTGTTTTAGGCTTGATAAGGTCATGTGATGATGTAAAACCATGTTTGGGAACATGTTGTGACGAGATCTACCCTGGTTTCACCGAAACGGGGAGTTTCCCCCTAATATTCAAATTGCACACACTTTGGTTTTAGGGGACAACGCATGTCTGCGAAGGGGGTCACACTTCCGAACCAGGTTTAGGAGTTTTGAGCATGCCACCACACTTCAT
Source organism: Avena sativa (assembly GCA_916181665.1). Classification (NCBI taxonomy): domain Eukaryota; kingdom Viridiplantae; phylum Streptophyta; class Magnoliopsida; order Poales; family Poaceae; genus Avena; species Avena sativa. Next base: position 253,549,431 of record OV702289.1, on the reverse strand, counting down.
TACACATTCTAGGGTCACATGCATGGTTTGGAGGTGTTCCGATTCCCCGAAGCGCTTCTTCCTGCGGAACCCTGATCCGCGGGCCTCGGATCGTCTACCCCCCTAGACTTTCTTCTGACAGGGGTATCCCGGTGTAGCTCTCACTTGTTTTAGGCTTGGTTAGGTCATGTGATGATGTAAAACCAAGTTTGGGAACATGTTGTGACAAGATGTACACCGGTTTCACCGAAACGGGGAGTTCCCCCTAATACTCAGATTGCAGACACTTTGTTTTTAGGAGACAGCGCATGTCTGCGAAGGGGGTCACACTTGGGAACTAGGTTTAGGAGTTTTGAGCATGCCACCACACTTCATTACACATGCTAGGGTCACATGCATGGTTTGGAGGTGTTCCGATGCCCCGAAGCGCTTCTTCCTGCGGAACCCTGATCCGCGGGCCTCAGATCGTCTACCTCCTAGACTTTCTTCTGACAGGGGTAGCCCGGTGTAGCTATCACTTGTTTTAGGCTTGTTAGGTCATGTGATTATGTAAAACCATGTTTGGGAACATGTTGTGACAAGATCTACCCCGGTTTCACCGAAACGGGGAGTTTCCCCATAATACTCAGATTGGACACACTTTGTTTTTAGGGGACATCATATGTCTGCGAAGGAGGTCACACTTGGGAACCAGGTTTAAGAGTTTTGAGCATTCCACCACACTTCATTACACATGCTAGGGTCACATGCATGGTTTGGAGGTGTTCCGATGTCCCGAATCGCTTCTTCCTGCGGAACCCTGATCCGCGGGCCTCGGATCGTCTACCCCCTAGACTTTCTTCTGACAGGGGTAGCTCAGTGTATCCCTCTCTTGTTTTGCTCTTGGTTAGGGTGATGATGTAAAACCATGTTTGGGAACATGTTGTGACAATATCTACCCCGGTTTCACCGAAACGGGGAGTTTTCTCCTAATACTCAGATTGCACACACTTTGTTTTTAGGAGACATCGCATGTCTGCGAAGGGGGTCACACTTGGGAACCAGGTTTAGGAGTTTTGAGCATTCCACCACACTTCATTACACATGCTAGAGTCACATGCATGGTTTGAAGGTGTTCCGATGCCCCGAAGCGCTTCTTCCTGCGGAACCCTTATCCGCGGCCATCGGATCGTCTACCCCCTAGACTTTCTTCTGACAGGGGTAGCCCGGTGTGGCTCTCACTTTTTTTAGGCTTGGTTAGGTCATGTGACGATGTAAAACCAAGTTTGGGAACATGTTGTGACAAGATCTACCCTGGTTTCAACGAAACGGGGAGTTTCCCCCTAATACTCAGATTGCAGACACTTTGTTTTTAGGGGACAGCGCATGTCTGCGAAGGGGGTCACACTTGGGAATTAGGTTTAGGAGTTTTGAGCATGCCACCACACCTCATTACACATGCTAGGGTCACATGCATGGTTTGGAGGTGTTCCGATGCCCCGAAGCGCTTCTTCTTGTGGAACCCTGATCCGCGGGCCTCGGATCGTCTAACCCCCTAGACTTTCTTCTGACAGGGGTAGCCCGGTGTATCTCTCATTTTTTTAGGCTTGGTTAGGTCATGCGACGATGTAAAACCAAGTTTGGGAACATGTTGTGACAAGATCTGCCTCGGTTTCAACGAAACGGGGAGTTTCCCCCTAATACTCAGATTGCAGACACTTTGTTTTTAGGGGACAGCGCATGTCTGTGAAGGGGGTCACACTTGGGAACCAGGTTTAGGATTTTTGAGCATGCCACCACACTTCATTACACATGCTAGGGTCACATGCATGGTTTGGAGGTGTTCCGATGCCCCGAAGCGCTTCTTCTTGCGGAACCCTGAACCGCGGGCCTCGGATCGTCGACCCCCTCTACTTTCTTCTGACAAGGGTATCCTGGTGTAGCTCTCACTTGTTTTAGGCTTGTTTAGGTCATGTGATGATGTAAAACCAAGTTTGGGAACATGTTGTGACAAGATCTACCCCGGTTTCAACGAAACGGGGAGTTTCCCCTAATACTCAGATTGCGGACACTTTGTTTTTAGGGAACAACGCATGTCTGCGAAGGGGGTCACACTTGGGAACCAGGTTTAGGAGTTTTGATCATGCCACCACACTTAATTACACATTATAGGGTCACATGCATGGTTTGGAGGTGTTCCGATGCCCCGAAGCGCTTCTTCCTGCGGAACCCTGATCCATGGGCCTCGGATCGTCTACCCCCTAGACTTTCTTCTAACAGGGGTAGCCCGGTGTATCCCTCTCTTGTTTTGCTCTTGGTTATGTCATGTGATGATGTAAAACCATGTTTGGGAACATGTTGTGACAAGATCTACCCCGGTTTCACCGAAACGGGGAGTTTCCCCCTAATACTCTGATTGCACACACTTTGTTTTTAGGGGACATCACATGTCTGCGAAGGGGGTCACATTTGCGAACCAGGTTTAAGAGTTTTGAGCATGCCACCACACTTCATTACACATGCTAGGTTCACATGCATGGTTTGGAGTTGTTCCGATGCCCCGAAGCGCTTCTTCCTGCGGAACCCTGATTCGCGGGCCTCAGATCGTCTACCCCCCTAGACTTTCTTCTAACAGGGGTAGCCCGGTGTATCCCTCTCTTGTTTTGCTCTATATTAGGTCATGTGTTGATGTAAAACCATGTTTGGGAACATGTTGTGACAAGATCTACCCTGGTTTCACCGAAACGGGGAGTTTCCCCCTAATACTCACATTGCACACACTTTGTTTTTAGGGGACATCGCATGTCTGTGAAGGGGGTCACACTTGCGAACCAGGTTTAGGAGTTTTGAGCATGCCAACACACTTCATTACACATGCTAGGGCGACATGCATGGTTTGGAGGTGTTCTGATGCCCCAAAGCGCTTCTTCCTGCGGAACCTTGATCCGCGGGCCTCAGATCGTCGACCCCCTAGACTTTCTTCTGACAGGAGTATCCCGGTGTAGCTCTCACTTGTTTTAGGCTTGGTTAGGTCATGTGATGTTGTAAAACCATGTTTGGGAACATGTTGTGACAATATCTACCCCGGTTTCACCGAAACGGGGAGTTTCCCTCTAATACTCTGATTGTGGACACTTTGTTTTTAGGGGACAACGCATGTCTGCGAAGGGGGTCACACTTTGGAACCAGGTTTAGGAGTTTTGATCATGCCACCACACTTCATAACACATGCTATTGTCACATGCATGGTTTGGAGGTGTTCCGATGCCCCGAAGCACTTCTTCCTGCGGAACCCTGATCCGCGGGCCTCGGATCGTCTACCCCCCTAGACTTTCTTCTGACAGGGGTAGCCCGGTGTAGCCCTCACTTGTTTTAGGCTTGGTTAGGTCATGTGATGATGTAAAACAAAGTTTTGGAACATGTTGTGACAAGATCTACCCCGGTTTCACCGAAACAGGGAGTTTCCCCCAAAAACTTAGATTGCAGGCACTTTGTTTTTAGGGGACAGCGCATGTCTGCAAAGGGGGTCACACTTGGGAACCAGGTTTAGGAGTTTTTATCATGCCACCACACTTAATTACACATGCTAGGGTCACATGCATGGTTTGGAGGTGTTCCCATGCCCCGAAGCGCTTCTTCCTGCGGAACCCTGATCCGCGGGCCTCGGATCGTCTACCCCCCTAGACTTTCTTCTGACAGGGGTAGCCCGGTGTAGCCCTCACTTGTTTTAGGCTTGGTTAGGTCATGTGACGATGTAAAACCAAGTTTGGGAACATGTTGTGACAAGATCTACCCCGGTTTCACCGAAACGGGGAGTTTCCCCCTAATACTCAGATTGCAGGCACTTTGTTTTTAGGGGACAGCGCATGTCTGCGAAGGGGGTCACACTTGGGAACTAGGTTTATGAGTTTTGAACATGCCACCACACTTCATTACACATGCTAGGGTCACATGCATGGTTTGGAGGTGTTCCGATACCCCGAAGCGCTTCTTCCTACGGAACCCTGATCCACGGGCCTCGGATCGTCTACCCCCCTAGACTTTCTTCTGACAGGGGTAGCCCGGTGTAGCTCTGACTTATTTTCGGCTTGGTTAGGTCATTTGATGATGTAAAACCATGTTTGGGAACATGTTGTGACAAGATCTACCCCGGTTTCACCGAAACGGGGAGTTTCCCCCTAATACTCAGATTGCAGACACTTTGTTTTTAGGGAACAGCGTATGTCTACAAAGGGGGTAACACTTGGGAACCAGGTTTAGGAGTTTTGAGCATGCCACCACACTTCATTACACATTTTAGGGTCACATTCATGGTTTGGAGGTGTTCCGATGACCCGAAGCGCTTCTTCCTACGGAACCCTGATCCGCGTTCCTCGGATCGTCTACCCCCCTAGACTTTCTTCTGACAGGGGTAACCCGTTGTATCTCTCACTTGTTTTAGGCTTGATAAGGTCATATGGTGATGTAAAACCATGTTTGGGAACATGTTGTGACAAGATCTACCCCGGTTTCAACCGAAACGGGGAGTTTCCCCCTAATACTCAAATTGCACACACTTTGTTTTTAAGGGACACCGCATGTCTGCGAAGGGGGTCACACTTCCGAACCAGGTTTAGGAGTTTTGAGCATGCCACCACACTTCATTACACATGCTAGGGTCACATGCATGGTTTGGAGGTGTTTCGATTCCCCGAAGCGCTTCTTCCTGCGGAACCCTGATCCGCGGGCCTCGGATCGTCTACCCCCCTAGACTTTCTTCTGACAGGGGTAGCCCGGTGTAGCTCTCACTTGTTTTAGGCTTGGTTAGGTCATGTGATGATGTAAAACCAAGTTTGGGAACATGTTGTGACAATATCTACACCGGTTTCACCGAAACGGGGAGTTCCCCCTAATACTCAGATTGCAGACACTTTGTTTTTAGGAGACAGCGCATGTCTGCGAAGGGGGTCACACTTGGGAACTAGGTTTAGGAGTGTCGAGCATGCCACCACACTTCATTACATATTTTAGGGTCACATGCATGGTTTGGAGGTGTTCCGATGCCCCGAAGCGCTTCTTCCTACGGAACCCTGATCCGCGTTCCTCGGAACGTCTACCCCCCTGGACTTTCTTCTGACAGGGGTAGCCCGGTGTATCTCTCACTTGTTTTAGGCTTGATAAGGTCATGTGGTGATGTAAAACCATGTTTGGGAACATGTTGTGACAAGATCTACCCCGGTTTCACCGAAACGGGGAGTTTCCCCCTAATACTCAGATTGCACACACTTTGTTTTTAGGGGACAACGCATGTCTGCGAAGGGGGTCACACTTCCGAACCAGGTTTAGGAGTTTTGAGCATGCCACCACACTTCATTACACATGCTAGGGTCACATGCATGGTTTGGAGGTGTTCCGATTCCCCGAAGCGCTTCTTCCTGCGGAACCCTGATCTGCGGGCCTCGGATCGTCTACCCCCCTAGACTTTCTTCTGACAGGGGTAGCCCGGTGTAGCTCTCACTTGTTTTAGGCTTGGTTAGGTCATGTGATGATGTAAAACCAAGTTTGGGAACATGTTGTGACAATATCTACACCGGTTTCACCGAAACGGGGAGTTCCCCCTAATACTCAGATTGCAGACACTTTGTTTTTAGGAGACAGCGCATGTCTGCGAAGGGGGTCACACTTGGGAACTAGGTTTAGGAGTTTTGAGCATGCCACCACACTTCATTACACATGCTAGGGTCACATGCATGGTTTGGAGGTGTTCCGATGCCCCGAAGCGCTTCTTCCTGCGGAACCCTGATCCGCGGGCCTCGGATCATCTACCCCCTAGACTTTCTTCTGACAGGGGTAGCCCAGTGTAGCTGTCACTTGTTTTAGGCTTGTTTAGGTCATGTGATGATGTAAAACCATGTTTGGGAACATGTTGTGACAAGATCTACCCCGGTTTCACCGAAACGGGGAGTTTCCCCCTAATACTCAGATTGTGGACACTTTGTTTTTAGGGGACAACGCATGTCTGCGAAGGGGGTCACACTTGGGAACAAGGTTTAGGAGTTTTCATCATGCCACCACACTTCATAACACATGCTAGGGTCACATGCATGGTTTGGAGGTGTTCCGATGCCCCGAAGCGCTTCTTCCTGCGGAACCCTGATCCGCGGGCCTCGGATCGTCTACCCCTCTAGACTTTCTTCTGAGAGGGGTAGCCCGGTGTAGCCCTCAATTGTTTTAGGCTTGGTTAGGTCATGTGATGATGTAAAACCAAGTTTTGGAACATGTTGTGACAAGATCTACCCCGGTTTCACCGAAACAGGGAGTTTCCCCCAAATACTTAGATTGCAGGCACTTTGTTTTTAGGGGACAGCGCATGTCTGCGAAGGGGGTCACACTTGGGAACCAGGTTTAGGAGTTTTTATCATGCCACCACACTTCATTACACATGCTAGGGTCACATGCATGGTTTGGAGGTGTTCCGATACCCCGAAGGGCTTCTTCCTGCGGAACCCTGATCCGCGGGCCTCGGATCGTCTACCCCCCTACACTTTCTTCTGACAGGGGTAGCCCGATGTAGCCCTCACTTGTTTTAGGCTTGGTTAGGTCATGTGACGATGTAAAACCAAGTTTGGGAACATGTTGTGACAAGATCAACCCCGGTTTCACCGAAACAGGGAGTTTCCCCCTAATACTCAGATTGCAGGCACTTTGTTTTTAGGGGACAGCGCATGTCTGCGAAGGGGGTCACACTTGGGAACCAGGTTTATGAGTTTTGAGCATGCCACCACACTTCATTACACATGCTAGGGTCACATGCATGGTTTGGAGGTGTTCCGATTCCCCGAAGCGCTTCTTCCTGCGGAACCCTGATCCGCGGGCCTCGGATCGTCTACCCCCCTAGACTTTCTTCTGACAGGGGTAGCCCGGTGTAGCTCTGACTTGTTTTAGGCTTGGTTAGGTCATTTGATGATGTAAAACCAAGTTTGGGAACATGTTGTGACAATATCTACACCGGTTTCACCGAAACGGGGAGTTCCCCCTAATACTCAGATTGCAGACACTTTGTTTTTAGGAGACAGCGCATGTCTGCGAAGGGGGTCACACTTGGGAACTAGGTTTAGGAGTTTTGAGCATGCCACCACACTTCATTACACATTCTAGGGTCACATGCATGGTTTGGAGGTGTTCCGATGCCCCGAAGCGCTTCTTCCTACGGAACCCTGATCCGCGGTCCTCGGATCGTCTATCCCCCTAGACTTTCTTCTGACAGGGGTAGCCCGGTGTATCTCTCACTTGTTTTAGGCTTGATAAGGTCATGTGATGATGTAAAACCATGTTTGGGAACATGTTGTGACGAGATCTACCCCGGTTTCACCGAAACGGGGAGTTTCCCCCTAATATTCAAATTGCACACACTTTGTTTTTAGGGGACAACGCATGTCTGCGAAGGGGGTCACACTTCCGAACCAGGTTTAGGAGTTTTGAGCATGCCACCACACTTCATTACACATTCTAGGGTCACATGCATGGTTCGGAGGTGTTCCGATTCCCCGAAGCGCTTCTTCCTGCGGAACCCTGATACGCGGGCCTCGGATCGTCTACCCCCCTAGACTTTCTTCTGACAGGGGTAGCCCGGTGTAGCTCTCACTTGTTTTAGGCTTTGTTAGGTCATGTGATGATATAAAACCAAGTTTGGGAACATGTTGTGACAAGATGTACACCGGTTTCACCGAAACGGAGAGTTCCCCCTAATACTCAGATTGCAGACACTTTGTTTTTAGGAGACAGCGCATGTCTGCGAAGGGGGTCACACTTGGGAACTAGGTTTAGGAGTTTTGAGCATGCCACCACACTTCATTACACATGCTAGGGTCACATGCATGGTTTGGAGGTGTTCCGATGCCCCGAAGCGCTTCTTCCTGCGGAACCCTGATCCGCGGGCCTCGGATCGTCTACCCCCTAGACTTTCTTCTGACAGGGGTAGCCCGGTGTAGCTCTCACTTGTTTTAGGCTTGTTTAGGTCATGTGATGATGTAAAACCATGTTTGGGAACACGTTGTTACAAGATCTACCCCGGTTTCACCGAAACGGGGAGTTTCCCCATAATACTCAGATTGGACACACTTTGTTTTTAGGGGACATCATATGTCTGCGTAGGAGGTCACACTTGGGAACCAGGTTTAAGAGTTTTGACCATTCCACCACACTTCATTACACATGCTAGGGTCACATGCATGGTTTGGAGGTGTTCCCGTTCCCCGAATCGCTTCTTCCTGCGGAACCCTGATCCGCGAGCCTCGGATCGTCTACCCCCTAGACTTTCTTCTGACAGGGGTAGCTTAGTGTATCCCTCTCTTGTTTTGCTCTTGGTTAGGGTGATGATGTAAAACCATGGTTGGGAACATGTTGTGACAATATCTACCCCGGTTTCACCGAAACGGGGAGTTTCCCCCTAATACTCAGATTGCACACACTTTGTTTTTAGGAGACATCGCATGTCTGCGAAGGGGGTCACACTTGGGAACCAGGTTTAGGAGTTTTGAGCATTCCACCACACTTCATTACACATGCTAGAGTCACATGCATGGTTTGGAGGTGTTCCGATGCCACGAAGCGCTTCTTCCTGCGGAACCCTGATCCGTGGCCGTCGGATCGTCTACCCCCCTAGACTTTCTTCAGACAGGGGTAGCCCGGTGTATCTCTCACTTATTTTAGGCTTGGTTAGGTCATGTGATGATGTAAAACCAAGTTTGGGAACATGTTGTGACAAGATCTACCCCGCTTTCACCGAAACGGGGAGTTTCCCCCTAATACTCAGATTGCAGACACTTTGTTTTTAGGGGACAGCGCATGTCTGCGAAGGGGGTCACACTTGGGAACCAGGTTTAGGAGTTTTGACCATGCCACCACACTTCATTACACATCCTAGATTCACATGCATGGTTTGGAGGTGTTCCGATGCCCCGAAGCGCTTCTTCTTGCGGAACCCTGATCCGCGGGCCTCGGATCGTCGACCCCCTAGACTTTCTTCTGACAAGGGTATCCTGGTGTAGCTCTCACTTGTTTTAGGCTTGTTTAGGTCATGTGATGATGTAAAACCAAGTTTGGGAACATGTTGTGACAAGATCTACCCCGGTTTCATCGAAACGGGGAGTTTCCCCCTAATACTCAGATTGCGGACACTTTGTTTTTAGGGAACAACGCATGTCTGCGAAGGGGGTCACACTTGGGAACCAGGTTTAGGAGTTTTGATCATGCCACCACACTTAATTACACATTCTAGGGTCACATGCATGGTTTGGAGGTGTTCCGATGCCCCGAAGCGCTTCTTCCTGCGGAACCCTGATCCATGGGCCTCGGATCGTCTACCCCCTAGACTTTCTTCTGACAGGGGTAGCCCGGTGTATCCCTCTCTTGTTTTGCTCTTGGTTATGTCATGTGATGATGTAAAACCATGTTTGGGAACATGTTGTGACAAGATCTACCCCGGTTTCACCGAAACGGGGAGTTTCCACCTAATACTCTGATTGCACACACTTTGTTTTTAGGGGACATCGCAAGTCTGCGAAGGGGGTCACATTTGCGAACCAGGTTTAAGAGTTTTGAGCATGCCACCACACTTCATTACACATGCTAGGGTCACATGCATGGTTTGGAGTTGTTCCGATGCCCTGAAGCGCTTCTTCCTGCGGAACCCTGATTCGCGGGCCTCAGATCGTCTACCCCCCTAGAATTTCTTCTGACAGGGGTAGCCCAGTGTATCCCTCTCTTGTTTTGCTCTAGATTAGGTCATGTGTTGATGTAAAACCATGTTTGGGAACATGTTGTGACAAGATCTACCCTGGTTTCACCGAAGCGGGGAGTTTCCCCCTAATACTCAGATTGCACACACTTTGTTTTTAGGGGACATCGCATGTCTGCGAAGGGGGTCACACTTGGGAACCAGGTTTAGGAGTTTTGAGCATGCCACCACACTTCATTACACATTCTAGGTTCACATCCATGGTTTGGAGGTGTTCCGATGCCCCAAAGCGCTTCTTCCTACAGAACCCTGATCTGTGGGCCTCGGATCGTCTACCCCCTAGACTTTCTTCTGACAGGGGTAGCCCGGTGTATCCCTCTCTTATTTTGCTATCTGTTAGGTCAAGTGATGATGTAAAACCATGTTTGGGAACTTGTTGTGACAAGATCTACCCCGGTTTAACCGAAACCGGGAGTTTCCCCCTAATACTCAGATTGCACACACTATGTTTTTAGGAGACATCGCACGTCTGCGAAGGGGGTCACACTTGGGAACCAGGTTTAGGAGTTTTTATCATACCACCACACTTCATTACACATGTTAGGGTCACATGCATGGTTTGGAGGTGTTCCGATGCCCCGAAGCGCTTCTTCCTGTGGAACCCTAATCCGTGGGCCTCAGATCGTCTACCCCCTAGACTTTCTTCTGACAGGGGTAACCCGGTGTAGCTCTCACTTGTTTTAGGCTTGTTTAGGTCATGTGATGATGTAAAACCACGTTTGGGAAAATGTTGTGACAAGATCTACCCCGGTTTCACCGAAACGGGGAGTTTCCCCCTAATACTCAGATTGCAGACACTTTGTTTTTAGGGGACAGCGCATGTCTGCGAAGGGGGTCACACTTGGGAACCAGGTTTAGGAGTTTTGAGCATGCCACCACACTTCAATACACATTCTAGGGTGACATGCATGGTTTGGAGGTGTTCCGATGCCCCGAAGCGCTTCTTCCTGTGGAACCCTGATCCGCGGGCCTCGGATCGTCTACCCCCCTAAACTTTCTTCTGACAGGGATAGCCCGGTGTTGCTCTCACTTGTTTTAGGCTTGGTTAGGTCATGTGATGATATAAAACCATGTTTGGTAACATGTTGTGACAAGATCTACCCCGGTTTCACCGAAACGGGGAGTTTCCCCGTAATACTCAGATTGCACACACTTTGTTTTTAGGGGACATCGCATGTCTGCGAAGGGGGTCACATTTGCGAACCAGGTTTAAGAGTTTTGAGCATGCCACCACACTTCATTACACATGCTAGGGTCACATGCATGGTTTGGAGTTGTTCCGATGCCCCGAAGCGCTTCTTCCTGCGGAACCCTGATTCGCGGGCCTCAGATCGTCTACCCCCCTAGACTTTCTTCTGACAGGGGTAGCCCAGTGTATCCCTCTCTTGTTTTGCTCTAGATTAGGTCATGTGTTGATGTAAAACCATGTTTGGGAACATGTTGTGACAAGATCTACCCTGGTTTCACCGAAACGGGGAGTTTCCCCCTAATACTCAGATTGCACACACTTTGTTTTTAGGGGACATCGCATGTCTGCGAAGGGGGTCACACTTGGGAACCAGGTTTAGGAGTTTTGAGCATGCCACCACACTTCATTACACATTCTAGGTTCACATCCATGGTTTGGAGGTGTTCCGATGCCCCAAAGCGCTTCTTCCTACAGAACCCTGATCTGTGGGCCTCGGATCGTCTACCCCCTAGACTTTCTTCTGACAGGGGTAGCCCGGTGTATCCCTCTCTTGTTTTGCTATTGGTTAGGTCAAGTGATGATGTAAAACCATGTTTGGGAACTTGTTGTGACAAGATCTACCCCGGTTTAACCGAAACCGGGAGTTTCCCCCTAATACTCAGATTGCACACACTATGTTTTTAGGAGACATCGCACGTCTGCGAAGGGGGTCACACTTGGGAACCAGGTTTAGGAGTTTTTATCATACCACCACACTTCATTACACATGTTAGGGTCACATGCATGGTTTGGAGGTGTTCCGATGCCCCGAAGCGCTTCTTCCTGTGGAACCCTAATCCGTGGGCCTCAGATCGTCTACCCCCTAGACTTTCTTCTGACAGGGGTAACCCGGTGTAGCTCTCACTTGTTTTAGGCTTGTTTAGGTCATGTGATGATGTAAAACCACGTTTGGGAAAATGTTGTGACAAGATCTACCCCGGTTTCACCGAAACGGGGAGTTTCCCCCTAATACTCAGATTGCAGACACTTTGTTTTTAGGGGACAGCGCATGTCTGCGAAGGGGGTCACACTTGGGAACCAGGTTTAGGAGTTTTGAGCATGCCACCACACTTCAATACACATTATAGGGTGACATGCATGGTTTGGAGGTGTTCCGATGCCCCGAAGCGCTTCTTCCTGTGGAACCCTGATCCGCGGGCCTCGGATCGTCTACCCCCCTAAACTTTCTTCTGACAGGGATAGCCCGGTGTTGCTCTCACTTGTTTTAGGCTTGGTTAGGTCATGTTATGATATAAAACCATGTTTGGTAACATGTTGTGACAAGATCTACCCCGGTTTCACCGAAACGGGGAGTTTCCCCGTAATACTCAGATTGCATACACTTTTATTTTAGGGGACATCGCATGTCTGCGAGGGGGGTTACACTTGGGAACCGGGTTAAGGAGTTTTGCGCATGCCACCACACTTCATTACACATGCTAGGGTCACATGCATGGTTTGGAGGTGTTCCGATGCCCCGAAGCGCTTCTTCCTGCGGAACCCTGATCCATGGGCCTCAGATCGTCTACCCCCTAGACTTTCTTCTGACAGGGGTAACTAGGTGTATCCCTCTCTTGTTTTGATCTTTGTTATGTCATGTGATGATGTAAAACCATGTTTGGTAACATGTTGTGACAAGATCTACCCCGGTTTCACCGAAACGGGGAGTTTCCCCTAATACTCAGATTGCACACACTTTGTTTTTAGGGGACATCGCATGTCTGCGAAGGGGGTCACATTTGCGAACCAGGTTTAAGAGTTTTGAGCATGCCACCACACTTCATTACACATTATAGGGTCACATGCATGGTTTGGAGGTGTTCTGATGCCCCAAAGCGCTTCTTCCTGCGGAACCCTGATTCACGGGCCTCAGATCGTCTACCCCCTAGACTTTCTTCTGACAGGGGTAGCCCGGTGTATCCCTCTCTTGTTTTGCTCTAGGTTAGGTCATGTGTTGATGTAAAACCATGTTTGGGAACATGTTGTGACAAGATCTACCCCGGTTTCACCGAAACGGGGAGTTTCCCCCTAATACTCAGATTGCAGGCACTTTGTTTTTAGGGGACAGCGCATGTCTGCGAAGGGGGTCACACTTGGGAACCAGGTTTATGAGTTTTGAGCATGCCACCACACTTCATTACACATGCTAGGGTCACATGCATGGTTTGGAGGTGTTCCGATGCCCCGAAGCGCTTCTTCCTACGGAACCCTGATCCACGGGCCTCAGATCGTCTACCCCCCTAGACTTTCTTCTGACAGGGGTAGCCCAGTGTAGCTCTGACTTGTTTTAGGCTTGGTTAGGTCATTTGATGATGTAAAACCATGTTTGGGAACATGCTGTGACAAGATCTACCCCGGTTTCACCGAAACAGGGAGTTTCCCCCTAATACTCAGATTGCAGACACTTTGTTTTTAGGGAACAGCGTATGTCTACAAAGGGGGTCACACTTGGGAACCAGGTTTAGGAGTTTTGAGCATGCCACCACACTTCATTACACATTTTAGGGTCACATGCATGGTTTGGAGGTGTTCCGATGCCCCGAAGCGCTTCTTCCTACGGAACCCTGATCCGCGGTCCTCGGATCGTCTACCCCCCTAGACTTTCTTCTGACAGGGGTAGCCTGGTGTATCTCTCACTTGTTTTATGCTTGATAAGGTCATGTGGTGATGTAAAACCATGTTTTGGAACATGTTGTGACAAGATCTACCCCGGTTTCACCGAAACGGGGAGTTTCCCCCTAATACTCAAATTGCACACACTTTGTTTTTAGGGGACAACGCATGTCTGCGAAGGGGGTCACACTTCCGAACCAGGTTTAGGAGTTTTGAGCATGCCACCACACTTCATTACACATGCTAGGGTCACATGCATGGTTTGGAGGTGTTCCAATTCCCCGAAGCGCTTCTTCCGGCGGAACCCTGATCCGCGGGCCTCGGATCGTCTACCCCCCTAGACTTTCTTCTGACAGGGGTAGCCCGGTGTAGCTCTCACTTGTTTTAGGCTTGGTTAGGTCATGTGATGATGTAAAACCAAGTTTGGTAACATGTTGTGACAAGATCTACACCGGTTTCACCGAAACGGGGAGTTCCCCTAATACTCAGATTGCAGACACTTTGTTTTTAGGAGACAGCGGATGTCTGCGAAGGGGGTCACACTTGGAAACTAGGTTTAGGAGTTTTGAGCATGCCACCACACTTCATTACACATGCTAGGGTCACATGCATGGTTTGGAGGTGTTCCGATGCCCCGAAGCGCTTCTTCCTGCGGAACCCTGATCCGCGGCCCTCGGATCGTCTACCCCCCTAGACTTTCTTCTGACAGGGGTAGCCCGGTGTAGCTCTCACTTGTTTTATGCTTTTTTAGGTCATGTGATGATGTAAAACCATGTTTGGGAACATGTTGTGACAAGATCTACCCCGGTTTCACCGAAACGGGGAGTTTCCCCATAATACTCAGATTGGACACACTTTGTTTTTAGGGGACATCATATGTCTGCGTAGGAGGTCACACTTGGGAACCAGGTTTAAGAGTTTTGAGCATTCCACCACACTTTACACATGCTAGGGTCACATGCATGGTTTGGAGGTGTTCCGATGCCCCGAATCGCTTCTTCCTGCGGAACCCTGATCCGCGGGCCTCGGATCGTCTACCCCCCAGACTTTCTTCTGACAGGGGTAGCTCAGTGTATCCCTCTCTTGTTTTGCTCTTGGTTAGAGTGATGATGTAAAACCATGGTTGGGAACATGTTGTGACAATATCTACCCCGGTTTCACCGAAACGGGGAGTTTCCCCCTAATACTCAGATTGCACACACTTTGTTTTTAGGAGACATCGCATGTTTGCGAAGGGGGTCACACTTGGGAACCAGGTTTAGGAGTTTTGAGCATTCCACCACACTTCATTACACATGCTAGAGTCACATGCATGGTTTGGAGGTGTTCCGATGCCACGAAGCGCTTCTTCCTGCGGAACCCTGATCCGCGGCCGTCGGATCGTCTACCCCCCTAGACTTTCTTCAGACAGGGGTAGCCCGGTGTAGCTCTCACTTGTTTTAGGCTTGGTTAGGTCATGTGACGATGTAAAACCAAGTTTGGGAACATGTTGTGACAAGATCTACCCCCGTTTCACCGAAACGGGGAGTTTCCCCCTAATACTCAAATTGCACACACTTTGTTTTTAGGGGACAACGCATGTCTGCGAAGGGGGTCACACTTGGGAACCAGGTTTAGGAGTTTTGAGGATGCCACCACACTTCATTACACATGCTAGGGTCACATGCATGGTTTGGAGGTGTTCCGATGCGCCGAAGCGCTTCTTCCTGTGGAACCCTGATCCGCGGGCCTCGGATCGTCTAACCCCCTAGACTTTCTTCTAACAGGGGTAGCCCGCTGTATCTCTCACTTTTTTAGGCTTGGTTAGGTCATGTGACGATGTAAAACCAAGTTTGGGAACATGTTGTGACAAGATCTACCCCGGTTTCACCGAAACGGGGAGTTTCCCCCTAATACTCAGATTGCGGACACTTTGTTTTTAGGGAACAACGCATGTCTGCGAAGGGGGTCACACTTGGGAACCAGGTTTAGGAGTTTTGATCATGCCACCACACTTAATTACACATTCTAGGGTCACATGCATGGTTTGGAGGTGTTCCGATGCCCCGAAGCGCTTCTTCCTGCGGAACCCTGATCCATGGGCCTCGGATCGTCTCTCCCTAGAATTTCTTCTGACAGGGGTAGCCCGGTGTATCCCTCTCTTGTTTTGCTATTGGTTATGTCATGTGATGATGTAAAACCATGTTTGGGAACATGTTGTGACAAGATCTACCCCGGTTTCACCAAAACGGGGAGTTTCCACCTAATACTCTCATTGCACACACTTTATTTTTAGGGGACATCGCAAGTCTCCGAAGGGGGTCACATTTGCGAACCAGGTTTAAGAGTTTTGAGCATGCCACCACACTTCATTACACATGCTAGGGTCACATGCATGGTTTGGAGTTGTTCCGATGCCCCGAAGCGCTTCTTCCTGCGGAACCCTGATTCGCGGGCCTCAGATCGTCTACCCCCCTAGACTTTCTTCTGACAGGGGTAGCCCGGTGTATCCCTCTCTTGTTTTGCTCTAGATTAGGTCATGTGTTGATGTAAAACCATGTTTGGGAACATGTTGTGACAAGATCTACCCTGGTTTCACCGAAACGGGGAGTTTCCACCTAATACTCAGATTGCACACACTGTTTTTAGGGGACATCGCATGTCTGCGAAGGGGGTCACACTTGGGAACCAGGTTTAGGAGTTTTGAGAATGCCACCACACTTCATTACACATTCTAGGTTCACATCCATGGTTTAGAGGTGTTCTGATGCCCCAAAGAGCTTCTTCCTACAGAACCCTGATCCGCGGGCCTCGGATCGTCTACCCCCCTAGACTTTCTTCTAACAGGGGTAGCCCGGTGTATCCCTCTCTTGTTTTGCTATTGGTTAGGTTAAGTGATGATGTAAAACCATGTTTGGGAACTTGTTGTGACAAGATCTACCCCGATTTCACCGAAACCGGGAGTTTCCCCCTAATACTCAGATTGCACACACTATGTTTTTAGGAAACATCGCACGTCTGCGAAGGGGGTCACACTTGGGAACCAGGTTTAGGAGTTTTGATCATACCACCACACTTCATTACACATGTTAGGGTCACATGCATGGTTTGGAGGTGTTCCGATGCCCCGAAGCGCTTCTTCCTGTGGAACCCTAATCCGTGGGCCTCAGATCGTCTACCCCCTAGACTTTCTTCTGACAGGGGTAGCCCGGTGTAGCTCTCACTTGTTTTAGGCTTTTTTAGGTCATGTGATGATGTAAAACCACGTTTGGTAAAATGTTGTGACAAGATCTACCCCGTTTTCACCGAAACAGGGAGTTTCCGCCTAATACTCAGATTGCAGACACTTTGTTTTTATGGGACAGCGCATGTCTGCGAAGGGGGTCACACTTGGGAACCAGGTTTAGGAGTTTTGAGCATGCCACCACACGTCAATACACATTCTAGGGTCACATGCATGGTTTGGAGGTGTTCCGATGCCCCGAAGCGCTTCTTCCTGTGGAACCCTGATCCGCGGGCCTCGGATCGTCTACCCCCCTAAACTTTCTTCTGACAGGGGTAGCCCGGTGTTGCTCTCACTTGTTTTAGGCTTGTTTAGGTCATGTGATGATGTAAAACCATGTTTGGTAACATTTTGTGACAAGATCTACCCCGGTTTCACCGAAACGGGGAGTTTCCCCGTAATACTCAGATTGCACACACTTTGTTTTTATGGGACATCGCATGTCTGCGAGGGGGGTTACACTTGGGAACCAGGTTTAGGAGTTTTGCGCATGCCACCACACTTCATTACACATGCTAGGGTCACATGCATGGTTTGGAGGTGTTCCGATGCCCCGAAGCGCTTCTTCCTGCGGAACCCCGATCCATGGGCCTCAGATTGTCTACCCCCTAGACTTTCTTCTGACAGGGGTAACCCGGTGTATCCCTCTCTTGTTTTGATCTTGGTTATGTCATGTGATGATGTAAAACCATGTTTGGTAACATGTTGTGACAAGATCTACCCCGGTTTCACCGAAACGGGGAGTTTCCCCTAATACTCAGATTGCACACACTTTGTTTTTAGGGGACATCGCATGTCTGCGAAGGGGGTCACATTTGCGAACCAGGTTTAAGAGTTTTGAGCATGCCACCACACTTCATTACACATTATAGGGTCACATGCATGGTTTGGAGGTGTTCCGATGCCCCAAAGCGCTTCTTCCTGCGGAACCCTGATTCGCGGGCCTCAGATCGTCTACCCCCTAGACTTTCTTCTGACAGGGGTAGCCCGGTGTATCCCTCTCTTGTTTTGCTCTAGGTTAGGTCATGTGTTGATGTAAAACCATGTTTGGGAACATGTTGTGACAAGATCTACCCTGGTTTCATCGAAACGGGGAGTTTCCCCCTAATACTCAGATTGCACACACTTTGTTTTTAGGGGACATCGCATGTCTGCGAAGGGGGTCACACTTGGGAACCAGGTTTAGGAGGTTTGAGCATGCCACCACACTTCATTACACATTCTAGGTTCACATCCATGGTTTGGAGGTGTTCCGATGCCCCAAAGCGCTTCTTCCTGCAGAACCCTGATCCGCGGGCCTCGGATCGTCTACCCCCCTAGACTTTCTTCTGACAGGGGTAGCCCGGTGTATCCCTCTCTTGTTTTGCTATTGGTTAGGTCAAGTGATGATGTAAAACCACGTTTGGGAACATATTGTGACAAGATCTACCCTAGTTTCACCGAAACGAGGTGTTTCCCCCTAATACTCAGATTGCAGACACTTTGTTTTTAGGGGACAGCGCATGTCTGCGAAGGGGGTCACACTTGGGAACCAGGTTTAGGAGTTTTGAGGATGCCACCACACTTCATTACACATTCTAGGGTCACATGCATGGTTTGGAGGTGTTCCGATGCCCCGAAGCGCTTCTTCCTGTGGAACCCTGATCCGCGGGCCTCGGATCGTCTACCCCCCTAAACTTTCTTCTGACAGGGGTAGCCCGGTGTTGCTCTCACTTTTTTTAGGCTTGTTTAGGTCATGTGATGATGTAAAACCATGTTTGGTAACATGTTGTGACAAGATCTACCCCGGTTTCACCGAAACGGGGAGTTTCCCCGTAATACTCAGATTGCACACACTTTGTTTTTAGGGGACATCGCATGTCTGCGAGGGGGGTTACACTTGGGAACCAGGTTTAGGAGTTTTGCGCATGCCACCACACTTCATTACACATGCTAGGGTCACATGCATTGTTTGGAGGTGTTCCGATGCCCCGAAGCGCTTCTTCCTGCGGAACCCCGATCCATGGGCCTCAGATTGTCTACCCCCTAGACTTTCTTCTGACAGGGGTAACCCGGTGTATCCCTCTCTTGTTTTGATCTTGGTTATGTCATGTGATGATGTAAAACCATGTTTGGTAACATGTTGTGACAAGATCTACCCCGGTTTCACCGAAACGGGGAGTTTCCCCTAATACTCAGATTGCACACACTTTGTTTTTAGGGGACATCGCATGTCTGCGAAGGGGGTCACATTTGCGAACCAGGTTTAAGAGTTTTGAGCATGCCACCACACTTCATTACACATTATAGGGTCACATGCATGGTTTGGAGGTGTTCCGATGCCCCAAAGCGCTTCTTCCTGCGGAACCCTGATTCGCGGGCCTCAGATCGTCTACCCCCTAGACTTTCTTCTGACAGGGGTAGCCCGGTGTATCCCTCTCTTGTTTTGCTCTAGGTTAGGTCATGTGTTGATGTAAAACCATGTTTGGGAACATGTTGTGACAAGATCTACCCTGGTTTCATCGAAACGGGGAGTTCCCCCTAATACTCAGATTGCACACACTTTGTTTTTAGGGGACATCGCATGTCTGCGAAGGGGGTCACACTTGGGAACCAGGTTTAGGAGTTTTGAGGATGCCACCACACTTCATTACACATTCTAGGGTCACACGCATGGTTTGGAGGTGTTCCGATGCCCCGAAGCGCTTCTTCCTGTGGAACCCTGATCCGCGGGCCTCGGATCGTCTACCCCCCTAAACTTTCTTCTGACAGGGGTAGCCCGGTGTTGCTCTCACTTGTTTTAGGCTTGTTTAGGTCATGTGATGATGTAAAACCATGTTTGGTAACATGTTGTGACAAGATCTACCCCGGTTTCACCGAAACGGGGAGTTTCCCCGTAATACTCAGATTGCACACACTTTGTTTTTATGGGACATCGCATGTCTGCAAGGGGGGTTACACTTGGGAACCAGGTTTAGGAGTTTTGCGCATGCCACCACACTTCATTACACATGCTAGGGTCACATGCATGGTTTGGAGGTGTTCCGATGCCCCGAAGCGTTTCTTCCTGCGGAACCCCGATCCATGGGCCTCAGATTGTCTACCCCCTACACGTTCTTCTGACAGGGGTAACCCGGTGTATCCCTCTCTTGTTTTGATCTTGGTTATGTCATGTGATGATGTAAAACCATGTTTGGTAACATGTTGTGACAAGATCTACCCCGGTTTCATCGAAACGGGGAGTTTCCCCTAATACTCAGATTGCACACACTTTGTTTTTAGGGGACATCGCATGTCTGCGAAGGGGGTCACATTTGCGAACCAGGTTTAAGAGTTTTGAGCATGCCACCACACTTCATTACACATTATAGGGTCACATGCATGGTTTGGAGGTGTTCCGATGCCCCAAAGCGCTTCTTCCTGCGGAACCCTGATTCGCGGGCCTCAGATCGTCTACCCCCTAGACTTTCTTCTGACAGGGGTAGCCCGGTGTATCCCTCTCTTGTTTTGCTCTAGGTTAGGTCATGTGTTGATGTAAAACCATGTTTGGGAACATGTTGTGACAAGATCTACCCTGGTTTCATCGAAACGGGTAGTTTCCCCCTAATACTCAGATTGCACACACTTTGTTTTTAGGGGACATCGCATGTCTGCGAAGGGGGTCACACTTGGGAACCAGGTTTAGGAGTTTTGAGCATGCCACCACACTTCATTACACATTCTAGGTTCACATCCATGGTTTGGAGGTGTTCCGATGCCCCAAAGCGCTTCTTCCTGCAGAACCCTGATCCGCGGGCCTCGGATCGTCTACCCCCCTAGACTTTCTTCTGACAGGGGTAGCCCGGTGTATCCCTCTCTTGTTTTGCTATTGGTTAGGTCAAGTGATGATGTAAAACCACGTTTGGGAACATATTGTGACAAGATCTACCCTAGTTTCACCGAAATGAGGTGTTTCCCCCTAATACTCAGATTGCAGACACTTTGTTTTTAGGGGACAGCGCATGTCTGCGAAGGGGGTCACACTTGGGAACCAGGTTTAGGAGTTTTGAGGATGCCACCACACTTCATTACACATTCTAGGGTCACATGCATGGTTTGGAGGTGTTCCGATGCCCCGAAGCGCTTCTTCCTGTGGAACCTTGATCCGCGGGCCTCAGATCGTCTACCCCCTAGACTTTCTTCTGACAGGGGTAGCCCGGTGTTGCTCTCACTTGTTTTAGGCTTGGTTAGGTCATGTGATGATGTAAAACCATGTTTGGTAACATGTTGTGACAAGATCTACCCCGGTTTCACCGAAACGGGGAGTTTCCCCGTAATACTCAGATTGCACACACTTTGTTTTTAGGGGACATCGCATGTCTGCGAAGGGGGTTACACTTGGGAACCAGGTTTAGGAGTTTTGAGCATGCCACCACACTTCATTACACATGCTAGGGTCACATGCATGGTTTGGAGGTGTTCCGATGCCCCGAAGCGCTTCTTCCTGCGGAACCCTGATCCATGGGCCTCAGATCGTCTACCCCCTAGACTTTCTTCTGACAGCGGTAACTCGGTGTGTCGCTCTCTTGTTTTGATATTGGTTATGTCATGTGATGATGTAAAACCATGTTTGGGAACATGTTGTGACAATATCTACCCCGGTTTCACCGAAACGGGGAGTTTCCCCCTAATACTCAGATTGCACACACTTTGTTTTTAGGGGACATCGCATGTCTACGAAGGGGGTCACATTTGCGAACCAGGTTTAAGAGTTTTTAGCATGCCACCACACTTCATTACACATGCTAGGGTCACATGCATGGTTTGGAGGTGTTCCGATGCCCCGAAGCGCTTCTTCCTGCGGAACCCTGATTCGCGGGCCTCAGATCGTCTACCCCCCTAGACTTTCTTCTGACAGGGGTAGCCCGGTGTATCCCTCACTTGTTTTAGGCTTGGTTAGGTCATGTGATGATGTCAAACCACGTTTGGGAACATGTTGTGACAAGATCTACCCCGGTTTCACCGAAACGGGGAGTTTCCCCCTAATACTTAGATTGCAGACACTTTGTTTTTAGGGGACAGCGCATGTCTGCGAAGGGGGTCACACTTGGGAACCAGGTTTAGGAGTTTTGAGCATTCCACCACACTTCCTTACACATGCTAGGGTCACATGCATGGTTTGGAGGTGTTCTGATGCCTCGAAGCGCTTCTTCCTGCGGAATCCTGATCCGCGGGCCTCAGATCGTCTACCCCCCTAGACTTTCTTCTGACAGGGGTAGCTCGGTGTATCCCTCTCTTGTTTTTCTCTTGGTTAGGGTGATGATGTAAAACCATGTTTGGGAACAGGTTGTGACAATATCTACCCCGGTTTCACCGAAACGGGGAGTTTCCCCCTAATACTCGGATAGCACACACTTTGTTTTTAGGAGACATCGCATGTCTGCGAAGGGGGTCACACTTGGGAGCCAGGCTTAGGAGTTTTGAGCATTCCACCACACTTCGTTACACATTCTAGGGTCACATGCATGGTTTGGAGGTGTTCCGATGCCCCGAAGCGCTTCTTCCTGCGGAACCCTGATCCGCGGGCCTCGGATCGTCTACCCCCTAGACTTTCTTCTGACAGGGGTAGCCCGGTGTAGGTCTCACTTGTTTTAGGCTTGGTTAGGTCATGTGATGATGTAAAACCATGTTTGGGAACATGTTGTGACAAGATCTACCCCGGTTTCACCGAAACGAGGAGTTTCCCCCTAATACTCAGATTGCACACACTTTGTTTTTAGGGGACATCGCATGTCTGTGAAGGGGGTCACACTTGGGAACCAGGTTTAGGAGTTTTGAGCATGCCACCACACTTCATTACACATGCTAGGGTTATATGCATGGTTTGGAGGTGTTCCGATGCCCCGAAGCGCTTCTTCCTGCGGAACCCTGATCTGTGGGCCTCGGATCGTCTACCCCCTAGACTTTCTTCTGACAGGGGTACCCTGGTGTATCCCTCTCTTGTTTTGCTCTTGGTTATGTCATGTGATGATGTAAAACCATGTTTGGGAACATGTTGTGACAAGATCTACCCCGGTTTCACCGAAACAGGGAGTTTCCTCCTAATACTCAGATTGCACACACTTTGTTTTTAGGGGACAGCGCATGTCTGCGAAGGGGGTCACACTTGTGAACCAGGTTTAGGAGTTTTGAGCATGCCAACACACTTCATTACACATGCTAGGGTCACATGCATGGTTTGGAGGTGTTCTGATGCCCCAAAGCGCTTCTTCCTGCGGAACCCTGATTCGCGGGCCTCGGATCGTCGACCCCCTAGACTTTCTTCTGACAGGGGTATCCTGGTGTAGCTCTCACTTGTTTTAGGCTTCGTTAGGTCATGTGATGATGTAAAACCAAGTTTGGGAACATGTTGTGACAAGATCTACCCCGGTTTCACCGAAACGGGGAGTTTTTGTTGGAGATATGCCCAAGATGCAATAATAAAGTGGTTATTATTATATTTTTATGTTTATGATAAATGTTTACATCCCATGCTATAATTGTATTAACCGGAAACATTAATACTTGTGTGTTTTGTAAACATAAAAGAGTCCCTAGTAAGCCTCTTGTTAAACTAGCTTGTTGATTAAATGGATGATCATGGTTTCCTGATCATGGACATTGGATGTCATTAATAACAAGGTTATATCATTAGGAGAATGATGTGATGGACACACACCCATAGTAAGCATAGAATAAGATCAAGTCATTAAGTTCGTTTTGCTACAAGCTTTTCAAATGCATAGTAACCTAATCCTTCGACCATGAGGTCATGTTAATCACCATCACTGAATGGGTACTTTGATGACATCAAACACCGCTTCGTAATTGGGTGGTTATAAAGGTGTCATTGGGTATTCTGAAAGTATGTGTTGAAGCGCATGGACCAAGATTGGAATTTGTCCATCCATATGACAGATAGATATGCTCTGGGCCCTCTCGGTGGAATGCCATCTAGTTAGCTTGCAAGCATGTGACTAGGTCAAAAGGGATGACATAACATGGAACGAGTAAAGAGTACTTATCAGTAACGAGGAAGAACTAGGTATGGAGATACCGACGATCAAACCTCGGATAAGTAGAATATCGCGTGACAAAGGGAATTGGTTTCGTATGTTAATGGTTCTATCGATCACAAAGTCATCGTTGAGTATGTGGGAGCTGTTATGGATCTCTAGATCCCGCTGATGGTTATTGATCGGAGAGGTGTCTTCATCATGTCTGCATATTCACGAACCGTAGGGTGACACACTTAAGGTTCGAAGTTGTTTTAAGTAGATATGGAATATGCGTTGGAGACCGAATGTTGTTCGGAGTCTCGGATTGGATCCGGGACATCACGAGGAAATCCGGAATTGTCCGGAGAATAAGATTCATATATTGGGGGATCATTTTCTAAGTTAGGAAATGTTTCGGAGTATTTGTATGGGGATTCTAGAAGGTTTAGGAATATTCCGGAAGGTTCTAGAAGATTTCTTGGAGTTTGCTTGAAAACCAAGAAAGGATCAAGGAATCCTTGTAGGGCAAGATAAGGAGTAGTGGGGGAGGAGGACTCCTCCCCCCTTCCCAATCCACCGTCCAAGGAGGGAGGGGAGTCCTACTAGAACTCCCCCTCCCATGGCGCCTCCCTCCTTTAAATAGAGGGGTGGGGGCGCCACCCCTAGCCCCCTCACAATCAGCAAACCCTAGCCGCCCCTCTCCTCCTCCTTCCCTCTGCTCTGGCTTAGGCGAAGCCCTACAGAATTCTCTACTCCACCACCACCACCACGCCGTCGTGCTGCTGGGATTCCGTGGAGAAGATCTACTACCTCTGCTGCTCGCTGGAACGGGGAGAGGAAGGTCTGCTTTGACTACGCACGTGTGTCCGACTGCGGAAGCGCTGCCGGAACACGACGCCGGAAGGATCGTCCACACGATCTTGGGATCGGCAAGTGATCGACTACATCAACCCCGACATCCAATCTCGTAACGCTTTCGGATCTACAAGGGTTAGTACAGATCTTTCTCATTGCACATATCTAATAGATTAGATCTTGGCTTTTATCTAGATTAGATCTGGGTTTTGTTCGTTCTTGCGGTAGAAATTTTTTGTTTTCCATGCTACCAACCCATCAGTTTCCCCCTAATACTCAGATTGCGGACACTTTGTTTTTAGGGGACAGCGCATGTCTGCGAAGAGGGTCACACTTGGGAACCAGGTTTAGGAGTTTTGATCATGCCACCACACTTCATTACACATGCTAGGGTCACATGCATGGTTTGGAGGTGTTCCGATGCCCCGAAGCACTTCTTCCTGCGAAACCCTGATCCGCGGGCCTCAGATCGTCTACCCCCCTAGACTTTCTCCTGACAGGGGTAGCCCGGTGTAGCTCTCACTTGTTTTAGGCTTGGTTAGGTCATGTGATGACGTAAAACGAAGTTTGGGAACATGTTGTGACAAAATCTACCCCGGTTTCACCGAAACGGGGAGTTCCCCCTAGTACTCAGATTGTAGACACTTTGTTTTTACGAGACAGTGCATGTCTGCGAAGGGGGTCACACTTGGGAACCAGGTTTATGAGTTTTGAGCATGCCACCACACTTCATTACACATGCTAGGGTCACATGCATGGTTTGGAGGTGTTCTGATGCCCCGAAGCGCTTCTTCCTATGGAACCCTAATCCGTGGGCCTCAAATCGTCTACCCCCTAGACTTTCTTCTGACAGGGGTATCCCGGTATAGCCCTCACTTGTTTTAGGCATGTTTATGTCATGTTATGATGTAAAACCATGTTTGGGAATGTGTTGTGACAAGATCTACCCCGGTTTCACCGAAACGGGGAGTTTCCCCCTAATACTCAGATTGCAGGCACTTTGTTTTTAGGGGACAGCGCATGTCTACGAAGGGGGTCACACTTGGGAACCAGGTTTAGGAGTTTTGATCATGCCACCACACTTCATTACAAATGCTAGGGTCACATGCATGGTTTGGAGGTGTTCTGATGCCCCGAAGCGCTTCTTCCTGCGAAACCCTGATCCGCGGGCCTCGAATCGTCTACCCCCCTAGACTTTCTTCTGACAGGGGTAACCCGGTGTATCTCTCAATTGTTTTAGGCTTGGTTAGGTCATTTGATGATGTAAAACCAAGTTTGGGAACATTTTGTGACAAGATCTACCCTGGTTTCACCGAAACGGGGAGTTTCCCCCTAGTACTCAGATGGTAGACACTTTGTTTTTAGGAGACAGTGCATGTCTGCGAAGGGGGTCACACTTGGGAACCAGGCTTAGGAGTTTTGAGCATTCCACCACACTTCGTTACACATGCTAGGGTCACATGCATGGTTTGGAGGTGTTCCGATGCCCCGAAGCGCTTCTTCCTGCGGAACCCTGATCCGCGGGCCTCGGATCGTCTACCCCCTAGACTTTCTTCTGACAGGGGTAGCCCGGTGTAGCCCTCACTTGTTTTAGGCTTGTTTATGTCATGTTATGATGTAAAACCATGTTTGGGAACATGTTGTGACAAGATCTAGCCCGGTTTCACCGAAACGGGTATTTTCCCCCTAATACTCAGATTGCACACACTTTGTTTTTAGGGGACATCGCATGTCTGCGAAGGGGGTCACACTTGCGAACCAGGTTTAGGAGTTTTGAGCATTCCACCACACTTCATTACACATGCTAGGGTCACATGCATGGTTTGGAGGTGTTCTGATGCCCCAAAGCGCTTCTTCCTGCGGAACCTTGATCCGCGGGCCTCAGATCGTCTAACCCCCTAGACTTTCTTCTGACAGGGGTAGCCCGGTGTAGCTCTCACTTGTTTTATGGTTGTTTAGGTCATGTGATGATGTAAAACCAAGTTTGGGAACATGTTGTGACGAGATCTACCCCGGTTTCACCGAAATGGGGAGTTCCCCCCTAATACTCAGATTGCAGAAACTTTGTTTTTAGGGGACAGCGCATGTCTGCGAAGGGGGTCAAACTTGCGAACCAGGATTAGGAGTTTTGAGCATGCCACCACACGTCATTACACATGCTAGGGTCACATGCATGGTTTGGAGGTGTTCCGATGCCCCGAAGCGCTTCTTCCTGCGGAACCCTGATCCGCGGGCCTCGGATCGTCGACCCCCTAGACTTTCTTCTGACAGGGGTATCCCGTTGTAGCTCTCACTTGTTTTAGGCTTGGTTAGGTCATGTGATGATCTAAAACAAAGTTTGGGAACATGTTGTGACAAGATCTACCCCGGTTTCACCGAAACGGGGAGTTTCCCCCTAATACTCAGATTGCAGACACTTTGTTTTTAGGGGACATCGCATGTCTGCGAAGGAGGTCACACTTGGGAACCAGGTTTAAGAGTTTTGAGCATGCCACCACACTTCATTACACATGCTAGGGTCACATGCATGGTTTGGAGGTGTTCGGATGCCCCAAAGCGCTTCTTCCTACGGAACCCTGATCCGCGGGCCTCAGATCGTCTACCCCCTAGACTTTCTTCTGACAGGGGTAGCCCGGTGTATCCCTCTCTTGTTTTGCTCTTGGTTAGGTCATGTGATGATGTAAAACCTTGTTTGGGAACATGTTGTGACAACATCTACCCCGGTTTCACCGAAATGGGGAGTTTCCCCCTAATACTCAGATTGCAGACACTTTGTTTCTAGGGGACAACGCATGTCTGCGAAGGGGGTCACACTTGGGAACTATATTTAGGAGTTTTAAGCATGCCACCACACTTCATTACACATGCTAGGGTCACATGCATGGTTTGGAGGTGTTCCGATGCCCTGAAGCGCTTGTTCTTGCGGAACCCTAATCCGCGGTCCTCGGATCGTCTACCCCCCTAGACTTTCTTCTGACAAGGGTAGCCCGGTGTATCCCTCTCTTGTTTTTCTCTTGGTTAGGTTATGTGATGATGTAAAACCATGTTTGGGAACATGTTGTGACAAGATCTACCCCGGTTTCACCGAAACGGGGAGTTTCCCCCTAATACTCAAATTGCACACACTTTGTTTTTAGGAGACATCGCATGTCTACGAAGGGGGTCACACTTGGGAATCAGGTTTAGGAGTTTTGAGCATGCCACCACACTTCATTACACATGCTAGGGTCACATGCATGGTTTGGAGGTGTTTCGATGCCCCGAAGCGCTTCTTCCTGCGGAACCCTGATCCGCGGGCCTCGGATCATCTACCACCCTAGACTTTCTTCTTACAGGGGTAGCCTGGTGTATCTCTCACTTGTTTTAGGCTTGGTTAGGTCATGTGATGATGTAAAACCATGTTTGGGAACATGCTGTGACAAGATCTACCCCGGTTTCACCGAAACGGGGAGTTTCCCCCTAATACTCAGATTGCACATACTTTGTTTTTAGGGGACATCGCATGTCTGCGAAGGGGGTCACACTTGGGAACCAGGTTTAGGAGTTTTGATCATGCCACCATACTTCATTACACATGTTAGGGTCACATGCATGGTTTGGAGGTGTTCCGATGCCCCGAAGCGCTTCTTCTTGTGGAACCCTGATCCGCGGGCCTGAGATCGTCTACCCCCCTAGACTTTCTTCTGACAGGGATAGCCCAGTGTAGCTCTCACTTGTTTTAGGCTTGGTTAGGTCATGTGATGATGTAAAACCATGTTTGGGAACATGTTGTGACAAGATCTACCCCGGTTTCACCGAAACGGGGAGTTTCCCCCTAATACTCAGATTGCAGACACTTTGTTTTTAGGGGACATCGCATGTCTCGGAAGGGGGTCACACTTGGGAACCAGGTTTAGGTGTTTTGAGCATGCCACCACACTTCCTTACACATGCTAGGGTCACATGCATGGTTTGGAGGTGTTCCGATGCCCCGAAGCGCTTCTTCCTGCGGAACCCTGATCCGCGGGCGTCGGATCGTCTACCCCCTAGACTTTCTTCTGACAGGGGCAACTCGGTGTATCCCTCTATTGTTTTGCTCTTGGTTAGGGTGATGATGTAAAACCATGTTTGGGAACATGTTGTGACAAGATCTACCTCGGTTTCACCGAAACGGGGAGTTCCCCCTAATACTTAGATTGCACACACTTTGTTTTTAGGAGACATCGCATGTCTGCGAAGGGGGTCACACTTAGGAACCAGGTTCAGGAGTTTTGAGCATTCCACCAGACTTCATTACACATGATAGGATCACATGCATGGTTCGGAGGTGTTCCGATGCCCCGAAGCGCTTCTTCCTGCGGAACCCTGATCCGCGGGCCTCGGATCGTCTACCCCCTAGACTTTCTTCTAACAGGGGTAGCCCGGTGTACCTCTCACATGTTTTAGGCTTGGTTAGTTCATGTGATGATGTAAAACCAAGTTTGGGAACATGTTGTGACAAGATCTACCCCGGTTTCACCGAAACAGGGAGTTTCCCCCTAATACTCAAATTGCACACACTTTGTTTTTAGGGGACATCGCATGTCTGCGAAGGGGTTCACACTTGCGAACCAGGTTTAGGAGTTTTGATCATGCCACCACACTTCATTACACATTCTAGGGTCACATGCATGGTTTGGAGGTGTTCGGATGCCCCAAAGCGCTTCTTCCTGCGGAACCCTGATCCGCGGGCCTCGGATCGTCTACCCTCCTAGACTTTCTCCTGACAGGGGAAGCCCGGTGTATCCCTCTCTTGTTTTGCTCTTGGTTAGGTCATGTGATGATGTAAAACCTTGTTTGGGAACATGTTGTGATAACATCTACCCTGGTTTCACCGAAACAGGGAGTTTCCACCTAATACTCAGATTGCAGACACTTTGTTTCTAGGGGACAACGCATGTCTGCGAAGGGGGTCACACTTGGGAACCATGTTTAGGAGTTTTAAGCATGCCACCACACTTCATTACACATGGTAGGGTCACATTCATGGTTTGGAGGTGTTCCGATGCCCTGAAGCGCTTGTTCCTGCGGAACCCTCATCTGCGGGCCTCGGATCGTCTACCCCCCTAGACTTTCTTCTGACAGGGGTAGCCCGGTGTATCCCTCTCTTGTTTTGGTCTTGGTTAGGTCATGTGATGATGTAAAACCATGTTTGGGAACATGTTGTGACAAGATCTACCCCGGTTTCACAGAAACGGGGAGTTTCCCCCTAATACCCAGATTGCACACACTTTGTTTTTAGGAGACAGCGCATGTCTGCGAAGGGGGTCACACTTGGAAACCAGGTTTAGGAGTTTTGAGCATTCCACCACACTTCATTACACATGATAGGGTCACATGCATGGTTTGGAGGTGTTCCGATGCCCCAAAGCACTTCTTCCTACGGAACCCTGATCCGCGGGCCTCGGATCGTCTAGCCCCCTAGACTTTCTTCTGACAGGGGTATCCCGGTGTAGCTCTCACTTCTTTTCGGCTTGGTTAGGTCATGTGATGATGTAAAACCATGTTTGGGAACATGTTGTGACAAGATCTACCCCGGTTTCACCGAAATAGGGAGTTTCCCCCTAATACTCAGATTGCAGACACTTTCTTTTTAGGGGACAACGCATGTCTGCGAACGGGGTCACACTTGGGAACCAGGTATAGGAGTTTTGAGCATGCCACCACACTTCATTACACATTCTAGGGTCACATGCATGGTTTGGAGGTGTTCCGATGCCATGAAGCGCTTCTTCCTACGGAACCCTGATCCGCGGGCCTCGGATCGTCTACCCCCTTAGACTTTCTTCTGACAGGGGTAGCCTGGTGTATCCCTCTCTTGTTTTGCACTTGGTTAGGTCATGTGATGATGTAAAACCTTGTTTGGGAACATGTTGTGACAAGATCTACCCCGGTTTCACCGAAACGGGGAGTTTCCCCCTAATACTCAGATTGCACACACTTTGTTTTTAGGAGACATCGCATGTCTGCGAAGGGGGTCACACTAGGGAACCAGGTTTAGGAGTTTTGAGAATTCCACCACACTTCATTAAACATGATAGGGTCACATGCATGGTCTGGAGGTGTTCCGATGCCCCGAAGCGCTTCTTCCTACGGAATCCTGATCCGCGGGCCTCGGATCGTCTACCCCCCTAGACTTTCTTCTGACAGGGGTAGCCCAGTGTAGCTCTCACAGGTTTTAGGCTTGGTTAGGTCATGTGATGATGTAAAACCAAGTTTGGGAACATGTTGTGACAATATTTACCCCGGTTTCACCGAAACGGGGAGTTTCTCCCTAATACTCAGATTGCACATACTTTGTTTTTAGGGGACAACGCATGTCTGCGAAGGGGTTCACACTTGCGAACCAGGTTTAGGAGTTTTGAGCATGCCACCACACTACATTGCACATGCTAGGGTCACATGCATGGTTTGGAGGTGTTCCGATGCCCCAAAGCGCTTCTTCCTATGGAACCCTGATCCGTGGGCCTCGGATCGTCTACCCCCTTAGACTTTCTTCTGACAGGGGTAGCCCGGTGTATCCCTCTCTTGTTTTGCTCTTGGTTAGGTCATGTGATGATGTAAAACCATGTTTGGGAACAAGTTGTGACAAGATCTACCCTGGTTTCACCGAAACGGGGAGTTTCCCCCTAATACTCAAATTGCACACACTTTGTTTTTAGGGGACAACGCATGTCTGCGAAGGGGTTCACACTTGCGAACCAGGTTTAGGAGTTTTGAGCATGCCACCACACTTCATTACACATGCTAGGGTCACATGCATGGTTTGGAGGTGTTCTGATGCCCCAAAGCGCTTCTTCCTACGGAACCCTGATCCGCGGGCCTCAGATCGTCTACCCCCTAGACTTTCTTCTGACAGGGGTAGCCTGGTGTATCCCTCTCTTGTTTTGCTCTTGGATAGGTCATGTGATGATGTAAAACCAAGTTTGGGAACATGTTGTGACAAGATCTACCCCGGTTTCACCGAAACAGGGAGTTTCCACCTAATACTCAGATTGCAGACACTTTGTTTCTAGGAGACATCGCATGTCTGTGAAGGGGGTCACACTTGGGAACCAGGTTTAGGAGTTTTTAGCATGCCACCAAACTTAATTACACATGCTAGGGTCACATGCATGGTTTGGAGGTGTTCCGATGCCCCAAGCGCTTTTTCCTGCGGAACCCTGATCCGTGGGCCTCGGATCGTCTACCCCCCTAGACTTTCTTCAGACAGGGGTAGCCCAGTGTAGCCCTCACTTGTTTTAGGCTTTTTTATATCATGTTATGATGTAAAACCAAGTTTGGGAATGTGTTGTGACAAGATCTACCCCGATTTCACCAAAACGGGGAGTTTCCCCCTAATACTCAGATTGCAGGCACTTTGTTTTTAGGGGACAGCGCATGTCTGCGAAGGGGGTCACACTTGGGAACCAGGTTTAGGAGTTTTGATCATGACACCACACTTCATTACACATTTTAGGGTCACATTCATGGTTTGGAGGTGTTTCGATGCCCCGAAGCGCTTCTTCCTACGAAACCCTGATCCGCGGGCCTCGGATCGTCTACCCCTTAGACTTTCTTCTGACAGGGGTAGCCCGGTGTAGCTCTCACTTTTTTTAGGCTTGGTTAGGTCATGTGATGATGTAAAACCAAGTTTGGGAACATGTTGTGACAAGATCTACCCCGGTTTCACCGAAACGGGGAGTTTCCCCCTAATACTCAGATTGCACACACTTTGTTTTTAGGAGACAGTGCATGTCTGCGAAGGGGGTCACACTTGGAAACCAGGTTTAGGAGTTTTGAGCATGCCACCACACTTCATTACACATTATAGGGTCACATGCATGGTTTGGAGGTGTTCCGATGCCCCGAAGCGCTTCTTCCTACGGAACCCTGATCCGCGGGCCTCGGATCGTCTACCCCCCTAGACTTTCTTCTGACAGGGGTAGCCCGGTGTATCCCTCTCTTGTTTTAGGCTTGGTTAGGTCATTTGATGATGTAAAACCTTGTTTGGGAACATGTTGTGACAAGATCTACCCCGGTTTCACCGAAACAGGGAGTTTCCCCCTAATACTCAGATTGCACACACTTTGTTTTTAGGAGACATCGCATGTCTACGAAGGGGGTCACACATGCGAACCAGGTTTAGGATTTTTGATCATGCCACCAGACTTCATTACACATGCTAGGGTCACATTCATGGTTTGGAGGTGTTCCGATGCCCCGAAGCGCGTCTTTCTGCGGAACCCTGATCCGCGGGCCTCGGATCGTCTACCCTCCTAGACTTTCTTCTGACAGGGGTTGTTCGGTGTATCCCTCTCTTGTTTTGCTCTTGGTTATGTCATGTGATGATGTAAAACCATGTTTGGGAACATGTTGTGACAAGATCTACCCCGGTTTCACCGAAACAGGGAGTTTCCCCCTAATACTCAGATCGCACACACTTTGTTTTTAGGGGACATCGCATGTCTGCGAAGGGGGTCACACTTGGGAACCAGGTTTAGGAGTTTTGAGCATGCCAACACACTTCATTACACATTCTAGGGTCACATGCATGGTTTGGAGGTATTCCGATGCCCCGAAGCGCCTCTTCCTGTGGAACACTGATCGGCGGGCCTCGGATCGTCTACCCCTCGAGACTTTCTTCTGACAGGGGTAGCCCGGTGTATCCCTCTCTTGTTTTGCTCTTGGTTAGGTCATGTGATGATGTAAAACCATGTTTGGGAACATGTTGTGACCAGATCTACCCCGGTTTCACCGAAACGGGGAGTTTCTCCCTAATACTCAAATTGTAGACACTTTGTTTTTATGAGACAACGCATGTCCGCGAAGGGGGTCACACTTGGGAACCAGGTTTAGGAGTTTTGAGCATTCCACCACACTTCATTACACATGCTAGGGTCACATGCATGGTTTGGAGGTGTTCCGATGCCCCGAAGCGCTTCTTCCTGCGGAACCCTGATCCGCGGGCCTAGGATCATCTACCACCCTAGACTTTCTTCTGACAGGGGTAGCCCGGTGTAGATCTCACTTGTTTTAGGCTTGGTTAGGTCATTTTATGATGTAAAACCATGTTTGGGAACATGTTGTGACAAGATCTACCCCGGTTTCACCGAAACGGGGAGTTTCCCCCTAATACTCAGATTGTAGACACTTTTTTTTTAGGAGACATCGCATGTCTGCGAAGGGGGTCACACTTTGGAACCAGGTTTAGGAGTTTTGAGCATGCCACCACACTTCATTACACATGCTAGGGTCAGATGCATGGTTTGGAGGTGTTCCGATGCCCCAAAGTGCTTCTTCCTGCGGAACCCTGATCCGCGGGCCTCGGATCGGCTACCCCCCTAGACTTTCTTTTGACAGGGGTAGCCTGGTGTATCCCTCTCTTGTTTTGTTCTTGGATAGGTAATGTGATGATGTAAAACCATGTTTGAGAACATGTTGTGACAAGATCTACCCCGGTTTCACCGAAACGGGGTGTTTCGCCCGAATACTCAGATTGCACACCATTTGTTTTTAGGAGACATCGCATGTCTGCGAAGGGGGTCACACTTCGGAACCAGGTTTAGGACTTTTGAGCATGCCACCACACTTCATTACACATGTTAGGGTCGCATGCATGGTTTGGAGGTGTTCCGATGCCCCAAAGCGCTTCTTCCTGTGGAACCTTGATCCGCGGGCCTCAGATCGTCTACCCCCATAGACTTTCTTCTGACAGGGGCAACCCGGTGTATCCCTCTCTTTTTTTGCTCTTGGTTAGGTCATGTGATGATGTAAAACCATGTTTGGGAACATGTTGTGACAAGATCTACCCCGGTTTCACCGAAACATGGAGTTTCCCCCTAATACTCAGATTGCACACACTTTGTTTTTAGGAGACATCGCATGCCTGCGAAGCGGGTCACACTTGGGAACCAGGTTTAGGAGTTTTGAGCATGCCACCACACTTCATTACAAATGCTAGGGTCACATTCATGGTTTGGAGTTGTTGCGATGCCCCGAAGCGCTTCTTCCTGTGGAACCCTGATCCGCGGGCCTCGGATCGTCTATCACCCTAGACTTTCTTCCGACAGGGGTAGCGCGGTGTAGCTCTCACTTGTTTTAGGCTTGGTTAGGTCACGTGATGATGTAAACCCATGTTTGTGAACATGTTGTGACAAGATCTACCCTGGTTTCACCAAAACAGAGAGTTTCCCCGTAATACTCAGATTGCACACACTTTGTTTTTAGGGGACATCGCATGTCTGCGAAGGGGGTCACACTTGGGAACCATGTTTAGGAGTTTTGAGCATGCCACCACAATTCATTACACATGCTAGGGTCACATGCATGGTTTGGAGGTGTTCCGATGCCCCGAAGCGCTTCTTCCTGCGGAACCCTGATCCGCGGGCCTCGGATCGTCTACCCCCCTAGACTTTCTTCTGACAGGGGTAGCCTGGTGTATACCTCTCTTGTTTTGCTCTTGGTTAGGTCAAGTGATGATGTAAAACCATGTTTGGGAACATGTTGTGACAAGATTTTCCCCGGTTTCACCGAAACAGGGAGTTTCCCCCTAATACTCAGATTGCACACACTTTGTTTTTAGGAGACATCACATGTCTGCGAAGGGGGTCACACTTGGGAACCAGGTTTAGGATTTTTGAGCGTTCCACCACACTTCATTACACATGGTATGGTCACATGCATGGTTTGGAGGTGTTTCGATGCCCCGAAGCGCCTCTTCCTGTGGAACCCTGATCCGCGGGCCTTAGATCATCTACCCCCTAGAGTTTCTTCTGACAGGGGTAGCCCGGTGTAGCTCTCACTTGTTTTAGGATTGGTTAGGTCACGTGATGATGTAAAACCAAGTTTAGGAACATGTTGTGACAAGATTTAACCCGGTTTCATCGAAACGGGGAGTTTCTCCCTAATACTCAGATTGCAGACACTTTGTTTTTAGGAGACAACGCATGTCTGTGAAGGGGGTCACACTTGGGAACCAGGTTTAGGAGTTTTGAGCATTCCACCACACTTCATTACACATTCTAGGGTCACATGCATGGTTTGGAGGTGTTCCGATGCCCCGAAGCGCTTCTTCCTGCGGAACCCTGATCCGTGGGCCTTGGATCATCTACCCCCCTAGACTTTCTTCTGACAGGGGTAACCCGGTGTAGCTCTCACTTGTTATAGGCTTGGTTAGGTCATGTGATGATGTAAAACCATGTTTGGGAACATGTTGTGACAAGATCTACCCCGGTTTCACCAAAACAGGGAGTTTCCCCTTAATACTCAGATTGCACACACTTTGTTTTTAGGGGACAGCGCATGTCTGCGAAGGGGGTCACACTTGCGAACCAGGTTTAGGACTTTTGAGAATGCCACCACACTTCATTACACTTGCTAGGGTCACATGCATGGTTTGGAGGTGTTCCGATGCCCCGAAGAGCTTCTTCCTGCGGAACCCTGATCTGCGGGCCTCGGATCGTCTACCCCCCTAGACTTTCTTCTGAGAGGGGTAGCCCGGTGTAGCTCTCACTTGTTTTAGGCTTGGTTAGGTCATGTGATGATATAAAACCATGTTTGGGAATATGTTGTGACAAGATCTACCCCGGTTTCACCGAAACAGGGAGTTTCCCCCTAATACTCAGATTGCACACACTTTGTTTTTAGGGGACATCGCATGTCTGCGATGGGGGTCACACTTGGGAACCAGGTTTAGGAGTTTTGAGCATGCCACCACACTTTATTACACATTCTTGGGTCACATGCATGGTTTGGAGGTGATCCGATGCCCCGAAGTGCTTCTTCCTGCGGAACCCTGATCCGCGGGCCTCGGATCGTCTACCCCCCTAGACTTTCTTCTGACAGGGGTAGCCCGGTGTATGCCTCTCTTGTTTTGCTATTGGTTAGGTCACGTGATGATGTAAAACCATGTTTGGGAACATGTGGTGACAATATCTACCCCGGTTTCACCAAAACGGGGAGGTTCCCCTAATACTCAGATTGCAGACACTTTGTTTTTCGGGGGAACGCATGTCTGCGAAGGGGGTCACACTTGGGAACAAGGTTTAGGAGTTTGGAGCATGCCACCACACTTCATTACACATGCTAGGGTCACATGCATTGTTTGGAGGTGTTCCGATGCCCCGAAGCGCTTCTTCCTACGGAACCCTCATCTGCGGGCCTCGGATCGTCTACCCCCCTAGACTTTCTTCTGACAGGGGTAGCCCGGTGTATCCCTCTCTTGTTTTTCTCTTGGTTAGGTCATGTGATGATGTAAAACCATGTTTGGGAACATGTTGTGACAAGATCTACCCCGGTTTCACCGAAACAGGGAGTTCCCCCTAATACTCAGATTGCACACACTTTGTTTTTAGGAGACATCGCATGTCTGCGAAGGGGGTCACACTTTGGAACCAGGTTTAGGAGTTTTGAGCATGCCACCACACTTCATTACACATGCTAGGGTCAGATGCATGGTTTGGAGGTGTTCCGATGCCCCAAAGCGCTTCTTCCTGCGGAACCCTGATCCGCGGGCCTCGGATCGGCTACCCCCCTACACTTTCTTTTGACAGGGGTAGCTTGGTGTATCCCTCTCTTGTTTTGCTCTTGGATAGGTCATGTGATGATGTAAAACCATGTTTGAGAACATGTTGTGACAAGATCTACCCCGGTTTCACCGAAACGGGGAGTTTCCCCCTAATACTCAGATTGCACACACTTTGTTTTTAGGAGACATCGCATGTCTGCGAAGGGGGTCGCACTTGGGAACCAGGTTTAGGAGTTTTGAGCATGCCACCACACTTCATTACACATTCTAGGGTCACATGCATGGTTTTGAGGTGTTCCGATGCCCCGAAGCGCTTCTTCCTGCGGAACCCTGATCTGCGGGCCTCGGATCGTCTACCCCTCGAGACTCTTCTGACAGGGGTAGCCTGGTGTATCCCTCTCTTGTTTTGCTCTTGGTTAGGTCATGTGATGATGTAAAACCATGTTTGGGAACATGTTGTGACCAGATCTACCCCGGTTTCACCGAAACAGGGAGTTTCCCCCTAGTACTCAGATTGCACACACTTTGTTTTTAGGAGACATCGCGTGTCCGCGAAGGGGGTCACACTTGGGAACCAGGTTCAGGAGTTTTGAGCATGCCAGCACACTTCATTACACATGCTAGGGTCACATGCATGGTTTGGAGGTGTTTCGATGCCCCGAAGGGCTTCTTCCTGCGGAACCCTGATCCGCGGGCCTTAGATCGTCTACCCCCTAGACTTTCTTCTGACAGGGGTAGCCCGGTGTAGCTCTCACTTGTTTTAGGCTTGGTTAGGTCATGTGATGATGTAAAACCAAGTTTGGGAACATATTGTGACAAGATTTACCCCGGTTTCACCGAAACGGGGAGTTTCCCCCTAATACTCAGATTGCAGACACTGTTTTTAGGAGACAGCGCATGTCTGCGAAGGGGGTCACACTTGGGAACCAGGTTTAGGAGTTTTGAGCATGCCACCACACTTCATTACACATGCTAGGGTCACATGCATGGTTTGGATGTGTTCCGATGCCCCGAAGCGCTTCTTCCTACGGAACCCTGATCCGCGGGCCTCGGATCGTCTACCCCCCTAGACTTTCTTCTGACAGGGGTAGCCCGGTGAATCCGTCACTTGTTTTAGGCTTGGTTAGGTCATGTTATGATGTAAAACCAAGTTTGGTAACATGATGTGAAAAGATCTACCCCGGTTTCACCGAAACGGGGAGTTTCCCCCTAATACTCAGATTGAAGACACTTTGTTTTTAGGGGACAGCGCATGTCTATGAAGGGGGTCACACTTGGGAACCAGGTTTAGGAATTTTAAGCATGCCACCACACTTCATTACAGATGCTAGGTTCACATGCATGGTTTGGAGGTGTTCCGATGCCCCGAAGCGCTTGTTCCTGCAGAACCCTGATCCGCGGGCCTTGGATCGTCTACCCCCCTAGACTTTCTTCTGATAGGGGTAGCCTGGTGTATCCCTCTCTTGTTTTTCTCTTGGTTAGGTCATGTGATGATGTAAAACCATGTTTGGGAACATGTTGTGACAAGATCTACCTCGGTTTCACCGAAACAGGGAGTTTCCCCCTAATACTCAGATTGCACACACTTTGTTTTTAGGAGACATCGCATGTCTGCGAAGGGGGTCACACTCGGGAACCAGGTTTAGGAGTTTTGAGGATGCCACCACACTTCATTACACATGGTATGGTAACATGCATGGTTTGGAGGTGTTCCGATGCCCCGAAGCGCCTCTTCCTGTGGAACCCTGATCCGCGGGCCTTAGATCATCTACCCCCTAGACTTTCTTCTGACAGGGGTAGCCCGGTGTAGCTCTCACTTATTTTAGCATTTGTTAGGTCATGTGATGATGTAAAACCAAGTTTGGGAACATGTTGTGACAAGATTTTGATGGGTTCGTAGCATGGAAAACAAAAAAATTCTACCGCAAGAACGAACAAAACCCAGATCTAATCTAGATAAAAGCCAAGATCTAATCTATTAAACATGTGCAACGAAGTAGATCTGTACTAACCCTTGTAGACCCAAAAGCGTTGCGAGATCGGATCTCGTGGTTGATGTAGTCGATCACTTGCCGATCTCAAGATCGTGTGGACGATCCTTCCGGCGCCGCGTTACAGCAGCGCTTCCGCAGTCGGTCACACGTGCGGAGTCGAAGCAGACCTTCCTCTCCCTGTTCCAGCGAGCAGCGGAGATAGTAGATCTTTTCCACGGAATCCCAGCAGCACGACGGTGTGGTGGTGGTGGTGGAGTAGAGAATTCTGCAGGGCTTCGCCTAAGACTGAGCAGAGGGAAGGAGGAGGAGAGAGGCAGCGGCCAGGGTTTGTTATTGGAGAGTGCTAGGAGGGGGCGCCCCCTCCCTTCTCTTAAAACGAGGGAGGCGCGCCTGGGGAGGGGGAGTCCTAGTAGGACTCCCCTCCTATGGCCGGCGGGTTGGGAAGGGGGGAGGAGTCCTCCTCCCCCACGAATTCGTGTCTCGCCCCACAAGGTTTCCTTTGACCCTTTCTTGGTTTTCAAGCAAACTCCAAGAACTCTTCTAGAACCTTCCAGAACATTCCGAAACCTTCTAGAATCTCCATACAAACACTCCGGAACATTTCCTAACTTAGAAAATGATCCCCAATATATGAATCTTATTCTCCGGACCATTCCGGATCTCCTCGTGATGTCCCGGATCCAATCCGAGACTCCGAACAACATTCGGTCTCCAACGCATATTCCATATCTACTTAAAAACAACTTCGAACCTTAAGTGTGTCACCCTACGGTTCGTGAATATGCAGACATGATGAAGACACCTCTCCGATCAATAACCATCAGCGGGATCTGGAGATCCATAATGGCTCCCACATACTCAACGATGACTTCGTGATCGATAGAACCATTAACATACGAAACCAATTCCCTTTGTCACGCGATATTCTACTTATCCGAGGTTTGATCGTCGATATCTCCATACCTAGTTCTACCTCGTTACTGATAAGTACTCTTTACTCGTTCCATGTTATGTCATCCCTTGTGACCTAGTCACATGCTTGCAAGCTAACTAGATGACATTCCACCAAGAGGGCCCAAAGCATATCTATCCGTCATATGGATGGACAAATCCCAATCTTGGTCCATGCGCTTCAACACATACTTTCAGAATACCCAATGACACCTTTATAAACACCCAGTTACGAAGCGGTGTTTGATGTCATCAAAGTACCCATCCGGTGATGGTGATTAACATAACCTCATGGTCGAAGGATTAGGTTAATATGCATTTGAAAGCTTACAACAATACGAACTTAATGACTTGATCTTATGCTACGCTTACTATGGGTGTGTGTCCATCACATCATTCTCCTAATGATATGATCTTGTTATTAACGACATCCAATGTCCATGATCAGGAAACCATGATCATCCATTAATCAACAAGCTAGTTTAACAAGAGGCTTACTAGGGACTCTTTTATGTTTACAAAACACACAAGTATTAATGTTTCCGGTTAATACAATTATAGCATGGGATGTAAACATTTATCATAAACATAAAGATATAATAATAACCACTTTATTATTGCCTCTTGGGCATATCTCCAACAGTCTCCCACTTGCACTGGAGTCAATAATCTAGTTAAAAACTTGTGCACTCAACACCTATGGCTTTCTGGTGTTGTATAGACACTATTGCTAGCGGTAAACATAATCTTTGGATCTGACACTTCTAGGTCCGTGTGTATTTGCATGTCCTTGCGTCTCTACGCATTACTCATTCTCCAATGAGATGGCATTGTATAAATTTGGTCCTTTGGTGAGACCTTTAGTTCCTTGGGATTAAATCATGTTGATACAATTGTCGTACAATGTACCTTCATAGTATTATCCTGCTATGAACCACACCTAGTTTGATAACAAACTACTTGGCGCAAATGCCCTCATTTGCTGCTACAATAGCAGTCATATACTTAGCCTTTTGTTATAGTATCTGTCACAGTGTTTTAACTTTGGTACTCAACCAAATCCGTTATGGAACTTCCTTTTCATTACATTGTGCCACCCATAGTTTAAATTGAGATAAACTTAATTTGTGACAAAACTAGTATCAATGCAACAATTTACAATGAACTATTTGTCACCACTATATAAATAATATATTCTTAGTTCTTACAAAGATCATAGGAATATCCCTACTATTGTCCAATGATCATCTTATGAGTCATTCTGGTATATTCTCATAACATTTAGAGCATAGGACATATCTGGATGTGTACATCTCAAAGAATGATTGATCAAAATATTCTTGTGATTTCACCAAGTGTCAAAACACTTGAATCTCGTGTCAACACACTTGAATCTTGATTCAGTCCTTTCCGTGCGTCAAGAACCTTTCTTGTTGTTTCCATATTGAACTCATTCAACATCTTATCTATGTACATTTGGCAAAATCATATTAGCGCCTCAATCTATCCATATAGACATTGATGCCTAATTCTTGGGTTATGCCTAAGTCTTTCATCGAAATGAAATTCTTAACCTGTGTCAATAAAAAATACATCATTTCTAATCAACAATATGTCTTTCACATAATGTATTAGAAATATGTCTCGGCGTTCCCACTTAATTTCTTGCAAAATACAAACATCTTCATCGTCTCTGATGAAATTAAACCTTTTAACGGTTTCATCATGGTGAAGATTCCAACTCCGCGATGCTCACTTCAACCATTGAAGTTTTGCATACTCTTTTAGCATCCTTTGAATTAACAAAAACCCTTTGGATCGTGTCATGGACATATCCTAGGTAACCATTCTATTAGAAGAACTTGTTTTGTTTGTTCAACTACCATATACCAAAATATATGTAGTGGTTGCTACATTAATCCGTCCAGACTAAATATCGCTGTGAAAGATCAAACCTTATCATAGTCAATTCCTTGAACATTGTCGTAAACTCTTTCCGACATGTCGACTATTTCATAGATGTGAAACATCCATGTCTATTTCTTTATAGATCCATATACGACTGTAAGGTCTTGCACCTTTCTAGAGGGTCTTTCAAATTCAAAGCTTGATTTCTCGTGTATGGAATTATCACGGATTTTATGGCTTCAAGCCACTTAACGAAGTCAGGGCCCATCATTGATTATTTGCATGTAGTCGGTTCATCATTGTCAAACAACAATGATTTAACTCTCAAATCTTGGCATTTGATTACTTACCCAACCTACTTGGTTCAATAGTAACTTAGATCTCCGTGACCACAACCTTTGAGGCACGTGAGCCATGAGCATTGTTGCTGCCTCCGGGACACTTACCGATGCTGCACAACTCCGCACATATTAGCCAAGGTTCAACAACCATGTCAAAGTTCTATTGTCCTCCCACTTGACTTTTCACCAAAAATTCCTTCTCAAGAAACTCGACATTCAAAGCGACAAACAATTTTGTCTTCGGTGTTATGGAGGAATACCCAATGGTTATTCGAAATAACCTACAAAGACATGCTCACCTGACTTTGGTTGTAAACATTTTAATTATGCCTAGCATACCAAAAATTTAAGAAAGGACAACCTGGGTTTTATCCCAAACCATGACTTATATGGTGTCATTTCAACGGATCACGATGGAGCTCTTTTCAGTGTAAAAGCGGTAGTCACTAAAGCTTTAATCTTTTAAAATATAATGGCAGTTTTATAAATGACACCTTTGATCTTACCATGTCAAACAAGGTTTCATTACATATCTTGAACACTCCATACTCCTATGGTGTTTTGGGAAATGCAAATCCATGGAACGATTCCTCAAATCTTAGGTGTTTTGCTAAACTTGTAACTCAAACATCTTTATGATCCAATCATAAACTTTTTTATTTTCTTGTTACAATAATTTTTCCGCTTCATCTTGAAAGTCTTTGAACATTTTCAAATGTTTCATACTTCTTCCTTATTGATTAAGTATATACATATACTCACTCAAATCTTCGGAGAAAGCATATGAAGTTGAAATCCATCGGCCACAACTACACATAATGGACTATATACATCAATATGTACAAATTCCAATCAGTTAGTCGTCCGTTCCTCTTTTGGCCTACGAACGGAGTTTTAATTATCTCCAGGAAAGTATCACAAGCGTCATTTGATCAAAATCAAAGACTCCAAAAATCCATCAACATGGAGTTTCTTCATGTATCCCTAATATAATTTAAACGGTGAT
Source organism: Avena sativa (assembly GCA_916181665.1). Lineage (NCBI taxonomy): Eukaryota > Viridiplantae > Streptophyta > Magnoliopsida > Poales > Poaceae > Avena > Avena sativa. The sequence continues at coordinate 253,506,016 of OV702289.1, read as the reverse complement.
GTCACTTCGCAGGTGATCTTTCAATTATTTTAATTGCGAAATTTTAGCATTAGTTTTATGGTCGTTATTTCTCCAACCAGACTTGTATATCATCCATCTATTATGGAATACGATAATTATTTGAACAACCTTTTGTCGTCATAATACCTGATCAAAATAACAATTATTGAAACAAATATTGAAGGTAAGCTTTGATGTTAACGAGTAACACAACAACCCTTTGTTTGTTTTCGATGAACATCATCACATATTCTCTTGCTAGTTACTTAGGCCATTGCAGTCCATGAATTGTGTTGTCCTGTATGACACTTCATACCAACCAATTCGGTATCCAATACCGCAGAACCACATTGTTTAATAACCAAGGAATACAACCATAACATGTATCTTCTATATACCTAAGTTGGACATCTCCAATCTTTTCTTTTCTGCCAAATATTTTATAGATTCTCTTTCAACAATTCCTTTTCTTTTAAAAGAATCTATCAACATCAATAGTGGTGTCATACACATGACACATAGTACAAAGTGTGTATAGTCAAATACTAATACCTTTGGACTTGCACTTTGAAGTGGATCACCTTCATCAAATGTTTGGCATTCTTTCAAAATTCCATTCTTTAGCAATCTTTTAGTGTAGTAAACATTTTACTTACATCTTCTATTCATCCTTATCATGAAAATTTTCATGATCAAGCTGCTATAGCTTATAAAGGTGAATTGCGAGTATAATGTTTCTTTTCCAAAACCTTTTGGAGGATTAGGACGACTAGCGTCTCCAACCTTCACAAATTCTCATCAAATATGAGGACATATACTCTATCATGTTGTAACCAACATATTGTTTTAGATATCGCAATACCCTTCACATATGATGGTTTCTGACACATTGCTTTCAGCTCTTAGATAAACTTGATATTAAAAACAATCTTTTGAGTATCAAGAATCATGGAGGCAAACATGATACATTAGATACTAACACTGGAATTGTTACTCTTGATTTAATACTGTTTATTAAACTTCACAGAGTAAACGGAGTTTGCTGAAAGTTTGCAATATGACTTTTAAACTTTAGATTGACACTCAAAAACAATATGATACCAGTTCGTAAAGCAAATATCCAGAATTTCTATAGTTCTACTATCTCAACTATAACTAAGCATAAGGTGGTGAACGAATGCCAATGACTACAACAAACTATGCAAATTCACTTTCATTGTGTTTATGATAAATTGAGTTTGACTAATCCAAATTGCAAAATAACTCCCACTCAAAACAACATCCCTCGATTTGTTTTAGTGATTACACGAACCAAATCCACTACACCAAGTCCGATCATCACGTGAGATGATGTAGCTTTAAAGGCGAACAATCAACATGTTCATCATATCATCCATATGACTCATGCTTTACCTTTCGGTATTCCGTGTTCCAAGACCATGTCTGTACATGCTAGGCTTGTCAAGGTTAACCTTAGTTTCCGCATGTGCAAATCTGGCTTGCACCCGTTGTATGCACACGTAGAATCTATCACACCCGATCATCACGAGATGCTTCGAAACGACGAGTCTTGGAAACGGTGCCTACTAAGGACGAACACTTTATTACTTTATATTTAGTGAGAGGGGTCATCTTATAATGCTACCGTCGCGATCTAAGCAATACAAGATGCATAAAGGATTAACATCACAGGCAATTCATAATTAGTGTGATATGATATGGCCCTTTCTTCTTATGCCTTTGATCTCCATCTCCAAAGCACGGACATGATCTCCATCATCACCAGCATTGCGTCAAGGTCAGTGGTGCCGCTTCATGGTTGTCCATCATCACTAGCAACTATTACAACTACTTGGAATAAAGCTATTACAAGATGAATAGACACGCAGGTCTTAACAGAATTAAAAACAACCATTAGGCTCCTGCCGGTTGCCATATTACAACAAGGGTCATTGCATACATCAAATATAATCATAATCACATGATGGCCATATCACATCACAAAACCCCTGCAAAAACAAGTTAGACGCCTCTAATTTTCTTTGCATGTTTTACGTGGTTTGGGGCTTTCGAATAAGAATGGATCTTACCTACGAAACCGAACCACAACGTTGATACAAGTGATATCAAGTGTAAAGTGTAGATTGGATCTATACTATGATGGGAGAGACATACACCCGCAAAGCCACTTGTGCAAAGCAAGTTACACATCAAGCTTGGAGCAAGTCTCATGTGCGATGACATTTAAGGTTAGCCCGAGCCGCTTCATCCCACCATACCGCAAGATGCAAAGTACACAAAGCAAAAGACGGCACGAGCACCAACACCCACAAAACCATTGTGTTCTACTCGTCCAACAGATCTACGCATAGACAAGGCTCTGATACCACTAATGGGTTCGTAGCATGGAAAACAAAAAAATTCTACCGCAAGAACGAACAAAACCCAGATCTAATCTAGATAAAAGCCAAGATCTAATCTATTAAACATGTGCAACGAGATAGATCTGTACTAACCCTTGTAGACCCGAAAGCGTTACGAGATCGGATCTCGTGGTTGATGTAGTCGATCACTTGCCGATCTCAAGATCGTGTGGACGATCCTTCCGGCGCCGTGTTACGGCAGCGGTTCCGCAGTCGGTCACACGTGCGGAGTCGAAGCAGACCTTCCTCTCCCCGTTCCAGTGAGCAGCGGAGGTAGTAGATCTTCTCCACGGAATCCCAGCAGCACGACGGTGTGGTGGTGGTGGTGGAGTAGAGAATTCTGCAGGGCTTCGCCTAAGCCTGAGCAGAGGGAAGGAGGAGGAGAGAGGCGGCGGCCAGGGTTTGTTATGGGAGAGTGCTAGGAGGGGGCGCCGCCTCCCTTCTATTTAAAGGAGGGAGGCGCGCCTGGGGAGGGGAGTCCTAGTAGGACTCCCCTCCTATGGCCGGCGGGTTGGGAAGGGGGGGAGGAGTCCTCCTCCCCCACGAATCCGTGTCTCGCCCCACAAGGTTTCCTTTGACCCTTTCTTGGTTTTCAAGCAAACTCCAAGAACTCTTCTAGAACCTTCCAGAACATTCCGAAACCTTCTAGAATCTCCATACAAACACTCCGGAACATTTCCTAACTTAGAAAATGATCCCCAATATATGAATCTTATTCTCCGGACTATTCCGGATCTCCTCGTGATGTCTCGGATCCAATCCGAGACTCCAAACAACATTCGGTCTCCAACGCATATTCCATATCTACTTAAAAACAACTTCGAACCTTAAGTGTGTCACCCTACGGTTCGTGAATATGCAGACATGATGAAGACACCTCTCCGATCAATAACCATCAGCGGGATCTGGAGATCCATAATGGCTCCCACATACTCAACGATGACTTCGTGATCGATAGAACCATTAACAGACGAAACCAATTCCCTTTGTCACGCGATATTGTACTTATCCGAGGTTTGATCATCGGTATCTCCATACCTAGTTCTACCTCGTTACTGATAAGTACTCTTTACTCATTCCATGTTATGTCATCCCTTGTGACCTAGTCACATGCTTGCAAGCTAACTAGATGACATTCCACCGAGAGGGCCCAGAGCATATCTATCCGTCATATGGATGGACAAATCCCAATCTTGGTCCATGCGCTTCAACACATACTTTCAGAATACCCAATGACACCTTTATAACCACCCAGTTACGAAGCGGTGTTTGATGTCATCAAAGTACCCATCCGGTGATGGTGATTAACATAACCTCATGGTCGAAGGATTAGGTTAATATGCATTTGAAAGCTTACAACAATACGAACTTAATGACTTGATCTTATGCTACGCTTACTATGGGTGTGTGTCCATCACATCATTCTCCTAATGATATGATCTTGTTATTAACGACATCCAATGTCCATGATCAGGAAACCATGATCATCCATTAATCAACAAGCTAGTTTAACAAGAGGCTTACTAGGGACTCTTTTATGTTTACAAAACACACAAGTATTAATGTTTCCGGTTAATACAATTATAGCATGGGATGTAAACATTTATCATAAACATAAAGATATAATAATAACCACTTTATTATTGCCTCTTGGGCATATCTCCAACAGTCTCCCACTTGCACTGGAGTCAATAATCTAGTTAAAAACTTGTGCACTCAACACCTATGGCTTTCTGGTGTTGTATAGACACTATTGCTAGCGGTAAACATAATCTTCGGATCTGACACTTCTAGGTCCGTGTGTATTTGCATGTCCTTGCGTCTCTACGCATTACTCATTCTCCAATGAGATGGCATTGTATAAATTTGGTCCTTTGGTGAGACCTTTAGTTCCTTGGGATTAAATCATGTTGATACAATTGTCGTACAATGTACCTTCATAGTATTATCCTGCTATGAACCACACCTAGTTTGATAACAAACTACTTGGCGCAAATGCCCTCATTTGCTGCTACAATAGCAGTCATATACTTAGCCTTTTGTTATAGTATCTGTCACAGTGTTTTAACTTTGGTACTCAACCAAATCCGTTATGGAACTTCCTTTTCATTACATTGTGCCACCCATAGTTTAAATTGAGATAAACTTAATTTGTGACAAAACTAGTATCAATGCAACAATTTACAATGAACTATTTGTCACCACTATATAAATAATATATTCTTAGTTCTTACAAAGATCATAGGAATATCCCTACTATTGTCCAATGATCATCTTATGAGTCATTCTGGTATATTCTCATAACATTTAGAGCATAGGACATATCTGGATGTGTACATCTCAAAGAATGATTGATCAAAATATTCTTGTGATTTCACCAAGTGTCAAAACACTTGAATCTCGTGTCAACACACTTGAATCTTGATTCAGTCCTTTCCGTGCGTCAAGAACCTTTCTTGTTGTTTCCATATTGAACTCATTCAACATCTTATCTATGTACATTTGGCAAAATCATATTAGCGCCTCAATCTATCCATATAGACATTGATGCCTAATTCTTGGGTTATGCCTAAGTCTTTCATCGAAATGAAATTCTTAACCTGTGTCAATAAAAAATACATCATTTCTAATCAACAATATGTCTTTCACATAATGTATTAGAAATATGTCTCGTCGCTCCCACTTAATTTCTTGCAAAATACAAACATCTTCATCGTCTCTGATGAAATTAAACCTTTTAACGGTTTCATCATGGTGAAGATTCCAACTCCGCGATGCTCACTTTAACCATTGAAGTTTTGCATACTCTTTTAGCATCCTTTGAATTAACAAAAACCCTTTGGATCGTGTCATGGACATATCCTAGGTAACCATTCTATTAGAAGAACTTGTTTTGTTTGTTCAACTACCATATACCAAAATATATGTAGTGGTTGCTACATTAATCCGTCCAGACTAAATATCGCTGTGAAAGATCAAACCTTATCATAGTCAATTCCTTGAACATTGTCGTAAACTCTTTCTGATATGTCGACTATTTCATATATGTGAAACATCCATGTCTATTTCTTTATAGATCCACTTTATTATTGCCTCTTGGGCATATCTCGAACAGATTTTCCCCGGTTTCACCGAAACGGGGAGTTTCTCCTTAATACTCAGATTGCAGACACTTTGTTTTTAGGAGACAACGCATGTCCGCGAAGGGGGTCACAGTTGGGAACCAGGTTTAGGAGTTTTGAGCATGCCACCACACTTCATTACACATTCTAGGGTCACATGCATGGTTTCGAGGTGTTCTGATGCCCCGAAGCGCTTCTTCCTGCGGAACCCTGATCCGCGGGCCTAGGATCGTCTACCCCCCTAGACTTTCTTTTCACAGGGGTAGCCCGGTGTAGCTCTTACTTGTTTTAGGCTTGGTTAGGTCATGTGATGATGTAAAACCATGTTCAGGAACATGTCGTGACAATATCTACCCCGGTTTCACCGAAACAGGGAGTTTCCCCCTAATACTCACATAGCACACACTTTGTTTTTAGGGGACAGCGCATGTCTGCGAAGGGGGTCACACTTGCGAACCAGGTTTAGGACTTTTGAGAATGCCACCACACTTCATTACACATGCTAGGGTCACATGCATGGTTTGGAGGTGTTCCGATGCCCCGAAGAGCTTCTTCCTGCGGAACCCTGATCCGCGGGCCTCGGATCGTCTACCCCCCTAGACTTTCTTCTGACAGGGGTAGCCCGGTGTAGCTCTCACTTGTTTTAGGCTTGGTTAGGTCATGTGATGATATAAAACCATGTTTGGGAATATTTTGTGACAAGATCTACCCCGGTTTCACCGAAACGGGGAGTTTCCTCCTAATACTCAGATTGCACACACTTTGTTTTTAGGGGACATCGCATGTCTGCGATGGGGGTCACACTTGGGAACCAGGTTTAGGAGTTTTGAGCATGCCAGCACACTTGATTACACATGCTAGGGTCACATGCATGGTTTGGAGGTGTTCCGATGCCCCGAAGCGCTTCTTCATGCGGAACCCTGATCCGCGGGCCTCGGATCGTCTACCCCCCTAGACTTTATTCTGACAGGGGTAGCACGGTGTATCCCTCTCTTGTTTTGCTCTTGGTTAGGTCATGTGATGATGTAAAATCATGTTTGGGAACATGTGGTGACAAGATCTACCCCGGTTTCAAAGAAACGGGGAGGTTCCCCTAATACTCATATTGCAGACACTTTGTTTTTAGGGGACAGCGCATGTCTACGAAGGGGGTCACACTTGGGAACCAGGTTTAGGAGTTTTGAGAATGCCACCACACTTCATTAGACATTCTAGGGTCACATTCATTGTTTGGAGGTGTTCCGATGCCCCGAAGCGCTTCTTCCTGCGGAACCCTGATCTACGGGCCTCGGATCGTCTACCCCCCTAGACTTTCTTCTGACAACGGTAGCTCGGTGTATCCCTCTCTTGTTTTTCTCTTGGTTAGGTCATGTGATGATGTAAAGCCATGTTTGGGAACATGTTGTGACCAGATCTACCCCGGTTTCACCGAAACATGGAGTTTCCCCCTAATACTCAGATTGCACACACTTTGTTTTTAGGAGACATCGCATGTCCGCGAAGGGGGTCACACTTGGGAACCCGGTTCAGGAGTTTTGAGCATGCCACCACACTTCAATACACATGCTAGGGTCACATGCATGGTTTGTAGGTGCTCCGATGCCCCGAAGCGCTTCTTCCGGCGGAACCCTGATCCGCGGGCCTTAGATCGTCTACCCCCTAGACTTTCTTCTGACAGGGGTAGCCCGGTGTAGCTCTCACTTGTTTTAGGCTTGGTTAGGTCATGTGATGATGTAAAACCAAGTTTGGGAACATATTGTGACAAGATTTACCCTGGTTTCACCGAAACGGGGAGTTTCCCCCTAATACTCAGATTGCAGACACTTTGTTTTTAGGAGACAGCGCATGTCTGCGAAGGGGGTCACACTTGGGAACCAGGTTTAGGAGTTTTGAGAATGCCACCACACTTCATTACACATTCTAGGGTCACATGCATGGTTTGGAGGTGTTCCGATGCCCCGAAGCGCTTCTTCCTACGGAACTCTGATCCGCGGGCCTCGGATCGTCTACCCCCCTAGACTTTCTTCTGACAGGGGTAGCCTGGTGTATCCCTCACTTGTATTAGGCTTGGTTAGGTCATGTTATGATGTAAAACCAAGTTTTGTAACATGTTGTGACAAGATCTACCCTGGTTCCACCGAAACGGGGAGTTTCCCCCTAATACTTAGATTGCAGACACTTTGTTTTTAGGGGACAGCGCATGTCTGTGAAGGGGGGCACACTTGGGAACCAGGTTTAGAAATTTTAAGCATCCCACCACACTTCATTACACATTCTAGGGTCACATTCATGGTTTGGAGGTGTTCCGATGCCCCGAAGCGCTTCTTCCCGCGGAACCCTGATCCGCAGGCCTCGGATCGTCTACCCCCTAGACTTTCTTCTGACAGGGGTAGCCCGGTGTATCCCTCTCTTCTTTTGCTCTTGGTTAGGTCATGTGTTGATGTAAAACCATGTTTGGGAACATGTTGTGACAAGATCAACCCCGGTTTCACCGAAACGGGGAGTTTCTCCCTAATACTCAAATTGCAGACACTTTGTTTTTAGGAGACATCGCATGTCTGCGAAGGGGGTCACACTTGGGAACCAGGTGTAGGAGTTTTGAGCATGCCACCACACTTCATTACACATTCTAGTGTCACATTCATGGTTTGGAGGTGTTGCGATGCCCCGAAGCGCTTCTTCCTGCGGAACCCTGATCCTCGGGCCTCGGATCTTCTACCACCCTAGACTTTCTCCTGACAGGGGTAGCCCGGTGTGGATCTCACTTGTTTTAGGCTTGGTTAGGTCATGTGATGATGTAAAATCATGTTTGGGAACATGTTGTGACAAGATCTACCCCGGTTTCACCGAAACAGGGAGTTTCCCCCTAATACTCAGATTGCACACACTTTGTTTTTAGGCGACATCGCATGTCTGCGAAGGGGGTCACACTTGGGAACCAGGTTTAGGAGTTTTGAGCATGCCACCACACTTCATTACACATGCTAGGGTCACATGCACGGTTTGGAGGTGTTCCGATGCCCCGAAGCGCTTCTTCCTGCGGAACCCTGATCTGCGGGCCTCGGACGTCTACCCCCTAGACTTTCTTCTGACAGGTGTAGCCCGGTGTATCCCTCTCTTGTTTTGCTCTTGTTTAGGTCATGTGATGATGTAAAACCATGTTTGGGAACATGTTGTGACCAGATCTACCCCGGTTTCACCGAAACAGGGAGTTTCCCCCTAATACTCAGATTGCACACACTTTATTTTTAGGAGACATCGCATGTCCGCAAAGGGGATCACACTTGGGGACCCGGTTCAGGAGTTTTGAGCATGCCACCACACTTCATTACACATGCTAGGGTCACATGCATGGTTTGGAGGTGTTCCGATGCCCCGAAGCGCTTCTTCCTGCGGAACCATGATCCGCGGGCCTTAGATCGTCTACCCCCTAGACTTTCTTATAACAGGGGTAGCCCGGTGTAGCTCTCACTTGTTTTAGGCTTGGTTAGGTCATGTGATGATGTAAAACCAAGTTTGGGAACATATTGTGAGAAGATTTACCCCGGTTTCACCGAAACGGGGAGTTTCCCCCTAATACTCAGATTGCAGACACTTTGTTTTTAGGAGACAGCGCATGTCTGCGAAGGGGGTCACACTTGGGAACCAGGTTTAGGAGTTTTGAGAATCCCACCACACTTCATTACACATGATAGGGTCACATACATGGTTTGGAGCTGTTCCGATGCCCTGAAGCGCTTCTTCCTACGGAACCCTGATCCGCGGGCCTCGGATCGTCTACCCCCCTAGACTTTCTTCTGACAGGGGTAGCCTGGTGTATCCCTCACTTGTATTAGGCTTGGTTAGGTCTTGTTATGATGTAAAACCAAGTTTTGTAACATGTTGTGACAAGATCTACCCTGGTTTCACCGAAACGGGGAGTTTCCCCCTAATACTTAGATTGCAGACACTTTGTTTTTAGGGGACAGCGCATGTCTGTGAAGGGGGTAACATTTGGGACTAGGTTTAGGAATTTTAAGCATGCCACCACACTTCATTACACATGCTAGGATCACATGCATGGTTTGGAGGTGTTCCGATGCCCCGAAGCGCTTCTTCCTGCGGAACCCTGATCCGCGGGCCTCGGATCGTCTACCCCCTAGACTTTCTTCCAACAGGGGTAGCCCGGTGTATCCCTCTCTTGTTTTGCTCTTGGTTAGGTCATGTGTTGATGTAAAACCATGTTTGGGAACATGTTGTGACAAGATCAACCCCGGTTTCACCGAAACGGGGAGTTTCTCCCTAATACTCAGATTACAAACACTTTGTTTTTAGGAGACATCGCATGTCTGCGAAGGGGGTCACACTTGGGAACCAGGTTTAGGAGTTTTGAGCATGCCACCACACTTCATTACACATGCTAGGGTCACATTCATTGTTTGGAGGTGTTGCGATGCCCTGAAGCGCTTCTTCCTGCGGAACCCTGATCCGCGGGCCTCGGATCTTCTACCACCCTAGACTTTCTCCTGACAGGGGTAGCCCGGTGTGGATCTCACTTGTTTTAGGCTTGGTTAGGTCATGTGATGATGTAAAACCATGTTTGGGAACATGTTGTGACAAGATCTACCCCGGTTTAACCGAAACGGGGAGTTTCCCCCTAATACTCAGATTGCACACACTTTGTTTTTAGGCGACATCGCATGTCTGCGAAGGGGGTCACACTTGAGAACCAGGTTTAGGATTTTTGAGGATGCCACCACACTTCATTACACATGCTAGGGTCACATGCACGGTTTGGAGGTGTTCCGATGCCCTGAAGCGCTTCTTCCTGCGGAACCCTGATCTACGGGCCTCGGATCATCTACCCCCCTAGACTTTCTTCTGACAGGGGTAGCCCGGTGTATCCCTCTCTTGTTTTGCTCTTGTTTAGGTCATGTGATGATGTAAAACCATGTTTGGGAACATGTTGTGACCAGATCTACCCCGGTTTCACCAAAACAGGGAGTTTCCCCCTAATACTCAGATTGCACACAATTTGTTTTTAGGAGACATCGCATGTCCGCGAAGGGGGTCACACTTGGGGACCCGGTTCAGGAGTTTTGAGCATGCCACCACACTTCATTACACATGCTAGGGTCACATGCATGGTTTGGAGGTGTTCCGATGCCCCGAAGCGCTTCTTCCTGCGGAACCCTAATCCGCGGGCCTTAGATCGTCTACCCCCTAGACTTTCTTCTGACAGGGGTAGCCCGGTGTAGCTCTCACTTATTTTAGGCTTGGTTAGGTCATGTGATGATGTAAAACCAAGTTTGGGAACATATTGTGAGAAGATTTACCCCGGTTTCACCGAAACGAGGAGTTTCCCCCTAATACTCAGATTGCAGACACTTTGTTTTTGGGAGACAGCGCATGTCTGCGAAGGGGGTCACACTTGGGAACCAGGTTTAGGAGTTTTGAGAATGCCACCACACTTCATTACACATGCTAGGGTCACATGCATGGTTTGGAGGTGTTCCGATGCCCCGAAGCGCTTCTTCCTACGGAACCCTGATCCGCGGGCCTCAGATCGTCTACCCCCCTAGACTTTCTTCTGACAGGGGTAGCCTGGTGTATCCCTCACTTGTATTAGGCTTGGTTAGGTCATGTTATGATGTAAAACCAAGTTTTGTAACATGTTGTGACAAGATCTACCCTGGTTTCACCGAAACGGGGAGTTTCCCCCTAATACTTAGATTGCAGAAACTTTGTTTTTAGGGGACAGCGCATGTCTGTGAAGGGGGTCACACTTGGGAACTAGGTTTAGGAATTTTAAGCATGCCACCACACTTCATTACACATGCTAGGGTCACATGGATGGTTTGGAGGTGTTCCGATGCCCCGAAGCGCTTCTTCCTGCGGAACCCTGATCCGCGGGCCTCGGATCGTCTACCCCCTAGACTTTCTTCCGACAGGGGTAGCCTGGTGTATCCCTCTCTTGTTTTGCTCTTGGTTAGGTCATGTGTTGATGTGAAACCATGTTTGGGAACATGTTGTGACAAGATCAACCCCGGTTTCACCGAAACGGGGAGTTTCTCCCTAATACTCAGATTGCAGACACTTTGTTTTTAGGAGACATCGCATGTCTGCGAAGGGGGTCACACTTGGGAACCAGGTTTAGGAGTTTTGAGCATTCCACCACACTTCATTCCACATGCTAGGGTCACATTCATGGTTTGGAGGTGTTGCGATGCCCCGAAGCGCTTCTTCCTGCGGAACCCTGATCCGCGGGCCTCGGATCGTCTACCCCCCTAGACTTTCTTCTGACAGCAGTAGCCCGGTGTATCCCTCTCTTGTTTTTCTCTTGGTTAGGTCATGTGATGATGTAAAACCATGTTTGGGAACATGTTGTGACAATATCTACCCCGGTTTCACCGAAACAGGTAGTTCCCCCTAATACTCAGATTGCACACACTTTGTTTTTAGGAGACATCGCATGTCTGCGAAGGGGGTCACACTTGGGAACCAGGTTTAGGAGTTTTGAGCATTCCACCACACTTCATTACACATGCTAGGGTCACATTCATGGTTTGGAGGTGTTCCGATGCCCCGAAGCGCGTCTTCCTCCGGAACCCTGATCCGCGGGCCTCGGATCGTCTACCACCCTAGACTTTCTTCGTACAGGGGTAGCCTGGTGTAGCTCTCACTTGTTTTAGGCTTGGTTAGGTCATGTGATGATGTAAAACCATGTTTGGGAACATGTTGTGACAAGATCTACCCCGGTTTCACCGAAACAGGGAGTTTCCCCTAATACTCCTATTGCACACACTTTGTTTTTAGGGGACATCGCATGTCTACGAAGGGGGTCAAACTTGGGAACCAGGTTTAGGAGTTTTGAGCATGCCAACACACTTCATTACACATTCTAGGGTCACATGCATGGTTTGGAGGTGTTCCAATGCCCAGAAGCGCTTCTTCCTGCGGAACCCTGATCTGCGGGCCTCGGATCGTCTACCCCCCTAGACTTTCTTCTGACAGGGGTAGCCCGGTGTATCCCTCTCTTGTTTTTCTCTTGGTTAGGTCATGTGATGATGTAAAACCTTGTTTGGGAACATGTTGTGACAAGATCTACCCCGGTTTCACCGAAACAGGGAGTTTCCCCCTAATACTCAGATTGCACACACTTTGTTTTTAGGAGACATCGCATGTCTGCGAAGGGGGTCACAGTTGGGAACCAGGTTTAGGAGTTTCGAGCATGCCACCACACTTCATTACACATTCTAGGGTCACATGCATGGTTTCGAGGTGTTCTGATGCCCCGAAGCGCTTCTTCCTGCGGAACCCTGATCCGCGGGCCTAGGATCGTCTACCCCCCTAGACTTTCTTTTGACAGGGGTAGCCCGGTGTAGCTCTCACTTGTTTTAGGCTTGGTTAGGTCATGTGATGATGTAAAACCATGTTCAGGAACATGTTGTGACAATATCTACCCCGGTTTCATCGAAACAGGGAGTTTCCCCCTAATACTCACATTGCACACACTTTGTTTTTAGGGGACAGCGCATGTCTGCGAAGGGGGTCACACTTGCGAACCAGGTTTAGGACTTTTGAGAATGCCACCACACCTCATTACACATGCTAGGGTCACATGCATGGTTTGGAGGTGTTCCGATGCCCCGAAGAGCTTCTTCCTGCGGAACCCTGATCCGCGGGCCTCGGATCGTCTACCCCCCTAGACTTTCTTCTGACAGGGGTAGCCCGGTGTAGCTCTCACTTGTTTTAGGCTTGGTTAGGTCATGTGATGATATAAAACCATGTTTGGGACTATTTTGTGACAAGATCTACCCCGGTTTCACCGAAACGGGGAGTTTCCTCCTAATACTCAGATTGCACACACTTTGTTTTTAGGGGACATCGCATGTCTGCGATGGGGGTCACACTTGGGAACCAGGTTTAGGAGTTTTGAGCATGCCATCACACTTGATTACACATGCTAGGGTCACATGCATGATTTGGAGGTGTTCCGATGCCCCGAAGCGCTTCTTCATGCGGAACCCTGATCCCCGGGCCTCGGATCGTCTACCCCCCTAGACTTTATTCTGACAGGGGTAGCATGGTGTATCCCTCTCTTGTTTTGCTCTTGGTTAGGTCATGTGATGATGTAAAACCATGTTTGGGAACATGTGGTGACAAGATCTACCCCGGTTTCAAAGAAACGGGGAGGTTCCCCTAATACTCAGATTGCAGACACTTTGTTTTTAGGGGACAGCGCATGTCTACGAAGGGGGTCACACTTGGGAACCAGGTTTAGGAGTTTTGATAATGCCACCACACTTCATTACACATTCTAGGGTCACATTAATTGTTTGGAGGTGTTCCGATGCCCCGAAGCGCTTCTTCCTACGGAACCCTGATCTGCGGGCCTCGGATCGTCTACCCCCCTAGACTTTCTTCTGACAGCGGTAGCTCGGTGTATCCCTCTCTTGTTTTTCTCTTGGTTAGGTCATGTGATGATGTAAAACCATGTTTGGGAACATGTTGTGACCAGATCTACCCCGGTTTCACCGAAACAGGGAGTTTCCCCCTAATACTCAGATTGCACACACTTTGTTTTTAGGAGACATCGCATGTCCGCGAAGGGGGTCACACTTGGGAACCCGGTTCAGGAGTTTTGAGCATGCCACCACACTTCAATACACATGCTAGGGTCACATGCATGGTTTGGAGGTGTTCCGATGCCCCGAAGCGCTTCTTCCGGCGGAACCCTGATCCGCGGGCCTTAGATCGTCTACCCCCTAGACTTTCTTCTGACAGGGGTAGCCCGGTGTAGCTCTCACTTGTTTTAGGCTTGGTTAGGTCATGTGATGATGTAAAACCAAGTTTGGGAACATATTGTGACAAGATTTACCCTGGTTTCACCGAAACGGGGAGTTTCCCCCTAATACTCAGATTGCAGACACTTTGTTTTTAGGAGACAGCGCATGTCTGCGAAGGGGGTCACACTTGGGAACCAGGTTTAGGAGTTTTGAGAATGCCACCACACTTCATTACACATTCTAGGGTCACATGCATGGTTTGGAGGTGTTCCGATGCCCCGAAGCGCTTCTTCCTACGGAACTCTGATCCGCGGGCCTCGGATCGTCTACCCCCCTAGACTTTCTTCTGACAGGGGTATCCTGGTGTATCCCTCACTTTTATTAGGCTTGGTTAGGTCATGTTATGATGTAAAACCAAGTTTTGTAACATGTTGTGACAAGATCTACCCTGGTTTCACCGAAACGGGGAGTTTCCCCCTAATACTTAGATTGCAGACACTTTGTTTTTAGGGGACAGCGCATGTCTGTGAAGGGGGTCACACTTGGGAACCAGGTTTAGGAATTTTAAGCATGCCACCACACTTCATTACACATTCTAGGGTCACATGCATGGTTTGGAGGTGTTCCGATGCCCAGAACGCTTCTTCCCGCTAACCCTGATCCGCGGGCCTCGGATCGTCTACCCCCTAGACTTTCTTCTGACAGGGGTAGCCCGGTGTATCCCTCTCTTGTTTTGCTCTTGGTTAGGTCATGTGTTGATGTAAAACCATGTTTGGGAACATGTTGTGACAAGATCAACCCCGGTTTCACCGAAACGGGGAGTTTCTCCCTAATACTCAGATTGCAGACACTTTGTTTTTAGGAGACATCGCATGTCTGCGAAGGGGGTCACACTTGGGAACCAGGTGTAGGAGTTTTGAGCATGCCACCACACTTCATTACACGTGATAGTGTCACATTAATGGTTTGGAGGTGTTGCGATACCCTGAAGCGCTTCTTCCTGCGGAACCCTGATCCTCGGGCCTCGGATCTTCTACCACCCTAGACTTTCTCCTGACAGGGGTAGCCCGGTGTGGATCTCACTTGTTTTAGGCTTGGTTAGGTCATGTGATGATGTAAAACCATGTTTGGGAACATGTTGTGACAAGATCTACCCCGGTTTCACCGAAACAGGGAGTTTCCCCGTAATACTTAGATTGCACACACTTTGTTTTTAGGCGACATCGCATGTCTGCGAAGGGGGTCACACTTGGGAACCAGGTTTAGGAGTTTTGAGCATGCCACCACACTTCATTACACATGCTAGGGTCACATGCACGGTTTGGAGGTGTTCCGATGCCCCGAAGCGCTTCTTCCTGCGGAACCCTGATCTGCGGGCCTCGGACGTCTACCCCCTAGACTTTCTTCTGACAGGTGTAGCCCGGTGTATCCCTCTCTTGTTTTGCTCTTGTTTAGGTCATGTGATGATGTAAAACCATGTTTGGGAACATGTTGTGACCAGATCTACCCCGGTTTCACCGAAACAGGGAGTTTCCCCCTAATACTCAGATTGCACACACTTTATTTTTAGGAGACATCGCATGTCCGCAAAGGGGGTCACACTTGGGGACCCGGTTCAGGAGTTTCGAGCATGCCACCACACTTCATTACACATTCTAGGGTCACATGCATGGTTTCGAGGTGTTCTGATGCCCCGAAGCGCTTCTTCCTGCGGAACCCTGATCTGCGGGCCTCGGATCGTCTACCCCCCTAGACTTTCTTCTGACAGGGGTAGCCCGGTGTATCCCTCTCTTGTTTTTCTCTTGGTTAGGTCATGTGATGATGTAAAACCATGTTTGGGAACATGTTGTGACCAGATCTACCCCGGTTTCACCGAAACAGGGAGTTTCCCCCTAATACTCAGATTGCACACACTTTGTTTTTAGGAGACATCGCATGTCCGCGAAGGGGATCACACTTGGGAACCCGGTTCAGGAGTTTTGAGAATGCCACCACACTTCAATACACATGCTAGGGTCACATGCATGGTTTGGAGGTGTTCCGATGCCCCGAAGCGCTTCTTCCTGCGGAACCCTGATCCGCGGGCCTTAGATCGTCTACCCCCTAGACTTTCTTCTGACAGGGGTAGCCCGGTGTAGATCTCACTTGTTTTAGGCTTGGTTAGGTCATGCGATGATGTAAAACCAAGTTTGGGAACATATTGTGACAAGATTTACCCTGGTTTCACCGAAACGGGGAGTTTCCCCCTAATACTCAGATTGCAGACACTTTGTTTTTAGGAGACAGCGCATGTCTGCGAAGGGGTCACACTTGGGAACCATGTTTAGGAGTTTTGAGAATGCCACCACACTTCATTACACATTCTAGGGTCACATGCATGGTTTGGAGGTGTTCCGATGCCCCGAAGCGCTTCTTCCTACGGAACCCTAATCCGCGGGCCTCGGATCGTCTACCCCCCCAGACTTTCTTCTGACAGGGGTAGCCCGGTGTATCCCTCTCTTGTTTTTCTCTTGGTTAGGTCATGTGATGATGTAAAACCATGTTTGGGAACATGTTGTGACAAGATCTACCCTGGTTTCTCCGAAACGGGGAGTTTCCCCCTAATACTTAGATTAGAGACACTTTGTTTTTAGGGGACAGCGCATGTCTGTGAAGGGGGTCACACTTGGGAACCAGGTTTAGGAATTTTAAGCATGCCACCACACTTCATTACACATGCTAGGGTCACATGCATGGTTTGGAGGTATCCCGATGCCCCGAAGCGCTTCTTCCTGCGGAACCCTGATCCGCGGGCCTCGGATCGTCTACCCCCTACACTTTCTTCCGACAGGGGTAGCCTGGTGTATCCCTCTCTTGTTTTGCTCTTGGTTAGGTCATGTGTTGATGTAAAACCATGTTTGGGAACATGTTGTGACAAGATCAACCCCGGTTTCACCGAAACGGGGAGTTTCTCCCTAATACTCAGATTGCAGACACTTTGTTTTTAGGAGACATCGCATGTCTGCGAAGGGGGTCACACTTGGGAACCAGGTTTAGGAGTTTTGAGCATCCCACCACACTTCATAACACATGCTAGGGTCACATTCATGGTTTGGAGGTGTTGCGATGCCCCGGAGCGCTTCTTCCTGCGGAACCCTGATCCGCGGGCCTCGGGTCTTCTACCACCCTAGACTTTCTCCTGACAGGGGTAGCCCGGTGTGGATCTCACTTGTTTTAGGCTTGGTTAGGTCATGTGATGATGTAAAACCATGTTTGGTAACATGTTGTGACAAGATCTACCCCGGTTTCACCGAAACGGGGAGTTTCCCCCTAATACTCAGATTGCACACACTTTGTTTTTAGGCGACATCGCATGTCTGCGAAGGGGGTCACAATTGGGAACCAGGTTTAGGAGTTTTGAGCATGCCACCACACTTCATTACACATGCTAGGGTCACATGCACGGTTTGGAGGTGTTCCGATGCCCCGAAGCGCTTCTTCCTGCGGAACCCTGATCTGCGGGCCTCGGATCGTCTACCCCCCTAGACTTTCTTCTAACAGGGGTAGCCCGGTGTATCCCTCTCTTGTTTTGCTCTTGTTTAGGTCATGTGATGATGTAAAACCATGTTTGGGAACATGTTGTGACCAGATCTACCCCGGTTTCACCGAAACAGGGAGTTTCCCCCTAATACTCAGATTGCACACACTTTGTTTTTAGGAGACATCGCATGTCCGCGAAGGGGGTCACACTTGGGGACCCGGTTCAGGAGTTTTGAGCATGCCACCACAATTAATTACACATGATAGGGTCACATGCATGGTTTGGAGGTGTTCCGATGCCCCGAAGCGCTTCTTCCTGCGGAACCCTGATCCGCGGGCCTTAGATCGTCTACCCCCTAGACTTTCTTCTGACAGGGGTAGCCCGGTGTAGCTCTCACTTGTTTTAGGCTTGGTTAGGTCATGTGATGATGTAAAACCAAGTTTGGGAACATATTGTGAGAAGATTTACCCCGGTTTCACCGAAACGGGGAGTTTCCCCCTAATACTCAGATTGCAGACACTTTGTTTTTAGGAGACAGCGCATGTCTGCGAAGGGGGTCACACTTGGGAACCAGGTTTAGGAGTTTTGAGAATGCCACCACACTTCATTACACATGCTAGGGTCACATGCATGGTTTGGAGGTGTTCCGATGCCCCGAAGCGCTTCTTCCTACAGAACCCTGATCCGCGGGCCTCGGATCGTCTACCCCCCTAGATTTCTTCTGACAGGGGTAGCCTGGTGTATCCCTCACTTGTATTAGGCTTGGTTAGGTCATGTTATGATGTAAAACCAAGTTTTGTAACATGTTGTGACAAGATCTACCCTGGTTTCACCGAAACGGGGAGTTTCCCCCTAATACTTAGATTGCAGACACTTTGTTTTTAGGGGACAACGCATGTCTGTGAAGGGGGTCACACTTGGGAACTAGGTTTAGGAATTTTAAGCATGACACCACACTTCATTACACATGCTAGGGTCACATGCATGGTTTGGAGGTGTTCCGATGCCCCGAAGCGCTTCTTCCTGCGGAACCCTGATCCGCGGGCCTCGGATCGTCTACCCCTAGACTTTCTTCCGACAGGGGTAGCCCGGTGTATCCCTCTATTGTTTTGCTCTTGTTTAGGTCATGTGTTGATGTAAAACCATGTTTGGGAACATGTTGTGACAAGATCAACCCCGGTTTCACCGAAACGGGGAGTTTCTCCCTAATACTCAGATTGGAGACACTTTGTTTTTAGGAGACATCGCATGTCTGCGAAGGGGGTCACACTTGGAAACTAGGTTTAGGAGTTTTGAGCATGCCACCACACTTCATTACACATGCTAGGGTCACATTCATGGTTTGGAGGTGTTGCGATGCCCCGAAGCGCTTCTTCCTGCGGAACCCTGATCCGCGGGCCTCGGATCGTCTACCACCCTAGACTTTCTCTTGACAGGGGTAGCCCGGTGTGGATCTCACTTGTTTTAGGCTTGGTTAGGTCATGTGATGATGTAAAACGATGTTTTTGAACATGTTGTGACAAGATATACCCCGGTTTCACCGAAACGGGGAGTTTCCCCCTAATACTCAGATTGCACACACTTTGTTTTTAGGCGACATCGCATGTCTGCGAAGGGGGTCACACTTGGGAACCAGGTTTAGGAGTTTTGAGCATGCCACCACACTTCATTACACATGCTAGGGTCACATGCATGGTTTGGAGGTGTTCCGATGCCCCGAAGCGCTTGTTCCTGCGGAACCCTGATCC
This sequence comes from Avena sativa, assembly GCA_916181665.1. NCBI lineage: Eukaryota > Viridiplantae > Streptophyta > Magnoliopsida > Poales > Poaceae > Avena > Avena sativa. The sequence continues at coordinate 253,486,435 of OV702289.1, read as the reverse complement.
GCGGGCCTTGGATCGTCTACCCCCCTAGACTTTCTTCTGATAGGGGTAGCCTGGTGTATCCCTCTCTTGTTTTTCTCTTGGTTAGGTCATGTGATGATGTAAAACCATGTTTGGGAACATGTTGTGACAAGATCTACCTCGGTTTCACCGAAACAGGGAGTTTCCCCCTAATACTCAGATTGCACACACTTTGTTTTTAGGAGACATCGCATGTCTGCGAAGGGGGTCACACTCGGGAACCAGGTTTAGGAGTTTTGAGGATGCCACCACACTTCATTACACATGGTATGGTAACATGCATGGTTTGGAGGTGTTCCGATGCCCCGAAGCGCCTCTTCCTGTGGAACCCTGATCCGCGGGCCTTAGATCATCTACCCCCTAGACTTTCTTCTGACAGGGGTAGCCCGGTGTAGCTCTCACTTATTTTAGCATTTGTTAGGTCATGTGATGATGTAAAACCAAGTTTGGGAACATGTTGTGACAAGATTTTGATGGGTTCGTAGCATGGAAAACAAAAAAATTCTACCGCAAGAACGAACAAAACCCAGATCTAATCTAGATAAAAGCCAAGATCTAATCTATTAAACATGTGCAACGAAGTAGATCTGTACTAACCCTTGTAGACCCAAAAGCGTTGCGAGATCGGATCTCGTGGTTGATGTAGTCGATCACTTGCCGATCTCAAGATCGTGTGGACGATCCTTCCGGCGCCGCGTTACAGCAGCGCTTCCGCAGTCGGTCACACGTGCGGAGTCGAAGCAGACCTTCCTCTCCCTGTTCCAGCGAGCAGCGGAGATAGTAGATCTTTTCCACGGAATCCCAGCAGCACGACAGTGTGGTGGTGGTGGTGGAGTAGAGAATTCTACAGGGCTTCGCCTAAGACTGAGCAGAGGGAAGGAGGAGGAGAGAGGCAGCGGCCAGGGTTTGTTATTGGAGAGTGCTAGGAGGGGGCGCCCCCTCCCTTCTATTAAAACGAGGGAGGCGCGCCTGGGGAGGGGGAGTCCTAGTAGGACTCCCCTCCTATGGCCGGCGGGTTGGGAAGGGGGGAGGAGTCCTCCTCCCCCACGAATTCGTGTCTCGCCCCACAAGGTTTCCTTTGACCCTTTCTTGGTTTTCAAGCAAACTCCAAGAACTCTTCTAGAACCTTCCAGAACATTCCGAAACCTTCTAGAATCTCCATACAAACACTCCGGAACATTTCCTAACTTAGAAAATGATCCCCAATATATGAATCTTATTCTCCGGACCATTCCGGATCTCCTCGTGATGTCCCGGATCCAATCCGAGACTCCGAACAACATTCGGTCTCCAACGCATATTCCATATCTACTTAAAAACAACTTCGAACCTTAAGTGTGTCACCCTACGGTTCGTGAATATGCAGACATGATGAAGACACCTCTCCGATCAATAACCATCAGCGGGATCTGGAGATCCATAATGGCTCCCACATACTCAACGATGACTTCGTGATCGATAGAACCATTAACATACGAAACCAATTCCCTTTGTCACGCGATATTCTACTTATCCGAGGTTTGATCGTCGATATCTCCATACCTAGTTCTACCTCGTTACTGATAAGTACTCTTTACTCGTTCCATGTTATGTCATCCCTTGTGACCTAGTCACATGCTTGCAAGCTAACTAGATGACATTCCACCAAGAGGGCCCAAAGCATATCTATCCGTCATATGGATGGACAAATCCCAATCTTGGTCCATGCGCTTCAACACATACTTTCAGAATACCCAATGACACCTTTATAAACACCCAGTTACGAAGCGGTGTTTGATGTCATCAAAGTACCCATCCGGTGATGGTGATTAACATAACCTCATGGTCGAAGGATTAGGTTAATATGCATTTGAAAGCTTACAACAATACGAACTTAATGACTTGATCTTATGCTACGCTTACTATGGGTGTGTGTCCATCACATCATTCTCCTAATGATATGATCTTGTTATTAACGACATCCAATGTCCATGATCAGGAAACCATGATCATCCATTAATCAACAAGCTAGTTTAACAAGAGGCTTACTAGGGACTCTTTTATGTTTACAAAACACACAAGTATTAATGTTTCCGGTTAATACAATTATAGCATGGGATGTAAACATTTATCATAAACATAAAGATATAATAATAACCACTTTATTATTGCCTCTTGGGCATATCTCCAACAGTCTCCCACTTGCACTGGAGTCAATAATCTAGTTAAAAACTTGTGCACTCAACACCTATGGCTTTCTGGTGTTGTATAGACACTATTGCTAGCGGTAAACATAATCTTCGGATCTGACACTTCTAGGTCCGTGTGTATTTGCATGTCCTTGCGTCTCTACGCATTACTCATTCTCCAATGAGATGGCATTGTATAAATTTGGTCCTTTGGTGAGACCTTTAGTTCCTTGGGATTAAATCATGTTGATACAATTGTCGTACAATGTACCTTCATAGTATTATCCTGCTATGAACCACACCTAGTTTGATAACAAACTACTTGGCGCAAATGCCCTCATTTGCTGCTACAATAGCAGTCATATACTTAGCCTTTTGTTATAGTATCTGTCACAGTGTTTTAACTTTGGTACTCAACCAAATCCGTTATGGAACTTCCTTTTCATTACATTGTGCCACCCATAGTTTAAATTGAGATAAACTTAATTTGTGACAAAACTAGTATCAATGCAACAATTTACAATGAACTATTTGTCACCACTATATAAATAATATATTCTTAGTTCTTACAAAGATCATAGGAATATCCCTACTATTGTCCAATGATCATCTTATGAGTCATTCTGGTATATTCTCATAACATTTAGAGCATAGGACATATCTGGATGTGTACATCTCAAAGAATGATTGATCAAAATATTCTTGTGATTTCACCAAGTGTCAAAACACTTGAATCTCGTGTCAACACACTTGAATCTTGATTCAGTCCTTTCCGTGCGTCAAGAACCTTTCTTGTTGTTTCCATATTGAACTCATTCAACATCTTATCTATGTACATTTGGCAAAATCATATTAGCGCCTCAATCTATCCATATAGACATTGATGCCTAATTCTTGGGTTATGCCTAAGTCTTTCATCGAAATGAAATTCTTAACCTGTGTCAATAAAAAATACATCATTTCTAATCAACAATATGTCTTTCACATAATGTATTAGAAATATGTCTCGGCGTTCCCACTTAATTTCTTGCAAAATACAAACATCTTCATCGTCTCTGATGAAATTAAACCTTTTAACGGTTTCATCATGGTGAAGATTCCAACTCCGCGATGCTCACTTCAACCATTGAAGTTTTGCATACTCTTTTAGCATCCTTTGAATTAACAAAAACCCTTTGGATCGTGTCATGGACATATCCTAGGTAACCATTCTATTAGAAGAACTTGTTTTGTTTGTTCAACTACCATATACCAAAATATATGTAGTGGTTGCTACATTAATCCGTCCAGACTAAATATCGCTGTGAAAGATCAAACCTTATCATAGTCAATTCCTTGAACATTGTCGTAAACTCTTTCCGACATGTCGACTATTTCATAGATGTGAAACATCCATGTCTATTTCTTTATAGATCCATATACGACTGTAAGGTCTTGCACCTTTCTAGAGGGTCTTTCAAATTCAAAGCTTGATTTCTCGTGTATGGAATTATCACGGATTTTATGGCTTCAAGCCACTTAACGAAGTCAGGGCCCATCATTGATTATTTGCATGTAGTCGGTTCATCATTGTCAAACAACAATGATTTAACTCTCAAATCTTGGCATTTGATTACTTACCCAACCTACTTGGTTCAATAGTAACTTAGATCTCCGTGACCACAACCTTTGAGGCACGTGAGCCATGAGCATTGTTGCTGCCTCCGGGACACTTACCGATGCTGCACAACTCCGCACATATTAGCCAAGGTTCAACAACCATGTCAAAGTTCTATTGTCCTCCCACTTGACTTTTCACCAAAAATTCCTTCTCAAGAAACTCGACATTCAAAGCGACAAACAATTTTGTCTTCGGTGTTATGGAGGAATACCCAATGGTTATTCGAAATAACCTACAAAGACATGCTCACCTGACTTTGGTTGTAAACATTTTAATTATGCCTAGCATACCAAAAATTTAAGAAAGGACAACCTGGGTTTTATCCCAAACCATGACTTATATGGTGTCATTTCAACGGATCACGATGGAGCTCTTTTCAGTGTAAAAGCGGTAGTCACTAAAGCTTTAATCTTTTAAAATATAATGGCAGTTTTATAAATGACACCTTTGATCTTACCATGTCAAACAAGGTTTCATTACATATCTTGAACACTCCATACTCCTATGGTGTTTTGGGAAATGCAAATCCATGGAACGATTCCTCAAATCTTAGGTGTTTTGCTAAACTTGTAACTCAAACATCTTTATGATCCAATCATAAACTTTTTTATTTTCTTGTTACAATAATTTTTCCGCTTCATCTTGAAAGTCTTTGAACATTTTCAAATGTTTCATACTTCTTCCTTATTGATTAAGTATATACATATACTCACTCAAATCTTCGGAGAAAGCATATGAAGTTGAAATCCATCGGCCACAACTACACATAATGGACTATATACATCAATATGTACAAATTCCAATCAGTTAGTCGTCCGTTCCTCTTTTGGCCTACGAACGGAGTTTTAATTATCTCCAGGAAAGTATCACAAGCGTCATTTGATCAAAATCAAAGACTCCAAAAATCCATCAACATGGAGTTTCTTCATGTATCCCTAATATAATTTAAACGGTGATGTCACTTCGCAGGTGATCTTTCAATTATTTTAATTGCGAAATTTTAGCATTAGTTTTATGGTCGTTATTTCTCCAACCAGACTTGTATATCATCCATCTATTATGGAATACGATAATTATTTGAACAACCTTTTGTCGTCATAATACCTGATCAAAATAACAATTATTGAAACAAATATTGAAGGTAAGCTTTGATGTTAACGAGTAACACAACAACCCTTTGTTTGTTTTCGATGAACATCATCACATATTCTCTTGCTAGTTACTTAGGCCATTGCAGTCCATGAATTGTGTTGTCCTGTATGACACTTCATACCAACCAATTCGGTATCCAATACCGCAGAACCACATTGTTTAATAACCAAGGAATACAACCATAACATGTATCTTCTATATACCTAAGTTGGACATCTCCAATCTTTTCTTTTCTGCCAAATATTTTATAGATTCTCTTTCAACAATTCCTTTTCTTTTAAAAGAATCTATCAACATCAATAGTGGTGTCATACACATGACACATAGTACAAAGTGTGTATAGTCAAATACTAATACCTTTGGACTTGCACTTTGAAGTGGATCACCTTCATCAAATGTTTGGCATTCTTTCAAAATTCCATTCTTTAGCAATCTTTTAGTGTAGTAAACATTTTACTTACATCTTCTATTCATCCTTATCATGAAAATTTTCATGATCAAGCTGCTATAGCTTATAAAGGTGAATTGCGAGTATAATGTTTCTTTTCCAAAACCTTTTGGAGGATTAGGACGACTAGCGTCTCCAACCTTCACAAATTCTCATCAAATATGAGGACATATACTCTATCATGTTGTAACCAACATATTGTTTTAGATATCGCAATACCCTTCACATATGATGGTTTCTGACACATTGCTTTCAGCTCTTAGATAAACTTGATATTAAAAACAATCTTTTGAGTATCAAGAATCATGGAGGCAAACATGATACATTAGATACTAACACTGGAATTGTTACTCTTGATTTAATACTGTTTATTAAACTTCACAGAGTAAACGGAGTTTGCTGAAAGTTTGCAATATGACTTTTAAACTTTAGATTGACACTCAAAAACAATATGATACCAGTTCGTAAAGCAAATATCCAGAATTTCTATAGTTCTACTATCTCAACTATAACTAAGCATAAGGTGGTGAACGAATGCCAATGACTACAACAAACTATGCAAATTCACTTTCATTGTGTTTATGATAAATTGAGTTTGACTAATCCAAATTGCAAAATAACTCCCACTCAAAACAACATCCCTCGATTTGTTTTAGTGATTACACGAACCAAATCCACTACACCAAGTCCGATCATCACGTGAGATGATGTAGCTTTAAAGGCGAACAATCAACATGTTCATCATATCATCCATATGACTCATGCTTTACCTTTCGGTATTCCGTGTTCCAAGACCATGTCTGTACATGCTAGGCTTGTCAAGGTTAACCTTAGTTTCCGCATGTGCAAATCTGGCTTGCACCCGTTGTATGCACACGTAGAATCTATCACACCCGATCATCACGAGATGCTTCGAAACGACGAGTCTTGGAAACGGTGCCTACTAAGGACGAACACTTTATTACTTTATATTTAGTGAGAGGGGTCATCTTATAATGCTACCGTCGCGATCTAAGCAATACAAGATGCATAAAGGATTAACATCACAGGCAATTCATAATTAGTGTGATATGATATGGCCCTTTCTTCTTATGCCTTTGATCTCCATCTCCAAAGCACGGACATGATCTCCATCATCACCAGCATTGCGTCAAGGTCAGTGGTGCCGCTTCATGGTTGTCCATCATCACTAGCAACTATTACAACTACTTGGAATAAAGCTATTACAAGATGAATAGACACGCAGGTCTTAACAGAATTAAAAACAACCATTAGGCTCCTGCCGGTTGCCATATTACAACAAGGGTCATTGCATACATCAAATATAATCATAATCACATGATGGCCATATCACATCACAAAACCCCTGCAAAAACAAGTTAGACGCCTCTAATTTTCTTTGCATGTTTTACGTGGTTTGGGGCTTTCGAATAAGAATGGATCTTACCTACGAAACCGAACCACAACGTTGATACAAGTGATATCAAGTGTAAAGTGTAGATTGGATCTATACTATGATGGGAGAGACATACACCCGCAAAGCCACTTGTGCAAAGCAAGTTACACATCAAGCTTGGAGCAAGTCTCATGTGCGATGACATTTAAGGTTAGCCCGAGCCGCTTCATCCCACCATACCGCAAGATGCAAAGTACACAAAGCAAAAGACGGCACGAGCACCAACACCCACAAAACCATTGTGTTCTACTCGTCCAACAGATCTACGCATAGACAAGGCTCTGATACCACTAATGGGTTCGTAGCATGGAAAACAAAAAAATTCTACCGCAAGAACGAACAAAACCCAGATCTAATCTAGATAAAAGCCAAGATCTAATCTATTAAACATGTGCAACGAGATAGATCTGTACTAACCCTTGTAGACCCGAAAGCGTTACGAGATCGGATCTCGTGGTTGATGTAGTCGATCACTTGCCGATCTCAAGATCGTGTGGACGATCCTTCCGGCGCCGTGTTACGGCAGCGGTTCCGCAGTCGGTCACACGTGCGGAGTCGAAGCAGACCTTCCTCTCCCCGTTCCAGTGAGCAGCGGAGGTAGTAGATCTTCTCCACGGAATCCCAGCAGCACGACGGTGTGGTGGTGGTGGTGGAGTAGAGAATTCTGCAGGGCTTCGCCTAAGCCTGAGCAGAGGGAAGGAGGAGGAGAGAGGCGGCGGCCAGGGTTTGTTATGGGAGAGTGCTAGGAGGGGGCGCCGCCTCCCTTCTATTTAAAGGAGGGAGGCGCGCCTGGGGAGGGGAGTCCTAGTAGGACTCCCCTCCTATGGCCGGCGGGTTGGGAAGGGGGGGAGGAGTCCTCCTCCCCCACGAATCCGTGTCTCGCCCCACAAGGTTTCCTTTGACCCTTTCTTGGTTTTCAAGCAAACTCCAAGAACTCTTCTAGAACCTTCCAGAACATTCCGAAACCTTCTAGAATCTCCATACAAACACTCCGGAACATTTCCTAACTTAGAAAATGATCCCCAATATATGAATCTTATTCTCCGGACTATTCCGGATCTCCTCGTGATGTCTCGGATCCAATCCGAGACTCCAAACAACATTCGGTCTCCAACGCATATTCCATATCTACTTAAAAACAACTTCGAACCTTAAGTGTGTCACCCTACGGTTCGTGAATATGCAGACATGATGAAGACACCTCTCCGATCAATAACCATCAGCGGGATCTGGAGATCCATAATGGCTCCCACATACTCAACGATGACTTCGTGATCGATAGAACCATTAACAGACGAAACCAATTCCCTTTGTCACGCGATATTGTACTTATCCGAGGTTTGATCATCGGTATCTCCATACCTAGTTCTACCTCGTTACTGATAAGTACTCTTTACTCATTCCATGTTATGTCATCCCTTGTGACCTAGTCACATGCTTGCAAGCTAACTAGATGACATTCCACCGAGAGGGCCCAGAGCATATCTATCCGTCATATGGATGGACAAATCCCAATCTTGGTCCATGCGCTTCAACACATACTTTCAGAATACCCAATGACACCTTTATAACCACCCAGTTACGAAGCGGTGTTTGATGTCATCAAAGTACCCATCCGGTGATGGTGATTAACATAACCTCATGGTCGAAGGATTAGGTTAATATGCATTTGAAAGCTTACAACAATACGAACTTAATGACTTGATCTTATGCTACGCTTACTATGGGTGTGTGTCCATCACATCATTCTCCTAATGATATGATCTTGTTATTAACGACATCCAATGTCCATGATCAGGAAACCATGATCATCCATTAATCAACAAGCTAGTTTAACAAGAGGCTTACTAGGGACTCTTTTATGTTTACAAAACACACAAGTATTAATGTTTCCGGTTAATACAATTATAGCATGGGATGTAAACATTTATCATAAACATAAAGATATAATAATAACCACTTTATTATTGCCTCTTGGGCATATCTCCAACAGTCTCCCACTTGCACTGGAGTCAATAATCTAGTTAAAAACTTGTGCACTCAACACCTATGGCTTTCTGGTGTTGTATAGACACTATTGCTAGCGGTAAACATAATCTTCGGATCTGACACTTCTAGGTCCGTGTGTATTTGCATGTCCTTGCGTCTCTACGCATTACTCATTCTCCAATGAGATGGCATTGTATAAATTTGGTCCTTTGGTGAGACCTTTAGTTCCTTGGGATTAAATCATGTTGATACAATTGTCGTACAATGTACCTTCATAGTATTATCCTGCTATGAACCACACCTAGTTTGATAACAAACTACTTGGCGCAAATGCCCTCATTTGCTGCTACAATAGCAGTCATATACTTAGCCTTTTGTTATAGTATCTGTCACAGTGTTTTAACTTTGGTACTCAACCAAATCCGTTATGGAACTTCCTTTTCATTACATTGTGCCACCCATAGTTTAAATTGAGATAAACTTAATTTGTGACAAAACTAGTATCAATGCAACAATTTACAATGAACTATTTGTCACCACTATATAAATAATATATTCTTAGTTCTTACAAAGATCATAGGAATATCCCTACTATTGTCCAATGATCATCTTATGAGTCATTCTGGTATATTCTCATAACATTTAGAGCATAGGACATATCTGGATGTGTACATCTCAAAGAATGATTGATCAAAATATTCTTGTGATTTCACCAAGTGTCAAAACACTTGAATCTCGTGTCAACACACTTGAATCTTGATTCAGTCCTTTCCGTGCGTCAAGAACCTTTCTTGTTGTTTCCATATTGAACTCATTCAACATCTTATCTATGTACATTTGGCAAAATCATATTAGCGCCTCAATCTATCCATATAGACATTGATGCCTAATTCTTGGGTTATGCCTAAGTCTTTCATCGAAATGAAATTCTTAACCTGTGTCAATAAAAAATACATCATTTCTAATCAACAATATGTCTTTCACATAATGTATTAGAAATATGTCTCGTCGCTCCCACTTAATTTCTTGCAAAATACAAACATCTTCATCGTCTCTGATGAAATTAAACCTTTTAACGGTTTCATCATGGTGAAGATTCCAACTCCGCGATGCTCACTTTAACCATTGAAGTTTTGCATACTCTTTTAGCATCCTTTGAATTAACAAAAACCCTTTGGATCGTGTCATGGACATATCCTAGGTAACCATTCTATTAGAAGAACTTGTTTTGTTTGTTCAACTACCATATACCAAAATATATGTAGTGGTTGCTACATTAATCCGTCCAGACTAAATATCGCTGTGAAAGATCAAACCTTATCATAGTCAATTCCTTGAACATTGTCATAAACTCTTTCTGACATGTCGACTATTTCATAGATGTGAAACATCCATGTCTATTTCTTTATAGATCCACTTTATTATTGCCTCTTGGGCATATCTCGAACAAATTTTCCCCGGTTTCACCGAAACGGGGAGTTTCTCCTTAATACTCAGATTGCAGACACTTTGTTTTTAGGAGACAACGCATGTCCGCGAAGGGGGTCACAGTTGGGAACCAGGTTTAGGAGTTTTGAGCATGCCACCACACTTCATTACACATTCTAGGGTCACATGCATGGTTTCGAGGTGTTCTGATGCCCCGAAGCGCTTCTTCCTGCGGAACCCTGATCCGCGGGCCTAGGATCGTCTACCCCCCTAGACTTTCTTTTCACAGGGGTAGCCCGGTGTAGCTCTTACTTGTTTTAGGCTTGGTTCGGTCATGTGATGATGTAAAACCATGTTCAGGAACATGTCGTGACAATATCTACCCCGGTTTCACCGAAACAGGGAGTTTCCCCCTAATACTCACATAGCACACACTTTGTTTTTAGGGGACAGCGCATGTCTGCGAAGGGGGTCACACTTGCGAACCAGGTTTAGGACTTTTGAGAATGCCACCACACTTCATTACACATGCTAGGGTCACATGCATGGTTTGGAGGTGTTCCGATGCCCCGAAGAGCTTCTTCCTGCGGAACCCTGATCCGCGGGCCTCGGATCGTCTACCCCCCTAGACTTTCTTCTGATAGGGGTAGCCCGGTGTAGCTCTCACTTGTTTTAGGCTTGGTTAGGTCATGTGATGATATAAAACCATGTTTGGGACTATTTTGTGACAAGATCTACCCCGGTTTCACCGAAACGGGGAGTTTCCTCCTAATACTCAGATTGCACACACTTTGTTTTTAGGGGACATCGCATGTCTGCGATGGGGGTCACACTTGGGAACCAGGTTTAGGAGTTTTGAGCATGCCAGCACACTTGATTACACATGCTAGGGTCACATGCATGGTTTGGAGGTGTTCCGATGCCCCGAAGCGCTTCTTCATGCGGAACCCTGATCCGCGGGCCTCGGATCGTCTACCCCCCTAGACTTTATTCTGACAGGGGTAGCACGGTGTATCCCTCTCTTGTTTTTCTCTTGGTTAGGTCATGTGATGATGTAAAATCATGTTTGGGAACATGTGGTGACAAGATCTACCCCGGTTTCAAAGAAACGGGGAGGTTCCCCTAATACTCATATTGCAGACACTTTGTTTTTAGGGGACAGCGCATGTCTACGAAGGGGGTCACACTTGGGAACCAGGTTTAGGAGTTTTGAGAATGCCACCACACTTCATTAGACATTCTAGGGTCACATTCATTGTTTGGAGGTGTTCCGATGCCCCGAAGCGCTTCTTCCTGCGGAACCCTGATCTACGGGCCTCGGATCGTCTACCCCCCTAGACTTTCTTCTGACAACGGTAGCTCGGTGTATCCCTCTCTTGTTTTTCTCTTGGTTAGGTCATGTGATGATGTAAAGCCATGTTTGGGAACATGTTGTGACCAGATCTACCCCGGTTTCACCGAAACATGGAGTTTCCCCCTAATACTCAGATTGCACACACTTTGTTTTTAGGAGACATCGCATGTCCGCGAAGGGGGTCACACTTGGGAACCCGGTTCAGGAGTTTTGAGCATGCCACCACACTTCAATACACATGCTAGGGTCACATGCATGGTTTGTAGGTGCTCCGATGCCCCGAAGCGCTTCTTCCGGCGGAACCCTGATCCGCGGGCCTTAGATCGTCTACCCCCTAGACTTTCTTCTGACAGGGGTAGCCCGGTGTAGCTCTCACTTGTTTTAGGCTTGGTTAGGTCATGTGATGATGTAAAACCAAGTTTGGGAACATATTGTGACAAGATTTACCCTGGTTTCACCGAAACGGGGAGTTTCCCCCTAATACTCAGATTGCAGACACTTTGTTTTTAGGAGACAGCGCATGTCTGCGAAGGGGGTCACACTTGGGAACCAGGTTTAGGAGTTTTGAGAATGCCACCACACTTCATTACACATTCTAGGGTCACATGCATGGTTTGGAGGTGTTCCGATGCCCCGAAGCGCTTCTTCCTACGGAACTCTGATCCGCGGGCCTCGGATCGTCTACCCCCCTAGACTTTCTTCTGACAGGGGTAGCCTGGTGTATCCCTCACTTGTATTAGGCTTGGTTAGGTCATGTTATGATGTAAAACCAAGTTTTGTAACATGTTGTGACAAGATCTACCCTGGTTCCACCGAAACGGGGAGTTTCCCCCTAATACTTAGATTGCAGACACTTTGTTTTTAGGGGACAGCGCATGTCTGTGAAGGGGGGCACACTTGGGAACCAGGTTTAGAAATTTTAAGCATGCCACCACACTTCATTACACATTCTAGGGTCACATTCATGGTTTGGAGGTGTTCCGATGCCCCGAAGCGCTTCTTCCCGCGGAACCCTGATCCGCAGGCCTCGGATCGTCTACCCCCTAGACTTTCTTCTGACAGGGGTAGCCCGGTGTATCCCTCTCTTCTTTTGCTCTTGGTTAGGTCATGTGTTGATGTAAAACCATGTTTGGGAACATGTTGTGACAAGATCAACCCCGGTTTCACCGAAACGGGGAGTTTCTCCCTAATACTCCTATTGCACACACTTTGTTTTTAGGGGACATCGCATGTCTACGAAGGGGGTCAAACTTGGGAACCAGGTTTAGGAGTTTTGAGCATGCCAACACACTTCATTACACATTCTAGGGTCACATGCATGGTTTGGAGGTGTACCAATGCCCAGAAGCGCTTCTTCCTGCGGAACCCTGATCTGCGGGCCTCGGATCGTCTACCCCCCTAGACTTTCTTCTGACAGGGGTAGCCCGGTGTATCCCTCTCTTGTTTTTCTCTTGGTTAGGTCATGTGATGATGTAAAACCTTGTTTGGGAACATGTTGTGACAAGATCTACCCCGGTTTCACCGAAACAGGGAGTTTCCCCCTAATACTCAGATTGCACACACTTTGTTTTTAGGAGACATCGCATGTCTGCGAAGGGGGTCACAGTTGGGAACCAGGTTTAGGAGTTTCGAGCATGCCACCACACTTCATTACACATTCTAGGGTCACATGCATGGTTTCGAGGTGTTCTGATAACCCCGAAGCGCTTCTTCCTGCGGAACCCTGATCCGCGGGCCTAGGATCGTCTACCCCCCTAGACTTTCTTTTGACAGGGGTAGCCCGGTGTAGCTCTCACTTGTTTTAGGCTTGGTTAGGTCATGTGATGATGTAAAACCATGTTCAGGAACATGTTGTGACAATATCTACCCCGGTTTCATCGAAACAGGGAGTTTCCCCCTAATACTCACATTGCACACACTTTGTTTTTAGGGGACAGCGCATGTCTGCGAAGGGGGTCACACTTGCGAACCAGGTTTAGGACTTTTGAGAATGCCACCACACCTCATTACACATGCTAGGGTCACATGCATGGTTTGGAGGTGTTCCGATGCCCCGAAGCGCTTCTTCCTGCGGAACCATGATCCGCGGGCCTTAGATCGTCTACCCCCTAGACTTTCTTATAACAGGGGTAGCCCGGTGTAGCTCTCACTTGTTTTAGGCTTGGTTAGGTCATGTGATGATGTAAAACCAAGTTTGGGAACATATTGTGAGAAGATTTACCCCGGTTTCACCGAAACGGGGAGTTTCCCCCTAATACTCAGATTGCAGACACTTTGTTTTTAGGAGACAGCGCATGTCTGCGAAGGGGGTCACACTTGGGAACCAGGTTTAGGAGTTTTGAGAATGCCACCACACTTCATTACACATGATAGGGTCACATACATGGTTTGGAGCTGTTCCGATGCCCTGAAGCGCTTCTTCCTACGGAACCCTGATCCGCGGGCCTCGGATCGTCTACCCCCCTAGACTTTCTTCTGACAGGGGTAGCCTGGTGTATCCCTCACTTGTATTAGGCTTGGTTAGGTCTTGTTATGATGTAAAACCAAGTTTTGTAACATGTTGTGACAAGATCTACCCTGGTTTCACCGAAACGGGGAGTTTCCCCCTAATACTTAGATTGCAGACACTTTGTTTTTAGGGGACAGCGCATGTCTGTGAAGGGGGTAACATTTGGGAACTAGGTTTAGGAATTTTAAGCATGCCACCACACTTCATTACACATGCTAGGATCACATGCATGGTTTGGAGGTGTTCCGATGCCCCGAAGCGCTTCTTCCTGCGGAACCCTGATCCGCGGGCCTCGGATCGTCTACCCCCTAGACTTTCTTCCAACAGGGGTAGCCCGGTGTATCCCTCTCTTGTTTTGCTCTTGGTTAGGTCATGTGTTGATGTAAAACCATGTTTGGGAACATGTTGTGACAAGATCAACCCCGGTTTCACCGAAACGGGGAGTTTCTCCCTAATACTCAGATTACAAACACTTTGTTTTTAGGAGACATCGCATGTCTGCGAAGGGGGTCACACTTGGGAACCAGGTTTAGGAGTTTTGAGCATGCCACCACACTTCATTACACATGCTAGGGTCACATTCATTGTTTGGAGGTGTTGCGATGCCCTGAAGCGCTTCTTCCTGCGGAACCCTGATCCGCGGGCCTCGGATCTTCTACCACCCTAGACTTTCTCCTGACAGGGGTAGCCCGGTGTGGATCTCACTTGTTTTAGTCTTGGTTAGGTCATCTGATGATGTAAAACCATGTTTGGGAACATGTTGTGACAAGATCTACCCCGGTTTAACCGAAACGGGGAGTTTCCCCCTAATACTCAGATTGCACACACTTTGTTTTTAGGCGACATCGCATGTCTGCGAAGGGGGTCACACTTGAGAACCAGGTTTAGGATTTTTGAGGATGCCACCACACTTCATTACACATGCTAGGGTCACATGCACGGTTTGGAGGTGTTCCGATGCCCTGAAGCGCTTCTTCCTGCGGAACCCTGATCTACGGGCCTCGGATCATCTACCCCCCTAGACTTTCTTCTGACAGGGGTAGCCCGGTGTATCCCTCTCTTGTTTTGCTCTTGTTTAGGTCATGTGATGATGTAAAACCATGTTTGGGAACATGTTGTGACCAGATCTACCCCGGTTTCACCAAAACAGGGAGTTTCCCCCTAATACTCAGATTGCACACAATTTGTTTTTAGGAGACATCGCATGTCCGCGAAGGGGGTCACACTTGGGGACCCGGTTCAGGAGTTTTGAGCATGCCACCACACTTCATTACACATGCTAGGGTCACATGCATGGTTTGGAGGTGTTCCGATGCCCCGAAGCGCTTCTTCCTGCGGAACCATAATCCGCGGGCCTTAGATCGTCTACCCCCTAGACTTTCTTCTGACAGGGGTAGCCCGGTGTAGCTCTCACTTATTTTAGGCTTGGTTAGGTCATGTGATGATGTAAAACCAAGTTTGGGAACATATTGTGAGAAGATTTACCCCGGTTTCACCGAAACGAGGAGTTTCCCCCTAATACTCAGATTGCAGACACTTTGTTTTTGGGAGACAGCGCATGTCTGCGAAGGGGGTCACACTTGGGAACCAGGTTTAGGAGTTTTGAGAATGCCACCACACTTCATTACACATGCTAGGGTCACATGCATGGTTTGGAGGTGTTCCGATGCCCCGAAGCGCTTCTTCCTACGGAACCCTGATCCGCGGGCCTCAGATCGTCTACCCCCCTAGACTTTCTTCGGACAGGGGTAGCCTGGTGTATCCCTCACTTGTATTAGGCTTGGTTAGGTCATGTTATGATGTAAAACCAAGTTTTGTAACATGTTGTGACAAGATCTACCCTGGTTTCACCGAAACGGGGAGTTTCCCCCTAATACTTAGATTGCAGACACTTTGTTTTTCGGGGACAGCGCATGTCTGTGAAGGGGGTCACACTTGGGAACTAGGTTTAGGAATTTTAAGCATGCCACCACACTTCATTACACATGCTAGGGTCACATGGATGGTTTGGAGGTGTTCCGATGCCCCGAAGCGCTTCTTCCTGCGGAACCCTGATCCGCGGGCCTCGGATCGTCTACCCCCTAGACTATCTTCCGACAGGGGTAGCCTGGTGTATCCCTCTCTTGTTTTGCTCTTGGTTAGGTCATGTGTTGATGTGAAACCATGTTTGGGAACATGTTGTGACAAGATCAACCCCGGTTTCACCGAAACGGGGAGTTTCTCCCTAATACTCAGATTGCAGACACTTTGTTTTTAGGAGACATCGCATGTCTGCGAAGGGGGTCACACTTGGGAACCAGGTTTAGGAGTTTTGAGCATGCCACCACACTTCATTCCACATGCTAGGGTCACATTCATGGTTTGGAGGTGTTGCGATGCCCCGAAGCGCTTCTTCCTGCGGAACCCTAATCCGCGGGCCTCGGATCGTCTACCCCCCTAGACTTTCTTCTGACAGCAGTAGCCCGGTGTATCCCTCTCTTGTTTTTCTCTTGGTTAGGTCATGTGATGATGTAAAACCATGTTTGGGAACATGTTGTGACAATATCTACCCCGGTTTCACCGAAACAGGTAGTTCCCCCTAATACTCAGATTGCACACACTTTGTTTTTAGGAGACATCGCATGTCTGCGAAGGGGGTCACACTTGGGAACCAGGTTTAGGAGTTTTGAGCATTCCACCACACTTCATTACACATGCTAGGGTCACATTCATGGTTTGGAGGTGTTCCGATGCCCCGAAGCGCGTCTTCCTCCGGAACCCTGATCCGCGGGCCTCGGATCGTCTACCACCCTAGACTTTCTTCGTACAGGGGTAGCCTGGTGTAGCTCTCACTTGTTTTAGGCTTGGTTAGGTCATGTGATGATGTAAAACCATGTTTGGGAACATGTTGTGACAAGATCTACCCCGGTTTCACCGAAACAGGGAGTTTCCCCTAATACTCCTATTGCACACACTTTGTTTTTAGGGGACATCGCATGTCTACGAAGGGGGTCAAACTTGGGAACCAGGTTTAGGAGTTTTGAGCATGCCAACACACTTCATTACACATTCTAGGGTCACATGCATGGTTTGGAGGTGTACCAATGCCCAGAAGCGCTTCTTCCTGCGGAACCCTGATCTGCGGGCCTCGGATCGTCTACCCCCCTAGACTTTCTTCTGACAGGGGTAGCCCGGTGTATCCCTCTCTTGTTTTTCTCTTGGTTAGGTCATGTGATGATGTAAAACCTTGTTTGGGAACATGTTGTGACAAGATCTACCCCGGTTTCACCGAAACAGGGAGTTTCCCCCTAATACTCAGATTGCACACACTTTGTTTTTAGGAGACATCGCATGTCTGCGAAGGGGGTCACAGTTGGGAACCAGGTTTAGGAGTTTCGAGCATGCCACCACACTTCATTACACATTCTAGGGTCACATGCATGGTTTCGAGGTGTTCTGATAACCCCGAAGCGCTTCTTCCTGCGGAACCCTGATCCGCGGGCCTAGGATCGTCTACCCCCCTAGACTTTCTTTTGACAGGGGTAGCCCGGTGTAGCTCTCACTTGTTTTAGGCTTGGTTAGGTCATGTGATGATATAAAACCATGTTTGGGACTATTTTGTGACAAGATCTACCCCGGTTTCACCGAAACGGGGAGTTTCCTCCTAATACTCAGATTGCACACACTTTGTTTTTAGGGGACATCGCATGTCTGCGATGGGGGTCACACTTGGGAACCAGGTTTAGGAGTTTTGAGCATGCCATCACACTTGATTACACATGCTAGGGTCACATGCATGATTTGGAGGTGTTCCGATGCCCCGAAGCGCTTCTTCATGCGGAACCCTGATCCCCGGGCCTCGGATCGTCTACCCCCCTAGACTTTATTCTGACAGGGGTAGCACGGTGTATCCCTCTCTTGTTTTGCTCTTGGTTAGGTCATGTGATGATGTAAAACCATGTTTGGGAACATGTGGTGACAAGATCTACCCCGGTTTCAAAGAAACGGGGAGGTTCCCCTAATACTCAGATTGCAGACACTTTGTTTTTAGGGGACAGCGCATGTCTACGAAGGGGGTCACACTTGGGAACCAGGTTTAGGAGTTTTGATAATGCCACCACACTTCATTACACATTCTAGGGTCACATTAATTGTTTGGAGGTGTTCCGATGCCCCGAAGCGCTTCTTCCTACGGAACCCTGATCTGCGGGCCTCGGATCGTCTACCCCCCTAGACTTTCTTCTGACAGCGGTAGCTCGGTGTATCCCTCTCTTGTTTTTCTCTTGGTTAGGTCATGTGATGATGTAAAACCATGTTTGGGGACATGTTGTGACCAGATCTACCCCGGTTTCACCGAAACAGGGAGTTTCCCCCTAATACTCAGATTGCACACACTTTGTTTTTAGGAGACATCGCATGTCCGCGAAGGGGGTCACACTTGGGAACCCGGTTCAGGAGTTTTGAGCATGCCACCACACTTCAATACACATGCTAGGGTCACATGCATGGTTTGGAGGTGTTCCGATGCCCCGAAGCGCTTCTTCCGGCGGAACCCTGATCCGCGGGCCTTAGATCGTCTACCCCCTAGACTTTCTTCTGACAGGGGTAGCCCGGTGTAGCTCTCACTTGTTTTAGGCTTGGTTAGGTCATGTGATGATGTAAAACCAAGTTTGGGAACATATTGTGACAAGATTTACCCTGGTTTCACCGAAACGGGGAGTTTCCCCCTAATACTCAGATTGCAGACACTTTGTTTTTAGGAGACAGCGCATGTCTGCGAAGGGGGTCACACTTGGGAACCAGGTTTAGGAGTTTTGAGAATGCCACCACACTTCATTACACATTCTAGGGTCACATGCATGGTTTGGAGGTGTTCCGATGCCCCGAAGCGCTTCTTCCTACGGAACTCTGATCCGCGGGCCTCGGATCGTCTACCCCCCTAGACTTTCTTCTGACAGGGGTATCCTGGTGTATCCCTCACTTTTATTAGGCTTGGTTAGGTCATGTTATGATGTAAAACCAAGTTTTGTAACATGTTGTGACAAGATCTACCCTGGTTTCACCGAAACGGGGAGTTTCCCCCTAATACTTAGATTGCAGACACTTTGTTTTTAGGGGACAGCGCATGTCTGTGAAGGGGGTCACACTTGGGAACCAGGTTTAGGAATTTTAAGCATGCCACCACACTTCATTACACATTCTAGGGTCACATGCATGGTTTGGAGGTGTTCCGATGCCCAGAACGCTTCTTCCCGCTAACCCTGATCCGCGGGCCTCGGATCGTCTACCCCCTAGACTTTCTTCTGACAGGGGTAGCCCGGTGTATCCCTCTCTTGTTTTGCTCTTGGTTAGGTCATGTGTTGATGTAAAACCATGTTTGGGAACATGTTGTGACAAGATCAACCCCGGTTTCACCGAAACGGGGAGTTTCTCCCTAATACTCAGATTGCAGACACTTTGTTTTTAGGAGACATCGCATGTCTGCGAAGGGGGTCACACTTGGGAACCAGGTGTAGGAGTTTTGAGCATGCCACCACACTTCATTACACGTGATAGTGTCACATTAATGGTTTGGAGGTGTTGCGATACCCTCAAGCGCTTCTTCCTGCGGAACCCTGATCCTCGGGCCTCGGATCTTCTACCACCCTAGACTTTCTCCTGACAGGGGTAGCCCGGTGTGGATCTCACTTGTTTTAGGCTTGGTTAGGTCATGTGATGATGTAAAACCATGTTTGGGAACATGTTGTGACAAGATCTACCCCGGTTTCACCGAAACAGGGAGTTTCCCCCTAATACTTAGATTGCACACACTTTGTTTTTAGGCGACATCGCATGTCTGCGAAGGGGGTCACACTTGGGAACCAGGTTTAGGAGTTTTGAGCATGCCACCACACTTCATTACACATGCTAGGGTCACATGCACGGTTTGGAGGTGTTCCGATGCCCCGAAGCGCTTCTTCCTGCGGAACCCTGATCTGCGGGCCTCGGACGTCTACCCCCTAGACTTTCTTCTGACAGGTGTAGCCCGGTGTATCCCTCTCTTGTTTTGCTCTTGTTTAGGTCATGTGATGATGTAAAACCATGTTTGGGAACATGTTGTGACCAGATCTACCCCGGTTTCACCGAAACAGGGAGTTTCCCCCTAATACTCAGATTGCACACACTTTATTTTTAGGAGACATCGCATGTCCGCAAAGGGGGTTACACTTGGGGACCCGGTTCAGGAGTTTCGAGCATGCCACCACACTTCATTACACATTCTAGGGTCACATGCATGGTTTCGAGGTGTTCTGATGCCCCGAAGCGCTTCTTCCTGCGGAACCCTGATCTGCGGGCCTCGGATCGTCTACCCCCCTAGACTTTCTTCTGACAGGGGTAGCCCGGTGTATCCCTCTCTTGTTTTTCTCTTGGTTAGGTCATGTGATGATGTAAAACCATGTTTGGGAACATGTTGTGACCAGATCTACCCCGGTTTCACCGAAACAGGGAGTTTCCCCCTAATACTCAGATTGCACACACTTTGTTTTTAGGAGACATCGCATGTCCGCGAAGGGGATCACACTTGGGAACCCGGTTCAGGAGTTTTGAGAATGCCACCACACTTCAATACACATGCTAGGGTCACATGCATGGTTTGGAGGTGTTCCGATGCCCCGAAGCGCTTCTTCCTGCGGAACCCTGATCCGCGGGCCTTAGATCGTCTACCCCCTAGACTTTCTTCTGACAGGGGTAGCCCGGTGTAGATCTCACTTGTTTTAGGCTTGGTTAGGTCATGCGATGATGTAAAACCAAGTTTGGGAACATATTGTGACAAGATTTACCCTGGTTTCACCGAAACGGGGAGTTTCCCCCTAATACTCAGATTGCAGACACTTTGTTTTTAGGAGACAGCGCATGTCTGCGAAGGGGTCACACTTGGGAACCATGTTTAGGAGTTTTGAGAATGCCACCACACTTCATTACACATTCTAGGGTCACATGCATGGTTTGGAGGTGTTCCGATGCCCCGAAGCGCTTCTTCCTACGGAACCCTGATCCGCGGGCCTCGGATCGTCTACCCCCCCAGACTTTCTTCTGACAGGGGTAGCCCGGTGTATCCCTCTCTTGTTTTTCTCTTGGTTAGGTCATGTGATGATGTAAAACCATGTTTGGGAACATGTTGTGACAAGATCTACCCTGGTTTCTCCGAAACGGGGAGTTTCCCCCTAATACTTAGATTGCAGACACTTTGTTTTTAGGGGACAGCGCATGTCTGTGAAGGGGGTCACACTTGGGAACCAGGTTTAGGAATTTTAAGCATGCCACCACACTTCATTACACATGCTAGGGTCACATGCATGGTTTGGAGGTATCCCGATGCCCCGAAGCGCTTCTTCCTGCGGAACCCTGATCCGCGGGCCTCGGATCGTCTACCCCCTACACTTTCTTCCGACAGGGGTAGCCTGGTGTATCCCTCTCTTGTTTTGCTCTTGGTTAGGTCATGTGTTGATGTAAAACCATGTTTGGGAACATGTTGTGACAAGATCAACCCCGGTTTCACCGAAACGGGGAGTTTCTCCCTAATACTCAGATTGCAGACACTTTGTTTTTAGGAGACATCGCATGTCTGCGAAGGGGGTCACACTTGGGAACCAGGTTTAGGAGTTTTGAGCATCCCACCACACTTCATAACACATGCTAGGGTCACATTCATGGTTTGGAGGTGTTGCGATGCCCCGGAGCGCTTCTTCCTGCGGAACCCTGATCCGCGGGCCTCGGATCTTCTACCACCCTAGACTTTCTCCTGACAGGGGTAGCCCGGTGTGGATCTCACTTGTTTTAGGCTTGGTTAGGTCATGTGATGATGTAAAACCATGTTTGGTAACATGTTGTGACAAGATCTACCCCGGTTTCACCGAAACGGGGAGTTTCCCCCTAATACTCAGATTGCACACACTTTGTTTTTAGGCGACATCGCATGTCTGCGAAGGGGGTCACAATTGGGAACCAGGTTTAGGAGTTTTGAGCATGCCACCACACTTCATTACACATGCTAGGGTCACATGCACGGTTTGGAGGTGTTCCGATGCCCCGAAGCACTTCTTCCTGCGGAACCCTGATCTGCGGGCCTCGGATCGTCTACCCCCCTAGACTTTCTTCTAACAGGGGTAGCCCGGTGTATCCCTCTCTTGTTTTGCTCTTGTTTAGGTCATGTGATGATGTAAAACCATGTTTGGGAACATGTTGTGACCAGATCTACCCCGGTTTCACCGAAACAGGGAGTTTCCCCCTAATACTCAGATTGCACACACTTTGTTTTTAGGAGACATCGCATGTCCGCGAAGGGGGTCACACTTGGGGACCCGGTTCAGGAGTTTTGAGCATGCCACCACAATTAATTACACATGATAGGGTCACATGCATGGTTTGGAGGTGTTCCGATGCCCCGAAGCGCTTCTTCCTGCGGAACCCTGATCCGCGGGCCTTAGATCGTCTACCCCCTAGACTTTCTTCTGACAGGGGTAGCCCGGTGTAGCTCTCACTTGTTTTAGGCTTGGTTAGGTCATGTGATGATGTAAAACCAAGTTTGGGAACATATTGTGAGAAGATTTACCCCAGTTTCACCGAAACGGGGAGTTTCCCCCTAATACTCAGATTGCAGACACTTTGTTTTTAGGAGACAGCGCATGTCTGCGAAGGGGGTCACACTTGGGAACCAGGTTTAGGAGTTTTGAGAATGCCACCACACTTCATTACACATGCTAGGGTCACATGCATGGTTTGGAGGTGTTCCGATGCCCCGAAGCGCTTCTTCCTACAGAACCCTGATCCGCGGGCCTCGGATCGTCTACCCCCCTAGATTTCTTCTGACAGGGGTAGCCTGGTGTATCCCTCACTTGTATTAGGCTTGGTTAGGTCATGTTATGATGTAAAACCAAGTTTTGTAACATGTTGTGACAAGATCTACCCTGGTTTCACCGAAACGGGGAGTTTCCCCCTAATACTTAGATTGCAGACACTTTGTTTTTAGGGGACAACGCATGTCTGTGAAGGGGGTCACACTTGGGAACTAGGTTTAGGAATTTTAAGCATGACACCACACTTCATTACACATGCTAGGGTCACATGCATGGTTTGGAGGTGTTCCGATGCCCCGAAGCGCTTCTTCCTGCGGAACCCTGATCCGCGGGCCTCGGATCGTCTACCCCCTAGACTTTCTTCCGACAGGGGTAGCCCGGTGTATCCCTCTATTGTTTTGCTCTTGTTTAGGTCATGTGTTGATGTAAAACCATGTTTGGGAACATGTTGTGACAAGATCAACCCCGGTTTCACCGAAACGGGGAGTTTCTCCCTAATACTCAGATTGGAGACACTTTGTTTTTAGGAGACATCGCATGTCTGCGAAGGGGGTCACACTTGGAAACCAGGTTTAGGAGTTTTGAGCATGCCACCACACTTCATTACACATGCTAGGGTCACATTCATGGTTTGGAGGTGTTGCGATGCCCCGAAGCGCTTCTTCCTGCGGAACCCTGATCCGCGGGCCTCGGATCGTCTACCACCCTAGACTTTCTCTTGACAGGGGTAGCCCGGTGTGGATCTCACTTGTTTTAGGCTTGGTTAGGTCATGTGATGATGTAAAACGATGTTTTTGAACATGTTGTGACAAGATATACCCCGGTTTCACCGAAACGGGGAGTTTCCCCCTAATACTCAGATTGCACACACTTTGTTTTTAGGCGACATCGCATGTCTGCGAAGGGGGTCACACTTGGGAACCAGGTTTAGGAGTTTTGAGCATGCCACCACACTTCATTACACATGCTAGGGTCACATGCACGGTTTGGAGGTGTTCCGATGCCCCGAAGCGCTTCTTCCTGCGGAACCCTGATCCGCGGGCCTCGGATCGTCTACCCCCCTAGACTTTCTTCTGACAGGGGTAGCCCGGTGTATCCCTCTCTTGTTTTGCTCTTGGTTAGGTCATGTGATGATGTAAAAGCATGTTTGGGAACATGTTGTGACAAGATCTATCCGGTTTCACCGAAACGGGTAGTTTCCCCCTAATACTCAGATTGCACACGCTTTGTTTTTAGGAGACATCGCATCTCTACGAAGGGGGTCACACTTGGGAACCAGGTTTAGGAGTTTTGAACATGCAACCACACTTCATTACACATGCTAGGGTCACATGCATGGTTTGGAGGTGTTCCGATGCCCCAAAGCGCTTCTTCCTGCGGAACCCTGATCCGCGGGCCTAAGATCGTCTACCCCCTAGACTTACTTCTGACAGGGGTAGCCCGGTGTAGCTCTCACTTGTTTTAGGCTTGGTTAGGTCATGTGATGATGTAAAACCAAGTTTGACAACATGTTGTGACAAGATCTACCCCGGTTTCACCGAAACAGGGAGTTTCCCCCTAATACTCAAATTGCACACACTTTGTTTTTAGGAGACAACGCATGTCTGTGAAGGGGGTCTCATTTAGAAACCAGGTTTAGGAGTTTTGAGCATGCCACCACACTTCATTACACATGCTAGGGTCACATGCATGGTTTGGAGGTGTTCCGATGCCCCGAAGCACTTCTTCCTACGGAACCCTGATCCGCGGGCCTCGAATCGTCTACCCCCCTAGACTTTCTTCTGATAGGGGTAGCCCCGGTGTATCCCTCACTTGTTTTAGGCTTGGTTAGGTCATGTTATGATGTAAAACCAAGTTTTGTAACAAGTTGTGACAAGATCTACCCCGGTTTCACTGAAACGGGGAGTTTCCCCCTAATACTCATATTGCAGACATTTTGTTTTTAGGGGACATCGCATGTCTGTGAAGGGGGTCACACTTGGGAACCAGGTTTAGGAATTTTACGCATGCCACCACACTTCATTACACATGCTAGGGTCACATGCATGGTTTGCAGGTGTTCCGATGCCCCGAAGCGCTTCTTCCTGCGGAACCCTGATCCGCGGGCCTCGGATCGTCTACCACCCTAGACTTTCTTCTGACAGGGGTAGCCCGGTGTATGCCTCTCTTGTTTTGCTCTTGGTTAGGTCATGTGATGATGTAAAACCATGTTTGGGAACATGTTGTGACCAGATCTACCCCGGTTTCACCGAAACGGGGAGTTTCCCCCTAATACTCAGATTGGACACACTTTGTTTTTAGGAGACATCGCATGTCCGCGAAGGGGGTAACACTTGGGAACCAGGTTTAGGAGTTTTGAGCATGCCACCACACTTCATTACACATGCTAGGGTCGCATGCATGGTTTGGAGGTGTTCCGATGCCCCGAGCGCTTCTTCCTGCAGAACGCTGATCCGTGGGCCTCAGATCGTCTACCCCCTAGACTTTCTTCTGACAGGGGTAGCCCGGTGTAGCTCTCACTTGTATTAGGCTTGGTTAGGTCATGTGATGATGTAAAACCAAGTTTGGGAACATGTTGTGACAAGATTTACCCCGGTCTCACCGAAACGGGGAGTTTCCCCCGAATACTCAGATTGCACACACTTTGTTTTTAGGAGACATCGCATGTCTGCGAAGGGGGTCACACTTGGGAACCAGGTTTAGGATTTTTGAGCATGCCACCACACTTCATTACACATGTTAGGGTCACATGCATGGTTTGTAGGTGTTCCGATGCCCCGAATACACTTTCTTCTGACAGGGATAGTCCGGTGTAGCTCTCACTTGTTTTAGGCTTGGTTAGGTCATGTGATGATGTAAAACCATGTTTGGGAATATGTTGTGAAAAGATCTACCCCGGTTTCACCGAAACGGGGAGTTTCCCCCTAATACTCAAATTGCAGACACTTTGTTTTTAGGGGACTGCGCATGTCTCCGAAGGGGGTCACACTTGGGAACCAGGTTTAGGAGTTTTGAGCATGCCACCACACTTCATTACACATGTTAGGGTCGCATGCATGGTTTGGAGGTGTTCCGATGCCCCGAAGCGCTTCTTCCTGTGGAACCCTGATCCGCGGGCCTCGGATCGTCTACCCCCTAGACTTTCTTCTGACCGGGGTAGCCCGGTGTATCCCTCACTTGTTTTATGCTTGGTTAGGTCATGTTATGATGTAAAACCAAGCTTGGGAACATGTTGTGACAAGATCTACCCCGGTTTCACCGAAACAGGGAGTTTCCCCCCAATACTCAAATTGCACACACTTTGTTTTTAGGAGACAACGCATGTCTGTGAAGGGGGTCACATTTAGAAACCAGGTTTAGGAGTTTTGAGCATGCCACCACACTTCATTACACATGCTAGGGTCGCATGCATGGTTTGGAGGTGTTCCGATGCCCCAAGCGCTTCTTCCTATGGAACCCTAATCCGTGGGCCTCAGATCATCTACCCCCTAGACTTTCTTCTGACAGGGGTAGCCCGGTGTAGCTCTCACTTGTATTAGGCTTGGTTAGGTCATGTGATGATGTAAAACCATGTTTGTGAACATGTTGTGAGAAGGTCTACCCCGGTTTAACCGAAACGGGGAGTTTCCCCCTAATACTCAGATTGCAGACACTTTGTTTTTACTGGACAACGCATGTCTGCGAAGGGGGTCACACTTGGGAACCAGGTTTAGGAGTTTTGAGCATGCCAGCACACTTCATTACACATTCTAGGGTCACATGCATGGTTTGGAGGTGTTCCGATGCCCCAAAGCGCTTCTTCCTGCGGAACCCTGATTCGCGGGCCTCGGATCGTCTACCCCCCTAGACTTTCTTCTGACAGGGGTAGTCCGGTGTATCTCTCACTTGTTTTAGGCTTGGTTAGGTCATGTGATGATGTAAAACCATGTTTGGGAATATGTTGTGAAAAGATCTACCCCGGTTTCACCGAAACGGGGAGTTTCCCCCTAATACTCAAATTGCAGACACTTTGTTTTTAGGGGAAAACGCATGTCTGCGAAGGGGGTCACACTTGGGAACCAGGTTTAGGAGTTTTGACCATGCCACCACACTTCATTACACATGTTAGGGTCACATGCATGGTTTGGAGGTGTTCCGATGACCCGAAGCGCTTCTTCCTGCGGAACCCTGATCCGCGGGCCTCGGATGTCTACCCCCCTAGACTTTCTTCTGACAGGGGTAGCCCGGTGTAGCTCTCACTTGTTTTAGGCTTGGTTAGGTCATGTGATGATGTAAAACCATGTTTGGGAATATGTTGTGACAAGATCTACCCCGGTTTCACCGAAACGGGGAGTTTCCCCCTAATACTCAGATTGCACACACTTTGTTTTTAGGGGACATCGCATGTCTGTGAAGGGGGTCACACTTGGGAACCAGGTTTAGGAGTTTTGAGCATGCCAACACACTTCATTACACATGCTAGGGTCACATGCATGGTTTGGAGGTGTTCCGATGCCCTGAAGCGCTTCTTCCTGCGGAACCCTGATCTGCGGGCCTCGGATCGTCTACCCCCCCTAGACTTTCTTCTCACAGCGGTAGCCCGGTGTATCCCTCTCTTGTTTTGCTCTTGGTTAGGTCACGTGATGATGTAAAACCATGTTTGGGAACATGTTGTGACCAGATCTACCCCGGTTTCACCGAAACGGGGAGTTTCCCCCAAATACTCAGATTGCACACACTTTGTTTTTAGGAGACATCGCATGTCTGCGAAGGGGGTCACACTTGGGAACTAGGTTTAGGACTTTTTAGCATGCCACCACACTTCATTACACATGCTAGGGTCACATGCATGGTTTGGAGGTGTTCCGATGTCCCGAAGCGCTTCTTCCTGCAGAACCCTGATCCGCGGGCCTTAGATCGTCTACCCCCTAGACTTTCTTCTGACAGGGGTAGCCTGGTGTAGCTCTCACTTGTTTTAGGCTTGGTTAGGTCATGTGATGATGTAAAACGAAGTTTGGGAACATATTGTGACAAGATTTACCCCGGTTTCACCGAAACGGGGAGTTTCCCCCTAATACTCAGATTGCTGACACTGTTTTTAGGGGACAGCGCATGTCTGCGAAGGGGGTCACACTTGGGAACCAGGTTTAGGAGTTTTGAGCATGCCACCACACTTCATTACACATGCTAGGGTCACATGCATGGTTTGGAGGTGTTCCGATGACCGGAAGCGCTTCTTCTTGCGGAACCCTTATCCGCGGGCCTCGGATCGTCTACCCCCCTAGACTTTCTTCTGGCAGGGGTAGTCCGGTGTAGCTCTCACTTGTTTTAGGCTTGGTTAGGTCATGTGATGATGTAAAACCATGTTTGGGAATATGTTGTGAAAAGATCTACCCCGGTTTCACCGAAACGGGGAGTTTCCCCTAATTCTCAAATTGCAGACACTTTGTTTTTAGGGGACTGCGCATGTCTGTGAAGGGGGTCTCATTTAGAAACCAGGTTTAGGAGTTTTGAGCATGCCACCACACTTCATTACACATTCTAGGGTCACATGCATGGTTTGGAGGTGTTCCGATGCCCCGAAGCACTTCTTCCTACGGAACCCTGATCCGCGGTCCTCGGATCGTCTACCCCCCTAGACTTTCTTCTGACAGGGGTAGCCCGGTGTATCCCTCACGTTTTTTTAGGCTTGGTTAGGTCATGTTATGATGTAAAACCAAGTTTTGTAACATGTTGTGACAAGATCTACCCCGGTTTCACCGAAACGGGGAGTTTCCCCCTAATACTCAGATTGCAGACATTTTGTTTTTAGGGGACATCGCTTATCTGTGAAGGGGGTCACACTTGGGAACCAGGTTTAGGAATTTTATGCATGCCACCACACTTCATTACACATGCTAGGGTCACATGCATGTTTTGCAGGTGTTCCGATGCCCCGAGGCTCTTCTTCCTGCGGAACCCTGATCCGCGGGCCTCGGATCGTCTACCTCCCTAGACTTTCTTCTGACAGGGGTAGCCCGGTGTATCCCTCTCTTGTTTTGCTCTTGGTTAGGTCATGTGATATGTAAAACCATGTTTGGGAACATGTTGTGACAAGATCTACCCGGTTTCACCGAAACGGGTAGTTTCCCCCTAATACTCAGATTGCACACACTTTGTTTTTTGGAGACATCGCATGTCTGCGAAGGGGGTCACACTTGGGAACCAGGTTTAGGAGTTTTGAACATGCTACCGCACTTCATTACACATGCTAGGGTCACATGCATGGTTTGGAGGTGTTCCGATGCCCCGAAGCGCTTCTTCCTGCGGAACCCTGATCCGCGGGCCTCAGATCGTCTACCCCCCTAGACTTTCTTCCGACAGGGGTAGCCCGGTGTACCTCTCACTTGTTTTAGGCTTGGTTAGGTCATGTGATAATATAAAACCAAGTTTGGGAACATTTTGTGACAAGATCTACCCCGGTTTCACCGAAACAGGGAGTTTCCCCCTAATACTCAAATTGCACACACTTTGTTTTTAGGAGACAACGCATGTCTGTGAAGGGGGTCACATTTAGAAACCAGGTTTAGGAGTTTTGAGCATGCCACCACACTTCATTACACATGCTAGGGTCGCATGTATGGTTTGGAGGTGTTCCGATGCCCCAAGCGCTTCTTCCTATGGAACCCTGATCCGTGGGCCTCAGATCGTCTACCCCCTAGACTTTCTTCTGACAGGGGTAGCCCGGTGTAGCTCTCACTTGTATTAGGCTTGGTTAGGTCATGTGATGATGTAAAACCATGTTTGGGAACATGTTGTGACAAGATCTACCCGGGTTTCACGGAAACGGGGAGTTTCCCCCGAATACTCAGATTGCACACACTTTGTTTTTAGGAGACATCGCATGTCTGCGAAGGGGGTCACACTTGGGAACCAGGTTTAGGAGTTTTGAGCATGCCACCACACTTCATTACACATGTTAGGGTCGCATGCATGGTTTGGAGGTGTTCCGATGCCCCGAAGTGCTTCTTCCTGTGGAACCCTGATCCGCGGGCCTCAGATCGTCTACCCCCCTAGACTTTCTTCTGACAGGGGTAGCCCGGTGTATACCTCACTTGTTTTATGCTTGGTGAGGTCATGTTATGATGTAAAACCAAGCTTGGGAACATGTTGTGATAAGATCTACCCCGGTTTCACCGAAACAGGGAGTTTCCCCCTAATACTCAAATTGCACACACTTTGTTTTTAGGAGACAACGCATGTCTGTGAAGGGGGTCACATTTAGAAACCAGGTTTAGGAGTTTTGAGCATGCCACCACACTTCATTACACATGCTAGTGTCACATGCATGGTTTGGAGGTGTTCCGATGACCCGAAGCGCTTCTTCCTGCGGA
Organism: Avena sativa; assembly: GCA_916181665.1. Taxonomy (NCBI): domain Eukaryota; kingdom Viridiplantae; phylum Streptophyta; class Magnoliopsida; order Poales; family Poaceae; genus Avena; species Avena sativa. The sequence goes on along the minus strand of OV702289.1, from coordinate 253,456,085 downwards.
ACCCTGATCCGCGGGCCTCAGGTCTTCTACCCCCTAGACTTTCTTCTGACAGGGGTAGCCCGGTGTAGCTCTCACTTGTTTTAGGCTTGGTTAGGTCATGTGATGATGTAAAACCATGTTTGGGAATATGTTGTGACAAGATCTACCCCGGTTTCACCGAAACGGGGAGTTTCCCCCTAATACTCAGATTGCACACACTTTGTTTTTAGGGGACATCGCATGTCTGTGAAGGGGGTCACACTTGGGAACCAGGTTTAGGAGTTTTGAGCATTCCAACACACTTCATTACACATGCTAGGGTCACATGCATGGTTTGGAGGTGTTCTGATGCCCTGGAGCGCTTCTTCCTGCGGAACCCTGATCTGCGGGCCTCGGATCGTCTACCCCCCTAGATTTCTTCTGACATGGGTAGCCCGGTGTATCCCTCTCTTGTTTTGCTCTTGGTTAGGTCATGTGATGATGTAAAACCATGTTTGGGAACATGTTGTGACCAGATCTACCCCGGTTTCACCGAAACGGGGAGTTTCCCCCTAATACTCAGATTGCACACACTATGTTTTTAGGAGACATCGCATGTCCGCGAAGGGGGTCACACTTGGGAACCAGGTTTAGGAGTTTTTAGCATGCCACCATACTTCATTACACATGCTAGGGTCACATGCATGGTTTGGAGGTGTTCCGATGCCCCGAAGCACTTCTTCCTGCAGAACCCTAATCCGCGGGCCTTAGATCGTCTACCCCCTAGACTTTCTTCTGACAGGGGTAGCCTGGCGTAGCTCTCACTTGTTTTAGGCTTGGTTAGGTCATGTGATGATGTAAAACCTAGTTTGGGAACATATTGTGACAAGATTTACCCCGGTTTCACCGAAACGGGGAGTTTCCCCCTAATACTCAGATTGCAGACACTGTTTTTAGGGGACAGCGCATGTCTGCGAAGGGGGTCACACTTGGGAACCAGGTTTAGGAGTTTTGAGCATGCCACCACACTTCATTACACATGCTAGGGTCACATGCATGGTTTGGAGGTGTTCCGATGACCCGAAGCGCTTCTTCCTGCGGAACCCTGATCCGCGGGCCTCGAATCGTCTACCCCCCCTAGACTTTCTTCTGACAGGGGTAGTCCGGTGTAGATCTCACTTGTTTTAGGCTTGGTTAGGTTATGTGATGATGTAAAACCATGTTTGGGAATATGTTGTGGAAAGATCTACCCCGGTTTCACCGAAACGGGGAGTTTCCCCCTAATACTCAAATTGCAGACACTTTGTTTTTAGGGGACTGCGCATGTCTGCGAAGGGGGTCACACTTGGGAACCAGGTTTAGGAGTTTTGAGCATGCCACCACACTTCATTACACATGTTAGGGTCGCATGCATGGTTTGGAGGTGTTCCGATGCCCCGAAGCGCTTCTTCCTGTGGAACCTTGATCCGCGGGCCTCGGATCGTCTACCCCCTAGACTTTCTTCTGACAGGGGTAGCCCGGTGTATCCCTCACTTGTTTTATGCTTGGTTAGGTCATGTTATGATGTAAAACCAAGCTTGGGAACATGTTGTGACAAGATCTACCCCGGTTTCACCGAAACAGGGAGTTTCCCCCTAATACTCAAATTGCACACACTTTGTTTTTAGGAGACAACGCATGTCTGTGAAGGGGGTCACATTTAGAAACCAGGTTTAGGAGTTTTGAGCATGCCACCACACTTCATTACACATGCTAGGGTCGCATGCATGGTTTGGAGGTGTTCCGATGCCCCAAGCGCTTCTTCCTATGGAACCCTAATCCGTGGGCCTCAGATCATCTACCCCCTAGACTTTCTTCTGACAGGGGTAGCCCGGTGTAGCTCTCACTTGTATTAGGCTTGGTTAGGTCATGTGCTGATGTAAAACCATGTTTGGGAACATGTTGTGAGAAGGTCTACCCCAGTTTCACCGAAACGAGGAGTTTCCCCCTAATACTCAGATTGCAGACACTTTGTTTTTACTGGACAACGCATGTCTGCGAAAGGGGTCACACTTGGGAACCAGGTTTAGGAGTTTTGAGCATGCCACCACACTTCATTACACATTCTAGGGTCACATGCATGGTTTGAAGGTGTTCTGATGCCCCAAAGCGCTTCTTCCTGCGGAACCCTGATTCGCGGGCCTCGGATCGTCTACCCCCTAGACTTTCTTCTGACAGGGGTAGTCCGGTGTATCTGTCACTTGTTTTAGGGTTGGTTAGGTCATGTGATGATGTAAAACCATGTTTGGGAATATGTTGTGAAAAGATCTACCCCGGTTTCACCGAAACGGGGAGTTTCCCCCTAATACTCAAATTGCAGACACTTTGTTTTTAGGGGACAACGCATGTCTGCGATGGGGGTCACACTTGGGAACCAGGTTTAGGAGCTTTGAGCATGCCACCACACTTCATTACACATGCTAGGGTCACATGCATGGTTTGGAGGTGTTCCGATGAACCGAAGCGCTTCTTCCTGCGGAACCCTGATCGGCGGGCCAAGGATCTTCTACCCCCTAGACTTTCTTCTAACAGGGGTAGCCCGGTGTAGCTCTCACTTGTTTTAGGCTTGGTTAGGTCATGTGATGATCTAAAACCATGTTTGAGAATATGTTGTGACAAGATCTACCCCGGTTTCATCGAAACGGGGAGTTTCCCCCTAATACTCAGATTGCACACACTTTGTTTTTAGGGGACATCGCATGTCTGTGAAGGGGGTCACACTTGGGAACCAGGTTTAGGAGTTTTGAGCATGCCAACACACTTCATTACACATGCTAGGGTCACATGCATGGTTTGGAGGTGTTCCGATGCCCTGAAGTCCTTCTTCCTGCGGAACCCTGATCTGCGGGCCTCGGAACGTCTACCCCCCTAGACTTTCTTCTGACAGGGGTAGCCCGGTGTATCCCTCTCTTATTTTGCTCTTGGTTAGGTCATGTGATGATGTAAAACCATGTTTGGGAACATGTTGTGACCAGATCTACCCCGGTTTCACCGAAACGGGGAGTTTCCCCCTAATACTCAGATTGCACACACTTTGTTTTTAGGAGACATCGCATCTCTGCGAAGGGGGTCACACTTGCGAACCAGGTTTAGGAATTTTAAGCATGCCACCACACTTCATTACACATGCTAGGGTCACATGCATGGTTTGGAGGTGTTCCGATGCCCTGAAGGGCTTCTTCCTGCGGAACCCTGATCCGTGGGCCTCAGATCGTCTACCCCCTAGACTTTCTTCTGACAGGGGTAGCCCGGTGTAGCTCTCACTTGTATTAGGCTTGGTTAGGTCATGTGATGATGTAAAACCATGTTTGGGAACATGTGGTGACAAGATCTACCCGGGTTTCACCGAAACGGGGAGTTTCCCCCGAATACTCAGATTGCACACACTTTGTTTTTAGGAGACATCGCATGTCTGCGAAGGGGGTCACACTTGGGAACAAGGTTTAGGAGTTTTGAGCATGCCACCACACTTCATTACACATGTTAGGGTCGCATGCATGGTTTGGAGGTGTTCCGATGCCCTGAAGCGCTTCTTCCTGCGGAACCCTGATCCGCGGGCCTCGGAACGTCTACCCCCTAGACTTTCTTCTGACAGGGGTAGCCCGGTGTATCCCTCTCTTATTTTGCTCTTGGTTAGGTCATGTGATGATGTAAAACCATGTTTGGGAACATGTTGTGACCAGATCTACGCCGGTTTCACCGAAACGGGGAGTTTCCCCCTAATACTCAGATTGCACACACTTTGTTTTTAGGAGACATCGCATCTCTGCGAAGGGGGTCACACTTGCGAACCAGGTTTAGGAATTTTAAGCATGCCACCACACTTCATTACACATGCTAGGGTCACATGCATGGTTTGGAGGAGTTCCGATGACCCGAAGCGCTTCTTCCTGCGGAACCCTGATCCGCGGGCCTCAGGTCTTCTACCGCCTAGACTTTCTTCTGACAGGGGTAGCCCGGTGTAGCTCTCACTTGTTTTAGGCTTGGTTAGGCCATGTGATGATGTAAAACCAAGTTTGAGAATATGTTGTGACAAGATCTACCCCGGTTTCACCGAGACGGGGAGTTTCCCCCTAATACTCAAATTGCAGACACTTTGTTTTTAGGGGACATCGCATGTCTGTGAAGGGGGTCACACTTGGGAACCAGGTTTAGGAGTTTTGAGCATGCCAATACACTTCATTACACATGCTAGGGTCACATGCATGGTTTGGAGGTGTTCCGATGCCCTGAAGCGCTTCTTCCTGCGGAACCCTGATCCGCGGGCCTCGGAACGTCTACCCCCCTAGACTTTCTTCTGACAGGGGTAGCCCGGTGTATCCCTCTCTTATTTTGCTCTTGTTTAGGTCATGTGATGATGTAAAACCATGTTTGGGAATATGTTGTGAAAAGATCTACCCCGGTTTCACCGAAACGTGGAGTTTCCCCCTAATACTCAGATTGCAGACACTTTGTTTTTAGGGGACAACGCATGTCTGCGAAGGGGTTCACACTTGCGAACCAGGTTTAGGAATTTTAAGCATGCCACCACACTTCATTACACATGCTAGGGTCACATGCATGGTTTGGAGGTGTTCCGATGCCCTGAAGGGCTTCTTCCTGCGGAACCCTGATCTGCGGGCCTCGGATCGTCTACCCCCCCTAGACTTTCTTCTGACAGGGGTATCCCGGTGTATCCCTCTCTTTTTTTGCTCTTGGTTAGGTCATGTGATGATGTAAAACCATGTTTGGGAACATGTTGTGACCAGATCTACGCCGGTTTCACCGAAACGGGGAGTTTCCCCCAAATACTCAGATTGCACACACTTTGTTTTTAGGAGACATCGCATGTCCGCGAAGGGGGTCACACTTGGGAACTAGGTTTAGGACTTTTTAGCATGCCACCACACTTCATTACACATGCTAGGGTCACATGCATGGTTTGGAGGTGTTCCGATGCCCCGAAGCGCTTCTTCCTGCAGAACCCTGATCCGCGGGCCTTAGATCGTTTACCCCCTAGACTTTCTTCTGACAGGGGTAGCCTGGTGTATCTCTCACTTGTTTTAGGCTTGGTTAGGTCATGTGATGATGTAAAACCAAGTTTGGGAACATATTGTGACAAGATTTACCCCGGTTTCACCGAAACGGGGAGTTTCCCCCTAATATTCAGATTGCAGACACAGTTTTTAGGGGACAGCGCATGTCTGCGAAGGGGGTCACACTTGGGAACCAGGTTTAGCAGTTTTGAGCATGCCACCACACTTCATTACACATGATAGGGTCACATGCATGGTTTGGAGGTGTTCCGATGACCCGAAGCGCTTCTTCCTGCGGAACCCTGATCCGCGGGCCTCGGATCGTCTACCCCCCTAGACTTTCTTCTGGCAGGGGTAGTCCGGTGTAGCTCTCACTTGTTTTAGGCTTGGTTAGGTCATGTGATGATGTAAAACCATGTTTGGGAATATGTTGTGAAAAGATCTACCCCGGTTTCACCGAAACGGGGAGTTTCCCCCTAATACTCAAATTGCAGACACTTTGTTTTTAGGGGACTGCGCATGTCTGTGAAGGGGGTCTCATTTAGAAACCAGGTTTAGGAGTTTTGAGCATGCCACTACACTTCATTACACATGCTAGGGTCACATGCATGGTTTGGAGGTGTTCCGATGCCCCGAAGCACTTCTTCCTACGGAACCCTGATCCACGGGCCTCAGATCGTCTACCCCCCTAGACTTTCTTCTGACAGGGGTAGCCCGGTGTATCCCTCACTTATTTTAGGCTTGGTTAGGTCATGTTATGATGTAAAACCAAGTTTTGTAACATGTTGTGACAAGATCTACCCCGGTTTCACCGAAACGGGGAGTTTCCCCCTAATACTCAGATTGCAGACATTTTGTTTTTAGGGGACATCGCTTGTCTGTGAAGGGGGTCACACTTGGGAACCAGGTTTAGGAATTTTATGCATGCCACCACACTTCATTACACATGCTAGGGTCACATTCATGTTTTGCAGGTGTTCCGATGCCCCGAGGCTCTTCTTCCTGCGAAACCCTGATCCGCGGGCCTCGGATCGTCTACCTCCCTAGACTTTCTTCTGACAGGGGTAGCCCGGTGTATCCCTCTCTTGTTTTGCTCTTGGTTAGGTCATGTGATGATGTAAAACCATGTTTGGGAACATGTTGTGACAAGATCTACCCGGTTTCACCGAAACGGGTAGTTTGCCCCTAATACTCAGATTGCACACACTTTGTTTTTTGGAGACATCGCATGTCTGCGAAGGGGGTCATACTTGGGAACCAGGTTTAGGAGTTTTGAACATGCTACCGCACTTCATTACACATGCTAGGGTCACATGCATGGTTTGGAGGTGTTCCGATGCCCCGAAGCGCTTCTTCCTGCGGAACCCTGATCCGCGGGCCTCAGATCGTCTACCCCCCTAGACTTTCTTCTGACAGGGGTATCCCTGTGTAGCTCTCACTTGTTTTAGGCTTGGTTAGGTCATGTGATAATATAAAACCAAGTTTGGGAACATTTTGTGACAAGATCTACCCCGGTTTCACCGAAACAGGGAGTTTCCGCCTAATACTCAAATTGCACACACTTTGTTTTTAGGAGACAACGCATGTCTGTGAAGGGGGTCACATTTAGAAACCAGGTTTAGGAGTTTTGAGCATGCCACCACACTTCATTACACATGCTAGGGTCGCATGTATGGTTTGGAGGTGTTCCGATGCCCCAAGCGCTTCTTCCTATGGAACCCTGATCCGTGGGCCTCAGATCGTCTACCCCCTAGACTTTCTTCTGACAGGGGTAGCCCGGTGTAGCTCTCACTTGTATTAGGCTTGGTTAGGTCATGTGATGATGTAAAACCATGTTTGGGAACATGTGGTGACAAGATCTACCCGGGTTTCACCGAAACGGGGAGTTTCCCCCGAATACTCAGATTGCACACACTTTGTTTTTAGGACACATCGCATGTCTGCGAAGGGGGTCACACTTGGGAACCATGTTTAGGAGTTTTGAGCATGCCACCACACTTCATTACACATGTTAGGGTCGCATGCATGGTTTGGAGGTGTTCCGATGCCCCGAAGTGCTTCTTCCTGTGGAACCCTGATCCGCGGGCCTCAGATCGTCTACCCCCCTAGACTTTCTTCTGACAGGGGTAGCCCGGTGTATCCCTCAGTTGTTTTATGCTTGGTGAGCTCATGTTATTATGTAAAACCAAGCTTGGGAACATGTTGTGATAAGATCTACCCCGGTTTCACCGAAACAGGGAGTTTCCCCCTAATACTCAAATTGCACACACTTTGTTTTTAGGAGACAACGCATGTCTGTGAAGGGGGTCACATTTAGAAACCAGGTTTAGGAGTTTTGAGCATGCCACCACACTTCATTACACATGCTAGGGTCACATGCATGGTTTGGAGGTGTTCCGATGACCCGAAGCGCTTCTTCCTGCGGAACCCTGATCCGCGGGCCTCAGGTCTTCTACCGCCTAGACTTTCTTCTGACAGGGGTAGCCCGGTGTAGCTCTCACTTGTTTTAGGCTTGGTTAGGTCATGTGATGATGTAAAACCATGTTTGGGAATATGTTGTGACAAGATCTACCCCGGTTTCACCAAAACGGGGAGTTTCCCCCTAATACTCAGATTGCACACACTTTGTTTTTAGGGGACATCGCATGTCTGTGAAGGGGGTCACACTTGGGAACCATGTTTAGGAGTTTTGATCATGCCAACACACTTCATTACACATGCTAGGGTCACATGCATGGTTTGGAGGTGTTCCGATGCCCTGAAGTGCTTCTTCCTGCGGAACCCTGATCCGCGGGCCTCAGAACGTCTACCCCCCTAGACTTTCTTCTGACAGGGGTAGCCCGGTGTATCCCTCTCTTATTTTGCTCTTGGTTAGGTCATGTTATGATGTAAAACCATGTTTGGGAACATGTTGTGACCAGATCTACCCCGGTTTCACCGAAACGGGGAGTTTCCCCCTAATACTCAGATTGCACACACTTTGTTTTTAGGAGACATCGCATCTCTGCGAAGGGGGTCACACTTGCGAACCAGGTTTAGGAATTTTAAGCATGCCACCACACTTCATTACACATGCTAGGGTCACATGCATGGTTTGGAGGTGTTTCGATGACCCGAAGCGCTTCTTCCTGCGGAACCCTGATCCGCGGGCCTCAGGTCTTCTACCGCCTAGACTTTCTTCTGGCAGGGGTAGCCCGGTGTAGCTCTCACTTGTTTTAGGCTTGGTTAGGCCATGTGATGATGTAAAACCAAGTTTGAGAATATGTTGTGACAAGATCTACCCCGGTTTCACCGAAACGGGGAGTTTCCCCCTAATACTCAAATTGCAGACACTTTGTTTTTAGGGGACATCGCATGTCTGTGAAGGGGGTCACACTTGGGAACCAGGTTTAGGAGTTTTGAGCATGCCAACACACTTCATTACACATGCTAGGGTCACATGCATGGTTTGGAGGTGTTCCGATGCCCTGAAGCGCTTCTTCCTGCGGAACCCTGATCCGCGGGCCTCGGAACGTCTACCCCCCTAGACTTTCTTCTGACAGGGGTAGCCCGGTGTATCCCTCTCTTATTTTGCTCTTGGTTAGGTCATGTGATGATGTAAAACCATGTTTGGGAACATGTTGTGACCAGATCTACCCCGGTTTCACCGAAACGGGGAGTTTCCCCCTAATACTCAGATTGCACACACTTTGTTTTTAGGAGACATCGCATCTCTGCGAAGGGGGTCACACTTGCGAACCAGGTTTAGGAATTTTAAGCATGCCACCACACTTCATTACACATGCTAGGGTCACATGCATGGTTTGGAGGTGTTCCGATGCCCTGAAGGGCTTCTTCCTGCGGAACCCTGATCTGCGGGCCTCGGATCGTCTACCCCCCCTAGACTTTCTTCTGACAGGGGTAGCCCGGTGTATCCCTCTCTTTTTTTGCTCTTGGTTAGGTCATGTGATGATGTAAAACCATGTTTGGGAACATGTTGTGACCAGATCTACCCCGGTTTCACCGAAACGGGGAGTTTCCCCCAAATACTCAGATTGCACACACTTTGTTTTTAGGAGACATCGCATGTCCGCGAAGGGGGTCACACATGGGAACTAGGTTTAGGACTTTTTAGTATGCCACCACACTTCATTACACATGCTAGGGTCACATGCATGGTTTGGAGGTGTTCCGATGCCCCGAAGCGCTTCTTCCTGCAGAACCCTGATCCGCGGGCCTTAGATCGTTTACCCCCTAGACTTTCTTCTGACAGGGGTAGCCTGGTGTAGCTCTCACTTGTTTTAGCCTTGGTTAGGTCATGTGATGATGTAAAACCAAGTTTGGGAACATATTGTGACAAGATTTACCCCGGTTTCACCGAAACGGGGAGTTTCCCCCTAATATTCAGATTGCAGACACAGTTTTTAGGGGACAGCGCATGTCTGCGAAGGGGGTCACACTTGGGAACCAGGTTTAGCAGTTTTGAGCATGCCACCACACTTCATTACACATGCTAGGGTCACATGCATGGTTTGGAGGTCTTCCGATGACCCAAAGCGCTTCTTCCTGCGGAACCCTGATCCGCGGGCCTCGGATCGTCTACCCCCCTAGACTTTCTTCTGGCAGGGGTAGTCCGGTGTAGCTCTCACTTGTTTTAGGCTTGGTTAGGTCATGTGATGATGTAAAACCATGTTTGGGAATATGTTGTGAAAAGATCTACCCCGGTTTCACCGAAACGGGGAGTTTCCCCCTAATACTCAAATTGCAGACACTTTGTTTTTAGGGGACTGCGCATGTCTGTGAAGGGGGTCTCATTTAGAAACCAGGTTTAGGAGTTTTGAGCATGCCACTACACTTCATTACACATGCTAGGGTCACATGCATGGTTTGGAGGTGTTCCGATGCCCCGAAGCACTTCTTCCTACGGAACCCTGATCCGCGGGCCTCGGATCGTCTACCCCCCTTGACTTTCTTCTGACAGGGGTAGCCCGGTGTATCCCTCACTTATTTTAGGCTTGGTTAGGTCATGTTATGATGTAAAACCAAGTTTTGTAACATGTTGTGACAAGATCTACCCCGGTTTCACCGAAACGGGGAGTTTCCCCCTAATACTCAGATTGCAGACATTTTGTTTTTAGGGGACATCGCTTGTCTGTGAAGGGGGTCACACTTGGGAACCAGGTTTAGGAATTTTATGCATGCCACCACACTTCATTACACATGCTAGGGTCACATGCATGTTTTGCAGGTGTTCCGATGCCCCGAGGCTCTTCTTCCTGCGGAACCCTGATCCGCGGGCCTCGGATCGTCTACCTCCCTAGACTTTCTTCTGACAGGGGTAGCCCGGTGTATCCCTCTCTTGTTTTGCTCTTGGTTAGGTCATGTGATGATGTAAAACCATGTTTGGGAACATGTTGTGACAAGATCTACCCGGTTTCACCGAAACGGGTAGTTTCCCCCTAATACTCAGATTGCACACACTTTGTTTTTTGGAGACATCGCATGTCTGCGAAGGGGGTCATACTTGGGAACCAGGTTTAGGAGTTTTGAACATGCTACCGCACTTCATTACACATGCTAGGGTCACATGCATGGTTTGGAGGTGTTCCGATGCCCCGAAGCGCTTCTTCCTGCGGAACCCTGATCCGCGGGCCTCAGATCGTCTACCCCCCTAGACTTTCTTCTGACAGGGGTAGCCCTGTGTAGCTCTCACTTGTTTTAGGCTTGGTTAGGTCATGTGATAATATAAAACCAAGTTTGGGAACATTTTGTGACAAGATCTACCCCGGTTTCACCGAAACAGGGAGTTTCCCCCTAATACTCAAATTGCACACACTTTGTTTTTAGGAGACAACGCATGTCTGTGAAGGGGGTCACGTTTAGAAACCAGGTTTAGGAGTTTTGAGCATGCCACCACACTTCATTACACATGCTAGGGTCGCATGTATGGTTTGGAGGTGTTCCGATGCCCCAAGCGCTTCTTCCTATGGAACCCTGATCCGTGGGCCTCAGATCGTCTACCCCCTAGACTTTCTTCTGACAGGGGTAGCCCGGTGTAGCTCTCACTTGTATTAGGCTTGGTTAGGTCATGTGATGATGTAAAACCATGTTTGGGAACATGTGGTGACAAGATCTACCCGGGTTTCACTGAAACGGGGAGTTTCCCCCGAATACTCAGATTGCACACACTTTGTTTTTAGGACACATCGCATGTCTGCGAAGGGGGTCACACTTGGGAACCATGTTTAGGAGTTTTGAGCATGCCACCACACTTCATTACACATGTTAGGGTCGCATGCATGGTTTGGAGGTGTTCCGATGCCCCGAAGTGCTTCTTCCTGTGGAACCCTGATCCGCGGGCCTCAGATCGTCTACCCCCCTAGACTTTCTTCTGACAGGGGTAGCCCGGTGTATCCCTCACTTGTTTTATGCTTGGTGAGCTCATGTTATTATGTAAAACCAAGCTTGGGAACATGTTGTGATAAGATCTACCCCGGTTTCACCGAAACAGGGAGTTTCCCCCTAATACTCAAATTGCACACACTTTGTTTTTAGGAGACAACGCATGTCTGTGAAGGGGGTCACATTTAGAAACCATGTTTTGGAGTTTTGAGCATGCCACCACACTTCATTACACATGCTAGGGTCACATGCATGGTTTGGAGGTGTTCCGATGACCCGAAGCGCTTCTTCCTGCGGAACCCTGATCCGCGGGCCTCAGGTCTTCTACCGCCTAGACTTTCTTCTGACAGGGGTAGCCCGCTGTAGCTCTCACTTGTTTTAGGCTTGGTTAGGTCATGTGATGATGTAAAACCATGTTTGGTAATATGTTGTGACAAGATCTACCCCGGTTTCACCGAAACGGGGAGTTTCCCCCTAATACTCAGATTGCACACACTTTGTTTTTAGGGGACATCGCATGTCTGTGAAGGGGGTCACACTTGGGAACCATGTTTAGGAGTTTTGAGCATGCCAACACACTTCATTACACATGCTAGGGTCACATGCATGGTTTGGAGGTGTTCCGATGCCCTGGAGCGCTTCTTCCTGCGGAACCCTGATCTGCGGGCCTCGGATCGTCTACCCCCTAGATTTCTTCTGACAGGGGTAGCCCGGTGTATCCCTCTCTTGTTTTGCTCTTGGTTAGGTCATGTGATGATGTAAAACCATGTTTGGGAACATGTTGTGACCAGATCTACCCCGGTTTCACCGAAACGGGGAGTTTCCCCCTAATACTCAGATTGCACACACTTTGTTTTTAGGAGACATCGCATGTCCGCGAAGGGGGTCACACTTGGGAACCAGGTTTAGGAGTTTTTAGCATGCCACCACACTTCATTACACATGCTAGGGTCACATGCATGGTTTGGAGGTGTTCCGATGCCCCGAAGCGCTTCTTCCTGCAGAACCCTAATCCGCGGGCCTTAGATCGTCTACCCCCTAGACTTTCTTCTGACAGGGGTAGCCTGGTGTAGCTCTCACTTGTTTTAGGCTTGGCTAGGTCATGTGATGATGTAAAACCTAGTTTGGGAACATATTGTGACAAGATTTACCCCGGTTTCACCGAAACGGGGAGTTTCCCCCTAATACTCAGATTGCAGACACTTTGTTTTTACTAGACAACGCATGTCTGCGAAGGGGGTCACACTTGGGAACCAGGTTTAGGAGTTTTGAGCATGCCACCACACTTCATTACACATTCTAGGGTCACATGCATGGTTTGAAGGTGTTCTGATGCCCCAAAGCGCTTCTTCCTGTGGAACCCTGATTCGCGGGCCTCGGATCGTCTACCCCCCTAGACTTTCTTCTGACAGGGGTAGTCCAGTGTATCTCTCACTTGTTTTAGGCTTGGTTAGGTCATGTGATGATGTAAAACCATGTTTGGGAATATGTTGTGAAAAGATCTACCCCGGTTTCACCGAAACGTGGAGTTTCCCCCTAATACTCAAATTGCAAACACTTTGTTTTTAGGGGACAACGCATGTCTGCGAAGGGGTTCACACTTGGGAACCAGGTTTAGGAGCTTTGAGCATGCCACCACACTTCATTACACATGCTAGGGTCACATGCATGGTTTGGAGGTGTTCCGATGACCCGAAGCGCTTCTTCCTGCGGAACCCTGATCCGCGGGCCTCGGATCTTCTAGCCCCTAGACTTTCTTCTGACAGGGGTAGCCCGGTGTATCCCTCACTTGTTTTATGCTTGGTTAGGTCATGTTATGATGTAAAACCAAGCTTGGGAACATGTTGTGACAAGATCTACCCCGGTTTCACCGAAACAGGGAGTTTCCCCCTAATACTCAAATTGCACACACTTTGTTTTTAGGAGACAACGCATGTCTGTGAAGGGGGTCACATTTAGAAACCAGGTTTAGGAGTTTTGAGCATGCCACCACACTTCATTACACATGCTAGGGTCGCATGCATGGTTTGGAGGTGTTCCGATGCTCCAAGCGCTTCTTCCTATGGAACCCTAATCCGTGGGCCTCAGATCATCTACCCCCTAGACTTTCTTCTGACAGGGGTAGCCCGGTGTAGCTCTCACTTGTATTAGGCTTGGTTAGGTCATGTGCTGATGTAAAACCATGTTTGGGAACATGTTGTGAGAAGGTCTACCCCGGTTTCACCGAAACGGGGAGTTTCCCCGTAATACTCAGATTGCAGACACTTTGTTTTTACTGGACAACGCATGTCTGCGAAGGGGGTCACACTTGGGAACCAGGTTTAGGAGTTATGAGCATGCCACCACACTTCATTACACATTCTAGGGTCACATGCATGGTTTGAAGGTGTTCTGATGCCCCAAAGCGCTTCTTCCTGCGGAACCCTGATTCGCGGGCCTCGGATCATCTACCCCCCTAGACTTTCTTGTGACAGGGGTAGTCCGGTGTATCTCTCACTTGTTTTAGGCTTGGTTAGGTCATGTGATGATGTAAAACCATGTTTGGGAATATGTTGTGAAAAGATCTACCCCGGTTTCACCGAAACGGGGAGTTTCCCCCTAATAATCAAATTGTAGACACTTTGTTTTTAGGGGACAACGCATGTCTGCGAAGGGGGTCACACTTGGGAACCAGGTTTAGGATCTTCGAGCATGCCACCACACTTCATTACACATGCTAGGGTCACATGCATGGTTTGGAGTTGTTCCGATGACCCGAAGCGCTTCTTCCTGCGGAACCCTGATCCGCGGGCCTCGGATCTTCTACCCCCTAGACTTTCTTCTGACAGGGGTAGCCCGGTGTAGCTCTCAGTTGTTTTAGGCTTGGTTAGGTCATGTGATTATCTAAAACCATGTTTGGGAATATGTTGTGACAAGATCTACCGCGGTTTCACCGAAACGGGGAGTTTCCCCCTAATACTCAGATTGCACACACTTTGTTTTTAGGGGACATCGCATGTCTGTGAAGGGGGTCACACTTGGGAACCAGGTTTAGGAGTTTTGAGCATGCCAACACACTTCATTACACATGCTAGGGTCACATGCATGGTTTGGAGGTGTTCCGATGCCCTGAAGCGCTTCTTCCTGCGGAACCCTGATCCGCGGGCCTCGGAACGTCTACCCCCCTAGACTTTCTTCTGACAGGGGTAGCCCGGTGTATCCCTCTCTTATTTTGCTCTTTGTTAGGTCATGTGATGATGTAAAACCATGTTTGGGAACATGTTGTGACCAGATCTACCCCGGTTTCACCGAAACGGGGAGTTTCCCCCTAATACTCAGGTTGCACACACTTTGTTTTTAGGAGACATCGCATCTCTGCGAAGGGGGTCACACTTGCGAACCACGTTTAGGAATTTTAAGCATGCCACCACACTTCATTACACATGCTAGGGTCACATGCATGGTTTGGTAGTGTTCCGATGCCCCGAAGCGCTTCTTCCTGCGGAACCTTGATCCGCGGGCCTCGGATCGTCTACCCCCTAGACTTTCTTCTGACAAGGGTAGCCCGGTGTATCCCTCTCTTTTTTTGCTCTTGGTTAGGTCATGTGATGATGTGAAACCATGTTTGGCAACATGTTGTGACAAGACCTACCCCGGTTTCACCGAAACAGGGAGTTTCCCCCTAATACTCAGATTGCACAGACTTTGTTTTTAGGAGATATCGCATGTCTGCGAAGGGGGTCACACTTGGGAACCAGGTTTAGGAGTTTTGAGAATGCCACCACACTTAATTACACATGATAGGGTCACATGCATGGTTTGGAGGTGTTCCGATGCCCCGAAGCGCTTCTTCCTGCGAAACCCAGATCCGCGGGCCTCAGATCATCTACCCCCCAGACTTTCTTCTGACAGGGGTAGCCCGGTGTAGCTCTCACTTGTTTTAGGCATGGTTAGGCCATGTGATGATGTAAAACCAAGTTTGGGAACATGTTGTGACAAGATCTACCCCGGTTTCACCGAAACAGGGAGTTTCCCCTAATACTCAAAATGCACACACTTTGTTTTTAGGACACAGCGCATGTCTGCGAAGGGGGTCACATTTAGAAACCAGGTTTAGGAGTTTTGAGCATGCCACCACACTTCATTACACATGCTAGGGTCGCATGCATGGATTGGAGGTGTTCCGATGCCACGAAGCGCTTCTTCCTACGGAACCCTGATCCGTGGGCCTCAGATCATCTAGCCCCTAGACTTTCTTCTGACAGGGGTAGCCCGGTGTAGCTCTCACTTGTATTAGTCTTGGTTAGGTCATGCGATGATGTAAAACCATGTTTGGGAACATGTTGTGACAAGATCTACCCCGGTTTCACCGAAACAGGGAGTTTCCCCGTAATACTCAGATTGCACACACTTTGTTTTTAGGGGACATCGCAGGTCTGCGACGGGGGTCACACTTGGGAACCAGGTTTAGAAGTTTTGATCATTCCACCACACTTGATTACACATGCTAGGGTCACATGCATGGTTTGGAGGTGTTCCGATGCCCCTAAGCGCTTCTTCCCGCGGAACCCTGATCCGCGGGCCTCGGATCGTCTACCCCCTAGACTTTCTTCTGACAGGGGTAGCCCGGTGTATCCCTCTCTTGTTTTGCTCTTGGTTAGGTCATGTGATGATGTAAAACCATGTTTGGGAACATGTTGTGACAAGATCTACCCCGGTTTCAACGAAACAGAGAGTTTCCCCCAAATACTCAAATTGCACACACTTTGTTTTTAGGAGACATCGCATGTCTGCGAAGGGGGTGACACTTGGGAACTAGGCTTAGGAGTTTTGAGCATTCCACCACACTTCATTACACATGCTCGGGTCACATTCATGGTTTGGAGGTGTTCCGATGCCCTGAAGTGCTTCTTCCTGCGGAACCCTTATCCGCGGGCCTCGGATCGTCTACCACCCTAGAGTTTGTTCTGACAGGGGTAACCCGGTGTATCTCTCACTTGTTTTAGGCTTGGTTAGGTCATGTGATGATGTAAAACCAAGTTTGGGAACATGTTGTGACAAGATTTACCCCGGTTTCCCCGAAACAGGGAATGTCCCCCTAATACTCAGATTGTAGACACTTTGTTTTTAGGAGACAGCGCATGTCTGCGAAGGGGGTAAGACTTGGGAACCAGGTTTAGGAGTTTTGAGCATGCAACCACACTTTATTAGACATGCTAGGGTCACATGCATGGTTTGGAGGAGTTCCGATGCCCTGAAGCGCTTCTTCCTACGGAACCCTGATCCGCGGGCCTCGGATCGTCTACCCCCCTAGACTTTCTTCTGACAGGGGTAGCCCGGTGTATCCCTCACTTGTTTTAGGCTTGGTTAGGTCATTTTATGATGTAAAACCAAGTTTGGGAACATGTTGTGACAAGATCTACCCCGGTTTCACCGAAACGGGGAGTTTCCCCCTAATACTCAGATTGCAGACACTTTGTTTTTAGGGGACAGCGCATGTCTGCGAAGGGGGTCATACTTGGGAACCAGGTTTAGGATTTTTAAGAATTCCACCACACTTAATTACACATGATAGGGTCACATGCATGGTCTGGAGGTGTTCCGATGCCCCGAAGCGCTTCTTCCTGCGGAACCCTGATCCGCGGGCCTCGGATCATCTACCCCCCTAGACTTTCTTCTGACAGGGGTAGCCCGGTGTATCCCTCTCTTGTTTTGCTCTTGGTTAGGTCATGTGATGATGTAAAACCATGTTTGGGAACATGTTGTGACAAGATCTACCCCGGTTTCACCGAAACAGGGAGTTTCCCCCTAATACTAATATTGCACACACTTTGTTTTTAGGAGACATCGCATGTCTGCGAAGGGGGTCACACTTGGGAACCAGGTTTAGGAGTTTTGAGCATGCCACCACACTTAATTACACATGATAGGGTCACATGCACGGTTTGGAGGTGTTCCGATGCCCCGAAGCGCTTCTTCCTGCGGAACCCTGATCGGCGGGCCTCGGATCGTCTACCCCCTAGACTTTCTTCTGACAGGGGTAGCCCGGTGTATCCCTGTCTTGTTTTGCTCTTGGTTAGGTCATGTGATGATATAAAACCATGTTTAGGAACATGTTGTGACAAGATCTACCCCGGTTTCAACGAAACGCGGAGTTTCCCCCTAATACTCAGATTGCACACACTTTGTTTTTAGTAGACATCGCATGTCTGCGAAGGGAGTCACACTTGGGCACCAGGTTTAGGAGTTTTGAGCATGCCACCACACTTAATTACACATGATAGGGTCACATGCATGGTTTGGAGGTGTTCCGATGCCCCGAAGCGCGTCTTCCTGCGGAACCCAGATCCGCGGGCCTCAGATCGTCTACCCCCTAGACTTTGTTCAGACAGGGGTAGCCCGGTGTAGCTCTCACTTGTTTTAGGCTTGGTTAGGCCATGTGATGATGTAAAACCAAGTTTGGGAACATGTTGTGACAAGATCTACCCCGGTTTCACCGAAACAGGGAGTTTCCCCTAATACTCAAAATGCACACACTTTGTTTTTAGGAGACAGCGCATGTCTGCGAAGGGGGTCACATTTAGAAACCAGGTTTAGGAGTTTTGAGCAGGCCACCACACTTCATTACACATGCTAGGGTCGCATGCATGGTTTGGAGGTGTTCCGATGCCACGAAGCGCTTCTTCCTACGGAACCCTGATCCGTGGGCCTCAGATCGTCTACCCTCCTAGACTTTCTTCTGACAGGGGTAGCCCGGTGTAGCTCTCACTTGTATTAGGCTTGGTTAGGTCATGTGATGATGTAAAACCATGTTTGGGAACATGTTGTGACAAGATCTACCCCGGTTTCACCGAAACAGGGAGTTTCCCCCTAATACTCAGATTGCACACACTTTGTTTTTAGGGGACAACGCATGTCTACGAAGGGGGTCACACTTGGGAACCAGGTTTAGGAGTTTTGAGCATGCCACCACACTTCATTACACATTCTAGGGTCATATCATGGATTGGAGGTGTTCCGATACCCCGAAGCGCTTCTTCCTGCGGAACCCTGATTCGCGGGCCTTGGATCGTCTACCCCCTAGACTTTCTTGTGACAGGGGTAGCCCGGTGTATCCTCTCTTGTTTTTCTCTTGGTTAGGTAATGTGATGATGTAAAACCATGTTTGGGAACATGTTGTGACAAGATCTACCACGGTTTCACCAAAACGGGGAGTTTCCCCCTAATACTCAGATTGCAGACACTTTGTTTTTAGGGGACAACGGATGTCTGCGAAGGGGGTCACACTTGGGAACCAGGTTTAGGAGTTATGAGCATGCCACCACACTTCATTACACATGCTAGGGTCACATGCATGGTTTGGAGGTGTTCCGATGCCCCGAAGCGCGTCTTCCTGCGGAACCCTGATCCGCGGGCCTCGGATCGTCTACCACCCTAGACTTTCTTCTAACAGGGGTAGCCCGGTGTAGCTCTCATTTGTTTAAGGCTTGGTTAGGTCATGTTATTATGTAAAACCATGTTTGGGAACATGTTGTGACAAGATCTACCCCGGTTTCACCGAAACAGGGAGTTTCCCCCTAATACTCAGATTGCACACACTTTGTTTTTAGGGGACATCGCATGTCTGCGAAGGGGGTCACACTTGGGAACCAGGTTTAGGAGTTTTGAGCATGCCACCACACTTCATTACACATGCTAGGGTCACATGCATGGTTTGGAGGTGTTCCGATGCCGCGAAGCCCTTCTTCCTGCGGAACCCTGATCGGCGGGCCTCGGATCGTCTATCCCCCTAGACTTTCTTCTGACAGGGGTAGCCCGGTGTATCCCTCTCTTGTTTTTCTCTTGGTTAGGTCATGTGATGATGTAAAACCATGTTTAGGAACATGTTGTGACAAGATCTACCCCGGTTTCACCGAAACGGGGAGTTTCCCCCTAATACTCAGATTGCACACACTTTGTTTTTAGGAGACATCGCATGTCTACGAAGGGGGTCACACTTGGGAACCAGGTTTAGGAGTTTTGAGCATTCCACCACACTTCATTACACATGCTAGGGTCACATTCATGGTTTGGAGGTGTTCCGATGCCCCGAAGCGCTTCTTCCTGTGGAACCCTGATCCGCGGGCCTCGGATCGTCTACCACCCTAGACTTTCTCCAGACAGGGGTAGCCCGGTGTATCCTCTCTTGTTTTTCTCTTGGTTAGGTAATGTGATGATGTAAAACCATGTTTGGGAATATGTTGTGAAAAGATCTACCCCGGTTTCACCGAAACGGGGACTTTCCCCCTAATACTCAAATTGCAGACACTGTTTTTAGGGGACTGCGCATGTCTGCGAAGGGGGTCACACTTGGGAACCAGGTTTAGGAGTTTTGAGCATGCCACCACACTTCATTACACATGTTAGGGTCGCATGCATGGTTTGGAGGTGTTCCGATGCCCCGAAGCGCTTCTTCCTGTGGAACCCTGATCCGCGGGCCTCAGATCGTCTACCCCCCTCGACTTTCTTCTGACAGGGGTAGCCTGGTGTATCCCTCACTTGTTTTATGCTTGGTTAGGTCATGTTATGATGTAAAACCAAGCTTGGGAACATGTTGTGACAAGATCTACCCCGGTTTCACCGAAACAGGGAGTTTCCCCTAATACTCAAATTGCACACACTTTGTTTTTAGGAGACAACGCATGTCTGCGAAGGGGGTCACACTTGGGAACCAGGTTTAGGAGTTTTGAGAATGCCACCACACTTAATTACACATGATAGGGTCACATGCATGGTTTGGAGGTGTTCCGATGCCCCGAAGCGCTTCTTCCTGTGGAACCCAGATCCGCGGGCCTCAGATCGTCTACCCCCTAGACTTTCTTCTGACAGGGGTAGCCCGGTGTAGCTCTCACTTGTTTTAGGCTTGGTTAGGCCATGTGATGATGTAAAACCAAGTTTGGGAACATGTTGTGACAAGATCTACCCCGGTTTCACCGAAACAGGGAGTTTCCCCTAATACTCAAAATGCAGACACTTTGTTTTTAGGAGACATCGCATGTCTGCGAAGGGGGTCACATTTAGAAACCAGGTTTAGGAGTTTTGAGCATGCCACCACTCTTCATTACACATGCTAGGGTCGCATGCATGGTTTGGACGTGTTCCGATGACACGAAGCGCTTCTTCCTACGGAACCCTGATCCGTGGGCCTCAGATTGTCTACCCCCTAGACTTTCTTCTGACAGGGGTAGCCCGGTGTAGCTCTCACTTGTATTAGTCTTGGTTAGGTCATGTGATGATGTAAAACCATGTTTGGGAACTTGTTGTGACAAGATCTACCCCGGTTTCACCGAAACGGGGAGTTTCCCCCTAATACTCAGATTGCAGACACTTTGTTTTTAGGAGACAACGCATGTCTGCGAAGGGGGTCACACTTGGGAACCAGGTTTAGGAGTTTTGAGCATGCCACCACACTTCATTACACATGCTAGGGTCGCATGCATGGTTTGGAGGTGTTCCGATGCCACGAAGCGCTTCTTCCTACGGAACCCTGATCCGTGGGCCTTAGATCGTCTACCCCCCTAGACTTTCTTCTGACAGGGGTAGCCCGGTGTAGCTCTAACTTGTATTAGGCTTGGTTAGGTCATGTGATGATGTAAAACCATGTTTGGGAACATGTTGTGACAGATCTACCCCGGTTTCACCGAAACGGGGAGTTTCCCCCAAATACTCAGATTGCACACACTTTGTTTTTAGGGGACAACGCATGTCTACGAAGGGGGTCACACTTGGGAACCAGGTTTAGGAGTTTTGAGCAGCCACCACACTTAATTACACATGATAGGGTCACATGCACGGTTTGGAGGTGTTCCGATGCCCCGAAGCGCTTCTTCCTGCGGAACCCTGATCGGCGGGCCTCGGATCGTCTACCCCCCTAGACTTTCTTCTGATAGGGGTAGCCCGGTGTATCCCTCTCTTGTTTTGCTCTTGGTTAGGTAATGTGATGATGTAAAACCATGTTTAGGAACATGTTGTGACAAGATCTACCCCGGTTTCAACAAAACGGGGAGTTTCCCCCTAATACTCAGATTGCACACACTTTGTTTTTAGTAGACATCGCATGTCTGCGAAGGGGGTCACACTTGGGCACCAGGTTTAGGAGTTTTGAGCATGCCACCACACTTAATTACACATGATAGGGTCAGATGCATGGTTTGGAGGTGTTCCGATGCCCCGAAGCGCTTCTTCCTGCGGAACCCAGATCCGCGGGCCTCAGATCGTCTACCCCCTAGACTTTCTTCTGACAGGGGTAGCCCGGTGTAGCTCTCACTTGTTTTAGGCTTGGTTAGGCCACGTGATGATGTAAAACCAAGTTTGGGAACATGTTGTGACAAGATCTACCCCGGTTTCACCGAAACAGGGAGTTTCCCCTAATACTCAAAATGCACACACTTTGTTTTTAGGAGACAGCGCATGTCTGCGAAGGGGGTCACATTTAGAAACCAGGTTTAGGAGTTTTGAGCAGGCCACCACACTTCATTACACATGCTAGGGTCGCATGCATGGTTTGGAGGTGTTCCGATGCCACAAAGCGCTTCTTCCTACGGAACCCTGATCTGTGGGCCTCAGATCGTCTACCCCCTAGACTTTCTTCTGACAGGGGTAGCCCGGTGTAACTCTCACTTGTATTAGTCTTGGTTAGGTCATGTGATGATGTAAAACCAAGCTTGGGAACATGTTGTGACAAGATCTACCCCGGTTTCACCGAAACGGGGAGTTTCCCCCTAATACTCAGATTGCAGACACTTTGTTTTTAGGGGACAACGCATATCTGCGAAGGGGGTCACACTTGGGAACCAGGTTTAGGAGTTTTGAGCATGCCACCACACTTCATTACACATGCTAGGGTCGCATGCATGGTTTGGAGGTGTTCCGATGCCACGAAGCGCTTCTTCCTACGGAACCCTGATCTGTGGGCCTCAGATCGTCTACCCCCCTAGACTTTCTTCTGACAGGGGTAGCCCGGTGTAGCTCTCACTTGTATTAGGCTTGGTTAGGTCATGTGATGATGTAAAACCATGTTTGGGAACATGTTGTGACAAGATCTACCCCGGTTTCACCGAAACGGGGAGTTTCCCCCTAATACTCAGATTGCACACACTTTGTTTTTAGGGGACAACGCATGTCTATGAAGGGGGTCACACTTGGGAACCAGGTTTAGGAGTTTTGAGCATGCCACCACACTTCATTACACATTCTAGGGTCATATCATGGATTGGAGGTGTTCCGATACCCCGAAGCGCTTCTTCCTGCGGAACCCTGATTCGCGGGCCTTGGATCGTCTACCCCCTAGACTTTCTTGTGACAGGGGTAGCCCGGTGTATCCTCTCTTGTTTTTCTCTTGGTTAGGTAATGTGATGATGTAAAACCATGTTTGGGAACATGTTGTGACAAGATCTCCCACGGTTTCACCAAAACGGGGAGTTTCCCCCTAATACTCAGATTGCAGACACTTTGTTTTTAGGGGACAACGCATGTCTGCGAAGGGGGTCACACTTGGGAACCAGTTTTAGGAGTTATGAGCATGCCACCACACTTCATTACACATGATAGGGTCACATGCATGGTTTGGAGGTGTTCCGATGCCCCGAAGCGCGTCTTCCTGTGGAACCCTGATCCGCGGGCCTCGGATCGTCTACCACCCTAGACTTTCTTCTAACAGGGGTAGCCCGGTGTAGCTCTCACTTGTTTAAGGCTTGGTTAGGTCATGTTATGATGTAAAACCATGTTTGGGAACATGTTGTGACAATATCTACCCCGGTTTCACCGAAACAGGGAGTTTCCCCCTAATACTCAGATTGCACACACTTTGTTTTTAGGGGACATCGCATGTCTGCGAAGGGGGTCACACTTGGGAACCAGGTTTAGGAGTTTTGAGCATGCCACCACACTTCATTACACATGCTAGGGTCACATGCATGGTTTGGAGGTGTTCCGATGCCCCGAAGCCCTTCTTCCTGCGGAACCCTGATCGGCGGGCCTCGGATCGTCTATCCCCCTAGACTTTCTTCTGACAGGGGTAGCCCGGTGTATCCCTCTCTTGTTTTGCTCTTGGTTAGGTCATGTGATGATGTAAAACCATGTTTAGGAACATGTTGTGACAAGATCTACCCCGGTTTCACCGAAACGGGGAGTTTCCCCCTAATACTCAGATTGCACACACTTTGTTTTTACGAGACATCGCATGTCTGCGAAGGGGGTCACACTTGGGAACCAGGTTTAGGAGTTTTGAGCATCCCACCACACTTCATTACACATGCTAGGGTCACATGCATGGTTTGGAGGTGTTCCGATGCCCCGAAGCGCTTCTTCCTGCGGAACCCTGATCCGCGGGCCTCGGATCGTCTACCACCCTAGACTTTCTCCAGACAGGGGTAGCCCGGTGTATCTCTCACTTGTTTTAGGCTTGGTTAGGTTATGTGATGATGTAAAACCATGTTTGGGAATATGTTGTGAAAAGATCTACCCCGGTTTCACCGAAACGGGGAGTTTCCCCCTAATACTCAAATTGCAGACACTGTTTTTAGGGGACTGCGCATGTCTGCGAAGGGGGTCACACTTGGGAACCAGGTTTAGGAGTTTTGAGCATGCCACCACACTTCATTACACATGTTAGGGTCGCATGCATGGTTTGGAGGTGTTCCGATGCCCCGAAGCGCTTCTTCCTGTGGAACCCTGATCCGCGGGCCTCAGATCGTCTACCCCCCTAGACTTTCTTCTGACAGGGGTAGCCCGGTGTATCCCTCACTTGTTTTATGCTTGGTTAGGTCATGTTATGATGTAAAACCAAGCTTGGGAACATGTTGTGACAAGATCTACCCCGGTTTCACCGAAACAGGGAGTTTCCCCCTAATACTCAAATTGCACACACTTTGTTTTTAGGAGACAACGCATGTCGGTGAAGGGGGTCACATTTAGAAACCAGGTTTAGGAGTTTTGAGCATGCCACCACACTTCATTACACATGCTAGGGTCGCATGCATGGTTTGGAGGTGTTCCGATGCCCCAAGCGCTTCTTCCTATGGAACCCAGATCCGCGGGCCTCAGATCGTCTACCCCCTAGACTTTCTTCTGACAGGGGTAGCCCGGTGTAGCTCTCACTTGTTTTAGGCTTGGTTAGGCCATGTTATGATGTAAAACCAAGTTTGGGAACATGTTGTGAGAAGGTCTACCCCGGTTTCACCGAAACGGGGAGTTTCCCCCTAATACTCAGATTGCAGACACTTTGTTTTTACTGGACAACGCATGTCTGCGAAGGGGGTCATACTTGGGAACCAGGTTTAGGAGTTTTGAGCATGCCACCACACTTCATTACACATGCTAGGGTCACATGCATGGTTTGAAGGTGTTCCGATGCCCCAAAGCGCTTCTTCCTGCGGAACCCTGATTCGCGGGCCTCGGATCGTCTACCCCCCTAGACTTTCTTCTGACTGGGGTAGTCCGATGTATCTCTCACTTGTTTTAGGCTTGGTTAGGTCATGTGATGATGTAAAACCATGTTTGGGAATATGTTGTGAAAAGATCTACCCCGGTTTCACCGAAACGGGGAGTTTCCCCCTAATAGTCAGATTGCAGACACTTTGTTTTTAGGGGACAACGCATGTCTGCGAAGGGGGTCACACTTGGGAACCAGGTTTAGGAGCTTTGAGCATCCCACCACGCTTCATTACACATGCTAGGGTCACATGCATGGTTTGGAGGTGTTCCGATGACCCGAAGCGCTTCTTCCTGCGGAACCCTGATCCGCGGGCCTCGGATCTTCTACCCCCTAGACTTTCTTCTGACAGGGGTAGCCCGGTGTAGCTATCACTTGTTTTAGGCTTGGTTAGGTCATGTGATGATCTAAAACCATGTTTGGGAATATGTTGTGACAAGATCTACCCCGGTTTCACCGAAACGGGGAGTTTCCCCCTAATACTCAGATTGCACACACTTTGTTTTTAGGGGACATCGCATGTCTGTGAAGGGGGTCACACTTGGGAACCAGGTTTAGGAGTTTTGAGCATGCCAACACACTTCATTACACATGCTAGGGTCACATGCATGGTTTGGAGGTGTTCCGATGCCCTGAAGCGCTTCTTCCTGCGGAACCCTGATCCGCGGGCCTCGGAACGTCTACCCCCTAGACTTTCTTCTGACAGGGGTAGCCCGGTGTATCCCTCTCTTATTTTGCTCTTGGTTAGGTCATGTGATGATGTAAAACCATGTTTGGGAACATGTTGTGACCATATCTACCCCGGTTTCACCGAAACGGGGAGTTTCCCCCTAATACTTAGATTGCACACACTTTGTTTTTAGGAGACATCGCATCTCTGCGAAGGGGGTCACACTTGCGAACCAGGTTTAGGAATTGTAAGCATGCCACCACACTTCATTACACATGCTAGGGTCACATGCATGGTTTGGTGGTGTTCCGATGCCCCGAAGCGCCTCTTCCCGCGGAACCTTGATCCGCGGGCCTCGGATCGTCTACACCTAGACTTTCTTCTGACAGGGGTAGCCCGGTGTATCCCTCTCTTGTTTTTCTCTTTGTTAGGTCATGTGATGATGTGAAACCATGTTTGGGAACATGTTGTGACAAGATCTACCCCGGTTTCACCGAAACAGGGAGTTTCCCCCTAGACTCAGATTGCACAGACTTTGTTTTTAGGAGATATCGCATGTCTGCGAAGGGGGTCACACTTGGGAACCAGGTTTAGGAGTTTTGAGCATGCCACCACACTTCATACACATGCTAGGGTCACATTCATGGTTTGGAGGTGTTGTGGTGCCCCGAAGCGCTTCTTCCTACGGAGCCCTGATCCGCGGGCCTCGGATCGTCTACCACCCTAGACTTTCTCCTGACAGGGGTAGCCCGGTGTAGCTCTCACTTGTTTTAGGCTTGGTTAGGTCATGTGATGATGTAAAACCATGTTTGGGAATATGTTGTGAAAAGATCTACCCTGGTTTCACCGAAACGGGGAGTTTCCCCCTAATACTCAAATTGCAGACACTGTTTTTAGGGGACTGCGCATGTCTGCGAAGGGGGTCACACTTGGGAACCAGGTTTAGGAGTTTTGAGCATGCCACCACACTTCATTACACATGTTAGGGTCGCACGCATGGTTTGGAGGTGTTCCGATGCCCCGAAGCGCTTCTTCCTGTGGAACCCTGATCCGCGGGCCTCAGATCGTCTACCCCCCTAGACTTTCTTCTGACAGGGGTAGCCCGGTGTATCCCTCACTTGTTTTATGCTTGTTTATGTCATGTTATGATGTAAAACCAAGCTTGGGAACATGTTGTGACAAGATCTACCCCGGTTTCACCGAAACAGGGAGTTTCCCCCTAATACTGAAATTGCACACACTTTGTTTTTAGGAGACAACGCATGTCTACGAAGGGGGTCACACTTGGGAACCAGGTTTAGGAGTTTTGAGAATGCCACCACACTTAATTACACATGATAGGGTCACATGCATGGTTTGGAGGTGTTCCGATGCCCCGAAGCGCTTCTTCCTGCGGAACCCAGATCCGCGGGCCTCAGATCGTCTACCCCCTAGACTTTCTTCTGACAGGGGTAGCCCGGTGTATCTCTCACTTGTTTTAGGCTTGGTTAGGCCATGTGAGGATGTAAAACCAAGTTTGGGAACATGTTGTGACAAGATCTACCCCGGTTTCACCGAAACAGGGAGTTTCCCCTAATACTCAAAATGCACACACTTTGTTTTTAGGAGACAGCGGATGTCTGCGAAGGGGGTCACATTTAGAAACCAGGTTTAGGAGTTTTGAGCATGCCACCACACTTCATTACACATGCTAGGGTCGCATGCATGGTTTGGAGGTGTTCCGATGCCACGAAGCGCTTCTTCCTACGGAACCCTGATCCGTGGGCCTCAGATCGTCTACCCCCTAGACTTTCTTCTGACAGGGGTAGCCCGGTGTAGCTCTCACTTGTATTAGTCTTGGTTAGGTCATGTGATGATGTAAAACCATGTTTGGGAACATGTTGTGACAAGATCTACCCCGGTTTCACCGAAACGGGGAGTTTCCCTCTAATACTCAGATTGCAGACACTTTGTTTTTAGGGGACAACGCATGTCTGCGAAGGGGGTCACACTTGGGAACCAGGTTTAGGAGTTTTGAGCATGCCACCACACTTCATTACACATGCTAGGGTCGCATGCATGGTTTGGAGGTGTTCCGATGCCACGAAGCGCTTCTTCCTATGGAACCCTGATCCGTGGGCCTTAGATCGTCTACCCCCCTAGACTTTCTTCTGACAGGAGTAGCCCGGTGTAGCTCTCACTTGTATTAGGCTTGGTTAGGTCATGTGATGATGTAAAACCATGTTTGGGAACATGTTGTGAAAAGATCTACCCCGGTTTCACCGAAACGGGGAGTTTCCCCCTAATACTCAGATTGCACACACTTTGTTTTTAGGGGACAACGCATGTCTACGAAGGGGGTCACACTTGGGAACCAGGTTTAGGAGTTTTGAGCATGCCACCACACTTCATTACACATGCTCGGGTCACATTCATGGTTTGGAGGTGTTCCGATGCCCCGAAGAGCTTCTTCCTGTGGAACCCTGATCCGCGGGCCTCGGATCGTCTACCACCCTAGACTTTCTTCTGACAGGGGTATCCCGGTGTAGATCTCACTTGTTTTAGGCTTGGTTAGGTCATGTGATGATGTAAAACCAAGTTTGGGAACATGTTGTGACCAGATTTACCCCGGTTTTGCCGAAACGGGGAATGTCAATCTAATACTCAGATTGTAGACACTTTGTTTTTAGGAGACAGCGCATGTCTGCGAAGGGGGTCACACTTGGGAACCAGGTTTAGGAGTTTTGAGCATGCAACCACACTTCATTACACATGCTTGGGTCACATGCATGGTTTGGAGGTGTTCCGATGCCCCGAAGCGCTTCTTCCTATGGAACCCTGATCCGCGGGCCTCGGATCATCTACCCCCTAGACTTTCTTCTGACAGGGGTAGCCCGGTGTATCCCTCACTTGTTTTAGGCTTGGTTAGGTCATTTTATGATGTAAAACCAAGTTTGGGAACATGTTGTGACAAGATCTACCCCGGTTTCACCGAAACAGGGAGTTTCCCCCTATTACTCATATTGCAGACACTTTGTTTTTAGGGGACAGCGCATGTCTGCGAAGGGGGTCACACTTGGGAACCAGGTTTAGGATTTTTAAGCATTCCACCACACTTAATTACACATGCTAGGGTCACATGCATGGTCTTGAGGTGTCCCGATGCCCCGAAGCGCTTCTTCCTGCGGAACCCTGATCCGCGGGCCTCGGATCATCTACCCCCCTAGACTTACTTCTGACAGGGGTAGCCCGGTGTATCCCTCTCTTGTTTTGCTCTTGGTTAGGTCATGTGATGATGTAAAACCATGTTTGGGAACATGTTGTGACAAGATCTACCCCGGTTTCACCGAAACAGGGAGTTTCCCCGTAATACTCAGATTGCACACACTTTGTTTTTAGGGGACATCGCAGGTCTGCGACGGGGGTCACACTTGGGAACCAGGTTTAGGAGTTTTGATCATTCCACCACACTTGATTACACATGCTAGGGTCACATGCATGGTTTGGAGGTGTTCCGATGCCCCGAAGCGCTTCTTCCCGCGGAACCCTGATCCGCGGGCCTCGGATCGTCTACCCCCTAGACTTTCTTCTGACAGGGGTAGCCCGGTGTATCCCTCTCTTGTTTTGCTCTTGGTTAGGTCATGTGATGATGTAAAACCATGTTTGGGAACATGTTGTGACAAGATCTACCCCGGTTTCACCGAGACAGAGAGTTTCCCCCTAATACTCAGATTGCACACACTTTGTTTTTAGGAGACATCGCATGTCTGCGAAGGGGGTGACACTTGGGAACTAGGGTTAGGAGTTTTGAGCATTCCACCACACTTCATTACACATGATCGGGTCACATTCATGGTTTGGAGGTGTTCCGATGCCCCGAAGTGCTTCTTCCTGCGGAACCCTTATCCGCGGGCCTCGGATCGTCTACCACCCTAGAGTTTGTTCTGACAGGGGTAGCCCGGTGTAGCTCTCACTTGTTTTAGGCTTGGTTAGGTCATGTGATGATGTAAAACCATGTTTGGGAACATGTTGTGACAAGATTTACCCCGGTTTCACCGAAACAGGGAATGTCCCCCTAATACTCAGATTGTAGACACTTTGTTTTTAGGAGACAGCGCATGTCTGTGAAGGGGGTCACACTTGGGAACCAGGTTTAGGAGTTTTGAGCATGCAACCACACTTCATTAGACATGCTAGGGTCACATGCATGGTTTGGAGGAGTTCCGATGCCCTGAAGCGCTTCTTCCTACGGAACCCTGATCCACGGGCCTCGGATCGTCTACCCCCTAGACTTTCTTCTGACAGGGGTAGCCCGGTGTATCCCTCACTTGTTTTAGGCTTGGTTAGGTCATTTTATGATGTAAAACCAAGTTTGGGAACATGTTGTGACAAGATCTACCCCGGTTTCACCGAAACGGGGAGTTTCCCCCTAATACTCAGATTGCAGACACTTTGTTTTTAGGGGACAGCGCATGTCTGCGAAGGGGGTCACACTTGGGAACCAGGTTTAGGATTTTGAAGAATTCCACCACACTTAATTACACATGATAGGGTCACATGCATGGTCTGGAGGTGTTCCGATGCCCTGAAGCGCTTCTTCCTGCGGAACCCTGATACGCGGGCCTCGGATCATCTACCCCCTAGACTTTCTTCTGACAGGGGTAGCCCGGTGTATCCCTCTCTTGTTTTGCTCTTGGTTAGGTCATGTGATGATGTAAAACCATGTTTGGGAACATGTTGTGACAAGATCTACCCCGGTTTCACCGAAACAGGGAGTTTCCCCCTAATACTAATATTGCACACACTTTGTTTTTAGGAGACATCGCATGTCTGCGAAGGGGGTCACACTTGGGAACCAGGTTTAGGAGTTTTGAGCATGCCACCACACTTCATTACACATGCTAGGGTCACATGCATGGTTTGGAGGTGTTCCGATGCCCTGAAGCGCTTCTTCCTGCGGAACCCTGATCCGCGGGCCTCGGATCGTCTACCCCCTAGACTTTCTTCTGACAGGGGTATCCCGGTGTATCCCTCTCTTGTTTTGCTCTTGGTTAGGTCATTTGATGATGTAAAACCATGTTTGGGAACATGTTGTGACCAGATCTACCCCGGTTTCACCGAAACGGGGAGTTTCCCCCTAATACTCAGATTGCACACACTTTGTTTTTAGGAGACATCGCATGTCTGCGAAGGGGGTCACACTTGCGAACCAGGTTTAGGAATTTTAAGCATTCCACCACACTTCATTACACATTCTAGGGTCACATGTATGGTTTGGTGGTGTTCCGATGCCCCGAAGCGCTTCTTCCTGCGGAACCTTGATCCGCGGGCCTCGGATCGTCTACCCCCTAGACTTTCTTCTGACAGGGGTAGCCCGGTGTATCCCTCTCTTGTTTTGCTCTTGGTTAGGTCATGTGATGATGTAAAACCATCTTTGGGAACATGTTGTGACAAGATCTACCCCGGTTTCACCGAAACAGGGAGTTTCCCCCTAATACTCAGATTGCACAGACTTTGTTTTTAGGAGATATCGCATGTCTGCGAAGGGGGTCACACTTGGGAACCAGGTTTAGGAGTTTTGAGCATGCCACCACACTTCATTACACATGCTAGGGTCACATTCATGGTTTGGAGGTGTTGTGGTGCCCCGAAGCGCTTCTTCCTGCGGAACCCTGATCCGCGGGCCTCGGATCGTCTACCACCCTAGACTTTCTCCAGACAGGGGTAGCCCGGTGTAGCTCTCACTTGTTTTAGGCTTGGTTAGGTCATGTGATGATGTAAAACCATGTTTGGGAATATGTTGTGAAAAGATCTACCCCGGTTTCACCGAAACGGGGAGTTTCCCCCTAATACTCAAATTGCAGACACTGTTTTTAGGGGACTGCGCATGTCTGCGAAGGGGGTCACACTTGGGAACCAGGTTTAGGAGTTTTGAGCATGCCACCACACTTCATTACACATGTTAGGGTCGCATGCATGGTTTGGAGGTGTTCCGATGCCCCGAAGCGCTTCTTCCTGTGGAACCCTGATCCGCGGGCCTCAGATCGTCTACCCCCCACGACTTTCTTCTGACAGGGGTAGCCCGGTGTATCCCTCACTTGTTTTATGCTTGGTTAGGTCATGTTATGATGTAAAACCAAGCTTGGGAACATGTTGTGACAAGATCTACCCCGGTTTCACCGAAACAGGGAGTTTCCCCTAATACTCAAAATGCACACACTTTGTTTTTAGGAGACAGCGCATGTCTGCGAAGGGGGTCACATTTAGAAACCAGGTTTAGGAGTTTTGAGCATGCCACCACACTTCATTACACATTCTAGGGTCGCATGCATGCTTTGGAGGTGTTCCGATGACACGAAGCGCTTCTTCCTACGGAACCCTGATCCGTGGGCCTCAGATCGTCTACCCCCTAGACTTTCTTCTGACAGGAGTAGCCCGGTGTAGCTCTCACTTGTATTGGTCTTGGTTAGGTCATGTGATTATGTAAAACCATGTTTGGGAACATGTTGTGACAAGATCTACCCCGGTTTCACCGAAACGGGGAGTTTCCCCCTAATACTCAGATTGCAGACACTTTGTTTTTAGGGGACAACGCATGTCTGCGAAGGGGGTCACACTTGGGAACCAGGTTTAGGAGTTTTGAGCATGCCACCACACTTCATTACACATGCTAGGGTCGCATGCATGGTTTGGAGGTGTTCCGATGCCACGAAGCGCTTCTTCCTACGGAACCCTGATCTGTGGGCCTTAGATCGTCTACCCCCCTAGACTTTCTTCTGACTGGGGTAGCCCGGTGTAGCTCTCACTTGTATTAGGCTTGGTTAGGTCATGTGATGATGTAAAACCATGTTTGGGAACATGTTGTGACAAGATCTACCCCGGTTTCACCGAAACAGGGAGTTTCCCCCTAATACTCAGATTGCACACACTTTGTTTTTAGGGGACAACGCATGTCTACGAAGGGGGTCACACTTGGGAACCAGGTTTAGGAGTTTTGAGCATGCCACCACACTTAATTACACATGATAGGGTCACATGCACGGTTTGGAGGTGTTCCGATGCCCCGAAGAGCTTCTTCCTGCGGAACCCTGATCGGCGGGCCTCGGATCGTCTACCCCCCTAGACTTTCTTCTGACAGGGGTAACCCGGTGTATCCCTCTATTGTTTTTCTCTTGGTTAGGTCATGTGATGATGTAAAACCATGTTTAGGAACATGTTGTGACAAGATCTACCCCGTTTTCAACGAAACGGGGAGTTTCCCCCTAATACTCAGATTGCACACACTTTGTTTTTAGTAGACATCGCATGTCTGCGAAGGGGTCACACTTGGGCACCAGGTTTAGGAGTTTTGAGCATGCCACCACACTTAATTACACATGATAGGGTCACATGCATGGTTTGGAGGTGTTCCGATGCCCCGAAGCGCTTCTTCCTGCGGAACCCAGATCCGCGGGCCTCAGATCGTCTACCCCCTAGACTTTCTTCTGACAGGGGTAGCCCGGTGTAGCTCTCACTTGTTTTAGGCTTGGTTAGGCCATGTGATGATGTAAAACCAAGTTTGGGAACATGTTGTGACAAGATCTACCCCGGTTTCACCGAAACAGGGAGTTTCCCCTAATACTCAAAATGCACACACTTTGTTTTTAGTAGACAGCGCATGTCTGCGAAGGGGGTCAAATTTAGAAACCAGGTTTAGGAGTTTTGAGCAGGCCACCACACTTCATTACACATGCTAGGGTCGCATGCATGGTTTGGAGGTGTTCCGATGCCACGAAGCGCTTCTTCCTACGGAACCCTGATCCGTGGGCCTCAGATCGTCTACCCCCTAGACTTTCTTCTGACAGGGGTAGCCCGGTGTAACTCTCACTTGTATTAGTCTTGGTTAGGTCATGTGATGATGTAAAACCATGTTTGGTAACATCTTGTGACAAGATCTACCCCGGTTTCACCGAAACGGGGAGTTTCCCCCTAATACTCAGATTGCAGACACTTTGTTTTTAGGGGACAACGCATCTCTGCGAAGGGGGTCACACTTGGGAACCAGGTTTAGGAGTTTTGAGCATGCCACCAAACTTCATTACACATGCTAGGGTCGCATGCATGGTTTGGAGGTGTTCCGATGCCACGAAGCGCTTCTTCCTACGGAACCCTGATCCGTGGGCCTCAGATCGTCTACCCCCCTAGACTTTCTTCTGACAGGGGTAGCCCGGTGTAGCTCTCACTTGTATTAGGCTTGGTTAGGTCATGTGATGATGTAAAACCATGTTTGGGAACATGTTGTGACAAGATCTACCCCGGTTTCACCGAAACGGGGAGTTTCCCCCTAATACTCAGATTGCACACACTTTGTTTTTAGGGGACAACGCATGTCTACGAAGGGGGTCACACTTGGGAACCAGGTTTAGGAGTTTTGAGCATGCCACCACACTTAATTACACATGATAGGGTCACATGCACGGTTTGGAGGTGTTCCGATGCCCCGAAGAGCTTCTTCCTGCGGAACCCTGATCGGCGGGCCTCGGATCGTCTACCCCCCTAGACTTTCTTCTGACAGGGGTAGCCCGGTGTATCCATCTCTTGTTTTTCTCTTGGTTAGGTCATGTGATGATGTAAAACCATGTTTAGGAACATGTTGTGACAAGATCTACCCCGGTTTCAACGAAACGGGGAGTTTCCCCCTAATACTCAGATTGCACACACTTTGTTTTTAGTAGACATCGCATGTCTGCGAAGGGGGTCACACTTGGGCACCAGTTTTAGGAGTTTTGAGCATGCCACCACACTTAATTACACATGATAGGGTCACATGCATGGTTTGGAGGTGTTCCGATGCCCCGAAGCGCTGCTTCCTGCGGAACCCAGATCCGCGGGCCTCAGATCGTCTACCCCCTAGACTTTCTTCTGACAGGGGTAGCCCGGTGTAGATCTCACTTGTTTTAGGCTTGGTTAGGCCATGTGATGATGCAAAACCAAGTTTGGGAACATGTTGTGACAAGATCTACCCCGGTTTCACCGAAACAGGGAGTTTCCCCTAATACTCAAAATGCACACACTTTGTTTTTAGGAGACAGCGCATGTCTGCGAAGGGGGTCACATTTAGAAACCAGGTTTAGGAGTTTTGAGAAGGCCACCACACTTCATTACACATGCTAGGGTCGCATGCATGGTTTGGAGGTGTTCCGATGCCACGAAGCGCTTCTTCCTACGGAACCCTGATCCGTGGGCCTCAGATCGTCTACCCCCTAGACTTTCTTCTGACAGGGGTAGCCCGGTGTAACTCTCACTTGTATTAGTCTTGGTTAGGTCATGTGATGATGTAAAACCATGTTTGGGAACATGTTGTGACAAGATCTACCCCGGTTTCACCGAAACGGGGAGTTTCCCCCTAATACTCAGATTGCAGACACTTTGTTTTTAGGGGACAACGCATATCTGCGAAGGGGGTCACACTTGGGAACCAGGTTTAGGAGTTTTGAGCATGCCACCACACTTCATTACACATGCTAGGGTCGCATGCATGGTTTGGAGGTGTTCCGATGCCACGAAGCGCATCTTCCTACGGAACCCTGATCCGTGGGCCTCAGATCGTCTACCCCCTAGACTTTCTTCTGACAGGGGTAGCCCGGTGTATCTCTCACTTGTATTAGGCTTGGTTAGGTCATGTGATGATGTAAAACCATGTTTGGGAACATGTTGTGACAAGATCTACCCCGGTTTCACCGAAACAGGGAGTTTCCCCCTAATACTCAGATTGCACACACTTTGTTTCTAGGGGACAACGCATGTCTACGAAGGGGGTCACACTTGGGAACCAGGTTTAGGAGTTTTGAGCATGGCACCACACTTCATTACACATTCTAGGGGCATATCATGGATTGGAGGTGTTCCGATACCCCGAAGCGCTTCTTCCTGCGGAACCCTGATTAGCGGGCCTTGGATCGTCTACCCCCTAGACTTTCTTGTGACAGGGGTTGCCCGGTGTATCCTCTCTTGTTTTTCTCTTGGTTAGGTAATGTGATGATGTAAAACCATGTTTGGGAACATGTTGTGACAAGATCTACCACGGTTTCACCAAAACGGGGAGTTTCCCCCTAATACTCAGATTGCAGACACTTTGTTTTTAGGGGACAACGCATGTCTGCGAAGGGGGTCACACTTGGGAACCAGGTTTAGGAGTTATGAGCATGCCACCACACTTCATTACACATGCCAGGGTCACATGCATGGTTTGGAGGTGTTCCGATGCCCCGAAGCGCGTCTTCCTGCGGAACCCTGATCCGCGGGCCTCGGATCGTCTACCACCCTAGACTTTCTTCTAACAGGGCTAGCCCGGTGTAGCTCTCACTTGTTTAAGGCTTGGTTAGGTCATGTTATGATGTAAAACCATGTTTGGGAACATGTTGTGACAAGATCTACCCCGGTTTCACCGAAACAGGGAGTTTCCCCCTAATACTCAGATTGCACACACTTTGTTTTTAGGGGACATCGCATGTCTGCAAAGGGGGTCACACTTGGGAACCAGGTTTAGGAGTTTTGAGCATGCCACCACACTTCATTACACATGCTAGGGTCACATGCATGGTTTGGAGGTGTTCCGATTCCCCGAAGCCCTTCTTCCTGCGGAACCCTGATCGGCGGGCCTCAGATCGTCTATCCCCCTAGACTTTCTTCTGACAGGGGTAGCCCGGTGTATCCCTCTCTTGTTTTGCTCTTGGTTAGGTCATGTGATGATGTAAAACCATGTTTAGGAACATGTTGTGACAAGATCTACCCCGGTTTCACCGAAACGGGGAGTTTCCCCCTAATACTCAGATTGCACACACTTTGTTTTTAGGAGACATCGCATGTCTGCGAAGGGGGTCACACTTGGGAACCAGGTTTAGGAGTTTTGAGCATGCCACCACACTTAATTACACATGCTAGGGTCACATGCATGGTTTGGAGGTGTTCCGATGCCCCGAAGCGCTTCTTCCTGTGGTACCCAGATCTGCGGGCCTCAGATCGTCTACCCCCTAGACTTTCTTCTGACAGGGGTATCCCGGTGTAGCTCTCACTTGTTTTAGGCTTGGTTAGGCCATGTGATGATGTAAAACCAAGTTTGGGAAAATCTTGTGACAAGATCTACCCCGGTTTCACCGAAACAGGGAGTTTCCCCTAATACTCAAAATGCACACACTTTGTTTTTAGGAGACAGCGCATGTCTGCGAAGGGGGTCACATTTAGAAACCAGGTTTAGGAGTTTTGAGCATGCCACCACACTTCATTACACATGCTAGGGTCGCATGCATGGTTTGGAGGTGTTCCAATGCCACGAAGCGCTTCTTCCTGCGGAACCCTGATCCGTGGGCCTCAGATCGTCTACCCCCCTAGACTTTCTTCTGACAAGGGTAGCCCGGTGTAGCTCTCACTTGTATTAGGCTTGGTTAGGTCATGTGATGATGTACAACCATGTTTGGGAACATGTTGTCACAAGATCTACCCCGGTTTCACCGAAACGGGGAGTTTCCCCCTAATACTCAGATTGCAGACACTTTGTTTTTAGGGGACAACCCATGTCTACGAAGCGCGTCACACTTCGGAAATAGGTTTAGGAGTTTTGATCATGCCACCACACTTCATTACAAATTGTAGGTTCACATGCATGGTTTGGAGGTGTTCCGATGCCCCGAAGCGCTTTTTCCTGCGGAACCCTAATTTGCGGGCCTCGGATCGTCTACCCCCTAGACTTTCTTCTAACAGGGATAGCCTGGTGTAGCTCTCACTTGTTTTTGGCTTGGTTAGGTCATGTTATGATGTAAAACCATCTTTGGGAATATTTTGTAACAAGATCTACCACGGTTTCACCGAAACGGGGAGTTTCCCCCTAATACTCAAATTGCAGACACTTTCTTTTTAGGGGACAGCGCATGTCTGCGAAGGGGGTCACACTTGCGAACCAGGTTTAGGAGTTATGAGCATGCCACCACACTTCATTACACATTCTAGGGTCACATGCATGGTTTGGAGGTGTTCCGATGCCCCGAAGCGCTTCTTCCTGCGGAACCCTGATCCGCGGGCCTCGGATCGTCTACCCCCCTAGACTTTCTTCTGACAAGGGTAGCCCGGTGTAGCTCTCACTTGTTTTAGGCTTGGTTAGGTCATGTTATGATGTAAAACCATATTTGATAATATGTTGTGACAAGATCTACCCCGGTTTCACCGAAACGGGGAGTTTCCCCCTAATACTCAGATTGCACACACTTTGTTTTTAGGGGACATCGCAGGTCTGCGAAGGGGGTCACACTTGGGAACCAGGTTTAGGAGTTTTGATCATTCCACCACACTTGATTACACATGCTAGGGTCACATGCATGGTTTGGAGGTGTTCCGATGCCCTGAAGCGCTTCTTCCCGCGGAACACTGATCCGCGGGCTTCAGATCGTCTACCCCCCTAGACTTTCTTCTGACAGGGGTATCCTGGTGTATCCCTCTCTTATTTTGCTCTTGGTTAGGTCATCTGATGATGTAAAACCATGTTTGGGAACAAGTTGTGACAAGATCTACCCCGGTTTCACCGAAACAGAGAGTTTCCCCCTAATACTCAGATTGCACACACTTTGTTTTTAGGAGACATCGCACGTCTGCGAAGGGGGTCACACTTGGGAACTAGGCTTAGGAGTTTTGAGCATGCCACCACACTTCATTACACATGCTCGGGTCACATTCATGGTTTGGAGGTGTTGCGATGCCCCGAAGAGCTTCTTCCTGCGGAACCCTGATCCGCGGGCCTCGGATCGTCTACCACCCTAGACTTTGTTCTGACAGGGGTAGCCCGGTGTAGCTCTCACTTGTTTTAGGCTTGGTTAGGTCATGTGATGATGTAAAACCAAGTTTGGGAACATGTTGTGACCAGATTTACCCCGGTTTCACCGAAACGGGGAATGTCCCCCTAATACTCAGATTGTAGACACTTTGTTTTTAGGAGACAGCGCATGTCTGCGAAGGGGGTCACACTTGGGAACGAGGTTTAGGAGTTTTGAGCATGCAACCACACTTCATTACACATGCTAGGGTCACATGCATGGTTTGGAGGTGTTCCGATGCCCCGAAGGGCTTCTTCCTACGGAACCCTGATCCGCGGGCCTCGGATCGTCTACCCCCTAGACTTTCTTCTGACAGGGGTAGCCCGCTGTATCCCTCACTTGTTTTAGGCTTGGTTAGGTCATTTTATGATGTAAAACCAAGTTTGGGAACATGTTGTGACAAGATCTACCCCGGTTTCACCGAAACAGGGAGTTTCCCCGTAATACTCAGATTGCAGACACTTTGTTTTTAGGGGACAGCGCATGTCTGCGAAGGAGGTCACACTTGGGAACCAGGTTTAGGATTTTTAAGCATTCCACCACACTTAATTACACATGCTAGGGTCACATGCATGGTCTGGAGGTGTCCCGATGCCCCGAAGCGCTTCTTCCTACGGAACCCTGATCCGCGGGCCTCGGATCATCTACCCCCCTAGACTTTCTTCTGACAGGGGTAGCCCGGTGTATCCCTCTCTTGTTTTTCTCTTGGTTAGGTCATGTGATGATGTAAAACCATGTTTGGGAACATGTTGTGACAAGATCTACCCCGGTTTCACCGAAACAGGGCGTTTCCCCGTAATACTCAGATTGCACACACTTTGTTTTTAGGGGACATCGCAGGTCTGCGACGGGGGTCACACTTGGGAACCAGGTTTAGGAGTTTTGATCATTCCACCACACTTGATTACACATGCTAGGGTCACATGCATGGTTTGGAGGTGTTCCGATGCCACGAAGCGCTTCTTCCCGGGGAACCCTGATCCGCGGGCCTCGGATCGTCTACCCCCCTAGACTTTCTTCTGACAGGGGTAGCCCGGTGTATCCCTCTCTTGTTTTGCTCTTGGTTAGGTCATGTGATGATGTAAAACCATGTTTGGGAACATGTTGTGACAAGATCTACCCCGGTTTCACCGAAACAGAGAGTTTCCCCCTAATACTCAGATTGCACACACTTTGTTTTTAGGAGACATCGCATGTCTGCGAAGGGGGTGACACTTGGTAACTAGGCTTAGGAGTTTTGAGCATGCCACCACACTTCATTATACATGCTCGGGTCACATTCATGGTTTGGAGGTGTTCCGATGCCCCGAAGTGCTTCTTCCTGCGGAACCCTTATCCGCGGGCCTCGGATCGTCTACCACCCTAGAGTTTGTTCTCACAGGGGTAGCCCGGTGTATCTCTCACTTGTTTTAGGCTTGGTTAGGTCATGTGATGATGTAAAACCATGTTTGGGAACATGTTGTGACAAGATTTACCCTGGTTTCACTGAAACAGGGAATGTCCCCCTAATACTCGGATTGTAGACACTTTGTTTTTAGGAGACAACGCATGTCTGCGAAGGGGGTCACACTTGGGAACCAGGTTTAGGAGTTTTGAGCATGCAACCACACTTCATTACACATGCTAGGGTCACATGCATGGTTTGGAGGAGTTCCGATGCCCCGAAGCGCTTCTTCCTACGGAACCCTGATCCGCGGGCCTCGGATCGTCTACCCCCCTAGACTTTCTTCTGACAGGGGTAGCCCGGTGTATCCCTCACTTGTTTTAGGCTTGGTTAGGTCATTTTATGACGTAAAACCAAGTTTGGGAACATGTTGTGACAAGATCTACCTCGGTTTCACCAAAACGGGGAGTTCCCCCCTAATACTCAGATTGCACACACTTTGTTTTTAGGGGACATCGCATGTCTACGAAGGGTGTCACACTTGGGAACCAGGTTTAGGAGTTTTGAGTATGCCACCACACTTCATTACCCATTCTAGGGTCACATGCAAGGTTTGGAGGTGTTCCGATGCCCCGAAGCGCTTCTTCCTGCGGAACCCTGATCCGCGGGCCTCGAATCGTCTACCCCCCTAGACTTTCTTCTGACAGGGGTAGCCCGGTGTATCCCTCTCTTGTGTTGCTCTTGGTGTAAAACCAAGTTTGGGAACATGTTGTGACAAGATCTACCCCGGTTTCACCCGAACGGGGAGTTTCCCCTAATACTCAGATTGCACACACTTTGTTTTTACGATACATCGCATGTCTGCGAAGGGGGTCACACTTGGGAACCTGGTTTAGGAGTTTTGAGCATTCCACCACACTTCATTACACATGCTAGGGTCACATTCATGGTTTGGAGGTGTTCCGATTCCCCGAAGCGCTTCTTCCTGCGGAACCCTGATCCGCGGGCCTCAGATCGTCTACCCCCTAGACTTTCTTCTGACAGGGGTAGCCCGGTGTAGCTCTCACTTGTTTTAGGCTTGTTTAGGTCATGTGATGATGTAAAACCAAGTTTGGGAACATGTTGTGACAAGATTTACCCCGGTTTCACTGAAACAGGGAGTTTCCCCCTAATACTCATATTGCAGACATTTTGTTTTTAGGAGACAACGCATGTCTGCGAAGGGGGTCACACTTGGGAACCAGGTTTAGGAGTTTTGAGCATGCCACCACACTTCATTACACATGCTAGGGTCACATGCATGGTTTGGAGGTGTTCCGATGCCCCGAAGCGCTTCTTCCTACGGAACCCTGATCCGCGGACCTCGGATCGTCTACCCCCCTAGACTTTCTTCTGACAGGGGTAGCCCGGTGTATCCCTCACTTTTTTTAGGCTTGGTTAGGCCATGTTATGATGTAAAACCAAGTTTGGGAACATGTTGTGACAAGATCTACCCCGGTTTCACCGAAACAGGGAGTTTCCCCCTAATACTCAGGTTGCAGACACTTTGTTTTTAGGAGACAGCGCATGTCTGCGAAGGGGGTCACACTTGGGAACCAGGTTTAGGAGTTTTGAGCATGCAACCACACTTCATTACACATGCTAGGGTCACATGCATGGTTTGGAGGTGTTCCGATGCCCCGAAGCGCTTCTTCCTACGGAACCCTGATCCGCGGGCCTCAGATCGTCTACCCCCTAGACTTTCTTCTGACATGGGTAGCGCGGTGTATCCCTCACTTGTTTTAGGCTTGGTTAGGTCATTTTATGATGTAAAACCAAGTTTGGGAACATGTTGTGACAAGATCTACCCCGGTTTAACCGAAACAGGGAGTTTCCCCGTAATACTCAGATTGCACACACTTTGTTTTTAGGGGACATCGCAGGTCTGCGACGGGGGTCACACTTGGGAACCAGGTTTAGGAGTTTTGATCATTCCACCACACTTGATTACACATTATAGGGTCACATGCATGGTTTGGAGGTGTTCCGATGCCCCGAAGCGCTTCTTCCCGCGGAACCCTGATCCGCGGGCCTCGGATCGTCTACCCCCCTAGACTTTCTTCTGACAGGGGTAGCCCGGTGTATCCCTCTCTTGTTTTGCTCTTGGTTAGGTCATGTGATGATGTAAAACCATGTTTGGGAACATGTTGTGACAAGATCTACCCCGGTTTCACCGAAACAGAGAGTTTTCCCCTAATACTCAGATTGCACACACTTTGATTTTAGCAGACATCGCATGTCTACGAAGGGGGTGACACTTGGGAACTAGGCTTAGGAGTTTTGAGCATGCCACCACACTTCATTACACATGCTCGGGTCACATTCATGGTTTGGAGGTGTTCCGATGCCCCGAAGTGCTTCTTCCTGCGGAACCCTTATCCGCGGGCCTCGGATCGTCTACCACCCTAGAGTTTGTTCTGACAGGGGTAGCCCGGTGTATCTCTCACTTGTTTTAGGCTTGGTTAGGTCATGTGATGATGTAAAACCATGTTTGGGAACATGTTGTGACAAGATTTACCCCGGTTTCACCGAAACAGGGAATGTCCCCCTAATACTCAGATTGTAGACACTTTGTTTTTAGGAGACAGCGCATGTCTGCGAAGGGGGTCACACTTGGGAACCAGGTTTAGGAGTTTTGAGCATGAAACCACACTTCATTACACATGCTAGGGTCACATGCATGGTTTGGAGGAGTTCCGATGCCCCGAAGCGCTTCTTCCTACGGAACCCTGATCCGCGGGCCTCGGATCGTCTACCCCCCTAGACTTTCTTCTGACAGGGGTAGCCCGGTGTATCCCTCACTTGTTTTAGGCTTGGTTAGGTCATTTTATGATGTAAAACCAAGTTTGGGAACATGTTGTGACAAGATCTACCCCGGTTTCACCGAAACGGGGAGTTCCCCCCTAATACTCAGATTGCACACACTTTGTTTTTAGGGGACATCGCATGTCTACGAAGGGTGTCACACTTGGGAACCAGGTTTAGGAGTTTTGAGCATGCCACCACACTTCATTACACATTCTAGGGTCACATGCAAGGTTTGGAGGTATTCCGATGCCCCGAAGCGCTTCTTCCTGCGGAACCCTGATCCGCGGGCCTCGGATCGTCTACCCCCCTAGACTTTCTTCTGACAGGGGTAGCCCGGTGTATCCCTCTCTTGTGTTGCTCTTGGTTAGGTCATGTGATGATGTAAAACCAAGTTTGGGAACATGTTGTGACAAGATCTACCCCGGTTTCACCCGAACGGGGAGTTTCCCCTAATACTCAGATTGCACTCACTTTGTTTTTAGGATACATCGCATGTCTGCGAAGGGGGTCACACTTGGGAACCTGGTTTAGGAGATTTGAGCATGCAACCACACTTAATTACACATGCTAGGGTCACATGCATGGTTTGGAGGTGTTCCGATGCCCCGAAGCGCTTCTTCCTACGGAACCCTGATCCGCGGGCCTCGGATCGTCTACCCCCTAGACTTTCTTCTGACAGGGGTAGCGCGGTGTATCCCTCACTTTTTTTAGGCTTGGTTAGGTCATTTTATGATGTAAAACCAAGTTTGGGAACATGTTGTGACAAGATCTACCCCGGTTTCACCGAAACAGGGAGTTTCCCCGTAATACTCAGATTGCACACACTTTGTTTTTAGGGGACATCGCAGGTCTGCGACGGGGGTCACACTTGGGAACCAGGTTTAGGAGTTTTGATCATTCCACCACACTTTATTACACATTCTAGGGTCACATGCATGGTTTGGAGGTGTTCCGATGCCCCGAAGAG
Organism: Avena sativa; assembly: GCA_916181665.1. Taxonomy (NCBI): domain Eukaryota; kingdom Viridiplantae; phylum Streptophyta; class Magnoliopsida; order Poales; family Poaceae; genus Avena; species Avena sativa. Next base: position 253,412,553 of record OV702289.1, on the reverse strand, counting down.
CTTCTTCCCGCGGAACCCTGATCCGCGGGCCTCGGATCGTCTACCCCCCTAGACTTTCTTCTGACAGGGGTAGCCCGGTGTATCCCTCTCTTGTTTTGCTCTTGGTTAGGTCATGTGATGATGTAAAACCATGTTTGGGAACATGTTGTGACAAGATCTACCCCGGTTTCACCGAAACAAAGAGTTTTCCCCTAATACTCAGATTGCACACACTTTGATTTTAGGAGACATCACATATCTGCGAAGGGGGTGACACTTGGGAACTAGGCTTAGGAGTTTTGAGCATGCCACCACACTTCATTACACATGCTCGGGTCACATTCATGGTTTGGAGGTGTTCCGATGCCCCGAAGTGCTTCTTCCTGCGGAACCCTTATCCGCGGGCCTCGGATCGTCTACCACCCTAGAGTTTGTTCTGACAGGGGTAGCCCGGTGTATCTCTCACTTGTTTTAGGCTTGGTTAGGTCATGTGATGATGTAAAACCATGTTTGGGAACATGTTGTGACAAGATTTACCCCGGTTTCACCGAAACAGGGAATGTCCCCCTAATACTCAGATTGTAGACACTTTGTTTTTAGGAGACAGCGCATGTCTGCGAAGGGGGTCACACTTGGGAACCAGGTTTAGGAGTTTTGCGCATGCAACCACACTTCATTACACATGCTAGGGTCACATGCATGGTTTGGAGGAGTTCCGATGCCCCGAAGCGCTTCTTCCTACGGAACCCTGATCCGCGGGCCTCGGATCGTCTACCCCCCTAGAATTTCTTCTGACAGGGGTAGCCCGGTGTATCCCTCACTTGTTTTAGGCTTGGTTAGGTCATTTTATGATGTAAAACCAAGTTTGGGAACATGTTGTGACAAGATCTACCCCGGTTTCACCGAAACGGGGAGTTCCCCCCTAATACTCAGATTGCACACACTTTGTTTTTAGGGGACATCGCATGTCTACGAAGGGTGTCACACTTGGGAACCAGGTTTAGGAGTTTTGAGCATGCCACCACACTTCATTACACATTCTAGGGTCACATGCAAGGTTTGGAGGTATTCCGATGCCCCGAAGCGCTTCTTCCTGCGGAACCCTGATCCGCGGGCCTCGGATCGTCTACCCCCCTAGACTTTCTTCTGACAGGGGTAGCCCGGTGTATCCCTCTCTTGTGTTGCTCTTGGTTAGGTCATGTGATGATGTAAAACCAAGTTTGGGAACATGTTGTGACAAGATCTACCCCGGTTTCACCCGAACGGGGAGTTTCCCCTAAACCTCAGATTGCACACACTTTGTTTTTAGGATACATCGCATGTCTGCGAAGGGGGTCACACTTGGGAACCTGGTTTAGGAGATTTGAGCATGCAACCACACTTAATTACACATGCTAGGGTCACATGCATGGTTTGGAGGTGTTCCGATGCCCCGAAGCGCTTCTTCCTACGGAACCCTGATCCGCGGGCCTCGGATCGTCTACCCCCTAGACTTTCTTCTGACAGGGGTAGCCCGGTGTATCCCTCACTTGTTTTAGGCTTGGTTAGGTCATTTTATGATGTAAAACCAAGTTTGGGAACATATTGTGACAAGATCTACCCCGGTTTCACCGAAACGGGGAGTTCCCCCCTAATACTCAGATTGCACACACTTTGTTTTTAGGGGACATCGCAGGTCTGCGACGGGGGTCACACTTGGGAACCAGGTTTAGGAGTTTTTATCATTCCACCACACTTGATTACACATTCTAGGGTCACATGCATGGTTTGGAGGTGTTCCGATGCCCCGAAGAGCTTCTTCCCACGGAACCCTGATCCGCGGGCCTCGGATCGTCTACCCCCCTAGACTTTCTTCTGACAGGGGTAGCCCGGTTTATCCCTCTCTTGTTTTTCTCTTGGTTAGGTCATGTGATGATGTAAAACCATGTTTGGGAACATGTTGTAACAAGATCTACCCTGGTTTCACCGAAACAGGGAGTTTCCCCGTAATACTCAGATTGCACACACTTTGTTTTTAGGGGACATCGCAGGTCTGCGACGGGGGTCACACTTGGGAACCAGGTTTAGGAGTTTTGATCATTCCACCACACTTGATTACACATGCTAGGGTCACATGCATGGTTTGGAGGTGTTCCGATGCCCCGAAGAGCTTCTTCCCACGGAACCCTGATCCGCGGGCCTCGGATCGTCTACCCCCCTAGACTTTCTTCTGACAGGGGTAGCCCGGTGTATCCCTCTCTTGTTTTGCTCTTGGTTAGGTCATGTGATGATGTAAAACCATGTTTGGGAACATGTTGTGACAAGATCTACCCCGGTTTCACCGAAACAGAGAGTTTTCCCCTAATACTCAGATTGCACACACTTTGATTTTAGGAGACATCGCATGTCTGCGAAGGGGGTGACACTTGGGAACTAGGCTTAGGAGTTTTGAGCATGCCACCACACTTCATTACACATGCTCGGGTCACATTCATGGTTTGGAGGTGTTCCGATGCCCCGAAGTGCTTCTTCCTGCGGAACCCTTATCCGCGGGCCTCGGATCGTCTACCACCCTAGAGTTTGTTCTGACAGGGGTAGCCCGGTGTATCTCTTACTTGTTTTAGGCTTGGTTAGGTCATGTGATGATGTAAAACCATGTTTGGGAACATGTTGTGACAAGATTTACCCCGGTTTCACCGAAACAGGGAATGTCCCCCTAATACTCAGATTGTAGACACTTTGTTTTTAGGAGACAGCGCATGTCTGCGAAGGGGGTCACACTTGGGAACCAGGTTTAGGAGTTTTGAGCATGCAACCACACTTCATTACACATGCTAGGGTCACATGAATGGTTTGGAGGAGTTCCGATGCCCCGAAGCGCTTCTTCCTACGGAACCCTGATCCGCGGGCCTCGGATCGTCTACCCCCCTAGACTTTCTTCTGACAGGGGTAGCCCGGTGTATCCCTCACTTGTTTTAGGCTTGGTTAGGTCATTTTATGATGTAAAACCACGTTTGGGAACATGTTGTGACAAGATCTACCCCGGTTTCACCGAAACGGGGAGTTCCCCCCTAATACTCAGATTGCACACACTTTGGTTTTAGGGGACATCGCATGTCTACGAAGGGTGTCACACTTGGGAACCAGGTTTAGGAGTTTTGAGCATGCCACCACACTTCATTACACATTCTAGGGTCACATGCAAGGTTTGGAGGTATTCCGATGCCCCGAAGCGCTTCTTCCTGCGGAACCCTGATCCGCGGGCCTCGGATCGTCTACCCCCTTAGACTTTCTTCTGACAGGGGTAGCCCGGTGTATCCCTCTCTTGTGTTGCTCTTGGTTAGGTCATGTGATGATGTAAAACCAAGTTTGGGAACATGTTGTGACAAGATCTACCCCGGTTTCACCCGAACGGGGAGTTTCCCCTAATACTCAGATTGCACACACTTTGTTTTTAGGATACATCGCATGTCTGCGAAGGGGGTCACACTTGGGAACCTGGTTTAGGAGTTTTGAGAATTCCACCACACTTCATTACACATTTTAGGGTCACATAGATGGTTTGGAGGTGTTCCGATGCCCCGAAGCGCTTCTTCCTGCGGAACCCTGATCCGCGGGCCTCAGATCGTCTACCCCCTAGACTTTCTTCTGACAGGGGTAGCCCGGTGTAGCTCTCACTTGTTTTAGGCTTGTTTAGGTCATGTGATCATGTAAAACCAAGTTTAGGAACATGTTGTGACAAGATTTACGCCGGTTTCACTGAAACAGGGAGTTTCCCCCTAATACTCATATTGCAGACATTTTATTTTTAGGAGACAACGCATGTCTGCGAAGGGGGTCACACTTGGGAACCAGGTTTAGGAGTTTTGAGCATGCCACCACACTTCATTACACATGCTAGGGTCACATGCATGGTTTGGAGGTGTTCCGATGCCCCGAAGCGCTTCTTCCTACGGAACCCTGATCCGCGGACCTCGGATCGTCTACCCCCCTAGACTTTCTTCTGACAGGGGTAGCCCGGTGTATCCCTCACTTTTTTTAGGCTTGGTTAGGCCATGTTATGATGTAAAACCAAGTTTGGGAACATGTTGTGACAAGATCTACCCCGGTTTCACCGAAACAGGGAGTTTCCCCCTAATACTCAGATTGCAGACACTTTGTTTTTAGGGGGACAGCGCATGTCTGGGAAGGGGGTCACACTTGGGAACCAGGTTTAGGAGTTTTTAGCGTGCCACCACACTTCATTACACATGCTAGGGTCACATGCATGGTTTGGAGGTGTTCCGATGCCCCGAAGCGCTTCTTCATGTGGAACCCTGATCCGCTGGCCTCGGATCGTCTACCCGTAGACTTTCTTATGACAGGGGTATCCCGGTGTAGCTCTCACTTGTTTTAGGCTTGTTTAGGTCATGTGATGATGTAAAACCATGTTTGGGAACATGTTGTGACAAGATCTACCCCGGTTTCACCAAAACGGGGAGTTTCCTCCTAATACTCAGGTTGCAGACACTTTGTTTTTAGGAGACAGCGCATGTCTGCGAAGGGGGTCACACTTGGGATCCAGGTTTAGGAGTTTTGAGCATGCCACCACATTCATTACACATGCTAGGGTCACATGCATGGTTTGGAGGTGTTCCGATGCCCCGAAGCGCTTCTTCCTGCGGAACCCTGATCCGCGGGCCTCGGAACGTCTACCCCCCTAGACTTTCTTCTGACAGGGGTAGCCCGATGTATCCCTCTCTTGTTTTGCTCTTGGTTAGGTCACATGATGATGTAAAACCATGTTTGGGAACATGTGGTGAAAAGATCTACCCCGGTTTCACCGAAACGAGGAGGTTCCCCTAATACTCAGATTGCAGGCACTTTGTTTTTAGGGGACAGCACATGTCTGCGAAGGGGGTCTCACTTGGGAACCAGGTTTAGGATTTTTGAGCATGCCACCAAACTTCATTACACATGCTAGGGTCACATGCATGGTTTGGAGGTGTTCGGATGCCCCGAAGCGCTTCTTCTTGCGGAACCTTGATCCGCGGGCCTCAGATCGTCTTCCACCCTAGACTTTCTTCTGACAGGGGTAGCCCGACGTAGCTCTCACTTGTTTTAGGCTTGGTTAGGTCATGTGATGATGTAAAACCATGTTTGGGAACATGTTGTGACAAGATCTACCCCGGTTTCACCAAAACGGGGAGTTTCCCCCAAATACTCAGATTGCACACACTTTGTTTTTAGGGGACATCGCATGTCTGCGAAGGGGGTCACACTTGGGAACCAGGTTTAGGAGTTTTGAGCATGCCAACACACTTCATTACACATGGTAGGGTCACATGCATGGTTTGGAGGTGTTCTGATGCCCCAAAGCGCTTCTTCCTGTGGAACCCTGATCTGCGGGCCTCGGATCATCTACCCCCTAGACTTTCTTCTGACAGGGGTAGCCCGGTGTATCCCTCTGTTTTTTGCTCTTTTTTATGTCATGTGATGATGTAAAACCATGTTTGGGAACATGTTGTGAAAAGATCTACCCCGGTTTCACCGAAACAGGGAGTTTCCCTTTAATACTCAGATTGCACACACTTTGTTTTTAGGAGACATCGCATGTCTGCGAAGGGGGTCACACTTGGGAACCAGGTTTAGGAGTTTTGAGCATGCCACCACACTTCATTACACATGCTAGGGTCACATGCATGGTTTGGAGGTGTTCGGATGCCCCGAAGCGCTTCTTCCTGCGGAACCTTGATCCGCGGGCCTCAGATCGTCTACCCCCTAGACTTTCTTCTGACAGGGGTAGCCCGGTGTATCTCTCACTTTTTTAGGCTTGGTGAGGTCATGTGATGATGTAAAACCATGTTTGGGAACATGTTGTGACAAGATCTACCCCGATTTCACCGAAACGGGGAGTTTCCCCCTAATACTCAGATTGCACACACTTTGTTTTAGGAGACATCGCATGTCTGCCAAGGGGGTCACACTTGGGAACCAGGTTTAGGAGTTTTGAGCATGCCACCACACTTCATTACACATGCTAGGGTCACATGCATGGTTTGGAGGTGTTCCGATGCCCCGAAGTGCTTCTTCCTGCGGAACCCTGATCCGCGGGCCTCGGATCGTCTACCCCCCTAGACTTTCTTCTAACAGGGGTAGCCGGGTGTATCCCTCTCTTGTTTTGCTCTTGTTTAGGTCATGTGATGATGTAAAACCATGTTTGGGAACATGTTGTGACAAGATCTACCCCGGTTTCACCAAAACGGGGAGTTTCCCCCTAATACTCAGATTGCACACACTTTGTTTTTAGGAGACATCGCATGTCTGCGAAGGGGGTCACACTTGGGAACCAGGTTTAGGAGTTTTGAGCATGCCACCACACTTCATTACACATGCTAGGGTCACATGCATGGTTTGGAGGTGTTCGGATGCCCCGAAGCGCTTCTTCCTGCGGAACCTTGATCCGCGGGCCTCAGATCGTCTACCCCCTAGACTTTCTTCTAACAGGGGTAGCCTGGTGTAGCTCTCACTTGTTTTAGGCTTGGTTAGGTCATGTGATGATGTAAAACCAAGTTTGGGAACATGTTGTGACAAGATTTACCCCGGTTTCACCGAAACAGGGAGTTTCCCCCTAATACTCATATTGCAGACACTTTGTTTTTAGGAGATAGGGCATGTCTGCAAAGGGGTCACACTTGGGAACCAGTTTTAGGAGTTTTGATCATGCCACCACACTTCATTACACATGCTAGGGTCACATGCATGGTTTTGAGGTGTTCCGATGCCCCGAAGCGCTTCTTCCAGCGGAACCCTAATCCGCGGGCCTCGGATCGTCTACCCCCCTAGACTTTCTTCTGACAGGGGTCGCCCGGTGTATTCCTCTCTTGTTTTAGGCTTGGTTAGGTCATTTTATGAAGTAAAACCATGTTTGGGAACATGTTGTGACAAGATATACCCCGGTTTCACCGAAACGGGGAGTTTCCCCCTAATACTCAGATTGCACACACTTTGTTTTGAGGGGACATCGCATGTCTGCGAAGGGGTCACACTTGGGAACCAGGTTTAGGAGTTTTGAGCATGCCACCACACTTCATTACACATGCTAGGGTCACATGCATGGTTTGGAGGTGTTCTAATGCCCCGAAGTGCTTCTTCCTGCGGAACCCTGATCCGCGGGCCTCGGATCGTCTACCCCCCTAGACTTTCTTCTAACAGGGGTATCCCGGTGTATCCCTCTCTTGTTTTGCTCATGTTTAGGTCATGTGATGATGTAAAACCATGTTTGGGAACATGTTGTGACAAGATCTACCCCGGTTTCACCGAAACGGGGAGTTTCCCCCTAATACTCAGATTGCACACACTTTGTTTTTAGGAGACATCGCATGTCTGCGAAGGGGGTCACACTTGGGAACCAGGTTTAGGAGTTTTGAGCATGCCACCACACTTAATTACACATGCTAGGGTCACATGCATGGTTTGGAGGTGTTCGGATGCCCCGAAGCGCTTCTTCCTGCGGAACCTTGATCCGCGGGCCTCAGATCGTCTACCCCCTAGACTTTCTTCTGACAGGGGTAGCCTGGTGTAGCTCTCACTTGTTTTAGGCTTGGTTAGGTCATGTGATGATGTAAAACCAAGTTTGGGAACATGTTGTGACAAGATTTACCCCGGTTTCACCGAAACAGGGAGTTTCACCCTAATACTCATATTGCAGACACTTTGTTTTTAGGAGATAGTGCATGTCTGCGAAGGGGGTCACACTTGGGAACCAGATTTAGGAGTTTTGAGCATGCCACCACACTTCATTACACATTCTAGGGTCACATGCATGGTTTTGAGGTGTTCCGATGCCCAGAAGCGCTTCTTCCTACGGAACCCTGATCCGCGGGCCTCGGATCGTCTACCCCCCTAGACTTTCTTCTGACAGGGGTCGCCCGGTGTATCCCTCAGTTGTTTTAGGCTTGGTTAGGTCATGTTATGATGTAAAACCAAGTTTGGGAACATGTTGTGACAAGATCTACCCCGGTTTCACCGAAACGGGGAGTTTCCCCCTAATACTCAGATTGCAGACACTTTGTTTTTAGGGGACAGCGCATGTCTGCGAAGGGGGTCACACTTGGGAACCAGGTTTAGGAATTTTAACCATTCCATCACACGTCATTACACATGGTAGGGTCACATGCATGGTTTGGAGGTGTTCCGATTCCCCGAAGCTCTTCTTCCTGCGGATCCCTGATCCGAGGGCCTCAGATCGTCTACCCCCTAGACTTTCTTCTGACAGGGGTAGCCCGGTGTATCCCTCTCTTGTTTTGCTCTTTTTTAGGTCATGTGATGATGTAAAACCATGTTTGTGAACATGTTGTGACAATATCTACCCCGGTTTCACAGAAACGGGGAGTTTCCCTTTAATACTCAGATTGCACACACTTTGTTTTTAGGAGACATCGCATGTCTGCGAAGGCGGTCACACTTGGGAACCAGGTTTAGGAGTTTTGAGCATGCCACCACACTACATTACACATGCTAGGGTCACATTCATGGTTTGGAGGTGTTCGGATGCCCCGAAGCGCTTCTTCCTGCGGAACCTTGATCCGCGGGCCTCAGATCGTCTACCCCCTAGACTTTCTTCTGACAGGGGTAGCCCTGTGTAGCTCTCACTTGTTTTAGGCTTGGTTAGGTGATGTGATGATGTAAAACCATGTTTGGGAACATGTTGTGACAAGATCTACCCCGGTTTCACCAAAACGGGGAGTTTCCCCCTAATACTCAGATTGCACACACTTTGTTTTTAGGAGATAGTGCATGTCAACGAAGGGTCACAATTGGGAACCAGGTTTAGGAGTTTTGAGCATGCCACCACACTTAATTACACATGCTAGGGTCACATGCATGGTTTGGAGGTGTTCCGATGCCCCGAAGCGCTTCTTCCTACTGAACCCTGATCCGCGGGCGTCAGATCCTCTACCCCCCTTGACTTTCTTCTGACAGGGGTAGCCCCGTGTATCCCTCTGTTGTTTTTCTCTTGGTTAGATCATGTGATGATGTAAAACCATGTTTGGGAACATATTGTGACAAGATTTACCCCGGTTTCACCGAAACGAGGAGTTTCCCCCTAATACTCAGATTGCACACACTTTGTTTTTAGGAGATAGCGCATGTCTGCGAAGGGGGTCACACTTGGGAACCAGGTTTAGGAGTTTTGAGCATGCCACCACACTTCATTACACATTCTAGGGTCACATGCATGGTTTTGAGGTGTTCCGATGCCCCGAAGCGCTTCTTCCTACGGAACCCTGATCCGCGGGCCTCGGATCGTCTACCCCCCTAGACTTTCTTCTGACAGAGGTAGCCCGGTGTAGCTCTCACTTGTTTTAGGCTTGGTTAGGTCATGTTATGATGTAAAACCAACTTTGGGAACATGTTGTGACAAGATCTACCCCTGTTTCACCGAAACGGGCAGTTTCCCCCTAATACTCAGATTGTAGAGACTTTGTTTTTAGGGGACAGTGCATGTCTGCAAAAGGGGTCACACTTGGGAACCAGGTTTAGGAATTTTAACCATTCCACCACACTTCATTACACATGGTAGGGTCACATGCATGGTTTGGAGGTGTTCCGATGCCCCGAAGCGCTTCTTCCTGCGGATCCCTGATCCGCGGGCCTCAGATCGTCTACCCCCCTAGACTTTCTTCTGACAGGGGTAGCCTGGTGTATCCCTCTCTTGTTTTGCTCTTGGTTAGGTCATGTGATGATGTAAAACCATGTTTGGGAACATGTTGTGACAAGATCTACCCCGGTTTGACCGAAACAGGGAGTTTCCCCCTAATACTCAGATTGCACACACTTTGTTTTTAGGAGACATCGCATGCCTGCGAAGGGGGTCACACTTGGGAACTAGGTTTAGGAGTTTTGAGCATGCCACCACACTTCATTACACATGCTAGGGTCACATTCATGGTTTGGAGGTGTTCCGATGCCCCGAAGCGCTTCTTCCTGCGGAACCCTGATCCGCGGGCCTCGGATCGTCTATCACCCTAGACTTTCTTCTGACAGGGGTAGCCCGGTGTATCTCTCACTTGTTTTAGTCCTGGTTAGGTCATGTGATGATGTAAAACCATGTTTGGGAACATGTTGTGACAAGATCTACCCCGGTTTCACCGAAACAGGGAGTTTCCCCGTAATACTCAGATTGCACACACTTTGTTTTTAGGGGACATCGCATGTCTGCGAAGGGGGTCACACTTGGGAACCAGGTTTAGGAGTTTTGAGCATTCCACCACACTTAATGACACATGCTAGGGTCACATGCATGGCTTGGAGGTGTTCCGATGCCCCAAAGCGCTTCTTCCTGCGGAACCCTGATCCGCGGGCCTCGGATCGTCTACCCCCTAGACTTTCTTCTGACAGGGGTAGCCTGGTGTATCCCTCTCTTGTTTTGCTCTTGGTTAGGTCATGTGATGATGTAAAACCATGTTTGGGAACATGTTGTGACAAGATCTACCCCGGTTTCACTGAAACAGAGGTTTCCCCCAATACTCATATTGCACACACTTTGTTTTTAGGAGACATCGCATGTCTGCGAAGGGGGTCACACTTGGGAACCAGGTTTAGGAGTTTTGATCATGCCACCACACTTCATTACACATGGTAGGGTCACATGCATGGTTTGGAGGTGTTCCGATGCCCGAAGCGCCTCTTCCTGTGGAACCCTGATCCGCGGGCCTCGGATCGTCTACCCCGTAGACTTTCTTCTGACAGGGGTAGCCCGGTGTATCCCTCTCTTGTTTTGCTCTTGTTTAGGTCATGTGATTATGTAAAACCATGTTTGGGAACATGTTGTGACAAGATCTACCCCGGTTTCACCGAAACGCGGAGTTCCCCCTAATACTCAGATTGCACACACTTTGTTTTTAGGAGACATCGCATGTCTGTGAAGGGGGTCACACTTGGGAACCAGGTTTAGGAGTTTTGAGCATGCCACCACATTTCATTACACATGCTAGGGTCACATGCATGGTTTGGAGGTGTTCCGATGCCCCGAAGCGCTTCTTCCTGCGGAACCCTGATCCGCGGGCCTTAGATCGTCTACCCCCTAGACTTTCTTCTGACAGGGGTAGCCCGGTGTAGCTCTCACTTGTTTTAGGCTTGGTTAGGTCATGTGATGATGTAAAACCATGTTTGGGAACATATTGTGACAAGATTTACCCCGGTTTCACCGAAACGAGGAGTTTCCCCCTAATACTCAGATTGCAGACACTTTGTTTTTAGGAGATAGCGCATGTCTGCGAAGGGGGTCACACTTGGGAACCAGGTTTAGGAGTTTTGAGCATGCCACCACACTTCATTACACATTCTAGGGTCACATGCATGGTTTTGAGGTGTTCCGATGCCCCGAAGCGCTTCTTCCTACGGAACCCTGATCCGCGGGCCTCGGATCGTCTACCCCCCTAGACTTTCTTCTGACAGAGGTAGCCCGGTGTAGCTCTCACTTGTTTTAGGCTTGGTTAGGTCATGTTATGATGTAAAACCAACTTTGGGAACATGTTGTGACAAGATCTACCCCGGTTTCACCGAAACGGGCAGTTTCCCCCTAATACTCAGATTGTAGAGACTTTGTTTTTAGGGGACAGTGCATGTCTGCAAAAGGGGTCACACTTGGGAACCAGGTTTAGGAATTTTAACCATTCCACCACACTTCATTACACATGGTAGGGTCACATGCATGGTTTGGAGGTGTTCCGATGCCCCGAAGCGCTTCTTCCTGCGGATCCCTGATCCGCGGGCCTCAGATCGTCTACCCCCCTAGACTTTCTTCTGACAGGGGTAGCCTGGTGTATCCCTCTCTTGTTTTGCTCTTGGTTAGGTCATGTGATGATGTAAAACCATGTTTGGGAACATGTTGTGACAAGATCTACCCCGGTTTGACCGAAACAGGGAGTTTCCCCCTAATACTCAGATTGCACACACTTTGTTTTTAGGAGACATCGCATGCCTGCGAAGGGGGTCACACTTGGGAACTAGGTTTAGGAGTTTTGAGCATGCCACCACACTTCATTACACATGCTAGGGTCACATTCATGGTTTGGAGGTGTTCCGATGCCCCGAAGCGCTTCTTCCTGCGGAACCCTGATCCGCGGGCCTCGGATCGTCTATCACCCTAGACTTTCTTCTGACAGGGGTAGCCCGGTGTATCTCTCACTTGTTTTAGTCCTGGTTAGGTCATGTGATGATGTAAAACCATGTTTGGGAACATGTTGTGACAAGATCTACCCCGGTTTCACCGAAACAGGGAGTTTCCCCGTAATACTCAGATTGCACACACTTTGTTTTTAGGGGACATCGCATGTCTGCGAAGGGGGTCACTCTTGGGAACCAGGTTTAGGAGTTTTGAGCATTCCACCACACTTAATGACACATGCTAGGGTCACATGCATGGCTTGGAGGTGTTCCGATGCCCCAAAGCGCTTCTTCCTGCGGAACCCTGATCCGCGGGCCTCGGATCGTCTACCCCCTAGACTTTCTTCTGACAGGGGTAGCCTGGTGTATCCCTCTCTTGTTTTGCTCTTGGTTAGGTCATGTGATGATGTAAAACCATGTTTGGGAACATGTTGTGACAAGATCTACCCCGGTTTCACTGAAACAGAGGTTTCCCCCAATACTCATATTGCACACACTTTGTTTTTAGGAGACATCGCATGTCTGCGAAGGGGGTCACACTTGGGAACCAGGTTTAGGAGTTTTGATCATGCCACCACACTTCATTACACATGGTAGGGTCACATGCATGGTTTGGAGGTGTTCCGATGCCCGAAGCGCCTCTTCCTGTGGAACCCTGATCCGCGGGCCTTAGATCATCTACCCCCTAGACTTTATTCTGACAGTTGTAGCCTGGTGTAGCTCTCACTTGTTTTAGGCTTGGTTAGGTCATATGATGATGTAAAACCAAGTTTGGTAACATGTTGTGACAAGATTTACCCCGGTTTCACCGAAACTGGGAGTTTCTCCCTAATACTCAGATTGCAGACACTTTATTTTTAGGAGACAACGCATGTCTGCGAAGGGGGTCACACTTGGAACCAGGTTTAGGAGTTTTGAGCATGCCACCACACTTCATTACACATTCTAGGGCCAGATGCATGGTTTGGAGGTGTTTCGATGCCCCGAAGCGCTTCTTCCTACGGAACCCTGATCCAAGGGCCTAAGATCGTCTACCCTCCTAGACTTTCTTCTGACAGGGGTAGCCCGGTGTAGCTCTCACTTGTTTTAGGCTTGGTTAGGTCATGTGATGATGTAAAACCATGTTTGGGAATATGTTGTGACAAGATCTACCCCGGTTTCACCGAAACGGGGAGTTTCCCCCTAATATTCAGATTGCACACACTTTGTTTTTAGGGGACAGCGCATGTCTACGAAGGGGGTCACACTTCTGAACCATATTTAGGAGTTTTGAGCATGCCACCACACTTAATTACACATGCTAGGGTCACATGCATGGTTTGGAGGTGTTCCGATGCCCCAAAGAGCTTCTTCCTGCGGAACCCTGATCCGTGGGCCTCGGATCGTCTACCCCCTAGACTTTCTTCTGACAGGGGTAGCCCGGTGTAGCTCTCACTTGTTTTAGGCTTATTTAGGTCATGTGATGATGTAAAACCAAGTTTGGGAACATACTGTGACAAGATTTACCCCGGTTTCACCGAAACGGGGAGTTTCCCCCTAATACTCAGATTGCAGACACTTTGTTTTTAGGAGATAACGCATGTCTGTGAAGGGGTCACACTTGGGAACCAGGTTTAGGAGTTTTGAGCATGCCACCACACTTCATTACACATGCTAGGGTCACATGCATGGTTTGTAGGTGTTCCGATGCCCCGAAGTGCTTCTTCCTACGGAACCCTTATAAGCGGGCCTCAGATCGTCTACCCCCCTAGACTTTCTTCTGACAGGGGTATCCCGGTGTATCCCTCACTTGTTTTATGCTTGGTTAGGTCACTTTATGATATAAAACCAAGTTTGGTAACATGTTGTGACAAGATCTACCCTGGTTTCACCGAAACGGGGAGTTTCCCCCTAATACTCAGATTGCAGACACTTTGTTTTTAGGAGACTGGGCATGTCTGCGAAGGGGGTCACACATGGGAACCAGGTTTAGGAATTTTAAGCATTCCACCACACTTCATTACACATTCTAGGGTCACATGCATGGTTTGGAGGTGTTCTGATGCCCCGAAGCGCTTCTTCTTGCGGAACCCTGATCCGGAGGCCTCGGATCGTCTACCCCCTAGACTTTCTTCTGACAGGGGTAGCCCGGTGTATCCCTCTCTTGTTTTGCTCTTGTTTCGGTCATGTGTTGATGTAAAACCATGTCTGGGAACATGTTGTGACAAGATCTACCCCGGTTTCACCGAAACAGGGAGTTTCCCCCTAATACTCAGATTGCACACACTTTGTTTTTAGGAGACATCGCATGTCTGCGAAGGGGGTCACACTTGGGAACCAGGTTTAGGAGTTTTGAGCATGCCACCACACTTCATTACACATGCTAGGGTCGCATGCATGGTTTGGAGGTGTTCCGATGCCCCGAAGCGCTTCTTCCTACAGAACCCTGATCCGCGGGCCTCAGATCGTCTACCCCCCTAGACTTTCATCTGACCGGGGTAGCCCGGTGTATCCCTCACTTTTTTAGGCTTGGTTAGGTCATGTTATGATGTAAAACCAAGTTTGGTAACATGTTGTGACAAGATCTACCCTGGTTTCACCGAAACAGGGAGTTTCCCCCTAATACTCAGATTGCAGACACTTTGTTTTTAGGGGACAGCACATGTCTGCGAAGGGGGTCACACTTTGGAACCAGGTTTAGGAATTTTAAGCATGCCACCACACTTCATTACACATTCTAGGGTCACATGCATGGTTTGGAGGTGTTCCGATGCCCCGAAGCGCTTCTTCCTGCGGAACTCTGATCCGCGGGCCTCGGATCGTCTAGCCCCTAGACTTTCTTCTAACAGGGGTAGCCCGGTGTATCCCTCTCTTTTTTTGCTCTTGGTTAGGTCTTGTGTTGATGTAAAACCATGTTTGGGAACATGTTGTGACAAGATCTACCTCGATTTCACCGAAACAGGGAGTTTCCCCCTAATACTCAGATTGCACACACTTTGTTTTTAGGAGACATCGCATGTCTGCGAAGGGGGTCACACTTGGGAAGCAGGTTTACGAGTTTTGAGCATGCCACCACACTTCATTACACATGCTAGGGTCGCATGCATGGTTTGGAGGTGTTCCGTTGCCCCGAAGCGCTTCGTCCTACGGAACCCTGATCCGCGGGCCTAGGATCATCTACCCCCCTAGACTTTCTTCTGACATGGGTAGCCCGGTGTATCCCTCTCTTGTTTTGCTCTTGGTTAGGTCATGTGATGATGTAAAACCAAGTTTGGGAACATGTTGTGACAAGATCTACCCCGGTTTCACCGAAACAGGGAGTTCCCCCTAGTACTCAGATTGCACACACTTTGTTTTTAGGAGACATTGCATGCCTGCGAAGGGGGTCACACTTGGGAACCAGGTTTAGGAGTTTTGAGCATTCCACCACACTTCATTACACATGCTAGGGTCACATGCATGGTTTGGAGGTGTTCGGATGCCCCGAAGCGCTTCTTCCTGCGGAACCTTGATCCGCGGACCTCAGATCGTCTACCCCCTTGACTTTCTTCTGACAGGGGTAGCCCGGTGTAGCTCTCACTTTTTTTAGGCTTGGTGAGGTCATGTGATGATGTAAAACCATGTTTGGGAACATGTTGTGACAAGATCTACCCCGATTTCACCGAAACGGGGATTTCCCTCTAATACTCAGATTGCACACACTTTGTTTTTAGGGGACATCGCATGTCTGCCAAGGGGGTCACACTTGGGAACCAGGTTTAGGAGTTTTGAGCATGCCACCACACTTCATTACACATGCTAGGGTCACATGCATGGTTTGGAGGTGTTCCGATGCCCCGAAGTGCTTCTTCCTGCGGAAACCTGATCCGCGGGCCTCGGATCGTCTACCCCCCTAGACTTTCTTCTAACAGGGGTAGCGCGGTGTATCCCTCTCTAGTTTTGCTCTTGTTTAGGTCATGTGATGATGTAAAACCATGTTTGCGAACATGTTGTGACAAGATCTACCCCGGTTTCACCGAAACGGGGAGTTTCCCCCTAATACTCAGATTGCACACACTTTGTTTTTAGGAGACATCGCATGTCTGCGAAGGGGGTCACACTTGGGAACCAGGTTTAGGAGTTTTGAGCATGCCACCACACTTCATTACACATTCTAGGGTCACATGCATGGTTTTGAGGTGTTCCGATGCCCAGAAGCGCTTCTTCCTAAGGAACCCTGATCCGCGGGCCTCGGATCGTCTACCCCCCCTAGACTTTCTTCTGACAGGGGTCGCCCGGTGTATCCCTCACTTGTTTTAGGCTTGGTTAGGTCATGTTATGATGTAAAACCAAGTTTGGGAACATGTTGTGACAAGATCTACCCCGGTTTCACCGAAACGGGGAGTTTCCCCCTAATACTCATATTGCAGACACTTTGTTTTTAGGGGACAGCGCATGTCTGCGAAGGGGGTCACACTTGGGAACCAGGTTTAGGAACTTTAACCATTCCATCACACTTCATTACACATGGTAGGGTCACATGCATGGTTTGGAGGTGTTCCGATGCACCGAAGCGCTTCTTCCTGCGGATCCCTGATCCGCGGGCCTCAGATCGTCTACCCCCCTAGACTTTCTTCTGACAGGGGTAGCCCGGTGTATCGCTCTCTTGTTTTGCTCTTTTTTATGTCATGTGATGATGTAAAACCATGTTTGGGAACATGTTGTGACAATATCTACCCCGGTTTCACCGAAACGGGGAGTTTCCCTTTCATACTCAGATTGCACACACTTTCTTTTTAGGAGACATCGCATGTCTGCGAAGGGGGTCACACTTGGGAACCAGGTTTAGGAGTTTTGAGCATGCCACCAGACTTCATTACACATGCTAGGGCCACATGCATGGTTTGGAGCTGTTCGGATGCCCCGAAGCGCTTCTTCCTACGGAACCTTGATCCGCGGGCCTCAGATCGTCTACCCCCTAGACTTTCTTCTAACAGGGGTAGCCCGGTGTATCCCTCTCTTTTTTTGCTCTTGGTTAGGTCTTGTGTTGATGTAAAACCATGTTTGGGAACATGTTGTGACAAGATCTACCTCGATTTCACCGAAACAGGGAGTTTCCCCCTAATACTCAGATTGCACACACTTTGTTTTTAGGAGACATCGCATGTCTGCGAAGGGGGTCACACTTGGGAAGCAGGTTTAGGAGTTTTGAGCATGCCACCACACTTCATTACACATGCTAGGGTCACATGCATGGTTTTGAGGTGTTCCGATGCCAGAAGCGCTTCTTCCTATGGAACCCTGATCCGCGGGCCTCGGATCGTCTACCCCCCTAGACTTTCTTCTGACAGGGGTCGCCCGGTGTATCCCTCGCTTGTTTTAGGCTTGGTTAGGTCATGTTATGATGTAAAACCAAGTTTGGGAATATGTTGTGACAAGATCTACCCCGGTTTCACCGAAACGGGGAGTTTCCCCCTAATACTCACATTGCAGACACTTTGTTTTTAGGGGACAGCGCATGTCTGCGAAGGGGGTCACACTTGGGAACCAGGTTTAGGAGTTTTGAGCATGCCACCACACTTCATTACACATGCTAGGGTCACATACATGGTTTTGAGGTGTTCCGATGCCAGAAGCGCTTCTTCCTATGGAACCCTGATCCGCGGGCCTCGGATCGTCTACCCCCCTAGACTTTCTTCTGACAGGGGTCGCCCGGTGTATCCCTCGCTTGTTTTAGGCTTGGTTAGGTCATGTTATGATGTAAAACCAAGTTTGGGAACATGTTGTGACAAGATCTACCCCGGTTTCACCGAAACGGGGAGTTTCCCCCTAATACTCACATTGCAGACACTTTGTTTTTAGGGGACAGCGCATGTCTGCGAAGGGGGTCACACTTGGGAACCAGGTTTAGGAATTTTAACCATTCCACCACACTTCATTACACGTGGTAGGGTCACATGCATGGTTTGGAGGTGTTCCGATGCCCCGAAGCGCTTCTTCCTGCGGATCCCTGATCCGCGGGCCTCAGATCGTCTACCCCCCTAGACTTTCTTCTGACAGGGGTATCCCGGTGTATCCCTCTCTTTTTTTTCTCTTGGTTAGGTCATGTGACTATGTAAAACCATGTTTGGGAACATGTTGTGACAAGATCTACCCCGGTTTCACCAAAACAGGGAGTTTCCCCCTAATACTCAGATTGCACACACTTTGTTTTTAGTAGACATCGCATGCCTACGAAGGGGGTCACACTTGGGAACCAGGTTTAGGAGTTTTGAGCATGCCACCACACTTCATTACACATGCTAGGGTCACATTCATGGTTTGGAGGTGTTCCGATGCCCCGAAGCGCTTCTTCCTGCGGAACCCTGATCCGCGGGCCTCGGATCGTCTATCACCCTAGACTTTCTGCTGACAGGGGTAGCCTGGTGTAGCTCTCACTTGTTTTAGGCCTG
Organism: Avena sativa; assembly: GCA_916181665.1. Taxonomy (NCBI): domain Eukaryota; kingdom Viridiplantae; phylum Streptophyta; class Magnoliopsida; order Poales; family Poaceae; genus Avena; species Avena sativa. The sequence goes on along the minus strand of OV702289.1, from coordinate 253,394,032 downwards.
GTTAGGTCATGTGATGATGTAAAACCATGTTTGGGAACATGTTGTGACAAGATCTACCCCGGTTTCACCGAAACAGGGAGTTTCCCCGTAATACTCAGATTGCACACACTTTGTTTTTAGGAGACATCGCATGTCTGCGAAGGGGGTCACACTTGGGAACCAGGTTTAGGAGTTTTGAGCATGCCACCACACTTCATTACACATTCTAGGGTCACATGCATGGTTTTGAGGTGTTCCGATGCCCAGAAGCGCTTCTTCCTACGGAACCCTGATCCGCGGGCCTCGGATCGTCTACCCCCCTAGACTTTCTTCTGACAGGGGTCGCCCGGTGTATCCCTCACTTGTTTTAGGCTTGGTTAGGTCATGTTATGATGTAAAACCAAGTTTGGTAACATGTTGTGACAAGATCTACCCTGGTTTCACCGAAACGGGGAGTTTCCCCCTAATACTCAGATTGAAGACACTTTGTTTTTAGGGGACAGCGCATGTCTGCGAAGGGGGTCACACTTGGGAACCAGGTTTAGGAATTTTAACCATTCCATCACACTTCATTACACATGGTAGGGTCCCATGCATGGTTTGGAGGTGTTCCGATGCACCGAAGCGCTTCTTCCTGCGGATCCCTGATCCGCGGGCCTCAGATCGTCTACCCCCCTAGACTTTCTTCTGACAGGGGTAGCCCGGTGTATCCCTCTCTTGTTTTGCTCTTTTTTATGTCATGTGATGATGTAAAACCATGTTTGGGAACATGTTGTGACAATATCTACCCCGGTTTCACCGAAACGGGGAGTTTCCCTTTCATACTCAGATTGCACACACTTTCTTTTTAGGAGACATCGCATGTCTGCGAAGGGGGTCACACTTGGGAACCAGGTTTAGGAGTTTTGAGCATGCCACCAGACTTCATTACACATGCTAGGGCCACATGCATGGTTTGGAGCTGTTCGGATGCCCCGAAGCGCTTCTTCCTGCGGAACCTTGATCCGCGGGCCTCAGATCGTCTACCCCCTAGACTTTCTTCTGACAGGGGTAGCCCGGTGTAGCTCTCACTTGTTTTAGGCTTGGTTAGGTGATGTGATGATGTAAAACCATGTTTGGGAACATGTTGTGACAAGATTTACACCGGTTTCACCGAAACGGCGAGTTTCCCCCTAATACTCAGATTGAAGACACTTTGTTTTTAGGAGACAGCACATGTCTGCGAAGGGGTTCACACTTGGGAACCAGGTTTAGGAGTTTTGAGCATGCCACCACACTTCATTACACATGCTAGGGTCACATGCATGGTTTTGAGGTGTTCCGATGCCAGAAGCGCTTCTTCCTATGGAACCCTGATCCGTGGGCCTCGGATCGTCTACCCCCCTAGACTTTCTTCTGACAGGGGTCGCCCGGTGTATCCCTCGCTTGTTTTAGGCTTGGTTAGGTCATGTTATGATGTAAAACCAAGTTTGGGAATATGTTGTGACAAGATCTACCCCGGTTTCACCGAAACGGGGAGTTTCCCCCTAATACTCACATTGCAGACACTTTGTTTTTAGGGGACAGCGCATGTCTGCGAAGGGGGTCACACTTGGGAACCAGGTTTAGGAGTTTTGAGCATGCCACCACACTTCATTACACATGCTAGGGTCACATGCATGGTTTTGAGTTGTTCCGATGCCAGAAGCGCTTCTTCCTATGGAACCCTGATCCGTGGGCCTCGGATCGTCTACCCCCCTAGACTTTCTTCTGACAGGGGTCGCCCGGTGTATCCCTCGCTTGTTTTAGGCTTGGTTAGGTCATGTTATGATGTAAAACCAAGTTTGGGAACATGTTGTGACAAGATCTACCCCGGTTTCACCGAAACGGGGAGTTTCCCCCTAATACTCACATTGCAGACACTTTGTTTTTAGGGGACAGCGCATGTCTGCGAAGGGGGTCACACTTGGGAACCAGGTTTAGGAATTTTAACCATTCCACCACACTTCATTACACGTGGTAGGGTCACATGCATGGTTTGGAGGTGTTCCGATGCCCCGAAGCGCTTCTTCCTGCGGATCCCTGATCCGCGGGCCTCAGATCGTCTACCCCCCTAGACTTTCTTCTGACAGGGGTATCCCGGTGTATCCCTCTCTTGTTTTTCTCTTGGTTAGGTCATGTGATTATGTAAAACCATGTTTGGGAACATGTTGTGACAAGATCTACCCCGGTTTCACCAAAACAGGGAGTTTCCCCCTAATACTCAGATTGCACACACTTTGTTTTTAGTAGACATCGCATGCCTACGAAGGGGGTCACACTTGGGAACCAGGTTTAGGAGTTTTGAGCATGCCACCACACTTCATTACACATGCTAGGGTCACATTCATGGTTTGGAGGTGTTCCGATGCCCCGAAGCGCTTCTTCCTGCGGAACCCTGATCCGCGGGCCTCGGATCGTCTATCACCCTAGACTTTCTGCTGACAGGGGTAGCCTGGTGTAGCTCTCACTTGTTTTAGGCCTGGTTAGGTCATGTGATGATGTAAAACTATGTTTGGGAACATGTTGTGACAAGATCTACCCCGGTTTCACCGAAACAGGGAGTTTCCCGGTAATACTCAGATTGCACACACTTTGTTTTTAGGAGACATCGCATGTCTGCGAAGGGGGTCACACTTGGGAACCAGGTTTAGGAGTTTTTAGCATGCCACCACACTTCATTACACATTCTAGGGTCACATGCATGGTTTTGAGGTGTTCCGATGCCCAGAAGCGCCTCTTCCTACGGAACCCTGATCCGCGGGCCTCGGATCGTCTACCCCCCTAGACTTTCTTCTGACAGGGGTCGCCCGGTGTATCCCTCACTTGTTTTAGGCTTGGTTAGGTCATGTTATGATGTAAAACCAAGTTTGGTAACATGTTGTGACAAGATCTACCCTGGTTTCACCGAAACGGGGAGTTTCCCCCTAATACTCAGATTGCAGACACTTTGTTTTTAGGGGACAGCGCATGTCTGCGAAGGGGGTCACACTTGGGAACCAGGTTTAGGAATTTTAACCATTCCATCACACTTCATTACACATGGTAGGGTCACATGCATGGTTTGGAGGTGTTCCGATGCCCCGAAGCGCTTCTTCCTGCGGATCCCTGATCCGCGGGCCTCAGATCGTCTACCCCCCTAGACTTTCTTCTGACAGGGGTAGCCCGGTGTATCCCTCTCTTGTTTTGCTCTTTTTTAGGTCATGTGATGATGTAAAACCATGTTTGGGAACATGTTGTGACAATATCTACCCCGGTTTCACCGAAACGGGGAGTTTCCCTTTAATACTCAGATTGCACACACTTTGTTTTTAGGAGACATCGCATGTCTGCGAAGGGGGTCACACTTGGGAACCAGGTTTAGGAGTTTTGAGCATGCCACCACACTTCATTACACATGCTAGGGTCACATGCATGGTTTGGAGGTGTTCGGATGCCCCGAAGCGCTTCTTCCTGCGGAACCTTGATCCGCGGGCCTCAGATCGTCTACCCCCTAGACTTTCTTCTGACAGGGGTAGCCCGGTGTAGCTCTCACTTGTTTTAGGCTTGGTTAGGTGATGTGATGATGTAAAACCATGTTTGGGAACATGTTGTGACAAGATTTACCCCGGCTTCACCGAAACGGGGAGTTTCCCCCTAATACTCAGATTGCAGACAGTTTGTTTTTAGGGGACAACGCATGTCTGCGAAGGGGGTCACACTTGGGAACCAGGTTTAGGAATTTTAACCATTCCACCACACTTCATTACACATGGTAGGGTCACATGCATGGTTTGGAGGTGTTCCGATGCCCCGAAGCGGTTCTTCCTGCGGATCCCTGATCCGCGGGCCTCAGATCGTCTACCCCCCTAGACTTTCTTCTGACAGGGGTAGCCCGATGTATCCCTCTCTTGTTTTGCTCTTGGTTAGGTCATGTGATTATGTAAAACCATGTTTGGGAACATGTTGTGACAAGATCTACCCCGGTTTCACCAAAACAGGGAGTTTCCCCCTAATACTCAGATTGCACACACTTTGTTTTTAGTAGACATCGCATGCCTACGAAGGGGGTCACACTTGGGAACCAGCTTTAGGAGTTTTGAGCATGCCACCACACTTCATTACACATGCTAGGGTCACATTCAAGGTGTGGAGGTGTTTCGATGCCTCGAAGCGCTTCTTCCTGCGGAACCCTGATCCGCGGGCCTCGGATCGTCTATCACCCTAGACTTTCTTCTGACAGGGGTAGCCCGGTGTAGCTCTCACTTGTTTTAGGCCTGGTTAGGTCATGTGATGATGTAAAACCATGTTTGGGAACATGTTGTGACAAGATCTACCCCGGTTTCACTGAAACAGGGGTTTCCCCCTAATACTCATATTGCACACACTTTGTTTTTAGGAGACATCGCATGTCTGCGAAGGGGGTCACACTTGGGAACCAGGTTTAGGAGTTTTGAGCATGCCACCACACTTCATTACACATGCTAGGGTCACATGCATGGTTTGGAGGTGTTCCGATGCCCCGAAGTGCTTCTTCTTGCGGAACCCTGATCCGCGGGCCTCGGATCGTCTACCCCATAGACTTTCTTCTGACAGGGGTAGCCCGGTGTATCCCTCTCTTGTTTTGCTCTTGTTTAGGTCATGTGATGATGTAAAACCATGTTTGGGAACATCTTGTGACAAGATCTACCCCGGTTTCACCGAAACAGGGAGTTTCCCCGTAATACTCAGATTGCAGACACTTTGTTTTTAGGGGACAACGCATGTCTGCGAAGGGGGTCACACATGGGAACCAGGTTTAGGAGTTTTGAGCATTCCACCACACTTCATTACACATGCTAGGGTCACATGCATTGTTTGGAGGTGTTCCGATGCCCCTAAGCGCTTCTTCCTGCGAAACCCTGATCCGCGGGCCTCGGATCGTCTACCCCCCTAGACTTTCTTCTGACATGGGTATCCCGGTGTATCCCTCTCTTGTTTTGCTCTTGGTTAGGTCAGTTGATGATGTAAAACCATGTTTGGGAACATGTTGTGACAAGATCTACCCCGGTTTCACCGAAACAGGGTGTTTCCCCCTAATACTCAGATTGCACACACTTTGTTTTTAGGAGACATCGCATGTCCGCAAAGGGGGTCACACTTGGGAACCAGGTTCAGGAGTTTTGAGCATGCCACCACACTTCATTACACATGCTAGGGTCACATGCATGGTTTGGAGGTGTTCCGATGCCCCGAAGCGCTTCTTCCTGCGGAACCCTGATTCGTGGGCCTCGGATCGTCTACCCCCCTAGACTTTCTTCTGACAGGGGTAGCTCGGTGTATCCCTCACTTGTTTTAGGCTTGGTTAGGTCATGTTATGATGTAAAACCAAGTTTGGTAACATGTTGTGACAGGATCTACCCCGGTTTCACAGAAACGGGGAGTTTCCCCCTAATACTTAGATTGCAGACACTTTGTTTTTAGGGGACAACGCATGTCTGCGAAGGGGGTCACACTTGGGAACCAGGTTTAGGAATTTTAAGCATGCCACCACACTTCATTACACATTCTAGGGTCACATGCATGGTTTGGAGGTGTTCCGATGCCCCGAAGCGCTTCTTCCTGCGGAACTCTGATCCGCGGGCCTCGGATCGTCTACCCCCTAGACTTTCTTCTAACAGGGGTAGCCCGGTGTATCCCTCTCTTGTTTTGCTCTTGGTTAGGTCTTGTGTTGATGTAAAACCATGTTTGGGAACATGTTGTGACAAGATCTACCTCGATTTCACCGAAACAGGGAGTTTCCCCCTAATACTCAGATTGCACACACTTTGTTTTTAGGAGACATCGCATGTCTGCGAAGGGGGTCACACTTGGGAAGCAGGTTTACGAGTTTTGAGCATGCCACCACACTTCATTACACATGCTAGGGTCGCATGCATGGTTTGGAGGTGTTCCGATGCCTCGAAGCGCTTCGTCCTACGGAACCCTGATCCGCGGGCCTAGGATCATCTACCCCCCTAGACTTTCTTCTGACAGGGGTAGCCCGGTGTATCCCGCACTTGTTTTAGGCTTGGTTAGGTCATGTTATGATATAAAACCAAGTTTGGGAACATGCTGTGACAAGATGTACCCCGGTTTCACCGAAACGGGGAGTTTCCCCCTAATACTCAGATTGTAGACACTTTGTTTTTAGGGAACAACGCATGTCTGCGAAGGGGGTCACACTTGGGAACCAGGTTTCGGAATTTTAACCATGCCACCACACTTCATTACACATGCTAGGGTCACATGCATGGTTTGGAGGTGTTCTGATGCCCCGAAGCGCTTCTTCCTGCGGATCCCTGATCCGCGGGCCTCAGATCGTCTACCCCCTAGACTTTCTTCTGACATGGGTAGCCCGGTGTATCCCTCTCTTGTTTTGCTCTTGGTTAGGTCATGTGATGATGTAAAACCATGTTTGGGAACATGTTGTGACAAGATCTACCCCGGTTTCACCGAAACAGGGAGTTTCCCCCTAGTACTCAGATTGCAGACACTTTGTTTTTAGGGGACAGCGCATGTCTGCGAAGGGGGTCACACATGGGAACCAGGTTTAGGAGTTTTGAGCATTCCACCACACTTCATTACACATGCTAGGGTCACATGCATTGTTTGGAGGTGTCTGATGCCCCGAAGCGCTTCTTCCTGCGAAACCCCGATCCGCGGGCCTCGGATCGTCTACCCCCCTAGACTTTCTTCTGACATGGGTATCCCGGTGTATCCCTCTCTTGTTTTGCTCTTGGTTAGGTCAGTTGATGATGTAAAACCATGTTTGGGAACATGTTGTGACAAGATCTACCCCGGTTTCACCGAAACAGGGAGTTTCCCCCTAATACTCAGATTGCACACACTTTGTTTTTAGGAGACATCGCATGTCCGCAAAGGGGGTCACACTTGGGAACCAGGTTCAGGAGTTTTGAGCATGCCACCACACTTCATTACACATGCTAGGGTCACATGCATGGTTTGTAGGTGTTCCGATGCCCCGAAGCGCTTCTTCCTGCGGAACCCTGATCCGCGGGCCTTAGATCGTCTACCCCCTAGACTTTCTTCTGACAGGGGTAGCCCGGTGTAGCTCTCACTTGTTTTAGGCTTGGTTAGGTCATGTGATGATGTAAAACCAAGTTTGGGAACATATTGTGACAAGATTTACCCCGGTTTCACCGAAACAGGGAGTTTCCCCCAAGTACTCAGATTGCACACACTTTGTTTTTAGGAGACATCGCATGCCTGCGAAGGGGGTCACACTTGGGAACCAGGTTTAAGAGTTTTGAGCATGCCACCACACTTTATTACACATGCTAGGGTCACATTCATGGTTTGGAGGTGTTCCGATGCCCCGAAGCGCTTCTTCCTGCGGAACCCTGATCCGCGGGCCTCGGATCGTCTATCACCCTAGACTTTCTTCTGACAGGGGTAGCCCGGTGTAGCTCTCACTTGTTTTAGGCCTGGTTAGGTCATGTGATGATGTAAAACTATGTTTGGGAACATGTTGTGACAATATCTACCCTGGTTTCCCCAAAACAGGGACTTTCCCCATAATACTCAGATTGCAGACACTTTGTTTTTAGGGGACAGCGCATGTCTGCGAAGGGGGTCACACATGGGAACCAGGTTTAGGAGTTTTAAGCATTCCACCACACTTCATTACACATGCTAGGGTCACATGCATTGTTTGGAGGTGTTCCGATGCCCCGAAGCGCTTCTTCCTGCGAAACCCTGATCCGCGGGCCTCGGATCGTCTACCCCCTAGACTTTCTTCTGACAGGGGTAGCCCGGTGTAGCCCTCTCTTGTTTTGATCTTGGTTAGGTCATTTGATGATGTAAAACCATGTTTGGGAACATGTTGTGACAAGATCTACCCCGGTTTCACCGAAACAGGAAGTTTCCCCCTAATACTCAGATTGCACACACTTGTTTTTGGGAGACATCGCATGTCTGCTAAGGGGGTCACACTTGGGAACCAGGTTTAGGAGTTTTGAGCAATACACCACACTTCATTACAGATGCTAGGGTCACATTCATGGTTTGGAGGTGTTCCGATGCCGCGAAGCGCGTCTTCCTCTGGAACCCTAATCCGCGGGCCTCAGATCGTCTACCACCCTAGACTTTCTTCTGACAGGGGTAGCCCGGTGTAGCTCTCACTTGTTTTAGGCTTGGTTAGGTCATGTGACGATGTAAACCCATGTTTGGGAATATGTTGTGACAAGATCTACCCCGGTTTCACCGAAACGGGGAGTTTCCCCCTAATACTCAGATTGCACACACTTTGTTTTTCGGGGACATCGCATGTCTGCGAAGGGGGTCACACTTGGGAACCAGGTTTAGGAGTTTTGATCATGCCAACACACTTCATTACACATGCTAGGGTCACATGCATGGTTTGGAGGTGTTCCGATGCCCCGAAGCGCTTCTTCCTGCGAAACCCTTATCTGCGGGCCTCGGATCGTCTACCCCCCTAGACTTTCTTCTGATAGGGGTAGCCAGGTGTACCCCTCTCTTATTTTGCTCTTGGTTAGGTCATGTGATGATGTAAAACCATGTTTGGGAACATGTTGTGACCAGATCTACCCCGGTTTCACCGAAACAGGGAGTTTCCCCCTAATACTCAGATTGCACACACTTTGTTTTTAGGAGACATCGCATGTCCGCGAAGGGGGTCACACTTGGGAACCAGGTTCAGGAGATTTGAGCATGCCACCACACTTCATTACACATGCTACGGTCACATGCATGGTTTGGAGGTGTTCCGATGCCCCGAAGCGCTTCTTCCTGCGGAACCCTGATCCGCGGGCCTCGGATCGTCTACCCCCTAGACTTTCTTCTGACAGGGGTAGCCCGGTGTAGCTCTCACTTGTTTTAGGCTTGGTTAGGTCATGTGATGATGTAAAACCAAGTTTGGGAACATATTGTGACAAGATTTACCCCGGTTTCACCGAAACGGGGAGTTCCCCCTAATACCCAGATTGCAGACACTTTGTTTTTAGGAGATAGCGCATGTCTGTGAAGGGGGGCACACTTGGGAACCAGGTTTAGGATTTTTGAGCATGCCACCACACTTCATTACACATCCTAGGGTCACATGCATGGTTTGTAGGTGTTCCGATGCCCCGAAGTGCTTCTTCCTACGGAACCCTGATAAGCGGGCCTCAGATCGTCTACCCCCCTAGACTTTCTTCTGAAAGGGGTAGCCTGGTATATCCCTCACTTGTTTTATGCTTGGTTAGGTCATTTTATGATGTAAAACCAAGTTTGGTAACATGTTGTGACAAGATCTACCCTGGTTTCACCAAAACGGGCAGTTTCCCCCTAATACTCAGATTGCAGACACTTTGTTTTTAGGGGACAACGCATGTCTGCGAAGGGGGTCACACATGGGAACCAGGTTTAGGAATTGTAAGCATTCCACCACACTTCATTACACATTCTAGGGTCACATGCATGGTTTGGAGGTGTTCTGATGCCCCGAAGCGCTTCTTCCTGCGGAACCCTGATCCGCGGGCCTCAGATCGTCTACCCCCTAGACTTTCTTCTGACAGGGGTAGCCCGGTGTATCCCTCTCTTGTTTTGCTCTTGGTTAGGTCATTTGTTGATGTAAAACCATGTCTGGGAACATGTTGTGACAAGATCTACCCCGGTTTCACCGAAACAGGGAGTTTCCCCCTAATACTCAGATTGCACACACTTTGTTTTTAGGAGACATCGCATGTCTGCGAAGGGGGTCACACTTGGGAACCAGGTTTAGGAGTTTTGAGCATGCCACCACACTTCATTACACATGCTAGGGTCGCATGCATGGTTTGGAGGTGTTCCGATGCCCAGAAGCGCTTCTTCCTACGGAACCCTGATCCGCGGGCCTCAGATCGTCTACCCCCCTAGACTTTCTTCTGACAGGGGTAGCCCGGTGTATCCCTCACTTGTTTTAGGCTTGGTTAGGTCATGTTATGATGTAAAACCAAGTTTGGTAACATGTTGTGACAAGATCTACCCTGGTTTCACCGAAACAGGGAGTTTCCCCCTAATACTCAGATTGCAGACACTTTGTTTTTAGGGGACAGCACATGTCTGCGAAGGGGGTCACACTTGGGAACCAGGTTTAGGAATTTTAAGCATGCCACCACACTTCATTACACATTCTAGGGTCACATGCATGGTTTGGAGGTGTTCCGATGCCCCGAAGCGCTTCTTCCGACGGAACTCTGATCCGCGGGCCTCGGATCGTCTACCCCCTTGACTTTCTTCTGACAGGGGTATCCCGGTGTATCCCTCTCTTGTCTTGCTCTTGGTTAGGTATTGTGTTGATGGAAAACCATGTTTGGGAACATGTTGTGACAAGATCTACCCCGGTTTCACCGAAACAGGGAGTTTCCCCCTAATACTCAGATTGCACAGACTTTGTTTTTAGGAGACATCGCATGTCTGCGAAGGGGGTCACACTTGGGAACCAGGTTTACGAGTTTTGAGCATGCCACCACACTTCATTACACATGATAGGGTCGCATGCATGGTTTGGAGGTGTTCCGATGCCCCGAAGCGCTTCGTCCTACGGAACCCTGATCCGCGGGCCTAGGATCATCTACCCCCTAGACTTTCTTCTGACAGGGGTAGCCCGGTGTATCCCGCACTGGGTTTAGGCTTGGTTAGGTCATGTTATGATGTTTAACCAAGTTTGGGAACATGCTGTGACAAGATCTACCCCAGTTTCACCGAAACGGGGAGTTTCCCCCTAATACTCAGATTGCAGACACTTTGTTTTTAGGGAACAGCGCATGTCTGCGAAGGGGGTCACACTTGGGAACCAGGTTTCGGAATTTTAACCATGCCACCACACTTCATTACACATGCTAGGGTCACATGCATGGTTTTGAGGTGTTCCAATGCCCCGAAGCGTTCTTCCTGCGGATCCCTGATCCGCGGGCCTCAGATCGTCTACCCCCCTAGACTTTCTTCTGACATGAGTATCCCGGTGTATCCCTCTCTTGTTTTGCTCTTGGTTAGGTCATTTGATGATGTAAAACCATGTTTGGGAACATGTTGTGACAAGATCTACCCCGGTTTCACCGAAACAGGAAGTTTCCCCCTAATACTCAGATTGCACACACTTGTTTTTAGGAGCATTCGCATGTCTGCTAAGGGGGTCACACTTGGGAACCAGGTTTAGGAGTTTTGAGCAATCCACCACACTTCATTACACATGCTAGGGTCACATTCATGGTTTGGCGGTGTTCCGATGCCCCGAAGCGCGTCTTCCTCCGGAACCCTAATCCGCGGGCCTCGGATCGTCTACCACCCTAGACTTTCTTCTGACAGCTATAGCCCGGTGTAGCTCTCACTTGTTTTTGGCTTGGTTAGGTCATGTGACGATGGAAAACCATGTTTGGGAACATGTTGTGACAAGATCTACCCCGGTTTCACCGAAACGGGGAGTTTCCACCTAATACTCAGATTGCACACACTTTGTTTTTAGAGGACATCGCATGTCTGCGAAGGGGGTCACACTTGGGAACCAGGTTTAGGAGTTTTGAGCATGCAAACACACTTCATTACACATGCTAGGGTCACATGCATGGTTTGGAGGTGTTCCGATGCCCCGAAGCGCTTCTTCCTACGGAACCATTATCTGCGGGCCTCGGATCGTCTACCCCCCTAGACTTTCTTCTGATAGGGGTAGCCAGGTGTATCCCTCTATTATTTTGCTCTTGGTTAGGTCATGTGATGATGTAAAACCATGTTTGGGAACATGTTGTGACCAGATCTACCCCGGTTTCACCGAAACAGGGAGTTTCCCCCTAATACTCAGATTGCACGCACTTTGTTTTTAGGAGACATCGCATGTCCGCGAAGGGGGTCACACTTGGGAACCAGGTTCAGGAGTTTTGAGCATGCCACCACACTTCATTACACATGCTAGGGTCACATGCATGGTTTGGAGGTGTTCCGATGCCCCGAAGCGCTTCTTCCTGCGGAACCCTGATTCGCGGGCCTTAGATCGTCTACCCCCTAGACTTTCTTCTGACAGGGGTAGCCCGGTGTAGCTCTCACTTGTTTTAGGCTTGGTTAGGTCATGTGATGATGTAAAACCAAGTTTGGGAACATATTGTGACAAGATTTACCCCGGTTTCACCGAAACGAGGAGTTTCCCCCTAATACTCAGATTGCAGACACTTTGTTTTTAGGAGATAGCGCATGTCTGCGAAGGGCGTCACACTTGGGAACCAGGTTTAGGAGTTTTGAGCATGCCACCACACTTCATTACACATGCTAGGGTCACATGCATGGTTTGGAGGTGTTCCGATGCCCCGAAGCGCTTCTTCCCGCGGAACCCTGATTCGCGGGCCTCAGATCGTCTACCCCCATAGACTTTCTTCTGACAGGGGTAGCTCGGTGTATCCCTCACTTGTTTTAGGCTTTATTAGGTCATGTTATGATGTAAAACCAAGTTTGGTAACATGTTGTGACAGGATCTATCCTGGTTTCACCGAAACGGGAGTTTCCCCCTAATACTCAGATTGCAGACACTTTGTTTTTAGGGGACAGCGCATGTCTGCGAATGGGGTCACACTTGGGAACCAGGTTTAGGAATTTTAAGCATTCCACCACACTTCATTACACATTCTAGGGTCACATGCATGGTTTGGAGGTGTTCCGATGCCCCGAAGCGCTTCTTCCTGCGGAACCCTGATCCGCGGGCCTCGGATCGTCTACCCCCTAGACTTTCTTCTGACAGGGGTAGCCCGGTGTATCCCTCTATTGTTTTGCTCTTGGTTAGGTCATGTGTTGATGTAAAATCATGTTTGGGAACATGTTGTGACAAGATCTACCCCGGTTTCACCGAAACAGGGAGTTTCCCCCTAATACTGAGATTGCACATACTTTGTTTTTAGGAGACATCGCATGTCTGCGAAGGGGGTCACACTTGGGAACCAGGTTTAGGAGTTTTGAGTATGCCACCACACTTCATTACACATGCTAGGGTCGCATGCATGGTTTGGAGGTGTTCCGATGCCCCGAAGCGCTTCTTCCTACGGAACCCTGATCCGCGGGCCTCAGATCGTCTACCCCCTAGACTTTCTTCTGACAGGGGTAGCCCGGTGTATCCCTCACTTGTTTTAGGCTTTTTTAGGTCATGTTATGATGTAAAACCAAGTTTGGTAACACGTTGTGACAAGATCTACCCTGGTTTCACCGAAACGGGGAGTTTCCCCCTAATATTCAGATTGCAGACACTTTGTTTTTAGGGGACAGCGCATGTCTGCAAAGGGGGTCACACTTGGGAACCAGGTTTAGGAATTTTAAGCATGCCACCACACTTCATTACACATTCTAGGGTCACATGCATGGTTTGGAGGTGTTCCGATGCCCCGAAGCGCTTCTTCCTGCGGAACCCTGATCCGCGGGCCTCGGATCGTCTACCCCCGAGACTTTCTTCTGACAGGGGTAGCCCGGTGTATCCCTCTCTTGTTTTGCTCTTGGTTAGTTCATGTGTTGATGTAAAACCATGTTTGGGAACATGTTGTGACAAGATCTACCCCGGTTTCACCGAAATAGGGAGTTTCCCCTAATACTCAGATTGCACACACTTTGTTTTTAGGAGACATCGAATGTCTGCGAAGGGGGTCACACTTGGGAACCAGGTTTACGAGTTTTGAGCATCCCACCACACTTCATTACACATGCTAGGGTCGCATGCATGGTTTGGAGGTGTTCCGATGCCCCGAAGCGCTTCTTCCTACGGAACCCTGATCCGCGGGCCTCGGATCATCTACCCCCCTAGACTTTCTTCTGACAGGGGTAGCCCGTTGTATCCCTCACTTGTTTTAGGCTTGGTTAGGTCATGTTATGATGTAAAACCAAGTTTGGGAACATGCTGTGACAAGATCTACCCAGGTTTCACCGAAACGGGGAGTTCCCCCTAATACTCAGATTGCATACACTTTGTTTTTAGGGGACAACGCATGTCTGCGAAGGGGGTTACACTTGGGAACCAGGTTTAGGAGTTTTGACCATGCCACCACACTTCATTACACATGCTAGGGTCACATGCATGGTTTGGAGGTGTTCCGATGCCCCGAAGCGCTTCTTCCTGCGGATCCCTGATCCGCGGGCCTCAAATCGTCTACCCCCGTACACTTTCTTCTAACAGGGGTAGCCCGGTGTATCCCTCTCTTGTTTTGCTCTTGGTTATGTCATGTGTTGATGTAAAACCATGTTTGGGAACATGTTGTGACAAGATCTACCCCGGTTTCACCGAAATAGGGAGTTTCCCCCTAATACTGAGATTGCACACACTTTGTTTTTAGGAGACATCGCATGTCTGCGAAGGGGGTCACACTTGGGAACCAGGTTTAGGAGTTTTGAGCATGCCACCACACTTCATTACACATGCTAGGGTCAAATTCATGGTTTGGAGGTGTTGCGATGCCCCGAAGCGCTTCTTCTTGCGGAACCATGATCCGCGGGCCTCGGATCGTCTACCCCCCTAGACTTTCTCCTGACAGGGGTAACCCGGTGTGGCTCTCACTTGTTTTAGGCTTGGTTAGGTCATGTGATGATGCAAAACCATGTTTGGGAACATGTTGTGACGAGATCTACCTCGGTTTCACCGAAACAGGGAGTTTCCCCCTAATACTCAGATTGCACACACTTTGTTTTTAGGGGACATCGCATGTCTGCGAAGGGGGTCACACTTGGGAACCAGGTTTAGGAGTTTTGAGCATGCCACCACACTTCATTACACATGCTAGGGTCACATTCATGGTTTGGAGGTGTTCTGATGCCCCGAAGCGCTTCTTCCTGCTGAACCCTGATCCGCGGGCCTCGGATCGTCTATCACCCTAGACTTTCTTCTGACAGGGGTAGCCCGGTGTAGCTGTCACTTGTTTTAGGCCTGGTTAGGTCATGTGATGATGTAAAACCATGTTTGGGAACATGTTGTGACAAGATCTACCCCGGTTTTACCGAAACAGGGAGTTTCCCCGTAATACTCAGATTGCACACACTTTGTTTTTAGGAGACATCGCATGTCTGCGAAGGGTGTCACACTTGGGAACAAGGTTTAGGAGTTTTGAGCATGCCACCACACTTCATTACACATGGTAGGGTCACATGCATGGTTTGGAGGTGCTCCGATGCCCCGAAGCGCCTCTTCCTGTGGAACCCTGATCCGCGGGCCTTAGATCATCTACCTCCTAGACTTTCTTCTGACAGGGGTATCCCGGTGTAGCTCTCACTTGTTTTAGGCTTGGTTAGGTCATGTTATGATGTAAAACCAAATTGGTAACATGTTGTAACAAGATCTACCCTGGTTTCACCGAAACAGGGAGTTTCCCCCTAATACTCAGATTGCAGACACTTTGTTTTTAGGGGACAGCGCATGTCTACGAAGGGGGTCACACTTGGGAACCAGGTTTAGGAATTTTAAGCATGCCACCACACTTCATTACACATTCTAGGGTCACATGCATGGTTTGGAGGTGTTCCGATGCCCCGAAGCGCTTCTTCCTGTGGAACCCTGATCCGCGGGCCTCGGATCGTCTACCCCCTAGACGTCCTTCTGACAGGGGTAGCCCGGTGTATCCCTCTCTTGTTTTGCTCTTGGTTATGTCATGTGTTGATGTAAAACCATGTTTGGGAACATGTTGTGACAAGATCTACCCCGGTTTCACCGAAATAGGGAGTTTCCCCCTAATACTGAGATTGCACACACTTTGTTTTTAGGAGACATCGCATGTCTGCGAAGGGGGTCACACTTGGGAACCAGGTTTAGGAGTTTTGAGCATGCCACCACACTTCATTACACATGCTAGGGTCACATTCATGGTTTGGAGGTGTTGCGATGCCCCGAAGCGCTTCTTCTTGCGGAACCATGATCCGCGGGCCTCGGATCGTCTACCCCCCTAGACTTTCTCCTGACAGGGGTAACCCGGTGTGGCTCTCACTTGTTTTAGGCTTGGTTAGGTCATGGGATGATGTAAAACCATGTTTGGGAACATGTTGTGACGAGATCTACCTCGGTTTCACCGAAACAGGGAGTTTCCCCCTAATACTCAGATTGCACACACTTTGTTTTTAGGGGACATCGCATGTCTGCGAAGGGGGTCACACTTGGGAACCAGGTTTAGGAGTTTTGAGCATGCCACCACACTTCATTACACATGCTAGGGTCACATGCACGGTCTGGCGGTGTTCCGATGCCCCGAAGCGCTTCTTCCTGCGGAACCCAGATCCGCGTGCCTCGGATCGTCTACCCCCCTAGACTTTCTTCTGACAGGGGTAGCCCGGTGTATCCCTCTCTTGTTTTGCTCTTGGTTAGCTCATGTGATGATGTAAAACCAAGTTTGGGAACATGTTGTGACAAGATCTACCCCGGTTTCACCGAAACAGGAAGTTTCCCCCTAATACTCAAATTGCACACACTTTGTTTTTAGGAGACAACGCATGTCTGTGAAGGGGGTCACATTTAGAAACCAGGTTTAGGAGTTTTAAGCATGCCACCACACTTCATTACACATGCTAAGGTCGCATGCATGGTTTGGAGGTGTTCCGATGCCCCGAAGCGCTTCTTCCTATGGAACCCTGATCCATGGGCCTCAGATCGTCTACCCCCTAGACTTTCTTCTGACAGGGGTAGCCCGGTGTATCACTCACTTGTATTAGGCTTGGTTAGGTCATGTGATGATGTAAAACCCTGTTTGGGAACATGTTGTGACAAGGTCTACCCCGGTTTCACCGAAACGGGGAATTTCCCCCTAATACTCAGATTGCAGACACTTTGTTTTTACTGGACAACACATGTCTGCGAAGGGGTTCACACTTGGGAACCAGGTTTAGGAGTTTTGAGCATGCCACCACACTTCATTACACATTCTAGGGTCACATGCATGGTTTGGAGGTGTTCCAATGCCCCGAAGCGCTTCTTCCTGCGGAACCCTGATTCGCGGGCCTCGGATCGTCTACCCCCCTAGACTTTCTTCTGATAGGGGTAGTCCGGTGTAGCTCTCACTTGTTTTAGGCTTGGTTAGGTCATGTGATGATGTAAAACCATGTTTGGGAATATGTTGTGACAAGATCTACCCCGGTTTCACCGAAACAGGGAATTTCCCCCTAATACTCAAATTGCAGACACCTTGTTTTTAGGGGACAGCGCATGTCTGCGAAGGGTGTCACACTTGCGAACCAGGTTTACGTGTTTTGAGCATGCCACCACACTTCATTACACATGCTAGGGTCACATGCATGGTTTGGAGGTGTTGCGATGCCCCGAAGCGCTTCTTCCTGCGGAACCCTGATCCGCGGGCCTCGGATCGTCTACGCCCCTAGACTTTCTTCTGACAGGGGTAGCCTGGTGTAGCTCTCACTTTTTTTAGGATTGGTTAGGTCATGTGATGATGTAAAACCATATTTGGGAATATTTTGTGACAAGATCTACCCCGGTTTCACCGAAACGGGGAGTTTCCCCCTAATACTCAGATTGCACACACTTTGTTTTTAGGGGACATCGCATGTCTGCGAAGGGGGTCACACTTGGGAACCAGGTTTAGGAGTTTTGAGCATGCTAACACACTTCATTACACATGCTAGGGTCACATGCATGGTTTGGAGGTGTTTCTATGCCTCGAAGCGCTTCTTCCTGCGGAACCCTGATCCGCGGGCCTCAGATCGTCTACCCCCCTAGACTTTCTTCTGACAGGGGTAGCCCGGTGTAGCTCTCACTTGTTTTAGGATTGGTTAGGTCATGTGATGATGTAAAACCATATTTGGGAATATGTTGTGACAAGATCTACCCCGGTTTCACAGAAACGGGGAGTTTCCCCCTAATACTCAGATTGCACACACTTTGTTTTTAGGGGACATCGCATGTCTGTGAAGGGGGTCACACTTGGGAACTAGGTTTAGGAGTTTTGATCAATCCACCACACTTCATTACACATGCTAGGGTCACATGCATGGTTTGGAGGTGTTCCGATGCCCCGAAGCGCTTCTTCCTGCGGAACCCTGATCCGCGGGCCTCAGATCGTCTACCCCCTAGACTTTCTTCTGACAGGGGTAGCCCGGTGTAGCTCTCACTTGTTTTAGGCTTGGTTAGGTCATGTGATGATGTAAAACCATATTTGGGAATATGTTGTGACAAGATCTACCCCGGTTTCACCGAAACGGGGAGTTTCCCCCTAATACTCAGATTGCACACACTTTGTTTTTAGGGGACATCGCATGTCTGCGAAGGGGGTCACACTTGGGAACCAGGTTTAGGAGTTTTGAGCATGCCACCACACTTCATTACACATGCTAGGGTCACATGCACGGTCTGGCGGTGTTCCGATGCCCCGAAGCGCTTCTTCCTGCGGAACCCTGATCCGCGTGCCTCGGATCGTCTACCCCCCTAGACTTTCTTCTGACAGGGGTAGCCCGGTGTATCCCTCTCTTGTTTTGCTCTTGGTTAGGTCATGTGATGATGTAAAACCAAGTTTGGGAACATGTTGTGACAAGATCTACCCCAGTTTCACCGAAACAGGAAGTTTCCCCCTAATACTCAAATTGCACACACTTTGTTTTTAGGAGACAACGCATGTCTGTGAAGGGGGTCACATTTAGAAACCAGGTTTAGGAGTTTTAAGCATGCCACCACACTTCATTACACATGTTAATGTCGCATGCATGGTTTGGAGGTGTTCCGATGCCCCGAAGCGCTTCTTCCTATGGAACCCTGATCCATGGGCCTCAGATCGTCTACCCCCTAGACTTTGTTCTGATAGGGGTAGCCCGGTGTATCACTCACTTGTATTAGGCTTGGTTAGGTCATGTGATGATGTAAAACCATGTTTGGGAACATGTTGTGACAAGGTCTACCCCGGTTTCACCGAAACGGGGAATTTCCCCCTAATACTCAGATTGCAGACACTTTGTTTTTACTGGACAACACATGTCTGCGAAGGAGTTCACACTTGGGAACCAGGTTTAGGAGTTTTGAGCATGCCACCATACTTCATTACACATTCTAGGGTCACATGCATGGTTTGGAGGTGTTCCGATGCCCCGAAGCGCTTCTTCCTGCGGAACCCTGATTCGCGGGCCTCGGATCGTCTACCCCCTAGACTTTCTTCTGATAGGGGTAGTCCGGTGTAGCTCTCACTTGTTTTAGGCTTGGTTAGGTCATGTGATGATGTAAAACCATGTTTGGGAATATGTTGTGACAAGATCTACCCCGGTTTCACCGAAACGTGGAATTTCCCTCTAATACTCAAATTGCAGACACCTTGTTTTTAGGGGACAGCGCATGTCTGCGAAGGGTGTCACACTTGCGAACCAGGTTTACGTGTTTTGAGCATGCCACCACACTTCATTACACATGGTAGGGTCACATGCATGGTTTGGAGGTGTTGCGATGCCCCGAAGCGCTTCTTCCTGCGGAACCCTGATCCGCGGGCCTCGGATCGTCTACGCCCCTAGACTTTCTTCTGACAGGGGTAGCCTGGTGTAGCTCTCACTTTTTTTAGGATTGGTTAGGTCATGTGATGATGTAAAACCATATTTGGGAATATTTTGTGACAAGATCTACCCCGGTTTCACTGAAACGGGGAGTTTCCCCCTAATACTCAGATTGCACACACTTTGTTTTTATGGGACATCGCATGTCTGCGAAGGGGGTCACACTTGGGAACCAGGTTTAGGAGTTTTGAGCATGCCAACACACTTCATTACACATGCTAGGGTCACATGCATGGTTTGGAGGTGTTTCGATGCCTCGAAGCGCTTCTTCCTGCGGAACCCTGATCCGCGGGCCTCAGATCGTCTACCCCCCTAGACTTTCTTCTGACAGGGGTAGCCCGGTGTAGCTCTCACTTGTTTTAGGATTGGTTAGGTCATGTGATGATGTAAAACCATATTTGGGAATATTTTGTGACAAGATCTACCCCGGTTTCAGAGAAACGGGGAGTTTCCCCCTAATACTCAGATTGCACACACTTTGTTTTTAGGGGACATCGCATGTCTGTGAAGGGGGTCACACTTGGGAACCAGGTTTAGGAGTTTTGAGCATGCCACCACATTTCATTACACATGCTAGGGTCACATGCATGGTTTGGAGGTGTTCCGATGCCCCGAAGCGCTTCTTCCTGCGGAACCCTGATCCGCGGGCCTCAGATCGTCTACCCCCTAGACTTTCTTCTGACAGGGGTAGCCCGGTGTAGCTCTCACTTGTTTTAGGCTTGGTTAGGTCATGTGATGATGTAAAACCATATTTGGGAATATGTTGTGACAAGATCTACCCCGGTTTCACCGAAACGGGGAGTTTCCCCCTAATACTCAGATTGCACACACTTTGTTTTTAGGGGACATCGCATGTCTGCGAAGGGGGTCACACTTGGGAACTAGGTTTAGGAGTTTTGAGCATGCCAACACACTTCATTACACATGCTAGGGTCACATGCATGGTTTGGAGGTGTTCCAATGCCTCGAAGCGCTTCTTCCTTCGGAACCGTTATCTGCGGGTCTCGGATCGTCTACCCCCCTAGACTTTCTTCTGACAGGGGTAGCCCGGTGTATCCCTCTCTTGTTTTGCTCTTGGTTAGGTCATGTGATGATGTAAAACCATGTTTGGGAACATGTTGTGACCAGATCTACCCCGGTTTCACCAAAACGGGGAGTTTCCCCCTAATACTCAGATTGCACACACTTTGTTTTTAGGAGACAACGCATGTCTGTGAAGGGGGTCACATTTAGAAACCAGGTTTAGGAGTTTTAAGCATGCCACCACACTTCATTACACATGCTAAGGTCGCATGCATGGTTTGGAGGTGTTCCGATGCCCCGAAGCGCTTCTTCCTATGGAACCCTGATCCATGGGCCTCAGATCGTCTACCCCCTAGACTTTCTTCTGACAGGGGTAGCCCGGTGTATCACTCACTTGTATTAGGCTTGGTTAGGTCATGTGTTGATGTAAAACCATTTTTGGGAACATGTTGTGACAAGATCTACCCTGGTTTCACCGAAACAGGGAGTTTCCCCCTAATACTCAGATTGCAGACACTTTGTTTTTACTGGACAACACATGTCTGCGAAGGGGTTCACACTTGGGAACCAGGTTTAGGAGTTTTTAGCATGCCACCACACTTCATTACACATGCTAGGGTCGCATGCATGGTTTGGAGGTGTTCCGATGCCCCGAAGTGCTTCTTCCTACGGAACCCTGATCCGCGGGCCTGAGATCGTCTACCCCCCTAGACTTTCTTCTGACAGGGGTACCCCGGTGTATCCCTCACTTGTTTTAGGCTTGGTTAGGTCATGTGATGATGTAAAACCATGTTTGGGAACATGTTGTGACAAGATCTACCCTGGTTTCACCGAAACAGGGAGTTTCCCCCTAATACTCAGATTGCAGACACTTTGTTTTTAGGGGACAACGCATGTCTGCAAAGGGGGTCACACTTGGGAACCAGGATTAGGAATTTTAAGCATGCCACCACACTTCATTACACATTCTAGGGTCACATGCATGGTTTGGAGGTGTTACGATGCCCCGAAGCGCTTCTTCCTGCGGATCCCTGATCCGCGGGCCTCAAATCGTCTACCCCCCTACACTTTCTTCTAACAGGGGTAGCCCGGTGTATCCCTCTCTTGTTTTTCTCTTGGTTAGGTCATGTGATGATGTAAAACCATGTTTGGGAACATGTTGTGACAAGATCTACCCCGGTTTCACCGAAACAGGGAGTTTCCCCCTAATACTCAGATTGCACACACTTTGTTTTTAGGAGACATCGCATGCCTTCGAAGGGGGTCACACTTGGGAACCAGGTTTAGGAGTTTTGAGCATGCCACCACACTTCATTACACATGCTAGGGTCACATTCATGGTTTGGAGGTGTTCTGATGCCCCGAAGCGCTTCTTCCTGCTGAACCCTGATCCGCGGGCCTCGGATCGTCTATTACCCTAGACTTTCTTCTGACAGGGGTAGCCCGGTGTAGCTCTCACTTGTTTTAGGCCTGGTTAGGTCATGTGATGATGTAAAACCATGTTTGGGAAGATGTTGTGACAAGATCTACCCCGGTTTTACCGAAACAGGGAGTTTCCCCGTAATACTCAGATTGCACACACTTTGTTTTTAGGGGACATCGCATGTCTGCGAAGGGGGTCACATTTAGAAACCAGGTTTAGGAGTTTTGAGCATGCCACCACACTTCATTACACATGCTAGGGTCACATGCATGGTTTGGAGGTGTTCCGATGCCCCGAAGCGCTTCTTCCTGCGGAACCCTGATCCGCGAGCCTCGGATCGTCTACCCCCTAGACTTTCTTCTGACAGGGGTATCCTGGTGTATCCCTCTCTTGTTTTTCTCTTGGTTAGGTCATGTGATGATGTAAAACCATTTTTGGTAACATGTTGTGACAAGATCTACCCCGTTTTCACCGAAACAGGGAGTTTCCCCCTAATACTCAGATTGCACACACTTTGTTTTTAGGAGACATCGCATGTCTGTGAAGGGTGTCACACTTGGGAACCAGGTTTAGGAGTTTTGAGCATGCCACCACACTTCATTACACATGGTAGGGTCACATGCATGGTTTGGAGGTGTTCCGATGCCCCGAAGCGCCTCTTCCTGTGGAACCCTGATCCGCGGGCCTTAGATCATCTACCTCCTAGACTTTCTTCTGACAGGGGTAGCCCGGTGTATCTCTCACTTGTTTTAGGCTTGGTTAGGTCATGTTATGATGTAAAACCAAATTGGTAACATGTTGTAACAAGATTTACCCTGGTTTCACCGAAACAGGGAGTTTCCCCCTAATACTCAGATTGCAGACACTTTGTTTTTAGGGGACAGCGCATGTCTACGAAGGGGGTCACACTTGGGAACCAGGTTTAGGAATTTTAAGCATGCCACCACACTTCATTACACATTCTATGGTCACATGCATGGTTTGGAGGTGTTCCGATGCCCCGAAGCGCTTCTTCCTGCGGAACCCTGATCCGCGGGCCTCAGATCGTCTACCCCCCTACACTTTCTTCTAACAGGGGTAGCCCGGTGTATCCCTCTCTTTTTTTTCTCTTGGTTAGGTCATGTGATGATGTAAAACCATGTTTGGGAACATGTTGTGACAAGATCTACCCCGGTTTCACCAAAACAGGGAGTTTCCCCCTAATACTCAGATTGCACACACTTTGTTTTTAGGAGACATCGCATGCCTTCGAAGGGGGTCACACTTGGGAACCAGGTTTAGGAGTTTTGAGCATGCCACCACACTTCATTACACATGCTAGGGTCACATTCATGGTTTGGAGGTGTTCTGATGCCCCGAAGCGCTTCTTCCTGCTGAACCCTGATCCGCGGGCCTCGGATCGTCTATCACCCTAGACTTTCTTCTGACAGGGGTAGCCCGGTGTAGCTCTCACTTGTTTTAGGCCTGGTTAGGTCATGTAATGATGTAAAACCATGTTTGGGAACATGTTGTGACAAGATCTACCCCGGTTTTACCGAAACAGGGAGTTTCCCCGTAATACTCAGATTGCACACACTTTGTTTTTAGGGGACATCGCATGTCTGCGAAGGGGGTCACATTTAGAAACCAGGTTTAGGAGTTTTGAGCATGCCACCACACTTCATTACACATGCTAGGGTCACATGCATGGTTTGGAGGTGTTCCGATGCCCCGAAGCGCTTCTTCCTGCGGAACCCTGATCCGCGAGCCTCGGATCGTCTACCCCCTAGACTTTCTTCTGACAGGGGTAGCCTGGTGTATCCCTCTCTTGTTTTTCTCTTGGTTAGGTCATGTTATGATGTAAAACCATTTTTGGTAACATGTTGTGACAAGATCTACCCTGTTTTCACCGAAACAGGGAGTTTCCCCCTAATACTCAGATTGCACACACTTTCTTTTTAGGAGACATCGCATGTCTGCGAAGGGGGTCACACTTGGGAACCAGGTTTAGGAGTTTTGAGCATCCCACCACACTTCATTACACATGCTAGGGTCACATGCACGGTCTGGCGGTGTTCCGATGCCCCGAAGCGCTTCTTCCTGCGGAACCCTGATCCGCGTGCCTCGGGTCGTCTACCCCCCTAGACTTTCTTCTGGCAGGGGTAGCCCGGTGTATCCCTCTCTTGTTTTGCTCTTGGTTAGGTCATGTGATGATGTAAAACCAAGTTTGGGAACATGTTGTGACAAGATCTACCCCGGTTTCACCGAAACAGGAAGTTTCCCCCTAATACTCACATTGCACACACTTTGTTTTTAGGAGACAACGCATGTCTGTGAAGGGGGTCACATTTAGAAACCAGGTTTAGGAGTTTTAAGCATGCCACCACACTTCATTACACATGCTAAGGTCGCATGCATGGTTTGGAGGTGTTCCGATGCCCCGAAGCGCTTCTTCCTATGGAACCCTGATCCATGGGCCTCAGATCGTCTACCCCCTAGACTTTCTTCTGACAGGGGTAGCCCGGTGTATCACTCACTTGTATTAGGCTTGGTTAGGTCATGTGATGATGTAAAACCATGTTTGGGAACATGTTGTGACAAGGCCTACCCCGGTTTCACCGAAACGGGGAATTTCCCCCTAATACTCAGATTGCAGACACTTTGTTTTTACTGGACAACACATGTCTGCGAAAGGGTTCACATTTGGGAACCAGGTTTAGGAGTTTTGAGCAATCCACCACACTTCATTACACATTCTAGGGTCACATGCATGGTTTGGAGGTGTTCCGATGCCCCGAAGCGCTTCTTCCTGCGGAACCCTGATTCGCGGGCCTCGGATCGTCTACCCCCCTAGACTTTCTTCTGATAGGGGTAGTCCGGTGTAGCTCTCACTTGTTTTAGGCTTGGTTAGGTCATGTGATGATGTAAAACCATGTTTGGGAATATGTTGTGACAAGATCTACCCCGGTTTCACCGAAACGGGGAATTTCCCCCTAATACTCAAATTGCAGACACTTTGTTTTTAGGGGACAGCGCATGTCTGCGAAGGGGGTCACACTTGCGAACCAGGTTTAGGTGTTTTGAGCATGCCACCACACTTCATTACACATGCTAGGGTCACATGCATGGTTTGGAGGTGTTGCGATGCCCCGAAGCGCTTCTTCCTGCGGAACCCTGATCCGCGGGCCTCGGATCGTCTACGCCCCTAGACTTTCTTCTGACAGGGGTAGCCTGGTGTAGCTCTCACTTGTTTTAGGATTGGTTAGGTCATGTGATGATGTAAAACCATATTTGGGAATATTTTGTGACAAGATCTACCCCGGTTTCACCGAAACGGGGAGTTTCCCCCTAATACTCAGATTGCACACACTTTGTTTTTAGGGGACATCGCATGTCTGCGAAGGGGGTCACACTTGGGAACCAGGTTTAGGAGTTTTGAGCATGCCAACACACTTCATTACACATGCTAGGGTCACATGCATGGTTTGGAGGTGTTCCGATGCCTCGAAGCGCTTCTTCCTGCGGAACCCTGATCCGCGGGCCTCAGATCGTCTACCCCCTAGACTTTCTTCTGACAGGGGTAGCCCGGTGTATCTCTCACTTGTTTTAGGATTGGTTAGGTCATGTGATGATGTAAAACCATATTTGGGAATATGTTGTGACAAGATCTACCCCGGTTTCACCGAAACGGGGAGGTTCCCCCTAATACTCAGATTACACACACTTTGTTTTTAGGGGACATCGCATGTCTGTGAAGGGGGTCACACTTGGGAACCAGGTTTAGGAGTTTTGAGCATGCCAACACACTTCATTACATATGCTAGGGTCACATGCATGGTTTGGAGGTGTTCCGATGCCCCGAAGCGCTTCTTCCTGCGGAACCCTGATCCGCGGGCCTCAGATCGTCTACCCCCTAGACTTTCTTCTGACAGGGGTAGCCCGGTGTAGCTCTCACTTGTTTTAGGCTTGGTTAGGTCATGTGATGATGTAAAACCATATTTGGGAATATGTTGTGACAAGATCTACCCCGGTTTCACCGAAACGGGGAGTTTCCCCCTAATACTCAGATTGCACACACTTTGTTTTTAGGGGACATCGCATGTCTGCGAAGGGGGTCACACTTGGGAACCAGGTTTAGGAGTTTTGAGCATGCCAACACACTTCATTACACATGCTAGGGTCACATGCATGGTTTGGAGGTGTTCCAATGCCTCGAAGCGCTTCTTCCTGCGGAACCCTGATCTGCGGGTCTCGGATCGTCTACCCCCCTAGACTTTCTTCTGACAGGGGTAGCCCGGTGTATCCCTCTCTTGTTTTGCTCTTGGTTAGGTCATGTGATGATGTAAAACCATGTTTGGGAACATGTTGTGACCAGATCTACCCCGGTTTCACCGAAACGGGGAGTTTCCCCCTAATACTCAGATTGCACACACTTTGTTTTTAGGAGACATCGCATGTCCGCGAAGGGGGTCACACTTGGGAACTAGGTTTAGGAGTTTTGAGCATTCCACCACACTTCATTACACATTCTAGGGTCACATGCATGGTTTGGAGGTGTTCCGATGCCCCGAAGCGCTTCTTCCTGCGGAACCCTTATCCGCGGGCCGTAGATCGTCTACCCCCTAGACTTTCTTCTAACAGGGGTAGCCCGATGTAGCTCTCACTTGTTTTAGGCTTGGTTAGGTCATTTGATGATGTAAAACCAAGTTTGGGAACATATTGTGACAAGATTTACCCCGGTTTCACCGAAACGGGGAGTTTCCCCCTAATCCTCAGATTGCAGACACTTTGTTTTTAGGAGACAACGCATGTCTGCGAAGGGGGTCACACTTGGGACCAGGTTTAGGAGTTTTGAGCATGCCACCACACTTCATTACACATGCTAGGGTCACATGCATGGTTTGGAGGTGTTCTGATGCCCCAAAGCGCTTCTTCCTCCGGAACCCTCATCCGCGGGCCTCGGATCGTCTACCCCCCTAGACGTTCTTCTGACAAGGGTAGCCCGGTGTATCCCTCACTTGTTTTAGGCTTGGTTAGGTCATGTTATGATGTAAAACCAAGTTTGGTAACATGTTGTGACAAGATCTACCCTGGTTTCACCGAAACGGGGAGTTTCCCCCTAATACTCAGATTGCAGACACTTTGTTTTTAGGGGACAGCGCATGTCTGCGAAGGGGGTCACACTTGGGAACCAGGTTTAGGAATTTTAAGCATTACACCACACTTCATTACACATGCTAGGGTCACATGCATGGTTTGGAGATGTTCCGATGCCCCGAAGCGCTTCTTCCTACGGAACCCTGATCCGCGGGCCTCGAATCGTCTACCCCCTAGAATTTCTTCTGACAGGGGTAGCCCGGTGTATCCCTCTCTTGTTTTGCTCTTGGTTAGGTCATGTGATGATGTAAAACCATGTTTGGGAACATGTTGTGACCAGATCTACCCCGGTTTCACCGAAACGGGGAGTTTCCCCCTAATACTCAGATTGCACACACTTTGTTTTTAGGAGACATCGCATGTCCGCGAAGGGGGTCACACTTGGGAACTAGGTTTAGGAGTTTTGAGCATTCCACCACACTTCATTACACATTCTAGGGTCACATGCATGGTTTGGAGGTGTTCCGATGCCCCGAAGCGCTTCTTCCTGCGGAACCCTTATCCGCGGGCCGTAGATCGTCTACCCCCTAGACTTTCTTCTAACAGGGGTAGCCCGATGTAGCTCTCACTTGTTTTAGGCTTGGTTAGGTCATTTGATGATGTAAAACCAAGTTTGGGAACATATTGTGACAAGATTTACCCCGGTTTCACCGAAACGGGGAGTTTCCCCCTAATCCTCAGATTGCAGACACTTTGTTTTTAGGAGACAGCGCATGTCTGCGAAGGGGGTCACACTTGGGACCAGGTTTAGGAGTTTTGAGCATGCCACCACACTTCATTACACATGCTAGGGTCACATGCATGGTTTGGAGGTGTTCTGATGCCCCAAAGCGCTTCTTCCTCCGGAACCCTCATCCGCGGGCCTCAGATCGTCTACCCCCCTAGACGTTCTTCTGACAAGGGTAGCCCGGTGTATCCCTCACTTGTTTTAGGCTTGTTTAGGTCATGTTATGATGTAAAACCAAGTTTGGTAACATGTTGTGACAAGATCTACCCTGGTTTCACCGAAACGGGGAGTTTCCCCCTAATACTCAGATTGCAGACACTTTGTTTTTAGGGGACAGCGCATGTCTGCGAAGGGGGTCACACTTGGGAACCAGGTTTAGGAATTTTAAGCATTACACCACACTTCATTACACATGCTAGGGTCACATGCATGGTTTGGAGATGTTCCGATGCCCCGAAGCGCTTCTTCCTGCGGAACCCTGATCCGCGGGCCTCGAATCGTCTACCCCCTAGAATTTCTTCTGACAGGGGTAGCCCGGTGTATCCCTCTCTTTTTTTGCTCTTGGTTTGGTCATGTGATGATGTAAAACCATGTTTGGGAACATGTTGTGACAAGATCTACCCCGGTTTCATCGAAACAGGGAGTTTCCCCCTAATACTCAGATTGCACACACTTTGTTTTTAGGAGACATCGCATGTCTGCGAAGGGGGGTCACACTTGGGAACCAGGTTTAGGAGTTTTGAGCATGCCACCACACTTCATTACACATGCTAGGGTCACATTCAGGGTTTGGAGGTGTTGCGATGCCCTGAAGCGCTTCTTCCTGCGGAACCCTGATCCGTGGGCCTCGGATCGTCTACCACCCTAGACTTTCTCCTGACAGGGGTAGCCCGGTGTAGCTCTCACTTGTTTTAGGCTTGGTTAGGTCATGTGATGATGTAAAACAATGTTTGGGAACATGTTGTGACAAGATCTACCCCGGTTTCACCGAAACAGGGAGTTTCCCCATAATACTCAGATTGCACACACTTTGTTTTTAGGAGACAGCGCATGTCTACGAAGGGGGTCACATTTAGAAACCAGGTTTAGGAGTTTTGAGCATACCACCACACTTCATTACACATGATAGGGTCGCATGCATGGTTTGGAGGTGTTCTGATGCCCCGAAGCGCTTCTTCCTATGGAACCCTGATTCGCGGGCCTCGGATCGTCTACCCCCCTAGACTTTCTTCTGACAGGGGTAGTCCGGTGTATCTCTCACTTGTTTTAGGCTTGGTTAGGTCATGTGATGATGTAAAACCATGTTTGGGAATATGTTGTGACAAGATCTACCCCGGTTTCACCGAAACAGGGAGTTTCCCCCTAATACTCAAATTGCAGACACTTTGTTTTTAGGGGACAGCGCATGTCTGCGAAGGGGGTCACACTTGCGAACCAGGTTTAGGAGTTTTGAGCATTCCACCACATTTCATTACACATGCTAGGGTCACATGCATGGTTTGGAGGTGTTCCGATGCCCCGAAGCGCTTCTTCCTGCGGAACCCTAATCCGCGGGCCTCGGATCGTCTACGCCCCTAGACTTTCTTCTGACAGGAGTAGCCTGGTGTAGCTCTCACTTGTTTTAGGATTGGTTAGGTCATTTGATGATGTAAAACCATATTTGGGAATATATTGTGACAAGATCTACCCCGGTTTCACCGAAACGGGGAGTTTCCCCCTAATACTCAGATTGCACACACTTTGTTTTTAGGGGACATCGCATGTCTGCGAAGGGGGTCACACTTGGGAACCAGGTTTAGGAGTTTTGAGCATGCCAACACACTTCATTACACATTTTGGGGTCACATGCATGGTTTGGATGTGTTCCGATGCCCCGAAGCGCTTCTTCCTGCGGAACCCTGATCTGCGGGCCTCGGATCGTCTACCCCCCTAGACTTTCTTCTGACAGGGGTAGCCTGGTGTATCCCTCTCTTGTTTTGCTCTTGGTTAGGTCATGTGATGATGTAAAACCATGTTTGGGAACATGTTGTGACCAGATCTACCCCGGTTTCACCGAAACGGGGAGTTTCCCCCTAATACTCAGACTGCAGACACTTTGTTTTTACTAGATAACGCATGTCTGCGAAGGGGGTCACACTTGGGAACCAGGTTTAGGAATTTTAACCATGCCACCACACTTCATTACACATGCTAGGGTCACATTCATGGTTTGGAGGTGTTCCGATGCCCCGAAGCGCTTGTTCTTGCGGATCCCTGATCCGCGGGCCTCAGATCGTCTACCCCCTAGACTTTCTTCTGACAGGGGTATCCCGGTGCATCCCTCTCTTGTTTTTCTCTTGGTTAGGTCATGTGATGATGTAAAATCATGTTTGGGAACATGTTGTGACCAGATCTACCCCGGTTTCACCGAAACAAGGAGTTTCCCCCTAATACTCAGATTGCACACAGTTTGTTTTTAGGAGACATCGCATATCCGCGAAGGGGGTCACACATGGGAACCAGGTTTAGGAGTTTTGAGCATGCCACCACACTTCATTACACATGCTAGGGTCACATGCATGGTTTGGAGGTGTTGCGATGCCCCGAAGCGCTTCTTCCTGCGGAACCCTGATCCGCGGGCCTCGGATCGTCTACCACCCTAGACTTTCTCCTGGCAGGGGTAGCCCGGTGTAGCTCTCACTTGTTTTAGGCTTGGTTAGGTCATGTGATGATGTAAAACAATGTTTGGGAACATGTTGTGACAAGATCTACCCCGGTTTCACCGAAACAGGGAGTTTCCCCTAATACTCAGATTGCACACACTTTGTTTTTAGGAGACAACGCATGTCTGCGAAGGGGGTCACATTTAGAAACCAGGTTCAGGAGTTTTGAGCATACCACCACACTTCATTACACATGCTAGGGTCGCATGCATGGTTTGGAGGTGTTCCGATGCCCCGAAGCGCTTCTTCCTATGGATGATCCGCGGGCCTCGCATCGTCTACCCCCCTAGACTTTCTTCTGACAGGGGTAGTCCGGTGTAGCTCTCACTTGTTTTAGGCTTGGTTAGGTCATGTGATGATGTAAAACCAAGTTTGGGAACATATTGCGACAAGATTTACCCCGGTTTCACCGAAACGACGAGTTTTCCCCTAATACTCAGATTGCAGACACTTTGTTTTAGGGGATAGCGCATGTCTGCGAATGGGGTCACACTTGGGAACCAGGTTTAGGAGTTTTGAGCATTCCACCACACTTCATTACACATGCTAGGGTCACATGCATGGTTTGGAGGTGTTCTGATGCCCCGAAGCGCTTCTTCCTAAGGAACCCTGATCCGCGGGCCTCGGATCGTCTACCCCTAGACTTTCGTCTGACAAGGGTAGCCCGGTGTATCCCTCACTTGTTTTAGGCTTGGTTAGGTCATGTTATGATGTAAAACCAAGTTTGGTAACATGTTGTGACAAGATCTACCCCGGTTTCACCGAAACGGGGAGTTTCCCCCTAATACTCAGATTGCAGACACTTTGTTTTTAGGGGACAGCGCATGTCTGCGAAGGTGGTCACACTTGGGAACCAGGTTTAGGAATTTTAAGCATGCCACGACACTTAGTTACACATGCTAGGGTCACATGCATGGTTTGGAGGTGTTCCGATGCCCCGAAGCGCTTCTTCCTGCGGAACCCTGATCCGCGGGCCTCGAATCGTCTACCCCCTAGATTTTCTTCTGACAGGGGTAGCCCGGTGTATCCCTCTCTTGTTTTGCTCTTCTTTAGGTCATGTGATGATGTAAAACCATGTTTTGGAACATGTTGTAACAAGATCTACCCTGGTTTCACCGAAACAGGGAGTTTCCCCCTAATACTCAGATTGCAGACACTTTGTTTTTAGGGGACAACGCATGTCTACGAAGGGGGTCACACTTGGGAACCAGGTTTGGGAATTTTAAGCATGCCACCACACTTCATTACACATTCTAGGGTCACATGCATGGTTTGGAGGTGTTCCGATGCCCCGAAGGGCTTCTTCCTCCGGAACCCTGATCTGCGGGCCTCGGATCGTCTACCCCCTAGACTTTCTTCTGACAGGGGTAGCCCGGTGTATCCCTCTCTTGTTTTGCTCTTGGTTAGGTCATGTATTGATGTAAAACCATGTTTGGTAACATGTTGTGACAAGATCTACCCCGGTTTCACCGAAACAGGGAGTTTCCCCCTAATACTCAGATTGCACACACTTTGTTTTTAGGAGACATCGCATGTCTGCGAAGGGGGTCACACTTGGGAACCAGGTTTAGGACTTTTGAGCATGCCACCACACTTAATTTCACATGCTAGGGTCACATTCATGGTTTGGAGGTGTTGTGATGCCCCGAAGCGCTTCTTCCTGCGGAACCATGATCCGCGGGCCTCGGATCGTCTACCCCCCTAGACTTTCTTCTGACAAGGGTAGCCTGGTGTATCCCTCACTTGTTTTAGGCTTGGTTAGGTCATGTTATGATGTAAAACCAAGTTTGGTAACATGTTGTGACAAGATCTACCCCGGTTTCACCGAAACAGGGAGTTTCCCCCTAATACTCAGATTGCAGACACTTTGTTTTTAGGAGACATCGCATGTCTGCGAAGGGGGTCACACTTGGGAACCAGGTTTAGGAGTTTTGAGCATGCCGACACACTTCATTACACATGCTAGGGTCACATTCATGGTTTGGAGGTGTTGCGATGCCCCGAAGCGCTTCTTCCTGCGGAACCATGATCCGCGGGCCTCGGATCGTCTACCACCCTAGACTTTCTCCTGATAGGGGTAGCCCGGTGTGGCTCTCACTTGTTTTAGGCTTGGTTAGGTCATGTGATGATGTAAAACCATGATTGGGAACATGTTGTGACAAGATCTACCCCGGTTTCACCGAAACAGGGAGTTTCCCCCTAATACTCAGATTGCACACACTTTGTTTTTAGGAGACATCGCATGTCTGCGAAGGGGGTCACACTTGGGAACCAGGTTTAGGAGTTTTGAGCATGCCACCACACTTCATTACACATGCTAGGGTCACATTAAGGGTTTGGAGGTGTTGCGATGCCCCGAAGCGCTTCTTCCTGCGGAACCCTGATCCGCGGGCCTCCGATCGTCTACCACCCTAGACTTTCTCCTGACAGGGGTAGCCCGGTGTAGCTCTCACTTGTTTTAGGCTTGGTTAGGTCATGTGATGATGTAAAACCATGTTTGGGAACATGTTGTGACAAGATCTACCCCCGTTTCACCGAAACAAGGAGTTTCCCCCTAATACTCAGATTGCACATACTTTGTTTTTAGGAAACAGCGCATGTCTGCGAGGGGGGTCACATTTAGAAACCAGGTTTAGGAGTTTTGAGCATACCACCACACTTCATTACACATGCTAGGGTCGCATGCATGGTTTGGAGGTGTTCCTTTGCCCCGAAGCGCTTCTTCCTATGGAACCCTGATCCGTGGGCCTCAGATCGTCTACCCCCCTAGACTTTCTTCTGACAGGGGTAGCCCGGTGTATCTCTCACTTGTATTAGGCTTGGTTAGGTCATGTGATGATGTAAAACCATGTTTGGGAACATGTTGTGACAAGGTCTACCCCGGTTTCACCGAAACGGGGAGTTTCCCCCTAATACTCAGATTGCAGACACTTTGTTTTTACTGGACAACGCATGTCTGCGAAGGGGGTCACACTTGGGAACCAGGTTTAGGATTTTTGAGCATGCCACCACACTTCATTACACATTCTAGGGTCACATGCATGGTTTGGAGGTGTTCCGATGCCCCGAAGCGCTTCTTCCTGCGGAACCCTGATTAACGGGCCTCGGATCGTCTACCCCCCTAGACTTTCTTCTGACAGGGGTAATCCGGTGTAGCTCTCACTTGTTTTAGGCTTGGTTAGGTCATGTGATGATGTAAAACCATGTTTGGGAATATGTTGTGACAAGATCTACCCCGGTTTCACCGAAACGGGGAGTTTCCCCCTAATACTCAAATTGCAGACACTTTGTTTTTAGGGGCAGCGCATGTCTGCGAAGGGGGTCACACTTGGGAACCAGGTTTAGGAGTTTTGAGTATTCCACCACACTTCATTACACATTCTAGGGTCACATGCATGGTTTGGAGGTGTTCCGATGCCCCGAAGCGCTTCTTCCTATGGAACCCTGATCCGCGGGCCTCGGATTGTCTACCCCCTAGACTTTCTTCTGACAAGGGTAGCCCGGTGTATGCCTCACTTGTTTTAGGCTTGGTTAGGTCAGGTTATGATGTAAAACCAAGTTTGGTAACATGTTGTGACAAGATCTACCCCGGTTTCACCGAAACAGAGAGTTTCCCCCTAATACTCAGATTGCAGACACTTTGTTTTTAGGGGACAGCGCATGTCTGCGAAGGGGGTCACACTTGGGAACCAGGTTTAGGAATTTTAAGCATGCCACCACACTTCATTACACATGCTAGGGTCACATGGATGGTTTTGAGGTGTTCCGATGCCCCGAAGCGCTTCTTCCTGCGGAACCTTGATCCGCGGGCCTCGAATCGTCTACCCCCTAGACTTTCTTCTGACAGGGGTAGCCTGGTGTATCCCCCTCTTGTTTTGCTCTTGGTTAGATCAAGTGATGATGTAAAACCATGTTTGGGAACATGTTTTGACAAGATCTACCCCGGTTTCACCGAAACAGGGAGTTTCCCCCTAATACTCATATTGCACACACTTTGTTTTTAGGAGACATCGCATGTCTACGAAGGGGGTCACACTTGGGAACCAGGTTTAGGAGTTTTGAGCATGCCACCACACTTCATTACACATGCTAGGGTCACATTCATGGTTTGGAGGTGTGGCGATGCCCCGAAGCGCTTCTTCCTGCGGAACCCTGATCCGCGGGCCTCAGATCGTCTACCACCCTAGACTTTCTCCTGACAGGGGTAGCCCGGTGTAGCTCTCACTTGTTTTAGGCTTGGTTACGTCATGTGATGATGTAAAACCATGTTTGGGAACATGTTGTGACAAGATCTACCCCGGTTTCACCGAAACGGGGAGTTTCCCCCTAATACTCAGATTGCACACACTTTGTTTTTAGGGGACATCGCATGTCTGCGATGGGGGTCACACTTGGGAACCAGGTTTAGGAGTTTTGAGCATGCCCACCACACTTCATTACACATTCTAGGGTCACATGCACGATTTGGAGGTGTTCCGATGCCCCGAAGCGCTTCTTCCTGTGGAACCCTAATCTGCGGGCCTCGGATCGTCTACCCCCCTAGACTTTCTTCTGATAGGGGTAGCCCGGTGTATCCGTCTCTTGTTTTGCTCTTGGTTAGGTCATGTGATGATGTAAAACCATGTTTTGGGAACATGTTTTGACAAGATCTACCCCGGTTTCACCCAAACGGGGAGTTTCCCCCTAATACTCAGATTGCACACACTTTGTTTTTAGGAGACATCGCAAATCTGCGAAGGAGGTCACACTTGGGAACCAGGTTTAGGAGTTTTGAGCATGCCACCACACTTCATTACACATGCTAGGGTCACATGCATGGTTTGGAGGTGTTCCGATGCCTCGAAGCGCTTCTTCCTGCGGAACCCTGATCCGCGGGCCTCAGATCGTCTACCCCCTAGACTTTCTTCTGACAGGGTTAGCCCGGTGTAGCTCTCACTTGTTTTAGGATTGGTTAGGTCATGTGATGATGTAAAACCAAGTTTGGGAACATGTTGTGACAATATCTACCCCGGTTTCACCGAAAGAGGGAGTTTCCCCCTAATACTCAGATTGCATACACTTTGTTTTTAGGGGACAACACATGTCTGCGAAGGGGGTCACAATTGGGAACCAGGTTTAGGAGTTTTGAGCATGCCACCACACTTCATTACACATTCTAGGGTCACATGCATGGTTTGGAGGTGTTCCGATGCCCCGAAGCGCTTCTTCCTGCGGAACCCTGATTCCCGGGCCTCGGATCGTCTACCCCCCTAGAGTTTCATCTGACAGGGGTAGCCCGGTGTAGCTATCACTTGTTTTAGGCTTGGTTAGGTCATGTGATGATGTAAAACCATATTTGGGAATATGTTGTGACAAGATCTACCCCGGTTTCACCGAAACAGGGAGTTTCCCCCTAATACTCAAATTGCAGACACTTTGTTTTTAGGGGGCAGCGCATGTCTGCGAAGGGGGTCACACTTGCGAACCAGGTTTAGGAGTTTTGAGCATTCCACCACACTTAATTACACATGTTCGGGTCACATGCATGGTTTGGAGGTGTTCCGATGCCTCGAAGCACTTCTTCCTGCGGAACCCTGATCCGCGGGCCTCGGATCGTCTACCCCCCTAAACTTTCTTCTGACAGGGGTAGCCCGGTGTAGCTCTCACTTGTTTTAGGTTTGGTTAGGTCATGTGATGATGTAAAACCATGTTTGGGAATATGTTGTGATAAGATCCACCCCGGTTTCACCGAAACGGGGAGTTTCCCCCTAATACTCAGATTGCACACACTTTGTTTTTAGGGGACATCGCATGTCTGCGAAGGGGGTCACACTTGGGAACCAGGATTAGGAGTTTTGATCATGCCACCACACTTCATTACACATGCTAGGGTCACATTCATGGTTTGAAGGTGTTCCGATGCCCCGAAGCGCTTCTTCCTGCGAAACCCTGATCTGCGGGCCTCGGATCGTCTACCACCCTAGACTTTCTTCTAACAGGGGTAGACCGGTGTAGGTATCACTTGTTTTAGGTTTTGTTACGTCATGTGATGATGTAAAACCATGTTTGGGAACATGTTGTGACAAGATCTACCCCGGTTTCACCGAAACGGGGAGTTTCCCCTAATACTTAGATTTCACACACTTTGTTTTTAGGGGACATCGCATGTCTGCGAAGGGGGTCACACTTGGGAACCAGGTTTAGGAGTTTTGAGCATGCCACCACACTTCATTACACATTAGGGTCACATGCATGGTTTGGAGGTGTTGTGATGCCCCGAAGCGCTTCTTCCTACGGAACCCTGATCCGCGGGCCTCGGATCTTCTACCCCCCTAGACTTTCTTCTGATAGGGGTAGCCTGGTGTATCCCTCACTTATTTTAGGCTTGGTTAGGTCATTTTATGGTGTAAAACCAAGTCTAGGAACATGTTGTGAGAAGATCTACCCCGGTTTCACCGAAACGGGGAGTTCCCCCCTAATACTCAGATTGCAGACACTTTGTTTTTAGGGGACAGCGCATGTCTGCGAAGGGGGTCACGCTTGGGAACCATGTTTAGGAGTTTTAAGCATTCCACCACACTTAATTACACATGCTAGGGTCACATGCATGGTCTGGAGGTGTTTCGATGCCCCGAAGCGCTTCTTCCCGCAGAACCCTGATCCGCGGGACTCGGATCGTCTACCCCCCTAGACTTTCTTCTGACATGGGTAGCCCGGGGTATCCCTCTCTTGTTTTGCTCTTGGTTAGGTCATGTGATGATGTAAAACCATGTTTGGGAACATGTTGTGACAAGATCTACGCCGGTTTCACCGAAACAGGGAGTTTCCCCCTAATACTCAGATTGCAGACACTTTGTTTTTAGGAGACAGCGCATGTCTGCGAAGGGGGTCACACTTGGGAACCAGGTTTAGGAGTTTTGAGCATGCCACCACATTCATTACACATGCTAGGGTCACATGCATGGTTTGGAGGTGTTCTGATGCCCCGAAGTGCTTCTTCCTGCGGAACCCTGATCCGTGGGCCTCGGATCGTCTACCCCCCTAGACTTTCTTCTGACAGGGGTAGCCCGGTGTATCCCTCTCTTGTTTTGCTCTTGGTTATGTCAGGTGATGATGTAAAACCATGTTTGGGAACATGTGGGTACAAGATCTACCCCGGTTTCACCGAAACGGGGAGGTTCCCCTAATACTCAGATTGCACACACTTTGTTTTTAGGGGACATCGCATGTCTGCGAAGGGGGTCACACTTGGGAACCAGGTTTAGGAGTTTTTAGCATTCCACCACACTTCATTACACATGCTAGGGTCACATGCATGGTTTGGAGGTGTTCCGATGCCCCCAAGCGCTTCTTCCTGCGGAACCCTGATCCGCGGGCCTCAGATCGTCTACCCCCCTAGACTTTCTTCTGACAGGGGTAGCCTGGCGTATCCCTCACTTGTTTTGCTCTTGGTTAGGTCATGTGATGATGTAAAACCATGTTTGGGAACATGTTGTGACAAGATCTACCCCGGTTCACACCGAAATAGGGAGTTTCCGCCTAATACTCAGATTGTAGACACTTTGTTTTTAGGAGACAACGCATGTCTACGAAGGGGGTCACATTTGGGAACCAGGTTTAGGAGTTTTGAGCATGCCACCACACTTCATTACACATGCTAGTGTCACATGCATGGTTTGGAGGTGTTCCGATGCCCCAAAGCGCTTCTTCCTGCGGAACCCTGATCCGCGGGCCTCAGATCGTCTACCCCCTTAGACTTTCTTCTGACAGGGGTAGCCCGGTGTATCCCTCTCTTGTTTTGCTCTTGGTTAGGTCACGTGACGATGTAAAACCATGTTTGGGAACATGTGGTGACAAGATCTACCCCGGTTTCACCGAAACGTGGAGGTTCCCCTAATACTCAGATTGCAGACACTTTGTTTTTAGGGGACAACGCATGTCTGCGAAGGGGGTCACACTTGGGAACCAGGTTTAGGAGTTTTGAGCATGCCACCACACTTAATTACACATTCTAGGGTCACATGCATGGTTTGGAGGTGTTCCGATGCCCCGAAGCGCTTCTTCCTGCGGAACCCAGATCCGCGGGCCTCGGATCGTCTACCCCCCTAGACTTTCTTCTGACATGGGTATCCCGGTGTATCCCTCACTTGTTTTGCTCTTGGTTAGGTCATGTGATTATGTAAAACCATGTTTGGGAACATGTTGTGACAAGATCTACCCCGGTTCACACCAAAACAGGGAGTTTCCCCCTAATACTCAGATTGCAGACACTTTGTTTTTAGGAGACAGCGCATGTCTGCGAAGGGCGTCACATTTAGAAACCAGGTTTAGGATTTTTGAGCATGCCACCACATTCTTTACACATGCTAGGGTCACATGCATGGTTTGGAGGTGTTCCGATGCCCCGAAGCGCTTCTTCTTGCGGAACCCTGATCCGTGGGCCTCGGATCGTCTACCCCCCTAAACTTTCTCCTGACAGGGGTAGCCCGGTGTATCCCTCTCTTGTTTTGCTCTTGGTTAGGTCACGTGATGATGTAAAACCATGTTTGGGAACATGTGGTGACAGGTTCTACCCCGGTTTCACCGAAACGGGGAGGTTCCCCTAATACTCAGATTGCAGACACTTTGTTTTTAGGGGACAACGCATGTCTGCGAAGGGGGTCACACTTGGGAACCAGGTTTAGGAGTTTTGATCATGCCACCAAACTTAATTACACATGCGAGGGTCACATGCATGGTTTGGAGGTGTTCCGATGCCCCGAAGCGCTTCTTCCTGCGGAACCCTCTTCCGCGGGCCTCAGATCGTCTACCCCCTAGACTTTCTTCTGACAGGGGTAGCCCGGTATAGCTCTCACTTGTTTTAGGCTTGGTTAGGTCACGTGATGATGTAAAACCATGTTTGGAAACATGTGGTGACAAGATCTACCCCGGTTTCACCAAAACGGGGAGGTTCCCCCTAATACTCAGATTGCAGACACTTTGTTTTTAGGAGATAGCGCATGTCTGCAAAGGGGGTCACACTTGGGAACCAGGTTTAGGAGTTTTGGGCATGCCACCACACTTCATTACACATGCTAGGGTCACATGCATGGTTTGGAGGTGTTCCGATGCCCCGAAGCGCTTCTTCCTACGGAACCCTGATCCGCGGGCCTCGGATCGTCTACCCCCCTAGACTTTCTTCTGACAGGGGTAGCCCGGTGTATCCCTCACTTGTTTTAGGCCTGGTTAGGTAATTTTATGATGTAAAACCAAGTTTGGGAACATGTTGTGACAAGATCTACCCCGGTTTCACCGAAACGGGGAGTTTCCCCTTAATACTCAGATTGCAGACACTTTGTTTTTAGGGGACAACGCATGTCTGTGAAGGGGGTCACACTTGGGAACCAGGTTTAGGAGTTTTAAGCATTCCACCACACTTAATTACACATTCTAGGGTCGCATGCATGGTTTGGAGGTGTTCCGATGCC
Source organism: Avena sativa (assembly GCA_916181665.1). Lineage (NCBI taxonomy): Eukaryota > Viridiplantae > Streptophyta > Magnoliopsida > Poales > Poaceae > Avena > Avena sativa. Next base: position 253,354,096 of record OV702289.1, on the reverse strand, counting down.
CCAAAGCGCTTCTTCCTGTGGAACCCTGATCCGCGGGCCTCGGATCATCTACCCCCCTAGACTTTCTTCTGACAGGGGTAACCCGGTGTATCCATATCTTGTTTTGCTCTTGGTTAGGTCATGTGATGATGTAAAACCATGTTTGGGAACATGTTGTGACAAGATCTACCCCGGTTTCACCGAAACAGGGAGTTTCCCCCTAATACTCAGGTTGCATACACTTTGTTTTTAGGAGACATCGCATGTCTGCGAAGGGGGTCACACTTGGGAACCAGGTTTAGGAGTTTTGAGCATTCCACCACACTTCATTACACATGCTAGGGTCACATTCATGGTTTGGAGGTGTTCCGATGCCCCGAAGCGCTTCTTCCTACGGAACCCTGATCCACGGGCCTCAGATCGTCTACCCCCTAGACTTTCTTCTTACAGGGGTAGCCCGGTGTATTCCTCACTTGTTTTAGGCTTGGTTAGGTCATTTTATGATGTAAAACCAAGTTTGGGAACATGTTGTGACAAGATCTACCCCGGTTCCAGCGAAACGGGGAGTTCCCACCTAATACTCAGATTGCACACACTTTGTTTTTAGGGGACATCGCATGTCTGCGAAGGGGGTCACACTTGGGAACCAGGTTTAGGAGTTTTAAGCATTCCACCACACTTAATTACACATTATAGTGTCACATGCATGGTCTGGAGGTGTTCCGATGCCTCGAAGCGCTTCTTCCAGCGGAACCCTGATCCGCGGGCCTCGGATTGTCTACCCCCCTAGACTTTCTTCTGACAGGGGTAGCCCGGTGTATCCCTCTCTTGTTTTGCTCTTGGTTAGGTCATGTGATGATGTAAAACCAAGTTTGGGAACATGTTGTGACAAGATCTACCCCGGTTTCACCAAAACGGGGAGTTCCCCCTAATACTCAGATTGCACACACTTTGTTTTTAGGAGACATCGCATGTCTGTGAAGGGGGTCACACTTGGGAACCAGGTTTAGGAGTTTTGAGCATGCCACCACACTTCATTACACATGCTAGGGTCACATGCATGGTTTGGAGGTGTTCCGATGCCCCGAAGCGCTTCTTCCTATGGAACCCTGATCCGCGGGCCTCAGATCGTCTACCCCCTAGACTTTCTTTTGACAGGGGTTGCCCGGTGTAGCTCTCACTTGTTTTAGGCTTGGTTAGGTCATGTTATGATGTAAAACCAAGTTTGGTAACATGTTGTGACAAGATTTACCCAGGTTTCACTGAAACGGGGAGTTTCCCCCTAATACTCAGATTGCAGACACTTTGTTTTTAGGAGACAATGCATGTCTGCGAAGGGGGTCACACTTGGGAACCAGGTTTAGGAGTTTTGAGCATGCCAACACACTTCATTACACATGCTAGGGTCGCATGCATGGTTTGGAGGTGTTCCGATGCTCCGAAACGCTTCCTCCTGCGGAACCCTGATCCGCAGGCCTCAGATCGTCTACCCCCTAGACATTCTTCTGACAGGGGTAGCCCTGTGTAGCTCTCACTTGTTTTAGTATTGGTTAGGTCACGTGATGATGTAAAACCATGTTTGGGAACATGTGGTGACAAGATCTACCCCGGTTTCACCGAAACGGGGAGGTTCCCCCTAATACTCAGATTGCAGACACTTTGTTTTTAGGAGACAGCGCATGTCTGCGAAGGGGGTCACACTTGGGAACCAGGTTTAGGAGTTTTGAGCATGCCACCACACTTCATTACACATGCAAGGTTCACATGCAAGGTTTGGAGGTGTTCCGATGCCACGAAGCTCTTCTTCCTATGGAACCCTGATCCGCGGGCCTCGGATCGTCTACCCCCCTAGACTTTCTTCTGACAGGGGTAGCCCGGTGTATCCCTCTCTTGTTTTGCTCTTGGTTAGGTCATGTGATGATGTAAAACCAAGTTTCGTAACATGTTGTGACAAGATCTACCCCGGTTTCACCGAAACGGGGAGTTCCCCCTAATACTCAGATTGCACACACTTTGTTTTTAGGGGACATCGCATGTCTGCGAAGGGGGTCACACCTAGGAACCAGGTTTAGGAGTTTTAAGAATTCCACCACACTTAATTACACATTCTAGGGTCACATGCATGGTCTGGAGGTGTTCCGATGCCCCGAAGCGCTTCTTCCTGCGGAACCCTGATCCGCGGGCCTCAGATCGTCTACCCCCCTAGATTTTCTTCTGACAGGGGTAGCCCGGTGTAGCTCTCACTTGTATTAGGCTTGGTTAGGTCATGTGATGATGTAAAACCATGTTTGGGAACATGTTGTGACAAGGTCTACCCCGGTTTCACCGAAACGGGGAGTTTCCCCCTAATACTCAGATTGCAGACACTTTGTTTTTACTGGACAACGCATGTCTGCGAAGGGGGTCACACTTGGGAACCAGGTTTAGGATTTTTGAGCATGCCACCACACTTCATTACACATGCTAGGGTCACATCCATGGTTTGGAGGTGTTGCGATGCCCCGAAGCGCTTCTTCCTGCGGAACCCTGATTCACGGGCCTCGGATCGTCTACCCCCCTAGACTTTCTTCTGACAGGGGTAATCTGGTGTAGCTCTCACTTGTTTTAGGCTTGGTTAGGTCATGTGATGATGTAAAACCATGTTTGGGAATATGTTGTGACAAGATCTACCCCGGTTTCACCGAAACGGGGAGTTTCCCCCTAATACTCAAATTGCAGACACTTTGTTTTTAGGGGCAGCGCATGTCTGCGAAGGGGGTCACACTTGCGAACCAGGTTTAGGAGTTTTGATCATGCCACCACACTTCATTATACCTTCTAGGGTCACATGCATGGTTTGGAGGTGTTCCGATGCCCCGAAGCGCTTCTTCCTGCGGAACCCTGATCCGCGGGCCTCGGATCGTCTACCCCCCTAAACTTTCTTCTGACAGGGGTAGCCCGGTGTAGCTCTCATTGTTTTAGGCTTGGTTAGCTCATGTGATGATGTAAAACCATGTTTGGGAACATATTGTGACAAGATTTACCCCGGTTTCACCGAAACGGGGAGTTTTCCCCTAATACTCAGATTGCACACACTTTGTTTTTAGGAGACAGCGCATGTCTGCGAAGGAGGTCACACTTGGGAACCAGGTTTAGGAGTTTTGAGCATTCCACCACACTTCATTACACATGCTAGGGTCACATGCATGGTTTGGAGGTGTTCCGATGCCCCGAAGCGCTTCTTCCTACGGAACCCTGATCCGCGGGCCTCGGATCGTCTACCCCCCTAGACTTTCTTCTGACAAGGGTAGCCTGGTGTATCCCTCACTTGTTTTAGGCTTGGTTAGGTCATGTTATGATGTAAAACCAAGTTTGGTAACATGTTGTGACAAGATCTACCCCGGTTTCACCGAAACAGGGAGTTTCCCCCTAATACTCAGATTGCAGACACTTTGTTTTTAGGAGACATCGCATGTCTGCGAAGGGGGTCACACTTGGGAACCAGGTTTAGGAGTTTTGAGCATGCCACCACACTTCATTACACATGCTAGGGTCACATTCATGGTTTGGAGGTGTTGCGATGCCCCGAAGCGCTTCTTCCTGCGGAACCATGATCCGCGGGCCTCGGATCGTCTACCACCCTAGACTTTCTCCTGACAGGGGTATCCCGGTGTGGCTCTCACTTGTTTTAGGCTTGTTTAGGTCATGTGATCATGTAAAACCATGTTTGGGAACATGTTGTGACAAGATCTACCCCGGATTCACCAAAACAGGGAGTTTCCCCCTAATACTCAGATTGCACACACTTTGTTTTTAGGAGACATCGCATGTCTGCGAAGGGGGTCACACTTGGGAACCAGGTTTAGGAGTTTTGAGCATGCCACCAGGCTTCATTACACATGCTAGGGTCACATTCAGGTTTTGGAGGTGTTGCGATCCCCCGAAGCGCTTCTTCCTGCGGAACCCTGATCCGCGGGCCTCGGATCGTCTACCACCCTAGACTTTCTCCTGACAGGGGTAGCCCGGTGTAGCTCTCACTTGTTTTAGGCTTGGTTAGGTCATGTGATGATGTAAAACCATGTTTGGGAACATGTTGTGACAAGATCTACCCCAGTTTCACCGAAACAGGGAGTTTCCCCCTAATACTCAGATTGCACATACTTTGTTTTTAGGAGACAGCGCATGTCTGCGAGGGGGGTCACATTTAGAAACCAGGTTTAGGAGTTTTGAGCATACCACCACACTTCATTACACATGCTAGGGTCGCATGCATGGTTTGGAGGTGTTCCGATGCCCCGAAGCGCTTCTTCCTATGGAACCCTGATCCGCGGGCCTCGGATCATCTACCCCCCTAGACTTTCTTCTGACAGGGGTAGCCCGGTGTATCCCTCACTTGTATTAGGCTTGGTTAGGTCATGTGATGATGTAAAACCATGTTTGGGAACATGTTGTGACAAGGTCTACCCCGGTTTCACCGAAACAGGGAGTTTCCCCCTAATACTCAGATTGCAGACACTTTGTTTTTACTGGACAACGCATGTCTGCGAAGGGGATCACACTTGGGAACCAGGTTTAGGAGTTTTGAGCATACCACCACACTTCATTACACATGCTAGGGTCGCATGCATGGTTTGGAGGTGTTCCGATGCCCCGAAGCGCTTCTTCCTGCGGAACCCTGATCCGCGGGCCTCAGATCGTCTACCCCCCAGACTTTCTTCTGACAGGGGTAACCCGGTGTAGCTCTCACTTGTTTTAGGCTTGGTTAGGTCATGTGATGATGTAAAACCAAGTTTGGGAACATGTTATGACAAGATTTACCCCGGTTTCACCGAAACAGGGAGTTTCCCCCTAATACTTAGATTACAGACACTTTGTTTTTACTGGACATCGCATGTCTGCGAAGGGTGTCACACTTGGGGACCAGGTTTAGGAGTTTTGAGCATGCCACCACACTTCATTACACATTATAGGGTCACATGCATGGTTTGGAGGTGTTCCGATGCCCCGAAGCGCTTCTTCCTGCGGAACCCTGATTCACGGGCCTCGGATCGTCTACCCCCCTTGACTTTCTTCTGACAGGGGTAATCCGGTGTAGCTCTCACTTGTTTTAGGCTTGGTTAGGTCATGTGATGATGTAAAACCATGTTTGGGAATATGTTGTGACAAGATCTACCCCGGTTTGACCGAAACGGGGAGTTTCCCCCTAATACTCAGATTGCACACACTTTGTTTTTAGGGGCAGCGCATGTCTGCGAAGGGGGTCACACTTGCGAACCAGGTTTAGGAGTTTTGAACATTCCACCACACTTCATTACACATGCTAGGGTCACATGCATGGTTTGGAGGTGTTCCGATGCCCCGAAGCGCTTCTTCCTGCGGAACCCTGATCCGCGGGCCTCGGATCGTCCATCCCCCTAGACTTTCTTCTGACAGGGGTAGCCCGGTGTAGCTCTCACTTGTTTTAGGCTTGGTTAGGTCATGTGATGATGTAAAACCATATTTGGGAATATGTTGTGACAAGATCTACCCGGGTTTCACCGAAACGGGGAGTTTCCCCCTAATACTCAGATTGCACACACTTTGTTTTTAGGGGACATCGCATGTCTGCGAAGGGGGTCACACTTGGGAACCAGGTTTAGGAGTTTTAAGCATTCCACCACACTTAATTACACATTCTAGGGTCACATGCATGGTATGGAGGTGTTCCAATGCCCCGAAGCGCTTCTTCCTGCGGAACCCTGATCCGCGGGCATCCGATCGTCTACCCCCCTAGACTTTCTTCTGACAGGGGTAACCCGGTGTATCCGCGCTTGTCTTGCTCTTGGTTAGGTCATGTGATGATGTAAAACCAAGTTTGGGAACATGTTGTGACAAGATCTACCCCGGTTTCACCGAAACAGGGAGTTTCCCCCTAATACTCAAAGTGCACACACTTTGTTTTTAGGGGACAGCGCATGTCTGCGAAGGGGGTCACATTTAGAAACCAGGTTTAGGAGTTTTGAGCATGCCACCACACTTCATTACACATGCTAGGGTCACATGCATGGTTTGGAGGTGTTCTGATGCCCCGAAGCGCTTCTTCCTGCGGAACCCTGATCTGCGGGCCTCGGATCGTCTACCCCCCTAGACTTTCTTCTGACAGGGGTAGCCCGGTGTATCCCTCTCTTGTTTTTCTCTTGGTTAGGTCATGTGATGATGTAAAACCAAGTTTGGGAACATGTTGTGACAAGATCTACCCCGGTTTCACCGAAATGGGGAGTTCCCCCTAATACTCAGATTGCACACACTTTGTTTTTAGGAGACAACGCATGTCTGCGAAGGGGGTCACACTTGGGAATCAGGTTTAGGAGTTTTGAGCATTCCACCACACTTCATTACACATGCTAGGGTCACATGCATGGTTTGGAGGTGTTCCGATGCCCCGAAGCGCTTCTTCCCATGGAACCCTGATCCGCGGGCCTCGGATCGTCTACCCCCCTAGACTTTCTTCTGACAAGGGTAGCCCGGTGTATCCCTCACTTGTTTTAGGCTTGGATAGGTCATGTTATGATGTAAAACCAAGTTTGGTAACATGTTGTGACAGGATCTACCCCGGTTTCACCGAAACGGGGAGTTTCCCCCGAATACTCAGATTGCAGACACTTTGTTTTTAGGGGACAGCGCATGTCTGCGAAGGGGGTCACACTTGGGAACCAGGTTTAGGAATTTTAAGCATGCCACCACACTTCATTACACATGCTAGGGTCACGTGCATGGTTTGGAGGTGTTCCGATGCCCCGAAGCGCTTCTTCCTGCGAAACCCTGATTCGCGGGCCTCAGATCGTCTACCCCCTAGACTTTCTTCAGACAGGGGTAGCCCGGCGTAGCTCTCACTTGTTTTAGGCTTGGTTAGGTCATGTGATGATGTAAAACCAAGTTTGGGAACATGTTGTGACAAGATCTACCCCGGTTTCACCGAAACAGGGAGTTTCCCCTAGTACTCAAAATGCACACACTTTGTTTTTAGGGGACAGCGCATGTCTGCGAAGGGGGTCACATTTAGAAACCAGGTTTAGGAGTTTTGAGCATGCCACCACACTTAATTACACATTCTAGGGTCACATGCATTGTTTGGAGGTGTTCTGATGCCCCGAAGCGCTTCTTCCTGCGGAACCCTGATCCGCGGGCCTCAGATCGTCTACCCCCCTAGAGTTTCTTCTAACAGGGGTAGCCCCGTGTATCTCTCACTTGTATTAGGCTTGGTTAGGTCATGTGATGATGTAAAAACATGTTTGGGAACATGTTGTGACAAGATCTACCCCGGTTTCACCGAAACGGGGAGTTTCCCCCTAATACTCAGATTGCATACACTTTGGTTTTAGGGGACAACGCATGTCTGCGAAGGGGGTCACTCTGGGGAACCAGGTTTAGGAGTTTTGAGCATGCCACCACACTTCATTACACATTCTAGGGTCACATGCATGGTTTGGAGGTGTTCCGATGCCCCGAAGCGCTTCTTCCTGCGGAACCCTGATTCGCGGGCCTCGGATCGTCTACCCCCCTAGACTTTCTTCTGACAGGGGTAGCCCGCTGTAGCTCTCACTTGTTTTAGGCTTGGTTAGGTCATGTGATGATGTAAAACCAAGTTTGGGAACATGTTGTGACAATATCTACCCTGGTTTCACCGAAACGGGGAGTTCCCCCTAATACTCAGATTGCACACACTTTGTTTTAGGAGACATCGCATGTCTGCGAAGGGGGTCACACTTGGGAACCAGGTTTAGGAGTTTTGAGCATGCCACCAGACTTCATTACACATGCTAGGGTCACATGCAAGGTTTGGAGGTGTTCCGATGCCCCGAAGCGCTTCTTCCTGCGGAACCCTGATCCGCGGGCCTCGGATCGTCTACCCCCCTAAACTTTCTTCTGACAGGGGTAGCCCGGTGTAGCTCTCACTTGTTTTAGGCTTGGTTAGGTCATGTTATGATGTAACACCATGTTTGGGAATATTTTGTGACAAGATCCACCCCGGTTTCACCGAAACGGGAAGTTTCCCCCTAATACTCAGATTGCACACACTTTGTTTTTAGGGGACATCGCATGTCTGCGAAGGGGGTCACACTTGGGAACCAGGTTTAGGAGTTTTGATCATTCCACCACACTTGATTACACATTCTAGGGTCACATGCATGGTTTGGACATGTTCTGATGCCCCGAAGCGCTTCTTCCCGCGAAACCCTGATCCGCGGGCCTCGGATCGTCTACCCCCCTAGACTTTCTTCTGACTGGGGTAGCCTGTGTATCCCTCTCTTGTTTTGCTCTTGCTTAGGTCATGTGATGATGTAAAACCATGTTTGGGAACATGTTGTGACAAGATCTACCCCGGTTTCACCGAAACAGGGAGTTTCCCCCTAATACTCAGATTGCACACACTTTGTTTTTAGGAGACATCGCATGTCTGCGAAGGGGGTCACACTTGGGAACCAGGTTTAGGAGTTTTGAGCATGCCACCACACTTCATTACACATTCTAGGGTCACATGCATGGTTTGGAGGTGTTCCGATGCCCCGAAGCGCTTTTTCCTGCGGAACCCTGATCCGCGGGCCTCAGATCGTCTACCCCCCTAGAGTTTCTTCTGACAGTGGTAGCCCGGTGTATCCCTCTCTTGTGTTGCTCTTGGTTATGTCATGTGATGATGTAAAACCAAGTTTGGGAACATGTTGTGACAAGATCTACCGCGGTTTCACCGAAACAGTGAGTTTCCCCCTAATACTCAGATTGCACATACTTTGTTTTTAGGAGACAGCGCATGTCTGCGAGGGGGGTCACATTTAGAAACCAGGTTTAGGAGTTTTGAGCATACCACCACACTTCATTACACATGCTAGGGTCGCATGCATGGTTTGGAGGTGTTCCGATGCCCCGAAGCGCTTCTTCCTATGGAACCCTGATCCGCGGGCCTCGGATCATCTACCCCCCTAGACTTTCTTCTGACAGGGGTAGCCCGGTGTATCCCTCACTTGTATTAGGCTTGGTTAGGTCATGTGATGATGTAAAACCATGTTTGGGAACATGTTGTGACAAGGTCTACCCCGGTTTCACCGAAACGGGGAGTTTCCCCCTAATACTCAGATTGCAGACACTTTGTTTTTACTGGACAACGCATGTCTGCGAAGGGGGTCACACTTGGGAACCAGGTTTAGGATTTTTGAGCATGCCACCACACTTTATTACACATTATAGGGTCACATGCATGGTTTGGAGGTGTTCCGATGCCCCGAAGCGCTTCTTCCCGCGGAACCCTGATTCACGGGCCTCGGATCGTCTACCCCCCTAGACTTTCTTCTGACAGGGGTAATCCGGTGTAGCTCTCACTTGTTTTAGGCTTGGTTAGGTCATGTGATGATGTAAAACCATGTTTGGGAATATGTTGTGACAAGATATACCCCGGTTTCACCGAAACGGGGAGTTTCCCCCTAATACTCAGATTGCACACACTTTGTTTTTAGGGGCAGCGCATGTCTGCGAAGGGGGTCACACTTGTGAACCAGGTTTAGGAGTTTTGAACATTCCACCACACTTCATTACACATGCTAGGGTCACATGCATGGTTTGGAGGTGTTCTGATGCCCCGAAGCGCTTCTTCCTGCGGAACCCTGATCCGCGGGCCTCGGATCGTCTACCCCCCTAGACTTTCTTCTGACAGGGGTAGCCCGGTGTAGCTCTCACTTGTTTTAGGCTTGGTTAGGTCATGTGATGATGTAAAACGATATTTGTGAATATGTTGTGACAAGATCTACCCCGGTTTCACCGAAACGGGGAGTTTCCCCCTAATACTCAGATTGCACACACTTTGTTTTTAGGGGACATCGCATGTCTGCAAAGGGGGTCACACTTGGGAACCAGGTTTAGGAGTTTTAAGCATTCCACCACACTTAATTACACATTCTAGGGTCACATGCATGGTCTGGAGGTGTTCCGATGCCCCGAAGCGCTTCTTCCTGCGGAACCCTGATCCGCGGGCCTCGGATCGTCTACCCCCCTAGACTTTCTTCTGACAGGGGTAACCCGGTGTATCCTCGCTTGTCTTGCTATTGGTTAGGTCATGTGATGATGTAAAACCAAGTTTGGGAACATGTTGTGACAAGATCTACCCCGGTTTCACCAAAACAGGGAGTTTCCCCCTAATACTCAAAGTGCACACACTTTGTTTTTAGGGGACAGCGCATGTCTGCGAAGGGGGTCACATTTAGAAACCAGGTTTAGGAGTTTTGAGCATGCCACCACACTTCATTACACATGCTAGGGTCACATGCATGGTTTGGAGGTGTTCTGATGCCCCGAAGCGCTTCTTCCTGCGGAAGCCTGATCTGCGGGCCTCGGATCGTCTACCCCCCTAGACTTTCTTCTGACAGGGGTAGCCTGGTGTATCCCTCTCATGTTTTGCTCTTGGTTAGGTCATGTGATGATGTAAAACCAAGTTTGGGAACATGTTGTGACAAGATCTACCCCGGTTTCACGGAAACGGGGAGTTCCCCCCTAATACTCAGATTGCACACACTTTGTTTTTAGGGGACATCGCATGTCTGCGAAGGGGGTCACACTTGGGAACCAGGTTTAGGAGTTTTAAGCATTCCACCACACTTAATTACACATTCTAGGGTAACATGCATGGTCTGGAGGTGTTCTGATGCCCTGAAGCGCTTCTTCCTGCGGAACCCTGATCCGCGGGCCTCGGATCGTCTACCCCCTAGACTTTCTTCTGACAGGGGTAGCCTGGTGTATCCCTCTCTTGTTTTGCTCTTGGTTAGGTCATGTGATGATGTAAAACCAAGTTTGGGAACATGTTGTGACAAGATCTACCCCGGTTTCACCGAAACGGGGAGTTCCCCCTAATACTCAGATTGCACACACTTTGTTTTTAGGAGACAACGCATGTCTGCGAAGGGGGTCACACTTGGGAATCAGGTTTATGAGTTTTGCGCATTCCACCACACTTCATTACACATGCTAGGGTCACATGCATGGTTTGGAGGTGTTCCGATGCCCCGAAGCGCTTCTTCCCATGGAACCCTGATCCGCGGGCCTCGGATCGTCTACCCCCCTAGACTTTCTTCTGACAAGGGTAGCCCGGTGTATCCCTCACTTGTTTTAGGCTTGGATAGGTCATGTTATGATGTAAAACCAAGTTTGGTAACATGTTGTGACAGGATCTACCCCGGTTTCACCGAAACAGGGAGTTTCCCCCTAATACTCAGATTGCAGACACTTTGTTTTTAGGGGACAGCGCATGTCTGCGAAGGGGGTCACACTTGGGAACCAGGTTTAGGAATTTTAATCATGCCACCACACTTCATTACACATGCTAGGGTCACGTGCATGGTTTGGAGGTGTTCCGATGCCCCGAAGCGCTTCTTCCTGCGAAACCCTGATCCGCGGGCCTTAGATCGTCTACCCCCTAGACTTTCTTCAGACAGGGGTAGCCCGGCGTAGCTCTCACTTGTTTTAGGCTTGGTTAGGTCATGTGATGATGTAAAACCAAGTTTGGGAACATGTTGTGACAAGATCTACCCCGGTTTCACCGAAACAGGGAGTTTCCCCTAGTACTCAAAATGCACACACTTTGTTTTTAGGGGACAGCGCATGTCTACGAAGGGGGTCACATTTAGAAACCAGGTTTAGGAGTTTTGAGCATGCCACCACACTTCATTACACATGCTAGGGTCACATGCATGGTTTGGAGTTGTTCTGATGCCCCGAAGCGCTTCTTCCTGCGGAACCCTGATCCGCGGGCCTCAGATCGTCTACCCCCCTAGAGTTTCTTCTAACAAGGGTAGCCCGGTGTATCTCTCACTTGTATTAGGCTTGGTTAGGTCATGTGATGATGTAAAAACATGTTTGGGAACATGTTGTGACAAGATCTACCCCGGTTTCACCGAAACGGGGAGTTTCCCCCTAATACTCAGATTGCATACACTTTGTTTTTAGGGGACAACGCATGTCTGCGAAGGGGGTCACTCTTGGGAACCAGGTTTAGGAGTTTTGAGCATTCCAGCACACTTCATTACACATTCTAGGGTCACATGCATGGTTTGGAGGTGTTCCGATGCCCCGAAGCGCTTCTTCCTGCGGAACCCTGATTCGCGGGCCTCGGATCGTCTACCCCCCTAGACTTTCTTCTGACAGGGGTAGCCCGCTGTAGCTCTCACTTGTTTTAGGCTTGGTTAGGTCATGTGATGATGTAAAACCAAGTTTGGGAACATGTTGTGACAATATCTACCCTGGTTTCACCGAAACGGGGAGTTCCCCCTAATACTCAGATTGCACACACTTTGTTTTAGGAGACATCGCATGTCTGCGAAGGGGGTCACACTTGGGAACCAGGTTTAGGAGTTTTGAGCATGCCACCAGACTTCATTACACATGCTAGGGTCACATGCAAGGTTTGGAGGTGTTCCGATGCCCCGAAGCGCTTCTTCCTGCGGAACCCTGATCCGCGGGCCTCGGATCGTCTACCCCCCTAAACTTTCTTCTGACAGGGGTAGCCCGGTGTAGCTCTCACTTGTTTTAGGCTTGGTTAGGTCATGTGATGATGTAACACCATGTTTGGGAATATGTTGTGACAAGATCCACCCCGGTTTCACCGAAACGGGGAGTTTCCCCCTAATACTCAGATTGCACACACTTTGTTTTTAGGGGACATCGCATGTCTGCGAAGGGGGTCACACTTGGGAACCAGGTTTAGGAGTTTTGATCATTCCACCACACTTGATTACACATGCTAGGGTCACATGCATGGTTTGGAGGTGTTCTGATGCCCCGAAGCGCTTCTTCCCGCGAAACCCTGATCCGCGGGCCTCGGATCGTCTACCCCCCTAGACTTTCTTCTGACTGGGGTAGAATGTGTATCCCTCTCTTGTTTTGCTCTTGCTTAGGTCATGTGATGATGTAAAACCATGTTTGGGAACATGTTGTGACAAGATCTACCCCGGTTTCACCGAAACAGGGAGTTTCCCCCTAATACTCAGATTGCACACACTTTGTTTTTAGGAGACATCGCATGTCTGCGAAGGGGGTCACACTTGGGAACCAGGTTTAGGAGTTTTGAGCATCCCACCACACTTCATTACACATTCTAGGGTCACATGCATGGTTTGGAGGTGTTCCGATGCCCCGAAGCGCTTCTTCCTGCGGAACCCTGATCCGCGGGCCTCGGATCGTCTACCCCCCTAGACTTTCTTCTGACAGTGGTAGCCCGGTGTATCCCTCTCTTGTGTTGCTCTTGGTTATGTCATGTGATGATGTAAAACCAAGTTTGGGAACATGTTGTGACAAAATCTACCGCGGATTCACCGAAACAGTGAGTTTCCCCCTAATACTCAGATTGCACACACTTTGTTTTTAGGAGACATCGCATGTCTGCAAAGGGGGTCACACTTGGGAACCAGGTTTAGGAGTTTTGAGCATTCCACCACATTCATTACACATGCTAGGGTCACATGAATGGTTTGGAGGTGTTCCGATGCCCCGAAGAGCTTCTTCCAGCGGAACCCTGATCCGCGGGCCTCGGATCGTCTACCCCCCTAGACTTTCTTCTGACAGGGGTAGCCCGGTGTATCCCTCTCTTGTTTTGCTATTGGTTATGTCATTTTATGATGTAAAACCATGTTTGGGAACATGTGGTGACAAGATCTACCCCGGTTTCACCGAAACAGGGAGGTTCCCCTAATACTCAGATTGCAGACACTTTGTTTTTAGGGGACATCGCATGTCTGCGAAGGGGGTCACACTTGGGAACCAGGTTTAGGAGTTTTGAGCATGCCACCACACTTCATTACACATGCTAGGGTCACATGCATGGTTTGGAGGTGTTCCGATGCCCCGAAGCGCTTCTTCCTGCGGAACCCTGATCCGCGGGCCTCGGATCGTCTACCCCCCTAGACTTTCTTCTGACAGGGGTAGCCCGGTGTATCCCTCTATTGTTTTGCTCTTGGTGAGGTCACGTGACGATGTAAAACCATGTTTGGGAACATGTGGTGACAAGATCTACCCCGGTTTCACCGAAACGGAGAGGTTCCCCTAATACTCAGATTGCAGACACTTTGTTTTTAGGGGACAGCGCATGTCTGCGAAGGGGGTCACACTTGGGAACCAGGTTTAGGAGTTTTGAGCATGCCACCACACTTCATTACACATGCTAGGGTCACATGCATGGTTTGGAGGTGTTCCGATGCCCCGAAGCGCTTCTTCCTGCGGAACCCTGATCCGTGGGCCTCGGATCGTCTACCCCCCTAGACTTTCTTCTATCAGGGGTAGCCCGGTGTATCCCTCACTTGTTTTGCTGTTGGTTAGATCATGTGATGATGTAAAACCATGTTTGGGAACATGTTGTGACAAGATCTACCCCGGTTCACACCGAAACAGGGAGTTTCCCCCTAATACTTAGGTTGTAGACACTTTGTTTTTAGGAGACAGCGCATGTCTGCGAAGGGGGTCACATTTAGAAACCAGGTTTAGCAGTTTTGAGCATGCCACCACATTCTTTACACATGCTAGGGTCACATGGATGGTTTGGAGGTGTTCCGATGCCCCGAAGCGCTTCTTCTTGCGGAACCCTGATCCGCGGGCCTCGGATCGTCTACCCCCCTAAACTTTCTCCTGACAGGGGTAGCCTGGTGTATCCCTCTCTTGTTTTGCTCTTGGTTAGGTCACGTGATGATGTAAAACCATGTTTGGAAACATCTGGTGACAAGATCTACCCCGGTTTCACCGAAACGGGGAGGTTCCCTAATACTCAGATTGCAGACACTTTGTTTTTAGGGGACATCGCATGTCTGCGAAGGGGGTCACACTTTGGAACCAGGTTTAGGAGTTTTGAGCATGCCACCACACTTCATTACACATGCTAGGGTCACATGCATGGTTTGGAGGTGTTCCGATGCCCCGAAGCGCTTCTTCCTGCGGAACCCTGATCCGCGGGCCTCAGATCGTCAACCCCCCTAGACTTTCTTCTGACAGGGGTAGCCCAGTGTGTCCCTCTCTTGTTTTGCTCTTGGTTAGGTCATGTGATGATGTAAAACCATGTTTGCGAACATGTTGTGACAAGATCTACCCCGGTTCACACCGAAACAGGGAGTTTCCCCCTAATACTCAGATTGCACACACTTTGTTTTTAGGAGACAGCGCATGTCTGCGAAGGGGGTCACATTTATAAACCAGGTTTAGGAGTTTTGAGCATGCCAGCATACTTCACTACACATGCTAGGGTCGCATGCATGGTTTGGAGGTGTTCCGATGCCCCGAAGCGCTCTTCCTGCGGAACCCTGATCCGCGGGCCTCAGATCGTCTACCCCCTAGACTTTCTTCTGACAGGGGTAGCCCGGTGTAGCTCTCACTTGTCTTAGGCTTGGTTAGGTCACGTGATGATGTAAAACCATGTTTGGGAACATGTGGTGACAAGATCTACCCTGGTTTCACCGAAACGGGGAGGTTCCCCCTAATACTCAGATTGCAGACACTTTGTTTTTAGGAGACAGCGCATGTCTGCGAAGGGGGTCACACTTGGGAACCAGGTTTAGGAGTTTTGAACATGCCACCACACTTCATTACACATTCTAGGGTCACATGCATGGTTTGGAGGTGTTCCGATGCCCCGAGGCGCTTCTTCCTACGGAACCCAGATCCGCGGGCCTCGAATCGTCTACCCTCCTAGACTTTCTTCTGACAGGGGTAGCCTGGTGTATCCCTCACTTGTTTTAGGCTTGGTTAGGTCATTTTATGATGTAAAACCAAGTTTGGGAACATGTTGTGAAAAGATCTACCCCGGTTTCACCGAAACAGGGAGTTTCCCCCTAATACTCAGATTGCAGACACTTTGTTTTTAGGGGACAACGCATGTCTGTGAAGGGGGTCACACTTGGGAACCAGGTTTAGGAGTTTTAAGCATTCCACCATACTTAATTACACATGCTAGGGTCGGATGCATGGTTTGGAGGTGTTCTGATGCCCCGAAGCGCTTCTTCCTGTGGAATCCTGATCCGAGGGCCTCAGATCATCTACCCCCCTAGACTGTCTTCTGACAGGGGTAGCCCGGTGTATCCCTCTCTTGTTTTGCTCTTGGTTAGGTCATGTGATGATGTAAAACCATGTTTGGGAACATGTTGTGACAAGATCTACCCCGGTTTCACCGAAACAGGGAGTTTCCCCCTAATACTCAGTTTGCACACACTTTGTTTTTAGGAGACATCGCATGTCTGCGAAGGGGGTCACACTTGGGAACCAGGTTTAGTAGTTTTGAGCATTCCACCACACTTCATTCCACATGCTAGGGTCACATTCATGGTTTGGAGGTGTTCCGATGCCCCGAAGCGCTTCTTCCTACGGAACCCTGATCCGCGGGCCTCGGATCGTCTACCCCCTAGACTTTATTCTTACAGGGGTAGCCCGGTGTATCCCTCACTTGTTTCAGGCTTGGTTAGGTCATTTTATGATGTAAAACCAAGTTTGGGAACATGTTGTGACAAGATCTACCCCGGTTTCACCGAAACGGGGAGTTCCCCCCTAATACTCAGATTGCACACACTTTGTTTTTAGGGGACATCGCATGTCTGCGAAGGGGGTCACACTTGGGAACCAGGTTTAGGAGTTTTAAGCATTCCACCACAGTTAATTACACATTGTAGTGTCACATGCATGGTCTGGAGGTGTTCCGATGCCTCGAAGCGCTTCTTCCTGCGGAACCCTGATCCGCGGGCCTCGGATCGTCTTCCCCCCTAGACTTTCTTCTGACAGGGGTAGCCCGGTGTATCCCTCTCTTGTTTTGCTCTTGGTTAGGTCATGTGATGATGTAAAACCAAGTTTGGGAACATGTTGTGACAATATCTACCCTGGTTTCACCGAAACGGGAAGTTCCCCCTAATACTCAGATTGCACACACTTTGTTTTAGGAGACATCGCATGTCTGCGAAGGGGGTCACACTTGGGAACCAGGTTTAGTAGTTTTGAGCATGCCACCACACTTCATTACACATGCTAGGGTCACATGCATGGTTTGGAGGTGTTCCGATGCCTCGAAGCGCTTCTTCCTGTGGAACCCTGATCCGCGGGCCTCAGATCGTCTACCCCCTAGACTTTCTTCTGACAGGGGTAACCCGGTGTAGCTCTCACTTGTTTTAGGCTTGGTTAGGTCATGTGATGATGTAAAACCAAGTTTGGGAACATGTTGTGACAAGATTTACCCCGGTTTCACTGAAACGGGGAGTTTCCCCCTAATACTCAGATTGCAGACACTTTGTTTTTAGGAGACAACGCATGTCTACGAAGGGGGTCACACTTGGGAACCAGGTTTAGGAGTTTTGAGCATGCCACCACACTTCATTACACATGCTAGGGTCACATGCATGGTTTGGAGGTGTTCTGATGCCCCGAAGCGCTTCTTCCTGCGGAACCCTGATCCGCGGGCCTCAGATCGTCAACCCCCTTAGACTTTCTTCTAACAGGGGTAGCCCAGTGTGTCCCTCTCTTGTTTTGCTCTTGGTTAGGTCATGTGATGATGTAAAACCATGTTTGGAACATGTTGTAACAAGATCTACCCCGGTTCACACCGAAACAGGGAGTTTCCCCCTAATACTCAGATTGCACACACTTTGTTTTTAGGAGACAGCGCATGTCTGCGAAGGGGGTCACATTTAGAACCCAGGTTTAGGAGTTTTGAGCATGCCACCACACTTCATTACACATGCTAGGGTCGCATGCATGGTTTGGAGGTGTTCCGATGCCCCGAAGCGCTCTTCCTGCGGAACCCTGATCCGCGGGCCTCAGATCGTCTACCCCCTAGACTTTCTTCTGACAGGGGTAGCCCGGTGTAGCTCTCACTTGTCTTAGGCTTGGTTAGGTCATGTGATGATGTAAAACCATGTTTGGGAACATGTGGTGACAAGATCTACCCCAGTTTCACCGAAACAGGGAGGTTCCCCCTAATACTCAGATTGCAGACACTTTGTTTTTAGGAGACAGCGCATGTCTGCGAAGGGGGTCACACTTGGGAACCAGGTTTAGGAGTTTTGCGCATGCCACCACACTTCATTACACATTCTAGGGTCACATGCATGGTTTGGAGGTGTTCCGATGCCCCGAAGCGCTTCTTCCTACGGAACCCTTATCCGCGGGCCTCAGATCGTCTACCCTCCTAGACTTTCTTCTGAAAGGGGTAGCCCGGTGTATCCCTCTCTTGTTTTGCTCTTGGTTAGGTCATGTGATGATGTAAAACCATGTTTGGGAACATGTTTTTGTTGGAGATATGCCCTAGAGGCAATAATAAATATAGTTATTATTATATATCTTTGTGTTTATGATAAATGTTTGCATTCATGCTATAATAGTATTAACAAGGAAACCATTAATACTTGTGTGATTTGTAAACTTAATTTGAAGTCCCTAGTATAGCCTCTATACTTCACTAGCTTGTTGGTTGATTGATGATGTGGTTTCTTTGTCATGAACATTGAGATGTTATCAACAACAAGATCATATCGTTAGGAGAATGATATGGTGGACATACTCCTATAGACAAGCGTAGCATAAAGATCAAGTCATTTCAATAGTTCAATTGCTATATGCTTTCTGATACATAGTAACCTAATTCCTTCGACCATGAGATCATGCATATCACCTTTACCAGATGGATGCTTTGATATCATCAAACACCACACCGTAACAGGGTGGCTATAAAGGTGGCATTGAGTGTTCGGAAAGTATTGGTTGAAACACATGGATCAAGAGTGGGATTTGTCCATCCACATGACGGATAGATATTCTCTGGGCCCTCTCGGTGAAATGTCATCCAATTAGCTTGCAAGCATGTGACTTGGTCACAAGGGATCACATATCACGGGAACGAGAAAAGAGTACTTATCAGTAACGAGGTTGAACTAGGTATGCAGAGATACCGACGATCATAACCTCGGATAAGTAACATATCGTGAGACAAAGGGAAATTGGTATCGTATGTAAGTGGTTCATTCGATCGCAAAGTAATCGTAGAAATATGTGGGAGCCATATGAATTTCCAGATTCCTCTATTGGTTATTGTTCGGAGAAGTGTCTCGATCATGTCCGCATAATTCACGAACCGTAGGGAGACACACTTAAGGATTCGACGTTGTTTGAGTAGTTATGGTATTATGAGAAAGAGACCGAATGTTGTTCGGAGTCTCGGATGGGATCCGGGATATCACGAGGTGATCCGGAATGGTCCGGAGAATAAGATTCATATAAGGAAAGTCCCGTTTCGGAGTTCGGGAATGGTTCCGGTGTTTTCATCGGGAACATTCTAGAAGGTCCCGGAATGTCCGGCACTCCGGAGGGGGAAGGGTACATGAATGTGTCATTGCATGTTGGAATGATTGCATCATGTACTAAGTGTTCTCGCTGTCCGAAATAAAGGGTTAATTCAAATCCTAATTGGAAAAGTCAAACTGCCAGTTTTCGGTCAAACTGCCAGTTTTCGGAAAGAGGAGAAAGAGGAGGAGAGGTGGAGGCCGAGTTGGAGGAGGGTTCCTCCCCTTGGCCGGCGCACCTCCCAAGGCCGAGTTGGGGAGGAACTCCTCCCCTTGGCCGCCGGCCCTCCCACCTATAAAGGGAGGGGCAGGGCTCCCCTCTCTAGACACACTAGTTCCTACCCCTCTAAACTAAACCCTAGATCTAAACCCCGGTTTAGAGCTATTTTGGTTTAGAGCCTTCTAATTGGTTTAGAGCCCTCTAATTGGTGTGTCTAATTACTAGACCACTAATAGCCTCTCTCATAAGCTCCACCATACTCGCACCGGCTTAAGGCGAAGCCCTGCGGGATCTCCCCTCTACCTCCGGTACCACGCCGTTGTGCTGCCGGAATCACGAGGAGAGTACTACAACCTCCGCTGCCTGCTGGAACAAGGGAGAGGAAGGTCTTCGTCGAGTACCGAACGTGTGACCGACTACGGGAGCGCTGCCGGAACGTGGCGCCGGAAGGATCGTCTACGCGATCTTGAGATCGGAAAGAGTACGACTACATCACCCACGAGAATCTGCTCTCGTTAAACACTTTGGAATCTTCGAGGGTGAGTTATTCCATCGACTCGTTGCTACAATCTAGTAGATAGATCTTGGCTTGTTTGTTTGTATGCGATAGAAAATTTTTGTTTTCCATGCTACGAACCCCTACAGTGGTATCAGAGCCGTGTCTATATGTAGATCTGTTGCACGAGTAGAACACAATGGTCATTGTGGGCGTTGATGCTTTTATTGTAGATTGCTTTTTGTGTACTTTGCATCTTGCGGTATGTTGGGATGAAGCGGCCCGGGCTAACCTTACATGACATCGTTCATGAGACTTGCTCCACGCTTGACATGCAACTCGTTTTGCATAAGTGGCTTTGCGGGTGCCTGTTTCTCCTAGCATAGTAAAGATCCAATTTACAACGGGTGATCAACAATGCTAGTATCAATGTTGTGGTTATTGTTCGTAAGTTAGAACGACACTTATGGAAAGCCCCAAACCACGTAAAATATGCAAAGAAAGTAGAAGCGTCTAACTTTGTTTTGCAGGGGTGTGCAGTGATGTGATATGGCCATGATTGTGATTATATTTGATGTATGCAATGTTCCTTATTGTAAGTTGGCAACCGGCAGGAGCCATATGGTTGTCTTTAATTTCTGTTAAGACCTGCGTGTCTATTCAAAATAGTTGTAATAGTTGAAGCTGGTGGACGACAACCATGAAGAAGCGTCATTGATCTTGATGCTATGCCGGTGATGATGGAGATCATGTTCGTGCTTGAAGATGGAGATCGGAAGCACAAAGAAGAAAGGCCATATCATATCACATATTATGAATTGCATGTGATGTTAATCCTTTATGCATCTTGTATTGCTTAGTAGACGACGGTAGCATTATAAGATGATCCCTCATGCACATAAATTTCAAGTTCTAAAGTGTTCGCCCTTAGTTAGCACCGTTGCTAAAGCTTGTTGCTTCGAAGCACCACGTGATGATCGGGTGTCTTTGATTCCACGGGTGAATACAACGTAAGCAAGCCAGATTTGCTTATGCGGTAGCTAAGGTTTGATCTTGACGAGCCTAGCATGTACAGACATGGCCTCAGGAACACGGATCGCCGAAAGGCAAAGCATGAATCATATAGTAGATATGATGAACATGATGATTGTTCGCCATTAAAACTATATCAGCTCTCGTGATGATCGGTGTTGA
Organism: Avena sativa; assembly: GCA_916181665.1. Classification (NCBI taxonomy): domain Eukaryota; kingdom Viridiplantae; phylum Streptophyta; class Magnoliopsida; order Poales; family Poaceae; genus Avena; species Avena sativa. The sequence continues at coordinate 253,332,912 of OV702289.1, read as the reverse complement.
TGTAGTGGATTTGGTTCGTGTGATCACTAAAACAATGTGAGGGATGTTGTTTTGAGTGGGAGTTCACCTAGTTTAATTTCATTAATTAATTTGAACTCAATTTGTCATAAACTTAGTCTAAACTATTGCAAATATGTTGTAGATCAATGGCAGCCCCTACCATCAATTTTAATGCGTTCCTAGAGAAAGAAAAGTTGAAAAACAATGGAAGCAACTTCGCGGATTGGTTCCGCAATTTGAGGATTGTCCTCACAGCTGGTAATTTGACCTATGTGCTGGATGCACCGCTAGGTGACCCACCTGCAGCTGATGCTTCCGATGAAGTAAAGAATGTTTACCTCGCTCGGAAGAATCAGTACTCCATAGTTCAGTGTGCTATCTTGTATGGTTTAGAATCGGAGCTTCAGAAAAGGTTTGAAGAGTCAGACCCATATGATATTGTCGAGGATCTCAAATTAATTTTTGAGACTCATGCGGCAATTGAAAGTTATGAAGCTTCTGAAAAGTTCTTTAACTGCAAGATGGAAGAGGGTAGCTCCGTCAGTGAGCATGTGCTTAAAATGTCTGGGCACGCGAATAAACTTCAAAGCTTGGGTATAGTGATTCCTAATACTTTGGGAGTTTACCGCATCCTCCAATCACTACCACCAAGTTACAAGAACTTTGTGATGAACTACAACATGCAGAACATGAACAAAGAGTTGCCAGAACTATTTGCTATGTTAAAATCTGCAGAAGTGGAGATCAAGAAAGAGCACCAAGTGTTGATGGTCAATAAGACCACCAAATTCAAGAAAGGCAAGTCTAAGCAGAAGGGACACTTCAAGAAGGGTGGTAAGAAAGCTACCATGCTGACGAAGAGGACCAAGGCTGGACCCAAGCCTGATACTGAGTGCTTTTACTGCAAGGGAGAAGGTCACTGGAAGCGGAATTGCCCAAAGTACTTGGCGGATTTGAAGAACGGCAACATCAAGAAGAAAGGTATATCTGATATACATGTTATTGATGTGTATTTCACTAGTATTCGTAGTAGTGCCTGGGTATTTGATACTGGTTCGGTTGCTCATATTTGTAACTCGAAACAGGAGCTGCAGAATAAACGAAAGCTAGCGAAGAACGAGGTGACGATGCGCGTAGGAAACGGATCAAAGGTTGATGTGATCGCGGTCGGCACGCTACCTCTTCATCTACCATCGGGATTAGTTTTATACTTAAATAATTGTTATTTGGTGCCTGCGTTGAGCATGAACATTATATCGGGATCTTGTTTATTGCGAGACGGTTACTTGTTTAAATCCGAGAATAATGGTTGTTCGATTTATATGAGTAATATGTTTTATGCACATGCACCTTTGATAGATGGTCTATTCATATTGAATCTCGATAGTGGAAATACACATATTAATAACATTGAAGCTAAACGTTTGAAATCAAGCGATAACTTAACCTATATGTGGCACTGTCGTCTTGGTCACATTGGAGTGAAGCGTATGAAGAAACTCCATTCCGATGGACTTCTTGAATCACTTGATTTTGAATCACTTGAAAGATGCGAAGCATGTCTGATGGGTAAAATGACTAAGACTCCATTTTCTGGTATGATGGAGCGAGCTACGGACTTATTGGAAATCATACATACCGATGTGTGTGGTCCAATGAGTGTAGCATCGCGCGGTGGTTATCGTTATGTTCTTACCTTCACGGATGACTTGAGTAGATATGGGTATATCTATTTCATGAAACATAAGTCCGAAACTTTCGAGAAGTTTAAGGAGTTTCAAAGTGAGGTAGAGAATCAACGTAACAAGAAGATTAAATTTCTACGTTCTGATCGTGGAGGTGAATATCTAAGTTACGAGTTTGGCGAGCATTTGAAGAAATGTGGAATACTTTCGCAGTTGACACCGCCGGGAACACCACAGCGTAATGGTGTGTCTGAACGTCGTAATCGAACTCTCTTAGATATGGTTCGTTCTATGATGTCACTTACAAATTTACCGCTATCATTTTGGGGTTATGCATTAGAAACAGCCGCATTCACTTTAAATAGGGCACCATCTAAATCCGTTGAAACGACACCGTATGAATTATGGTTTGGGAAGAAACCTAAATTGTCGTTCCTTAAAATTTGGGGGTGCGAAGCCTATGTAAAGAAGTTACAGCCGGACAAGCTTGAACCCAAAGCGGAAAAATGCGTCTTCATAGGATACCCGAAGGAAACTATTGGGTATACCTTCTATCATAGATCCGAAGGCAAAATCTTTGTTGCCAAGAATGGATCCTTTCTAGAGAAGGAATTTCTCTCGAAAGAAGTGACTGGAAGGAAAGTAGAACTCGACGAGGTTGTCGAACCTTCTCTCGAAATTGCGAGTAGCGCAGCACCGGAAGAAGTTCCTGTGGTGCCTGCACCAATGAGGGAGGAAGCTAATGATAGTGATCATGAAACTTCGGTTGAGGTTGCTACAGAGCCTCGGAGGTCAACGAGAACTCGTACCACTCCAGATTGGTATGATTCCGTTATGAATGTCATGTTGGTGGACAACACCGATGATCCCGAGACATATGAGGAAGCGATGATGAGCCCAGATTCCAATAAATGGCAAGAAGCCATGAAATCCGAGATTGGATCCATGTACGAAAACCAAGTATGGACTTTGGTGGACTTACCGGATGGCCGGAAGGCTGTCGAGAACAAATGGATTTTCAAGAAGAAAACAGATGCTGATGGTAATGTTACTGTCTATAAAGCTCGACTTGTCGCAAAAGGGTTTCGACAAATTCAAGGAGTTGACTACGATGAGACTTTCTCACCAGTAGCGAAGCTAAAGTCTGTGAGGATTATGTTAGCAATCGCTGCATATTATGATTATGAGATATGGCAGATGGATGTCAAAACAGCATTCCTCAATGGAGACATTGATGAAGAATTGTATATGATGCAACCCAAAGGTTTTGTCGATCCTAAAGATGCTAACAAGGTATGCAAACTTCAACGGTCCATCTATGGATTGAAGCAAGCATCCCGAAGTTGGAATCAACGTTTTGATAAGGTAATCAAAAGTTTTGGTTTTATACAAACTTATGGAGAAGCTTGTATTTACAAGAAAGTGAGTGGGAGCTCTGTAGCGTTCTTAATACTATATGTGGATGACATATTATTGATTGGGAATGATGTAGACCTTCTTAATAGTGTCAAAGAATATTTGAATAATAGTTTTTCAATGAAGGATCTTGGCGAAGCAGCTTACATATTAGGCATAACGATTTATAGAGATAGATCGAAACGCCAAATATCATTGTCACAAAGTACATATTTGGACAAAGTTCTAAAGAAGTTTGGAATGGAAGAAAGCAAGAAAGGGTTCTTGCCCATGTTGCCCAATACGACCTTGAGTAAAACTCAAAGTCCGACATCGGCAGAAGATAGAGAAAGGATGAGTAAGACTCCCTATGCCTCAGCCATAGGATCTCTAATGTATGCCATGCTATGTACTAGACCCGACATCGCATATGCTGTTAGTCTAACTAGCAGATATCAAAGTGATCCAGGAGTGGATCATTGGACAGCGGTCAAAAACATCCTTAAGTACTTGAGAAGAACTAAGGATATGGTTCTTTCTTATGGAGGTGATGAACAGCTCGTTGTTAATGGTTACACCGATGCTAGTTGGAACACCGATCCGGATGATTCTAAATCACAATCTGGATACGTATTTATTTTGAATGGTGCAGCAGTTAGCTGGAGGAGTGCAAAGCAAAGCGTTGTGGCGAGATCTTCAACTGAATCGGAATACATGGCTGCTTCGGAGGCTTCACAAGAAGCGATATGGATGAAAGAGTTCATTACAGAGCTGGGTGTGGTTCCTAGTGCGCTGGACCCAATGTCTATCTACTGTGATAACATGGGCGCCATAGCCAATGCGCAAGAACCAAGGTCACACAAGAAGCTGAAGCATATCAAGCTGCGTTTTCACGCTATTCGAGAACATATCCAGGATGGGGATATAAAGATTTGCAAAGTACACACAGATCTGAATGTGGCGGATCCGTTGACTAAACCTCTCCCGAGGGCAAAACATGACCAACACCAAACTGCCATGGGTGTTCGGTATATTACCATGTAATCTAGATTAGATGACTCTAGTGCAAGTGGGAGACTGTTGGAGATATGCCCTAGAGGCAATAATAAATATAGTTATTATTATATATCTTTGTGTTTATGATAAATGTTTGCATTCATGCTATAATAGTATTAACAAGGAAACCATTAATACTTGTGTGATTTGTAAACTTAATTTGAAGTCCCTAGTATAGCCTCTATACTTCACTAGCTTGTTGGTTGATTGATGATGTGGTTTCTTTGTCATGAACATTGAGATGTTATCAACAACAAGATCATATCGTTAGGAGAATGATATGGTGGACATACTCCTATAGACAAGCGTAGCATAAAGATCAAGTCATTTCAATAGTTCAATTGCTATATGCTTTCTGATACATAGTAACCTAATTCCTTCGACCATGAGATCATGCATATCACCTTTACCAGATGGATGCTTTGATATCATCAAACACCACACCGTAACAGGGTGGCTATAAAGGTGGCATTGAGTGTTCGGAAAGTATTGGTTGAAACACATGGATCAAGAGTGGGATTTGTCCATCCACATGACGGATAGATATTCTCTGGGCCCTCTCGGTGAAATGTCATCCAATTAGCTTGCAAGCATGTGACTTGGTCACAAGGGATCACATATCACGGGAACGAGAAAAGAGTACTTATCAGTAACGAGGTTGAACTAGGTATGCAGAGATACCGACGATCATAACCTCGGATAAGTAACATATCGTGAGACAAAGGGAAATTGGTATCGTATGTAAGTGGTTCATTCGATCGCAAAGTAATCGTAGAAATATGTGGGAGCCATATGAATTTCCAGATTCCTCTATTGGTTATTGTTCGGAGAAGTGTCTCGATCATGTCCGCATAATTCACGAACCGTAGGGAGACACACTTAAGGATTCGACGTTGTTTGAGTAGTTATGGTATTATGAGAAAGAGACCGAATGTTGTTCGGAGTCTCGGATGGGATCCGGGATATCACGAGGTGATCCGGAATGGTCCGGAGAATAAGATTCATATAAGGAAAGTCCCGTTTCGGAGTTCGGGAATGGTTCCGGTGTTTTCATCGGGAACATTCTAGAAGGTCCCGGAATGTCCGGCACTCCGGAGGGGGAAGGGTACATGAATGTGTCATTGCATGTTGGAATGATTGCATCATGTACTAAGTGTTCTCGCTGTCCGAAATAAAGGGTTAATTCAAATCCTAATTGGAAAAGTCAAACTGCCAGTTTTCGGTCAAACTGCCAGTTTTCGGAAAGAGGAGAAAGAGGAGGAGAGGTGGAGGCCGAGTTGGAGGAGGGTTCCTCCCCTTGGCCGGCGCACCTCCCAAGGCCGAGTTGGGGAGGAACTCCTCCCCTTGGCCGCCGGCCCTCCCACCTATAAAGGGAGGGGCAGGGCTCCCCTCTCTAGACACACTAGTTCCTACCCCTCTAAACTAAACCCTAGATCTAAACCCCGGTTTAGAGCTATTTTGGTTTAGAGCCTTCTAATTGGTTTAGAGCCCTCTAATTGGTGTGTCTAATTACTAGACCACTAATAGCCTCTCTCATAAGCTCCACCATACTCGCACCGGCTTAAGGCGAAGCCCTGCGGGATCTCCCCTCTACCTCCGGTACCACGCCGTTGTGCTGCCGGAATCACGAGGAGAGTACTACAACCTCCGCTGCCTGCTGGAACAAGGGAGAGGAAGGTCTTCGTCGAGTACCGAACGTGTGACCGACTACGGGAGCGCTGCCGGAACGTGGCGCCGGAAGGATCGTCTACGCGATCTTGAGATCGGAAAGAGTACGACTACATCACCCACGAGAATCTGCTCTCGTTAAACACTTTGGAATCTTCGAGGGTGAGTTATTCCATCGACTCGTTGCTACAATCTAGTAGATAGATCTTGGCTTGTTTGTTTGTATGCGATAGAAAATTTTTGTTTTCCATGCTACGAACCCCTACAGTTTTGACAAGATCTACCCCGGTTTCACCGAAACGGAGATTTCCCCCTAATACTCAGATTGCAGACACTTTGTTTTTAGGGGACAACGCATGTCTGTGAAGGGGGTCACACTTGGGAACCAGGTTTAGGAGTTTTAAGCATTCCACCATACCTAATTACACATGCTAGGGTCGCATGCATGGTTTGGAGGTGTCCTGATGCCCCGAAGCGCTTCTTCCTGTGGAACCCTGATCCGCGGGCCTCGGATCATCTACCCCCCTAGACTGTCTTCTGACAGGGGTAGCCCGGTGTATCCCTCTCTTGTTTTGCTCTTGGTTAGGTCATGTGATGATGTAAAACCAAGTTTGGGAACATGTTGTGACAAGATGTACCCCGGTTTCACTGAAACGGGGAGTTTCCCCCTAATACTCAGATTGCAGACACTTTGTTTTTAGGAGACAACGCATGTCTGCGAAGGGGGTCACACTTGGGAACCAGGTTTAGGAGTTTTGAGCATGCCACCACACTTCATTACACATTCTAGGGTCACATGCATGCTTTTGAGGTGTTCCGATGCCCCGAAGCGCTTCTTCCTACGGAACCTTGATCCGCGGGCCTCGGATCGTCTACCCCCCTAGACTTTCTTCTGACAGGGGTCGCCCGGTGTATCCCTCACTTGTTTTAGGCTTGGTTAGGTCATTTTATGATGTAAAACCATGTTTGGGAACATGTTGTGACAAGATATACCCCGGTTTCACCGAAACGGGGAGTTTCCCCCTAATACTCAGATTGCACACACTTTGTTTTGAACGGACATCGCATGTCTGCGAAGGGGGTCACACTTGGGAACCAGGTTTAGGAGTTTTGAGCATGCCACCACACTTCATTACACATGCTAGGGTCACATGCATGGTTTGGAGGTGTTCCGATGCCCCGAAGCGCTTCTTCCTATGGAACCCTGATCCGCGGGCCTCAGATCGTCTACCCCCTAGACTTTCTTCTGACAGGGGTAGCCCGGTGTATGCCTAACTTGTTTTAGGCTTGGATAGGTCATTTTATGATGTAAAACCAAGTTTGGGAACATGTTGTGACAAGATCTACCCCAGTTTCACCGAAACGGGGTGTTTCCCCCTAAAACTCAGATTGCAGACACTTTGTTTTTAGGGGACAACACATGTCTGCGAAGGGGGTCACACTTGGGAACCAAGTTTAGGAGTTTTAAGCATTCCACCACACTTAATTACACATGATTGGGTCGCATGCATGGTCTGAAGGTGTTCCGATGCCCAGAAGCGCTTCTTCCTGTGGAACCCTGATCCGCGGGCCACGGATCATCTACCCCCCTAGACTGTCTTCTGACAGGGGTAGCACGGTGTATCCCTCTCTTGTTTTGCTCTTGGTTAGGTCATGTGATGATGTAAAACCATGTTTGGGAACATGTTGTGACAAGATCTACCCCGGTTTCACCGAAACAGGGAGTTTCCCCCTAATACTCACATTGCACACACTTTGTTTTTAGGAGACATCGCATGTCTGCGAAGGGGGTCACAATTGGGAACCAGGTTTAGGAGTTTTGAGCATTCCACCACACTTCATTACACATGCTAGGGTCACATTCATGGTTTTGAGGTGTTCCGATGCCCCGAAGCGCTTCTTCCTATGGAACCCTGATCCACGGGCCTCGGATCGTCTACCCCCCTAGACTTTCTTCTTACAGGGGTAGCCCGGTGTATCCCTCACTTGTTTTAGGATTTTTTAGGTCATTTTATGATTTAAAACCTAGTTTGGGAACATGTTGTGACAAGATCTACCCCGGTTTCACGGAAATGGGGAGTTCCCCCCTAATACTCAGATTGCACACACTTTGTTTTTAGGGGACATCGCATGTCTGCGAAGGGGGTCACACTTGGGAACCAGGTTTAGGAGTTTTAAGCATTCCACCACACTTAATTACACATTATATGGTCACATGCATGGTCTGGAGGTGTTCCGATGCCCCGAAGCGCTTCTTCCTGCGGAACCCTGATCCGGGGGCCTCGGATCGTCTACCCCCCTAGACTTTCTTCTGACCGGGGTAGCACGGTGTATCCCTCACTTGTTTTAGGACTGGTTAGGTCACGTGATGATGTAAAACCATGTTTGGGAACATGTGGTGACAAGATCTACCCCGGTTTCACCGAAACGGGGAGGTTCCCCCTAATACTCAGATTGCAGACACTTTGTTTTTAGGAGACAGCGCATGTCTGCGAAGGGGGTCACACTTGGGAACCAACTTTAGGAGTTTTGAGCATGCCACCACACTTCATTACACATTCTAGGGTGACATGCATGGTTTGGAGGTGTTCCGATGCCCCGAAGCGCTTCTTCCTATGGAACCCTGATCCGCGGGCCTCGGATCGTCTACCCCCTAGAATTTCTTCTGACAGGGGTAGCCCGGTGTATCCCTCACTTGTTTTAGGCTTGGATAGGTCATTTTATGATGTAAAACCAAGTTTGGGAACATGTTGTGACAAGATCTACCCCGGTTTCACCGAAACGGGGTGTTTCCCCCTAATACTCAGATTGCAGACACGTTGTTTTTACGGGACAACGCATGTCTGCGAAGGGGGTCACACTTGAGAACCAGGTTTAGGAGTTTTAAGCATTCCACCACACTTAATTACACATGATAGGGTCGCATGCATGGTTTGGAGGTGTTCCGATGCCCCGAAGCGCTTCTTCATGTGGAACCCTGATCCGCGGGCCTCGGATCATCTACCCCCCTAGACTGTCTTCTGACAGGGGTAGCCCGGTGTATCCCTCTCTTGTTTTGCTCTTGGTTAGGTCATGTGATGATGTAAAACCATGTTTGGGAACATGTTGTGACAAGATCTACCCCGATTTCACCGAAACAGGGAGTTTCCCCCTAATACTCACATTGCACACACTTTGTTTTTAGGAGACATCGCATGTCTGCGAAGGGGGTCACAATTGGGAACCAGGTTTAGGAGTTTTGATCATTCCACCACACTTCATTACACATGCTAGGGTCACATTCATGGTTTGGAGGTGTTCCGATGCCCCGAAGCGCTTCTTCCTAAGGAACCCTGATCCACGGGCCTCGGATCGTCTACCCCCCTAGACTTTCTTCTTACAGGGGTCGTCCGGTGTATCCCTCACTTGTTTTAGGATTTGTTAGGTCATTTTATGATGTAAAACCTAGTTTGGGAACATTTTGTGACAAGATCTACCCCGGTTTCACGGAAATGGGGAGTTCCCCCTAATACTCAGATTGCACACACTTTGTTTTTAGGGGACATCGCATGTCTGCGAAGGGGGTCACACTTGGGAACCAGGTTTAGGAGTTTTAAGCATTCCACCACACTTAATTACACATTATATGGTCACATGCATGGTCTGGAGGTGTTCCGATGCCCCGAAGCGCTTCTTCCTGCGGAACCCTGATCCGCGGGCCTCGGATCGTCTACCCCCCTAGACTTTCTTCTGACAGGGGTAGCCTGGTGTATCCCTCTCTTGTTTTGCTCTTGGTTAGGTCATGTGATGATGCAAAACCAAGTTTGGGAACATGTTGTGACAAGATCTACCCCGGTTTCACCGAAACGGGGAGTTCCCCCTAATACTCAGATTGCACACACTTTGTTTTTAGGAGACACCACATGTCTGCGAAGGGGGTCACACTTGGGTACCAGGTTTAGGAGTTTTGAGCATGACACCACACTTAATTACACATGCTAGGGTCATATGCATGGTTTGGAGGTGTTCCGATGCCCCGAAGCGCTTCTTCCTGCGGAACCCTGATCCGCGGGCCTCAGATCGTCTACCCCCTAGACTTTCTTCTGACAGGGGTAGCCCGGTGCAGCTCTCACTTGTTTTAGGCTTGGTTAGGTCATGTGATGATGTAAAACCAAGTTTGGGAACATGTTGTGACAAGATCTACCCCGGTTTCACCGAAACGGGGAGTTTGCCCCTAATACTTAGATTGTACACACTTTGTTTTTAGGGGACATCGCATGTCTGCAAAGGGGGTCACACTTGGGAACCAGGTTTAGGAGTTTTGAGCATGCCACCACACTTCATTACACATGCTAGGGTCACATGCATGGTTTGGAGGTGTTCTGATGCCCCGAAGCGCTTCTTCCTGCGGAACCCTGATCCGCGGGCCTCGGATCGTCTACCCCATAGACTTTCTTCTAACAGGGGTATCCCGGTGTATCCCTCACTTGTTTTGCTCTTGTTTAGGTCATGTTATGATGTAAAACCAAGTTTGGGAACATGTTGTGACAAGATCTACCCCGGTTTCACCGAAACGGGAAGTTTCCCCCTAATACTCAGATTGCAGACACTTTGTTTTTAGGAGACATCGCATGTCTGCGAAGGGGGTCACACTTGGGAACCAGGTTTAGGAGTTTTGAGCATGCCACCACACTTCATTACACATGCTAGGGTCACATGCATGGTTTGGAGGTGTTCCGATGCCCCGAAGCGCTTCTTCCTGCGGAACCCTGATCCGCGGGCCTCAGATCGTCTACCCCCTAGACTTTCTTCTGACAGGGGTATCCCGGTGTAGCTCTCACTTGTTTTAGGCTTGGTTAGGTCATGTGATGATGTAAGACCAAGTTTGGGAACATGTTGTGACAAGATTTACCCTGGTTTCACCGAAACAGGGAGTTTCCCCCTAATACTCAGATTGCAGACACTTTGTTTTTAGGAGACAACGCATGTCTGCGAAGGGGTTCACACTTGGGAGCTGGGTTTAGGAGTTTTTAGCATGCCACCACACTTCATTACACATGCTAGGGTCGCATGCATGGTTTGGGGTGTTCCGATGCCCCGAAGCGCTTCCTCCTGCGGAACCCTGATCCGCGGGCCTCAGATCGTCTACCCCCTAGACATTCTTCTGACAAGGGTAGCCCGGTGTAGCTCTCACTTGTTTTAGGATTGGTTAGGTCACGTGATGATGTAAAACCATGTTTGGGAACATGTGGTGATAAGATCTACCCCGGTTTCACCGAAACGGGGAGGTTCCCCCTAATACTCAGATTGCAGACACTTTGTTTTTAGGAGACAGCGCCTGTCTGGGAAGGGGGTCACACTTGGGAACCAGGTTTAGGAGTTTTGAGCATTCCACCACACTTCATTACACATGATAGGGTCACGTGCATGGTTTGGAGGTGTTCCGATGCCCCAAAGCGCTTCTTCCTGCGGAACCCTGATCAGCGGGCCTCGGATCGTCTACCCCCCTAGACTTTCTTCTGACAGGGGTAGCCCAGTGTATCCCTCACTTGTTTTAGGCTTGGTTAGGTCATTTTATGATGTAAAACCAAGTTTGGGAACATGTTGTGACAAGATCTACCCCGGTTTCACCGAAACGGGGAATTTCGCCCTAATACTCAAATTGTAGACACTTTGTTTTTAGGGGACAACGCATGTCTGCGAAGGGGGTCACACTTGGGAACCACGTTTATTAGTTTTAAGCATTCCACCACACTTAGTTACACATGCTAGGGTCGCATGCATGGTTTGGAGGTGTTCCGATGCCCCGAAGCGCTTCTTCCTGCGGAACCCTGATCCGCGTGCCTCGGATCATCTACCCCCCTAGACTGTCTTCTGACAGGGGTAGCCCGGTGTATCCCTCTCTTATTTTGCTCTTGGTTAGGTCATGTGATGATGTAAAACCATGTTTTGGAACATGTTGTGTCAAGATCTACCGCGGTTTAACCGAAACAGGGAGTTTCCCCCTAATACTCAGATTGCACACACTTTGTTTTTAGGAGACTTCGCATGTCTGCGAAGGGGGTCACACTTGGGAACCAGGTTTAGGAGTTTTGAGCATTCCACCACACTTCATTACACATTCTAGGGTCACATTCATGGCTTGGAGGTGTTCCGATGCCCCGAGGCGCTTCTTCCTACGGAACCCTGATCCGCAGGCCTCGGATCATCTACCCCCCTAGACTTTCTTCTTACAGGGGTAGCCCGGTGTATCCCTCACTTGTTTTAGGATTGGTTAGGTCATTTTATGATGTAAAACCAAGTTTGGGAACATGTGGTGACAATATCTACCCCGGTTTCACCGAAACGGGGAGTTCCCCCCTAATACTCAGATTGCAGACACTTTGTTTTTAGGGGACAGCGCATGTCTGCCAAGGGGGTCACACTTGGGAACCATGTTTAGGAGTTTTGATCATGCCACCATACTTCATTACACATTCTAGGGTCACATGCATGCTTTGGAGGTGTTCCGATGCCCCGAAGCGCTTCTTCCTGTGGAACCCTGATCCGTGGGCCTCGGATCGTCTACCCCCTAGACTTTCTTCTGACAGGGGTAGCACGGTGTATCCCTCTCTTGTTTTTATCTTGGTTAGGTCACGTGATGATGTAAAACCTTGTTTGGGAACATGTGGTGACAAGATCTACCCCGGTTTCACCGAAACAGGAAATTTCCCCCTAATACTTAGATTGCAGGTTCTTTGTTTTTAGGAGACAGCGCATGTCTACAAAGGGGGTCACACTTGTGAACCTGGATTAGGAGTTTTGAGCATGCCACCACACTTCATTACACATGCTAGGGTCACATGCATGGTTTGGAGGTGTTCCGATGCCCCGAAGCGCTTCTTCTTACGGAACCCTCATCCGCGGGCCTCGGATCGTCTACCCCCTAGAGTTTCTTCTGACATGGGTAGCCCGGTGTATCCCTCACTTGTTTTAGGCTATGTTAGGTCATTTTATGATGTAAAAACAAGTTTGGGAACATGTTGTGACAAGATCTACCCCGGTTTCACCGAAACGGGGAGATTCCCCCTAATACTCAGATTGCAGACACTTTGTTTTTAGGAGACAACGCATGTCTGCGAAGGGGGTCACACTTGGGAACCAGGTTTAGGAGTTCTAAGCATTCCACCACACTTAATTACACATTCTAGTGTCACATGCATGGTCTGGAGGTGTTCCGATGCCCCGAAGCGCTTCTTCCTACGGAACCCTGATCCGCGGGCCTCGGATCGTCTACCCCCCTAGACTTTCTTCTAACAGGGGTAGCCCGGTGTATCCCTCTCTTGTTTTGCTCTTGGCTAGGTCATGTGATGATGTAAAACCAAGTTTGGGAACATGTTGTGACAAGATCTACCCCGGTTTCACCGAAACGGGGAGTTCCCCCTAATACTCAGATTGCACACACTTTGTTTTTAGGAGACATCGCATGTCTGCGAAGGGGGTCAGACTTGGGAACCAGGTTTAGGAGTTTTGAGGATGCCACCACACTTCATTACACATGCTAGGGTCACATGCATGGTTTGGAGGTGTTCCGATGCCCTGAAGCGCTTCTTCCTGCGGAACCCTGATCTGCGGGCCTTAGATCGTCTTCCCCCTAGACTTTCTTCTGACAGGGGTAGCCCGGTGTAGCTCTCACTTGTTTTAGGCTTGGTTAGGTCATGTGATGATGTAAAACCAAGTTTGGGAACATGTTGTGACAACATTTACCCCGGTTTCACTGAAACGGGGAGTTTCCCCCTAATACTCAGATTGCAGACACTTTGTTTTTAGGAGACAACGCATGTCTGCGAAGGGGGTCACACTTGGGAACCAGGTTTAGGAGTTTTGAGCATGCCACCACACTTCATTACACATTCTAGGGTCACATGCATGGTTTGGAGGTGTTCCGATGCCCCGAAGCGCATCTTCCTATGGAACCCTGATCCGTGGGCCTCAGATCGTCTACCCCCTAGACTTTCTTCTGACAGGGGTAGCCCGGTGTATCCCTCACTTGTTTTAGGCTTGGTTAGGTCATGTGATGATGTAAAACCAAGTTTGGGAACATGTTGTGACAAGATCTACCCCAGTTTCACCGAAACAGGGAGTTCCCCCCTAATACTCAGATTGCACACACTTTGTTTTTAGGGGACAACGCATGTCTGCGAAGGGGGTCACACTTGGGAACCAGGTTTAGGAGTTTTTAGCATGCCACCACACTTCATTACACATGATAGGGTCCCATGCATGGTTTGGAGGTGTTCCGATGCCCCGAAGCGCTTCTTCCTGCAGAACCCTGATCCGCGGGCCTCGAATCGTCTACCCCCCTAGACTTTCTTCTGACAGGGGTAACCTGCTGTATCCCTCTCTTGTTTTGCTCTTGGTTAGGTCATGTGATGATGTAAAACCAAGTTTGGGAACATGTTGTGACAAGATCTACCCCGGTTTCACCGAAACAGGGAGTTTCCCCCTAATACTCAGATTGCAGACACTTTGTTTTTAGGAGACAACGCATGTCTGCGAAGGGGTTCACACTTGGGAGCTGGGTTTAGGAGTTTTGAGCATGCCACCACATTCATTACACATGATAGGGTCACATGCATGGTTTGGAGGTGTTCCGATGCCCCGAAGCGCTTCTTCCTACGGAACCCTGATCCGTGGGCCTCGGATCGTCCACCCCCCTAGACTTTCTTCTGACATGGGTAGCCCGGTGTATCCCTCTCTTGTTTTGCTCTTGGTTAGGTCACGTGATGATGTAAAACCATGTTTTGGAACATGTGGTGACAAGATCTACCCCCGTTTCACCGAAGCACGGAGGTTCCCCTAATACTCAGATTGTAGACACTTTGTTTTTAGGGGACAGCGCATGTCTGCCAAGGGGGTCACACTTGGGAACCAGGTTTAGGAGTTTTGATCATGCCACCATACTTCATTACACATTCTAGGGTCACATGCATGCTTTGGAGGTGTTCCGATGCCCCGAAGCGCTTCTTCCCGCGGAACCCTGATCCGTGGGCCTCGGATCGTCTACCCCCTAGACTTTCTTCTGACAGGGGAAGCCCGGTGTATCCCTCTCTTGTTTTGCTCTTGGTTAGGTCATGTGATGATGTAAAACCATGTTTGGGAACATGTTGTGAAAGATCTACCCCGGTTTCACCGAAACAGGGAGTTTCCCCCTAATACTCAGATTGCAGACACTTTGTTTTTAGGAGACAGTGCATGTCTGCGAAGGAGGTCACACTTGGGAACCAGGTTTAGGAGTTTTGAGCATGCCACCGCACTTCATTACACATGCTAGGGTCGCATGCATGGTTTGGAGGTGTTCCGATGCCCCGAAGCGCTTCTTCTTACGGAACCCTCATCTGCGGGCCTCGGATCGTCTAACCCCTAGACTTTCTTCTAACATGGGTAGCCCGGTGTATCCCTCTCTTGTTTTGCTCTTGTCTAGGTCATGTGATGATGTAAAACCATGTTTGGGAACATGTTGTGACAAGATCTACCCTGGTTTCACCGAAACAAGGAGTTTCCCCCTAATACTCAGATTGCACACACTTTGTTTTTAGGAGACATCGCATGTCTACGAAGGGGGTCACACTTGGGAACCAGGTTTAGGAGTTTTGAACATTCCACCACACTTCATTACACATGCTAGGGTCACATTCATGGTTTGGAGGTGTTCCGATGCCCCGAAGCGCTTCTTCCTGCGGAACCCTGATCCGCGTGCCTCGGATCGTCTACCACCCTAGACTTTCTTCTTACAGGGGTAGCCCAGTGTAGCTCTCACTTGTTTTAGGCTTGTTTAGGTCATGTGATGATGTAAAACCATGTTTGGGAACATGTTGTGACAAGATCTACCCCGGTTTCACCGAAACGAGGAGTTCCCCCCTAATACTCAGATTGCACACACTTTGTTTTTAGGGGACATCGCATGTCTGCAAAGGGGGTCACACTTGGGAACCAGGTTTAGGAGTTTTGAGCATGCCACCACACTTCATTACACATTCTAGGGTCACATGCATGGTTTGGAGGTGTTCCGATGCCCCGTAGCGCTTCTTCCTGCAGAACCCTGATCCGCGGGCCTCAGATCGTCTACCCCCTAGACTTTCTTCTGACAGGGGTAGCCCGGTGTATCCCTCTCTTGTGTTGCTCTTGGTTAGGTCATGTGATGATGTAAAACCAAGTTTGGGAACATGTTGTGACAAGATCTACCCCGGTTTCACCGAAACGGGGAGTTTCCCCCTAATACTCAGATTGCACACACTTTGTTTTTAGGAGACATCGCATGTCTGCGAAGGGGGTCACACTTGGGAACCAGGTTTAGGAGTTTTGAACATGCCACCACACTTCATTACACATGCTAGGGTCACATGCATGGTTTGGAGGTGTTCCGATGCCCCGAAGCGCTTCTTCCTGCGGAACCCTGATCCGCGGGCCTCAGATCGTCTACCCCCTAGACTTTCTTCTGACAGGAGTAGCCCGGTGTAGCTATCACTTGTTTTAGGCTTAGTTAGGTCATGTGATGATGTAAAACCAAGTTTGGGAACATGTTGTGACAAGATTTACCCCGGTTTCACTGAAACGGGGAGTTTCCCCCTAATACTCAGATTGCAGACACTTTCTTTTTAGGAGACAACGCATGTCTGCGAAGGGGGTCACACTTGGGAACCAGGTTTAGGAGTTTTGAGCATGCCACCACACTTCATTACACATGCTAGTGTCACATTCATGGTTTGGAGGTGTTCCGATGCCCCGAAGCGCTTCTTCCTGCGGAACCCTGATCCGCGTGCCTCGGATCGTCTACCACCCTAGACTTTCTTCTTACAGGGGTAACCCAGTGTAGCTCTCACTTGTTTTAGGCTTGGTTAGGTCATGTGATTTTGTAAAACCATGTTTGGGAACATGTTGTGACAAGATCTACCCCGGTTTCACCGAAACGAGGAGTTCCCCCCTAATACTAAGATTGCACACACTTTGTTTTTAGGGGACATCGCATGTCTGCAAAGGGGGTCACACTTGGGAACCAGGTTTAGGAGTTTTGAGCATGCCACCACACTTCATTACACATTCTAGGGTCACATGCATGGTTTGGAGGTGTTTCGATGCCCCGTAGCGCTTCTTCTTGCGGAACCCTGATCCGCGGGCCTCAGATCTTCTACCCCCCTAGACTTTCTTCTGACAGGGGTAGCCCGGTGTATCCCTCTCTTGTGTTGCTCTTGGTTAGGTCATGTGATGATGTAAAACCAAGTTTGGGAACATGTTGTGACAAGATCTACCCCGGTTTCACCGAAATGGGGAGTTTCCCCCTAATAATCAGATTGCACACACTTTGTTTTTAGGAGACATCGCATGTCTGCGAAGGGGGTCACACTTGGGAACCAGGTTTAGGAGTTTTGAACATGCCACCACACTTCATTACACATGGTAGGGTCACATGCATGGTTTGGAGGTGTTCCGATGCCCCGAAGCGCTTCTTCCTGCGGAACCCTGATCCGCGGGCCTCAGATCGTCTACCCCCTAGACTTTCTTCTGACAGGAGTAGCCCGGTGTAGCTATCACTTGTTTTAGGCTTAGTTAGGTCATGTGATGATGTAAAACCAAGTTTGGGAACATGTTGTGACAAGATTTACCCCGGTTTCACTGAAACGGGGAGTTTCCCCCTAATACTCAGATTGCAGACACTTTCTTTTTAGGAGACAACGCATGTCTGCGAAGGGGGTCACACTTGGGAACCAGGTTTAGGAGTTTTGAGCATGCCACCACACTTCATTACACATGCTAGGGTCACATGCATGGTTTGGAGGTGTTCCGATGCCCCGAAGCGCTTCTTCCTACAGAACCCTGATCCGCGGGCCTCGGATAGTTTACCCCTAGACTTTCTTCTGACAGGGGTAGCCCGGTGTAGCTCTCACTTGTTTTAGGCTTGGTTAGGTCATGTGATGATGTAATACCAAGTTTGGTAACATGTTGTGACAAGATCTACCCCGGTTTCACCGAAACGGGGAGTTTCCCCCTAATACTCAGATTGCAGACACTTTGTTTTTAGGAGACAGCGCATGACTGCGAAGGGGGTCACACTTGGGAACCAGGTTTAGGAGTTTTGAACATGAAACCACATTCATTACACATTCTAGGGTCACATGCATGGTTTGGAGGTGTTCCGATGCCCCGAAGCGCTTCTTCTTGCGAACCCTGATCCGCGGGCCTTGGATCGTCTACCCCCCTAGACTTTCTTCTGACAGGTGTAGCCCGGTGTATCCCTCTCTTATTTTGCTCTTTGTTAGGTCATGTGATGATGTAAAACCATGTTTGGGAACATGTTGTGACAAGATCTACCCTGGTTTCACCGAAACAGGGAGTTTCCCCCTAATACTCAGATTGCACACACTTTCTTTTTAGGAGACATCGCATGTCTGCAAAGGGGGTCACACTTGGGAACCAGGTTTAGGAGTTTTGAGCATTCCACCACACTTCATTACACATTATAGGGTCACATTCAAGGTTTGGAGGTGATCCGATGCCCCGAAGCGCGTCTTCCTCCAGAACCCTGATCCGCGGGCCTCGGATCGTCTACCACCCTAGACTTTCTTCTGACAGGGGTAGCCCGATGTAGCTCTCACTTGTTTTAGGCTTGGTTAGGTCATGTGATGATGTAAAACCATGTTTGGTAATATGTTGTGACAAGATCTACCCCGGTTTCACCGAAACGGGGAGTTTCCCCCTAATACTCAGATTGCACAAACTTTGTTTTTAGGGGACATCGCATGTCTGCGAAGGGGGTCACACTTGGGAACCAGGTTTAGGAGTTTTGAGCATTCCACCACACTTCATTACACATGCTAGGGTCACATGCATGATTTGGAGGTGTTCTGATGCCCCGAAGAGCTTCTTCCTGCGGAACCCTCATCGGCGGGCCTCGGATCGTCTACCCCCTAGACTTTCTTCTAACAGGGGAAGCCCGGTGTATCCCTCTCTTGTTTTGCTCTTGGTTAGGTCATTTGTTGATGTAAAACCATGTCTGGGAACATGTTGTGACAAGATCTACCCCGGTTTCACCGAAACAGGGAGTTTCCCCCTAATACTCAGATTGCACACACTATGTTTTTAGGAGACATCGCATGTCTGCGAAGGGGGTCACACTTGGGAACCAGGTTCAGGAGTTTTGGGCATGCCACCACACTTCATTACACATGCTAGGGTCACATGAATGGTTTGGAGGTGTTCCGATACCCCGAAGCGCTTCTTCCTGCGGAACCCTGATCCGCGGGCCTTAGATCGTCGACCCCCTAGACTTTCTTCTGACAGGGGTAACCCGGTGTAGCTCTCACTTGTTTAAGGCTTGTTTAGGTCATGTGATGATGTAAAACCAAGTTTGGGAACATATTGTGACAAGATTTACCCCGGTTTCACCGAAACGGGGAGTATCCCCCTAATACTCAGATTGCAGACACTTTGTTTTTAAGAGACAGCGCATGCTGCAAAGGGGGTCACACTTGGGAGCCAGGTTTATGAGTTTTGAGCATGCCACCACATTTCATTACACATGCTGGGGTCACATGCACGGTTTGGAGGTGTTCCGATGCCCCGAAGCGCTTCTTCCTACGGAACCCTGATCCGCGGGCCTCGGATCGTCTACCCCCGTAGACTTTCTTCTGACAGGGGTAGCCCGGTGTATCCCTCACTTGTTTTAGGCTTGGTTAGGTCATGTTATGATGTAAAACCAAGTTTGGTAACATGTTGTGACAAGATCTACCCCGGTTTCACTGAAACGGGGAGTTTCCCCCTAATACTCAAATTGCAGACACTTTGTTTTTAGGGGACAGCGCATGTCTGCGAAGGGGGTCACAATTGGGAACCAGGTTTAGGAATTTTAAGCATGCCACCACACTGCATTACACATGCTAGGGTCACATTCATGGTTTGGAGGTGTTCCGATGCCCCGAAGCGATTCTTCCTGCGGAACCCTGATCCGCGGGCCTCGGATCGTCTACCCCCTATACTTTCTTCTGACAGGGGTAGCCTGGTGTATCCCTCTATTTTTTTGCTCTTGGTTAGGTCATGTGTTGATGTAAAACCATGTTTGGGAACATGTTGTGACAACATCTACCCCGGTTTCACCAAAACAGGGAGTTTCCCCCTAATACTCAGATTGCACACACTTTGTTTTTAGGAGACATCGCATGTCTGCGAAGGGGGTCATGCTTGGGAACCAGGTTTAGGAGTTTTTAGCATGGCACCACACTTCATTACACATGCTAGGGTCACATTCATGGTTTGGAGGTGTTGTGATGCCCCGAAGCGCATCTTCCTGCGGAACCCTGATCCGCGGGCCTCATATCGTCTACCACCCTACACTTTCTCCTGACAGGGGTAGCCTGGTGTGGTACTCACTTGGTTTAGGCTTGGTTAGTTCATGTGATGGTGTAAAACCATGTTTGGGAACATGTTGTGATAAGATCTACCCCGGTTTCACCGAAACGGGGAGTTTCCCCCTAATACTCAGATTGCACACACTTTGTTTTTAGGGGACATCGCATGTCTGCGAAGGGGGTCACACTTGGGAACCAGGTTTAGGAGTTTTGAGCATTCCACCACACTTCATTACACATGCTAGGGTCACATGCACGGTTTGGAGGTGTTCCGATGCCCCGAAGCGCTTCTTCCTGCGAACCCTGATCCGCGGGCCTCGGATCGTCTACCCCCTAGACTTTCTTCTGACAGGGGTAGCCCGGTGTATCCCTCTATTTTTTTGCTCTTGTTTAGGTCATGTTATGATGTAAAACCATGTTTGTGAACATGTTGTGACAATATCTACCCCGGTTTCACCGAAACGGGTAGTTTCCCCCTAATACTCAGATTGCACACACTTTGTTTCTAGGAGACATCGCATGTCTGCGAAGGGGGTCACACTTGGGAACCAAGTTTAGGAGTTTTGAGCATGCCACCACACTTCATTACACATGCTAGGGTCACATGCATGGTTTGGAGGTGTTCCGATGCCCCGAAGCTCTTCTTCCTGCGGAACCCTGATTCGCGGGCCTCATATCGTCTACCCCCTAGACTTTCTTCTGACAGGGGTAGCCCGGTGTCGCTCTCACTTGTTTTAGGCTTGGTTAGGTCATGTGATGACGTAAAACCAAGTTTGGGAACATGTTGTGACAAGATCTACCCCGGTTTCACCGAAACAGGGACTTTCCCCCTAATACTCAAATTGCACACACTTTGTTTTTAGGAGACAGCGCATGTCTGCGAAGGGGGTCACATTTAGAAACCAGGTTTAGGAGTTTTGAGCATTCCACCACACTTCATTACACATTCTAGGGTCACATGCATGGTTTGGAGGTGTTCCGATGCCCCGAAGCGCTTCTTCCTACGGAACCCTGATCCGCGGGCCTCGGATCGTCTACCCCCCTAGACTTTCTTCTGACAGGGGTAGCCTGGTGTAGCTCTCACTTGTATTAGGATTGGTTAGGTCATGTGATGATGTAAAACCATGTTTGGGAAGATGTTGTGACAAGATCTACCCCGGTTTCACCAAAACGGGGAGTTTCCCCCTAATACTCAGATTGCAGACACTTTGTTTTTACTGGATAACGCATGTCTGCGAAGGGGGTCACACTTGGGAACCAGGTTTAGGTGTTTTGAGCATGCCACCACACTTCATTACACATTCTAGGGTCACATGCATGGTTTGGAGGTGTTTCGATGCCCCCAAGCGCTTCTTCCTGCGGAACCCTGATCCGCGGGTATCGGATCGTCTACCCCCCTAGACTTTCTTCTGACAGGGGTAGCCCGGTGTAGCTCTCACTTGTTTTAGGCTTGGTTAGGTCATGTTATGATGTCAAACCAAGTTTGGGAATATTTTGTGAAAAGATCTACCCCGGTTTCACCGAAACGGGGAGTTTCCCCCTAATACTCAGACTGCACACACTTTGTTTTTAGGGGACATCGCATGTCTGCGAAGGGGGTCACACTTGTGAACCAGGGTTTAGGAGTTTTGATCATTCCACCACACTTCATTACACATGCTAGGGTCACATTCATGGTTTGGAGGTGTTCCGATGCCCCGAAGCGCTTCTTCCCATGGAAACCTGATCCGCGGGCCTCGGATCGTCTACCCCCCTAGACTTTCTTCTGACAGAGGTAGCCCGGTGTATCCCTCTCTTGTTTTGCTCTTGGTTAGGTCATGTGATGATGTAAAACCAAGTTTGGGAACATGTTGTGACAAGATCTACCCCGGTTTCACCGAAACAGGGAGTTTCCCCCTAATACTCAGATTGCACACACTTTGTTTTTAGGAGACATCGCATGTCTGCGAAGGGGGTCACACTTGGGAACAAGGCTTAGGAGTTTTGAGCATGCCACCACACTTCATTACACATGCTAGGTTCACATTCATGGTTTGGAGGTGTTCCGATGCCCCGAAGTGCTTCTTCCTGCGGAACCCTGATCCGCGGGCCTCGGATCGTCTACCCCCCTAGAGTTTCTTTTGACAAGGGTAGCCCGGTGTAGCTCTCACTTGTTTTAGGCTTGTTTAGGTCATATGATGATGTAAAACCATGTTTGGGAACATGTTGTGACAAGATCTACCCTGGTTTCACCAAAACGGGGAGTTTCCCCTAATACTTAGATTGCACACACTTTGTTTTTAGGGGACATCGCATATCTGCAAAGGGGGTCACACTTGGGAACCAGGTTTAGGAGTTTTGAGCATGCCACCACACTTCATTACACATGCTAGGGTCACATGCATGGTTTGGAGGTGTTCTGATGCCCCGATGCGCTTCTTCCTGCGGAACCCTGATCCGTAGGCCTCGGATCGTCTACCCCCCTAGACTTTCTTCTAACAGGGGTAGCCCGTTGTATCCCTCACTTGTTTTGCTCTTGTTTATGTCATGTTATGATCTAAAACCAAGTTTGGGAACATGTTGTGACAACATCTACCCCGGTTTCACCGGAACGGGGAGTTTCCCCCTAATACTCAGATTGCAGACACTTTGTTTTTAGGAGACACCGCATGTCTGCGAAGGGGGTCACACTTGGGAACCAGGTTTAGGAGTTTTGAGCATGCCACCACACTTCATTACACATGCTAGGGTCACATGCATGGTTTGGAGGTGTTCCGATGCCCCGAAGCGCTTGTTCCTGCGGAACCCTGATCCGCGGGCCTCAGATCGTCTACCCCCTAGACTTTCTTCTGGCAGGGGTATCCCGGTGTATCTCTCACTTGTTTTAGGCTTGGTTAGGTCATGTGATGATGTAAAACCAAGTTTGGGAACATGTTGTGACAAGATCTACCCCGGTTTCACCGAAACGGGGAGTTTCCCCCTAATACTTAGATTGTACACACTTTGTTTTTAGGGGACATCGCATGTCTGCAAAGGGGGTCACACTTGGGAACCAGGTTTAGGAGTTTTGAGCATGCCACCACACTTCATTACACATGCTAGGGTCACATGCATGGTTTGGAGGTGTTCTGATGCCCCGAAGCGCTTCTTCTTGCGGAACCCTGATCCGCGGGCCTCGGATCGTCTACCCCCCTAGACTTTCTTCTAACAGGGGTAGCCCGGTGTATCCCTCACTTGTTTTGCTCTTGTTTAGGTCATGTTATGATGTAAAACCAAGTTGGGGAACATGTTGTGACAAGATCTACCCCGGTTTCACCGAAACGGGGAGTTTCCCCCTAATACTCAGATTGCAGACACTTTGTTTTTAGGAGACATCGCATGTCTGCGAAGGGGGTCACACTTGGGAACCAGGTTTAGGAGTTTTGAGCATGCCACCACACTTCATTACACATGCTAGGGTCACATGGATGGTTTGGAGGTGTTCCGATGCCCCGAAGCGCTTCTTCCTGCGGAACCCTGATCCGCGGGCCTCAGATCGTCTACCCCCTAGACTTTCTTCTGACAGGGGTATCCCGGTGTAGCTCTCACTTGTTTTAGGCTTGTTTAGGTCATGTGATGATGTAAAACCAAGTTTGGGAACATGTTGTGACAAGATCTACCCCGGTTTCACCGAAACGGGGAGTTTCCCCCTAATACTCAGATTGCAGACACTTTGTTTTTAGGAGACAGCGCATGTCTGCAAAGGGGGTCACACTTGGGAACCAGGTTTAGCTGTTTTGAGAATGCCACCACATTCATTACACATGCTAGGGTCACATGCATGGTTTGGAGGTGTTCCGATGCCTCGAAGATCTTCTTCCTGCGGAATCCTGATCCGCGGGCCTCGGATCGTCTACCCCCCTAGACTTTCTTCTGACAGGTGTATCCCGGTGTAGCTCTCACTTGTTTTAGGCTTGGTTAGGTCATGTGATGATGTAAAACCATGTTTGGGAACATGTTGTGACAAGATCTACCCCGGTTTCACCAAAACGGGGAGTTTCCCCCTAATACTCAGATTGCACACACTTTGTTTTTAGGGGACATCGCATGTCTGCGAAGGGGGTCACATTTGGGAACAAGGCTTAGGAGTTTTGAGCATGCCACCACACTTCATTACACATGCTAGGTTCACATTCATGGTTTGGAGGTGTTCCGATGCCCCGAAGTGCTTCTTCCTGCGGAACCCTGATCCGCGGGCCTCGGATCGTCTACCCCCCAAGAGTTTCTTTTGACAAGGGTAGCCCGGTGTAGCTATCACTTGTTTTAGGCTTGGTTAGGTCATATGATGATGTAAAACCATGTTTGGGAACATGTTGTGACAAGATCTACCCTGGTTTCACCGAAACGGGGTGTTTCCCCTAATACTTAGATTGCACACACTTTGTTTTTAGGGGACATCGCATGTCTGCAAAGGGGGTCACACTTGGGAACCAGATTTAGGAGTTTTGAGCATGCCACCACACTTCATTACACATGCTAGGGTCACATGCATGGTTTGGAGGTGTTCTGATGCCCCGATGCGCTTCTTCCTGCGGAACCCTGATCCGTAGGCCTCGGATCGTCTACCCCCCTAGACTTTCTTCTAACAGGGGTAGCCCGTTGTATCCCTCACTTGTTTTGCTCTTGTTTATGTCATGTTATGATGTAAAACCAAGTTTGGGAACATGTTGTGACAACATCTACCCCGGTTTCACCGAAACGGGGAGTTTCCCCCTAATACTCAGATTGCAGACACTTTGTTTTTAGGAGACACCGCATGTCTGCGAAGGGGGTCACACTTGGGAACCAGGTTTAGGAGTTTTGAGCATGCCACCACACTTCATTACACATGCTAGGGTCACATGCATGGTTTGGAGGTGTTCCGATGCCCCGAAGCGCTTGTTCCTGCGGAACCCTGATCCGCGGGCCTCAGATCGTCTACCCCCTAGACTTTCTTCTGGCAGGGGTATCCCGGTGTATCTCTCACTTGTTTTAGGCTTGGTTAGGTCATGTGATGATGTAAAACCAAGTTTGGGAACATGTTGTGACAAGATCTACCCCGGTTTCACCGAAACGGGGAGTTTCCCCCTAATACTTAGATTGTACACACTTTGTTTTTAGGGGACATCGCATGTCTGCAAAGGGGGTCACACTTGGGAACCAGGTTTAGGAGTTTTGAGCATGCCACCACACTTCATTACACATGCTAGGGTCACATGCATGGTTTGGAGGTGTTCTGATGCCCCGAAGCGCTTCTTCTTGCGGAACCCTGATCCGCGGGCCTCGGATCGTCTACCCCCCTAGACTTTCTTCTAACAGGGGTAGCCCGGTGTATCCCTCACTTGTTTTGCTCTTGTTTAGGTCATGTTATGATGTAAAACCAAGTTGGGGAACATGTTGTGACAAGATCTACCCCGGTTTCACCGAAACGGGGAGTTTCCCCCTAATACTCAGATTGCAGACACTTTGTTTTTAGGAGACATCGCATGTCTGCGAAGGGGGTCACACTTGGGAACCAGGTTTAGGAGTTTTGAGCATGCCACCACACTTCATTACACATGCTAGGGTCACATGGATGGTTTGGAGGTGTTCCGATGCCCCGAAGCGCTTCTTCCTGCGGAACCCTGATCCGCGGGCCTCAGATCGTCTACCCCCTAGACTTTCTTCTGACAGGGGTATCCCGGTGTAGCTCTCACTTGTTTTAGGCTTGTTTAGGTCATGTGATGATGTAAAACCAAGTTTGGGAACATGTTGTGACAAGATCTACCCCGGTTTCACCGAAACGGGGAGTTTCCCCCTAATACTCAGATTGCAGACACTTTGTTTTTAGGAGACAGCGCATGTCTGCAAAGGGGGTCACACTTGGGAACCAGGTTTAGCTGTTTTGAGAATGCCACCACATTCATTACACATGCTAGGGTCACATGCATGGTTTGGAGGTGTTCCGATGCCTCGAAGATCTTCTTCCTGCGGAATCCTGATCCGCGGGCCTCGGATCGTCTACCCCCCTAGACTTTCTTCTGACAGGTGTATCCCGGTGTAGCTCTCACTTGTTTTAGGCTTGGTTAGGTCATGTGATGATGTAAAACCATGTTTGGGAACATGTTGTGACAAGATCTACCCCGGTTTCACCAAAACGAGGAGTTTCCCCCTAATACTCAGATTGCACACACTTTGTTTTTAGGGGACATCGCATGTCTGCGAAGGGGGTCACATTTGGGAACAAGGCTTAGGAGTTTTGAGCATGCCACCACACTTCATTACACATGCTAGGTTCACATTCATGGTTTGGAGGTGTTCCGATGCCCCGAAGTGCTTCTTCCTGCGGAACCCTGATCCGCGGGCCTCGGATCGTCTACCCCCCAAGAGTTTCTTTTGACAAGGGTAGCCCGGTGTAGCTATCACTTGTTTTAGGCTTGGTTAGGTCATATGATGATGTAAAACCATGTTTGGGAACATGTTGTGACAAGATCTACCCTGGTTTCACCGAAACGGGGTGTTTCCCCTAATACTTAGATTGCACACACTTTGTTTTTAGGGGACATCGCATGTCTGCAAAGGGGGTCACACTTGGGAACCAGATTTAGGAGTTTTGAGCATGCCACCACACTTCATTACACATGCTAGGGTCACATGCATGGTTTGGAGGTGTTCTGATGCCCCGATGCGCTTCTTCCTGCGGAACCCTGATCCGTAGGCCTCGGATCGTCTACCCCCCTAGACTTTCTTCTAACAGGGGTAGCCCGTTGTATCCCTCACTTGTTTTGCTCTTGTTTATGTCATGTTATGATGTAAAACCAAGTTTGGGAACATGTTGTGACAACATCTACCCCGGTTTCACCGAAACGGGGAGTTTCCCCCTAATACTCAGATTGCAGACACTTTGTTTTTAGGAGACACCGCATGTCTGCGAAGGGGGTCACACTTGGGAACCAGGTTTAGGAGTTTTGAGCATGCCACCACACTTCATTACACATGCTAGGGTCACATGCATGGTTTGGAGGTGTTCCGATGCCCCGAAGCGCTTGTTCCTGCGGAACCCTGATCCGCGGGCCTCAGATCGTCTACCCCCTAGACTTTCTTCTGGCAGGGGTATCCCGGTGTATCTCTCACTTGTTTTAGGCTTGGTTAGGTCATGTGATGATGTAAAACCAAGTTTGGGAACATGTTGTGACAAGATCTACCCCGGTTTCACCGAAACGGGGAGTTTCCCCCTAATACTTAGATTGTACACACTTTGTTTTTAGGGGACATCGCATGTCTGCAAAGGGGGTCACACTTGGGAACCAGGTTTAGGAGTTTTGAGCATGCCACCACACTTCATTACACATGCTAGGGTCACATGCATGGTTTGGAGGTGTTCTGATGCCCCGAAGCGCTTCTTCTTGCGGAACCCTGATCCGCGGGCCTCGGATCGTCTACCCCCCTAGACTTTCTTCTAACAGGGGTAGCCCGGTGTATCCCTCACTTGTTTTGCTCTTGTTTAGGTCATGTTATGATGTAAAACCAAGTTGGGGAACATGTTGTGACAAGAACTACCCCGGTTTCACCGAAACGGGGAGTTTCCCCCTAATACTCAGATTGCAGACACTTTGTTTTTAGGAGACATCGCATGTCTGCGAAGGGGGTCACACTTGGGAACCAGGTTTAGGAGTTTTGAGCATGCCACCACACTTCATTACACATGCTAGGGTCACATGGATGGTTTGGAGGTGTTCCGATGCCCCGAAGCGCTTCTTCCTGCGGAACCCTGATCCGCGGGCCTCAGATCGTCTACCCCCTAGACTTTCTTCTGACAGGGGTATCCCGGTGTAGCTCTCACTTGTTTTAGGCTTGTTTAGGTCATGTGATGATGTAAAACCAAGTTTGGGAACATGTTGTGACAAGATCTACCCCGGTTTCACCGAAACGGGGAGTTTCCCCCTAATACTCAGATTGCAGACACTTTGTTTTTAGGAGACAGCGCATGTCTGCAAAGGGGGTCACACTTGGGAACCAGGTTTAGCTGTTTTGAGAATGCCACCACATTCATTACACATGCTAGGGTCACATGCATGGTTTGGAGGTGTTCCGATGCCTCGAAGATCTTCTTCCTGCGGAATCCTGATCCGCGGGCCTCGGATCGTCTACCCCCCTAGACTTTCTTCTGACAGGTGTATCCCGGTGTAGCTCTCACTTGTTTTAGGCTTGGTTAGGTCATGTGATGATGTAAAACCATGTTTGGGAACATGTTGTGACAAGATCTACCCCGGTTTCACCAAAACGGGGAGTTTCCCCCTAATACTCAGATTGCACACACTTTGTTTTTAGGGGACATCGCATGTCTGCGAAGGGGGTCACATTTGGGAACAAGGCTTAGGAGTTTTGAGCATGCCACCACACTTCATTACACATGCTAGGTTCACATTCATGGTTTGGAGGTGTTCCGATGCCCCGAAGTGCTTCTTCCTGCGGAACCCTGATCCGCGGGCCTCGGATCGTCTACCCCCCAAGAGTTTCTTTTGACAAGGGTAGCCCGGTGTAGCTATCACTTGTTTTAGGCTTGGTTAGGTCATATGATGATGTAAAACCATGTTTGGGAACATGTTGTGACAAGATCTACCCTGGTTTCACCGAAACGGGGAGTTTCCCCTAATACTTAGATTGCACACACTTTGTTTTTAGGGGACATCGCATGTCTGCAAAGGGGGTCACACTTGGGAACCAGATTTAGGAGTTTTGAGCATGCCACCACACTTCATTACACATGCTAGGGTCACATGCATGGTTTGGAGGTGTTCTGATGCCCCGATGCGCTTCTTCCTGCAGAACCCTGATCCGCGGGCCTCAGATCGTCTACCCCCTAGACTTTCTTCTGACAGGGGTAGCCCGGTGTATCCCTCTCTTGTGTTGCTCTTGGTTAGGTCATGTGATGATGTAAAACCAAGTTTGGGAACATGTTGTGACAAGATCTACCCCGGTTTCACCGAAACGGGGAGTGTCCCCCTAATACTCAGTTGCAGACACTTTGTTTTTAGGAGACACCGGATGTCTGCGAAGGGGGTCACACTTGGGAACCAGGTTTAGGAGTTTTGAGCATGCCACCACACTTCATTACACATGCTAGGGTCACATGCATGGTTTGGAGGTGTTCCGATGCCCCGAAGCGCTTCTTCCTGCGGAACCCTTATCCGCGGGCCTCAGATCGTCTACCCCCTAGACTTTCTTCTGGCAGGGGTATCCCGGTGTAGCTCTCACTTGTTTTAGGCTTGGTTAGGTCATGTGATGATGTAAAACCAAGTTTGGGAACATGTTGTGACAAGATCTACCCCGGTTTCACCGAAACGGGGAGTTTGCCCCTAATACTTAGATTGTACACACTTTGTTTTTAGGGGACATCGCATGTCTGCAAAGGGGGTCACACTTGGGAACCAGGTTTAGGAGTTTTGAGCATGCCACCACACTTCATTACACATGCTAGGGTCACATGCATGGTTTGGAGGTGTTCTGATGCCCCGAAGCGCTTCTTCCTGCGGAACCCTGATCCGCGGGCCTCGGATCGTCTACCCCATAGACTTTCTTCTAACAGGGGTATCCCGGTGTATCCCTCACTTGTTTTGCTCTTGTTTAGGTCATGTTATGATGTAAAACCAAGTTTGGGAACATGTTGTGACAAGATCTACCCCGGTTTCACCGAAACGGGGAGTTTCCCCCTAATACTCAGATTGCAGACACTTTGTTTTTAGGAGACATCGCATGTCTGCGAAGGGGGTCACACTTGGGAACCAGGTTTAGGAGTTTTGAGCATGCCACCACACTTCATTACACATGCTAGGGTCACATGCATGGTTTGGAGGTGTTCCGATGCCCCGAAGCGCTTCTTCCTGCGGAACCCTGATCCGCGGGCCTCAGATCGTCTACCCCCTAGACTTTCTTCTGACAGGGGTATCCCGGTGTAGCTCTCACTTGTTTTAGGCTTGGTTAGGTCATGTGATGATGTAAAACCAAGTTTGGGAACATGTTGTGACAAGATCTACCCCGGTTTCACCGAAACGGGGAGTTTCCCCCTAATACTCAGATTGCAGACACTTTGTTTTTAGGAGACAGCGCATGTCTGCAAAGGGGGTCACACTTGGGAACCAGGATTAGCTGTTTTGAGAATGCCACCACATTCATTACACATGCTAGGGTCACATGCATGGTTTGGAGGTGTTCCGATGCCCCGAAGAGCTTCTTCCTGCGGAATCCTGATCCGCGGGCCTCGGATCGTCTACCCCCTAGACTTTCTTCTGACAGGTCTATCCCGGTGTAGCTCTCACTTGTTTTAGGCTTGGTTAGGTCATGTGATGATGTAAAACCATGTTTGGGAACGTGTTGTGACAAGATATACCCCGGTTTCACCGAAACGGGGAGTTTCCCCCTAATACTCAGATTGCACACACTTTGTTTTTAGGAGACAATGCATGTCTGCGAAGGGGGTCACACTTGGGAACCAGGTTTAGCTGTTTTGAGAATGCCACCACATTCATTACACATGCTAGGGTCACATTCATGGTTTGGAGGTGTTCCGATGCCCCGAAGAGCTTCTTCCTGCGGAATCTTGATCCGCAGGCCTCGGATCGTCTACCCCCCTAGACTTTCTTCTGACAGGGGTAGCCCGGTGTATCCCTCTCTTGTTTTGCTCTTGGTTAGGTCATGTGATGATGTAAAACCATGTTTGGGAACATGTTGTGACAAGATCTACCCCGGTTTCACCGAAACAGGGAGTTTCCCCATAATACTCAGATTGCACACACTTTGTTTTTAGGAGACATCGCATGTCTGAAAAGGGGGTAACACTTGGGAACCAGGATTAGGAGTTTTGAGAATGCCACCACACTTCATTACACATGATAGGGTCACATTCATGGTTTGGAGGTGTTCCGATGCCCCGAAGCGCGTCTTCCTGCGGAACCCTGATCCACGGGCCTCGGATCGTCTACCACCCTAGACTTTCTTCTAACAGGGGTAGCCCGGTGTAGCTCTCACTTTTTTTAGGCTTGGTTAGGTCATGTGATGAAGTAAAACCATGTTTGGGAACATGTTGTGACAAGATCTACCCCGGTTTCACCGAAACGGGGAGTTTCCCCCTAATACTCAGATTGCACACACTTTGTTTTGAGGAGATAGTGCATGTCTGCGAAGGGGTCACACTTGGGAACCAGGTTTAGGAGTTTTGAGCATGCCACCACACTTCATTACACATGCTAGGGTCATATGCATGGTTTGGAGGTGTTCCGATGCCCCGAAGTGCTTCTTCCTGCGGAACCCTGATCCGCGGGCCTCGGATCGTCTACCCCCCCCTAGACTTTCTTCTAACAGGGGTAGCCCGGTGTATCCCTCTCTTGTTTTGCTCTTGTTTAGGTCATGTGATGATGTAAAACCATGTTTGGGAACATGTTGTGACAAGATCTACCCCGGTTTCACCAAAACGGGGAGTTTCCCACTAATACTCAGATTGCACACACTTTGTTTTTAGGAGACAGTGCATGTCTGCGAAGGAGGTCACACTTGGGAACCAGGTTTAGGAGTTTTGAGCATGCCACCGCACTTCATTACACATGCTAGGGTCGCATGCATGGTTTGAAGGTGTTTCGATGCCCTGAAGCGCGTCTGCCTGCGAAACCCTGATCTGCGGGCCTCGGATCATCTACCCCCTAGACTTTCTTCTTACAGGGGTAGCCCGGTGTAGCTCTCTCTTGTTTTTCTCTTGGTTAGGTCACGTGATGATGTAAAACCATGTTTGGGAACATGTGGTGACAAGATCTACCCCGGTTTCACCGAAACAGGGAATTTCCCCCTAATACTTAGATTGCAGATTCTTTGTTTTTAGGAGACAGCGCATGTCTACGAAGGGGGTCACACTTGCGAACCAGGTTTAGGAGTTTTGAGCATGCCACCACACTTCATTACACATGCTAGGGTCACATGCATGGTTTGGAGGTGTTCCGATGCCCCGAAGCGCTTCTTCTTACGGAACCCTCATCTGCGGGCCTCGGATCGTCTACCCCCTAGACTTTCTTCTAACATGGGTAGCCCGGTGTATCCCTCTCTTGTTTTGCTCTTGGTTAGGTCATGTGATGATGTAAAACCATGTTTGGGAACATGTTGTGACAAGATCTACCCTGGTTTCACCGAAACAAGGAGTTTCCCCCTAATACTCAGATTGCACACACTTTGTTTTTAGGAGACATCGCATGTCTGCGAAGGGGGTCACACTTGGGAACCATATTTAGGAGTTTTGAGCATTCCACCACACTTCATTACACATGCTAGGGTCACATTCATGGTTTGGAGGTGTTCCGATGCCCCGAAGCGCTTCTTCCTGCGGAACCCTGATCCGCGTGCCTCGGATCGTCTACCACCCTAGACTTTCTTCTTACAGGGGTAGCCCAGTGTAGCTCTCACTTGTTTTAGGCTTGGTTAGGTCATGTGATGATGTAAAACCATGTTTGTGAACATGTTGTGACAAGATCTACCCCGGTTTCACCGAAACGAGGAGTTCCCCCCTAATACTCAGATTGCACACACTTTGTTTTTAGGGAACATCGCATGTCTGCAAAGGGGGTCACACTTGGGAACCAGGTTTAGGAGTTTTGAGCATGCCACCACACTTCATTACACATTCTAGGGTCACATGCATGGTTTGGAGGTGTTCCGATGCCCCGTAGCGCTTCTTCCTGCAGAACCCTGATCCGCGGGCCTTAGATCGTCTACCCCCCTAGACTTTCTTCTGACAGGGGTAGCCCGGTGTATCCCTCTCTTGTGTTGCTCTTGGTTAGGTCATGTGATGATGTAAAACCAAGTTTGGGAACATGTTGTGACAAGATCTACCCCGGTTTCACCGAAACGAGGAGTTCCCCCCTAATACTCAGATTGCACACACTTTGTTTTTAGGGGACATCGCATGTCTGCAAAGGGGGTCACACTTGGGAACCAGGTTTAGGAGTTTTGAGCATGCCACCACACTTCATTACACATTCTCGGGTCACATGCATGGTTTGGAGGTGTTCCGATGCCCCGTAGCGCTTCTTCCTGCAGAACCCTGATCCACGGGCCTCAGATCGTCTACCCCCTAGACTTTCTTCTGACAGGGGTAGCCCGGTGTATCCCTCTCTTGTGTTGCTCTTGGTTAGGTCATGTGATGATGTAAAACCAAGTTTGGGAACATGTTGTGACAAGATCTACCCCGGTTTCACCGAAACGGGGAGTTTCCCCCTAATACTCAGATTGCACACACTTTGTTTTTAGGAGACATCGCATGTCTGCGAAGGGGGTCACACTTGGGAACCAGGTTTAGGAGTTTTGAACATGCCACCACACTTCATTACAGATGATAGGGTCACATGCATGGTTTGGAGGTGTTCCGATGCCCCGAAGCGCTTCTTCCTGCGGAACCCTGATCCGCGGGCCTCAGATCGTCTACCCCCTAGACTTTCTTCTGACAGGAGTAGCCCGGTGTAGCTATCACTTGTTTTAGGCTTAGTTAGGTCATGTGATGATGTAAAACCAAGTTTGGGAACATGTTGTGACAAGATTTACCCCGGTTTCACTGAAACGGGGAGTTTCCCCCTAATACTCAGATTGCAGACACTTTCTTTTTAGGAGACAACGCATGTCTGCGAAGGGGGTCACACTTGGGAACCAGGTTTAGGAGTTTTGAGCATGCCACCACACTTCATTACACATGCTAGTGTCACATTCATGGTTTGGAGGTGTTCCGATGCCCCGAAGCGCTTCTTCCTGCGGAACCCTGATCCGCGTGCCTCGGATCGTCTACCACCCTAGACTTTCTTCTTACAGGGTAGCCCAGTGTAGCTCTCACTTGTTTTAGGCTTGGTTAGGTCATGTGATGATGTAAAACCATGTTTGGGAACATGTTGTGACAAGATCTACCCCGGTTTCACCGAAACGAGGAGTTCCCCCCTAATACTCAGATTGCACACACTTTGTTTTTAGGGGACATCGCATGTCTACAAAGGGGGTCACACTTGGGAACCAGGTTTAGGAGTTTTGAGCATGCCACCACACTTCATTACACATTCTAGGGTCACATGCATGGTTTGGAGGTGTTCCGATGCCCCGTAGCGCTTTTTCTTGCGGAACCCTGATCCGCGGGCCTCAGATCGTCTACCCCCCTAGACTTTCTTCTGACAGGGGTAGCCCGGTGTATCCCTCTCTTGTGTTGCTCTTGGTTAGGTCATGTGATGATGTAAAACCAAGTTTGGGAACATGTTGTGACAAGATCTACCCCGGTTTCACCGAAATGGGGAGTTTCCCCCTAATACTCAGATTGCACACACTTTGTTTTTAGGAGACATCGCATCTCTGCGAAGGGGGTCACACTTGGGAACCAGGTTTAGGAGTTTTGAACATGCCACCACACTTCATTACACATGGTAGGGTCACATGCATGGTTTGGAGGTGTTCCGATGCCCCGAAGCGCTTCTTCCTGCGGAACCCTGATCCGCGGGCCTCAGATCGTCTACCCCCTAGACTTTCTTCTGACAGGAGTAGCCCGGTGTAGCTATCACTTGTTTTAGGCTTAGTTAGGTCATGTGATGATGTAAAACCAAGTTTGGGAACATGTTGTGACAAGATTTACCCCGGTTTCACTGAAACGGGGAGTTTCCCCCTAATACTCAGATTGCAGACACTTTCTTTTTAGGAGACAACGCATGTCTGCGAAGGGGGTCACACTTGGGAACCAGGTTTAGGAGTTTTGAGCATGCCACCACACTTCATTACACATGCTAGGGTCACATGCATGGTTTGGAGGTGTTCCGATGCCCCGAAGCGCTTCTTCCTACAGAACCCTGATCCGCGGGCCTCGGATAGTTTACCCCTAGACTTTCTTCTGACAGGGGTAGCCTGGTGTAGCTCTCACTTGTTTTAGGCTTGGTTAGGTCATGTGATGATGCAATACCAAGTTTGGTAACATGTTGTGACAAGATCTACCCCGGTTTCACCGAAACGGGGAGTTTCCCCCTAATACTCAGATTGCAGACACTTTGTTTTTAGGAGACAGCGCATGACTGCGAAGGGGGTCACACTTGGGACCCAGGTTTAGGAGTTTTGAACATGAAACCACATTCATTACACATTCTAGGGTCACATGCATGGTTTGGAGGTGTTCCGATGCCCCGAAGCGCTTCTTCTTGCGAACCCTGATCCGCGGGCCTTGGATCGTCTACCCCCCTAGACTTTCTTCTGACAGGGGTAGCCCGGTGTATCCCTCTCTTGTTTTGCTCTTTGTTAGGTCATGTGATGATGTAAAACCATATTTGGGAACATGTTGTGACAAGATCTACCCTGGTTTCACCGAAACAGGGAGTTTCCCCCTAATACTCAGATTGCACACACTTTGTTTTTAGGAGACATCGCATGTCTGCAAAGGGGGTCACACTTGGGAACCAGGTTTAGGAGTTTTGAGCATTCCACCACACTTCATTACACATTATAGGGTCACATTCAAGGTTTGGAGGTGATCCGATGCCCCGAAGCGCGTCTTCCTCCAGAACCCTGATCCGCGGGCCTCGGATCGTCTACCACCCTAGACTTTCTTCTGACAGGGGTAGCCCGATGTAGCTCTCACTTGTTTTAGGCTTGGTTAGGTCATGTGATGATGTAAAACCATGTTTGGTAATATGTTGTGACAAGATCTACCCCGGTTTCACCGAAACGGGGAGTTTCCCCCTAATACTCAGATTGCACAAACTTTGTTTTTAGGGGACATCGCATGTCTGCGAAGGGGGTCACACTTGGGAACCAGGTTTAGGAGTTTTGAGCATTCCACCACACTTCATTACACATGCTAGGGTCACATGCATGATTTGGAGGTGTTCTGATGCCCCGAAGAGCTTCTTCCTGCGGAACCCTCATCGGCGGGCCTCGGATCGTCTACCCCCTAGACTTTCTTCTGACAGGGGAAGCCCGGTGTATCCCTCTCTTGTTTTGCTCTTGGTTAGGTCATGTGATGATGTAAAACCATGTTTGGGAACATGTTGTCACCAGATCTACCCCGGTTTCACCGAAACAGGGAGTTTCCCCCTAATACTCAGATTGCACACACTATGTTTTTAGGAGACATCGCATGTCTGCGAAGGGGGTCACACTTGGGAACCAGGTTCAGGAGTTTTGGGCATGCCACCACACTTCATTACACATGCTAGGGTCACATGAATGGTTTGGAGGTGTTCCGATACCCCGAAGCGCTTCTTCCTGCGGAACCCTGATCCGCGGGCCTTAGATCGTCTACCCCCTAGACTTTCTTCTGACAGGGGTAACCCGGTGTAGCTCTCACTTGTTTAAGGCTTGTTTAGGTCATGTGATGATGTAAAACCAAGTTTGGGAACATATTGTGACAAGATTTACCCCGGTTTCACCGAAACGGGGAGTATCCCCCTAATACTCAGATTGCAGACACTTTGTTTTTAAGAGACAGCGCATGCTGCGAAGGGGGTCACACTTGGGAGCCAGGTTTATGAGTTTTGAGCGTGCCACCACATTTCATTACACATGCTGGGGTCACATGCATGGTTTGGAGGTGTTCCGATGCCCCGAAGCGCTTCTTCCTACGGAACCCTGATCCGCGGGCCTCGGATCGTCTACCCCCGTAGACTTTCTTCTGACAGGGGTAGCCCGGTGTATCCCTCACTTGTTTTAGGCTTGTTTAGGTCATGTTATGATGTAAAACCAAGTTTGGTAACATGTTGTGACAAGATCTACCCCGGTTTCACTGAAACGGGGAGTTTCCCCCTAATACTCAAATTGCAGACACTTTGTTTTTAGGGGACAGCGCATGTCTGCGAAGGGGGTCACAATTGGGAACCAGGTTTAGGAATTTTAAGCATGCCACCACACTGCATTACACATGCTAGGGTCACATGCATGGTTTGGAGGTGTTCCGATGCCCCGAAGCGATTCTTCCTGCGGAACCCTGATCCGCGGGCCTCGGATCGTCTACCCCCTATACTTTCTTCTGACAGGGGTAGCCTGGTGTATCCCTCTATTTTTTTGCTCTTGGTTAGGTCATGTGTTGATGTAAAACCATGTTTGGGAACATGTTGTGACAACATCTACCCCGGTTTCACCAAAACAGGGAGTTTCCCCCTAATACTCAGATTGCACACACTTTGTTTTTAGGAGACATCGCATGTCTGCGAAGGGGGTCATGCTTGGGAACCAGGTTTAGGAGTTTTTAGCATGGCACCACACTTCATTACACATGCTAGGGTCACATTCATGGTTTGGAGGTGTTGTGATGCCCCGAAGCGCTTCTTCCTGCGGAACCCTGATCCGCGGGCCTCAGATCGTCTACCACTCTACACTTTCTCCTGACAGGGGTAGCCTGGTGTGGTACTCACTTGTTTTAGGCTTGGTTAGCTCATGTGATGGTGTAAAACCATGTTTGGGAACATGTTGTGATAAGATCTACCCCGGTTTCACCGAAACGGGGAGTTTCCCCCTAATACTCAGATTGCACACACTTTGTTTTTAGGGGACATCGCATGTCTGCGAAGGGGGTCACACTTGGGAACCAGGTTTAGGAGTTTTGAGCATTCCACCACACTTCATTACACATGCTAGGGTGACATGCACGGTTTGGAGGTGTTCCGATGCCCCGAAGCGCTTCTTCCTGCGAACCCTGATCCGCGGGCCTCGGATCGTCTACCCCCTAGACTTTCTTCTGACAGGGGTAGCCCGGTGTATCCCTCTATTTTTTTGCTCTTGTTTAGGTCATGTTATGATGTAAAACCATGTTTGTGAACATGTTGTGACAATATCTACCCCGGTTTCACCGAAACGGGTAGTTTCCCCCTAATACTCAGATTGCACACACTTTGTTTCTAGGAGACATCGCATGTCTGTGAAGGGGGTCACACTTGGGAACCAAGTTTAGGAGTTTTGAGCATGCCACCACACTTCATTACACATGCTAGGGTCACATGCATGGTTTGGAGGTGTTCCGATGCCCCGAAGCTCTTCTTCCTGCGGAACCCTGATTCGCGGGCCTCATATCGTCTACCCCCTAGACTTTCTTCTTACAGGGGTAGCCCGGTGTCGCTCTCACTTGTTTTAGGCTTGGTTAGGTCATGTGATGACGTAAAACCAAGTTTGGGAACATGTTGTGACAAGATCTACCCCGGTTTCACCGAAACAGGGACTTTCCCCCTAATACTCAAATTGCACACACTTTGTTTTTAGGAGACAGCGCATGTCTGCGAAGGGGGTCACATTTAGAAACCAGGTTTAGGAGTTTTGAGCATTCCACCACACTTCATTACACATTCTAGGGTCACATGCATGGTTTGGAGGTGTTCCGATGCCCCGAAGCGCTTCTTCCTACGGAACCCTGATCCGCGGGCCTCGGATCGTCTACCCCCCTAGACTTTCTTCTGACAGGGGTAGCCTGGTGTAGCTCTCACTTGTATTAGGATTGGTTAGGTCATGTGATGATGTAAACCCATGTTTGGGAATATGTTGTGACAAGATCTACCCCGGTTTCACCAAAACGGGGAGTTTCCCCCTAATACTCAGATTGCAGACACTTTGTTTTTACTGGATAACGCATGTCTGCGAAGGGGGTCACACTTGGGAACCAGGTTTAGGTGTTTTGAGCATGCCACCACACTTCATTACACATTCTAGGGTCACATGCATGGTTTGGAGGTGTTTCGATGCCCCCAAGCGCTTCTTCCTGCGGAACCCTGATCCACGGGTATCGGATCGTCTACCCCCCTAGACTTTCTTCTGACAGGGGTAGCCCGGTGTAGCTCTCACTTGTTTTAGGCTTGGTTAGGTCATGTTATGATGTAAAACCAAGTTTGGGAATATTTTGTGAAAAGATCTACCCCGGTTTCACCGAAACGGGGAGTTTCCCCCTAATACTCAGACTGCACACACTTTGTTTTTAGGGGACATCGCATGTCTGCGAAGGGGGTCACACTTGTGAACCAGGGTTTAGGAGTTTTGATCATTCCACCACACTTCATTACACATGCTAGGGTCACATTCATGGTTTGGAGGTGTTCCGATGCCCCGAAGCGCTTCTTCCCATGGAAACCTGATCCGCGGGCCTCGGATCGTCTACCCCCCTAGACTTTCTCCTGACAGAGGTAGCCCGGTGTATCCCTCTCTTGTTTTGCTCTTGGTTAGGTCATGTGATGATGTAAAACCAAGTTTGGGAACATGTTGTGACAAGATCTACCCCGGTTTCACCGAAACAGGGAGTTTCCCCCTAATACTCAGATTGCACACACTTTGTTTTTAGGAGACATCGCATGTTTGCGAAGGGGGTCACACTTGGGAACAAGGCTTAGGAGTTTTGAGCATGCCACCACACTTCATTACACATGCTAGGTTCACATTCATGGTTTGGAGGTGTTCCGATGCCCCGAAATGCTTCTTCCCGCGGAACCCTGATCCGCGGGCCTCGGATCGTCTAACCCCCTAGAGTTTCTTTTGACAAGGGTAGACCGGTGTAGCTCTCACTTGTTTTAGGCTTGTTTAGGTCATATGATGATGTAAAACCATGTTTGGGAACATGTTGTGACAAGATCTACCCTGGTTTCACCGAAACGGGGAGTTTCCCCTAATACTTAGATTGCACACACTTTGTTTTTAGGGGACATCGCATATCTGCAAAGGGGGTCACACTTGGGAACCAGGTTTAGGAGTTTTGAGCATTCCACCACACTTCATTACACATGCTAGGGTCACATGCATGGTTTGGAGGTGTTCTGATGCCCCGATGCGCTTCTTCCTGCGGAACCCTGATCCGTAGGCCTCGGATCGTCTACCCCCCTAGACTTTCTTCTAACAGGGGTAGCCCGTTGTATACCTCACTTGTTTTGCTCTTGTTTATGTCATGTTATGATGTAAAACCAAGTTTGGGAACATGTTGTGACAACATCTACCCCGGTTTCACCGAAACGAGGAGTTTCCCCCTAATACTCAGATTGCAGACACTTTGTTTTTAGGAGACACCGCATGTCTGCGAAGGGGGTCACACTTGGGAACCAGGTTTAGGATTTTTGAGCATGCCACCACACTTCATTACACATGCTAGGGTCACATGCATGGTTTGGAGGTGTTCCGATGCCCCGAAGCGCTTGTTCCTGCGGAACCCTGATCCGCGGGCCTCAGATCGTCTACCCCCTAGACTTTCTTCTGGCAGGGGTATCCCGGTGTAGCTCTCACTTGTTTTAGGCTTGGTTAGGTCATGTGATGATGTAAAACCAAGTTTGGGAACATGTTGTGACAAGATCTACCCCGGTTTCACCGAAACGGGGAGTTTCCCCCTAATACTTAGATTGTACACACTTTGTTTTTAGGGGACATCGCATGTCTGCAAAGGGGGTCACACTTGGGAACCAGGTTTAGGAGTTTTGAGCATGCCACCACACTTCATTACACATGCTAGGGTCACATGCATGGTTTGGAGGTGTTCTGATGCCCCGAAGCGCTTCTTCTTGCGGAACCCTGATCCGCGGGCCTCGGATCGTCTACCCCCCTAGACTTTCTTCTAACAGGGGTAGCCCGGTGTATCCCTCACTTGTTTTGCTCTTGTTTAGGTCATGTTATGATGTAAAACCAAGTTGGGGAACATGTTGTGACAAGATCTACCCCGGTTTCACCGAAACGGGGAGTTTCCCCCTAATACTCAGATTGCAGACACTTTGTTTTTAGGAGACATCGCATGTCTGCGAAGGGGGTCACACTTGGGAACCAGGTTTAGGAGTTTTGAGCATGCCACCACACTTCATTACACATGCTAGGGTCACATGGATGGTTTGGAGGTGTTCCGATGCCCCGAAGCGCTTCTTCCTGCGGAACCCTGATCCGTGGGCCTCAGATCATCTACCCCCTAGACTTTCTTCTGACAGGGGTATCCCGGTGTAGCTCTCACTTGTTTTAGGCTTGTTTAGGTCATGTGATGATGTAAAACCAAGTTTGGGAACATGTTGTGACAAGATCTACCCCGGTTTCACCGAAACGGGGAGTTTCCCCCTAATACTCAGATTGCAGACACTTTGTTTTTAGGAGACATCGCATGTCTGCGAAGGGGGTCACACTTGGGAACCAGGTTTAGGAGTTTTGAGCATGCCACCACACTTCATTACACATGCTAGGGTCACATGCATGGTTTGGAGGTGTTCCGATGCCCCGAAGCGCTTCTTCCTGCGGAACCCTGATCCGCGGGCCTCAGATCGTCTACCCCCTAGACTTTCTTCTGACAGGGGTATCCCGGTGTAGCTCTCACTTGTTTTAGGCTTGGTTAGGTCATGTGATGATGTAAAACCAAGTTTGGGAACATGTTGTGACAAGATCTACCCCGGTTTCACCCAAACGGGGAGTTTCCCCCTAATACTCAGATTGCAGACACTTTGTTTTTTGGAGACAATGCATGTCTGCGAAGGGGGTCACACTTGGGAACCAGGTTTAGCTGTTTTGAGAATGCCACCACATTCATTACACATGCTAGGGTCACATTCATGGTTTGGAGGTGTTCCGATGCCCCGAAGAGCTTCTTCCTGCGGAATCCTGATCCGCGGGCCTCGGATCGTCTACCCCCCTAGAATTTCTTCTGACAGGTGTATCCCGGTGTAGCTCTCACTTTTTTTAGGCTTGGTGAGGTCATGTGATGATGTAAAACCATGTTTGGGAACATGTTGTGACAAGATCTACCCCGATTTCACCGAAACGGGGAGTTTCCCCTAATACTCAGATTGCACACACTTTGTTTTTAGGAGACATCGCATGTCTGCCAAGGGGGTCAAACTTGGGAACCAGGTTTAGGAGTTTTGAGCATGCCACCACACTTCATTACACATGCTAGGGTCACATGCATGGTTTGGAGGTGTTCCGATGCCCCGAAGTGCTTCTTCCTGCGGAACCCTGATCCGCGGGCCTCGGATCGTCTACCCCCCTAGACTTTCTTCTAACAGGGGTAGCCCGGTGTATCCCTCTCTTGTTTTGCTCTTGTTTAGGTCATGTGATGATGTAAAACCATGTTTGGGAACATGTTGTGACAAGATCTACCCCGGTTTCACCAAAACGGGGAGTTTCCCCCTAATACTCAGATTGCACACACTTTGTTTTTAGGAGACATCGCATGTCTGCGAAGGGGGTCACACTTGGGAACCAGGTTTAGGAGTTTTGAGCATGCCACCACACTTCATTACACATGCTAGGGTCACATGCATGGTTTGGAGGTGTTCGGATGCCCCGAAGCGCTTCTTCCTGCGGAACCTTGATCCGCGGGCCTCAGATCGTCTACCCCCTAGACTTTCTTCTAACAGGGGTAGCCTGGTGTAGCTCTCACTTGTTTTAGGCTTGGTTAGGTCATGTGATGATGTAAAACCAAGTTTGGGAACATGTTGTGACAAGATTTACCCCGGTTTCACCGAAACAGGGAGTTTCCCCCTAATACTCATATTGCAGACACTTTGTTTTTAGGAGATAGTGCATGTCTGCGAAGGGGTCACACTTGGGAACCAGTTTTAGGAGTTTTGATCATGCCACCACACTTCATTACACATGCTAGGGTGACATGCATGGTTTTGAGGTGTTCCGATGCCCCGAAGCGCTTCTTCCAGCGGAACCCTGATCCGCGGGCCTTAGATCGTCTACCCCCCTAGACTTTCTTCTGACAGGGGTAGCCCGGTGTATCCCTCTCTTGTTTTGCTCTTTTTTAGGTCATGTGATGATGTAAAACCATGTTTGGGAACATGTTGTGACAAAATCTACCCCGGTTTCACCGAAACAGGGAGTTTCCCCATAATACTCAGATTGCACACACTTTGTTTTTAGGAGACATCGCATGACTGAAAAGGGGGTAACACTTGGGAACCAGGTTTAGGAGTTTTGAGAATGCCACCACACTTCATTACACATGATAGGGTCACATTCATGGTTTGGAGGTGTTCCGATGCCCCGAAGCGCGTCTTCCTGCGGAACCCTGATCCGCGGGCCTCGGATCGTCTACCACCCTAGACTTTCTTCTAACAGGGGTAGCCCGGTGTAGCTCTCACTTTTTTTAGGCTTGGTTAGGTCATGTGATGAAGTAAAACCATGTTTGGGAACATGTTGTGACAAGATCTATCCCGGTTTCACCGAAACGGGGAGTTTCCCCCTAATACTCAGATTGCACACACTTTGTTTTGAGGAGATAGTGCATGTCTGCGAAGGGGTCACACTTGCGAACCAGGTTTAGGAGTTTTGAGCATGCCACCACACTTCATTACACATGCTAGGGTCATATGCATGGTTTGGAGGTGTTCCGATGCCCCGAAGTGCTTCTTCTTGCGGAACCCTGATCCGCGGGCCTCGGATCGTCTACCCCCTAGACTTTCTTCTGACAGGGGTAGCCCGGTGTATCCCTCTCTTGTTTTACTCTTTTTTAGGTCATGTGATGATGTAAAACCATGTTTGGGAACATGTTGTGACAAGATCTATCCCGGTTTCACCGAAACGGGGAGTTTCCCTTTAATACTCAGATTGAACACACTTTGTTTTTAGGAGACATCGCATGTCTGCGAAGGGGGTCACACTTGGGAACCAGTTTTAGGAGTTTTGAGCATGCCACCACACTTCATTACACATGCTAGGGTCACATGCATGGTTTGGAGGTGTTCGGATGCCCCGGAGCGCTTCTTCCTGCGAAACCTTGATCCGCGGGCCTCAGATCGTCTACCCCCTAGACTTTCTTCTGACAGGGGTAGCCCTGTGTAGCTCTCACTTGTTTTAGGCTTGGTTAGGTCATGTGATGATGTAAAACCATGTTTGGGAACATGTTGTGACAAGATTTACCCCGGTTTCACCAAAACGGCGAGTTTCCCCCTAATACTCAGATTGAAGACACTTTGTTTTTAGGAGACAACGCATGTCTGCGAAGGGGGTAACACTTGGGAACCAGGTTTAGGAGTTTTGAGCATGCCACCACACTTCATTACACATGCTAGGGTCACATGGATGGTTTTGAGGTGTTCCGATGCCCCGAAGCGCTTCTTCCTACGGAACCTTGATCCGCGGGCCTCGGATCGTCTACCCCCCTAGACTTTCTTCTGACAGGGGTCGCCCGGTGTATCCCTCACTTGTTTTAGGCTTGGTTAGGTCATGTTATGATGTAAAACCATGTTTGGGAACATGTTGTGACAAAATATGCCCCGGTTTCACCGAAACGGGGAGTTTCCCCCTAATACTCAGATTGCACACACTTTGTTTTGAGGGGACATCGCATGTCTGCGAAGGGGTCACACTTGGGAACCAGGTT
The DNA here is from genome assembly GCA_916181665.1 of Avena sativa. NCBI lineage: Eukaryota > Viridiplantae > Streptophyta > Magnoliopsida > Poales > Poaceae > Avena > Avena sativa. The sequence continues at coordinate 253,288,456 of OV702289.1, read as the reverse complement.
TAGGAGTTTTGAGCATGCCAACACACTTAATTACACATGCTAGGGTCACATGCATGGTTTGGAGGTGTTCCGATGCCCCGAAGTGCTTCTTCCTGCGGAACCCTGATCCGCGGGCCTCGGATCGTCTACCCCCCTAGACTTTCTTCTAACAGGGGTATCCCGGTGTATCCCTCTCTTTTTTTGCTCATGTTTAGGTCATGTGATGATGTAAAACCATGTTTGGGAACATGTTGTGACAAGATCTACACCGGTTACACCGAAACGGGGAGTTTCCCCCTAATACTCAGATTGCACACACTTTGTTTTTAGGAGACATCGCATGTCTGCGAAGGGGGTCACACTTGGGAACCAGGTTTAGGAGTTTTGAGCATGCCACCACACTTCATTACACATGCTAGGGTCACATGCATGGTTTGGAGGTGTTCGGATGCCCCGTAGCGCTTCTTCTTGCGGAACCCTGATCCGCGGGCCTCAGATCGTCTACCCCCCTAGAATTTCTTCTGACAGGGGTAGCCCGGTGTATCCCTCTCTTGTGTTGCTCTTGGTTAGGTCATGTGATGATGTAAAACCAAGTTTGGGAACATGTTGTGACACCGAAATGGGGAGTTTCCCCCTAATACTCAGATTGCACACACTTTGTTTTTAGGAGACATCGCATCTCTGCGAAGGGGGTCACACTTGGGAACCAGGTTTAGGAGTTTTGAACATGCCACCACACTTCATTACACATGGTAGGGTCACATGCATGGTTTGGAGGTTTTCCGATGCCCCGAAGCGCTTCTTCCTGCGGAACCCTGATCCGCGGGCCTCAGATCGTCTACCCCCTAGACTTTCTTCTGACAGGAGTAGCCCGGTGTAGCTATCACTTGTTTTAGGCTTAGTTAGGTCATGTGATGATGTAAAACCAAGTTTGGGAACATGTTGTGACAAGATTTACCCCGGTTTCACTGAAACGGGGAGTTTCCCCCTAATACTCAGATTGCAGACACTTTCTTTTTAGGAGACAACGCATGTCTGCGAAGGGGGTCACACTTGGGAACCAGGTTTAGGAGTTTTGAGCATGCCACCACACTTCATTACACATGCTAGGGTCACATGCATGGTTTGGAGGTGTTCCGATGCCCCGAAGCGCTTCTTCCTACAGAACCCTGATCCGCGGGCCTCGGATAGTTTACCCCTAGACTTTCTTCTGACAGGGGTAGCCCGGTGTAGCTCTCACTTGTTTTAGGCTTGGTTAGGTCATGTGATGATGCAATACCAAGTTTGGTAACATGTTGTGACAAGATCTACCCCGGTTTCACCGAAACGGGGAGTTTCCCCCTAATACTCAGATTGCAGACACTTTGTTTTTAGGAGACAGCGCATGACTGCGAAGGGGGTCACACTTGGGAACCAGGTTTAGGAGTTTTGAACATGAAACCACATTCATTACACATTCTAGGGTCACATGCATGGTTTGGAGGTGTTCCGATGCCCCGAAGCGCTTCTTCTTGCGAACCCTGATCCGCGGGCCTTGGATCGTCTACCCCCCTAGACTTTCTTCTGACAGGGGTAGCCCGGTGTATCCCTCTCTTGTTTTGCTCTTTGTTAGGTCATGTGATGATGTAAAACCATGTTTGGGAACATGTTGTGACAAGATCTACCCTGGTTTCACCGAAACAGGGAGTTTCCCCCTAATACTCAGATTGCACACACTTTGTATTTAGGAGACATCGCATGTCTGCAAAGGGGGTCACACTTGGGAACCAGGTTTAGGAGTTTTGAGCATTCCACCACACTTCATTACACATTATAGGGTCACATTCAAGGTTTGGAGGTGATCCGATGCCCCGAAGCGCGTCTTCCTCCAGAACCCTGATCCGCGGGCCTCGGATCGTCTACCACCCTAGACTTTCTTCTGACAGGGGTAGCCCGATGTAGCTCTCACTTGTTTTAGGCTTGGTTAGGTCATGTGATGATGTAAAACCATGTTTGGTAATATGTTGTGACAAGATCTACCCCGGTTTCACCGAAACGGGGAGTTTCCCCCTAATACTCAGATTGCACAAACTTTGTTTTTAGGGGACATCGCATGTCTGCGAAGGGGGTCACACTTGGGAACCAGGTTTAGGAGTTTTGAGCATTCCACCACACTTCATTACACATGCTAGGGTCACATGCATGATTTGGAGGTGTTCTGATGCCCCGAAGAGCTTCTTCCTGCGGAACCCTCATCGGCGGGCCTCGGATCGTCTACCCCCTAGACTTTCTTCTGACAGGGGAAGCCCGGTGTATCCCTCTCTTGTTTTGCTCTTGGTTAGGTCATGTGATGATGTAAAACCATGTTTGGGAACATGTTGTCACCAGATCTACCCCGGTTTCACCGAAACAGGGAGTTTCCCCCTAATACTCAGATTGCACACACTATGTTTTTAGGAGACATCGCATGTCTGCGAAGGGGGTCACACTTGGGAACCAGGTTCAGGAGTTTTGGGCATGCCACCACACTTCATTACACATGCTAGGGTCACATGAATGGTTTGGAGGTGTTCCGATACCCCGAAGCGCTTCTTCCTGCGGAACCCTGATCCGCGGGCCTTAGATCGTCTACCCCCTAGACTTTCTTCTGACAGGGGTAACCCGGTGTAGCTCTCACTTGTTTAAGGCTTGTTTAGGTCATGTGATGATGTAAAACCAAGTTTGGGAACATATTGTGACAAGATTTACCCCGGTTTCACCGAAACGGGGAGTATCCCCCTAATACTCAGATTGCAGACACTTTGTTTTTAAGAGACAGCGCATGCTGCGAAGGGGGTCACACTTGGGAGCCAGGTTTATGAGTTTTGAGCATGCCACCACATTTCATTACACATGCTGGGGTCACATGCATGGTTTGGAGGTGTTCCGATGCCCCGAAGCGCTTCTTCCTACGGAACCCTGATCCGCGGGCCTCGGATCGTCTACCCCCGTAGACTTTCTTCTGACAGGGGTAGCCCGGTGTATCCCTCACTTGTTTTAGGCTTGTTTAGGTCATGTTATGATGTAAAACCAAGTTTGGTAACATGTTGTGACAAGATCTACCCCGGTTTCACTGAAACGGGGAGTTTCCCCCTAATACTCAAATTGCAGACACTTTGTTTTTAGGGGACAGCGCATGTCTGCGAAGGGGGTCACAATTGGGAAACAGGTTTAGGAATTTTAAGCATGCCACCACACTGCATTACACATGCTAGGGTCACATGCATGGTTTGGAGGTGTTCCGATGCCCCGAAGCGATTCTTCCTGCGGAACCCTGATCCGCGGGCCTCGGATCGTCTACCCCCTATACTTTCTTCTGACAGGGGTAGCCTGGTGTATCCCTCTATTTTTTTGCTCTTGGTTAGGTCATGTGTTGATGTAAAACCATGTTTGGGAACATGTTGTGACAACATCTACCCCGGTTTCACCAAAACAGGGAGTTTCCCCCTAATACTCAGATTGCACACACTTTGTTTTTAGGAGACATCGCATGTCTGCGAAGGGGGTCATGCTTGGGAACCAGGTTTAGGAGTTTTTAGCATGGCACCACACTTCATTACACATGCTAGGGTCCCATTCATGGTTTGGAGGTGTTGTGATGCCCCGAAGCGCTTCTTCCTGCGGAACCCTGATCCGCGGGCCTCAGATCGTCTACCACCCTACACTTTCTCCTGACAGGGGTAGCCTGGTGTGGTACTCACTTGTTTTAGGCTTGGTTAGCTCATGTGATGGTGTAAAACCATGTTTGGGAACATGTTGTGATAAGATCTACCCCGGTTTCACCGAAACGGGGAGTTTCCCCCTAATACTCAGATTGCACACACTTTGTTTTTAGGGGACATCGCATGTCTGCGAAGGGGGTCACACTTGGGAACCAGGTTTAGGAGTTTTGAGCATTCCACCACACTTCATTACACATGCTAGGGTGACATGCACGGTTTGGAGGTGTTCCGATGCCCCGAAGCGCTTCTTCCTGCGAACCCTGATCCGCGGGCCTCGGATCGTCTACCCCCTAGACTTTCTTCTGACAGGGGTAGCCCGGTGTATCCCTCTATTTTTTTGCTCTTGTTTAGGTCATGTTATGATGTAAAACCATGTTTGTGAACATGTTGTGACAATATCTACCCCGGTTTCACCGAAACGGGTAGTTTCCCCCTAATACTCAGATTGCACACACTTTGTTTCTAGGAGACATCGCATGTCTGCGAAGGGGGTCACACTTGGGAACCAAGTTTAGGAGTTTTGAGCATGCCACCACACTTCATTACACATGCTAGGGTCACATGCATGGTTTGGAGGTGTTCCGATGCCCCGAAGCTCTTCTTCCTGCGGAACCCTGATTCGCGGGCCTCATATCGTCTACCCCCTAGACTTTCTTCTGACAGGGGTAGCCCGGTGTCGCTCTCACTTGTTTTAGGCTTGGTTAGGTCATGTGATGACGTAAAACCAAGTTTGGGAACATGTTGTGACAAGATCTACCCCGGTTTCACCGAAACAGGGACTTTCCCCCTAATACTCAAATTGCACACACTTTGTTTTTAGGAGACAGCGCATGTCTGCGAAGGGGGTCACATTTAGAAACCAGGTTTAGGAGTTTTGAGCATTCCACCACACTTCATTACACATTCTAGGGTCACATGCATGGTTTGGAGGTGTTCCGATGCCCCGAAGCGCTTCTTCCTACGGAACCCTGATCCGCGGGCCTCGGATCGTCTACCCCCCTAGACTTTCTTCTGACAGGGGTAGCCTGGTGTAGCTCTCACTTGTATTAGGATTGGTTAGGTCATGTGATGATGTAAACCCATGTTTGGGAAGATGTTGTGACAAGATCTACCCCGGTTTCACCAAAACGGGGAGTTTCCCCCTAATACTCAGATTGCAGACACTTTGTTTTTACTGGATAACGCATGTCTGCGAAGGGGGTCACACTTGGGAACCAGGTTTAGGTGTTTTGAGCATGCCACCACACTTCATTACACATTCTATGGTCACATGCATGGTTTGGAGGTGTTTCGATGCCCCCAAGCGCTTCTTCCTGCGGAACCCTGATCCGCGGGTATCGGATCGTCTACCCCCCTAGACTTTCTTCTGACAGGGGTAGCCCGGTGTAGCTCTCACTTGTTTTAGGCTTGGTTAGGTCATGTTATGATGTAAAACCAAGTTTGGGAATATTTTGTGAAAAGATCTACCCCGGTTTCACCGAAACGGGGAGTTTCCCCCTAATACTCAGACTGCACACACTTTGTTTTTAGGGGACATCGCATGTCTGCGAAGGGGGTCACACTTGTGAACCAGGGTTTAGGAGTTTTGATCATTCCACCACACTTCATTACACATGCTAGGGTCACATTCATGGTTTGGAGGTGTTCCGATGCCCCGAAGCGCTTCTTTCCATGGAAACCTGATCCGCGGGCCTCGGATCGTCTACCCCCCTAGACTTTCTTCTAACAGAGGTAGCCCGGTGTATCCCTCTCTTGTTTTGCTCTTGGTTAGGTCATGTGATGATGTAAAACCAAGTTTGGGAACATGTTGTGACAAGATCTACCCCGGTTTCACCGAAACAGGGATTTTCCCCCTAATACTCAGATTGCACACACTTTGTTTTTAGGAGACATCGCATGTCTGCGAAGGGGGTCACACTTGGGAACAAGGCTTAGGAGTTTTGAGCATGCCACCACACTTCATTACACATGCTAGGTTCACATTCATGGTTTGGAGGTGTTCCGATGCCCCGAAGTGCTTCTTCCCGCGGAACCCTGATCCGCGGGCCTCGGATCGTCTACCCCCCTAGAGTTTCTTTTGACAAGGGTAGACCGGTGTAGCTCTCACTTGTTTTAGGCTTGTTTAGGTCATATGATGATGTAAAACCATGTTTGGGAACATGTTGTGACAAGATCTACCCTGGTTTCACCGAAACGGGGAGTTTCCCCTAATACTTAGATTGCACACACTTTGTTTTTAGGGGACATCGCATATCTGCAAAGGGGGTCACACTTGGGAACCAGGTTTAGGAGTTTTGAGCATGCCACCACACTTCATTACACATGCTAGGGTCACATGCATGGTTTGGAGGTGTTCTGATGCCCCGATGTGCTTCTTCCTGCGGAACCCTGATCCGTAGGCCTCGGATCGTCTACCCCCCTAGACTTTCTTCTAACAGGGGTAGCCCGTTGTATCCCTCACTTGTTTTGCTCTTGTTTATGTCATGTTATGATGTAAAACCAAGTTTGGGAACATGTTGTGACAACATCTACCCCGGTTTCACCGAAACGGGGAGTTTCCCCCTAATACTCAGATTGCAGACACTTTGTTTTTAGGAGACACCGCATGTCTGCGAAGGGGGTCACACTTGGGAACCAGGTTTAGGATTTTTGAGCATGCCACCACACTTCATTACACATGCTAGGGTCACATGCATGGTTTGGAGGTGTTCCGATGCCCCGAAGCGCTTGTTCCTGCGGAACCCTGATCCGCGGGCCTCAGATCGTCTACCCCCTAGACTTTCTTCTGGCAGGGGTATCCCGGTGTAGCTCTCACTTGTTTTAGGCTTGGTTAGGTCATGTGATGATGTAAAACCAAGTTTGGGAACATGTTGTGACAAGATCTACCCCGGTTTCACCGAAACGGGGAGTTTCCCCCTAATACTTAGATTGTACACACTTTGTTTTTAGGGGACATCGCATGTCTGCAAAGGGGGTCACACTTGGGAACCAGGTTTAGGAGTTTTGAGCATGCCACCACACTTCATTACACATGCTAGGGTCACATGCATGGTTTGGAGGTGTTCTGATGCCCCGAAGCGCTTCTTCTTGCGGAACCCTGATCCGCGGGCCTCGGATCGTCTACCCCCCTAGACTTTCTTCTAACAGGGGTAGCCCGGTGTATCCCTCACTTGTTTTGCTCTTGTTTAGGTCATGTTATGATGTAAAACCAAGTTGGGGAACATGTTGTGACAAGATCTACCCCGGTTTCACCGAAACGGGGAGTTTCCCCCTAATACTCAGATTGCAGACACTTTGTTTTTAGGAGACATCGCATGTCTGCGAAGGGGGTCACACTTGGGAACCAGGTTTAGGAGTTTTGAGCATGCCACCACACTTCATTACACATGCTAGGGTCACATGGATGGTTTGGAGGTGTTCCGATGCCCCGAAGCGCTTCTTCCTGCGGAACCCTGATCCGCGGGCCTCAGATCATCTACCCCCTAGACTTTCTTCTGACAGGGGTATCCCGGTGTAGCTCTCACTTGTTTTAGGCTTGTTTAGGTCATGTGATGATGTAAAACCAAGTTTGGGAACATGTTGTGACAAGATCTACCCCGGTTTCACCGAAACGGGGAGTTTCCCCCTAATACTCAGATTGCAGACACTTTGTTTTTAGGAGACAGCGCATGTCTGCAAAGGGGGTCACACTTGGGAACCAGGTTTAGGAGTTTTGAGCATGCCACCACACTTCATTACACATGATAGGGTCACATGCATGGTTTGGAGGTGTTCTGATGCCCCGAAGCGCTTCTTCCTGCGGAACCCTGATCCGCGGGCCTCGGATCGTCTACCCCATAGACTTTCTTCTAACAGGGGTATCCCGGTGTATCCCTCACTTGTTTTGCTCTTGTTTAGGTCATGTTATGATGTAAAACCAAGTTTGGGAACATGTTGTGACAAGATCTACCCCGGTTTCACCGAAACGGGGAGTTTCCCCCTAATACTCAGATTGCAGACACTTTGTTTTTAGGAGACATCGCATGTCTGCGAAGGGGGTCACACTTGGGAACCAGGTTTAGGAGTTTTGAGCATGCCACCACACTTCATTACACATGCTAGGGTCACATGCATGGTTTGGAGGTGTTCCGATGCCCCGAAGTGCTTCTTCCTGCGGAACCCTGATCCGCGGGCCTCAGATCGTCTACCCCCTAGACTTTCTTCTGACAGGGGTATCCCGGTGTAGCTCTCACTTGTTTTAGGCTTGGTTAGGTCATGTGATGATGTAAAACCAAGTTTGGGAACATGTTGTGACAAGATCTACCCCGGTTTCACCGAAACGGGGAGTTTCCCCCTAATACTCAGATTGCAGACACTTTGTTTTTAGGAGACAGCGCATGTCTGCGAAGGGGGTCACACTTGGGAACCAGGATTAGATGTTTTGAGAATGCCACCACATTCATTACACATGCTAGGGTCACATGCATGGTTTGGAGGTGTTCCGATGCCCCGAAGAGCTTCTTCCTGCGGAATCCTGATCCGCGGGCCTCGGATCGTCTACCCCCCTAGACTTTCTTCTGACAGGTGTATCCCGGTGTAGCTCTCACTTGTTTTAGGCTTGGTTAGGTCCTGTGATGATGTAAAACCATGTTTGGGAACATGTTGTGACAAGATCTACCCCGGTTTCACCGAAACGGGGAGTTTCCCCCTAATACTCAGATTGCACACACTTTGTTTTTTGGAGACAATGCATGTCTGCGAAGGGGGTCACACTTGGGAACCAGGTTTAGCTGTTTTGAGAATGCCACCACATTCATTACACATGCTAGGGTCACATTCATGGTTTGGAGGTGTTCCGATGCCCCGAAGAGCTTCTTCCTGCGGAATCCTGATCCGCGGGCCTCGGATCGTCTACCCCCCTAGAATCTTCTGACAGGTGTATCCCGGTGTAGCTCTCACTTTTTTTAGGCTTGGTGAGGTCATGTGATGATGTAAAACCATGTTTGGGAACATGTTGTGACAAGATCTACCCCGATTTCACCGAAACGGGGAGTTTCCCCTAATACTCAGATTGCACACACTTTGTTTTTAGGAGACATCGCATGTCTGCCAAGGGGGTCAAACTTGGGAACCAGGTTTAGGAGTTTTGAGCATGCCACCACACTTCATTACACATGCTAGGGTCACATGCATGGTTTGGAGGTGTTCCGATGCCCCGAAGTGCTTCTTCCTGCGGAACCCTGATCCGCGGGCCTCGGATCGTCTACCCCCCTAGACTTTCTTCTAACAGGGGTAGCCCGGTGTATCCCTCTCTTGTTTTGCTCTTGTTTAGGTCATGTGATGATGTAAAACCATGTTTGGGAACATGTTGTGACAAGATCTACCCCGGTTTCACCAAAACGGGGAGTTTCCCCCTAATACTCAGATTGCACACACTTTGTTTTTAGGAGACATCACATGTCTGCGAAGGGGGTCACACTTGGGAACCAGGTTTAGGAGTTTTGAGCATGCCACCACACTTCATTACACATGCTAGGGTCACATGCATGGTTTGGAGGTGTTCGGATGCCCCGAAGCGCTTCTTCCTGTGGAACCTTGATCCGCGGGCCTCAGATCGTCTACCCCCTAGACTTTCTTCTAACAGGGGTAGCCTGGTGTAGCTCTCACTTGTTTTAGGCTTGGTTAGGTCATGTGATGATGTAAAACCAAGTTTGGCAACATGTTGTGACAAGATTTACCCCGGTTTCACCGAAACAGGGAGTTTCCCCCTAATACTCATATTGCAGACACTTTGTTTTTAGGAGATAGTGCATGTCTGCGAAGGGGTCACACTTGGGAACCAGTTTTAGGAGTTTTGATCATGCCACCACACTTCATTACACATGCTAGGGTGACATGCATGGTTTTGAGGTGTTCCGATGCCCCGAAGCGCTTCTTCCAGCGGAACCCTGATCCGCGGGCCTCAGATCGTCTACCCCCCTAGACTTTCTTCTGACAGGGGTAGCCCGGTGTATCCCTCTCTTGTTTTGCTCTTTTTTAGGTCATGTGATGATGTAAAACCATGTTTGGGAACATGTTGTGACAAAATCTACCCCGGTTTCACCGAAACAGGGAGTTTCCCCATAATACTCAGATTGCACACACTTTGTTTTTAGGAGACATCGCATGTCTGAAAAGGGGGTAACACTTGGGAACCAGGTTTAGGAGTTTTGAGAATGCCACCACACTTCATTACACATGATAGGGTCACATTCATGGTTTGGAGGTGTTCCGATGCCCCGAAGCGCGTCTTCCTGCGGAACCCTGATCCACGGGCCTCGGATCGTCTACCACCCTAGACTTTCTTCTAACAGGGGTAGCCCGGTGTAGCTCTCACTTTTTTTAGGCTTGGTTAGGTCATGTGATGAAGTAAAACCATGTTTGGGAACATGTTGTGACAAGATCTACCCCGGTTTCACCGAAACGGGGAGTTTCCCCCTAATACTCAGATTGCACACACTTTGTTTTGAGGAGATAGTGCATGTCTGCGAAGGGGTCACACTTGGGAACCAGGTTTAGGAGTTTTGAGCATGCCACCACACTTCATTACACATGCTAGGGTCATATGCATGGTTTGGAGGTGTTCCGATGCCCCGAAGTGCTTCTTCCTGCGGAACCCTGATCCGCGGGCCTCGGATCGTCTACCCCCGTAGACTTTCTTCTAACAGGGGTAGCCCGGTGTATCCCTCTCTTGTTTTGCTCTTGTTTAGGTCATGTCATGATGTAAAACCATGTTTGGGAACATGTTGTGACAAGATCTACCCCGGTTTCACCAAAACGGGGAGTTTCCCACTAATACTCAGATTGCACACACTTTGTTTTTAGGAGACATCGCATGTCTGCGAAGGGGGTCACACTTGGGAACCAGGTTTAGGAGTTTTGAGCATGCCACCACACTTCATTACACATGCTAGGGTCACATGCATGGTTTGGAGGTGTTCGGATGCCCCGAAGCGCTTCTTCCTGCGGAACCTTGATCCACGGGCCTCAGATCGTCTACCCCCTAGACTTTCTTCTAACAGGGGTAGCCTGGTGTAGCTCTCACTTGTTTTAGGCTTGGTTAGGTCATGTGATGATGTAAAACCAAGTTTGGGAACATGTTGTGACAAGATTTACCCCGGTTTCACCGAAACAGGGAGTTTCCCCCTAATACTCATATTGCAGCACTTTGTTTTTAGGAGATAGTGCATGTCTTCGAAGGGGTCACACTTGGGAACCAGTTTTAGGAGTTTTGATCATGCCACCACACTTCATTACACATGCTAGGGTCACATGCATGGTTTTGAGGTGTTCCGATGCCCCGAAGCGCTTCTTCCAGCGGAACCCTGATCCGCGGGCCTCAGATCGTCTACCCCCCTAGACTTTCTTCTGACAGGGGTAGCCCGGTGTATCTCTCTCTTGTTTTGCTCTTGGTTAGGTCATGTGATGATGTAAAACCATGTTTGGGAACATGTTGTGACAAGATCTACCCCGGTTTCACCGAAACAGGGAGTTTCCCCATAATACTCAGATTGCACACACTTTGTTTTTAGGAGACATCGCATGTCTGAAAAGGGGGTAACACTTGGGAACCAGGTTTAGGAGTTTTGAGAATGCCACCACACTTCATTACACATGATAGGGTCACATTCATGGTTTGGAGGTGTTCCGATGCCCCGAAGCGCGTCTTCCTGCGGAACCCTGATCCGCGGGCCTCGGATCGTCTACCACCCTAGACTTTCTTCTAACAGGGGTAGCCCGGTGTAGCTCTCACTTTTTTTTAGGCTTGGTTAGGTCATGTGATGAAGTAAAACCATGTTTGGGAACATGTTGTGACAAGATCTATCCCGGTTTCACCGAAACGGGGAGTTTCCCCCTAATACTCAGATTGCACACACTTTGTTTTGAGGAGATAGTGCATGTCTGCGAAGGGGTCACACTTGGGAACCAGGTTTAGGAGTTTTGAGCATGCCACCACACTTCATTACACATGCTAGGGTCATATGCATGGTTTGGAGGTGTTCCGATGCCCCGAAGTGCTTCTTCTTGCGGAACCCTGATCCGCGGGCCTCGGATCGTCTACCCCCTAGACTTTCTTCTGACAGGGGTAGCCCGGTGTATCCCTCTCTTGTTTTACTCTTTTTTAGGTCATGTGATGATGTAAAACCATGTTTGGGAACATGTTGTGACAAGATCTACCCCGGTTTCACCGAAACGGGGAGTTTCCCTTTAATACTCAGATTGAACACACTTTGTTTTTAGGAGACATCGCATGTCTGCGAAGGGGGTCACACTTGGGAACCAGTTTTAGGAGTTTTGAGCATGCCACCACACTTCATTACACATGCTAGGGTCACATGCATGGTTTGGAGGTGTTCGGATGCCCCGAAGCGCTTCTTCCTGCGAAACCTTGATCCGCGGGCCTCAGATCGTCTACCCCCTAGACTTTCTTCTGACAGGGGTAGCCCTGTGTAGCTCTCACTTGTTTTAGGCTTCGTTAGGTCATGTGATGATGTAAAACCATGTTTGGGAACATGTTGTGACAAGATTTACCCCGGTTTCACCAAAACGGCGAGTTTCCCCCTAATACTCAGATTGAAGACACTTTGTTTTTAGGAGACAGCGCATGTCTGCGAAGGGGGTAACACTTGGGAACCAGGTTTAGGAGTTTTGAGCATGCCACCACACTTCATTACACATGCTAGGGTCACATGGATGGTTTTGAGGTGTTCCGATGCCCCGAAGCGCTTCTTCCTACGGAACCTTGATCCGCGGGCCTCGGATCGTCTACCCCCCTAGACTTTCTTCTGACAGGGGTCGCCCGGTGTATCCCTCACTTGTTTTAGGCTTGGTTAGGTCATGTTATGATGTAAAACCATGTTTGGGAACATGTTGTGACAAAATATACCCCGGTTTCACCGAAACGGGGAGTTTCCCCCTAATACTCAGATTGCACACACTTTGTTTTGAGGGGACATCGCATGTCTGCGAAGGGGTCACACTTGGGAACCAGGTTTAGGAGTTTTGAGCATGCCAACACACTTAATTACACATGCTAGGGTCACATGCATGGTTTGGAGGTGTTCCGATGCCCCGAAGTGCTTCTTCCTGCGGAACCCTGATCCGCGGGCCTCGGATCGTCTACCCCCCTAGACTTTCTTCTAACAGGGGTATCCCGGTGTATCCATCTCTTTTTTTGCTCATGTTTAGGTCATGTGATGATGTAAAACCATGTTTGGGAACATGTTGTGACCAGATCTACCCCGGTTTCACCGAAACGGGGAGTTTCCCCCTAATACTCAGATTGCACACACTTTGTTTTTAGGAGACATCGCATGTCCGCGAAGGGGGTCACACTTGGGAACCAGGTTTAGGAGTTTTGAGCATTCCACCACACTTCATTACACATTCTAGGGTCACATTCATGGTTTTGAGGTGTTCCGATGCCCAGAAGCGCTTCTTCCTACGGAACCCTGATCCGCGGGCCTCGGATCGTCTACCCCCCTAGACTTTCTTCTGACAGGGGTCGCCCGGTGTATCCCTTAGTTGTTTTAGGCTTGGTTAGGTCATGTTATGATGTAAAACCAAGTTTGGGAACATGTTGTGACAAGATCTACCCCGGTTTCACCGAAACGGGGAGTTTCCCCCTAATACTCAGATTGCAGACACTTTGTTTTTAGGGGACAGCGCATGTCTGCGAAGGGGGTCACACTTGGGAACCAGGTTTAGGAATTGTAACCATTCCATCACACTTCATTACACATGGTAGGGTCACATGCATGGTTTGGAGGTGTTCCGATTCCCCGAAGCTCTTCTTCCTGCGGATCCCTGATCCGCGGGCCTCAGATCGTCTACCCCCCTAGACTTTCTTCTGACAGGGGTAGCCCGGTGTATCCCTCTCTTGTTTTGCTCTTTTTTAGGTCATGTGATGATGTAAAACCATGTTTGGGAACATGTTGTGACAATATCTACCCCGGTTTCACCGAAACGGGGAGTTTCCCTTTAATACTCAGATTGCACACACTTTGTTTTTAGGAGACATCGCATGTCTGCGAAGGGGGTCACACTTGGGAACCAGGTTTAGGAGTTTTGAGCATGCCACCACACTACATTACACATGCTAGGGTCACATGCATGGTTTGGAGGTGTTCGGATGCCCCGAAGCGCTTCTTCCTGCGGAACCTTGATCCGCGGGCCTCAGATCGTCTACCCCCTAGACTTTCTTCTGACAGGGGTAGCCCTGTGTAGCTCTCACTTGTTTTAGGCTTGGTTAGGTGATGTGATGATGTAAAACCATGTTTGGGAACATGTTGTGACAAGATTTACCCCGGTTTCACCAAAACGGCGAGTTTCCCCCTAATACTCAGATTGAAGACACTGTTTTTAGGAGACAGCGCATGTCTGCGAAGGGGGTCACACTTGGGAACCAGGTTTAGGAGTTTTAAGCTTGCCACCACACTTCATTATACATGCTAGTGTCACATGCATGGTTTTGAGGTGTTCCGATGCCCAGAAGCGCTTCTTCCTATGGAACCCTGATCCGCGGGCCTCGGATCGTCTACCCCCCTAGACTTTCTTCTGACAGGGGTCGCCTGGTGTATCCCTCACTTGTTTTAGGCTTGTTTAGGTCATGTTATGATGTAAAACCAAGTTTGGGAACATGTTGTGACAAGATCTACCCCGGTTTCACCGAAACGGGGAGTTTCCCCCTAATACTCAGATTGCAGACACTTTGTTTTTAGGGGACAACGCATGTCTGTGAAGGGGGTCACACTTGGGAACCAGGTTTAGGAATTTTAACCATTCCACCACACTTCATTACACATGGTAGGGTCACATGCATGGTTTGGAGGTGTTCCGATGCCCCGAAGCGCTTCTTCCTGCGGATCCCTGATCCGCGGGCCTCAGATCGTCTACCCCCCTAGACTTTCTTCTGACAGGGGTAGCCCGGTGTATCCCTCTCTTGTTTTTCTCTTGGTTAGGTCATGTGATTATGTAAAACCATGTTTGGGAACATGTTGTGACAAGATCTACCCCGGTTTCACCAAAACAGGGAGTTTCCCCCTAATACTCAGATTGCACACACTTTGTTTTTAGTAGACATCACATGCCTACGAAGGGGGTCACACTTGGGAACCAGGTTTATTAGTTTTGAGCATGCCACCACACTTCATTACACATGCTAGGGTCACATTCATGGTTTGGAGGTGTTCCGATGCCCCGAAGCGCTTCTTCCTGCGGAACCTTGATCCGCGGGCCTCGGATCGTCTACCACCCTAGACTTTCTTCTGGCAGGGGTAGCCCGGTGTAGCTCTCACTTGTTTTAGGCTTGGTTAGGTCATGTGATGATGTAAAACCATGTTTGGGAACATGTTGTGACAAGATCTACCCCGGTTTCACCGAAACAGGGAGTTTCCCCGTAATACTTAGATTGCACACACTTTGTTTTTAGGAGACATCGCATGTCTGCGAAGGGGGTCACACTTGGGAACCAGGTTTAGGAGTTTTGAGCATGCCACCACACTTCATTACACATGCTAGGGTCACATGCATGGTTTGGAGGTGTTCCGATGCCCCGAAGCGCTTCTTCCTACGGAACCCTGATCCGCGGGCCTCAGATCGTCTACCCCCCTAGACTTTCTTCTGACAGGGGTCGCCCGATGTATCCCTCACTTGTTTTAGGCTTGGTTAGGTCATGTTATGATGTAAAACCAAGTTTGGTAACATGTTGTGACAAGATCTACCCCGGTTTCACCGAAACGGGGAGTTTCGCCCTAATACTCAGATTGCATACACTTTGTTTTTAGGGGACAACGCATGTCTGCGAAGGGGGTCACACTTGGGAACCAGGTTTAGGAATTTTAACCATTCCACCACACTTCATTACACATGGTAGGGTCACATGCATGGTTTGGAGGTGTTCCGATGCCCCGAAGCGCTTCTTCCTGAGGATCCCTGATCCGCGGGCCTCAGATCGTCTACCCCCCTAGACTTTCTTCTGACAGGGGTAGACCGGTGTATCCCTCTCTTGTTTTGCTCTTGGTTAGGTCATGTGATTATGTAAAACCATGTTTGGGAACATGTTGTGACAAGATCTACCCCGGTTTCACCAAAACAGGGAGTTTCCCCCTAATACTCAGATTGCACACACTTTGTTTTTAGTAGACATCACATGCCTACGAAGGGGGTCACACTTGGGAACCAGGTTTATTAGTTTTGAGCATGCCACCACACTTCATTACACATGCTAGGGTCACATTCATGGTTTGGAGGTGTTCCGATGCCCCGAAGCGCTTCTTCCTGCGGAACCCTGATCCGCGGGCCTCGGATCGTCTATCACCCTAGACTTTCTGCTGACAGGGTAGCCCGGTGTAGCTCTCACTTGTTTTAGGCCTGGTTAGGTCATGTGATGATGTAAAACCATGTTTGGGAACATGTTGTGACAAGATCTACCCCGGTTTCACCGAAACAGGGAGTTTCCCCCTAATTCTCAGATTGCACACACTTTGTTTTTAGGAGACATGGCATGTCTGCGAAGGGGGTCACACTTGGGAACCAGGTTTAGGAGTTTTGAGCATTCCACCACACTTCATTACACATGCTAGGGTCACATGCATGGTTTGGAGGTGTTCTGATGCCCCGAAGCGCTTCTTCCTACGGAACCCTGATCCGCGGGCCTCGGATCGTCTACCCCCCTAGACTTTCTTCTTACAGGGGTCGCCCGGTGTATCCCTCACTTGTTTTAGGCTTGTTTAGGTCATTTTATGATGTAAAACCAAGTTTGGGAACATGTTGTGACAAGATCTACCCCGGTTTCACCGAAACGGGGAGTTTCCCCCTAATACTCAGATTGCATACACTTTGTTTTTAGGGGACAGCGCATGTCTGCGAAGGGGGTCAAACTTGGGAACCAGGTTTAGAAATTTTAACCATTCCACCACACTTCATTACACATGGTAGGGTAACATGCATGGTTTGGAGGTGTTCCGATGCCCCGAAGCGCTTCTTCCTGCGGATCCCTGATCCGCGGGCCTCAGATCGTCTACCCCCTAGACTTTCTTCTGACATGGGTAGCCCGGTGTATCCCTCTCTTGTTTTGCTCTTGTTTAGGTCATGTGATGATGTAAAACCATGTTTGGGAACATGTTGTGACAAGATCTACCCCGGTTTCACCGAAACAGGGAGTTTCCCCCTAATACTCAGATTGCACACACTTTGTTTTTAGGAGACATCGCATGCCTGCGAAGGGGGTCACACTTGGGAACCAGGTTTAGGAGTTTTGAGCATGCCACCACACTTCATTACACATTCTAGGGTCACATTCATGGTTTGGAGGTGTTCCGATGCCCCGATGCGCTTCTTCTTGCGGAACCCTGATCCGCGGGCCTCGGATCGTCTATCACCCTAGACTTTCTGCTGACAGGGGTAGCCCGGTGTAGCTCTCACTTGTTTTAGGCCTAGTTAGGTTATGTGATGATGTAAAACCATGTTTGGGAACATGTTGTGACAAGATCTACCCCGGTTTCACCGAAACAGGGAGTTTCCCCGTAATACTCAGATTGCACACACTTTGTTTTTAGGAGACATCGCATGTCTGAAAAAGGGGGTCACACTTGGGAACCAGGTTTAGGAGTTTTGAGAATGCCACCACACTTCATTACACATGATAGGGTCACATTCATGGTTTGTAGGTGTTCCGATGCCCCGAAGCGCGTCTTCCTGCGGAACCCTGATCCGCGGGCCTCGGATCGTCTACCACCCTAGACTTTCTTCTAACAGGGGTAGCCCGGTGTAGCTCTAACTTGTTTTAGGCTTGGTTAGGTCATGTGATGATGTAAAACCATGTTTGGGAACATGTTGTGACAATATCTACCCCGGTTTCACCGAAACAGGGAGTTTCCCCCTAATACTCAGATTGCACACACTTTGTTTTTAGGAGATAGTGCATGTCAACGAAGGGGTCACAATTGGAAACCAGGTTTAGGAGTTTTGAGCATGCCACCACACTTAATTACACATGCTAGGGTCACATGCATGGTTTGGAGGTGTTCCGATGCCCCGAAGCGCTTCTTCCTGCTGAACCCTGATCCGCGGGCCTCAGATCCTCTACCCCCCTTGACTTTCTTCTGACAGGGGTAGCCCGGTGTATCCCTCTGCTGTTTTTCTCTTGGTTAGATCATGTGATGATGTAAAACCATGTTTGGGAACATGTTGTGACAAGATCTACCCCGGTTTCACCGAAACGGGGAGTTTCCCCTAATACTCAGATTGCACACACTTTGTTTTTAGGAGATAGTGCATGTTTGCGAAGGGGTCACACTTGGGAACCAGGTTTAGGAGTTTTGAGCATGCCACCACACTTCATTACACATTCTAGGGTCACATGCATGGTTTGGAGGTGTTCCGATGCCCCGAAGTGCGTCTTCTTGCGGAACTCTGATCCGCGGGCCTCGGATCGTCTACCCCGTAGACTTTCTTCTGACAGGGGTAGCCCGGTGTATCCCTCTCTTGTTTTACTCTTGTTTAGGTCATGTGATTATGTAAAACCATGTTTGGGAACATGTTGTGACAATATCTACCCCGGTTTCACCGAAACGCGGAGTTTCCCCCTAATACTCAGATTGCACACACTTTGTTTTTAGGAGACATCGCATGTCTGCGAAGGGGGTCACACTTGGGAACCAGGTTTAGGAGTTTTGAGCATGCCACCACATTTCATTACACATGTTAGGGTCACATGCATGGTTTGGAGGTGTCCGGATGCCCCGAAGCGCTTCTTCCTGCGGAACCTTGATCCGCGGGCCTCAGATCGTCTACCCCCTAGACTTTCTTCTGACAAGGGTAGCCCGGTGTAGCTCTCACCTGCTTTAGGCTTGGTTAGGTCATGTCATGATGTAAAACCATGCTTGGGAACATGTTGTGACAAGATTTACCCCGGTTTCACCAAAACGGCGAGTTTCCCCCTAATACTCAGATTGAAGACACTTTGTTTTTAGGAGACAGCGCATGTCTGCGAAGGGGGTCACACTTGGGAACCAGGTTTAGGAGTTTTGAGCATGCCACCACACTTCATTACACATTCTAGGGTCACATGCATGGTTTTGAGGTGTTCCGATGCCCCGAAGCGCTTCTTCCTACGGAACCCTGATCCGCGGGCCTCGGATCGTCTACCCCCCTAGACTTTCTTCTGACAGAGGTAGCCCCGTGTAGCTCTCACTTGTTTTAGGCTTGGTTAGGTCATTTTATGATGTAAAACCAAGTTTGGGAACATGTTGTGACAAGATCTACCCCGGTTTCACCGAAACGGGCAGTTTCCCCCTAATACTCAGATTGCAGAGACTTTGTTTTTAGGGGACAGTGCATGTCTGCGAAAGGGGTCACACTTGGGAACCAGGTTTAGTAATTTTAACCATTCCACCACACTTCATTACACATGGTAGGGTCACATGCATGGTTTGGAGGTGTTCCGATGCCCCGAAGCGCTTCTTCCTGCGGATCCCTGATCCGCGGGCCTCAGATCGTCTACCCCCCTAGACTTTCTTCTGACAGTGGTAGCCTGGTGTATCCCTCTCTTGTTTTGCTCTTGGTTAGGTCATGTTATGATGTAAAACCATGTTTGGGAACATGTTGTGACAAGATCTACCCCGGTTTCACCGAAACAGGGAGTTTCCCCCTAATACTCAGATTGCACACACTTTGTTTTTAGGAGACATCGCATGCCTGCGAAGGGGGTCACACTTGGGAACCAGGTTTACGAGTTTTGAGCATGCCACCACACTTCATTACACATGCTAGGGTCACATTCATGGTTTGGAGGTGTTCCGATGCCCCGAAGCGCTTCTTCCTGCGGAACCCTGATCCACGGGCCTCGTATCGTCTATCACCCTAGACTTTCTTCTGACAGGGGTAGCCCGGTGTATCTCTCACTTGTTTTAGTCCTGGTTAGGTCATGTGATGATGTAAAACCATGTTTGGGAACATGTTGTGACCAGATCTACCCCGGTTTCACCGAAACAGGGAGTTTCCCCGTAATACTCAGATTGCACACACTTTGTTTTTAGGGGACATCGCATGTCTGCGAAGGGGGTCACACTTGGGAACCAGGTTTAGGAGTTTTGAGCATTCCACCACACTTAATGACACATGCTAGGGTCACATGCATGGCTTGGAGGTGTTCCGATGCCCCAAAGCGCTTCTTCTTGCGGAACCCTGATCCGCGGGCCTCGGATCGTCTACCCCCTAGACTTTCTTCTGACAGGGGTAGCCTGGTGTATCCCTCTCTTGTTTTTCTCTTGGTTAGGTCATGTGATGATGTAAAACCATGTTTGGGAACATGTTGTGACAAGATCTACCCCAGTTTCACTGAAACAGGGGTTTCCCCCTAATACTCATATTGCACACACTTTGTTTTTAGGAGACATCGCATGTCTGCGAAGGGGTCACACTTGGGAACCAGGTTTAGGAGTTTTGAGCATGCCACCACACTTCATTACACATGGTAGGGTCACATGCATGGTTTGGAGGTGTTCCGATGTCCCGAAGCGCCTCTTCCTGTGGAACCCTGATCCGCGGGCCTTAGATCATCTACCCCCTAGACTTTATTCTGACAGTTGTAGCCTGGTGTAGCTCTCACTTGTTTTAGGCTTGGTTAGGTCATATGATGATGTAAAACCAAGTTTGGTAACATGTTGTGACAAGATTTACCCCGGTTTCACCGAAACCGGGAGTTTCTCCCTAATACTCAGATTGCAGACACTTTATTTTTAGGAGACAGCGCATGTCTGCGAAGGGGGTCACACTTGGGAACCAGGTTTAGGAGTTTTGAGCATGCCACCACACTTCATTACACATTCTAGGGCCAGATGCATGGTTTGGAGGTGTTTCGATGCCCCGAAGCGCTTCTTCCTATGGAACCCTGATCCAAGGGCCTAAGATCGTCTACCCTCCTAGACTTTCTTCTGACAGGGGTAGCCCGGTGTAGCTCTCACATGTTTTAGGCTTGGTTAGGTCATGTGATGATGTAAAACCATGTTTGGGAATATGTTGTGACAAGATCTACCCCGGTTTCACCGAAACGGGGAGTTTCCCCCTAATATTCAGATTGCACACACTTTCTTTTTAGGGGACAGCGCATGTCTACGAAGGGGGTCACACTTCTGAACCATATTTAGGAGTTTTGAGCATGCCACCACACTTAATTACACATGCTAGGGTCACATGCATGGTTTGGAGGTGTTCCGATGCCCCAAAGAGCTTCTTCCTGCGGAACCCTGATCCGTGGGCCTCGGATCGTCTACCCCCTAGACTTTCTTCTGACAGGGGTAGCCCGGTGTAGCTGTCACTTGTTTTAGGCTTGGTTAGGTCATGTGATGATGTAAAACCAAGTTTGGGAACATACTGTGACAAGATTTACCCCGGTTTCACCGAAACGGGGAGTTTCCCCCTAATACTCAGATTGCAGACACTTTGTTTTTAGGAGATAGCGCATGTCTGTGAAGGGGTCACACTTGGGAACCAGGTTTAGGAGTTTTGAGCATGCCACCACACTTCATTACACATGCTAGGGTCACATGCATGGTTTGTAGGTGTTCCGATGCCCCGAAGTGCTTCTTCCTACGGAACCCTATAAGCGGGCCTCAGATCGTCTACCCCCCTAGACTTTCTTCTGACAGGGGTAGCCCGGTGTATCCCTCACTTGTTTTATGCTTGGTTAGGTCATTTTATGATGTAAAACCAAGTTTGGTAACATGTTGTGACAAGATCTACCCTGGTTTCACCGAAACGGGGAGTTTCCCCCTAATACTCAGATTGCAGACACTTTGTTTTTAGGAGACTGCGCATGTCTGCGAAGGGGGTCACACATGGGAACCAGGTTTAGGAATTTTAAGCATTCCACCACACTTCATTACACATTCTAGGGTCACATGCTTGGTTTGGAGGTGTTCTGATGCCCCGAAGCGCTTCTTCTTGCGGAACCCTGATCCGCAGGCCTCGGATCGTCTACCCCTAGACTTTCTTCTGACAGGGGTAGCCCGGTGTATCCCTCTCTTGTTTTGCTCTTGTTTCGGTCATGTGTTGATGTAAAACCATGTCTGGGAACATGTTGTGACAAGATCTACCCCGGTTTCACCGAAACAGGGAGTTTCCCCCTAATACTCAGATTGCCCACACTTTGTTTTTAGGAGACATCGCATGTCTGCGAAGGGGGTCACACTTGGGAACCAGGTTTAGGAGTTTTGAGCATGCCACCACACTTCATTACACATTCTAGGGTCGCATGCATGGTTTGGAGGTGTTCCGATGCCTCGAAGCGCTTCTTCCTACAGAACCCTGATCCGCGGGCCTCAGATCGTCTACCCCCCTAGACTTTCATCTGACTGGGGTAGCCCGGTGTATCCCTCACTTGTTTTAGGCTTGTTTAGGTCATGTTATGATGTAAAACCAAGTTTGGTAACATGTTGTGACAAGATCTACCCTGGTTTCACCGAAACAGGGAGTTTCCCCCTAATACTCAGATTGCAGACACTTTGTTTTTAGGGGACAGCACATGTCTGCGAAGGGGGTCACACTTGGGAACCAGGTTTAGGAATTTTAAGCATGCCACCACACTTCATTACACATTCTAGGGTCACATGCATGGTTTGGAGGTGTTCCGATGCCCCGAAGCGCTTCTTCCTGCGGAACTCTGATCCGCGGGCCTCGGATCGTCTAGCCCCTAGACTTTCTTCTAACAGGGGTAGCCCGGTGTATCCCTCTATTTTTTTGCTCTTGGTTAGGTCTTGTGTTGATGTAAAACCATGTTTGGGAACATGTTGTGACAAGATCTACCTCGATTTCACCGAAACAGGGAGTTTCCCCCTAATACTCAGATTGCACACACTTTGTTTTTAGGAGACATCGCATGTCTGCGAAGGGGGTCACACTTGGGAAGCAGGTTTACGAGTTTTGAGCATGCCACCACACTTCATTACACATGCTAGGGTCGCATGCATGGTTTGGAGGTGTTCCGATGCCCCGAAGCGCTTCGTCCTACGGAACCCTGATCCGCGGGCCTAGGATCATCTACCCCCCTAGACTTTCTTCTGACAGGGGTAGCCCGGTGTATCCCGCACTTGTTTTAGGTTTGGTTAGGTCATGTTATGATATAAAACCAAGTTTGGGAACATGCTGTGACAAGATCTACCCCGGTTTCACCGAAACGGGGAGTTTCCCCCTAATACTCACATTGTAGACACTGTTTTTAGGGAACAGCGCATGTCTGCGAAGGGGGTCACACTTGGGAACCAGGTTTCGGAATTTTAACCATGCCACCGCACTTCATTACACATGCTAGGGTCACATGCATGGTTTGGAGGTGTTCCGATGCCCCGAAGCGCTTCTTCCTGCGGATCCCTGATCCGCGGGCCTCAGATCGTCTACCCCCTAGACTTTCTTCTGACATGGGTAGCCCGGTGTATCCCTCTCTTGTTTTGCTCTTGGTTAGGTCATGTGATGATGTAAAACCATGTTTGGGAACATGTTGTGACAAGATCTACCCCGGTTTCACCGAAACAGGGAGTTCCCCCTAGTACTCAGATTGCACACACTTTGTTTTTAGGAGACATCGCATGCCTGCGAAGGGGGTCACACTTGGGAACCAGGTTTAGGAGTTTTGAGCATGCCACCACACTTTATTACACATGCTAGGGTCACATTCATGGTTTGGAGGTGTTCTGATGCCCCGAAGCGCTTCTTCCTGCGGAACCCTGATCCGCGGGCCTCGGATCGTCTATCACCCTAGACTTTCTTCTGACAGGGGTAGCCCGGTGTATCCCGCACTGGTTTTAGGCTTGGTTAGGTCATGTTATGATGTAAAACTATGTTTGGGAACATGCTATGACAAGATCTACCCCGGTTTCACCGAAACAGGGAGTTTCCCCATAATACTCAGATTGCAGACACTTTGTTTTTAGGGGACAGCGCATGTCTGCGAAGGGGGTCACACATGGGAACCAGGTTTAGGAGTTTTGAGCATCCCACCACACTTCATTACACATGCTAGGGTCACATGCATGGTTTGGAGGTGTTCAGATGCCCTGAAGCGCTTCTTCCTGCGGAACCTTGATCCGCGGGCCTCAGATCGTCTACCCCCTAGACTTTCTTCTGACAGGGGTAGCCCGGTGTAGCTCTCACTTTTTTAGGCTTGGTGAGGTCATGTGATGATGTAAAACCATGTTTGGGAACATGTTGTGACAAGATCTACCCAGATTTCACCGAAACGGGGAGTTTCCCCCGAATACTCAGATTGCACACACTTTGTTTTTAGGGGACATCGCATGTCTGCCAAGGGGGTCACACTTGGGAACCAGATTTAGGAGTTTTGAGCATGCCACCACACTTCATTACACATGCTAGGGTCACATGCATGGTTTGGAGGTGTTCCGATGCCCCGAAGTGCTTCTTCCTGCGGAACCCTGATCTGCGGGCCTCGGATCGTCTACCCCCCTAGACTTTCTTCTCACAGGGGTAGCCCGGTGTATCCCTCTCTAGTTTTGCTCTTGTTTAGGTCATGTGATGATGTAAAACCATGTTTGCGAACATGTTGTGACAAGATCTACCCCGGTTTCACCGAAACGGGGAGTTTCCCCCTAATACTCAGATTGCACACACTTTGTTTTTAGGAGACATCGCATGTCTGCGAAGGGGGTCACACTTGGGAACCAGGTTTAGGAGTTTTGAGCATGCCACCACACTTCATTACACATGCTAGGGTCACATGCATGGTTTGGAGGTGTTCGGATGCCCCGAAGCGCTTCTTCCTGCGGAACCTTGATCCACGGGCCTCAGATCGTCTACCCCCTAGAATTTCTTCTGACAGGGGTAGCCTGGTGTAGCTCTCACTTGTTTTAGGCTTGGTTAGGTCATGTGATGATGTAAAACCAAGTTTGGGAACATGTTGTGACAAGATTTACCCCGGTTTCACCGAAACAGGGAGTTTCCCCCTAATACTCATATTGCAGACACTTTGTTTTTAGGAGATAGTGCATGTCTGCGAAGGGGGTCACACTTGGGAACCAGGTTTAGGAGTTTTGAGCATTCCACCACACTTCATTACACATTCTAGGGTCACATTCATGGTTTTGAGGTGTTCCGATGCCCAGAAGCGCTTCTTCCTACGGAACCCTGATCCGCGGGCCTCGGATCGTCTACCCCCCTAGACTTTCTTCTGACAGGGGTCGCCCGGTGTATCCCTTAGTTGTTTTAGGCTTGGTTAGGTCATGTTATGATGTAAAACCAAGTTTGGGAACATGTTGTGACAAGATCTACCCCGGTTTCACCGAAACGGGGAGTTTCCCCCTAATACTCAGATTGCAGACACTTTGTTTTTAGGGGACAGCGCATGTCTGCGAAGGGGGTCACACTTGGGAACCAGGTTTAGGAATTTTAACCATTCCATCACACTTCATTACACATGGTAGGGTCACATGCATGGTTTGGAGGTGTTCCGATTCCCCGAAGCTCTTCTTCCTGCGGATCCCTGATCCGCGGGCCTCAGATCGTCTACCCCCCTAGACTTTCTTCTGACAGGGGTAGCCCGGTGTATCCCTCTCTTGTTTTGCTCTTTTTTAGGTCATGTGATGATGTAAAACCATGTTTGGGAACATCTTGTGACAATATCTACCCCGGTTTCACCGAAACGGGGAGTTTCCCTTTAATACTCAGATTGCACGCACTTTGTTTTTAGGAGACATCGCATGTCTGCGAAGGGGGTCACACTTGGGAACCAGGTTTAGGAGTTTTGAGCATGCCACCACACTACATTACACATGCTAGGGTCACATGCATGGTTTGGAGGTGTTCGGATGCCCCGAAGCGCTTCTTCCTGCGGAACCTTGATCCGCGGGCCTCAGATCGTCTACCCCCTAGACTTTCTTCTGACAGGGGTAGCCCTGTGTAGCTCTCACTTGTTTTAGGCTTGGTTAGGTGATGTGATGATGTAAAACCATGTTTGGGAACATGTTGTGACAAGATTTACCCCGGTTTCACCAAAACGGCGAGTTTCCCCCTAATACTCAGATTGAAGACACTTTGTTTTTAGGAGACAGCGCATGTCTGCGAAGGGGGTCACACTTGGGAACCAGGTTTAGGAGTTTTAAGCTTGCCACCACACTTCATTATACATGCTAGTGTCACATGCATGGTTTTGAGGTGTTCCGATGCCCAGAAGCGCTTCTTCCTATGGAACCCTGATCCGCGGGCCTCGAATCGTCTACCCCCCTAGACTTTCTTCTCACAGGGGTCGCCTGGTGTATCCCTCACTTGTTTTAGGCTTGTTTAGGTCATGTTATGATGTAAAACCAAGTTTGGGAACATGTTGTGACAAGATCTACCCCGGTTCCACCGAAACGGGGAGTTTCCCCCTAATACTCAGATTGCAGACACTTTGTTTTTAGGGGACAGCGCATGTCTGCGAAGGGGGTCACACTTGGGAACCAGGTTTAGGAATTTTAACCATTCCACCACACTTCATTACACATGGTAGGGTCACATGCATGGTTTGGAGGTGTTCCGATGCCCCGAAGCGCTTCTTCCTGCGGATCCCTGATCCGCGGGCCTCAGATCGTCTACCCCCCTAGACTTTCTTCTGACAGGGGTAGCCCGGTGTATCCCTCTCTTGTTTTGCTCTTGGTTAGGTCATGTGATTATGTAAAACCATGTTTGGGAACATGTTGTGACAAGATCTACCCCGGTTTCACCAAAACAGGGAGTTTCCCCCTAATACTCAGATTGCACACACTTTGTTTTTAGTAGACATCGCATGCCTACGAAGGGGGTCACACTTGGGAACCAGGTTTATTAGTTTTGAGCATGCCACCACACTTCATTACACATGCTAGGGTCACATTCATGGTTTGGAGGTGTTCCGATGCCCCGAAGCGCTTCTTCCTGCGGAACCCTGATCCGTGGGCCTCGGATCGTCTATCACCCTAGACTTTCTGCTGACAGGGGTAGCCCGGTGTAGCTCTCACTTGTTTTAGTCCTGGTTAGGTCATGTGATGATGTAAAACCATGTTTGGGAACATGTTGTGACAAGATCTACCCCGGTTTCACCGAAACAGGGAGTTTCCCCATAATACTTAGATTGCACACACTTTGTTTTTAGGAGACATCGCAAGTCTGCGAAGGGGGTCACACTTGGGAACCAGGTTTAGGAGTTTTGAGTATGCCACCACACTTCATTACACATGCTAGGGTCACATGCATGGTTTGGAGGTGTTCCGATGCCCCGAAGCGCTTCTTCCTACGGAACCCTGATCCGCGGGCCTCAGATCGTCTACCCCCCTAGACTTTCTTCTGACAGGGGTCGCCCGGTGTATCCCTCACTTGTTTTAGGCTTGGTTAGGTCATGTTATGATGTAAAACAAAGTTTGGTAACATGTTGTGACAAGATCTACCCCGGTTTCACCGAAACGGAGAGTTTCGCCCTAATACTCAGATTGCATACACTTTGTTTTTAGGGGACAGCGCATGTCTGCGAAGGGGGTCACACTTGGGAACCAGGTTTAGGAATTTTAACCATTCCACCACACTTCATTACACATGCTAGGGTCACATGCATGGTTTGGAGGTGTTCCGATGCCCCGAAGCGCTTCTTCCTGCGGAACCCTGATCCGTGGGCCTCGGATCGTCAACCCCCGTAGACTTTCTTCTGACATGGGTAGCCTGGTGTATCCTCTCTTGTTTTGCTCTTGTTTAGGTCATGTGATGATGTAAAACCATGTTTGGGAACATGTTGTGACAAGATCTACCCCGGTTTCACTGAAACAGGGGTTTCCCCCTAATACTCATATTGCACACACTTTGTTTTTAGGAGACATCGCATGTTTGCGAAGGGCGTCACACTTGGGAACCAGGTTTAGGAGTTTTGAGCATGCCACCACACTTCATTACACATACTAGGGTCACATGCATGGTTTGGAGGTGTTCCGATGCCCCGAAGTGCTTCTTCTTGCGGAACCCTGATCCGCGGGCCTCGGATCGTCTACCCCATAGACTTTCTTCTGACAGGGGTAGCCCGGTGTATCCCTCTCTTGTTTTGCTCTTGTTTAGGTCATGTGATGATGTAAAACCATGTTTGGGAACATGTTGTGACAAGATCTACCCCGGTTTCACCGAAACGGGGAGTTTCCCCCTAATACTCAGATTGCACACACTTTGTTTTTAGGAGACATGGCATGTCTGCGAAGGGGGTCACACTTGGGAACCAGGTTTAGGAGTTTTGAGCATTCCACCACACTTCATTACACATGCTAGGGTCACATGCATGGTTTGGAGGTGTTCTGATGCCACGAAGCGCTTCTTCCTACGGAACCCTGATCCGCGGGCCTCGGATCGTCTACCCCCCTAGACTTTCTTCTTACAGGGGTCGCCCGGTGTATCCCTCACTTGTTTTAGGCTTGTTTAGGTCATGTTATGATGTAAAACCAAGTTTGGGAACATGTTGTGACAAGATCTACCCCGGTTTCACCGAAACGGGGAGTTTCCCCCTAATACTCAGATTGCATACACTTTGTTTTTAGGGGACAGCGCATGTCTGCGAAGGGGGTCACACTTGGGAACCAGGTTTAGAAATTTTAACCATTCCACCACACTTCATTACACATGGTAGGGTAACATGCATGGTTTGGAGGTGTTCCGATGCCCCGAAGCGCTTCTTCCTGCGGATCCCTGATCCGCGGGCCTCAGATCGTCTACCCCCTAGACTTTCCTCTGACATGGGTAGCCCGGTGTATCCCTCTCTTGTTTTGCTCTTGTTTAGGTCATGTGATGATGTAAAACCATGTTTGGGAACATGTTGTGACAAGATCTACCCCGGTTTCACCGAAACAGGGAGTTTCCCCCTAATACTCAGATTGCACACACTTTGTTTTTAGGAGACATCGCATGCCTGCGAAGGGGGTCACACTTGGGAACCAGGTTTAGGAGTTTTGAGCATGCCACCACACTTCATTACACATTCTAGGGTCACATTCATGGTTTGGAGGTGTTCCGATGCCCCGATGCGCTTCTTCTTGCGGAACCCTGATCCGCGGGCCTCGGATCGTCTATCACCCTAGACTTTCTGCTGACAGGGGTAGCCCGGTGTAGCTCTCACTTGTTTTAGGCCTGGTTAGGTTATGTGATGATGTAAAACCATGTTTGGGAACATGTTGTGACAAGATCTACCCCGGTTTCACCGAAACAGGGAGTTTCCCCGTAATACTCAGATTGCACACACTTTGTTTTTAGGAGACATCGCATGTCTGAAAAGGGGGTCACACTTGGGAACCAGGTTTAGGAGTTTTGAGAATGCCACCACACTTCATTACACATGATAGGGTCACATTCATGGTTTGTAGGTGTTCCGATGCCCCGAAGCGCGTCTTCCTGCGGAACCCTGATCCGCGGGCCTCGGATCGTCTACCACCCTAGACTTTCTTCTAACAGGGGTAGCCCGGTGTAGCTCTAACTTGTTTTAGGCTTGGTTAGGTCATGTGATGATGTAAAACCATGTTTGGGAACATGTTGTGACAATATCTACCCCGGTTTACCGAAACGGGGAGTTTCCCCCTAATACTCAGATTGCACACACTTTGTTTTTAGGAGATAGTGCATGTCAACGAAGGGGTCACAATTGGGAACCAGGTTTAGGAGTTTTGAGCATGCCACCACACTTCATTACACATGCTAGGGTCACATGCATGGTTTGGAGGTGTTCCGATGCCCCGAAGCGCTTCTTCCTGCTGAACCCTGATCCGCGGGCCTCAGATCCTCTACCCCCCTTGACTTTCTTCTGACAGGGGTAGCCCGGTGTATCCCTCTGCTGTTTTTCTCTTGGTTAGATCATGTGATGATGTAAAACCATGTTTGGGAACATGTTGTGACAAGATCTACCCCGGTTTCACCGAAACGGGGAGTTTCCCCTAATACTCAGATTGCACACACTTTGTTTTTAGGAGATAGTGCATGTTTGCGAAGGGGTCACACTTGGGAACCAGGTTTAGGAGTTTTGAGCATGCCGCCACACTTCATTACACATTCTAGGGTCACATGCATGGTTTGGAGGTGTTCCGATGCCCCGAAGTGCTTCTTCTTGCGGAACTCTGATCCGCGGGCCTCGGATCGTCTACCCCGTAGACTTTCTTCTGACAGGGGTAGCCCGGTGTATCCCTCTCTTGTTTTGCTCTTGTTTAGGTCATGTGATTATGTAAAACCATGTTTGGGAACATGTTGTGACAAGATCTACCCCGGTTTCACCGAAACGCGGAGTTTCCCCCTAATACTCAGATTGCACACACTTTGTTTTTAGGAGACATCGCATGTCTGCGAAGGGGGTCACACTTGGGAACCAGGTTTAGGAGTTTTGAGCATGCCACCACATTTCATTACACATGCTAGGGTCACATGCATGGTTTGGAGGTGTCCGGATGCCCCGAAGCGCTTCTTCCTGCGGAACCTTGATCCGCGGGCCTCAGATCGTCTACCCCCTAGACTTTCTTCTGACAAGGGTAGCCCGGTGTAGCTCTCACCTGCTTTAGGCTTGGTTAGGTCATGTCAGGATGTAAAACCATGCTTGGGAACATGTTGTGACAAGATTTACCCCGGTTTCACCAAAACGGCGAGTTTCCCCCTAATACTCAGATTGAAGACACTTTGTTTTTAGGAGACAGCGCATGTCGGCGAAGGGGGTCACACTTGGGAACCAGGTTTAGGAGTTTTGAGCATGCCACCACACTTCATTACACATTCTAGGGTCACATGCATGGTTTTGAGGTGTTCCGATGCCCTGAAGCGCTTCTTCCTACGGAACCCTGATCCACGGGCCTCGGATCGTCTACCCCCCTAGACTTTCTTCTGACAGAGGTAGCCCGGTGTAGCTCTCACTTGTTTTAGGCTTGGTTAGGTCATGTTATGATGTAAAACCAAGTTTGGGAACATGTTGTGACAAGATCTACCCCGGTTTCACCGAAACGGGCAGTTTCCCCCTAATACTCAGATTGCAGAGACTTTGTTTTTATGGGACAGTGCATGTCTGCGAAAGGGGTCACACTTGGGAACCAGGTTTAGGAATTTTAACCATTCCACCACACTTCATTACACATGGTAGGGTCACATGCATGGTTTGGAGGTGTTCCGATGCCCCGAAGCGCTTCTTCCTGCGGATCCCTGATCCGGGGGCCTCAGATCGTCTACCCCCCTAGACTTTCTTCTAACAGGGGTAGCCTGGTGTATCCCTCTCTTGTTTTGCTCTTGGTTAGGTCATGTTATGATGTAAAACCATGTTTGGGAACATGTTGTGACAAGATCTACCCCGGTTTCACCGAAACAGGGAGTTTCCCCCTAATACTCAGATTGCACACACTTTGTTTTTAGGAGACATCGCATGCCTGCGAAGGGGGTCACACTTGGGAACCAGGTTTAGGAGTTTTGAGCATGCCACCACACTTCATTACACATGCTAGGGTCACATTCATGGTTTGGAGGTGTTCCGATGCCCCGAAGCGCTTCTTCCTGCGGCACCCTGATCCGCGGGCCTCGGATCGTCTATCACCCTAGACTTTCTTCTGACAGGGGTAGCCCGGTGTATCTCTCACTTGTTTTAGTCCTGGTTAGGTCATGTGTTGATGTAAAACCATGTTTGGGAACATGTTGTGACCAGATCTACCCCGGTTTCACCGAAACAGGGAGTTTCCCCGTAATACTCAGATTGCACACACTTTGTTTTTAGGGGACATCGCATGTCTGCGAAGGGGGTCACACTTGGGAACCAGGTTTAGGAGTTTTGAGCATTCCACCACACTTAATTACACATGCTAGGGTCACATGCATGGCTTGGAGGTGTTCCGATGCCCCAAAGCGCTTCTTCCTGCGGAACCCTGATCCGCGGGCCTCGGATCGTCTACCCCCTAGACTTTCTTCTGACAGGGGTAGCCTGGTGTATCCCTCTCTTGTTTTTCTCTTGGTTAGGTCATGTGATGATGTAAAACCATGTTTGGGAACATGTTGTGACAAGATCTACCCCAGTTTCACTGAAACAGGGGTTTCCCCCTAATACTCATATTGCACACACTTTGTTTTTAGGAGACATCGCATGTCTGCGAAGGGGTCACACTTGGGAACCAGGTTTAGGAGTTTTGAGCATGCCACCACACTTCATTACACATGGTAGGGTCACATGGATGGTTTGGAGGTGTTCTGATGCCCCGAAGCGCCTCTTCCTGTGGAACCCTGATCCGCGGGCCTTAGATCATCTACCCCCTAGACTTTATTCTGACAGTTGTAGCCTGGTGTAGCTCTCACTTGTTTTAGGCTTGGTTAGGTCATATGATGATGTAAAACCAAGTTTGGTAACATGTTGTGAAAAGATTTACCCCGGTTTCACCGAAACCGGGAGTTTCTCCCTAATACTCAGATTGCAGACACTTTATTTTTAGGAGACAGCGCATGCCTGCGAAGGTGGTCACACTTGGGAACCAGGTTTAGGAGTTTTGAGCATGCCACCACACTTCATTACACATTCTAGGGCCAGATGCATGGTTTGGAGGTGTTTCGATGCCCCGAAGCGCTTCTTCCTACGGAACCCTGATCCAAGGGCCTAAGATCGTCTACCCTCCTAGACTTTCTTCTGACAGGGGTAGCCCGGTGTAGCTCTCACATGTTTTAGGCTTGGTTAGGTCATGTGATGATGTAAAACAATGTTTGGGAATATGTTGTGACAAGATCTACCCCGGTTTCACCGAAACGGGGAGTTTCCCCCTAATATTCAGATTGCACACACTTTGTTTTTAGCGGACAGCGCATGTCTAGGAAGGGGGTCACACTTCTGAACCATATTTAGGAGTTTTGAGCATGCCACCACACTTAATTACACATGCTAGGGTCACATGCATGGTTTGGAGGTGTTCCGATGCCCCAAAGAGCTTCTTCCTGCGGAACCCTGATCTATGGGCCTCGGATCGTCTACCCCCTAGACTTTCTTCTGACAGGGGTAGCCCGGTGTAGCTGTCACTTGTTTTAGGCTTGGTTAGGTCATGTGATGATGTAAAACCAAGTTTGGGAACATACTGTGACAAGATTTACCCCGGTTTCACCGAAACGGGGAGTTTCCCCCTAATACTCAGATTGCAGACACTTTGTTTTTAGGAGATAGCGCATGTCTGTGAAGGGGTCACACTTGGGAACCAGGTTTAGGAGTTTTGAGCATGCCACCACACTTCATTACACATGCTAGGGTCACATGCATGGTTTGTAGGTGTTCCGATGCCCCGAAGTGCTTCTTCCTACGGAACCCTTATAAGCGGGCCTCAGATCGTCTACCCCCCTAGACTTTCTTCTGACAGGGGTAGCCCGGTGTATCCCTCACTTGTTTTATGCTTGGTTAGGTCATTTTATGATGTAAAACCAAGTTTGGTAACATGTTGTGACAAGATCTACCCTGGTTTCACCGAAACGGGGAGTTTCCCCCTAATACTCAGATTGCAGACACTTTGTTTTTAGGAGACTGCGCATGTCTGCGAGGGGGTCACACATGGGAACCAGGTTTAGGAATTTTAAGCATTCCACCACACTTCATTACACATTCTAGGGTCACATGCATGGTTTGGAGGTGTTCTGATGCCCCGAAGCGCTTCTTCTTGCGGAACCCTCATCCGCAGGCCTCGGATCGTCTACCCCTAGACTTTCTTCTGACAGGGGTAGCCCGGCGTATCCCTCTCTTGTTTTTCTCTTGTTTCGGTCATGTGTTGATGTAAAACCATGTCTGGGAACATGTTGTGACAAGATCTACCCCGGTTTCACCGAAACAGGGAGTTTCCCCCTAATACTCAGATTGCACACACTTTGTTTTTAGGAGACATCGCATGTCTGCGAAGGGGGTCACACTTGGGAACCCGGTTTAGGAGTTTTGAGCATGCCACCACACTTCATTACACATGCTAGGGTCGCATGCATGGTTTGGAGGTGTTCCGATGCCCCGAAGCGCTTCTTCCTACAGAACCCTGATCCGCGGGCCTCAGATCGTCTACCCCCCTAGACTTTCATCTGACTGGGGTAGCCCGGTGTATCCCTCACTTGTTTTAGGCTTGTTTAGGTCATGTTATGATGTAAAACCAAGTTTGGTAACATGTTGTGACAAGATCTACCCTGGTTTCACCGAAACAGGGAGTTTCCCCCTAATACTCAGATTGCAGACACTTTGTTTTTAGGGGACAGCACATGTCTGCGAAGGGGGTCACACTTGGGAACCAGGTTTAGGAATTTTAAGCATGCCACCACACTTCATTACACATTCTAGGGTCACATGCATGGTTTGGAGGTGTTCCGATGCCCCGAAGCGCTTCTTCCTGCGGAACTCTGATCCGCGGGCCTCGGATCGTCTAGCCCCTAGACTTTCTTCTAACAGGGGTAGCCCGGTGTATCCCTCTATTTTTTTGCTCTTGGTTAGGTCTTGTGTTGATGTAAAACCATGTTTGGGAACATGTTGTGACAAGATCTACCTCGATTTCACCGAAACAGGGAGTTTCCCCCTAATACTCAGATTGCACACACTTTGTTTTTAGGAGACATCGCATGTCTGCGAAGGGGGTCACACTTGGGAAGCAGGTTTACGAGTTTTGAGCATGCCACCACACTTCATTACACATGCTAGGGTCGCATGCATGGTTTGGAGGTGTTCCGATGCCCCGAAGCGCTTCGTCCTACGGAACCCTGATCCGCGGGCCTAGGATCATCTACCCCCCTAGACTTTCTTCTGACAGGGGTAGCCCGGTGTATCCCGCACTTGTTTTAGGTTTGGTTAGGTCATGTTATGATATAAAACCAAGTTTGGGAACATGCTGCGACAAGATCTACCCCGGTTTCACCGAAACGGGGAGTTTCCCCCTAATACTCACATTGTAGACACTGTTTTTAGGGAACAGCGCATGTCTGCGAAGGGGGTCACACTTGGGAACCAGGTTTCGGAATTTTAACCATGCCACCGCACTTCATTACACATGCTAGGGTCACATGCATGGTTTGGAGGTGTTCCGATGCCCCGAAGCGCTTCTTCCTCTGGATCCCTGATCCGCGGGCCTCAGATCGTCTACCCCCTAGACTTTCTTCTGATATGGGTAGCCCGGTGTATCCCTCTCTTGTTTTGCTCTTGGTTAGGTCATGTGATGATGTAAAACCATGTTTGGGAACATGTTGTGACAAGATCTACCCCGGTTTCACCGAAACAGGGAGTTCCCCCTAGTACTCAGATTGCACACACTTTGTTTTTAGGAGACATCGCATGCCTGCGAAGGGGGTCACACTTGGGAACCAGGTTTAGGAGTTTTGAGCATGCCACCACACTTTATTACACATGCTAGGGTCACATTCATGGTTTGGAGGTGTTCTGATGCCCCAAAGCGCTTCTTCCTGCGGAACCCTGATCCGCGGGCCTCGGATCGTCTATCACCCTAGACTTTCTTCTGACAGGGGTAGCCCGGTGTATCCCGCACTGGTTTTAGGCTTGGTTAGGTCATGTTATGATGTAAAACTATGTTTGGGAACATGCTGTGACAAGATCTACCCCGGTTTCACCGAAACAGGGAGTTTCCCCATAATACTCAGATTGCAGACACTTTGTTTTTAGGGGACAGCGCATGTCTGCGAAGAGGGTCACACATGGGAACCAGGTTTAGGAGTTTTGAGCATCCCACCACACTTCATTACACATGCTAGGGTCACATGCATGGTTTGGAGGTGTTCAGATGCCCTGAAGCGCTTCTTCCTGCGGAACCTTGATCCGCGGGCCTCAGATCGTCTACCCCCTAGACTTTCTTCTGACAGGGGTAGCCCGATGTAGCTCTCACATTTTTAGGCTTGGTGAGGTCATGTGATGATGTAAAACCATGTTTGGGAACATGTTGTGACAAGATCTACCCCGATTTCACCGAAACGGGGAGTTTCCCCCGAATACTCAGATTGCACACACTTTGTTTTTAGGGGACATCGCATGTCTGCCAAGGGGGTCACACTTGGGAACCAGATTTAGGAGTTTTGAGCATGCCACCACACTTCATTACACATGCTAGGGTCACATGCATGGTTTGGAGGTGTTCCGATGCCCCGAAGTGCTTCTTCCTGCGGAACCCTGATCCGCGGGCCTCGGATCGTCTACCCCCCTAGACTTTCTTCTCACAGGGGTAGCCCGGTGTATCCCTCTCTAGTTTTGCTCTTGTTTAGGTCATGTGATGATGTAAAACCATGTTTGCGAACATGTTGTGACAAGATCTACCCCGGTTTCACCGAAACGGGGAGTTTCCCCCTAATACTCAGATTGCACACACTTTGTTTTTAGGAGACATCGCATGTCTGCGAAGGGGGTCACACTTGGGAACCAGGTTTAGGAGTTTTGAGCATGCCACCACACTTCATTACACATGCTAGGGTCACATGCATGGTTTGGAGGTGTTCGGATGCCCCGAAGCGCTTCTTCCTGCGGAACCTTGATCCACGGGCCTCAGATCGTCTACCCCCTAGACTTTCTTCTGACAGGGGTAGCCTGGTGTAGCTCTCACTTGTTTTAGGCTTGGTTAGGTCATGTGATGATGTAAAACCAAGTTTGGGAACATGTTGTGCAAGATTTACCCCGGTTTCACCGAAACAGGGAGTTTCCCCCTAATACTCATATTGCAGACACTTTGTTTTTAGGAGATAGTGCATGTCTGCGAAGGGGTCACACTTGGGAACCAGTTTTAGGAGTTTTGATCATGCCACCACACTTCATTACACATGCTAGGGTCACTTGCATGGTTTGGAGGTGTTCCGATGCCCCGAAGCGCTTCTTCTAGCGGAACCCTGATCCGCGGGCCTCAGATCGTCTACCCCCCTAGACTTTCTTCTGACAGGGGTAGCCCGGTGTATCCCTCTCTTGTTTTGCTCTTGGTTAGGTCATGTGATGATGTAAAACCATGTTTGGGAACATGTTGTGACAAGATCTACCCCGGTTTTACCGAAACAGGGAGTTTCCCCATAATACTCAGATTGCACACACTTTGTTTTTAGGAGACATCGCATGTCTGAAAAGGGGGTAACACTTGGGAACCAGGTTTAGGAGTTTTGAGAATGCCACCACACTTCATTACACATGATAGGGTCACATTCATGGTTTGGAGGTGTTCCGATGCCCCGAAGCGCGTCTTCCTGCGGAACCCTGATCCGCGGGCCTCGGATCGTCTACCACCCTAGACTTTCTTCTAACAGGGGTAGCCTGGTGTAGCTCTCACTTGTTTTAGGCTTGGTTAGGTCATGTGATGATGTAAAACCATGTTTGGGAACATGTTGTGACAAGATCTACCCCGGTTTCACCGAAACGCGGAGTTTCCCCCTAATACTCAGATTGCACACACTTTGTTTTTAGGAGACATCGCATGTCTGCGAAGGGGGTCACACTTGGGAACCAGGTTTAGGAGTTTTGAGCATGCCACCACATTTCATTACACATGCTAGGGTCACATGCATGGTTTGGAGGTGTCCGGATGCCCCGAAGCGCTTCTTCCTGCGGAACCTTGATCCGCGGGCCTCAGATCGTCTACCCCCTAGACTTTCTTCTGACAAGGGTAGCCCGGTGTAGCTCTCACCTGATTTAGGCTTGGTTAGGTCATGTCATGATGTAAAACCATGCTTGGGAACATGTTGTGACAAGATTTACCCCGGTTTCACCAAAACGGCGAGTTTCCCCCTAATACTCAGATTGAAGACACTTTGTTTTTAGGAGACAGCGCATGTCTGCGAAGGGGGTCACACTTGGGAACCAGGTTTAGGAGTTTTGAGCATGCCACCACACTTCATTACACATTCTAGGGTCACATGCATGGTTTTGAGGTGTTCCGATGCCCCGAAGCGCTTCTTCCTACGGAACCCTGATCCGCGGGCCTCGGATCGTCTACACCCCTAGACTTTCTTCTGACAGAGGTAGCCCGGTGTAGCTCTCACTTGTTTTAGGCTTGGTTAGGTCATGTTATGATGTAAAACCAAGTTTGGGAACATGTTGTGACAAGATCTACCCCGGTTTCACCGAAACGGGCAGTTTCCCCCTAATACTCAGATTGCAGAGACTTTGTTTTTAGGGGACAGTGCATGTCTGCGAAAGGGGTCACACTTGGGAACCAGGTTTAGGAATTTTAACCATTCCACCACACTTCTTACACATGGTAGGGTCACATGCATGGTTTGGAGGTGTTCCGATGCCCCGAAGCGCTTCTTCCTGCGGATCCCTGATCCGCGGGCCTCAGATCGTCTACCCCCCTAGACTTTCTTCTAACAGGGGTAGCCTGGTGTATCCCTCTCTTGTTTTGCTCTTGGTTAGGTCATGTGATGATGTAAAACCATGTTTGGGAACATGTTGTGACAAGATCTACCCCGGTTTCACCGAAACAGGGAGTTTCCCCCTAATA
The DNA here is from genome assembly GCA_916181665.1 of Avena sativa. Classification (NCBI taxonomy): domain Eukaryota; kingdom Viridiplantae; phylum Streptophyta; class Magnoliopsida; order Poales; family Poaceae; genus Avena; species Avena sativa. Next base: position 253,250,295 of record OV702289.1, on the reverse strand, counting down.
CTCAGATTGCACACACTTTGTTTTTAGGAGACATCGCATGCCTGCGAAGGGGGTCACACTTTGGAACCAGGTTTAGGAGTTTTGAGCATGCCACCACACTTCATTACACATGCTAGGGTCACATTCATGGTTTGGAGGTGTTCCGATGCCCCGAAGCGCTTCTTCCTGCGGAACCCTGATCCGCGGGCCTCGGATCGTCTATCACCCTAGACTTTCTTCTGACAGGGGTAGCCCGGTGTATCTCTCACTTGTTTTAGTCCTGGTTAGGTCATGTGATGATGTAAAACCATGTTTGGGAACATGTTGTGACCAGATCTACCCCGGTTTCACCGAAACAGGGAGTTTCCCCGTAATACTCAGATTGCACACACTTTATTTTTAGGGGACATCGCATGTCTGCGAAGGGGGTCACACTTGGGAACCAGGTTTAGGAGTTTTGAGCATTCCACCACACTTAATGACACATGCTAGGGTCACATGCATGGCTTGGAGGTGTTCCGATGCCCCAAAGCGCTTCTTCCTGCGGAACCCTGATCCGCGGGCCTCGGATCGTCTACCCCCTAGACTTTCTTCTGACAGGGGTAGCCTGGTGTATCCCTCTCTTGTTTTTCTCTTGGTTAGGTCATGTGATGATGTAAAACCATGTTTGGGAACATGTTGTGACAAGATCTACCCCAGTTTCACTGAAACAGGGGTTTCCCCCTAATACTCATATTGCACACACTTTGTTTTTAGGAGACATCGCATGTCTGCGAAGGGGTCACACTTGGGAACCAGGTTTAGGAGTTTTGAGCATGCCACCACACTTCATTACACATGGTAGGGTCACATGCATGGTTTGGAGGTGTTCCGATGCCCCGAAGCGCCTCTTCCTGTGGAACCCTGATCCGCGGGCCTTAGATCATCTACCCCCTAGACTTTATTCTGACAGTTGTAGCCTGGTGTAGCTCTCACTTGTTTTAGGCTTGGTTAGGTCATATGATGATGTAAAACCAAGTTTGGTAACATGTTGTGACAAGATTTACCCCGGTTTCACCGAAACCGGGAGTTTCTCCCTAATGCTCAGATTGCAGACACTTTATTTTTAGGAGACAGCGCATGTCTGCGAAGGGGGTCACACTTGGGAACCAGGTTTAGGAGTTTTGAGCATGCCACCACACTTCATTACACATTCTAGGGCCAGATGCATGGTGTGGAGGTGTTTCGATGCCCCGAAGCGCTTCTTCCTACGGAACCCTGATCCAAGGGCCTAAGATCGTCTACCCTCCTAGACTTTCTTCTGACAGGGGTAGCCCGGTGTAGCTCTCACTTGTTTTAGGCTTGGTTAGGTCATGTGATGATGTAAAACCATGTTTGGGAATATGTTGTGACAAGATCTACCCCGGTTTCACCGAAACGGGGAGTTTCCCCCTAATATTCAGATTGCACACACTTTGTTTTTAGGGGACAGCGCATGTCTACGAAGGGGGTCACACTTCTGAACCATATTTAGGAGTTTTGAGCATGCCACCACACTTAATTACACATGCTAGGGTCACATGCATGGTTTGGAGGTGTTCCGATGCCCTAAAGAGCTTCTTCCTGCGGAACCCTGATCCGTGGGCCTCGGATCGTCTACCCCCTAGACTTTCTTCTGACAGGGGTAGCCCGGTGTAGCTGTCACTTGTTTTAGGCTTGGTTAGGTCATGTGATGATGTAAAACCAAGTTTGGGAACATACTGTGACAAGATTTACCCCGGTTTCACCGAAACGGGGAGTTTCCCCCTAATACTCAGATTGCAGACACTTTGTTTTTAGGAGATAGCGCATGTCTGTGAAGGGGTCACACTTGGGAACCAGGTTTAGGAGTTTTGAGCATGCCACCACACTTCATTACCCATGCTAGGGTCACATGCATGGTTTGTAGGTGTTCCGATGCCCCGAAGTGCTTCTTCCTACGGAACCCTTATAAGCGGGCCTCAGATCGTCTACCCCCCTAGACTTTCTTCTGACAGGGGTAGCCCGGTGTATCCCTCACTTGTTTTATGCTTGGTTAGGTCATTTTATGATGTAAAACCAAGTTTGGTAACATGTTGTGACAAGATCTACCCTGGTTTCACCGAAACGGGGAGTTTCCCCCTAATACTCAGATTGCAGACACTTTGTTTTTAGGAGACTGCGCATGTCTGCGAAGGGGGTCACACATGGGAACCAGGTTTAGGAATTTTAAGCATTCCACCACACTTCATTACACATTCTAGGGTCACATGCATGGTTTGGAGGTGTTCTGATGCCCCGAAGCGCTTCTTCTTGCGGAACCCTGATCCGCAGGCCTCGGATCGTCTACCCCTAGACTTTCTTCTGACAGGGGTAGCCCGGTGTATCCCTCTCTTGTTTTGCTCTTGTTTCGGTCATGTGTTTATGTAAAACCATGTCTGGGAACATGTTGTGACAAGATCTACCCCGGTTTCACCGAAACAGGGAGTTTCCCCCTAATACTCAGATTGCACACACTTTGTTTTTAGGAGACATCGCATGTCTGCGAAGGGGGTCACACTTGGGAACCAGGTTTAGGAGTTTTGAGCATGCCACCACACTTCATTACACATGCTAGGGTCGCATGCATGGTTTGTAGGTGTTCCGATGCCCCGAAGCGCTTCTTCCTACAGAACCCTGATCCGCGGGCCTCAGATCGTCTACCCCCCTAGACTTTCATCTGACCGGGGTAGCCCGGTGTATCCCTCACTTGTTTTAGGCTTGGTTAGGTCATGTTATGATGTAAAACCAAGTTTGGTAACATGTTGTGACAAGATCTACCCTGGTTTCACCGAAACAGGGAGTTTCCCCCTAATACTCAGATTGCAGACACTTTGTTTTTAGGGGACAGCACATGTCTGCGAAGGGGGTCACACTTGGGAACCAGGTTTAGGAATTTTAAGCATGCCACCACACTTCATTACACATTCTAGGGTCACATGCATGGTTTGGAGGTGTTCCGATGCCCCGAAGCGCTTCTTCCTGCGGAACTCTGATCCGCGGGCCTCGGATCGTCTAGCCCCTAGACTTTCTTCTAACAGGGGTAGCCCGGTGTATCCCTCTCTTTTTTTGCTCTTGGTTAGGTCTTGTGTTGATGTAAAACCATGTTTGGGAACATGTTGTGACAAGATCTACCTCGATTTCACCGAAACAGGGAGTTTCCCCCTAATACTCAGATTGCACACACTTTGTTTTTAGGAGACATCGCATGTCTGCGAAGGGGGTCACACTTGGGAAGCAGGTTTACGAGTTTTGAGCATGCCACCACACTTCATTACACATGCTAGGGTCGCATGCATGGTTTGGAGGTGTTCCGATGCCCCGAAGCGCTTCGTCCTACGGAACCCTGATCCGCGGGCCTAGGATCATCTACCCCCCTAGACTTTCTTCTGACAGGGGTAGCCCGGTGTATCCCGCACTTGTTTTAGGTTTGGTTAGGTCATGTTATGATATAAAACCAAGTTTGGGAACATGCTGTGACAAGATCTACCCCGGTTTCACCGAAACGGGGAGTTTCCCCCTAATACTTACATTGTAGACACTGTTTTTAGGGAACAGTGCATGTCTGCGAAGGGGGTCACACTTGGGAACCAGGTTTCGGAATTTTAACCATGCCACCGCACTTCATTACACATGCTAGGGTCACATGCATGGTTTGGAGGTGTTCCGATGCCCCGAAGCGCTTCTTCCTACGGATCCCTGATCCGCGGGCCTCAGATCGTCTACCCCCTAGACTTTCTTCTGACATGGGTAGCCCGGAGTATCCCTCTCTTGTTTTGATCTTGGTTAGGTCATGTGATGATGTAAAACCATGTTTGGGAACATGTTGTGACAAGATCTACCCCGGTTTCACCGAAACAGGGAGTTCCCCCTAGTACTCAGATTGCACACACTTTGTTTTTAGGAGACATCGCATGCCTGCGAAGGGGGTCACACTTGCGAACCAGGTTTAGGAGTTTTGAGCATGCCACCACACTTTATTACACATGCTAGGGTCACATTCATGGTTTGGAGGTGTTCTGATGCCCCGAAGCGCTTCTTCCTGCGGAACCCTGATCCGCGGGCCTCGGATCGTCTATCACCCTAGACTTTCTTCTGACAGGGGTAGCCCGGTGTATCCCGCACTGGTTTTAGGCTTGGTTAGGTCATGTTATGATGTAAAACTATGTTTGGGAACATGCTGTGACAAGATCTACCCCGGTTTCACCGAAACAGGGAGTTTCCCCATAATACTCAGATTGCAGACACTTTGTTTTTAGGGGACAACGCATGTCTGCGAAGGGGGTCACACATGGGAACCAGGTTTAGGAGTTTTGAGCATCCCACCACACTTCATTACACATGCTAGGGTCACATGCATGGTTTGGAGGTGTTCAGATGCCCCGAAGCGCTTCTTCCTGCGGAACCTTGATCCACGGGCCTCAGATCGTCTACCCCCTAGACTTTCTTCTGACAGGGGTAGCCCGGTGTAGCTATCACTTTTTTTAGGCTTGGTGAGGTCATGTGATGATGTAAAACCAAGTTTGGGAACATGTTGTGACAAGATCTACCCCGATTTCACCGAAACGGGGAGTTTCCCCCGAATACTCAGATTGCACACACTTTGTTTTTAGGGGACATCGCATGTCTGCCAAGGGGGTCACACTTGGGAACCAGGTTTAGGAGTTTTGAGCATGCCACCACACTTCATTACACATGCTAGGGTCACATGCATGGTTTGGAGGTGTTCCGATGCCCCGAAGTGCTTCTTCCTGCGGAACCCTGATCTGCGGGCCTCGGATCGTCTACCCCCCTAGACTTTCTTCTAACAGGGGTAGCCCGGTGTATCCCTCTCTAGTTTTGCTCTTGTTTAGGTCATGTGATGATGTAAAACCATGTTTGCGAACATGTTGTGACAAGATCTACCCCGGTTTCACCGAAACGGGGAGTTTCCCCCTAATACTCAGATTGCACACACTTTGTTTTTAGGAGACATCGCATGTCTGCGAAGGGGGTCACACTTGGGAACCAGGTTTAGGAGTTTTGAGCATGCCACCACACTTCATTACACATGCTAGGGTCACATGCATGGTTTGGAGGTGTTCGGATGCCCCGAAGCGCTTCTTCCTGCGGAACCTTGATCCACGGGGCTCAGATCGTCTACCCCGTAGACTTTCTTCTGACAGGGGTAGCCTGGTGTAGCTCTCACTTGTTTTAGGCTTGGTTAGGTCATGTGATGATGTAAAACCAAGTTTGGGAACATGTTGTGACACGATTTTCCCCGGTTTCACCGAAACAGGGAGTTTCCCCTAATACTCATATTGCAGACACTTTGTTTTTAGGAGATAGTGCATGTCTGCGAAGGGGTCACACTTGGGAACCAGTTTTAGGAGTTTTGATCATGCCACCACACTTCATTACACATGCTAGGGTCACTTGCATGGTTTGGAGGTGTTCCTATGCCCCGAAGCGCTTCTTCCAGCGGAACCCTGATCCGCGGGCCTCAGATCGTCTACCCCCCTAGACTTTCTTCTGACAGGGGTCGCCCGGTGTATCCCTCTCTTGTTTTGCTCTTGGTTAGGTCATGTGATGATGTAAAACCATGTTTGGGAACATGTTGTGACAAGATCTACCCCGGTTTCACCGAAACAGGGAGTTTCCCCATAATACTCAGATTGCACACACTTTGTTTTTAGGAGACATCGCATGTCTGAAAAGGGGGTAACACTTGGGAACCAGGTTTAGGAGTTTTGAGAATGCCACCACACTTCATTACACATGATAGGGTCACATTCATGGTTTGGAGGTGTTCCGATGCCCCGAAGCGCGTCTTCCTGCGGAACCCTGATCCGCGGGCCTCGGATCGTCTACCACCCTAGACTTTCTTCTAACAGGGGTAGCCTGGTGTAGCTCTCACTTGTTTTAGGCTTGGTTAGGTCATGTGATGATGTAAAACCATGTTTGGGAACATGTTGTGACAAGATCTACCCCGGTTTCACCGAAACGGGGAGTTTCCCCCTAATACTCAGATTGCACACACTTTGTTTTGAGGAGATAGTGCATGTCTGCGAAGGGGTCACACTTGGGAACCAGGTTTAGGAGTTTTGAGAATGCCACCACACTTCATTACACATGCTAGGGTCACATGCATGGTTTGGAGGTGTTCTGATGACCCGAAGTGCTTCTTCTTGCGGAACCTGATCCGCGGGCCTCGGATCGTCTACCCCCTAGACTTTCTTCTGACAGGGGTAGCCCGGTGTATCCCTCTCTTGTTTTGCTCTTTTTTAGGTCATGTGATGATGTAAAACCATGTTTGGGAACATGTTGTGACAAGATCTACCCCGGTTTCACCGAAACGGGGAGTTTCCCTTTAATACTCAGATTGCACACACTTTGTTTTTAGGAGACATCGCATGTCTGCGAAGGGGGTCACACTTGGGAACCAGGTTTAGGAGTTTTGAGCATGCCACCACACTTCATTACACATGCTAGGGTCACATGCATGGTTTGTAGGTGTTCGGATGCCCCGAAGCGCTCCTTCCTGCGGAACCTTGATCCGCGGGCCTCAGATCGTCTACCCCCTAGACTTTCTTCTGACAGGGGTAGCCCGGTGTAGCTCTCACTTGTTTTAGGCTTGGTTAGGTCATGTGATGATGTAAAACCATGTTTGGGAACATGTTGTGACAAGATTTACCCCGGTTTCACCAAAACGGCGAGTTTCCCCCTAATACTCAGATTGAAGACACTTTGTTTTTAGGAGACAGCGCATGTCTGCGAAGGGGGTCACACTTGGGAACCAGGTTTAGGAGTTTTGAGCATGCCACCACACTTTATTACACATGCTAGGGTCACATTCATGGTTTGGAGGTGTTCTGATGCCCCGAAGCGCTTCTTCCTGCGGAACCCTGATCCGCGGGCCTCGGATCGTCTATCACCCTAGACTTTCTTCTGACAGGGGTAGCCCGGTGTATCCCGCACTGGTTTTAGGCTTGGTTAGGTCATGTTATGATGTAAAACTATGTTTGGGAACATGCTGTGACAAGATCTACCCCGGTTTCACCGAAACAGGGAGTTTCCCCATAATACTCAGATTGCAGACACTTTGTTTTTAGGGGACAGCGCATGTCTGCGAAGAGGGTCACACATGGGAACCAGGTTTAGGAGTTTTGAGCATCCCACCACACTTCATTACACATGCTAGGGTCACATTCATGGTTTGGAGGTGTTCAGATGCCCCGAAGCGCTTCTTCCTGCGGAACCTTGATCCGCGGGCCTCAGATCGTCTACCCCCTAGACTTTCTTCTGACAGGGGTAGCCCGGTGTAGCTCTCACTTTTTTTAGGCTTGGTGAGGTCATGTGATGATGTAAAACCATGTTTGGGAACATGTTGTGACAAGATCTACCCCGATTTCACCGAAACGGGGAGTTTCCCCCGAATACTCAGATTGCACACACTTTGTTTTTAGGGGACATCGCATGTCTGCCAAGGGGTCACACTTGGGAACCAGGTTTAGGAGTTTTGAGCATGCCACCACACTTCATTACACATGCTAGGGTCACATGCATGGTTTGGAGGTGTTCCGATGCCCCGAAGTGCTTCTTCCTGCGGAACCCTGATCCGCGGGCCTCGGATCGTCTACCCCCTAGACTTTCTTCTAACAGGGGTAGCCCGGTGTATCCCTCTCTAGTTTTGCTCTTGTTTAGGTCATGTGATGATGTAAAACCATGTTTGCGAACATGTTGTGACAAGATCTACCCCGGTTTCACCGAAACGGGGAGTTTCCCCCTAATACTCAGATTGCACACACTTTGTTTTTAGGAGACATCGCATGTCTGCGAAGGGGGTCACCCTTGGGAACCAGGTTTAGGAGTTTTGAGCATGCCACCACACTTCATTACACATGCTAGGATCACATGCATGGTTTGGAGGTGTTCGGATGCCCCGAAGCGCTTCTTCCTGCGGAACCTTGATCCACGGGCCTCAGATCGTCTACCCCCTAGACTTTCTTCTGACAGGGGTAGCCTGGTGTAGCTCTCACTTGTTTTAGGCTTGGTTAGGTCATGTGATGATGTAAAACCAAGTTTGGGAACATGTTGTGACAAGATTTACCCCGGTTTCACCGAAACAGGGAGTTTCCCCCTAATACTCATATTGCAGACACTTTGTTTTTAGGAGATAGTGCATGTCTGCGAAGGGGTCACACTTGGGAACCAGTTTTAGGAGTTTTGATCATGCCACCACACTTCATTACACATGCTAGGGTCACCTGCATGGTTTGGAGGTGTTCCGATGCCCCGAAGCGCTTCTTCCAGCGGGACCCTGATCCGCGGGCCTCAGATCGTCTACCCCCCTTGACTTTCTTCTGACAGGGGTAGCCCGGTGTATCCCTCTCTTGTTTTGCTCTTGGTTAGGTCATGTGATGATGTAAAACCATGTTTGGGAACATGTTGTGACAAGATCTACCCCGGTTTCACCGAAACAGGGAGTTTCCCCATAATACTCAGATTGCACACACTTTGTTTTTAGGAGACATCGCATGTCTGAAAAGGGGGTAACACTTGGGAACCAGGTTTAGGAGTTTTGAGAATGCCACCACACTTCATTACACATGATAGGGTCACATTCATGGTTTGGAGGTGTTCCGATGCCCCGAAGCGCGTCTTCCTGCGGAACCCTGATCCGCGGGCCTCGGATCGTCTACCACCCTAGACTTTCTTCTAACAGGGGTAGCCTGGTGTAGCTCTCACTTGTTTTAGGCTTCGTTAGGTCATGTGATGATGTAAAACCATGTTTGGGAACATGTTGTGACAAGATCTACCCCGGTTGCACCGAAACGGGGAGTTTCCCCCTAATACTCAGATTGCACACACTTTGTTTTGAGGAGATAGTGCATGTCTGCGAAGGGGTCACACTTGGGAACCAGGTTTAGGAGTTTTGAGCATGCCACCACACTTCATTACACATGCTAGGGTCACATGCATGGTTTGGAGGTGTTCTGATGACCCGAAGTGCTTCTTCTTGCGGAACCTGATCCGCGGGCCTCGGATCGTCTACCCCCTAGACTTTCTTCTGACAGGGGTAGCCCGGTGTATCCCTCTCTTGTTTTGCTCTTTTTTAGGTCATGTGATGATGTAAAACCATGTTTGGGAACATATTGTGACAAGATCTACCCCGGTTTCACCGAAACGGGGAGTTTCCCTTTAATACTCAGATTGCACACACTTTGTTTTTAGGAGACATCGCATGTCTGCGAAGGGGGTCACACTTGGGAACCAGGTTTAGGAGTTTTGAGCATGCCACCACACTTCATTACACATGATAGGGTCACATGCATGGTTTGGAGGTGTTCGGATGCCCCGAAGCGCTTCTTCCTGCGGAACCTTGATCCGCGGGCCTCAGATCGTCTACCCCCTAGACTTTCTTCTGACAGGGGTAGCCCGGTGTAGCTCTCACTTGTTTTAGGCTTGGTTAGGTCATGTGATGACGTAAAACCATGTTTGGGAACATGTTTTGACAAGATTTACCCCGGTTTGACCAAAACGGCGAGTTTCCCCCTAATACTGAGATTGAAGACACATTGTTTTTAGGAGACAGCGCATGTCTGCGAAGGGGGTCACACTTGGGAACCAGGTTTAGGAGTTTTGAGCATGCCACCACACTTCATTACACATTCTAGGGTCACATGCATGGTTTTGAGGTGTTCCGATGCCCCGAAGCGCTTCTTCCTACGGAACCTTGATCCGCGGGCCTCGGATCGTCTACCCCCTAGACTTTCTTCTGACAGGGGTCGCCCGGTGTATCCCTCACTTGTTTTAGGCTTGGTTAGGTCATGTTATGATGTAAAACCATGTTTGGGAACATGTTGTGACAAGATATACCCCGGTTTCACCGAAACGGGGAGTTTCCCCCTAATACTCAGATTGCACACACTTTGTTTTGAGGGGACATCGCATATCTGCGAAGGGGGTCACACTTGGGAACCAGGTTTAGGAGTTTTGAGCATGCCACCACACTTCATTACACATGCTAGGGTCACATGCATGGTTTGGAGGTGTTCCGATGCCCCGAAGTGCTTCTTCCTGCGGAACCCTGATCCGCGGGCCTCGGATCGTCTACCCCCCTAGACTTTCTTCTAACAGGGGTAGCCCGGTGTATCCCTCTCTAGTTTTGCTCTTGTTTAGGTCATGTGATGATGTAAAACCATGTTTGCGAACATGTTGTGACAAGATCTACCCCGGTTTCACCGAAACGGGGAGTTTCCCCCTAATACTCAGATTGCACACACTTTGTTTTTAGGAGACATCGCATGTCTGCGAAGGGGGTCACACTTGGGAACCAGGTTTAGGAGTTTTGAGCATGCCACCACACTTCATTACACATGCTAGGGTCACATGCATGGTTTGGAGGTGTTCGGATGCCCCGAAGCGCTTCTTCCTGCGGAACCTTGATCCACGGGCCTCAGATCGTCTACCCCCTAGACTTTCTTCTGACAGGGGTAGCCCGGTGTAGCTCTCACTTTTTTTAGGCTTGGTGAGGTCATGTGATGATGTAAAACCAAGTTTGGGAACATGTTGTGACAAGATCTACCCCGATTTCACCGAAACGGGGAGTTTCCCCCGAATACTCAGATTGCACACACTTTGTTTTTAGGGGACATCGCATGTCTGCCAAGGGGGTCACACTTGGGAACCAGGTTTAGGAGTTTTGAGCATGCCACCACACTTCATTACACATGCTAGGGTCACATGCATGGTTTGGAGGTGTTCCGATGCCCCGAAGTGCTTCTTCCTGCGGAACCCTGATCCGCGGGCCTCGGATCGTCTACCCCCCTAGACTTTCTTCTAACAGGGGTAGCCCGGTGTATCCCTCTCTAGTTTTGCTCTTGTTTAGGTCATGTGATGATGTAAAACCATGTTTGCGAACATGTTGTGACAAGATCTACCCCGGTTTCACCGAAACGGGGAGTTTCCCCCTAATACTCAGATTGCACACACTTTGTTTTTAGGAGACATCGCATGTCTGCGAAGGGGGTCACACTTGGGAACCAGGTTTAGGAGTTTTGAGCATGCCACCACACTTCATTACACATGCTAGGGTCACATGCATGGTTTGGAGGTGTTCGGATGCCCCGAAGCGCTTCTTCCTGCGGAACCTTGATCCACGGGCCTCAGATCGTCTACCCCGTAGACTTTCTTCTGACAGGGGTAGCCTGGTGTAGCTCTCACTTGTTTTAGGCTTGGTTAGGTCATGTGATGATGTAAAACCAAGTTTGGGAACATGTTGTGACACGATTTTCCCCGGTTTCACCGAAACAGGGAGTTTCCCCTAATACTCATATTGCAGACACTTTGTTTTTAGGAGATAGTGCATGTCTGCGAAGGGGTCACACTTGGGAACCAGTTTTAGGAGTTTTGATCATGCCACCACACTTCATTACACATGCTAGGGTCACTTGCATGGTTTGGAGGTGTTCCTATGCCCCGAAGCGCTTCTTCCAGCGGAACCCTGATCCGCGGGCCTCAGATCGTCTACCCCCCTAGACTTTCTTCTGACAGGGGTCGCCCGGTGTATCCCTCTCTTGTTTTGCTCTTGGTTAGGTCATGTGATGATGTAAAACCATGTTTGGGAACATGTTGTGACAAGATCTACCCCGGTTTCACCGAAACAGGGAGTTTCCCCATAATACTCAGATTGCACACACTTTGTTTTTAGGAGACATCGCATGTCTGAAAAGGGGGTAACACTTGGGAACCAGGTTTAGGAGTTTTGAGAATGCCACCACACTTCATTACACATGATAGGGTCACATTCATGGTTTGGAGGTGTTCCGATGCCCCGAAGCGCGTCTTCCTGCGGAACCCTGATCCGCGGGCCTCGGATCGTCTACCACCCTAGACTTTCTTCTAACAGGGGTAGCCTGGTGTAGCTCTCACTTGTTTTAGGCTTGGTTAGGTCATGTGATGATGTAAAACCATGTTTGGGAACATGTTGTGACAAGATCTACCCCGGTTTCACCGATACGGGGAGTTTCCCCCTAATACTCAGATTGCACACACTTTGTTTTGAGGAGATAGTGCATGTCTGCGAAGGGGTCACACTTGGGAACCAGGTTTAGGAGTTTTGAGCATGCCACCACACTTCATTACACATGCTAGGGTCACATGCATGGTTTGGAGGTGTTCTGATGACCCGAAGTGCTTCTTCTTGCGGAACCTGATCCGCGGGCCTCGGATCGTCTACCCCCTAGACTTTCTTCTGACAGGGGTAGCCCGGTGTATCCCTCTCTTGTTTTGCTCTTTTTTAGGTCATGTGATGATGTAAAACCATGTTTGGGAACATGTTGTGACAAGATCTACCCCGGTTTCACCGAAACGGGGAGTTTCCCTTTAATACTCAGATTGCACACACTTTGTTTTTAGGAGACATCGCATGTCTGCGAAGGGGGTCACACTTGGGAACCAGGTTTAGGAGTTTTGAGCATGCCACCACACTTCATTACACATGCTAGGGTCACATGCATGGTTTGTAGGTGTTCGAATGCCCCGAAGCGCTCCTTCCTGCGGAACCTTGATCCGCGGGCCTCAGATCGTCTACCCCCTAGACTTTCTTCTGACAGGGGTAGCCCGGTGTAGCTCTCACTTGTTTTAGGCTTGGTTAGGTCATGTGATGATGTAAAACCATGTTTGGGAACATGTTGTGACAAGATTTACCCCGGTTTCACCAAAACGGCGAGTTTCCCCCTAATACTCAGATTGAAGACACTTTGTTTTTAGGAGACAGCGCATGTCTGCGAAGGGGGTCACACTTGGGAACCAGGTTTAGGAGTTTTGAGCATGCCACCACACTTCATTACACATTCTAGGGTCACATGCATGGTTTTGAGGTGTTCCGATGCCCCGAAGCGCTTCTTCCTACGGAACCTTGATCCGCGGGCCTCGGATCGTCTACCCCCCTAGACTTTCTTCTGACAGGGGTCGCCCGGTGTATCCCTCACTTGTTTTAGGCTTGGTTAGGTCATGTTATGATGTAATACCATGTTTGGGAACATGTTGTGACAAGATATACCCCGGTTTCACCGAAACGGGGAGTTTCCCCCTAATACTCAGATTGCACACACTTTGTTTTGAGGGGACATCGCATGTCTGCGAAGGGGGTCACACTTGGGAACCAGGTTTAGGAGTTTTGAGCATGCCACCACACTTCATTACACATGCTAGGGTCACATGCATGGTTTGGAGGTGTTCCGATGCCCCGAAGTGCTTCTTCCCGCGGAACCCTGATCCGTGGGCCTCGGATCGTCTACCCCCCTAGACTTTCTTCTAACAGGGGTAGCCCGGTGTATCCCTCTCTTGTTTTGATCTTGTTTAGGTCATGTGATGATGTAAAACCATGTTTGGTAACATGTTGTGACAAGATCTACCCCGGTTTCACCGAAACGGGGAGTTTCCCCCTAATACTCAGATTGCACACACTTTGTTTTTAGGGAACAGCGCATGTCTGCGAAGGGGGTCACACTTGGGAACCAGGTTTAGGAATTTTAACCATGCCACCACACTTCATTACACATTCTAGGGTCACATGCATGGTTTGGAGGTGTTCGGATGCCCCGAAGCGCTTCTTCCTGCGGAACCTTGATCCGCGGGCCTTAGATCGTCTACCCCCTAGACTTTCTTCTGACATGGGTAGCCCGGTCTATCCCTCTCTTGTTTTGCTCTTGGTTAGGTTATGTGATGATGTAGAACCATGTTTGGGAACATGTTGTGACAAGATCTACCCCGGTTTCACCGAAACAGGGAGTTCCCTCTAGTACTCAGATTGCACACACTTTGTTTTTAGGAGACATCGCATGCCTGCGAAGGGGGTCACACTTGGGAACCAGGTTTAGGAGTTTTGAGCATGCCACCACACTTTATTACACATGCTAGGGTCACATTCATGGTTTGGAGGTGTTCTGATGCCCCGAAGCGCTTCTTCCTGCGGAACCCTGATCCGCGGGCCTCGGATCGTCTATTACCCTAGACTTTCTTCTGACAGGGGTAGCCCGGTGTATCCCGCACTGGTTTTAGGCTTGGTTAGGTCATGTTATGATGTAAAACTATGTTTGGGAACATGCTGTGACAAGATCTACCCCGGTTTCACCGAAACAGGGAGTTTCCCCATAATACTCAGATTGCAGACACTTTGTTTTTAGGGGACGGCGCATGTCTGCGAAGGGGGTCACACATGGGAACCAGGTTTAGGAGTTTTGAGCATCCCACCACACTTCATTACACATACTAGGGTCACATTCATGGTTTGGAGGTGTTCAGATGCCCCGAAGCGCTTCTTCCTGCGGAACCTTGATCCGCGGGCCTCAGATCGTCTACCCCCTAGACTTTCTTCTGACAGGGGTAGCCCGGTGTAGCTCTCACTTTTTTTAGGCTTGGTGAGGTCATGTGATGATGTAAAACCATGTTTGGGAACATGTTGTGACAAGATCTACCCCGATTTCACCGAAACGGGGAGTTTCCCCCGAATACTCAGATTGCACACACTTTGTTTTTAGGGGACATCGCATGTCTGCCAAGGGGTCACACTTGGGAACCAGGTTTAGGAGTTTTGAGCATGCCACCACACTTCATTACACATGCTAGGGTCACATGCATGGTTTGGAGGTGTTCCGATGCCCCGAAGTGCTTCTTCCTGCGGAACCCTGATCCGCGGGCCTCGGATCGTCTACCCCCTAGACTTTCTTCTAACAGGGGTAGCCCGGTGTATCCCTCTCTAGTTTTGCTCTTGTTTAGGTCATGTGATGATGTAAAACCATGTTTGCGAACATGTTGTGACAAGATCTACCCCGGTTTCACCGAAACGGGGAGTTTCCCCCTAATACTCAGATTGCACACACTTTGTTTTTAGGAGACATCGCATGTCTGCGAAGGGGGTCACACTTGGGAACCAGGTTTAGGAGTTTTGAGCATGCCACCACACTTCATTACACATGCTAGGATCACATGCATGGTTTGGAGGTGTTCGGATGCCCCGAAGCGCTTCTTCCTGCGGAACCTTGATCCACGGGCCTCAGATCGTCTACCCCCTAGACTTTCTTCTGACAGGGGTAGCCTGGTGTAGCTCTCACTTGTTTTAGGCTTGGTTAGGTCATGTGATGATGTAAAACCAAGTTTGGGAACATGTTGTGACAAGATTTACCCCGGTTTCACCGAAACAGGGAGTTTCCCCCTAATACTCATATTGCAGACACTTTGTTTTTAGGAGATAGTGCATGTCTGCGAAGGGGTCACACTTGGGAACCAGTTTTAGGAGTTTTGATCATGCCACCACACTTCATTACACATGCTAGGGTCACTTGCATGGTTTGGAGGTGTTCCGATGCCCCGAAGCGCTTCTTCTAGCGGGACCCTGATCCGCGGGCCTCAGATCGTCTACCCCCCTAGACTTTCTTCTGACAGGGGTAGGCCGGTGTATCCCTCTCTTGTTTTGCTCTTGGTTAGGTCATGTGATGATGTAAAACCATGTTTGGGAACATGTTGTGACAAGATCTACCCCGGTTTCACCGAAACAGGGAGTTTCCCCATAATACTCAGATTGCACAGACTTTGTTTTTAGGAGACATCGCATGTCTGAAAAGGGGGTAACACTTGGGAACCAGGTTTAGGAGTTTTGAGAATGTTACCACACTTCATTACACATGATAGGGTCACATTCATGGTTTGGAGGTGTTCCGATGCCCCGAAGCGCGTCTTCCTGCGGAACCCTGATCCGCGGGCCTCGGATCGTCTACCACCCTAGACTTTCTTCTAACAGGGGTAGCCTGGTGTAGCTCTCACTTGTTTTAGGCTTCGTTAGGTCATGTGATGATGTAAAACCATGTTTGGGAACATGTTGTGACAAGATCTACCCCGGTTTCACCGAAACGGGGAGTTTCCCCCTAATACTCAGATTGCACACACTTTGTTTTGAGGAGATAGTGCATGTCTGCGAAGGGGTCACACTTGGGAACCAGGTTTAGGAGTTTTGAGCATGCCACCACACTTCATTACACATGCTAGGGTAACATGCATGGTTTGGAGGAGTTCTGATGACCCGAAGTGCTTCTTCTTGCGGAACCTGATCCGCGGGCCTCGGATCGTCTACCCCCTAGACTTTCTTCTGACAGGGGTAGCCCGGTGTATCCCTCTCTTGTTTTGCTCTTTTTTAGGTCATGTGTTGATGTAAAACCATGTTTGGGAACATATTGTGACAAGATCTACCCCGGTTTCACCGAAACGGGGAGTTTCCCTTTAATACTCAGATTGCACACACTTTGTTTTTAGGAGACATCGCATGTCTGCGAAGGGGGTCACACTTGGGAACCAGGTTTAGGAGTTTTGAGCATGCCACCACACTTCATTACACATGCTAGGGTCACATGCATGGTTTGGAGGTGTTCGGATGCCCCGAAGCGCTTCTTCCTGCGGAACCTTGATCCGCGGGCCTCAGATCGTCTACCCCCTAGACTTTCTTCTGACAGGGGTAGCCTGGTGTAGCTCTCACTTGTTTTAGGCTTGGTTAGGTCATGTGATGATGTAAAACCAAGTTTGGGAACATGTTGTGACAAGATTTACCCCGGTTTCACCGAAACAGGGAGTTTCCCCCTAATACTCATATTGCAGACACTTTGTTTTTAGGAGATAGTGCATGTCTGCGAAGGGGTCACACTTGGGAACCAGTTTTAGGAGTTTTGATCATGCCACCACACTTCATTACACATGCTAGGGTCACTTGCATGGTTTGGAGGTGTTCCGATGCCCCGAAGCGCTTCTTCTAGCGGGACCCTGATCCGCGGGCCTCAGATCGTCTACCCCCCTAGACTTTCTTCTGACAGGGGTAGGCCGGTGTATCCCTCTCTTGTTTTGCTCTTGGTTAGGTCATGTGATGATGTAAAACCATGTTTGGGAACATGTTGTGACAAGATCTACCCCGGTTTCACCGAAACAGGGAGTTTCCCCATAATACTCAGATTGCACAGACTTTGTTTTTAGGAGACATCGCATGTCTGAAAAGGGGGTAACACTTGGGAACCAGGTTTAGGAGTTTTGAGAATGTTACCACACTTCATTACACATGATAGGGTCACATTCATGGTTTGGAGGTGTTCCGATGCCCCGAAGCGCGTCTTCCTGCGGAACCCTGATCCGCGGGCCTCGGATCGTCTACCACCCTAGACTTTCTTCTAACAGGGGTAGCCTGGTGTAGCTCTCACTTGTTTTAGGCTTCGTTAGGTCATGTGATGATGTAAAACCATGTTTGGGAACATGTTGTGACAAGATCTACCCCGGTTTCACCGAAACGGGGAGTTTCCCCCTAATACTCAGATTGCACACACTTTGTTTTGAGGAGATAGTGCATGTCTGCGAAGGGGTCACACTTGGGAACCAGGTTTAGGAGTTTTGAGCATGCCACCACACTTCATTACACATGCTAGGGTAACATGCATGGTTTGGAGGAGTTCTGATGACCCGAAGTGCTTCTTCTTGCGGAACCTGATCCGCGGGCCTCGGATCGTCTACCCCCTAGACTTTCTTCTGACAGGGGTAGCCCGGTGTATCCCTCTCTTGTTTTGCTCTTTTTTAGGTCATGTGTTGATGTAAAACCATGTTTGGGAACATATTGTGACAAGATCTACCCCGGTTTCACCGAAACGGGGAGTTTCCCTTTAATACTCAGATTGCACACACTTTGTTTTTAGGAGACATCGCATGTCTGCGAAGGGGGTCACACTTGGGAACCAGGTTTAGGAGTTTTGAGCATGCCACCACACTTCATTACACATGCTAGGGTCACATGCATGGTTTGGAGGTGTTCGGATGCCCCGAAGCGCTTCTTCCTGCGGAACCTTGATCCGCGGGCCTCAGATCGTCTACCCCCTAGACTTTCTTCTGACAGGGGTAGCCCGGTGTAGCTCTCACTTGTTTTAGGCTTGGTTAGGTCATGTGATGATGTAAAACCATGTTTGGGAACATGTTGTGACAAGATTTACCCCGGTTTCACCAAAACGGCGAGTTTCCCCCTAATACTCAGATTGAAGACACTTTGTTTTTAGGAGACAACGCATGTCTGCGAAGGGGGTCACACTTGGGAACCAGGTTTAGGAGTTTTGAGCATGCCACCACACTTCATTACACATTCTAGGGTCACATGCATGGTTTTGAGGTGTTCCGATGCCCCGAAGCGCTTCTTCCTACGGAACCTTGATCCGCGGGCCTCGGATCGTCTACCCCCTAGACTTTCTTCTGACAGGGGTCGCCCGGTGTATCCCTCACTTGTTTTAGGCTTGGTTAGGTCATGTTATGATGTAAAACCATGTTTGGGAACATGTTGTGACAAGATATACCCCGGTTTCACCGAAACGGGGAGTTTCCCCCTAATACTCAGATTGCACACACTTTGTTTTGAGGGGACATCGCATATCTGCGAAGGGGGTCACACTTGGGAACCAGGTTTAGGAGTTTTTAGCATGCCACCACACTTCATTACACATGCTAGGGTCACATGCATGGTTTGGAGGTGTTCCGATGCCCCGAAGTGCTTCTTCCCGCGGAACCCTGATCCGTGGGCCTCGGATCGTCTACCCCCCTAGACTTTCTTCTAACAGGGGTAGCCCGGTGTATCCCTCTCTTGTTTTGCTCTTGTTTAGGTCATGTGATGATGTAAAACCATGTTTGGTAACATGTTATGACAAGATCTACCCCGGTTTCACCGAAACGGGGAGTTTCCCCCTAATACTCGGATTGCACACACTTTGTTTTTAGGAGACATCGCATGTCTGCGAAGGGGGTCACACTTGGGAACCAGGTTTAGGAGTTTTGAGCATGCCACCACACTTCATTACACATGCTAGGGTCACATGCATGGTTTGGAGGTGTTCGGATGCCCCGAAGCGCTTCTTCCTGCGGAACCTTGATCCGCGGGCCTTAGATCGTCTACCCCCTAGACTTTCTTCTTACAGGGGTAGCCTGGTGTAGCTCTCACTTGTTTTAGGCTTGGTTAGGTCATGTGATGATGTAAAACCAAGTTTGGGAACATGTTGTGACAAGATTTACCCCGGTTTCACCGATACAGGGAGTTTCCCCCTAATACTCATGTTGCAGACACTTTGTTTTTAGGAGATAGTGCATGTCTGCGAAGGGGTCACACTTGGGAACCAGGTTTAGGAGTTTTGAGCATGCCACCACACTTCATTACACATTCTAGGGTCACATGCATGGTTTTGAGGTGTTCCGATGCCCCGAAGCGCTTCTTCCTACGGAACCTTGATCCGCGGGCCTCGGATCGTCTACCCCTAGACTTTCTTCTGACAGGGGTCGCCCGGTGTATCCCTCACTTGTTTTAGGCTTGGTTAGGTCATGTTATGATGTAAAACCATGTTTGGGAACATGTTGTGACAAGATATACCCCGGTTTCACCGAAACGGGGAGTTTCCCCCTAATACTCAGATTGCACACACTTTGTTTTGAGGGGACATCGCATATCTGCGAAGGGGGTCACACTTGGGAACCAGGTTTAGGAGTTTTTAGCATGCCACCACACTTCATTACACATACTAGGGTCACATGCATGTTTTGGAGGTGTTCTGATGACCCGAAGTGCTTCTTCTTGCGGAACCTGATCCGTGGGCCTCGGATCGTCTACCCCCTAGACTTTCTTCTTACAGGGGTAGCCCGGTGTATCCCTCTCTTGTTTTGCTCTTTTTTAGGTCATGTGATGATGTAAAATCATGTTTGGGAACATGTTGTGACAAGATCTACCCCGGTTTCACCGAAACGGGGAGTTTCCCTTTAATACTCAGATTGCACACACTTTGTTTTTAGGAGACATCGCATGTCTGCGAAGGGGGTCACACTTGGGAACCAGGTTTAGGAGTTTTGAGCATGCCCCCACACTTCATTACACATGCTAGGGTCACATGCATGGTTTGGAGGTGTTCGGATGCCCCGAAGCGCTTCTTCCTGCGGAACCTTGATCCGCGGGCCTCAGATCGTCTACCCCCTAGACTTTCTTCTGACAGGGGTAGCCCGGTGTATCTCTCACTTGTTTTAGGCTTGGTTAGGTCATGTGATGATGTAAAACCATGTTTGGGAACATGTTGTGACAAGATTTACCCCGGTTTCACCAAAACGGCGAGTTTCCCCCTAATACTCAGATTGAAGACACTTTGTTTTTAGGAGACAGCGCATGTCTGCGAAGGGGGTCACACTTGGGAACCAGGTTTAGGAGTTTTGAGCATGCCACCACACTTCATTACACATTCTAGGGTCACATGCATGGTTTTGAGGTGTTCCGATGCCCCGAAGCGCTTCTTCCTATGGAACCTTGATCCGCGGGCCTCGGATCGTCTACCCCCCTAGACTTTCTTCTGACAGGGGTCGCCCGGTGTATCCCTCACTTGTTTTAGGCTTGGTTAGGTCATGTTATGATGTAAAACCATGTTTGGGAACATGTTGTGACAAGATATACCCCGGTTTCACCGAAACGGGGAGTTTCCCCCTAATACTCAAATTGCACACACTTTGTTTTGAGGGGACATCGCATGTCTGCGAAGGGGGTCACACTTGGGAACCAGGTTTAGGGGTTTTGATCATGCCACCACACTTCATTACACATGCTAGGGTCACATGCATGGTTTGGAGGTGTTCCGATGCCCCGAAGTGCTTCTTCCCGCGGAACCCTGATCCGTGGGCCTCGGATCGTCTACCCCCCTAGACTTTCTTCTAACAGGGGTAGCCCGGTGTATCCCTCTCTTGTTTTGCTCTTGTTTAGGTCATGTGATGATGTAAAACCATGTTTGGTCACATGTTGTGACAAGATCTACCCCGATTTCACCGAAACGGGGAGTTTCCCCCTAATACTCAGATTGCACACACTTTGTTTTTAGGAGACATCGCATGTCTGCGAAGGGGGTCACACTTGGGAACCAGGTTTAGGAGTTTTGAGCATGCCACCACACTTCATTACACATGCTAGGGTCACATGCATGGTTTGGAGGTGTTCGGATGCCCCGAAGCGCTTCTTCCTGCGGAACCTTGATCCGCGGGCCTTAGATCGTCTACCCCCTAGACTTTCTTCTGACAGGGGTAGCCTGGTGTAGCTCTCACTTGTTTTAGGCTTGGTTAGGTCATGTGATGATGTAAAACCAAGTTTGGGAACATGTTGTGACAAGATTTACCCCGGTTTCACCGAAACAGGGAGTTTCCCCCTAATACTCATATTGCAGACACTTTGTTTTTAGGAGATAGTGCATGTCTGCGAAGGGGGTCACACTTGGGAACCAGGTTTAGGAGTTTTGAGCATGCCACCACACTTCATTACACATTCTAGGGTCACATGCATGGTTTTGAGGTGTTCCGATGCCCAGAAGCGCTTCTTCCTACGGAACCCTGATCTGCGGGCCTCGGATCGTCTACCCCCCTAGACTTTCTTCTGACAGGGGTCGCCCGGTGTATCCCTCACTTGTTTTAGGATTGGTTAGGTAATGTTATGATGTAAAACCAAGTTTGGGAACATGTTGTGACAAGATCTACCCCGGTTTCACCGAAACGGGGAGTTTCCCCCTAATACTCAGATTGCAGACACTTTGTTTTTAGGGGACAGCGCATGTCTGCGAAGGGGGTCACACTTGGGAACCAGGTTTAGGAATTTTAACCATTCCATCACACTTCATTACACATGGTAGGGTCACATGCATGGTTTGGAGGTGTTCCGATGCACCGAAGCGCTTCTTCCTGCGGATCCCTGATCCGCGGGCCTCAGATCGTCTACCCCCCTAGACTTTCTTCTGACAGGGGTAGCCCGGTGTATCCCTCTCTTGTTTTGCTCTTTTTTAGGTCATGTGATGATGTAAAACCATGTTTGGGAACATGTTGTGACAATATCTACCCCAGTTTCACCGAAACGGGGAGTTTCCCTTTAATACTCAGATTGCACACACTTTCTTTTTAGGAGACATCGCATGTCTGCGAAGGGGGTCACACTTGGGAACCAGGTTTAGGAGTTTTGAGCATGCCACCAGACTTCATTACACATGCTAGGGCCACATGCATGGTTTGGAGCTGTTCGGATGCCCCGAAGCGCTTCTTCCTGCGGAACCTTGATCCGCGGGCCTCAGATCGTCTACCCCCTAGACTTTCTTCTGACAGGGGTAGCCCGGTGTATCTCTCACTTGTTTTAGGCTTGGTTAGGTGATGTGATGACGTAAAACCATGTTTGGGAACATGTTGTGACAAGATTTACCCCGGTTTCACCAAAACGGCGAGTTTCCCCCTAATACTCAGATTGAAGACACTTTGTTTTTAGGAGACAGCGCATGTCTGCGAAGGGGTTCACACTTGGGAACCAGGTTTAGGAGTTTTGAGCATGCCACCACACTTCATTACACATGCTAGGGTCACATGCATGGTTTTGAGGTGTTCCGATGCCCAGAAGCGCTTCTTCCTATGGAACCCTGATCCGCGGGCCTCGGATCGTCTACCCCCCTAGATTTTCTTCTGACAGGGGTCGCCCGGTGTATCCCTCGCTTGTTTTAGGCTTGGTTAGGTCATGTTATGATGTAAAACCAAGTTTGGGAACATGTTGTGACAAGTTCTACCCCGGTTTCACCGAAACGGGGAGTTTCCCCCTAATACTCACATTGCAGACACTTTGTTTTTAGGGGACAGCGCATGTCTGCGAAGGGGGTCACACTTGGGAACCAGGTTTAGGAATTTTAACCATTCCACCACACTTCATTACACATGGTAGGGTCACATGCATGGTTTGGAGGTGTTCCGATGCCCCGAAGCGCTTCTTCGTGCGGATCCCTCATCCGCGGGCCTCAGATCGTCTACCCCCCTAGACTTTCTTCTGACAGGGGTATCCCGGTGTATCCCTCTCTTGTTTTTCTCTTGGTTAGGTCATGTGATTATGTAAAACCATGTTTGGGAACATGTTGTGACAAGATCTACCCCGGTTTCACCAAAACAGGGAGTTTCCCCCTAATACTCAGATTGCACACACTTTGTTTTTAGTAGACATCGCATGCCTACGAAGGGGGTCACACTTGGGAACCAGGTTTAGGAGTTTTGAGCATGCCACCACACTTCATTACACATGCTAGGGTCACATTCATGGTTTGGAGGTGTTCTGATTCCCCGAAGCGCTTCTTCCTGCGGAACCCTGATCCGCGGGCCTCGGATCGTCTATCACCCTAGACTTTCTGCTGACAGGGGTAGCCTGGTGTAGCTCTCACTTGTTTTAGGCCTGGTTAGGTCATGTGATGATGTAAAACCATGTTTGGGAACATGTTGTGACAAGATCTACCCCGGTTTCACCGAAACAGGGAGTTTCCCCGTAATACTCAGATTGCACACACTTTGTTTTTAGGAGACATCGCATGTCTGCGAAGGGGGTCACACTTGGGAACCAGGTTTAGGAGTTTTGAGCATGCCACCACACTTCATTACACATGCTAGGGTCACATGCATGGTTTTGAGGTGTTCGGATGCCCCGAAGCGCTTCTTCCTATGGAACCCTGATCCGCGGGCCTCGGATCGTCTACCCCCCTAGACTTTCTTCTGACAGGGGTCGCCCGGTGTATCCCTTACTTGTTTTAGGCTTGGTTAGGTCATGTTATGATGTAAAACCAAGTTTGGGAACATGTTGTGACAAGTTCTACCCCGGTTTCACCGAAACGGGGAGTTTCCCCCTAATACTCACATTGCAGACACTTTGTTTTTAGGGGACAGCGCATGTCTGCGAAGGGGGTCACACTTGGGAACCAGGTTTAGGAATTTTAACCATTCCACCACACTTCATTACACATGGTAGGGTCACATGCATGGTTTGGAGGTGTTCCGATGCCCCGAAGCGCTTCTTCGTGCGGATCCCTCATCCGCGGGCCTCAGATCGTCTACCCCCCTAGACTTTCTTCTGACAGGGGTATCCCGGTGTATCCCTCTCTTGTTTTTCTCTTGGTTAGGTCATGTGATTATGTAAAACCATGTTTGGGAACATGTTGTGACAAGATCTACCCCGGTTTCACCAAAACAGGGAGTTTCCCCCTAATACTCAGATTGCACACACTTTGTTTTTAGTAGACATCGCATGCCTACGAAGGGGGTCACACTTGGGAACCAGGTTTAGGAGTTTTGAGCATGCCACCACACTTCATTACACATGCTAGGGTCACATTCATGGTTTGGAGGTGTTCTGATTCCCCGAAGCGCTTCTTCCTGCGGAACCCTGATCCGCGGGCCTCGGATCGTCTATCACCCTAGACTTTCTGCTGACAGGGGTAGCCTGGTGTAGCTCTCACTTGTTTTAGGCCTGGTTAGGTCATGTGATGATGTAAAACCATGTTTGGGAACATGTTGTGACAAGATCTACCCCGGTTTCACCGAAACAGGGAGTTTCCCCGTAATACTCAGATTGCACACACTTTGTTTTTAGGAGACATCGCATGTCTGCGAAGGGGGTCACACTTGGGAACCAGGTTTAGGAGTTTTGAGCATGCCACCACACTTCATTACACATTCTAGTGTCACATGCATGGTTTTGAAGTGTTCCGATGCCCAGAAGCGCTTCTTCCTACGGAACCCTGATCCGCGGGCCTCGGATCGTCTACCCCCCTAGACTTTCTTCTGACAGGGGTCGCCCGGTGTATCCCTTACTTGTTTTAGGCTTGGTTAGGTCATGTTATGATGTAAAACCAAGTTTGGGAACATGTTGTGATAAGATCTACCCTGGTTTCACCGAAACGGGGAGTTTCCCCCTAATACTCAGATTGCAGACACTTTGTTTTTAGGGGACAGCGCATGTCTGCGAAGGGGGTCACACTTGGGAACCAGGTTTAGGAATTTTAACCATTCCAACACACTTCATTACACATGGTAGGGTCACATGCATGGTTTGGAGGTGTTCCGATGCTCCGAAGCGCTTCTTCCTACGGATCCCTGATCCGCGGGCCTCAGATCGTCTACCCCCCTAGACTTTCTTCTGACAGGGGTAGCCCGGTGTATCCCTCTCTTGTTTTGCTCTTTTTTAGGTCATGTGATGATGTAAAACCATGTTTTAGAACATGTTGTGACAATATCTACCCCGGTTTCACCGAAACGGGGAGTTTCCCTTTAATACTCAGATTGCACACACTTTGTTTTTAGGAGACATCGCATGTCTGCGACGGGGGTCACACTTGGGAACCAGGTTTAGGAGTTTTGAGCATGCCACCACACTTCATTACACATTCTAGGGTCACATGCATGGTTTGGAGGTGTTCGGATGCCCCGAAGCGCTTCTTCCTGCGGAACCTTGATCCGCGGGCCTCAGATCGTCTACCCCCTAGACCTTCTTCTGACAGGGGTAGCCCGGTGTAGCTCTCACTTGTTTTAGGCTTGGTTAGGTGATGTGATGATGTAAAACCATGTTTGGGAACATGTTGTGACAAGATTTACCCCGGTTTCACCAAAACGGCGAGTTTCCCCCTAATACTTAGATTGAAGACACTTTGTTTTTAGGAGACAGCGCATGTCTGCGAAGGGGTTCACACTTGGGAACCAGGTTTAGGAGTTTTGAGCATGCCACCACATTTCATTACACATGCTAGGGTCACATGCATGGTTTTGAGGTGTTCCGATGCCCAGAAGCGCTTCTTCCTATGGAACCCTGATCCGCGGGCCTCGGATCGTCTACCCCCCTAGACTTTCTTCTGACAGGGGTCGCCCGGTGTATCCCTCACTTGTTTTAGGCTTGGTTAGGTCATGTTATGATGTAAAACCAAGTTTGGGAACATGTTGTCACAAGATCTACCCCGGTTTCACCGAAACGGGGAGTTTCCCCCTAATACTCAGATTGCAGACACTTTGTTTTTAGGGGACAGCGCATGTCTGCGAAGGGGGTCACACATGGGAACCAGGTTTAGGAATTTTAACCATTCCACCACACTTCATTACACATGGTAGGGTCACATGCATGGTTTGGAGGTGTTCCGATGCCCCGAAGCGCTTCTTCCTGCGGATCCCTGATCCGCGGGCCTCAGATCGTCTACCCCCCTAGACTTTCTTCTGACAGGGGTAGCCCGATGTATCCCTCTCTTGTTTTGCTCTTGGTTAGGTCATGTGATTATGTAAAACCATGTTTGGGAACATGTTGTGACAAGATCTACCCCGGTTTCACCAAAACAGGGAGTTTCCCCCTAATACTCAGATTGCACACACTTTGTTTTTAGTAGACATCGCATGCCTACGAAGGGGGTCACACTTGGGAACCAGGTTTAGGAGTTTTGAGCATGCCACCACACTTCATTACACATGCTAGGGTCACATTCATGGTTTGGAGGTGTTCCGATGCCCCGAAGCGCTTCTTCCTGCGGAACCCTGATCCGCGGGCCTCGGATCGTCTATCACCCTAGACTTTCTGCTGACAGGGGTAGCCCGGTGTAGCTCTCACTTGTTTTAGGCCTGGTTAGGTCATGTGATGATGTAAAACCATGTTTGGGAACATGTTGTGACAAGATCTACCCCGGTTTCACCGAAACAGGGAGTTTCCCCGTAATACTCAGATTGCACACATTTTGTTTTTAGGAGACATCGCATGTCTGCGAAGGGGGTCACACTTGGGAACCAGGTTTAGGAGTTTTGAGCATGCCACCACACTTCATTACACATGCTAGGTTCACATGCATGGTTTGGAGGTGTTCCGATGCCCCGAAGCGCTTCTTCCTACGGAACCCTGATCTGCGGGCCTCGGATCGTCTACCCCCCTAGACTATCTTCTGACAGGGGTCGCCCGGTGTATCCCTCACTTGTTTTAGGATTGGTTAGGTCATGTTATGATGTAAAACCAAGTTTGGGAACATGTTGTGACAAGATCTACCCCGGTTTCACCGAAACGGGGAGTTTCCCCCTAATACTCAGATTGCATATGCTTTGTTTTTAGGGGACAACGCATGTCTGCGAAGGGGGTCACACTTGGGAACCAGGTTTAGGAATTTTAACCATTCCACCACACTTCATTACACATTCTAGGGTCACATGCATGGTTTGGAGGTGTTCCGATGCCCCGAAGCGCTTCTTCCTGCGGAACCCTGATCCGCGGGCCTCGGATCGTCTACCCCCGTAGACTTTCTTCTGACATGGGTAGCTCGGTGTATCCCTCTCTTGTTTTGCTCTTGTTTAGGTCATGTGATGATGAAAAACCATGTTTGGGAACATGTTGTGACAAGATCTACCCCGGTTTCACTGAAACAGGGGTTTCCCCCTAATACTCATATTGCACACACTTTGTTTTTAGGAGACATCGCATGTCTGCGAAGGGGGTCACACTTGGGAACCAGGTTTAGGAGTTTTGAGCATGCCACCACACTTCATTACACATGCTAGGGTCACATGCATGGTTTGGAGGTGTTCCGATGCCCCGAAGTGCTTCTTCTTGCGGAACCCTGATCCGCGGGCCTCGGATCGTCTACCCCATAGACTTTCTTCTGACAGGGGTAGCCCGGTGTATCCCTCTCTTGTTTTGCTCTTGTTTAGGTCATGTGATGATGTAAAACCATGTTTGGGAACATGTTGTGACAAGATCTACCCCGGTTTCACCGAAACGGGGAGTTTCCCCCTAATACTCAGATTGCACACACTTTGTTTTTAGGAGACATCGCATGTCTGCGAAGGGGGTCACACTTGGGAACCAGGTTTAGGAGTTTTCAGCATGCCACCACACTTCATTACACATGCTACGGTCACATGCATGGTTTGGAGGTGTTCCGATGCCCCGAAGCGCTTCTTCCTACGGAACCCTGATCCGCGGGCCTCGGATCGTCTACCCCCCTAGACTTTCTTCTTACAGGGGTTGCCCGGTGTATCCCTCACTTGATTTAGGCTTGGTTAGGTCATGTTATGATGTAAAACCAAGTTTGGGAACATGTTGTGACAAGATCTACCCCGGTTTCACCGAAACGGGGAGTTTCCCCCTAATACTCAGATTGCATACACTTTGTTTTTAGGGGACAGCGCATGTCTGCGAAGGGGGTCACACTTGGGAACCAGGCTTAGAAATTTTAACCATTCCACCACACTTCATTACACATGGTAGGGTCACATGCATGGTTTGGAGGTGTTCCGATGCCCCGAAACGCTTCTTCCTGCGGATCCCTGATCCGCGGGCCTCAGATCATCTACCCCCCTAGACTTTCTTCTGACATGGGTAGCCCGGTGTATCCCTCTCTTGTTTTGCTCTTGTTTAGGTCATGTGATTATGTAAAACCATGTTTGGGAACATGTTGTGACAAGATCTACCCCGGTTTCACCGAAACAGGGAGTTTCCCCGTAATACTCAGATTGCACACACTTTGTTTTTAGGAGACATCGCATGTCTGAAAAGGGGTTCACACTTGGGAACCAGGTTTAGGAGTTTTGATAATGCCACCACACTTCATTACACATGATAGGGTCACATTCATGGTTTGGAGGTGTTCCGATGCCCCGAAGCGCGTCTTCCTGCGGAACCCTGATCTGCGGGCCTCGGATCGTCTACCACCCTAGACTTTCTTCTAACAGGGGTAGCCCGGTGTAGCTCTAACTTGTTTTATGCTTGGTTAGGTCATGTGATGATGTAAAACCATGTTTGGGAACATGTTGTGACAAGATCTACCCCGGTTTCACCGAAACGGGGAGTTTCCCCCTAATACTCAGATTGCACACACTTTGTTTTTAGGAGATAGTGCATGTCAACGAAGGGGTCACAATTGGGAACCAGGTTTAGGAGTTTTGAGCATGCCACCACACTTCATTACACATGCTAGGGTCACATGCATGGTTTTGAGGTGTTCCGATGCCCCGAAGCGCTTCTTCCTGTTGAACCCTGATCCGCGGGCCTCAGATCCTCTACCCCCTTGACTTTCTTCTGACAGGGGTAGCCCGGTGTATCCCTCTGTTGTTTTTCTCTTGGTTAGGTCATGTGATGATGTAAAACCATGTTTGGGAACATGTTGTGACAAGATCTACCCCGGTTTCACCGAAAAGGGGAGTTTCCCCTAATACTCAGATTGCACACACTTTGTTTTTAGGAGATAGTGCATGTCTGCGAAGGGGTCACACTTGGGAACCAGGTTTAGGAGTTTTGAGCATGCCACCACACTTCATTACACATGCTAGGGTCACATGCATGGTTTGGAGGTGTTCCGATGCCCCGAAGTGCTTCTTCTTGCGGAACCCTGATCCGCGGGCCTCGGATCGTCTACCCCGTAGATTTTCTTCTAACAGGGGTAGCCCGGTGTATCCCTCTCTTGTTTTGCTCTTGTTTAGGTCATGTGATTATGTAAAACCATGTTTGGGAACATGTTGTGACAAGATCTACCCCGGTTTCACCGAAACACGGAGTTTCCCCCTAATACTCAGATTGCACACACTTTGTTTTTAGGAGACATCGCATGTCTGCGAAGGGGGTCACACTTGGGAACCAGGTTTAGGAGTTTTGAGCATGCCACCACACTTCATTACACATGCTAGGGTCACATGCATGGTTTGGAGGTGTTCGGATGCCCCGAAGCGCTTCTTCCTGCGGAACCTTGATCCGCGGGCCTCAGATCGTCTACCCCCTAGACTTTCTTCTAACAAGGGTAGCCCGGTGTAGCTCTCACTTGCTTTAGGCTTGGTTAGGTCATGTGATGATGTAAATCCATGCTTGGGAACATGTTGTGACAAGATTTACCCCGGTTTCACCAAAACGGCGAGTTTCCCCCTAATACTCAGATTGAAGACACTTTGTTTTTAGGAGACAGCGCATGTCTGCGAAGGGGGTCACACTTGGGAACCAGGTTTAGGAGTTTTGAGCATGCCACCACACTTCATTACACATTCTAGGGTCACATGCATGGATTTGAGGTGTTCCGATGCCCCGAAGCGCTTCTTCCTACGGAACCCTGATCCGCGGGCCTCGGATCGTCTACCCCCTAGACTTTCTTCTGACAGAGGTAGCCCGGTGTAGCTCTCACTTGTTTTAGGCTTGTTTAGGTCATGTTATGATGTAAAACCAAGTTTGGGAACATGTTGTGACAAGATCTACCCCGGTTTCACCGAAACGGGGAGTTTCCCCCTAATACTCAGATTGCAGACACTTTGTTTTTAGGGGACAGCGCATGTCTGCGAAGGGGGTCACACTTGGGAACCAGGTTTAGGAATTTTAACCATTCCACCACACTTCATTACACATGGTAGGGTCAGATGCATGGTTTGGAGGTGTTCCGATGCCCGAAGCGCTTCTTCCTGCGGATCCCTGATCCGCGGGCCTTAGATCATCTACCCCCTAGACTTTATTCTGACAGTTGTAGCCTGGTGTAGCTCTCACTTGTTTTAGTATTGGTTAGGTCATGTGATGATGTAAAACCAAGTTTGGGAACATGTTGTGACAAGATTTACCCCGGTTTCACCGAAACCGGGAGTTTCTCCCTAATACTCAGATTGCAGACACTTTATTCTTAGGAGACAGCGCATGTCTGCGAAGGGGGTCACACTTGGGAACCAGGTTTAGGAGTTTTGAGCATGCCACCACACTTCATTACACATTCTAGGGCCAGATGCATGGTTTGGAGGTGTTTCGATGCCCCGAAGCGCTTCTTCCTTCGGAACCCTGATCCAAGGGCCTAAGATCGTCTACCCTCCTAGACTTTCTTCTGACAGGGGTAGCCCGGTGTAGCTCTCACTTGTTTTAGGCTTGGTTAGGTCATGTGATGATGTAAAACCATGTTTGGGAATATGTTGTGACAAGATCTACCCGGTTTCACCGAAACGGGGAGTTTCCCCCTAATATTCAGATTGCACACACTTTGTTTTTAGGGGACATCGCATGTCTACGAAGGGGGTCACACTTCTGAACCGTATTTAGGAGTTTTGACCATTCCACCACACTTAATTACACATGCTAGGGTCACATGCATGGTTTGGAGGTGTTCCGATGCCCCAAAGAGCTTCTTCCTGCGGAACCCTGATCCGCGGGCCTCGGATCGTCTACCCCCTAGACTTTCTTCTGACAGGGGTAGCCCGGTGTAGCTCTCACTTGTTTTAGGCTTGGTTAGGTCATGTGATGATGTAAAACCAAGTTTGGGAACATATTGTGACAAGATTTACCCCGGTTTCACCGAAACGGGGAGTTTCCCCCTAATACTCAGATTGCAGACACTTTGTTTTTAGGAGATAGCGCATGTCTGTGAAGGGGGTCACACTTGGGAACCAGGTTTAGGAGTTTTGAGCATGCCACCACACTTAATTACACATTATATGGTCACATGCATGGTCTGGAGGTGTTCCGATGCCCCGAAGCGCTTCTTCTTGCGGAACCCTGATCCGCGGGCCTCAGATCGTCTACCCCCCTAGACTTTCTTCTGACAGGGGTAGCCCGGTGTATCCCACACTTGTTTTATTCTTGGTTAGGTCATTTTATGATGTAAAACCAACTTTGGTAACATGTTTTGACAAGATCTACCCTGGTTTCACCGAAACGGGGAGTTTCCCCCTAATACTTAGATTGCAGACACTTTGTTTTTAGGGGACAGCGCATGTCTGCGAAGGGGGTCACACATGGGAACCAGGTTTAGGAATTGTAAGCATTCCACCACACTTCATTACACATTCTAGGGTCACATGCATGGTTTGGAGGTGTTCTGATGCCCCGAAGCGCTTCCTCCTGCGGAACCCTGATCCGCGGGCCTCGGATCGTCTACCCCCTAGACTTTCTTCTGACAGGGGTAGCCCGGTGTATCCCTCTCTTGCTTTGCTCTTGGTTAGGTCATGTGTTGATTTAAAACCATGTCTGGGAACATGTTGTGACAAGATCTACCCCGGTTTCACCGAAACAGGGAGTTTCCCCCTAATACTCAGATTGCACACACTTTGTTTTTAGGAGACATCGCATGTCTGCGAAGGGGGTCACACTTGGGAACCAGGTTTAGGAGTTTTGAGCATGCCACCACACTTCATTACACATGCTAGGGTCGCATGCATGGTTTGGAGCTGTTCCGATGCCCCGAAGCGCTTCTTGCTACGGAACCCTGATCCGCGGGCCTCAAATCGTCTACCCCCCTAGACTTTCTTCTGACCGGGGTAGCCCGGTGTATCCCTCACTTGTTTTAGGCTTGGTTAGGTCATGTTATGATGTAAAACCAAGTTTGGTAACATGTTGTGACAAGATCTACCCTGGTTTCACCGAAACAGGGAGTTTCCCCCTAATACTCAGATTGTAGACACTTTGTTTTTAGGGGACAGCACATGTCTGCGAAGGGGGTCACACTTGGGAACCAGGTTTAGGAATTTTAAGCATGCCACCATACTTCATTACACATTCTAGGGTCACATGCATGGTTTGGAGGTGTTCCGATGCCCCGAAGCGCTTCTTCCTGCGGAACTCTGATCCGCGGGCCTCGGATCGTCTACCCCCTAGACTTTCTTCTAACAGGGGTAGCCCAGTGTATCCCTCTCTTGTTTTGCTCTTGGTTAGGTCTTGTGTTGATGTAAAACCATGTTTGGGAACATGTTGTGACAAGATCTACCTCGATTTCACCGAAACAGGGAGTTTCCCCCTAATACTCAGATTGCACACACTTTGTTTTTAGGAGACATCGCATGTCTGCGAAGGGGGTCACACTTGGGAAGCAGGTTTACGAGTTTTGAGCATGCCACCACACTTCATTACACATGCTAGGGTCGCATGCATGGTTTGGAGGTGTTCCGATGCCTCGAAGCGCTTCGTTCTACGGAACCCTGATCCGCGGGCCTAGGATCATCTAGCCCCCTAGACTTTCTTCTGACAGGGGTAGCCCGGTGTATCCCGCACTTGTTTTAGGCTTGGTTAGGTCATGTTATGATATAAAACCAAGTTTGGGAACATGCTGTGACAAGATCTACCCCGGTTTCACCGAAACAGGGAGTTTCCCCCTAATACTCAGATTGTAGACACTTTGTTTTTAGGGAACAGCACATGTCTGCGAAGGGGTCACACTTGGGAACCAGGTTTCGGAATTTTAACCATGCCACCGCACTTCATTACACATGCTAGGGTCACATGCATGGTTTGGAGGTGTTCCGATGCCCCGAAGCGCTTCTTCCTGCGGATCCCTGATCCGCGGGCCTCAGATCGTCTACCCCCTAGACTTTCTTCTGACATGGGTAGCCCGGTGTATCCCTCTCTCGTTTTGATCTTGGTTAGGTCATGTGATGATGTAAAACCATGTTTGGGAACATGTTGTGACAAGATCTACCCCGGTTTCACCGAAACAGGGAGTTTCCCCCTAGTACTCAGATTGCACACACTTTGTTTTTAGGAGACATCGCATGCCTGCGAAGGGGGTCACACTTGGGAACCAGGTATAGGAGTTTTGAGCATGCCACCACACTTTATTACACATACTAGGGTCACATTCATGGTTTGGAGGTGTTCTGATGCCCCGAAGCACTTCTTCCTGCGGAACCCTGATCCGCGGGCCTCGGATCGTCTATCACCCTAGACTTTCTTCTGACAGGGGTAGCCCGGTGTATCCCGCACTGGTTTTAGGCTTGGTTAGGTCATGTTATGATGTAAAACTATGTTTGGGAACATGCTGTGACAAGATCTACCCCGGTTTCACCGAAACAGGGAGTTTCCCCATAATACTCAGATTGCAGACACTTTGTTTTTAGGGGACAGCGCATGTCTGCGAAGGGGGTCACACATGGGAACCAGGTTTAGGAGTTTTGAGCATTCCACCACACTTCATTACACATGCTAGGGTCACATGCATTGTTTGGAGGTGTTCCGATGCCCCGAAGCGCTTGTTCCTGCGAAACCCTGATCCGCGGGCCTCGGATCGTCTACCCCCCTAGACTTTCTTCTGACATGGGTATCCCGGTGTATCCCTCTCTTGTTTTGCTCTTGGTTAGGTCAGTTGATGATGTAAAACCATGTTTGGGAACATGTTGTGACAAGATCTACCCCGGTTTCACCAAAACAGGGAGTTTCCCCCTAATACTCAGATTGCACACACTTTGTTTTTAGGAGACATCGCATGTCCGCAAAGGGGGTCACACTTGGGAACCAGGTTCAGGAGTTTTGAGCATGCCACCACACTTCATTACACATGCTAGGGTCACATGCATGGTTTGGAGGTGTTCCGATGCCCCGAAGCGCTTCTTCCTACGGAACCCTGATCCGCGGGCCTTAGATCGTCTACCCCCTAGACTTTCTTCTGACAGGGGTAGCCCGGTGTAGCTCTCACTTGTTTTAGGCTTGGTTAGGTCATGTGATGATGTAAAACCAAGTTTGGGAACATATTGTGACAAGATTTACCCCGGTTTCACCGAAACGAGGAGTTTCCCCCTAATACTCAGATTGCAGACACTTTGTTTTTAGGAGATAGAGCATGTCTGCGAAGGGGGTCACACTTGGGAACCAGGTTCAGGAGTTTTGAGCATGCCACCACACTTCATTACACATGCTAGGGTCACATGCATGGTTTGGAGGTGTTCCGATGCCCCGAAGCGCTTCTTCCTGCGGAACCCTGATTCGCGGGCCTCGGATCGTCTACCCCCCTAGACTTTCTTCTGACAGGGGTAGCTCGGTGTATCCCTCACTTGTTTTAGGCTTGGTTAGGTCATGTTATGATGTAAAACCAAGTTTGGTAACATGCTGTGACAGGATCTACCCCGGTTTCACCGAAATGGGGAGTTTCCCCCTAATACTTAGATTGCAGACACTTTGTTTTTAGGGGACAGCGCATGTCTGCGAAGGGGGTCACACTTGGGAACCAGGTTTAGGAATTTTAAGCATGCCACCACACTTCATTACACATTCTAGGGTCACATGCATGGTTTGGAGGTGTTCCGATGCCCCAAAGCGCTTCTTCCTGCGGAACTCTGATCCGCGGGCCTCGGATCGTCTACCCCCTAGACTTTCTTCTAACAGGGGTAGCCCGGTGTATCCCTGTCTTGTTTTGCTCTTGGTTAGGTCTTGTGTTGATGTAAAACCATGTTTGGGAACATGTTGTGACAAGATCTACTTCGATTTAACCGAAACAGGGAGTTTCCCCCTAATACTCAGATTGCACACACTTTGTTTTTAGGAGACATCGCATGTCTGCGAAGGGGGTCACACTTGGGAAGCAGGTTTACGAGTTTTGAGCATGCCACCACACTTCATTACACATGCTAGGGTCGCATGCATGGTTTGGAGGTGTTCCGATGCCTCGAAGCGCTTCGTCCTACGGAACCCTGATCCGCGGGCCTAGGATCATCTACCCCCCTAGACTTTCTTCTGACAGGGGTAGCCCGGTGTATCCCGTACTTGTTTTAGGCTTGGTTAGGTCATGTTATGATATAAAACCAAGTTTGGGAACATGCTGTGACAAGATCTACCCCGGTTTCACCGAAACGGGGAGTTTCCCCCTAATACTCAGATTGTAGACACTTTGTTTTTAGGGAACAGCGCATGTCTGCGAAGGGGGTCACACTTGGGAACCAGGTTTCGGAATTTTAACCATGCCACCGCACTTCATTACACATGCTAGGGTCACATGCATGGTTTGGAGGTGTTCCGATGCCCCGAAGCGCTTCTTCCTGCGGATCCCTGATCTGCGGGCCTCAGATCGTCTACCCCCTAGACTTTCTTCTGACATGGGTAGCCCGGTGTATCCCTCTCTTGTTTTGCTCTTGGTTAGGTCATGTGATGATGTAAAACCATGTTTGGGAACATGTTGTGACAAGTCTACCCCGGTTTCACCGAAACAGGGAGTTTCCCCCTAGTACTCAGATTGCACACTTTGTTTTTAGGAGACATCGCAAGCCTGCGAAGGGGGTCACACATGGGAACCAGGTTTAGGAGTTTTGAGCATGCCACCACACTTTATTACACATGCTAGGGTCACATTCATGGTTTGGAGGTGTTCTGATGCCCCGAAGCGCTTTTTCCTGCGGAACCCTGATCCGCGGGCCTCGGATCGTCTATCACCCTAGACTTTCTTCTGACAGGGGTAGCCCGGTGTATCCCGCACTGGTTTTAGGCTTGGTTAGGTCATGTTATGATGTAAAACTATGTTTGGGAACATGCTGTGACAAGATCTACCCCGGTTTCACCGAAACAGGGAGTTTCCCCGTAATACTCAGATTGCAGACACTTTGTTTTTAGGGGACAGCGCATGTCTGCGAAGGGGGTCACACATGGGAACCAGGTTTAGGAGTTTTGAGCATTCCACCACACTTCATTACACATGCTAGGGTCACATGCATTGTTTGGAGGTGTTCCGATGCCCCGAAGCGCTTCTTCCTGCGAAACCCTGATCCGCGGGCCTCGGATCGTCTACCCCCCTAGACTTTCTTCTGACATGGGTATCCTGGTGTATCCCTCTCTTGTTTTGCTCTTGGTTAGGTCAGTTGATGATGTAAAACCATGTTTGGGAACATGTTGTGACAAGATCTACCCCGGTTTCACCGAAACAGGGAGTTTCCCCCTAATACTCAGATTGCACACACTTTGTTTTTAGGAGACATCGCATGTCCGCAAAGGGGGTCACACTTGGGAACCAGGTTCAGGAGTTTTGAGCATGCCACCACACTTCATTACACATGCTAGGGTCACATGCATGGTTTGTAGGTGTTCCGATGCCCCGAAGCGCTTCTTCCTACGGAACCCTGATCCGCGGGCCTTAGATCGTCTACCCCCTAGACTTTCTTCTGACAGGGGTAGCCCGGTGTAGCTCTCACTTGTTTTAGGCTTGGTTAGGTCAGGTGATGATGTAAAACCAAGTTTGGGAACATATTGTGACAAGATTTACCCCGTTTTCACCGAAACAGGGAGTTTCCCCCAAGTACTCAGATTGCACACACTTTGTTTTTAGGAGACATCGCATGCCTGCGAAGGGGGTCACACTTGGGAACCAGGTTTAAGAGTTTTGAGCATGCCACCACACTTTATTACACATGCTAGGGTCAGATGCATGGTTTGGAGGTGTTCCGATGCCCCGAAGCGCTTCTTCCTGCGGAACCCTGATCCGCGGGCCTCGGATCATCTATCACCCTAGACTTTCTTCTGACAGGGGTAGCCCGGTGTAGCTCTCACTTGTTTTAGGCCTGGTTAGGTCATGTGATGATGTAAAACTATGTTTGGGAACATGTTGTGACAATATCTACCCTGGTTTCACCAAAACAGGGAGTTTCCCCGTAATACTCAGATTGCAGACACTTTGTTTTTAGGGGACAGCGCATGTCTGCGAAGGGGGTCACACATGGGAACCAGGTTTAGGAGTTTTGAGCATTCCACCACACTTCATTACACATGCTAGGGTCACATGCATTGTTTGGAGGTGTTCCGATGCCCCGAAGCGCTTCTTCCTGCGAAACCCTGATCCGCGGGCCTCGGATCATCTACCCCCCTAGACTTTCTTCTGACAGGGGTAGCCCGGTGTAGCCCTCTCTTGTTTTGATCTTGGTTAGGTCATTTGATGATGTAAAACCATGTTTGGGAACATGTTGTGACAAGATCTACCCCGGTTTCACCGAAACAGGAAGTTTCCCCCAAATACTCAGATTGCACACACTTGTTTTTGGGAGACATCGCATGTCTGCTAAGGGGGTCACACTTGGGAACCAGGTTTAGGAGTTTTGAGCAATACACCACACTTCATTACACATGCTAGGGTCACATTCATGGTTTGGAGGTGTTCCGATGCCCCGAAGCGCGTCTTCCTCCGGAACCCTAATCCGCGGGCCTCACATCGTCTACCACCCTAGACTTTCTTCTGACAGGGGTAGCCCGGTGTAGCTCTCACTTGTTTTAGGCTTGGTTAGGTCATGTGACGATGTAAAACCATGTTTGGGAACATGTTGTGACAAGATCTACCCCGGTTTCACCGAAACGGGGAGTTTCCCCCTAATACTCAGATTGCACACACTTTGTTTTTAGGGGACATCGTATGTCTGCGAAGGGGGTCACACTTGGGAACCAGGTTTAGGAGTTTTGAGCATGCCAACACACTTCATTACACATGCTAGGGTCACATGCATGGTTTGGAGGTGTTCCGATGCCCCGAAGCGCTTCCTCCTGCGAAACCCTTATCTGCGGGCCTCGGATCGTCTACCCCCCTAGACTTTCTTCTGATAGGGGTAGCCAGGTGTATCCCTCTCTTATTTTTCTCTTGGTTAGGTCATGTGATGATGTAAAACCATGTTTGGGAACATGTTGTGACCAGATCTACCCCGGTTTCACCGAAACAGGGAGTTTCCCCCTAATACTCAGATTGCACACACTTTGTTTTTAGGAGACATCGCATGTCCGCGAAGGGGGTCACACTTGGGAACCAGGTTCAGGAGATTTGATCATGCCACCACACTTCATTACACATGCTAGGGTCACATGCATGGTTTGGAGGTGTTCCGATGCCCCGAAGCGCTTCTTCCTGCGGAACCCTGATCCGCGGGCCTTAGATCGTCTACCCCCTAGACTTTCTTCTGACAGGGGTAGCCCGGTGTAGCTATCACTTGTTTTAGGCTTGGTTAGGTCATGTGATGATGTAAAACCAAGTTTGGGAACATATTGTGACAAGATTTACCCCGGTTTCACCGAAACGGGGAGTTCCCCCTAATACTCAGATTGCAGACACTTTGTTTTTAGGAGATAGCGCATGTCTGTGAAGGGGGGCACACTTGGGAACCAGGTTTAGGATTTTTGAGCATGCCACCACACTTAATTACACATTCTAGGGTCACATGCATGGTTTGTAGGTGTTCCGATGCCCCGAAGTGCTTCTTCCTACGGAACCCTGATAAGCGGGCTCAGATCGTCTACCCCCCTAGACTTTCTTCTGACAGGGGTAGCCTGGTGTATCCCTCACTTGTTTTATGCTTGGTTAGGTCATTTTATGATGTAAAACCAAGTTTGGTAACATGTTGTGACAAGATCTACCCTGGTTTCACCAAAACGGGCAGTTTCCCCCTAATACTCAGATTGCAGACACTTTGTTTTTAGGGGACAACGCATGTCTGCGAAGGGGGTCACACATGGGAACCAGGTTTAGGAATTGTAAGCATTCCACCACACTTCATTACACATTCTATGGTCACATGCATGGTTTGGAGGTGTTCTGATGCCCCGAAGCGCTTCTTCCTGCGGAACCCTGATCCGCGGGCCTCAGATCGTCTACCCCCTAGACTTTCTTCTGACAGGGGTAGCCCGGTGTATCCCTCTCTTGTTTTGCTCTTGGTTAGGTCATTTGTTGATGTAAAACCATGTCTGGGAACATGTTGTGACAAGATCTACCCCGGTTTCACCGAAACAGGGAGTTTCCCCCTAATACTCAGATTGCACACACTTTGTTTCTAGGAGACATCGCATGTCTGCGAAGGGTGTCACACTTGGGAACCAGGTTTAGGAGTTTTGAGCATGCCACCACACTTCATTACACATGCTAGGGTCGCATGCATGGTTTGGAGGTGTTCCGATGCCCCGAAGCGCTTCTTCCTACGGAACCCTGATCCGCGGGCCTCAAATCGTCTACCCCCCTAGACTTTCTTCTGACAGGGGTAGCCCGGTGTATCCCTCACTTGTTTTAGGCTTGGTTAGGTCATGTTATGATGTAAAACCAAGTTTGGTAACATGTTGTGACATGATCTACCCTGGTTTCACCGAAACAGGGAGTTTCCCCCTAATACTCAGATTGCAGACACTTTGTTTTTAGGGGACAGCACATGTCTGCGAAGGGGGTCACACTTGGGAACCAGGTTTAGGAATTTTAAGCATGCCACCACACTTCATTATACATTCTAGGGTCACATGCATGATTTGGAGGTGTTCCGATGCCCCGAAGCGCATCTTCCGACGGAACTCTGATCCGCGGGCCTCAGATCGTCTACCCCCTTGACTTTCTTCTGACAGGGGTATCCCGGTGTATCCCTCTCTTGTCTTGCTCTTGGTTAGGTATTGTGTTGATGTAAAACCATGTTTGGGAACATGTTGTGACAAGATCTACCCCGGTTTCACCGAAACAGGGAGTTTCCCCCTAATACTCAGATTGCACACACTTTGTTTTTAGGAGACATCGCATGTCTGCGAAGGGTGTCACACTTGGGAACCAGGTTTACGAGTTTTGAGCATGCCACCACACTTCATTACACATGATAGGGTCGCATGCATGGTT
This sequence comes from Avena sativa, assembly GCA_916181665.1. Lineage (NCBI taxonomy): Eukaryota > Viridiplantae > Streptophyta > Magnoliopsida > Poales > Poaceae > Avena > Avena sativa. The sequence continues at coordinate 253,210,144 of OV702289.1, read as the reverse complement.
TGGAGGTGTTCCGATGCCCCGAAGCGCTTCGTCCTACGGAACCCTGATCCGCGGGCCTAGGATCATCTACCCCCTAGACTTTCTTCTGACAGGGGTAGCCCGGTGTATCCCGCACTGGTTTTAGGCTTGGTTAGGTCATGTTATGATGTAAAACCAAGTTTGGGAACATGCTGTGACAAGATCTACCCCAGTTTCACCGAAACGGGGAGTTTCCCCCTAAAACTCAGATTGCAGACACTTTGTTTTTAGGGAACAGCGCATGTCTGCGAAGGGGGTCACACATGGGAACCAGGTTTCGGAATTTTAACCATGCCACCACACTTCATTACACATGCTAGGGTCACATGCATGGTTTTGAGGTGTTCCAATGCCCCGAAGCGTTCTTCCTGCGGATCCCTGATCCGCGGGCCTCAGATCGTCTACCCCCCTAGACTTTCTTCTGACATGAGTATCCCGGTGTATCCCTCTCTTGTTTTAGGCTTGGATAGGTCATGTTATGATGTAAAACCAAGTTTGGTAACATGTTGTGACAGGATCTACCCCGGTTTCACCGAAACGGGGAGTTTCCCCCTAATACTCAGATTGCAGACACTTTGTTTTTAGGGGACAGCGCATGTCTGCGAAGGGGGTCACACTTGGGAACCAGGTTTAGGAGTTTTGAGCAATCCACCACACTTCATTAGACATGCTAGGGTCACATTCATGGTTTGGCGGTGTTCCGATGCCCCGAAGCGCGTCTTCCTCCGGAACCCTAATCCGCGGGCCTCGGATCGTCTACCACCCTAGACTTTCTTCTGACAGGGGTAGCCCGGTGTAGCTCTCACTTGTTTTAGGCTTGGTTAGGTCATGTGACGATGTAAAACCATGTTTGGGAACATGTTGTGACAAGATCTACCCCGGTTTCACCGAAACGGGGAGTTTCCACCTAATACTCAGATTGCACACACTTTGTTTTTAGGGGACATCGCATGTCTGCGAAGGGGGTCACACTTGGGAACTAGGTTTAGGAGTTTTGAGCATGCCAACACACTTCATTACAGATGCTAGGGTCACATGCATGGTTTGGAGGTGTTCCGATGCCCCGAAGCGCTTCCTCCTGCGAAACCCTTATCTGCGGGCCTCGGATCGTCTACCCCCCTAGACTTTCTTCTGATAGGGGTAGCCAGGTGTATCCCTCTCTTATTTTGCTCTTGGTTAGGTCATGTGATGATGTAAAACCATGTTTGGGAACATGTTGTGACCAGATCTACCCCGGTTTCACCGAAACAGGGAGTTTCCCCCTAATACTCAGATTGCACACACTTTGTTTTTAGGAGACATCGCATGTCCGCGAAGGGGGTCACACTTGGGAACCAGGTTCAGGAGATTTGATCATGCCACCACACTTCATTACACATGCTAGGGTCACATGCATGGTTTGGAGGTGTTCCGATGCCCCGAATTGCTTCTTCCTGCGGAACCCTGATCCGCGGGCCTTAGATCGTCTACCCCCTAGACTTTCTTCTGACAGGGGTAGCCCGGTGTAGCTCTCACTTGTTTTAGGCTTGGTTAGGTCATGTGATGATGTAAAACCAAGTTTGGGAACATATTGTGACAAGATTTACCCCGGTTTCACCGAAACGAGGAGTTTCCCCCTAATACTCAGATTGCAGACACTGTGTTTTTAGGAGATAGCGCATGTCTGCGAAGGGGGTCACACTTGGGAACCAGGTTTAGGAGTTTTGAGCATGCCACCACACTTCATTACACATGCTAGGGTCACATGCATGGTTTGGAGGTGTTCCGATGGCCCGAAGCGCTTCTTCCCGCGGAACCCTGATTCGCGGGCCTCGGATCGTCTACCCCCCTAGACTTTCTTCTGATAGGGGTAGCTCGGTGTATCCCTCACTTGTTTTAGGCTTGGTTAGGTCATGTTATGATGTAAAACCAAGTTTGGTAACATGTTGTGACAGGATCTACCCTGGTTTCACCGAAACGGGGAGTTCCCCCTAATACTCAGATTGCAGACACTTTGTTTTTAGGGGACAGCGCATGTCTGCGAATGGGGTCACACTTGGGAACCAGGTTTAGGAATTTTAAGCATTCCACCACACTTCATTACACATTCTAGGGTCACATGCATGGTTTGGAGGTGTTCCGATGCCCCGAAGCGCTTCTTCCTGCGGAACCCTGATCCGCGGGCCTCGGATCGTCTACCCCCTAGACTTTCTTCTGACAGGGGTAGCCCGGTGTATCCCTCTATTCTTTTGCTCTTGGTTAGGTCATGTGTTGATGTAAAACCATGTTTGGTAACATGTTGTGACAAGATCTACCCCGGTTTCACCGAAACAGGGAGTTTCCCCCTAATACTGAGATTGCACATACTTTGTTTTTAGGAGACATCGCATGTCTGCGAAGGGGGTCACACTTGGGAACCAGGTTTAGGAGTTTTGAGCATGCCACCACACTTCATTACACATGCTAGGGTCGCATGCATGGTTTGGAGGTGTTCCGATGCCCCGAAGCGCTTCTTCCTACGGAACCCTGATCCGCGGGCCTCAGATCGTCTACCCCCTAGACTTTCTTCTGACAGGGGTAGCCCGGTGTATCCCTCACTTGTTTTAGGCTTTTTTAGGTCATGTTATGATGTAAAACCAAGTTTGGTAACACGTTGTGACAAGATCTACCCTGGTTTCACCGAAACGGGGAGTTTCCCCCTAATACGCAGATTTTTAGGGGACAGCGCATGTCTGCAAAGGGGGGCACACTTGGGAACCAGGTTTAGGAATTTTAAGCATGCCACCACACTTCATTACACATTCTAGGGTCACATGCATGGTTTGGAGGTGTTCCGATGCCCCGAAGCGCTTCTTCCTGCGGAACCCTGATCCGCGGGCCTCGGATCGTCTACCCCCTAGACTTTCTTCTGACAGGGGTAGCCCGGTGTATCCCTCTCTTGTTTTGCTCTTGGTTAGTTCATGTGTTGATGTAAAACCATGTTTGGGAACATGTTGTGACAAGATCTACCCCGGTTTCACCGAAACAGGGAGTTTCCCCTAATACTCAGATTGCACACACTTTGTTTTTAGGAGACATCGCATGTCTGCGAAGGGGGTCACACTTGGGAACCAGGTTTACGAGTTTTGAGCATGCCACCACACTTCATTACACATGCTAGGGTCGCATGCATGGTTTCGAGGTGTTCCGATGCCCCGAAGCGCTTCTTCCTACGGAACCCTGATCCGCGGGCCTCGGATCATCTACCCCCCTAGACTTTCTTCTGACAGGGGTAGCCCGTTGTATCCCTCACTTGTTTTAGGCTTGGTTAGGTCATGTTATGATGTAAAACCAAGTTTGGGAACATGCTGTGACAAGATCTACCCCGGTTTCACCGAAACGGGGAGTTCCCCCTAATACTCAGATTGCAGACACTTTGTTTTTAGGGGACAGCGCATGTCTGCGAAGGGGGTTACACTTGGGAACCAGGTTTAGGAGTTTTGACCATGCCACCACACTTCATTACACATGCTAGGGTCACATGCATGGATTGGAGGTGTTCCGATGCCCCGAAGAGCTTCTTCCTGCGGATCCCTGATCCGCGGGCCTCAAATCGTCTACCCCCGTACACTTTCTTCTAACAGGGGTAGCCCGGTGTATCCCTCTCTTTTTTTGCTCTTGGTTAGGTCATGTGATGATGTAAAACCATGTTTGGGAACATGTTGTGACAAGATCTACCCCGGTTTCACCGAAACAGGGAGTTTCCCCCTAATACTCAGATTGCACACACTTTGTTTTTAGGAGACATCGCATGCCTTCGAAGGGGGTCACACTTGGGAACCAGGTTTAGGAGTTTTGAGACTGCCACCACACTTCATTACACATGCTAGGGTCACATTCATGGTTTGGAGGTGTTCTGATGCCCCGAAGCGCTTCTTCCTGCTGAACCCTGATCCGCGGGCCTCGGATCGTCTATCACCCTAGACTTTCTTCTGACAGGGGTAGCCCGGTGTAGCTATCACTTGTTTTAGGCCTGGTTAGGTCATGTGATGATGTAAAACCATGTTTGGGAACATGTTGTGACAAGATCTACCCCGGTTTTACCGAAACAGGGAGTTTCCCCGTAATACTCAGATTGCACACACTTTGTTTTTAGGGGACATCGCATGTCTGCGAAGGGGGTCACATTTAGAAACCAGGTTTAGGAGTTTTGAGCATGCCACCACACTTCATTACACATGCTAGGGTCACATGCATGGTTTGGAGGTGTTCCGATGCCCCGAAGCGCTTCTTCCTGCGGAACCCTGATCCGCGAGCCTCGGATCGTCTACCCCCGAGACTTTCTTCTGACAGGGGTAGCCTGGTGTATCCCTCTCTTGTTTTTCTCTTGGTTAGGTCATGTGATGATGTAAAACCATTTTTGGTAACATGTTGTGACAATATCTACCCCGTTTTCACCGAAACAGGGAGTTTCCCCCTAATACTCAGATTGCACACACTTTGTTTTTAGGAGACATCGCATGTCTACGAAGGGGTTCACACATGGGAACCAGGTTTAGGAGTTTTGAGCATGCTACCACACTTCATTACACATGCTAGGGTCACATTCATGGTTTGGAGGTGTTCCGATGCCCCGAAGCGCCTCTTCCTGTGGAACCCTGATCCGCGGGACTTAGATCATCTACCTCCTAGACTTTCTTCTGACAGGGGTATCCCGGTGTAGCTCTCACTTGTTTTAGGCTTGGTTAGGTCATGTTATTATGTAAAACCAAATTGGTAACATGTTGTAACAAGATCTACCCTGGTTTCACCGAAACAGGGAGTTTCCCCCTAATACTCAGATTGCAGACACTTTGTTTTTAGGGGACAGCGCATGTCTACGAAGGGGGTCACACTTGGGAACCAGGTTTAGGAATTTTAAGCATGCCACCACACTTCATTACACATTCTAGGGTCACATGCATGGTTTGGAGGTGTTCCGATGCCCCGAAGCGCTTCTTCCTGCGGAACCCTGATCCGCGGGCCTCGGATCGTCTACCCCCTAGACGTCCTTCTGACAGGGGTAGCCCGGTGTATCCCTCTCTTGTTTTGCTCTTGGTTATGTCATGTGTTGATGTAAAACCATGTTTGGGAACATGTTGTGACAAGATCTACCCCGGTTTCACCGAAATAGGGAGTTTCCCCCTAATACTGAGATTGCACACACTTTGTTTTTAGGAGACATCGCATGTCTGCGAAGGGGGTCACACTTGGGAACCAGGTTTAGGAGGTTTGAGCATGCCACCACACTTCATTTCACATGCTAGGGTCACATTCATGGTTTGGAGGTGTTGCGATGCCCCGAAGCGCTTCTTCTTGCGGAACCATGATCCGCGGGCCTCGGATCGTCTACCCCCCTAGACTTTCTTCTGACATGAGTATCCCGGTGTATCCCTCTCTTGTTTTAGGCTTGGATAGGTCATGTTATGATGTAAAACCAAGTTTTGTAACATGTTGTGACAGGATCTACCCCGGTTTCACCGAAACGGGGAGTTTCCCCCTAATACTCAGATTGCAGACACTTTGTTTTTAGGGGACAGCGCATGTCTGCGAAGGGGGTCACACTTGGGAACCAGGTTTAGGAGTTTTGAGCAATCCACCACACTTCATTACACATGCTAGGGTCACATTCATGGTTTGGCGGTGTTCCGATGCCCCGAAGCGCGTCTTCCTCCGGAACCCTAATCCGCGGGCCTCGGATCGTCTACCACCCTAGACTTTCTTCTGACAGGGGTAGCCCGGTGTAGCTCTCACTTGTTTTAGGCTTGGTTAGGTCATGTGACGATGTAAAACCATGTTTGGGAACATGTTGTGACAAGATCTACCCCGGTTTCACCGAAACGGGGAGTTTCCACCTAATACTCAGATTGCACACACTTTGTTTTTAGGGGACATCGCATGTCTGCGAAGGGGGTCACACTTGGGAACCAGGTTTAGGAGTTTTGAGCATGCCAACACACTTCATTACACATGCTAGGGTCACATGCATGGTTTGGAGGTGTTCCGATGCCCCGAAGCGCTTCCTCCTGCGAAACCCTTATCTGCGGGCCTCGGATCGTCTACCCCCCTAGACTTTCTTCTGATAGGGGTAGCCAGGTGTATCCCTCTCTTATTTTGCTCTTGGTTAGGTCATGTGATGATGTAAAACCATGTTTGGGAACATTTTGTGACCAGATCTACCCCGGTTTCACCGAAACAGGGAGTTTCCCCCTAATACTCAGATTGCACACACTTTGTTTTTAGGAGACATCGCATGTCCGCGAAGGGGGTCACACTTGGGAACCAGGTTCAGGAGATTTGATCATGCCACCACACTTCATTACACATGCTAGGGTCACATGCATGGTTTGGAGGTGTTCCGATGCCCCGAATTGCTTCTTCCTGCGGGACCCTGATCCGCGGGCCTTAGATCGTCTACCCCCTAGACTTTCTTCTGACAGGGGTAGCCCGGTGTAGCTCTCACTTGTTTTAGGCTTGGTTAGGTCATGTGATGATGTAAAACCAAGTTTGGGAACATATTGTGACAAGATTTACCCCGGTTTCACCGAAACGAGGAGTTTCCCCCTAATACTCAGATTGCAGACACTGTGTTTTTAGGAGATAGCGCATGTCTGCGAAGGGGGTCACACTTGGGAACCAGGTTTAGGAGTTTTGAGCATGCCACCACACTTCATTACATATGCTAGGGTCACATTCATGGTTTGGAGGTGTTCCGATGGCCCGAAGCGCTTCTTCCCGCGGAACCCTGATTCGCGGGCCTCGGATCGTCTACCCCCCTAGACTTTCTTCTGATAGGGGTAGCTCGGTGTATCCCTCACTTGTTTTAGGCTTGGTTAGGTCATGTTATGATGTAAAACCAAGTTTGGTAACATGTTGTGACAGGATCTACCCTGGTTTCACCGAAACGGGGAGTTCCCCCTAATACTCAGATTGCAGACACTTTGTTTTTAGGGGACAGCGCATGTCTGCGAATGGGGTCACACTTGGGAACCAGGTTTAGGAATTTTAAGCATTCCACCACACTTCATTACACATTCTAGGGTCACATGCATGGTTTGGAGGTGTTCCTATGCCCCGAAGCGCTTCTTCCTGCGGAACCCTGATCCGCGGGCCTCGGATCGTCTACCCCCTAGACTTTCTTCTGACAGGGGTAGCCCGGTGTATCCCTCTATTGTTTTGCTCTTGGTTAGGTCATGTGTTGATGTAAAACCATGTTTGGTAACAATCTGTGACAAGATCTACCCCGGTTTCACCGAAACAGGGAGTTTCCCCCTAATACTGAGATTGCACATACTTTGTTTTTAGGAGACATCGCATGTCTGCGAAGGGGGTCACACTTGGGAACCAGGTTTAGGAGTTTTGAGCATGCCACCACACTTCATTACACATGCTAGGGTCACATGCATGGTTTGGAGGTGTTCCGATGCCCCGAAGCGCTTCTTCCTACGGAACCCTGATCCGCGGGCCTCAGATTGTCTACCCCCTAGACTTTCTTCTGACAGGGGTAGCCCGGTGTATCCCTCACTTGTTTTAGGCTTTTTTAGGTCATGTTATGATGTAAAACCAAGTTTGGTAACACGTTGTGACAAGATCTACCCTGGTTTCACCGAAACGGGGAGTTTCCCCCTAATACGCAGATTTTTAGGGGACAGCGCATGTCTGCAAAGGGGGTCACACTTGGGAACCAGGTTTAGGAATTTTAAGCATGCCACCACACTTCATTACACATTCTAGGGTCACATGCATGGTTTTGAGGTGTTCCGATGCCCCGAAGCGCTTCTTCCTGCGGAACCCTGATCCGCGGGCCTCGGATCGTCTACCCCCTAGACTTTCTTCTGACAGGGGTAGCCCGGTGTATCCCTCTCTTGTTTTGCTCTTGGTTAGTTCATGTGTTGATGTAAAACCATGTTTGGGAACATGTTGTGACAAGATCTACCCCGGTTTCCCCGAAACAGGGAGTTTCCCCTAATACTCAGATTGCACACACTTTGTTTTTAGGAGACATCGCATGTCTGCGAAGGGGGTCACACTTGGGAACCAGGTTTACGAGTTTTGAGCATGCCACCACACTTCATTACACATGCTAGGGTCGCATGCATGGTTTCGAGGTGTTCCGATGCCCCGAAGCGCTTCTTCCTACGGAACCCTGATCCGCGGGCCTCGGATCATCTACCCCCCTAGACTTTCTTCTGACAGGGGTAGCCCGTTGTATCCCTCACTTGTTTTAGGCTTGGTTAGGTCATGTTATGATGTAAAACCAAGTTTGGGAACATGCTGTGACAAGATCTACCCCGGTTTCACCGAAACGGGGAGTTCCCCCTAATACTCAGATTGCAGACACTTTGTTTTTAGGGGACAGCGCATGTCTGCGAAGGGGGTTACACTTGGGAACCAGGTTTAGGAGTTTTGACCATGCCACCACACTTCATTACACATGCTAGGGTCACATGCATGGATTGGAGGTGTTCCGATGCCCCGAAGAGCTTCTTCCTGCGGATCCCTGATCCGCGGGCCTCAAATCGTCTACCCCCGTACACTTTCTTCTAACAGGGGTAGCCCGGTGTATCCCTCTCTTGTTTTGCTCTTGGTTAGGTCATGTGATGATGTAAAACCATGTTTGGGAACATGTTGTGACAAGATCTACCCCGGTTTCACCGAAACAGGGAGTTTCCCCCTAATACTCAGATTGCACACACTTTGTTTTTAGGAGACATCGCATGCCTTCGAAGGGGGTCACACTTGGGAACCAGGTTTAGGAGTTTTGAGCATGCCACCACACTTCATTACACATGCTAGGGTCACATTCATGGTTTGGAGGTGTTCTGATGCCCCGAAGAGCTTGTTCCTGCTGAACCCTGATCCGCGGGCCTCGGATCGTCTATCACCCTAGACTTTCTTCTGACAGGGGTAGCCCGGTGTAGCTATCACTTGTTTTAGGCCTGGTTAGGTCATGTGATGATGTAAAACCATGTTTGGGAACATGTTGTGACAAGATCTACCCCGGTTTTACCGAAACAGGGAGTTTCCCCGTAATACTCAGATTGCACACACTTTGTTTTTAGGGGACAACGCATGTCTGCGAAGGGGGTCACATTTAGAAACCAGGTTTAGGAGTTTTGAGCATGCCACCACACTTCATTACACATGCTAGGGTCACATGCATGGTTTGGAGGTGTTCCGATGCCCCGAAGCGCTTCTTCCTGCGGAACCCTGATCCGCGAGCCTCGGATCGTCTACCCCCTAGACTTTCTTCTGACAGGGGTAGTCTGGTGTATCCCTCTCTTGTTTTTCTCTTGGTTAGGTCATGTGATGATGTAAAACCATTTTTGGTAACATGTTGTGACAATATCTACCCCGTTTTCACCGAAACAGGGAGTTTCCCCCTAATACTCAGATTGCACACACTTTGTTTTTAGGAGACATCGCATGTCTACGAAGGGGTTCACACTTGGGAACCAGGTTTAGGAGTTTTGAGCATGCCACCACACTTCATTACACATGCTAGGGTCACATTCATGGTTTGGAGGTGTTCCGATGCCCCGAAGCGCCTCTTCCTGTGGAACCCTGATCCGCGGGACTTAGATCATCTACCTCCTAGACTTTCTTCTGACAGGGGTATCCCGGTGTAGCTCTCACTTGTTTTAGGCTTGGTTAGGTCATGTTATGATGTAAAACCAAATTGGTAACATGTTGTAACAAGATCTACCCTGGTTTCACCGAAACAGGGAGTTTCCCCCTAATACTCAGATTGCAGACACTTTGTTTTTAGGGGACAGCGCATGTCTACGAAGGGGGTCACACTTGGGAACCAGGTTTAGGAATTTTAAGCATGCCACCACACTTCATTACACATTCTAGGGTCACATGCATGGTTTGGAGGTGTTCCGATGCCCCGAAGCGCTTCTTCCTGCGGAACCCTGATCCGCGGGCCTCGGATCGTCTACCCCCTAGACGTCCTTCTGACAGGGGTAGCCCGGTGTATCCCTCTCTTGTTTTGCTCTTGGTTATGTCATGTGTTGATGTAAAACCATGTTTGGGAACATGTTGTGACAAGATCTACCCCGGTTTCACCGAAATAGGGAGTTTCCCCCTAATACTGAGATTGCACGCACTTTGTTTTTAGGAGACATCGCATGTCTGCGAAGGGGGTCACACTTGGGAACCAGGTTTAGGAGGTTTGAGCATGCCACCACACTTCATTTCACATGCTAGGGTCACATTCATGGTTTGGAGGTGTTGCGATGCCCCGAAGCGCTTCTTCTTGCGGAACCATGATCCGCGGGCCTCGGATCGTCTACCCCCCTAGACTTTCTCCTGACAGGGGTAACCCGGTGTGGCTGTCACTTGTTTTAGGCTTGGTTAGGTCATGTGATGATGTAAAACCATGTTTGGGAACATGTTGTGACGAGATCTACCCCGGTTTCACCGAAATAGGGAGTTTCCCCCTAATACTCAGATTGCACACACTTTGTTTTTAGGGGACATCGCATGTCTGCGAAGGGGGTCACACTTGGGAACCAGGTTTAGGAGTTTTGAGCATGCCACCACACTTCATTACACATGCTAGGGTCACATGCACGGTTTGGCGGTGTTCCGATGCCCCGAAGCGCTTCTTCCTGCGGAACCCTGATCCGCGTGCCTCGGATCGTCTACCCCCCTAGACTTTCTTCTGACAGGGGTAGCCCGGTGTATCCCTCTCTTGTTTTGCTCTTGGTTAGGTCATGTGATGATGTAAAACCAAGTTTGGGAACATGTTGTGACAAGATCTACCCCGGTTTCACCGAAACAGGAAGTTTCCCCCTAATACTCAAATTGCACACACTTTGTTTTTAGGAGACAACGCATGTCTGTGAAGGGGGTCACATTTAGAAACCAGGTTTAGGAGTTTTAAGCATGCCACCACACTTCATTACACATGCTAAGGTCGCATGCATGGTTTGGAGGTGTTTCGATGCCCCGAAGCGCTTCTTCCTATGGAACCCTGATCCATGGGCCTCAGATCGTCTACCCCCTAGACTTTCTTCTGACAGGGGTAGCCCGGTGTATCACTCACTTGTATTAGGCTTTGTTAGGTCATGTGTTGATGTAAAACCATGTTTGGGAACATGTTGTGACAAGATCTACCCCGGTTTCACCGAAACAGGGAGTTTCCCCCTAATACTCAGATTGCAGACACTTTGTTTTTACTGGACAACACATGTCTGCGAAGGGGTTCACACTTGGGAACCAGGTTTAGGAGTCTGGAGCATGCCACCACACTTCATTACACATGCTAGGGTCGCATGCATGGTTTGGAGGTGTTCCGATGCCCCGAAGCGCTTCTTCGTACGGAACCCTGATCCGCGGGCCTCAGATCGTCTACCCCCCTAGACTTTCTTCTGACAGGGGTAGCCCGGTGTATCCCTCACTTGTTTTAGGCTTGGTTAGGTCATGTGATGATGTAAAACCATGTTTGGGAACATGTGGTGACAAGATCTACCCTGGTTTCACCGAAACGGGGAGTTTCCCCCTAATACTCAGATTGCAGACACTTTGTTTTTAGGGTACAGCGCATGTCTGCAAAGGGGGTCACACATGGGAACCAGGTTTAGGAATTTTAAGCATGCCACCACAGTTCATTACACATTCTAGGGTCACATGCATGGTTTGGAGGTGTTCCGATGCCCCGAAGCGCTTCTTCCTGCGGATCCCTGATCCGCGGGCCTCAAATCGTCTACCCTCCTACACTTTCTTCTAACAGGGGTAGCCCGGTGTATCCCTCTCTTGTTTTTCTCTTGGTTAGGTCATGTGATGATTTAAAACCATGTTTGGGAACATGTTGTGACAAGATCTATCCCGGTTTCACCGAAACAGGGAGTTTCCCCCTAATACTCAGATAGCACACACTTTGTTTTTAGGAGACATCGCATGCCTTCGAAGGGGGTCACACTTGGGAACCAGGTTTAGGAGTTTTGAGCATGCCACCACACTTCATTACACATGCTAGGGTCACATTCATGGTTTGGAGGTGTTCTGATGCCCCGAAGCGCTTCTTCCTGCTGAACCTTGATCCGCGGGCCTCGGATCGTCTATCACCCTAGACTTTCTTCTGACAGGGGTAGCCCGGTGTAGCTCTCACTTGTTTTAGGCCTGGTTAGGTCATGTGATGATGTAAAACCATGTTTGGGAACATGTTGTGACAAGATCTACCCCGGTTTTACCGAAACAGGGAGTTTCCCCGTAATACTCAGATTGCACACACTTTGTTTTTAGGGGACATCGCATGTCTGCGAAGGGGGTCACATTTAGAAACCAGGTTTAGGAGTTTTGAGCATGCCACCACACTTCATTACACATGATAGGGTCACATGCATGGTTTGGAGGTGTTCTGATGCCCCGAAGCGCTTCTTCCTGCGGAACCCTGATCCGCGAGCCTCGGATCGTCTACCCCCTAGACTTTCTTCTGACAGGGGTAGCCTGGTGTATCCCTCTCTTGTTTTTCTCTTGGTTACGTCATGTGATGATGTAAAACCATTTTTGGTAACATGTTGTGACAAGATCTACCCCTTTTTCACCGAAACAGGGAGTTTCCCCCTAATACTCAGATTGCACACACTTTGTTTTTAGGAGACATCGCATGTCTGCGAAGGGTGTCACACTTGGGAACCAGGTTTAGGAGTTTTGATCATGCCACCACACTTCATTACACATGGTAGGGTCACATGCATGGTTTGGAGGTGTTCCGATGCCCTGAAGCGCCTCTTCCTGTGGAACCCTGATCCGCGGGCCTTAGATCATCTACCTCCTAGACTTTCTTCTGACAGGGGTAGCCCGGTGTATCTCTCACTTGTTTTAGGCTTGGTTAGGTCATGTTATGATGTAAAACCAAATTGGTAACATGTTGTAACAAGATCTACCCTGGTTTCACCGAAACAGGGAGTTTCCCCCTAATACTCAGATTGCAGACACTTTGTTTTTAGGGGACAGCGCATGTCTACGAAGGGGGTCACACTTGGGAACCAGGTTTAGGAATTTTAAGCATGCCACCACACTTCATTAAACATTCTTGGGTCACATGCATGGTTTGGAGGTGTTCCGATGCCCCGAAGCGCTTCTTCCTATGGAACCCTGATCCGCGGGCCTCGGATCGTCTACCCCCTAGACGTCCTTCTGACAGGGGTAGCCCGGTGATCCCTCTCTTGTTTTGCTCTTGGTTATGTCATGTGTTGATGTAAAACCATGTTTGGGAACATGTTGTGACAAGATCTACCCCGGTTTCACCGAAATAGGGAGTTTCCCCCTAATACTGAGATTGCACACACTTTGTTTTTAGGAGACATCGCATGTCTGCGAAGGGGGTCACACTTGGGAACCAGGTTTAGGAGTTTTGAGCATGCCACCACACTTCCTTACACATGCTAGGGTCACATTCATGGTTTGGAGGTGTTGCGATGCCCAGAAGCGCTTCTTCTTGCGGAACCATGATCCGCGGGCCTCAGATCGTCTACCCCCCTAGACTTTCTCCTGACAGGGGTAACCCGGTGTGGCTGTCACTTGTTTTAGGCTTGGTTAGGTCATGTGATGATGTAAAACCATGTTTGGGAACATGTTGTGACGAGATCTACCCCGGTTTCACCGAAACAGGGAGTTTCCCCCTAATACTTAGATTGCACACACTTTGTTTTTAGGGGACATCGCATGTCTGCGAAGGGGGTCACACTTGGGAACCAGGTTTAGGAGTTTTGAGCATGCCACCACACTTCATTACACATGCTAGGGTCACATGCACGGTTTGGCAGTGTTCCGATGCCCCGAAGCGCTTCTTCCTGCGGAACCCTGATCCGCGTGCCTCGGATCGTCTACCCCCCTAGACTTTCTTCTGACAGGGGTAGCCCGGTGTATCCCTCTCTTGTTTTGCTCTTGGTTAGGTCATGTGATGATGTAAAACCAAGTTTGGGAACATGTTGTGACAAGATTTACCCCGGTTTCACCAAAACAGGAAGTTTCCCCCTAATACTCAAATTGCACACACTTTGTTTTTAGGAGACAACGCATGTCTGTGAAGGGGGTCACATTTAGAAACCAGGTTTAGGAGTTTTAAGCATGCCACCACACTTCATTACACATGCTAAGGTCGCATGCATGGTTTGGAGGTGTTCCGATGCCCCGAAGCGCTTCTTCCTATGGAACCCTGATCCATGGGCCTCAGATCATCTACCCCCTAGACTTTCTTCTGACAGGGGTAGCCCGGTGTATCACTCACTTGTATTAGGCTTGGTTAGGTCATGTGATGATGTAAAACCATGTTTGGGAACATGTTGTGACAAGGTCTACCCCGGTTTCACCGAAACGGGGAATTTCCCCCTAATACTCAGATTGCAGACACTTTGTTTTTACTAGACAACACATGTCTGCGAAGGGGTTCACACCTGGGAACCAGGTTTAGGAGTTTTGAGCATGACACCACACTTCATTACACATGCTAGGGTCACATGCATGGTTTGGAGGTGTTCCGATGCCCCGAAGCGCTTCTTCCTGTGGAACCCTGATTCGCGAGCCTCGGATCGTCTACCCCCCTAGACTTTCTTCTGATAGGGGTAGTCCGGTGTAGCTCTCACTTGTTTTAGGCTTGGTTAGGTCATGTGATGATGTAAAACCATGTTTGGGAACATGTGGTGACAAGATCTACCCTGGTTTCACCGAAACGGGGAGTTTCCCCCTAATACTCAAATTGCAGACACTTTGTTTTTAGGGGACAGCGCATGTCTGCGAAGGGGGTCACACTTGCGAACCAGGTTTAGGTGTTTTGAGCATGCCACCACACTTCATTACACATTATAGGGTCACATGCATGGTTTGGAGGTGTTCCGATGCCCCGAAGCGCTTCTTCCTGCGGATCCCTGATCCGCGGGCCTCGGATCGTCTATGCCCCTAGACTTTCTTCTGACAGGGGTAGCCTGGTGTAGCTCTCACTTGCTTTAGGATTGGTTAGGTCATGTGATGATGTAAAACCATATTTGGGAATATTTTGTGACAAGATCTACCCCGGTTTCACCGAAACGGGGAGTTTCCCCCTAATACTCAGATTGCACACACTTTGTTTTTAGGGGACATCGCATGTCTGCGAAGGGGGTCACACTTGGGAACCAGGTTTAGGAGTTTTGAGCATCCCAACACACTTCATTACACATGCTAGGGTCACATGCATGGTTTGGAGGTGTTCCGATGCCTCGAAGCGCTTCTTCCTGCGGAACCCTGATCCGCGGGCCTCAGATCGTCTACCCCCCTAGACTTTCTTCTGACAGGGGTAGCCCGGTGTAGCTCTCACTTGTTTTAGGACTGGTTAGGTCATGTGATGATGTAAAACCGTATTTGGGAATATGTTGTGACAAGATCTACCCCGGTTTCACCGAAACGGGGAGTTTCCCCCTAATACTCAGATTGCACACACTTTGTTTTTAGGGGACATCGCATGTCTGTGAAGGGGGTCACACTTGGGAACCAGGTTTAGGAGTTTTGAGCAATCCACCACACTTCATTACACATGCTAGGGTCACATGCATGGTTTGGAGGTGTTCCGATGCCCCGAAGCGCTTCTTCCTGCGGAACCCTGATCCGCGGGCCTCAGATCATCTACCCCCTAGACTTTCTTCTGACAGGGGTAGCCCGGTGTAGCTCTCACTTGTTTTAGGCTTGGTTAGGTCATGTGATGATTTAAAACCATATTTGGGAATATGTTGTGACAAGATCTACCCCGGTTTCACCGAAACGGGGAGTTTCCCCCTAATACTCAGATTGCACACACTTTGTTTTTAGGGGACATCGCATGTCTGCGAAGGGGGTCACACTTGGGAACCAGGTTTAGGAGTTTTGAGCATGCCAACACACTTCATTACACATTCTAGGGTCACATGCATGGTTTGGAGGTGTTCCAATGCCTCGAAGCGCTTCTTCCTGCGGAACCCTTATCTGCGGGTCTCAGATCGTCTACCCCCCTAGACTTTCTTCTGACAGGGGTAGCCCGGTGTATCCCTCTCTTGTTTTGCTCTTGTTTAGGTCATGTGATGATGTAAAACCATGTTTGGGAACACGTTGTGACAAGATCTACCCCGGTTTCACCGAAACAGGGAGTTTCCCCCTAATACTCAGATTGCAGACACTTTGTTTTTACTGGACAACACATGTCTGCGAAGGGGTTCACACTTGGGAACCAGGTTTAGGAGTTTTGAGCATGCCACCAAACTTCATTACACATGCTAGGGTCGCATGCATGGTTTGGAGGTGTTCCGATGCCCCGAAGCGCTTCTTCCTACGGGAACCCTGATCCGCGGGCCTCAGATCGTCTACCCTCCTAGACTTTCTTCTGATAGGGGTAGCCCGGGGTATCCCTCACTTGTTTTAGGCTTGGTTAGGTCATGTGATGATGTAAAACCATGTTTGGGAACATGTTGTGACAAGATCTACCCTGGTTTCACCGAAACGGGGAGTTTCCCCCTAATACTCAGATTGCAGACACTTTGTTTTTAGGGGACAACGCATGTCTGCAAAGGGGGTCACACTTGGGAACCAGGTTTAGGAATTTTAAGCATGCCACCACACTTCATTACACATTCTAGGGTCACATGCATGGTTTGGAGGTGTTCCGATGCCCCGAAGCGCTTCTTCCTGCGGATCCCTGATCCGCGGGCCTCAAATCGTCTACCCCCCTACACTTTCTTCTAACAGGGGTAGCCCGGTGTATCCCTCTCTTGTTTTTCTCTTTGTTAGGTCATGTGATGATGTAAAACCATGTTTGGGAACATGTTGTGACAAGATCTACCCCGGTTTCACCGAAACAGGGAGTTTCCCCCTAATACTCAGATTGCACACACTTTGTTTTTAGGAGATATCGCATGCCTTCGAAGGGGGTCACAATTGGGAACCAGGTTTAGGAGTTTTGAGCATGCCACCACACTTCATTACACATGCTAGGGTCACATTCATGGTTTGGAGGTGTTCTGATGCCCCTAAGCGCTTCTTCCTGCTGAACCCTGATCCGCGGGCCTCGGATCGTCTATCACCCTAGACTTTCTTCTGACAGGGGTAGCCCGGAGTAGCTCTCACTTGTTTTAGGCCTGGTTAGGTCATGTGATGATGTAAAACCATGTTTGGGAACATGTTGTGACAAGATCTACCCCGGTTTTACCGAAACAGGGAGTTTCCCCGTAATACTCAGATTGCACACACTTTGTTTTTAGGGGACATCGCATGTCTGCGAAGGGGGTCACATTTAGAAACCAGGTTTAGGAGTTTTGAGCATGCCACCACACTTCATTACACATGCTAGGTTCACATGCATGGTTTGGAGGTGTTCCGATGCCCCGAAGCGCTTCTTCCTGCGGAACCCTGATCCGCGAGCCTCGGATCGTCTACCCCCTAGACTTTCTTCTGACAGGGGTAGCCTGGTGTATCCCTCTCTTGTTTTTCTCTTGGTTAGGTCATGTGATGATGTAAAACCATTTTTGGTAACATGTTGTGACAAGATCTACCCCGTTTTCACCGAAACAGGGAGTTTCTCCCTAATACTCAGATTGCACACACTTTGTTTTTAGGAGACATCGCATGTCTGCGAAGAGTGTCACACTTGGGAACCAGGTTTAGGAGTTTTGAGCATGCCACCACACTTCATTACACATGGTAGGGTCACATGCATGGTTTGGAGGTGTTCCGATGCCCCGAAGCGCCTCTTCCTGTGGAACCCTGATCCGCGGGCCTCGGATCGTCTACCCTCCTAGACTTTCTTCTGACAGGGGTAGCCCGGTGTATCTCTCACTTGTTTTAGGCTTGGTTAGGTCATGTGATGATGTAAAACCATGTTTGGGAACATGTTGTGACGAGATCTACCCCGGTTTCACCGAAACATGGAGTTTCCCCCTAATACTCAGATTGCACACACTTTGTTTTTAGGGGACATCGCATGTCTGCGAAGGGGGTCACACTTGGGAACCAGGTTTAGGAGTTTTGAGCATGCCACCACACTTCATTACACATGCTAGGGTCACATGCACGGTCTGGCGGTGTTCCGATGCCCCGAAGCGCTTCTTCCTGCGGAACCCTGATCCGCGTGCCTCGGATCGTCTACCCCCCTAGACTTTCTTCTGACAGGGGTAGCCCGGTGTATCCCTCTCTTGTTTTGCTCTTGGTTAGGTCATGTGATGATGTAAAACCAAGTTTGGGAACAGGTTGTGACAAGATCTACCCCGGTTTCACCGAAACAGGAAGTTTCCCCCTAATACTCAAATTGCACACACTTTGTTTTTAGGAGACAACGCATGTCTGTGAAGGGGGTCACATTTAGAAACCAGGTTTAGGAGTTTTAAGCATGCCACCACACTTCATTACACATGCTAAGGTCGCATGCATGGTTTGGAGGTGTTCCGATGCCCCGAAGCGCTTCTTCCTATGGAACCCTGATCCATGGGCCTCAGATCGTCTACCCCCTAGACTTTCTTCTGACAGGGGTAGCCCGGTGTATCACTCACTTGTATTAGGCTTGGTTAGGTCATGTGATGATGTAAAACCATGTTTGGGAACATGTTGTGACAAGGTCTACCCCGGTTTCACCGAAACGGGGAATTTCCCCCTAATACTCAGATTGCAGACACTTTGTTTTTACTGGACAACACATGTCTGCGAAGGGGTTCACACTTGGGAACCAGGTTTAGGAGTTTTGAGCATGCCACCACACTTCATTACACATTATAGGGTCACATGCATGGTTTGGAGGTGTTCCGATGCCCCGAAGCGCTTCTTCCTGTGGAACCTAGATTCGCGGGCCTCGGATCGTCTACCCCCCTAGACTTTCTTCTGATAGGGGTAGTCTGGTGTAGCTCTCACTTGTTTTAGGCTTGGTTAGGTCATGTGATGATGTAAAACCATGTTTGGGAATATGTTGTGACAAGATCTACCCCGGTTTCACCGAAACGGGGAATTTCCCCCTAATACTCAAATTGCAGACACTTTGTTTTTAGGGGACAGCGCATGTCTGCGAAGGGTGTCACACTTGCGAACCAGGTTTACGTGTTTTGAGCATGCCACCACACTTCATTACACATGATAGGGTCACATGCATGGTTTGGAGGTGTTGCGATGCCCCGAAGCGCTTCTTCCTGCGGAACCCTGATCCGCGGGCCTCGGATCGTCTACGCCCCTAGACTTTCTTCTGACAGGGGTAGCCTGGTGTAGCTCTCACTTTTTTTAGGATTGGTTAGGTCATGTGATGATGTAAAACCATATTTGGGAATATTTTGTGACAAGATCTACCCCGGTTTCACCGAAACGGGGAGTTTCCCCCAAAATACTCAGATTGCACACACTTTGTTTTTAGGGGACATCGCATGTCTGCGAAGGGGGTCACACTTGGGAACCAGGTTTAGGAGTTTTGAGCATGCCAACACACTTCATTACACATGCTAGGGTCACATGCATGGTTTGGAGGTGTTTCGATGCCTCGAAGCGCTTCTTCCTGCGGAACCCTGATCCGCGGGCCTCAGATCGTCTACCACCCTAGACTTTCTTCTGACAGGGGTAGCCCGGTGTAGCTCTCACTTGTTTTAGGATTGGTTAGGTCATGTGATGATGTAAAACCATATTTGGGAATATGTTGTGACAAGATCTACCCCGGTTTCACCGAAACGGGGAGTTTCCCCCTAATACTCAGATTGCACACACTTTGTTTTTAGGGGACATCGCATGTCTGTGAAGGGGGTCACACTTGGGAACCAGGTTTAGGAGTTTTGAGCAATCCACCACACTTCATTACACATGCTAGGGTCACATGCATGGTTTGGAGGTGTTCCGATGCCCCGAAGTGCTTCTTCCTGCGGAACCCTGATCCGCGGGCCTCAGATCGTCTACCCCCTAGACTTTCTTCTGACAGGGGTAGCCCGGTGTAGCTCTCACTTGTTTTAGGCTTGGTTAGGTCATGTGATGATGTAAAACCATATTTGGGAATATGTTGTGACAAGATCTACCCCGGTTTCACCGAAACGGGGAGTTTCCCCCTAATACTCAGATTGCACACACTTTGTTTTTAGGGGACATCGCATGTCTGCGAAGGGGGTCACACTTGGGAACCAGGTTCAGGAGTTTTGAGCATGCCAACACACTTCATTACACATGCTAGGGTCACATGCATGGTTTGGAGGTGTTCCAATGCCTCGAAACGCTTCTTCCTGCGGAACCCTTATCTGCGGGTCTCGGATCGTCTACCCCCCTAGACTTTCTTCTGACAGGGGTAGCCCGGTGTATCCCTCTCTTGTTTTGCTCTTGGTTAGGTCATGTGATGATGTAAAACCATGTTTGGGAACATGTTGTGACCAGATCTACCCCGGTTTCACCGAAACGGGGAGTTTCCCCCTAATACTCAGATTGCACACACTTTGTTTTTAGGAGACAACGCATGTCTGTGAAGGGGGTCACATTTAGAAACCAGGTTTAGGAGTTTTAAGCATGCCACCACACTTCATTACACATGCTAAGGTCGCATGCATGGTTTGGAGGTGTTCCGATGCCCCGAAGCGCTTCTTCCTATGGAACCCTGATCCATGGGCCTCAGATCGTCTACCCCCTAGACTTTATTCTGACAGGGGTAGCCCGGTGTATCACTCACTTGTATTAGGCTTGGTTAGGTCATGTGTTGATGTAAAACCATGTTTGGGAACATGTTGTGACAAGATCTACCCTGGTTTCACCGAAACAGGGAGTTTCCCCCTAATACTCAGATTGCAGACACTTTGTTTTTAGGGGACAGCGCATGTCTGCAAAGGGGGTCACACTTGGGAACCAGGTTTAGGAATTTTAAGCATGCCACCACACTTCATTACACATTCTAGGGTCACATGCATGGTTTGGAGGTGTTCCGATGCCCCGAAGCGCTTCTTCCTGCGGATCCCTGATCCGCGGGCCTCAAATCGTCTACCCCCCTACACTTTCTTCTAACAGGGGTAGCCCGGTGTATCCCTCTCTTGTTTTTCTCTTGGTTAGGTCATGTGATGATGTAAAACCATGTTTGGGAACATGTTGGGACAAGATCTACCCCGGTTTCACCGAAACAGGGAGTTTCCCCCTAATACTCAGATTGCACACACTTTGTTTTTAGGAAACATCGCATGCCTTCGAAGGGGGTCACACTTGGGAACCAGGTTTAGGAGTTTTGAGCATGCCACCACACTTCATTACACATGCTAGGGTCACATTCATGGTTTGGAGGTGTTCTGATGCCCCGAAGCGCTTCTTCCTGCTGAACCCTGATCCGCGGGCCTCGGATCGTCTATCACCCTAGACTTTCTTCTGACAGGGGTAGCCCAGTGTAGCTCTCACTTGTTTTAGGCCTGGTTAGGTCATGTGATGATGTAAAACCATGTTTGGGAACATGTCGTGACAAGATCTACCCCGGTTTTACCGAAACAGGGAGTTTCCCCGTAATACTCAGATTGCACACACTTTGTTTTTAGGGGACATCGCATGTCTGCGAAGGGGGTCACATTTAGGAACCAGGTTTAGGAGTTTTGAGCATGCCACCACACTTCATTACACATGCTAGGTTCACATGCATGGTTTGGAGGTGTTCCGATGCCCCGAAGCGCTTCTTCCTGCGGAACCCTGATCCGCGAGCCTCAGATCGTCTACCCCCTAGACTTTCTTCTGACAGGGGTAGCCTGGTGTATACCTCTCTTGTTTTTCTCTTGGTTAGGTCATGTGATGATGTAAAACCATTTTTGGTAACATGTTGTGACAAGATCTACCCCGTTTTCACCGAAACACGGAGTTTCCCCCTAATACTCAGATTGCACACACTTTGTTTTTAGGAGACATCGCATGTCCCCGAAGGGTGTCACACTTGGGAACCAGGTTTAGGAGTTTTGAGCATGCCACCACACTTCATTACACATGGTAGGGTCACATGCATGGTTTGGAGGTGTTCCGATGCCCGAAGCGCCTCTTCCTGTGGAACCCTGATCCGCGGGCCTTAGATCATCTACCTCCTAGACTTTCTTCTGACAGGGGTAGCCCGGTGTAGCTCTCACTTGTTTTAGGCTTGGTTAGGTCATGTTATGATGTAAAACCAAATTGGTAACATGTTGTAACAAGATCTACCCTGGTTTCACCGAAACAGGGAGTTTCCCCCTAATACTCAGATTGCAGACACTTTGTTTTTAGGGGACAGCGCATGTCTACGAAGGGGGTCACAATTGGGAACCAGGTTTATGAATTTTAAGCATGCCACCACACTTCATTACACATTCTAGGGTCACATGCATGGTTTGGAGGTGTTCCGATGCCCCGAAGCGCTTCTTCCTGCGGAACCCTGATCCGCGGGCCTCGGATCGTCTACCCCCTAGACGTCCTTCTGACAGGGGTAGCCCGGTGTATCCCTCTCTTGTTTTGCTCTTGGTTATGTCATGTGTTGATGTAAAACCATGTTTGGGAACATGTTGTGACAAGATCTACCCAGGTTTCACCGAAATAGGGAGTTTCCCCCTAATACTGAGATTGCACACACTTTGTTTTTAGGAGACATCGCATGTCTGCGAAGGGGGTCACACTTGGGAACCAGGTTTAGGAGTTTTGAGCATGCCACCACACTTAATTACACATGCTAGGGTCACATTCATGGTTTGGAGGTGTTGCGATGCCTCGAAGCGCTTCTTCTTGCGGAACCATGATCCGCGGGCCTCGGATCGTCTACCCCCCTAGACTTTCTCCTGACAGGGGTAACCCGGTGTGGCTCTCACTTGTTTTAGGCTTGGTTAGGTCATGTGATGATGTAAAACCATGTTTGGGAACATGTTGTGACGAGATCTACCCCGGTTTCACCAAAACAGGGAGTTTCCCCCTAATACTCAGATTGCACACACTTTGTTTTTAGGGGACATCGCATGTCTGCGAAGGGGGTCACACTTGGGAACCAGGTTTAGGAGTTTTGAGCATGCCAACACACTTCATTCAACATGCTAGTGTCACATGCATGGTTTGGAGGTGTTCCGATGCCTCGAAGCGCTTCTTCCTGCGGAACCCTGATCCGCGGGCCTCAGATCGTCTACCCCCTAGACTTTCTTCTGACAGGGGTAGCCCGGTGTAGCTCTCACTTGTTTTAGGATTGGTTAGGTCATGTGATGATGTAAAACCATATTTGGGAATATGTTGTGACAAGATCTACCCCGGTTTAACCGAAACGGGGAGTTTCCCCCTAATAATCAGATTGCACACACTTTGTTTTTAGGGAACATCGCATGTCTGTGAAGGGGGTCACACTTGGGAACCAGGTTTAGGAGTTTTGAGCAATCCACCACACTTCATTACACATGCTAGGGTCACATGCATGGTTTGGAGGTGTTCCGATGCCCCGAAGCGCTTCTTCCTGCGGAACCCTGATCCGCGGGCCTCAGATCGTCTACCCCCTAGACTTTCTTCTGACAGGGGTATCCCGGTGTAGCTCTCACTTGTTTTAGGCTTGATTAGGTCATGTGATGATGTAAAACCATATTTGGGAATATGTTGTGACTAGATCTACCCCGGTTTCACCGAAACGGGGAGTTTCCCCCTAATACTCAGATTGCACACACTTTGTTTTTAGGGGACATCGCATGTCTGCGAAGGGGGTCACACTTGGGAACCAGGTTTAGGAGTTTTGAGCATGCCAACACACTTCATTACACATGCTAGGGTCACATTCATGGTTTGGAGGTGTTCCAATGCCTCGAAGCGCTTCTTCCTGCGGAACCCTTATCTGCGGGTCTCGGATCGTCTACCCCCTAGACTTTCTTCTGACAGGGGTAGCCCGGTGTATCCCTCTCTTGTTTTGCTCTTGGTTAGGTCATGTGATGATGTAAAACCATGTTTGGGAACATGTTGTGACCAGATCTACCCCGGTTTCACCGAAACGGGGAGTTTCCCCCAAATACTCAGATTGCACACACTTTGTTTTTAGGAGACAACGCATGTCTGTGAAGGGGGTCACATTTAGAAACCAGGTTTAGGAGTTTTAAGCATGCCACCACACTTCATTACACATGCTAAGGTCGCATGCATGGTTTGGAGGTGTTCCGATGCCCCGAAGCGCTTCTTCCTATGGAACCCTGATCCATGGGCCTCAGATCGTCTACCCCTAGACTTTCTTCTGACAGGGGTAGCCCGGTGTATCACTCACTTGTATTAGGCTTGGTTAGGTCATGTGTTGATGTAAAACCATGTTTGGGAACATGTTGTGACAAGATCTACCCCGGTTTCACCGAAACAGGGAGTTTCCCCCTAATACTCAGATTGCAGACACTTTGTTTTTATTGGACAACACATGTCTGCGAAGGGGTTCACACTTGGGAACAAGGTTTAGGAGTTTTGAGCATGCCACCACACTTCATTACACATGCTAGGGTCGCATGCATGGTTTGGAGGTGTTCCGATGCCCCGAAGCGCTTCTTCCTACGGAACCCTGATTCACGGGCCTCAGATCGTCTACCCCCCTAGACTTTCTTCTGACAGGGGTAGCCCGGTGTATCCCTCACTTGTTTTAGGCTTGGTTAGGTCATGTGATGATGTAAAACCATGTTTGGGAACATGTTGTGACAAGATCTACCCTGGTTTCACCGAAACAGGGAGTTTCCCCCTAATACTCAGATTGCAGACACTTTGTTTTTAGGGGACAGCTCATGTCTGCAAAGGGGGTCACACTTGGGAACCAGGTTTAGGAATTTTAAGCATGCCACCACACTTCATTACACATTCTATGGTCACATGCATGGTTTGGAGGTGTTCCGATGCCCCGAAGCGCTTCTTCCTGCGGATCCCTGATCCGCGGGCCTCAAATCGTCTACCCCCCTACACTTTCTTCTAACAGGGGTAGCCCGGTGTATCCCTCTCTTGTTTTTCTCTTGGTTAGGTCATGTGATGATGTAAAACCATGTTTGGGAACATGTTGTGACAAGATCTACCCCGGTTTCACCAAAACAGGGAGTTTCCCCCTAATACTCAGATTGCACACACTTTGTTTTTAGGAGACATCGCATGCCTTCGAAGGGGGTCACACTTGGGAACCAGGTTTAGGAGTTTTGAGCATGCCACCACACTTCATTACACATGCTAGGGTCACATTCATGGTTTGGAGGTGTTCTGATGCCCCGAAGCGCTTCTTCCTGCTGAACCCTGATCCGCGAGCCTCGGATCGTCTATCACCCTAGACTTTCTTCTGACAGGGGTAGCCCGGTGTAGCTCTCACTTGTTTTAGGCCTGGTTAGGTCATGTGATGATGTAAAAGCATGTTTGGGAACATGTTGTGACAAGATCTACCCCGGTTTTACCGAAACAGGGAGTTTCCCCGTAATACTCAGATTGCACACACTTTGTTTTTAGGGGACATCGCATGTCTGCGAAGGGGGTCACATTTAGAAACCAGGTTTAGGAGTTTTGAGAATGCCACCACACTTCATTACACATGCTAGGGTCACATGCATGGTTTGGAGGTGTTCCGATGCCCCGAAGCGCTTCTTCCTGCGGAACCCTGATCCGCGAGCCTCGGATCGTCTACCCCCTAGACTTTCTTCTAACAGGGGTAGCCTGGTGTATCCCTCTGTTGTTTTTCTCTTGGTTAGGTCATGTGATGATGTAAAACCATTTTTGGTAACATGTTGTGACAAGATCTACCCCGTTTTCACCGAAACAGGGAGTTTCCCCATAATACTCAGATTGCACACACTTTGTTTTCAGGAGACATCGCATGTCTGCGAAGGGTGTCACACTTGGGAACCAGGTTTAGGAGTTTTGAGCATGCCACCACACTTCATTACACATGGTAGGGTCACATGCATGGTTTGGAGGTGTTCCGATGCCCCGAAGCGCCTCTTCCTGTGGAACCCTCATCCGCGGGCCTTAGATCATCTACCTCCTAGACTTTCTTCTGACAGGGGTAGCCCGGTGTAGCTCTCACTTGTTTTAGGCTTGGTTAGGTCATTTTATGATGTAAAACCAAATTGGTAACATGTTGTAACAAGATCTACCCTGGTTTCACCGAAACAGGGAGTTTCCCCCTAATACTCAGATTGCACACTTTGTTTTTAGGGGACAGCGCATGTCTACGAAGGGGGTCACACTTGGGAACCAGGTTTAGGAATTTTAAGCATGCCACCACACTTCATTACACATTCTAGGGTCACATGCATGGTTTGGAGGTGTTCCGATGCCCCGAAGCGCTTCTTCCTGCGGAACCCTGATCCGCGGGCCTCGGATCGTCTACCCCCTAGACGTCCTTCTGACAGGGGTAGCCTGGTGTATCCCTCTCTTGTTTTGCTCTTGGTTATGTCATGTGTTGATGTAAAACCATTTTTGGGAACATGTTGTGACAAGATCTACCCCGGTTTCACCGAAATAGGGAGTTTCCCCCTAATACTGAGATTGCACACACTTTGTTTTTAGGAGACATCGCATGTCTGCGAAGGGGGTCACACTTGGGAACCAGGTTTAGGAGTTTTGAGCATGCCACCACACGTAATTACACATGCTAGGGTCACATTCATGGTTTGGAGGTGTTGCGATGCCCCGAAGCGCGTCTTCTTGCGGAACCATGATCCGCGGGCCTCGGATCGTCTACCCCCCTAGACTTTCTCCTGACAGGGGTAACCCGGTGTGGCTCTCACTTGTTTTAGGCTTGGTTAGGTCATGTGATGATGTAAAACCATGTTTGGGAACATGTTGTGACGAGATCTACCCCGGTTTCACCGAAACAGGGAGTTTCCCCCTAATACTCAGATTGCACACACTTTGTTTTTAGGGGACATCGCATGTCTGCGAAGGGGGTCACACTTGGGAACCAGGTTTAGGAGTTTTGAGCATGCCACCACACTTCATTACACATGCTAGGGTCACATGCACGGTCTGGCGGTGTTCCGATGCCCCGAAGCGCTTCTTCCTGTGGAACCCTGATCCGCGTGCCTCGGATCGTCTACCCCCCTAGACTTTCTTCTGACAGGGGTAGCCTGGTGTATCCCTCTCTTGTTTTCCTCTTGGTTAGGTCATGTGATGATGTAAAACCAAGTTTGGGAACATGTTGTGACAAGATCTACCCCGGTTTCACCGAAACAGGAAGTTTCCCCCTAATACTCAAATTGCACACACTTTGTTTTTAGGAGACAACGCATGTCTGTGAAGGGGGTCACATTTAGAAACCAGGTTTAGTAGTTTTAAGCATGCCACCACACTTCATTACACATTCTAAGGTCGCATACATGGTTTGGAGGTGTTCCGATGCCCCGAAGCGCTTCTTCCTATGGAACCCTGATCCATGGGCCTCAGATCGTCTACCCCCTAGACTTTCTTCTGACAGGGGTAGCCCGGTGTATCACTCACTTGTATTAGGCTTGGTTAGGTCATGTGATGATGTAAAACCATGTTTGGGAACATGTTGTGACAAGGTCTACCCCGGTTTCACCGAAACGGGGAATTTCCCCCTAATACTCAGATTGCAGACACTTTGTTTTTACTGGACAACACATGTCTGCGAAAGGGTTCACACTTGGGAACCAGGTTTAGGAGTTTTGAGCATGCCACCACACTTCATTACACATTCTAGGGTCACATGCATGGTTTGGAGGTGTTCCGACGCCCCGAAGCGCTTCTTCCTGCGGAACCCTGATTAGCGGGCCTCGGATCGTCTACCCCCCTAGACTTTCTTCTGATAGGGGTAGTCCGGTGTAGCTCTCACTTGTTTTAGGCTTGGTTAGGTCATGTGATGATGTAAAACCATGTTTGGGAATATGTTGTGACAAGATCTACCCCGGTTTCACCGAAACGGGGAATTTCCCCCTAATACTCAAATTGCAGACACTTTGTTTTTAGGGGACAGCGCATGTCTGCGAAGGGGGTCACACTTGCAAACCATGTTTAGGTGTTTTGAGCATGCCACCACACTTTATTACACATGCTAGGGTCACATGCATGGTTTGGAGGTGTTGCGTTGCCCCGAAGCGCTTCTTCCTGCGGAACCCTGATCCGCGGGCCTCGGATCGTCTACGCCCCTAGACTTTCTTCTGACAGGGGTAGCCTAGTGTAGCTCTCACTTGTTTTTGGATTGGTTAGGTCATGTGATGATGTAAAACCATATTTGGGAATATTTTGTGACAAGATCTACCCCGGTTTCACCGAAACGGGGAGTTTCCCCCTAATACTCAGATTGCACACACTTTGTTTTTAGGGGACATCGCATGTCTGCGAAGGGGGTCACACTTGGGAACCAGGTTTAGGAGTTTTGAGCATGCCAACACACTTCATTACACATGCTAGGGTCACATGCATGGTTTGGAGGTGTTCCGATGCTTCGAAGCGCTTCTTCCTGCGGAACCCTGATCTGCGGGCCTCAGATCGTCTACCCCCCTAGACTTTCTTCTGACAGGGGTAGCCCGGTGTATCTCTCACTTGTTTTAGGATTGGTTAGGTCATCTGATGATGTAAAACCATATTTGGTAATATGTTGTGACAAGATCTACCCCGGTTTCACCGAAACGGGGAGTTTCCCCCTAATACTCAGATTCACACACTTTGTTTTTAGGGGACATCGCATGTCTGTGAAGGGGGTCACACTTGGGAACCAGGTTTAGGAGTTTTGAGCATGCCAACACACTTCATTACACATGCTAGGGGCACATGCATGGTTTGGAGGTGTTCCGATGCCCCGAAGCGCTTCTTCCTGCGAAACCCTGATCCGCGGGCCTCAGATCGTCTACCCCCTAGACTTTCTTCTGACAGGGGTAGCCCGGTGTAGCTCTCACTTGTTTTAGGCTTGGTTAGGTCATGTGATGATGTAAAACCATATTTGGGAATATGTTGTGACAAGATCTACCCCGGTTTCACCGAAACGGGGAGTTTCCCCTAATACTCAGATTGCACACACTTTGTTTTTAGGGGACTTCGCATGTCTGCGAAGGGGGTCACACTTGGGAACCAGGTTTAGGAGTTTTGAGCATGCCAACACACTTCATTACACATGCTAGGGTCACATGCATGGTTTGGAGGTGTTCCAATGCCTCGAAGCGCTTCCTCCTGCAGAACCCTGATCCGCGGGCCGTAGATCGTCTACCCCCTAGACTTTCTTCTAACAGGGGTAGCCCGATGTAGCTCTCACTTGTTTTAGGCTTGGTTAGGTCATTTGATGATGTAAAACCAAGTTTGGGAACATATTGTGACAAGATTTACCCCGGTTTCACCGAAACGGGGAGTTTCCCCCTAATCCTCAGATTGCAGACACTTTGTTTTTAGGAGACAGCGCATGTCTGCGAAGGGGGTCACACTTGGGACCAGGTTTAGGAGTTTTGAGCATGCCACCAGACTTAATTACACATGCTAGGGTCACATGCATGGTTTGTAGGTGTTCTGATGCCACAAAGCGCTTCTTCCTCCGGAACCCTCATCCGCGGGCCTCGGATCGTCTACCCCCCTAGACTTTCTTCTGACAAGGGTAGCCCAGTGTATCCCTCACTTGTTTTAGGCTTGGTTAGGTCATGTTATGATGTAAAACCAAGTTTGGTAACATGTTGTGACAAGATCTACCCCGGTTTCATCGAAACAGGGAGTTTCCCCCTAATACTCAGATTGCACACACTTTGTTTTTAGGAGACATCGCATGTCTGCGAAGGGGGGTCACACTTGGGAACCAGGTTTAGGAGTTTTGAGCATGCCACCACACTTCATTACACATGCTAGGGTCACATTCAGGGTTTGGAGGTGTTGCGATGCCCCGAAGCGCTTTTTCCTGCGGAACCCTGATCCGTGGGCCTCGGATCGTCTACCACCCTAGACTTTCTCCTGACAGGGGTAGCCCGGTGTAGCTCTCACTTGTTTTAGGCTTGGTTAGGTCATGTGATGATGTAAAACCATGTTTGGGAACATGTTGTGACAAGATCTACCCCGGTTTCACCGAAACAGGGAGTTTCCCCATAATACTCAGATTGCACACACTTTGTTTTTAGGAGACAGCGCATGTCTACGAAGGGGGTCACATTTAGAAACCAGGTTTAGGAGTTTTGAGCATACCACCACACTTCATTACACATGATAGGGTCGCATGCATGGTTTGGAGGTGTTCTGATGCCCCGAAGCGCTTCTTCCTATGGAACCCTGATTCGCGGGCCTCGGATCGTCTACCCCCCTAGACTTTCTTCTGACAGGGGTAGTCCGGTGTATCTCTCACTTGTTTTAGGCTTGGTTAGGTCATGTGATGATGTAAAACCATGTTTGGGAATATGTTGTGACAAGATCTACCCCGGTTTCACCGAAACGGGGAGTTTCCCCCTAATACTCAAATTGCAGACACTTTGTTTTTAGGGGACAACGCATGTCTGCGAAGGGGGTCACACTTGCGAACCAGGTTTAGGAGTTTTGAGCATTCCACCACATTTCATTACACATGCTAGGGTCACATGCATGGTTTGGAGGTGTTCCGATGCCCCGAAGCGCTTCTTCCTGCGGAACCCTAATCCGCGGGCCTCGGATCGTCTACACCCCTAGACTTTCTTCTGACAGGGGTAGCCTGGTGTAGCTGTCACTTGTTTTAGGATTGGTTAGGTCATTTGATGATGTAAAACCATATTTGGGAATATGTTGTGACAAGATCTACCCCGGTTTCACCGAAACGGGGAGTTTCCCCCTAATACTCAGATTGCACACACTTTGTTTTTAGGGGACATCGCATGTCTGCGAAGGGGGTCACACTTGGGAACCAGGTTTAGGAGTTTTGAGCATGCCAACACACTTCATTACACATTTTGGGGTCACATGCATGGTTTGGAGGTGTTCCGATGCCCCGAAGCGCTTCTTCCTGCGGAACCCTGATCTGCGGGCCTCGGATCGTCTACCCCCCTAGACTTTCTTCTGGCAGGGGTAGCCTGGTGTATCCCTCTCTTGTTTTGCTCTTGGTTAGGTCATGTGATGATGTAAAACCATGTTTGGGAACATGTTGTGACCAGATCTACCCCGGTTTCACCGAAACGGGGAGTTTCCCCCTAATACTCAGACTGCAGACACTTTGTTTTTACTAGATAACGCATGTCTGCGAAGGGGGTCACACTTGGGAACCAGGTTTAGGAATTTTAACCATGCCACCACACTTCATTACACATGCTAGGGTCACATTCATGGTTTGGAGGTGTTCCGATGCCCCGAAGCGCTTCTTCTTGCGGATCCCTGATCCGCGGGCCTCAGATCGTCTACCCCCTAGACTTTCTTCTGACAGGGGTATCCCGGTGCATCCCTCTCTTGTTTTTCTCTTGGTTAGGTCATGTGATGATGTAAAATCATGTTTGGGAACATGTTGTGACCAGATCTACCCCGGTTTCACCGAAACAAGGAGTTTCCCTCTAATACTCAGATTGCACACAGTTTGTTTTTAGGAGACATCGCATGTCCGCGAAGGGGGTCACACATGGGAACCAGGTTTAGGAGTTTTGAGCATGCCACCACACTTCATTACACATGCTAGGGTCACATGCATGGTTTGGAGGTGTTGCGATGCCCCGAAGCGCTTCTTCCTGCGGAACCCTGATCCGCGGGCCTCGGATCGTCTACCACCCTAGACTTTCTCCTGGCAGGGGTAGCCCGGTGTAGCTCTCACTTGTTTTAGGCTTGGTTAGGTCATGTGATGATGTAAAACCAAGTTTGGGAACATATTTCGACAAGATTTACCCCGGTTTCACCGAAACGGGGAGTTTTCCCCTAATACTCAGATTGCAGACACTTTGTTTTAGGGGATAGCGCATGTCTGCGAAGGGCGTCACACTTGGTAACCAGGTTTAGGAGTTTTGAGCATTCCACCACACTTCATTACACATGCTAGGGTCACATGCATGGTTTGGAGGTGTTCTGATGCCCCGAAGCGCTTCTTCCTAAGGAACCCTGATCCACGGGCCTCGGATCGTCTACCCCTAGACTTTCGTCTGACAAGGGTAGCCCGGTGTATCCCTCACCAATTTTAGGCTTGGTTAGGTCATGTTATGATGTAAAACCAAGTTTGGTAACATGTTGTGACAAGATCTACCCCGGTTTCACCGAAACGGGGAGTTTCCCCCTAATACTCAGATTGCAGACACTTTGTTTTTAGGGGACAGCGCATGTCTGCGAAGGTGGTCACACTTGGGAACCAGGTTTAGGAATTTTAAGCATGCCACAACACTTAGTTACACATGCTAGGGTCACATGCATGGTTTGGAGGTGTTCCGATGCCCCGAAGGGCTTCTTCCTCCGGAACCCTGATCTGCGGGCCTCGGATCGTCTACCCCCTAGACTTTCTTCTGACAGGGGTAGCCCGGTGTATCCCTCTCTTGTTTTGCTCTTGGTTAGGTCATTTGTTGATGTAAAACCATGTTTGGGAACATGTTGTGACAAGATCTACCCCGGTTTCACCGAAACAGGGAGTTTCCCCCTAATACTCAGATTGCACACACTTTGTTTTTAGGAGACATCGCATGTCTGCGAAGGGGGTCACACTTGGGAACCAGGTTTAGGACTTTTGAGCATGCCACCACACTTAATTTCACATGCTAGGGTCACATTCATGGTTTGGAGGTGTTGTGATGCCCCGAAGCGCTTCTTCCTGCGGAACCATGATCCGCGGGCCTCAGATCGTCTACAACCCTAGACTTTCTCCTGACAGGGGTAGCCCGGTGTGGCTCTCACTTGTTTTAGGCTTGGTTAGGTCATGTGATGATGTAAAACCATGTTTGGGAACATGTTGTGACGAGATCTACCCCGGTTTCACCGAAACGGGGAGTTTCCCCCTAATACTCAGATTGCACACACTTTGTTTTTAGGGGACATCGCATGTCTGCGAACGGGGTCACACTTGGGAACCAGGTTTAGGAGTTTTGAGCATGCCACCACACTTCATTACACATGCTAGGGTCAAATGCATGGTTTGGAGGTGTTGCGATGCCCCGAAGCGCTTCTTCCTGCGGAACCCTGATCCGCGGGCCTCGGATCGTCTACCACCCTAGACTTTCTCCTGACAGGGGTAGCCCGGTGTAGCTCTCACTTGTTTTAGGCTTGGTTAGGTCATGTGATGATGTAAAACCATGTTTGGGAACATGTTGTGACAAGATCTACCCCGGTTTCACCGAAATAGGGAGTTTCCCCCTAATACTCAGATTGCACACACTTTGTTTTTAGGAGACATCGCATGTCTGCGAAGGGGGTCACACTTGGGAACCAGGTTTAGGACTTTTGAGCATGCCACCACACTTAATTTCACATGCTAGGGTCACATTCATGGTTTGGAGGTGTTGCGATGCCCCGAAGCGCTTCTTCCTGCGGAACCATGATCCGCGGGCCTCGGATCGTCTACCACCCTAGACTTTCTCCTGACAAGGGTAGCCCGGTGTGGCTCTCACTTGATTTAGGCTTGGTTAGGTCCTGTGATTATGTAAAACCATGTTTGGGAACATGTTGTGACGAGATCTACCCCGGTTTCACCGAAACGGGGAGTTTCCCCCTAATACTCAGATTGCACACACTTTGTTTTTAGGGGACATCGCATGTCTGCGAAGGGGGTCACACTTGGGAACCAGGTTTAGGAGTTTTGAGCATGCCACCACACTTCATTACACATTCTAGGGTCACATGCACGGTTTGGAGGCGTTCCGATGCCCCGAAGCGCTTCTTCCTGCGGAACCCTGATCCGCGGGCCTCGGATCGTCTACCCCCCTAGACTGTCTCCTGACAGGGGTAGCCCGGTGTGGCTCTCACTTCTTTTAGGATTAGTTAGGTCATGTGATGATGTAAAACCAAGTTTGGGAACATATTGTGACAAGATTTACCCCGGTTTCACCGAAACGGGGAGTTTTCCCCTAATACTCAGATTGCAGACACTTTGTTTTTAGGAGACATCGCATGTCTGCGAAGGAGGTCACACTTGGGAACCAGGTTTAGGAGTTTTGAGAATTCCACCACACTTCATTACACATGCTAGGGTCACATGCATGGTTTAGAGGTGTTAAGATGCCCCGAAGCGCTTCTTCCTACGGAACCCTGATCCGCGGGCCTCAGATCGTCTACCCCCCTAGACTTTCTTCTGACAAGGGTAGCCTGGTGTATCCCTCACTTGTTTTAGGCTTGGTTAGGTCATGTTATGATGTAAAACCAAGTTTGGTAACATGTTGTGACAAGATCTACCCCGGTTTCACCGAAACAGGGAGTTTCCCCCTAATACTCAGATTGCAGACACTTTGTTTTTAGGAGACATCGCATGTCTGCGAAGGGGGTCACACTTGGGAACCAGGTTTAGGAGTTTTGAGCATGCCTCCACACTTCATTACACATGCTAGGGTCACATTCATGGTTTGGAGGTGTTGCGATGCCCCGAAGCGCTTCTTCCTGCGGAACCATGATCCGCGGGCCTCGGATCGTCTACCACCCTAGACTTTCTCCTGATAGGGGTAGCCCGGTGTGGATCTCACTTGTTTTAGGCTTGGTTAGGTCATGTGATGATGTAAAACAATGTTTGGGAACATGTTGTGACAAGATCTACCCCGGTTTCACCGAAACAGGGAGTTTCCCCCTAATACTCAGATTGCACACACTTTGTTTTTAGGAGACATCGCATGTCTGCGAAGGGGGTCACACTTGGGAACCAGGTTTAGGAGTTTTGAGCATGCCACCACACTTCATTACACATGCTAGGGTCACATTAAGGGTCTGGAGGTGTTGCGATGCCCCGAAGCGCTTCTTCCTGCGGAACCCTGATCCGCGGGCCTCAGATCGTCTACCACCCTAGACTTTCTCCTGACAGGGGTAGCCCGGTGTAGCTCTCACTTGTTTTAGGCTTGGTTAGGTCATGTGATGATGTAAAACTATGTTTGGGAACATGTTGTGACAAGATCTACCCCAGTTTCACCGAAACAGGGAGTTTCCCCCTAATACTCAGATTGCACATACTTTGTTTTTAGGAAACAGCGCATGTCTGCGAGGGGGGTCACATTTAGAAACCAGGTTTAGGAGTTTTGAGCATACCACCACACTTCATTACACATGCTAGGGTCGCATGCATGGTTTGGAGGTGTTCCGATGCCCCGAAGCGCTTCTTCCTATGGAACCCTGATCCGTGGGCCTCAGATCGTCTACCCCCCTAGACTTTCTTCTGACAGGGGTAGCCCGGTGTAGCTCTCACTTGTATTAGGCTTGGTTAGGTCATGTGATGATGTAAAACCATGTTTGGGAACATGTTGTGACAAGGTCTACCCCAGTTTCACCGAAACGGGGAGTTTCCCCCTAATACTCAGATTGCAGACACTTTGTTTTTACTGGACAACGCATGTCTGCGAAGCGGGTCACACTTGGGAACCAGGTTTAGGATTTTTGAGCATGCCACCACACTTCATTACACATTCTATGGTCACATGCATGGTTTGGAGGTGTTCCGATGCCCCGAAGCGCTTCTTCCTGCGGAACCCTGATTCACGGGCCTCGGATCGTCTACCCCATAGACTTTCTTCTGACAGGGGTAATCTGGTGTAGCTCTCACTTGTTTTAGGCTTGGTTAGGTCATGTGATGATGTAAAACCAATCTTGGGAATATGTTGTGACAAGATCTACCCCGGTTTCACCGAAACGGGGAGTTTCCCCCTAATACTCAAATTGCAGACACTTTGTTTTTAGGGGCAGCGCATGTCTGCGAAGGGGGTCACACTTGGGAACCAGTTTTAGGAGTTTTGAGGATGCCACCACACTTCATTACACATGCTAGGGTCACATGCATGGTTTGGAGGTGTTCCGATGCCCCGAAGCGCTTCTTCCTGCGGAACCCTGATCCGCAGGCCTTAGATCGTCTACCCCTAGACTTTCTTCTGACAGGGGTAGCCCGACGTAGCTCTCACTTGTTTTAGGCTTGGTTAGGTCATGTGATGATGTACGCAAGATTTGGTAGACATGTCCTTCACATAGAAAACCTGAGCCACATCGTTGGCTAGGACGAATGGTTCATCCATGTACGCAAGATTGTTGAGATCCACTGTTCTCATGCCGTACTTTTCGTCTACATGTACCCCGCCGCCTGTCAGCTTGACCCATTTGCACTGAAACAAAGGGACCTTAAAAGTTGGTCCATAGTCAAGTTCTCATATCTCCTCTATGTACCCATAATATGTGTCAATCTGCCCATTGTCATCTGTTGCATCAAAGCTGACACCACTGTTTTGGTTGGTTCTCTTTTTATCTTGGGCGATCATGTAAAATGTATTCCCATTTATCTCGTACCCTTGGAAAGTACATATAGTCGAAGATGGTAACCTGGCCAACGAGTACAACTCATCTCCAACAGTGGTGTTATTCATGAGATGTGTCTGTAACCAATTGCCAAATTTCTTCTCGTGTTCCCCTTTAATCAAGGTTTCAGGCTTCCCTGGGTTTTCAGAGCGTAGAATATTCTTGTGTTTCTCGATATACGGAGCCACCACGGTGGAATTGTGTAGAACTATGTAGTGTGCTTGAGTGAAAGAATGCTCGTCCCTACATACCATTGATTTCCTTCCTAGTGTGCCTTTTCCAGTCATCCTCCCCTCATACCAAGATTCAGGAACACCAATCGGCTTAAGGTCAGGAAGAAAGTCAACACAAAACTCAATGACCTCCTCTGTTCTATAGCCCTTGGATATGCTTCCTTCTGGCCTAGCACGGTTATGAACATATTTCTTTAAGACTCCCATGAACCTCTCGAAGGGGAACATATTGTGTAGAAACACAGGACCGAGAATTCTAATCTCTTCGACTAGGTGAACTAGGAGGTGCGTCATAATATTGAAGAAGGATGGCGGGAACAACAACTCGAAGCTGACCAGACATTGGACCACATCAATCTGTAACCCTGATAGACTTTCTCAATCGATTACCTTCTGAGAAATTGCATTGAGGAATGCACATACCTTCACAATGGCTAGTCGAACATTTTCTGGTAGAATTCCCCTCAACGCAACCGGAAGCAATTGCGTCAAAAGCACATGGCAGTCATGAGACTTTAGGTTTTGAAATTTTTTCTCTTTCATATTTACTATTCCCTTTATATTCGACGAGAAGCCAGACGGGACCTTGATACTGAAAAGGACTTCAAAAAAGATTTCCTTCTCTTCTTTGGTAAGAGCATAGCTGGCAAGCCCTTGAAACTGCCCTGGATGCTTGTCGTCTCGTCCTTTATGATGTTGCTGGTCCTCCCATGCTGCCGGGGTATCTTTTGACTTCCCATACAAGCCCAGGAAGCCTAGAATATTCACGCAAAGATTCTTCGTCAGGTGCATCACGTCGATTGCAGAGCGGGCCTCATGCACTTTCCAATAGGGTAGCTCCCAAAATATAGATTTCTTCTTCCACATGGGTGCGTGTCCGGTAATGGGGTCTTTCGGAACAGGTTGTCCTCCAGGACCCTTTCTAAAGATTACATCCAAATCCTTGACCATACCAAATACATCAGCACCACTACGGGGGACAGGCTTCGTCCGGGTTTCTGCCTTGCCATTGAAAAGCTTGCCTTTCTTCTTTAAGGGATGACTGGGCGGAAGAAAACGACGATTGTACGGGTACACATTCTTTCTACATTTATCCAGATATATACTTTCAGACTCATCTAAATAGTGCGTGCATGCATTGTATCCTTTGTTCGTCTGTCTTGAAATGTTACTAAGAGCAGGCCAATCATTGATGTCAAATTCCTTAGGTTGTATGTCAAATTCCTACTGTTTGTGCTCATCCCACACACGTACACCTGGTTTGGCCCACAACTGTAGAAGTTCATCAACTAATGGCCTTAGGTACACATCAATGTCGTTGCCGGGTTGCTTCGGGCCTTGGATGAGCACTGGCATCATAATGAACTTCTGCTTGATGCACAACCAAGGAGGAAGGTTGTAGATACATAGAGTCACGGGCCAGGTGCTGTGACTGCAGTTCTGCTTCCCAAAAGGATTCATGCCATCGGTACTTAGACCAAACCATAAGTTCCTTGCATCACTAGCAAAGTCCGGGAAGTCTCTCTCGATTTTTCTCCACTGCCGACCATCAGCAGGGTGCCTCAACATCCCGTCTTTCTTACGGTCTTCCATGTGCCATCGCAACAACTTGGCATGCTCTTTATTTCTGAACAAACGTTTCAACCGTGGTATTATAGGAGCATACCACATCACCTTGGCAGGAACCCTCTTCCTGGGTTGCTCGCCCTCAACATCACCAGGGTCATCTTTTCTGATCTTATACCGCAATGCAGTGCATACCGGGCATTTATCCATATTCTCGTACTTCTCACCGCGGTAGAGGATGCAGTCATTAGGGCATGCATGTATCTTCTGCACGTCTAATCCTAGAGGGCAGACAAGTTTCTTTGCTTCATACGTACTGGAGGGCAATTAGTTATTTCTTGGAAGCAGCTTCTTCATTATTACCAGCAACTTTTCAAATCCTGAGTCAGTCATACCAGTCTCTTCCTTCCACTTCAACAATTCCAGTGTGCTACCCAGCTTCTTCCGGCCATCTTCACAAGTTGGATACAGCAATGTGTTGTGGTCCTGTAACATCTGCTCGAACTGCAACCTCTTCTTTTGTGTGTCGCAGTCTCGCCTTGCATCACTAATGACCCGACCAAAATCATCAACGGGCTCATCTGGTTCCCGTTCTTCACCCCCTTCTTCTTCATTATCTTCAACTACGGTATCATCGTATTCAGGGAACATAGATCGGTAGTTGTCATCATCGTTCTCTTCTTCATCGTCGTCTTCCATCATAACCCCTCTTTCTCCGTGCTTGGTCCAAACATTATAGTCGGACATGAAACCGGACCGAAGCAGGTGGCTTTGAATGACTCTTGAGGAAGTGTGAGCCTGCTCATTCCGACATTCAACACATGGACAACACATAAAACCATCCCGCCGCTTGTTCGCCTCGGCCACAAGGCGAAAAGAACGCACGCCTTCTCTGTAAGCGTTAGAGCATCGGTCACCGTACATCCATGGGTGGCTCATCTGCATCATACAACCATGCATATATATCAAACGCAATCACGATGCTTAAATTAGTACCGCGCAGTCAAAACGAGAAAATAGTTGCTAACCTTTTAGGACACTTCAAAACAAAGAGGAGAAACCTTAAGTGTCGCTCTGGCACCTCATATCATATTTTGTCTTGTGTGAACTCAAGTGGCATTGCTCTAACAGGCATTTCACCGAACACCTCTAGTGCATATGAAGAAAAAAAGTTAGCACAAAGTTATACCCACCTCTCACATAGGAAAAAAACAGGAGAGAGTGGAGGGCTAGGTGCATATATATAGGGTCAGGCCATTAGTCCCGGTTTGAGATACAAACCGGGACTAAAGGTTCTGCCAGGAGCATGCGCGCCGGCCCACACCTATTTGTCCCGGTTTGTATCTCAAATCGGGACTAATGGTTCCTTATGGACCGGGACAAAGCGCCTCGGCCTCCTCGGGCCGTCTGGTTCGGACCATTAGTCCCGGCCCCAGCCACGGCCGGGACTAATGGCCCGAACCAAAGGCCCATTTTCTACTAGTGGACCCACAATGTTTATAGTGTACCACTCTGAGAGATGTAATATTTGCAAAATGGGACTTCCGGAGGTATTATGTCAATGACTTGCATACTACAACATAGTGTTATGCTGGGTCACCACAGGTTCATGCGGGCTACAATACAGAGACTGGTCAGACATCCAATCATGCCAACTTCATGTGTGCGATGTACCACTACTACTGGCTGGTAGAAGTCCAAGTCCAATACGATAAAAACTCCAAATTCTTCCATCAACGTGCAAGCATGAGAAAGAGAAAGAATTTGATCAAAGCCCTACAATGCCCGGATGGCTAGATTATGGAGGATAAAGCTGAGATGCAGACTCTAGCATCTAATTTCTTTCAGGACCTATATACATAGGAAGGGGTACATGACATGGAACATGTGCTTGATCATTCCCCTATCAAATTTAGTTCAGCAATGAACAAGATGCTTATAGCCTCTTACATAAAGGATAAGGTGAAGAATGATCTTTTCCAAATGTTTCCTACTAAGGCGCCAGGCCCCGATGGCTTTACGGCTTATATTTTTCAGCGTCATTGGGTGTTTGTGGTGAAAATGTTTCTAGATAAGTGTTAACTGTTGTACACAGTAATGAATCTGCGGAGAGCATCAATGAGACAATCTTGGTCCCAATTCCTAAGGTCAAGAACCCCACCCTCTTATCGCAGTTTTGTTCGATCAGCTTGTGCAGTGTGTTCTACAAAATCTCCTCAAAGGTTATTGCCAACCGTTTAAAGGATATGATGAAAGCATATATATGATCATGTAGAGTGGAAATACTTGGAGGCCATCATGGACAAATTGAGCTTTGCACAGCAATGGATACATGTGGTACTGTGATTGGTCAGATCAGTCTCCTTTTCTATCTTATTTAATGGTAGCAAGCTTAAGGAATTCAAACCATCAAGGGGAACCATCAAGGTGATCCTATCTCACCCTATTTATTCTTATTAGCAGCAGCGGGCCTTTTGTGCCTTCTAAATGTTCATGATCAGCCATCGCAGCTTGGAGGTATTAATGTGGCACCATCAGTGTCGCTGGTTAATCACATTTTATTTGCGAATGATAACCTGATGTTTTTAAGGGTAATAGAGAGGCGGAGGAAGAGTTATCAACCCTTTTGCATAGATATTGTCAAGCTTCGGGACAGAGGATTAATAAGGAGAAATCATCTATATATTTTTACAAAGGGTTGCCCATAAGGTCGACCCAATTTGATCAAAGGTGTTCTAGATGTTAACAATTAATCTTTGAATGAGACATACCTTGGCCTGCCTACTGATGTTGGGTCATCAAGATATGGCACATTCAAATTTTTGAAGGATCAGGTGTGGAGTAAAGTAAAGGGAAGGAGGTATTTATCAAGTCCGTTGCCCAGGCTATTCCTATATACTCTATGTTATGCTTCAAACTGCCCTGAGGCCTATGTGAACATATCAACTCATTGATTCGGAAATTTTGGTGGGGAAGTAAGGAGGGAAAAAAGAGGCCTTGTTGGGTGTCATGGGACGTTTTAAAAATTTCCTAAACATCTTGGAGGGTTTGGGTTGGTAGACCTAAAGCTATTTAACTTATGATTACTAGCGCGCCAATCATGGAGGATGATGCAGGAACCAGGTGCTTTAAGTGTTCGGTTATTGAAAGAAATTTATTTTCCCAACACATCTTTACTAGATGCAAGTCTTGGCTCTCACCCTTCATAGATATGACGTTCGATATATGTGTACTAGTGGTGCTAGAGATTCCTAGAGGCACTCTCTCGTGGAATGCAATACGGCATATCGTGTGTTAATATTATTATCAAATGAAGATGTGGTGGAGCAGATGATCGCATGTGAGGAACCGAAGGCAAAACAATGGCGTTTTCATCAGACGGAGACAATGCCGCAGGATCAGTTTATCTGGGTTGGTGTGACGCTGTGGGCGATTTGGACTGCTAGAAGAAAAGCCATCCATGGTTTTGTGAATTTGTTCCTAGATGAGTTAAAAGGGCTGGCGGTGATCCATGCACGTAATAACTTGGTACAGGTACCAGTTCGGACACGACAACCAAGATGGATTCCACCCCCTCAGTCATTAGCTAGATTCAATGCCGATGTTACCGCTTCCAAAACAGCTGGCAAAGGAGCAACAACGACTTTCTGTCGAGGTCATAATGGGGTTTATGTAGGTTCCTATGCTGTTATTTTCAGGGGGATTACTAACACTACTAGGAAAACAGCTATAGATAGACGTACTAGTCTGTGGCGCATATGTAGGGCCATGCGCCACAGAAAAATTTCAGTAGCGCATGTCAAAGAATGCGCCACAGAAACTTGCACAATTCTATGGCGCATATAAGAAAACATGTGCCACAAAAATTATGTGGGACCGCCACCAGGGTTGGGCGACCAACTTTCTAGGCGTGCCACAGAAATAATAATTTTTCTGGCGCATATGTCCATATGCACCACAGAAAGTGGAGGTGGACCCCACCACAGAATCTTTTTGACCCACTTTCTATGGCGCATATGCAGTTATGCACCATATGCGCCACAGAAGTCCCACCGCGGAAATTGCACCACCTTATTCTATGACGCATATATCAATATGCGCCACAGAATAGTGCGTCCAGATCCATGTGCAACAAGGTGGCAGCTCAACCATCTCTATCTACCACCACTCATTTCACATCTCTTCTTCCCTTCTCCACACCCAGCTCATCTTCCTCCTCCCCCCATCCCATTTTGCCCATAGTTTCTCCATTTTCTTATAACTAAACCTACTTTA
Organism: Avena sativa; assembly: GCA_916181665.1. Classification (NCBI taxonomy): domain Eukaryota; kingdom Viridiplantae; phylum Streptophyta; class Magnoliopsida; order Poales; family Poaceae; genus Avena; species Avena sativa. Next base: position 253,167,803 of record OV702289.1, on the reverse strand, counting down.
GTTCATAGATTGATAAGGGGAAGCCTCCCTCCAACTTGTAGATCTAAAACACACTTACTTTTCTCTCCCACATCTCTATTTGTTTACTAATTTCCTCTCCACCAACTTGTAGATCTATTTGTCCACACTCTCTCATCGCGCGGTCTCGTCTCGCTATTATTGAATCTACTAGGTGAGTACTTGGCCATTAATATGCATGTTTTGTAGGTGAAGCTTATCGCACGGACGGTGTGCGCGATGCATGGTGAGATGATATTTATACATGAAGCTTGTGTGGTGCATGAAAGTTTGCTTGTTGTTGTCCCGATGTTGTTTGCTTGTTGTTGTCCTGGTGTGGTGCATGGATGTTTGCCGAAATGTTGATTCATTTCAATTTCGGCAAATTTTTGCACTACCTATATGTCCTACATTTAGGAAAGGTCATGCCGAATTTTTTCGGCTACCATGCATGTGTGTGTGTGCATATGGTGTGGTTCTAACCTACTCTCTGTTGTGACCGCTTAGGAAACCATGGTCATCACGATGAGCGAAGGTCGAGTTGCTAGGTACAAGAAAAACGTGAAGGAGGACATGATTCGGAACAACAAGACCATGATAAGATGTCTATGTCGAACATGCAAACTCTAGTGCTGGATCGACCCTAATTCTAGACAATTGGAGGGTCACCTGCTCAGGCGCGGTTTCATGCGCGACCTCAATGAGGCGCCAGCAAGACATGGTGGTCACAAAGACGTGGGTGAGCGAGAAGATGAAGAGTCTCCTGGCCATGATCATCATGACGAAGGAGATGCCGGCGGGCATGATCATCATGAAGAAGGAGATGTCGGCGGGCATGATCATCATGAAGAAGGAGATGTCGGCGGACATGATCATCATGAAGAAGGACATGCCGAAGGGCATGATCATCATGAAGAAGGAGAATACGCAAACACCTAGATGCTGCTAACTTCGGCCTTACAGGACCCCCATGATCAAGAACTGCTCCTCAAGGAGACGAGCAACGACAAAGCTGCAGTCGGAGAGAAAGCCAAGCTGGCGCAAATGGACATAGACGGGATGACTCCATTGTATCCTAGGTGTTGCCTCGTGGATACCCGATTGAGTGTAACGCTCAAGGCTCTGGAGATGAAGGCCGAACACAAATGGATCGATGTGAGCTTCGACACGAACATGGAATACTGGCACGACCGGATTTCTAAGGGGAACACATTGCCAACAAGTATCGAGGAGGCCAAGAAAATCATGTGCCCTCTCGACCTACCACACATTAAATACCATGCATGCATCAATGATTGCGCACTTTATCGGAACGAGTACACGGAGAGAACCACATGTCCGGTGTGCGGCCAAGGATAGTACAATAGAGGGAACAAGAAAGTTCCTCGAAAAGTGGTATGGTACTTTCCTATCAGGCCCCGTCTACAGGGATATTTCATAGATCCTAAGAAAGCAAAGCTCATGCAATGGCACACGAAAAGGGAGAAACCCGAAGATGATCCGAAGAAGGGCAAGATCCTGACACACCCTTCAGACGCTAGCCAGTGGAACGCATTGGACATCAATTTCAAAGAGTTCAAGGGCGATGCAAGGAACATCAGGCTAGGTATGAGCACCGATGGACTCAATCCTTTTAGCAACCAAAGTAGCACGCATAGCACATGGCATGTGTTTGTATGGCCATACAACCTCCCCCGTGGTTATGCACGAAGAAAAGGTACGTACATATGAGCATTCTTATTTAGGGGGCAAAACAACCAGGTATCGATATGCATCTGTATCTCGGGCTATTGAGAGAGGAGTTAGCCACGTTGTGGGAGACTCCAGCCCGTACTTGGGATGCCTACACTAAAATATATTTCCCTATGAGAGCTGCGTTTTCTCACGACGGTGCAGGACTATCCTGGTTACGCATATGTATCGGCCCAGGTGAACCACGGACATAATGCATGTGTGAAGTGCATGGATGAGACCCCACATCTCTAGCTACCAAGGGTTCCCGGGTCTTTGAAAACCGTGTTCCAAGGTACTCGAAAGTGGCTCCGCATGGATCACCCGTGGAGAAAATGTGGTGACCTGTTCAATGGTAGAGACGAGCTCGAAAGAGCCCCGCGTTCGAGGAGCGGTGAAGAAATCCAGGAGCTTCTGAATAATTGGGTAGATTGCCCTGCATCGGGAAAAAAACGACCGAGGACAAAGACGCTGCTAGGTGTATGGAAACCAAGGTCTATTTTCTGGGACCTACCATACTGGAAGGTCCTCCACACGCCCCATAGCCTCGATGTAATGCACATCACGAAGAACGTTACCGAAAGTCTGCTTGGCACTCTACTCAACATGCCGGAGAGGACCAAGGATGGGCCAAAAGCAAGAAAGGACCTTAAATTGTTTGGTATCCTGATAGTGATGATGATGATGATCAGATGGAAGGGACTCAAGGTCGCCACAAAAGAGTGAAGAAGAATGAGGTGGTGCTTCGTGCTGCCTGCTTCACTCTGAGTCAGGAGGAGCTCGAGCAGTTTTTCAAGTGCCTCCTAGGAGTGAAAGTTCCTCACGGTTACTCGGGGAAGATACGCAGATATCTAGACATGGTGAAGAAGAGGTTCAGCGGTATGAAGTCTCACGACTGTCACGTGTTGATGACTCAAATACTCCCCATTGCGATCCACTGGATAATGGACGAGCATGTCCGTGAGACGATGTTTGGCCTCTGCATCTTTTTTGACATCATATCTAGGAAGTCGATTGGTGTGAAGCAGCTCGACAGGCTACAGGAAGAGATCGTGGTGATACTATGTGAGCTCAAGATTTACTTCCCACCCACACTCTTCTACATCATGGTGCATCTGTTTGTACATGTCGTGGATGACATCATCCATCTCGGGCCGACATTCCTGCACAACATGATGCCATTTGAAAGGCTAAACTGTTTCATCAAAGGATTCGTTTGCAACAGGTCCCGTCTAGATGGAAGCATAGCCAAGGGCTTTCTGATCTACGAGTGCATCTCCTTCTGCAGAATTATCTAACCACCAAAAACAAGGATGTTGGAATACCCACCAATAAGCACCTCGGCAGGCTCGCTGGATATGGTCACCGCGAGGGCTACCTCTCACTGCATGTCGGCATTGATGGTCGACGCGCCGACTTTGACAGGGCACACCGAGTCGTGCTATAGCACATCGAATTGGTCGGCCCTTGGGTGGAAGAGCATAAAAGCTTAATTGAGCAGGAGTACATCGACTAGGGCCGGCAGAGGAAGAAGGGAGACATAACCAGAGAGCACAACTCCAGCTTCACGGGTTGGTTCAAGAAAAGGTTACTGGACAATCCCCCACATACGCCTTCTACAGAAGATCAAAAACTCATATTATCCTTGTCACAAGGCCTAGGGCACAACCTAAGGACCTATCAGTCATATGACATGAACGGTTATAGATTCTACACCGAGTAAAAGGACAGGAATAGTGAATATCAAAACTTCTATGCTATCCGTCGTTGATGACGAGACTACTGTCATGGAAAGATTCTAGGGAAGGATCAAGGAGATATGGTAGCTCGACTGCCGTGGAGAGATTGTACCGATGTTCCATGTTATATAGGCCAAGAATGTGGAAAAATAAGGCTGGTATTTCACCACCATGGTTATACCAGATGCCAAATCAGCGAAGAATGCCTCCGCAAAAAATGAGCCTTGGGTACTCGCTATCCAAGTTGATCAATGCTTTTTTATTACCGACCCATCAAAGCTGAATCGTGTTGTAGTTAGGGGGGCAAGAGGAGCATCATCGGAATGGAAGGAACGCCAACGAGCAACACTTCGACAAGAATGGTGATCCGAAGATTGAAGAGGAATTCGACAAGTACTTCGACATGCCTACTACTACAGTAAGAAGGAATACCACACTACCTACTAAAGGTTGTTCATTCACAAGAAGAAATCTCAAAGTGCATGGACTAAAGTATTCAACCGTGATGAAAAAGGGCAAGAAGATTGTGAAGAGACGCTAGGAATTGTGTGACTTTTTGTGTATTAATTCACATGTGTGCTCGCAAATATATATTAGTTAGAGACTAAAACATATAACGTGATATTCGTGTGGGTATACAAATTCACATTTGTGTGTGACAAGCACACACATATATGATTCAGGAAGGTTTTTTTGAATAAATATGCATGTGTATGTTCTTGCTTTTTTAATAAATATGCATGTGTGTATATGTTCTTTCTTTTAAAAATATATAATTAAAAATATTTTTTAAAAAGGAAAAAAAGTCTATGACAGCGAGGATTCGAACCTGGTGGTTGCCCCAGGTTTAGAGCTGGCAAGCAAGACCACTAGGACATGTATAGGTTTCTTGTCTAACTACGACGTCGTGCTATTTTGGACTATGTCCAAAGATTCTGTGGCGCATATCGTAGTAATGCGCCACAAAATTTGGAAATTCTGTGGTGCATATTGCATGAATGCGCCACAGAAGTTTCACACTTAGCCAAATAACACGGTTCGTCCTTCCCTGCTAATCCCCCTTCTCCATTTCTTCCCCTCATCTCGCCTGCATGCAAACCCTAGCTAGCACCCTCCCTCGCCGCTGGAGCCTCCGTGGAGGAGAGCCCGTGGAGAAGGAGGAGAGCCGTCGTGGAGGAGAGCCCCGTCCCGCCTATGACCTAGGAGGAGGCCCGCCAACGCCGCGCCGGAGCCCGTGGAGGAGGAGGCCCACCCCGCCTGCAACCTAGGAGGAGGAGGCTTGCACCGCCCGCAGCAGGAGCACCGCCGCCACCCTTGTCGACGACCACCTCCCCACCGCATAGGTACATCGATCTCTCTGCCCTCAATTTCTTTGATCTCCTTGTCAGTTGTCATTTCTGTGGATGGCCATAGTGGCAGAGGGCGGGTGCTACTGGAGATTTGGGCAAGTACTTGCTTATCAGTCTACATTCAGTAGTGTTACTGGAGATTTAGGTAAGTACTTGCTCTGATTGCTCCCATCTATTGTTACTACTGATTTTTGTACTAGTTCAAAGCGTGTTATTGGGTCTGTCTTGTAGAGAGAGAGATGCATTTTTATCATGATGAAACATTAGGTTAGTGCAATGTCCTACACTTAACTGAGAGGATCAGAGCTGACATGCACATTTGGGAAGTAGCCTTTATCAAAGGGATGAAAAATAGATTGCGAGAGTAGGCTTCGGATTCAGGAGTGGAGTATATTTGTGTGTGTTGGTGTTTAGCCAATCCAACAACTAGTAGTTGGCTCTTTGGCTTCTTGTAATTGAGTTTTTCTAACTTATATAAAGAGAGACGGCACATTCCCCTTTTAACTCCTCTAGCCAAACCATTACTCATGGCACGGTCATTTTTTATATGCAGAGACTACCCAGCCCTTTATATTCCTTTCCTTCTCCATCACAAATTAGAGCAGGCCAACTTTTTTATTTGTAGGGACTGCCCAGCTACTTCTTCATGAAAACTCATATGGAAGCATGGTGAAGAAACACACCCCTAAACAAGGCAAACGCTCGGCACACAAAATGATCATGCACAATATGAGAATAGTATCTGCTAAGTCACATAAGGCACTCCATAGAAAACACAATCTTCATCCATCAGAACTCACTTGTATCCCGAGATAACCCCCCAGATTTGTGCGCGCTTTTGCAGCTTTACGCACTACTAATAATTAAAAGGTTGTGAGTGGAAAGGAATCTTTCCTGATGATTATTTCCAAGGGAGAAAAGCACACACAGAGATGACAAGAGAGGAGTAGCATGCTAGTGTTCATGGAGTTAGAAGGAGCAGTAGGCAAATATTCAGTACACACATAATATCCTTGAATACATTGTTTTGAGTTTGTATGATTAGTCCCTATAGTAATTACTGCTTTTGATGATTTTTTTAGTTTCTGTGATCATATATGCTTTTATAGATCATTCCATGCTGAGGGTACTTAATTAAGTTGATATTCCATTTTCACTCTAGTAATCAGGAAATACTTGGTGTTTCTTTAATTTCATGTACTAACAACTATTATGCCGAGGGTACATCTACATTCTTCAACAATACTGCAGCTGATGGTACCTAGAGTGTATCTGTGATACATTGCAAATGTATCTATAATTTTTGATGCTCCATACTTGGTTTTATCCACTTTCTTGTGTTTTGTTCCAACTTTGGAGTACTTTTCATATGATTTCTTGGACTAACCTATTAACAAGAGCCACAATGCCAGCTGCCTGTTTTCTGCTGTTTTTGGTTCCAGGAAAGTCAGAAAATGAATATTCTCGGAATTGGACGGGACAAAAGCCAAAGTGCCTATTTTTACGGAAGTCATCAGATGCCAGAATACGAGACGAAGAGGGGTCAGGGGCCACCACACCACCTGGCCGCGCGGCCCAGCCTCGCCCGCGCCAGGGGGTGCTGTGGCCGCCTCCGGCACCCCCTCGGCCTCCCCTTCCGCCTATATATTTCCCTCGGGACGAAAACCCTAAGTACCTGATCAAAAATCCACGAAAGAGTCTGTAGCCGCCGTCATCTCCATCCTTAGATCCGGAAGGATCTGAAGCTCTTCCCGGCACCCTGCCAGAGAGGGGAATTCAGCCTGGAGGCCTTCTTCATCACCATGCAAGCCTCCGGTGTGATGCGTGAGTAGTTCATCCTTGGACTACGGATCCATGTAGTAGCTAGATGGCTGGTTCTCCTCCTTTGTGCTTTCATGTCTAGATCTTGTGAGCTCCGTTCATGATCAAGATCATCTATTTGTAATTCTGCATGTTGTGTTTGCGGGGATCCGATGGATATTAAGATGCTATTTCAGATTGATTATTGATTCTATCATGTCTTTGTTATTTGTGGTCTTGCATGCTTTTCGTTATTAGTAGCTATCTTGGCCAAGTAGATGCTAGCAACTCCAAGAGTTAGTATTTATGCTCGATAATGGGTTCATGCCTCTGGTAATCTGGGGAAGTGACAGAAATCTCTAAGGTACTAGATGTGTTGTTGCTACTAGGGAGAAAACAACAATCCTTTGTTCATAGAACAATTGTATTGTTTACTTTACACGCAGTTCGTAAAGCAATAATCTGTTGCTTGCAACTTAATACTGGAGGGGGTTCGGATGATAACCTGAAGGTGGATTATTAGTCATAGATGCAGTTGGATGGCGGTCTATGTATAATGTTCTAATTCCCAATCAAGTCTCAAAGGAGTCAAGATGTTTAGTATATGCATGTATTGCTTTCTCGATGTTTGTCAATTGCCCCGCTGTAATTTGTTCACCCAGCATGTTATCTATCTAAGGAGAGCCACCTCTAGTGAACTATGGATCCCGGTCCTTTTTCTTTACATACAATCTACAAACTGTTTACTGCTTTGAGTTTACTTTCTGCAAACTTTTACTTCTTTCCATTCAATATGTTTAATCCTTTGTTTTCCGCAAAACACGGTGAGATTGACAACCTCATCGCAAGTTGGGGACAAAGTTCTGTGGTTGTGTTGTGCAGGTCTCCATGTTGCTACTAGCACCGGTAGTGTGCCCTGCCAAGGCTCAGATAGCAACACCTTTGGGGTGTTACCTTGCTCCTACTGGTTCGATTAAACCTTGGTTTCATAACTAAGGGAAACTTGTTGCTGTGCCTATCATACCTTCCTCTTGGGGTTCCCAACGAGCTCTACATTAACACCGCACTAGCACTTTTCTGGCGCCGTACACTGAGCCATCAAGCATTTTTCTGGTGTCGTTGCTGGGGAGTCAAGGACATCTTCACAAGGGGAGTCCATCATAACCAATCTCTTTACTTTGTTATTTTTTGTTTTGCTTAGTTTCTTTTTGTTTTGTTTGCTTGTTTCTTTATCAAAAACACACAAAAAATAGTTTTACTAGTTTGCTTTCTTTACCAAAAACACGAAAAAATTAAGTCTCCTTTAGTTGTCACCTCTTCCTTAGCTCACCATGTTGATCCCTAAATTCACCTTGAAAGACCTTTCAATTGGTAGTGGTTCTATAATTGGGAAAGATAATATTGAAGAATTCTTTAATCATGTTAGTAAGCATGAAGATACTGAGGATAGATCCCTTGCAGAACTTGCTCCAAACTATGAGATTGCTGCAGCTTCTTTAATTCGCATGTTAGAAGCTAGGTTTGTTAACCTCAACCCCTCAATACAAGTAATGTTTCTTAAGCTTAAAGAAATTGAAGACCCTGAAAAGAGGGATTTTATTCTAGAAACTTTGTTTAAGGAGTTCTATGATGTTGCCAAGGAAGCTAGGAAAGTCTTTGAACATTTCAATATGCTAGGCTCATGTGTAGATGTTGTTGGTACACGAGAAAAGATGAACAAAACCGAACCTAATGGGGAGGAACCTAAGATACCAATACCCTTTAAACTAGTAGCAATACATGATGCCATAGAAAAGAATCTTGATTGGATTGTTCTTGCAAACCCTTTTGATGAGAATGGTGAACCTAAGAGCATTGAGAGAGGATCCTCTACAACTTATTTGGATGATATACCTTGCCTTGTTGAAAATATTTCTGGTATTGATCTTAATGCTTCTTCATTTGAGAACACTTGATTCTTTTTCTTGCTTCTTATGCCTAACTTAAAGGCGTTAAAGAAAAGTACTTATTGGGAGATAACCCAAAAGTTTTAGATGAGTTTTGGAAGTTATTACTTCTGTAATAACCGCTCCTTATCCTTTTTATTTGCTTTTTATGCCAAGAGTACCCTCTAATGAGTGAGAAGTAATGATTGGGAAAGTTGCTGTCCCGAAACAGATTTTTGTGCTTCACCGTAAAAATTCGTGTAAAATCTCTGAACATATTTTTGAGGCGTGAATTTTTGTGCTTCTGCCCCAGGTTGTTATCTACCTTTCGTTAGTTCAACACTTTTGGATTTGAGCAACAGAAGGTCTTCGAAAAAATTCATCTTAACCTGCTGGTCTGTTTGGACAGATTTCTGCCATTTTCTGCATTTGCTTCTTGTTGGTTCCTTATTGAGTTCTTTTGGGGAATTGAGCTTTTTGAGGGAAGTGCTTCAGTAGCTAGTGTTCTAATGGAAGTTTATTTTGTGTTAGAACTGAACCTTAAGACTTATTTATCTTGAGTGCACTAATGTTGCTAATAAAGATTGTGTGAAGTTTTGTATGAAGGAAAAATTTCAGGTGTATGGAAGGAATGAGTAATGAGATGAAGGATGGACAAAATCTCAAGCTTGGGGATGCCACGCGTGTCACCCCAAGAAATATCCAAGAAGTACAAGTATCAAAGCTTGGGGATGCCCAAGGCATCCCCCTCTTCATCAATAAAAATCCCAGGTTTCTTCCAAACGTTTCATTTTTATTGTTTCATGCACAGTTGTGTTGTTCTTGGAGCATCTTCTTTTTCGTTTTTGTTTTGGTTTTTCGTTTGCTTTGTTTGCTTAGTTTTCTGAATAAATTGGTTGGACCCCCTCTTTCATACATTGGTTTGCAAATAGTTTGGTTTGGATTGGAAAAGAGTAGGAAAGTTCATGCTTATGTGGTAAAAAGAGCTCGTTTTTTACTATGGCCTATGCTTTGTCATGCCATGATTGATATTGTTTTGGCTTTATGCTTAGTATTCTTTGCTGTAGCATGACTTGTTATAAACAATTGAGATTGCTTAATGTGCCTTGGATGAATCTTGTTTTAGCATATTAAAGCATAGTATAGTGGTATTCTCCTTTGATGCTTTATTTGGGTTGACTTGGCACATGCTCACACCATGTTATGACTATCTCAAGTCACCATAGCCTTTATGATCCTTTAGTTTTCAACTTGTAGTATCACTTTATGCATTGATCAATGATGTTTTGTCGCTCTGCATGATTATGGCCATTATTGCTCTCTTAGTTTGTCGCTCCCAGTCTTTTGCTAGCCTCCACAACAAAGTATGAGTTCCACTCATGCATCCAACTCCCTAAACCAAGTTATTCCAAAGAGTCCACCATACCTACCTACTAGCTTATGCTATTCCAAGTATATCCATGCTTTTGTTTACCTTCCGAATTAAACTTGTTATGAGAAAACTAGTGATTAAAGCTCTCACAAACTTGATGGCACACTGTACTTTTCTTGCCCTTAATAAACTTGAACCATTGTGTATTGTATATGCTTGCACTTATTTGTTGGGAATTAGCAGAACCATGCTTTCATGGGGAACACTTTCAACATTGCACTTGGTACTTGTACCTAGTTGATATCATGCTCTTTTGTATATGGATGTCGTCGGTGTGAAATGAAAGGGGAGCTTGTAAGTCCATGGAGTAATGTATATGTGTTAGAGAAATGCCTGGGCCGCTGGTCTAATCCATGCAGACATGGTGGAAACCTGCAGCGTAACCATAATGAGCTGTCTATGAAGCATTCTTCTTATAAAAAAGAGTCCTATATTGAGAAAAAAAGAGAAAGAGAAAAAAAGAGATTATGAAAAGAGGAAAGAGAGAAAAAAGCACCATATTCCCATGGTAAATAAGAAGATTGCTGAGATGCTCGTTGTCTGCTTGCCTTGTCATTTTGATATGGGGATTCTTCCGTATCATCGGGCAAGGGGTACCCCGTTGGCGGTTCTCTATGATACACATGTACTTACGATGACAAGAACTTACCGGTAACTAAACTTGAGTAGCATGAGTAGCGGCCCTCGTATACAAGGGACATGAGATTTCTGACTTATACTTCGTCAAGCATGTACACCATAGTTTGTTCGCTTTAACCTTAATCACTTCAAGATGCTTATGATAGGGGCAATGAGAGCTGAAAGCTATAAGTACCATAATTTTTGGAAGCTCTTTATGAGACTTGAATCCCTACTTCCTTTTATAAAAAGGCCTTTCTTCCACCATTATATTGAGTCTCCATCTTCTACCTTTATGCACCTACTTTGAGAGCATAGTGGCCATTCTTAGTTCTATGTGCATTGTCCCAAGACTAGTTGATTGATGCATAACTTGATATTGCTTGTATTAAACTATTTGTATCTATTCACTCTTATGAACTTTTAAGGTGTCCTATGCATTTATATTTGCTACTCTATGAGGGACAAGCTGAATGCTATTATGCTATGTTTTCTTTATGTGAAACAAACAAACGTCTTGCAAAGCATTGTTATTCATGAATCTTTTGTTTGTGCATTTTCATGTTGCATCATAGTTTCTTTGTCTTACTGCTAGAACCTTGTCTTTCATGTTATGATTGAAGTACTATGATCCCAGCTTTGAATGTTTTACAAATACTTTGATCAAGTCTTTGATGGTGCATGTCACCTCAAAAATTATTCTTTCTTTTTATCACTTACCTACTCGAGGACGAGCAGGAGTTAAGCTTGGGGATGTTGATACATTGCAAATGTATCTATAATTTTTGATGTTCCATGCTTGGTTTTATCCACTTTCTTGTGTTTTGTTCCAACTTTGGAGAACTTTTCATATGATTTCTTGGACTAACCTATTAACAAGAGCCACAGTGCCAGCTGCCTGTTTTCTGCTGTTTTTGGTTCCAGGAAAGTCAGAAAATGTATATTCTCGGAATTGGACGGGACAAAAGTCAAAGTGCCTATTTTTCTGGATGTCATCAGATGCCAGAATACGAGACAGAGAGGGGCCAGGGGGCCACCACACCACCTGGCCGCGTGTCCCAACCTGGCTCGCGTTAGGGGGTGGTGTGGCCGCTTCTGGCACCCCCTCGGCCTCCCCTTCCGCCTATATATTGCCCTCGGGACGAAAACACTAAGTACCCGATCAAAAATCCATGAAAGAGTCTGTAGCCGCTATCATCTCAATCCCTAGATCGGGAAGGATCTGAAGCTCTTCCCGGCACCCTGCCGGAGAGGGGAATTCAGCCTGGAGGCCTTCTTCATCACCATGCAAGCCTCAGGTGTGATGCGTGAGTAGTTCATCCTTGGACTACGGATCCATGTAGTAGCTAGATGGCTGGTTCTCCTCCTTTGTGCTTTCATGTCTAGATCTTGTGATCTCCGTTCATGATCAAGATCATCTATTTGTAATTCTGCATGTTGTGTTTGCGGGGATCCGATAGATATTGAGATGCTATTTCAGATTGATTATTGATTCTATCATGTCTTTGTTATTTGTGATCTTGCATGATTTCTGTTGTTAGTAGCTATCTTGGCCAAGTAGATGCTAGCAACTCCAAGAGTTAGTATTTATGCTTGATAGTGGGTTCATGCCTCTGGTAATCTGGGGAAGTGACAGAAATATCTAAGGTACTAGATGTCCTGTTGCTACTAGGCAGAAAACAACAATCCTTTGTTCATAGAACAATCGTGTTGTTTACTTTACATGCAGTTCATAAAGCAATAATCTGTTGCTTGCAACTTAATACTGGAGGGGGTTCGGATGATAACCTGAAGGTGGATTATTAGTCATAGATGCAGTTGGATGGCGGTCTATGTATAATGTTGTAATGCCCAATCAAGTCTCAAAGGAGTCAAGATGTTTAGTATATGCATGTATTGCTTTCTCGATGTTTGTCAATTGCCCCGCTGTAATTTGTTCACCCAGCATGTTATCTATCTAAGGAGAGCCACCTCTAGTGAACTATGGATCCTGGTCCTTTTTCTTTACATACGATCTACAAACTGTTTACTGCTTTGAGTTTACTTTCTGCAAACTTTTACTTCTTTCCATTCGATATGTTTCATCCTTTGTTTTCCGCAAAACACGGTGAGATTGACAACCTCATCGCAAGTTGGGGACAAAGTTCTGTGGTTGTGTTGTGCAGGTCTCCACATTGCTACTAGCACCGGTAGTGCGCCCTGCCAAGGCTCAGCTAGCAACACCTTTGGGGTGTTACCTTGCTCCTACTGGTTCGATTAAACCTTGGTTTCATAACTGAGGGAAACTTGCTGCTGTGCTCATCATACCTTCCTCTTGGGGTTCCCAATGAGCTCTACATCAACACCGCACCAGCACTTTTCTGGCGTCGTACACTAAGCCATCAATCTGTTATACATGTAGCGGATGGTACCTGGAGTGTATTTTTAAAGATTTTTAAGTTCTTATACATGTATCTATTATACTACTTTGATGTGATGGTGGACTACTACATGGATGATGGATGATGGATATATCCATTCAGTTATTTATACATATGTATCTTATATATATATATACTTCATGTGGATGATGGATGATGGATGATGGATGGGGTTAATGCATGGGGCTATCAATATGGGGGTAGGTGATTTGTCTTGTAGGGATTTCTTCAGTTGCGTTGCCTGTTTCTCCCGAAGTGTCGATTCACTTCCGTTTCGGTTGAGAAATGGGCACTCGTAGGTCAAAAAATTAGCAAAGGTCATGCCAAATTTTTCGGTCGAGATTTGTGCTAACTTTTTTCTTCTTTTTAATAGAGTGCAAACATGTCGGGCAACAATGAGGTCGGCCCTTCTAAGCACATGAGCATCGAAGAACAAGCTAGACAGGACAACGAGTCATTCTGGCGGGCGTCCCAACAGTAATAGTAGGAGGAGGAGGAGGAGGAGGAGATGAGGATGACACCACCACCAGAGGAGGAGGCGACCGCCGCCAGAGCTGCTGGGGGCAATGAGGGAGATGTTGATTATGAGGGGGATGAAGACGACTACGATGAAACTAGTGAAGGCGGCGAGGAGGATGACACTGAAGGGAATATGCCCTGAGAGGCAATAATAAAGTTGTTATTATGTATATTCCAAGTATATGATAGATGTTTATTTTGCATGCTATAAATGTATTAATGCGGAAACATTAAAACATGTGTGTTTAATAAACAAATGGAAAGTTCCTAGTTATGCCTCTCTTTGAACTAGCTTGTTGATTAACAAGATGATCAAAGTTTCCTGATCAGGGACATTGGATGTCGTTAATAATAAGGTCACAACGTTTGTGAAATGATGTGATGAACATTCATCGGAAGTATAGAATTATGATCAAAGTCATTGAGTTTATATTGCTATAACATCATACGAAGTAGTCATAGTCCTTAGACCATGAGATCATGTTAATCACTAACACAGGAAGAGTATCTTGATAACATCAAACGTGACATCGTAAAAGGGTGACTATAAAGGTGGGTTCAGTGCTACGGAGGTGTTATGTAGAGGCTCATGGATCAAGAGTGGGATTTGTCCATCCCGATGAAGGATAGATATACTCTGGGCCCTCTCGGTGATATCACATTGAGAATAGCTTGCAAGCAAGTGATGTCATCACTAGAATGTTATATCATGGGAATGAGAAAAGAGTATATGTCGGTAACGAGATCAAACTAGGTATTTGGATACCGATGATCGAATCTCGGACATGTAATATATCGCGAGACAAAGGGATTAAGTTACTAGCATTAAAGGTTCTCACGATCACAGAAGTTATCGTTGAATGTGCAGGAGTCAGAATGAATCTCCAGGTCCCGCTTTTGATTATTGATCTGAGAGGAGTCTCGATCATGTCTGCATTATTCTCGAACCATAGGGTGACACACTTAAGGGTTGCAAACACCATTTGGAGCATATATGTTTCAGACGGAAGAATTGCAAAATGCTGCAATTATTTCAATGGACACCGGAATTGTTTTGGGTGAAATTGCTTAAATTGGTTCCGCATGTGATATTGAAATATTGCAAGGGATTTTATGTGAATGTTTGTTAATTAAATTAATTAACAAAATTCTGAATAAAATAAATAAAAGAGTTTTATTAAATAAGAGTTGCATTAAATTTGGTGGAAATTTAATGCACGTGAGTGGGATTTTGAGTGGAGGCTAGATTTATGTGAGTGGAGCTTCACCACATGAATGAGGGAAGAGGTGGGGGCTACCCCCCTCTCCCTATAAAAGGCCCCCTGTCCTTCTCACAAAGCACACCTCCTCGTGAAGGATCTCTCTCCCTCTCTAAATATATTTCCCCATGGTCTCGGATTAGCGAGGTACATGTTCCCGGTGGTATTTCGTCTGGAAGGAGTAGCTATTTCCGCTGATTCGCTAGATCGAGGAGGTGGAGATTGTTCGTTGGCCTGAACATGTGTGCGAAGACGGATGCGCTGCTGATTTGCGGTGCTAGGACTTCCACACGATCTTGAGATCGACAAGCGTTCGACTACATCATCCACGAGTTCCAACTCGTTAACAAAGCTTTTTTGTATTCGAGGTTAAGTTCTCTATGGATGTATATCCACCTGTTGCTTGTATCTAGTAGATAGATCTTGGCGTATAGTTCCCATCGTAGGAAATTTGTTGTTTCCTATGCTGCGAACCCAACAGTGGTATCAGAACCTGATCTATGTGTAGGTGCTTTGCACGGGTAGTACAAGTATGTTTATATGTGGGCGAAGATGATCATGTTGTTGCTTCTTTCATGTATTTTGGATATTGGTGGCATAGTGGGATGAAGCTGCCCGGACCAACTTTACATGTCCTTGCACATGAGACCGGTTCCACGACTGACATGCAACTAGTTTTGCATAAGTGGCTAGTGGGTGTCTGTCTCTCCTACTATAGTCAATATCTAATTTACAACGAGTTGCTAATAACTTAGTTATCATCGTTATGGTTCCATGTTCATAGGTAAGACCGGTTCTATCTCCAAAAGCCCTAAGCCACGTAAAACTTGCAATGGATAAATTAGAGGCATCTAGTTTAGATTGTTGCTGGGCTAGTGTCATGATATTGGTGTTAAACGCATGAAGAAACTCCATTCTGATGGACTTTTGGAATCACTTGACTTTGGATCATTTGATACATGTGAGCCATGCCTTCTGGGCAAGATGACTAGAATGTCGTTTTCCGTTTCAATGGAACGGGCGATAGATTTATTGGAAATCATACATACTGATGTATGTGGTCCAATGAGTGTGTCGGCACGAGGTGGTTATCATTATTTTGTTACTTTCACGGATGATTTGAGTAGATACGGGTATATCTACTTGATGAAATGCCAATCTGAAACCTTTGAAAAGTTCAAGGAATTTCAAAACAAAGTGGAAAATCATCATAATAGAAAGATCAAATTTCTACGGTCTGACCGTGGAGGTGAGTATCTAAGTTACAAGTTTAGCACACATATGAAAGAGTGTGGAATAGTTACACAACTCACACCTGCTGGAACACCAGAGCGTAATGGTGTGTCAGAACGTCGTAATCGTACTTTATTAGATATGGTTTGATCTATGATGTCTCTGATTGACTTACCACTGTCATTTTGGGGTTATGCACTGGAAACTGCTGCATTCACTTTAAATCAGGCACAATCTAAATCTGTTGAAAAGACACCGTATGAATTATAGTTTGGAAACAAACCTAAGATGTCATTTCTTGAACTTCGGGGTTGCGATGTTTATGTGAAGAAACTTCAACCGGATAAACTCTAACCCAAAGCAGAAAAATGTGTCTTCATAGGATACCATAAGGAAACTATTGGTTATTCCTTCTATCACCGATCCGAGGGCAAGGTTTTCGTTGCCAAGAATGGATCCTTTCTAGAGAAAGAGTTTCTCGCGAAAGGTGTGTGTAGTCGGAAGATAGAACTCGAAGAGGTTATTGAACCTTCTCTTCATACAACGGCGAGTAGTGCAGCACTAGAAATTGTTTCGGAGTTGAATTCACCGAATGGAGAGGGAACTAATGATAATGATCATGAAACTCTGAAAGAGGACACTACCAAACCTCGCAGGTCAAGCAGGACATGTGCAGCTCCTGAACTATACGGAAATCCTGTTATGAATTTCATGGTTGATGAAATAGATGACCCGACGATGTATGAAGAAGCAATGATGATCCCGGATTCCAACAAATGGCTAGAATCCATGAAATCCGAGATGGAATCCATGTACGAAAACCAGGTTTGGACCTTGGTGGACTTACCTCACGACCGAAAGGCTGTTGTGAATAAATGGATTTTCAAAAGAAAAACTGATGTTGATGGTAATGTAACCATCTATAAAGCTCGACTTGTTGCAATGGGGTTTCTACAAATTCAAGGGGTTGACTACGATGAGACATTCTCTCCCGTAGCGATGCTAAAGTCGGTTAGTATTAGGTTAGCAATTGCTGCTTATTTCGATTATGAGATATGGTAGATGGATGTCAAAACTACATTCATCAATGGTAACATTGAAGAAGAGTTGTATATGATACAAACAAAGGGTTTGTCAATCCTAAGGATGTTGACAAGGTGTGCAAGCTTCAGCGATGCATCTATGGACTGAAGCAAGCATCCTAGAGTTGGAATCTCCACTTTGATGAGGTGATCAAAGAGTTTGGATTTGTCCAAACTTATGGAGAGGCTTGTATTTACAAGAAAGTGAGTGGGAGCAATGTGGAATTTCTAATATTATATGTGGATGACATATTATTGATTGGAAATGATATAGATATTTTAAATAGTGTTAAAAGTTATCTAAACAGCAAATTTTCGTTGAAGGACCTAGGTGAAGCGTCATACATATTAGGCATAAAGATCTATAGAGATAGATCAAGGCGCTTAATAGGGCTATCACAAAGTACATACCTAGATAAGATTTTAAAGAAGTTTAAAATGGACGTAAGTAAGAAGGGGTTCTTACCAATGTTCCAAGGAAAGACATTGAGTAAGACTCAAAGTCCGGATATTGCGGAAGAAAGAGAGATAATGGATAAAATCCCCTATGCTTCGGCTATAGGCTCTATAATATATGCCATGCTATGTACAAAACCGGATGTGCCACATGCTATTAGTTTAACTAGTAGGTACCAGTCTAATCCAGGTATGGAACACTGGATAGCAGTCAAGAATATCCTTAAGTATTTAAGAAGAACTAAGGATATGTTTCTTGTATACAGAGGTGAAGAAGAGCTGGTCACTAAGTGTTATGTCGACGCTAGCTTTGACACCGATCCGGATGACTCTAAGTCTCAATCCAGATACTTGTTTCTCTTGAACAGAGTAGTAGTTAGTTGGAGGAGTTCCAAAGAGCCTATGGTGGCTGGATCAACGACGGAGGCGGAATATGTTCCTGCTTCAGAAGCGGCGCAGGAAGCGATTTGGATGAAGGAGTTCATATCCAAACTAGGTGTACTTCCTAGTGTGTTGGACCCAATGGTTATCTATTGTGACAATAATGGAGCCACCAACACCAAGGAACCAAGGTCTCACAAGAATGCCAAGCATATTAAGCACCGGTTTCACTCCATCCGAGAGCATGTCAAGGATGGAGATATAAAGATTTGTAAACTACACACGGATCTCAATATTGCAGATCCGTTGACTAAAGTTCTCTCTAGGGCAAAACATGATCACCACCAGAACTCCATGGGTGTTAGATTTATCACTATGTAACAAGATTATTGTCTCTCGTGAAAGTGGGAGACTGAAGGGAATATGCCCTGAGAGGCAAGAATAAAGTTGTTATTATGTACATTCCAAGTATATGATAGATTTTTATTTTGCATGCTATAATTGTATTAATACGGAAATGTTAATACATGTGTGTTTGATAAACAAATGTAAAGTTCCTAGTTATGCCTCTCTTTGAACCAGCTCGTTGATTAACAAGATGATCAAAGTTTCATGATCATGGTTATTGGATGTCGGTAATAACAAGGTCACAACATTTGTGAAATGAGGTGATGAACATTCATCCGAAGTATAGCATTACGATCAAAGTCATTGAGTTTATATTGCTATAACATCATACAAAGTAATCCTAGTCCTTAGACCATGAGATCATGTTAATCACTAACACTGGAAGAGTATCTTGATAACATCAAACGTCACACCGTAAAAGGGTGACTATAAAGGTGAGTTCAGTTCTACGAAGGTGTTATGTAGAGGCTCATGGATCAAGAGTGGGATTTTTCCATCCCGATGATGGATAGATATACTCTGGTCCCTCTCGGTGGTATCACATTGAGAATAGCTTACAAGCAAGTGATGTGATCACTAGAATGTTATATCACGGGAACGCGAAAAGATTGCATGTCGATAACGAGATCAAACTAGGTATTTGGATACCGATGATAGAATCTCGGACATGTAATATATTGTGCAACAAAGGGATTAAGTTACTAGCATTAAAGGTTCTCACGATCATAGAAGTCATCGTTGAATGTGCAGGAGTTAGAATGAATCTCCAGGTCCTGCTTCTGATTATTGATGTGAGAGGAGTCTCGATCATGTCTGCATTATTCGTGAACTACAGGGTGACACACTTAAGGATTTCCAACACCATTTGGAGCATATATGTTTCAGACGAAAGAATTGCAGAGCGCTGGATTATTTCGATGGACACCAGAATTGTTTCGGGTGAAATTGCTGAAATTGGTTCTGCATGTGATATTGAAATATTGCAGGGGGTTTATGTGAATGTTTGTTAATTAAAGTAATTAACAAAATCCTGAATAAAATAAATAAAAGAGTTTTATTAAATGAGAGTTGCATTAAAATTGGTCGAAATTTAATGCATGTGAGTGGGATTTTGAGTGGAGGCTAGATTTATGTGAGTGGAGCTTCACCACATGAATGAGGGAAGAGGGGGGGCACCTCCCCAGGTCGCCGGCCATGGGAGGGGATGCCCCCCTCTCCCTATAAAAGGCCCCCCTCTCCTCCTCACAAAGCACACCTACTCATGAAGGATCTCTCTCCCCCTCTAGATATATTTCCCC
This sequence comes from Avena sativa, assembly GCA_916181665.1. NCBI lineage: Eukaryota > Viridiplantae > Streptophyta > Magnoliopsida > Poales > Poaceae > Avena > Avena sativa. The sequence goes on along the minus strand of OV702289.1, from coordinate 253,148,156 downwards.
ATGGTATCGGATTAGCGAGATACATGTTCCTGGTGGCATTTCCTCTAGAAGGAGTAGCTACTTCTGCTGATTCGCTAGAGCGAGGAGGTGGAGGTTGTTTGGTGGCCTGAGTGTGTGTGAGGACGGATGCGCTGCTGATTTGCGGTGCTAGGACTTCCACACGATCTTGAGATTGGCAAGCGTTCGACTACATCATCCACGAGTTCCAACTCGTTAACAAAGCTTTGTTGTCTTCGAGGGTAAGTTCTCTATGGATGTATACCACCCGTTTCTTGTATCTAGTAGATAGATCTTGGCATATAGTTCCCATCGTAGGATTTTTTTTTGTTTTCTATGCTGCAAACCCAACAGTGGTATCAGAGCCTGATCTATGCGTAGGTGCTTTGCACGGGTAGTACATGTATGTTTATATGTGGGCGATGATGATCATGTTATTGCATCTTTCATTGATTTTGGATATTGGTGGCATAGTGGGATGAAGCTGCTCGGGCCAACTTTACATGTCCTCGCACATGAGACCGGTTCCACGACTGATATGCAACTAGTTTTGCATAAGTGGCTAGCGTGTGTTTGTCTCTCCTACTATAGTCAATATGTGATTTACAACGAGTTGCTAATAACTTAGTTATCATCGTTGTGGTTCCATGTTCATAGGTAAGACTAGTTCTATCTCTGAAAGCCCTAAGCCACGTAAAACTTGCAATGGATAAATTAGAGGCGTCTAGTTTAGATTGTTGCTGGGCTAGTGTCATGATATGGTAATGTTGTAAGTTGATGTATAGTAGATAACCTTACAACACACATAACGTGTAAGTTCCATATACCTTGGCCTTACACACAAAGGAATGATAGAGATCATACCACGATGCACATGATGGTGATCAAATCCATGGACCATATCATTCCACTTTACACATATGATGTTTGCATCTTATATTGCTAGTTTGGCATTTTTAGTACCATTATAAGATGATCCCACATTTAGATATCAAGATCAAAATATGTTCTTCCTTAAGTATGCACTGTTTATGTTTCTCCGCTTCAAGACATCATGTGATGATCGGGTGTACTTGAATTCACGATCATATTTCGGGTGTAAGATAGTTTTACACACGCGATTACTAAGGTTCTTACTTGGCGAGCCTAGCATGTACAGACATGGCCTCGGAACATGGACCAAAAGGTTAAGCATGAGTCATATAGTTGATATGATGCCCATATTGATGCTCGCCTTTGAAACTACACTGACTCACGTGATGATCGGACTTGGTGTAGTGGATTTGGTTCATGTAATCACCAAAAAGACACGAGGGATGTTGTTTTTGAGTGGGAGTTCATTTGTAATTTGGATTAGTTGAACTCTATATATCATAAACTTAGTCTAAACTTTAGAAATTTTGTTGTAGATGGCACCACCTGCTTTTAATTTCAATTTGTTCATGGAGAAAGAGAAGCTTGCAACGAATAGTAGCAACTTTACCGACTAGGCCATGAATTCGAGGATTCTCCTCAGTGTTGCACACAAGCTGTATGTGCTAGAAGCGCCACTAGGCCCCTCACTAGCTCATGATGCCCTTGACGAGGAAAAGAACATCTATCTGACTCGTCGGGAGGACCACAAATTAGTTCATTGCAGCATATTGTATGGCTAGAGCCAGAACTTCGAAAGCGTTTTGTAAACGGCAATGCCTTTGATACCATGGGCGAATTGAAAATGATTTTTGATACCCATGCTGGCATAGAGAGTTATAATGCTTCTGAAAAGTTCTTTAGCTACATGATGGAAGATAACAGCTCCGTTAGTGAACACATACTCAAAATGTCTGGGTACGCCGATAGGCTTGTGTCCTTGGGAATAACGATTCCCATTGACTTAGGAATACATCGTGTTCTCCAATCTCTCCCACCTAGCTACAAGAGCTTTGTGATGAACTACAATATGCAGGGCATGAAGAAGTCTCTCCCCGAGCTTCTGTCAATGCTTAAGACTGCAGAGGTGGAGATCAAGCAAGAACATCAAGTGTTCATGATCAATAAGACCACCGGTTTCAAGAAAGACAAGAAGGGTAAGCAAAAGGGAAAGAAGGGCGACAAATCTGTTGCCACACCTGAAAAGAAATCCCGAGCTGGCCCTAAGTTAGATACTGAGTGCTACTATTGCAAGGGGACCGGCCATTGGAAGCGCAACTACCCCAAATACTTGGCAAACAAGAAGTCCGGCAAGGAAAATAAAGGTATATATGATATACATGTTATTGATGTTTACTTGACTAGTACTTGCAGTAGCACCTGGGTATTTGATACTGGATCGGTTGCTAATATATGTAACTCGAATTAGGGGTTGTGGAACAAGCGACCACTAGCAAGGGGTGAGGTCAAGATGCGTGTCGGCAATGGATCAAGAGTTGATGTGATTGCTGTCAGAACGCTTCCTCTCCACCTACCATCGGGATTAGTTATAAACTTAAATAATTGTTATTTGGTGCCTGCACTGAGCATGAACATTATATCCGGATCTTGTTTAATGTGATGTGGTTATTCATTTAAGTCCAAAAACAATGGTTGTTCGATTTATATGAATGATATCTTTTATGGTCATGCACCTGTGATGAATGGTTTATTTCTGTTGGATCTCCATAATAGTGTTACACATATTCATAATGTTGATGCTAAAAGGATTAAACTTGTTGACGATATATCTACATATATGTGGCACTGTCGTCTAGTTTATATTGGTGTTAAACGCATGAAGAAACTCCATTCCGATGGACTTTTGGAATCACTTGACTTTGAATCATTTGATACATGTGAGCCATGCCTTATGGGCAAGATGACTAGAATGTTGTTTTCCGGTTCAATGGAACAGGCGACAGATTTATTGGAAATCATACATAATGATGTATGTGGTCCAATGAGTGTGTCGGCGCGAGGTGGTTATCGTTATTTTGTTACTTTCACGGATGATTTGAGTAGATACGGGTATATCTATTTGATAAAACGCAAATCTGAAACCTTTGAAAAGTTCAAGAAATTTCAGAATAAAGTGGAAACTCATCGTAATAGAAAGATCAAATTTCTACGGTTTGACCATGGAGGTGAGTATCTAAGTTACGAGTTTAGCACACATATGAAAGGGTGTCAAATAGTTTCACCACTCACACCTGCTGGAACACCACAGCGTAATGGTGTGTCGGAACATCGTAATCGTACTTTATTAGATATGGTTCGATCTATGATGTCTCTAATTGACTTATCACTGTCATTTTGGGGTTATGCACTGGAAACTGCTGCATTAACTTTAAATCGGACACCATCTAAATCTGTTGAAATGACACCGTATGAATTGTGGTTTGGAAACAAACATATGCTGTCATTTCTTAAAGTTTGGGGTTGCGATGTTTATGTGAAGAAACTTCAACCGAATAAACTCGAACCCAAAGCGGAAAAATGCGTCTTCATAGGATACCCTAAGGAAACTATTGGGTATTCCTTCTATCACCGATCCGAGGGCAAGGTTTTCGTTGCCAAGAATGGATCCTTTCTAGAGAAAGAGTTTCTCGCGAATGGTGTGTGTATTCGGAAGGTAGAACTCGAAGAGGTTATTGAACCTTCTCTTTATACAATGGCGGGTAGCACAGCACCAGAAATTGTTCCGGAGTTGACTTCACCGAATGAAAAGGGAACTAATGATAATGATCATGAAACTCTGAAAGAGGACACTACCAAACCTCGCAGGTCAAGCAGGATACGTGCAACTCGTGAACTATACGTAAATCCTGTTATGAATTTCATGGTTGATGAAATAGATGACCTGGCGACGTATGAAGAAGAAATGATGAGCCTGGCTAGAAGCCATGAAATCCGAGATGGAATCCATGTACGAAAACCAGGTTTGGACCTTGGTGGACTTACCTCGCGACCGAAAGGTCGTTGAGAATAAATGGATTTTCAAAAAAAAACTGATGCTGATGGTAATGTAACCATCTAAAAAAATCGACTTGTCGCAAAGGGGTTTCGACAAATTCAAGGGGTTGACTATGATGAGACATTCTCTCTCGTAGCGATGCTATAGTCGGTTAGTATTATGTTAGCAATTGCTGCTTATTTCGATTATGAGATATGTCAGATGGATGTCAAAACTACATTCCTCAATAGTAACATTGAAGAAGAGTTGTATCTGATACAACCAAAGGGTTTTGTCAATCCTAAGGATGCTGACAAGGTGTGCAAGCTTCAGCGATCCATCTATGGACTGAAGCAAGCATCCCGGAGTTGGAATCTCCCCTTTGATGAGGTGATCAAAGAGTTTGGATTTGTCCAAAATTATGGAGAGGCTTGTATTTACAAGAAAGTGAGTGGGAGCAATGTGGCATTTCTAATATTATATGTGGATGACATATTATTGATTGGAAATGATATAGATCTTTGAAATAGTGTTAAAAGTTATCTAAACAGCAAATTTTCGATGAAGGACCTAGGTGAAGCATCATACATATTAGGCATAAAGATCTATAGTTATAGATTAAGGCGCTTAATAGGGCTATCACAAAGTACATACCTTGATAAGATTTTAAAGAAGTTTAAAATGGACGGAAGTAAGAAGGGGTTCTTACCAATGTTGCAAGGTAAGACATTGAGTAAGACTCAAAGTCCGGGTATGGCGGAAGAAAGAGAGATAATGGATAAAATCCCCTATGCTTCCGCTATAGGCTCTATAATGTACACCATGCTATGTACAAGACCGGATGTGGCACATGCTATTAGTTTAAATAGTAGGTACCAATCTGATCCAGGTACGGAACACTAGATAGCGGTCAAGAATATCCTTAAGTACTTAAGAAGAATTAAGGATATGTCTCTTGTATACGGAGGTGAAGAAGAGCTGGTCACTAAGTGTTATGTCGGCGCTAGCTTTGACACCGATCCGGATGACTCTAAGTCTGAATCCAGATACTTGTTTCTCTTGAATGGAGTAGCAGTTAGTTGGAGGACTTCCAAACAACCTGTGGTGGCTATATCAACGACGTAGGCAGAATATGTTGCTGCTTCAGAAGTGGCACAGGAAGCGTTTTGGATGAAGGAGTTTATAACCGAACTAGGTGTGGTTCCTAGTGCATTGGACCCAATGGTTATCTATTGTGACAACAATGGAGCCATAGCCAACGCCAAGGAACCAAGGTCTCACAAGAATTCCAAGCATATTAAGCGCAGGTTTCACTCCATCAGAGAGCATGTCAAGGATGGAGATATAAAGATTTGTAAAGTACACACGGATCTCAATGTTGCAGATCCGTTGACTAAAGTTCTCCCTAGGGCAAAACATGATCAACACCAGAACTCCATGGGTATTATATTTATCACTATGTAACTAGATTATTGTCTCTAGTGAAAGTGGGAGACTGAAGGGAATATGCCCTGAGAGGCAAGAATAAAGTTGTTATTATGTATATTCCAAGTATATGATAGATGTTTATTTTGCATGCTATAATTGTATTAATATGGAAACGTTAATACATGTGTGTTTAATAAACAAATGGAAAGTTCCTAGTTATGCCTCTCTTTGAACTAGCTCATTGATTAACAAGATGATCAAAGTTTCCTGATCATGGACATTGGATGTCGTTAATAACAAGGTCACGCCATTTATGAAATGATGTGATGAACATTCATCCGAAGTATAGCATTACGATCAAAGTCATTGAGTTTATATTGCTATAACATCATACAAAGTAATCCTAGTCCTTAGACCATGAGATCATGTTAATCAGTAACAGCGGAAGAGTATCTTGATAACATCAAACGTCACACTGTAAAGGGTGACTATAAAGGTGGGTTCAGTGCTACGAAGGTGTTATGTAGAGGCTCATGGATCAGGAGTGGATTTGTCCATCCCGATGATGGATAGATATACTCTGGGCCCTCTCAGTGATATCACATTGAGAATAGCTTGCAAGCAAGTGATGTGATCACTAGAATGTTATATCACGGAAACGAGAAAAGAGTGCATGTAGGTAACGAGATCAAACTAGGTATTTGGATAACGATGATCGAATCTCGGACATGTAATATATCGCGAGAGAAAGGGATTAAGTTACTAGCGTTAAAGGTTCTCACGATCACAGAAGTTATCGTTGAATCTGCAGGAGTCAGAATGAATCTCCAGGTTCCGCTTCTGATTATTTATCTGAGAGGAGTCTCGATCATGTCTGCATTATTCTCAAACCGTAGGGTGACACACTTAAGGGTTGCGAAACACCATTTGGAGCATATATGTTTCAGATGAAAGAATTGAAAAATGCTGGAATTATTTCAATGGACACCGGAATTGTTTCGGGTGAAATTGCTGAAATTGGTTCTGCATGTGATATTAAAATATTGCAGGGGGTTTTGTGTGAATGTTTGTTAATTAAATTAATTAACAAAATTCTGAATAAAATAAATAAAAGAGTTTTATTAAATGAGAGTTGCATTAAATTTGGTGGAAATTTAATGCACGTGAGTGGGATTTTGAGTGGAGGCTAGATTTATGTGAGTGGAGCTTCACCACATGAATGAGGGAAGAGGTGGGGGCACCTCCCCATTGCACCGGCCATGGGAGGGGGCTGCCCCCTCCCCCTATAAAAGTCCTCCCTCTCCTCCTCACAAAGCACACCTCCTCGTGAAGGATCTCTCTCCCCCTCTAGATATATTTCCCCATGGTCTCGGATTAGCGAGATACATGTTCCCGGTGGCATTTCGTCTAGAAGGAGTTGCTGCTTCCGCTGATTCGCTGGAGCGAGGAGGTGGTGGTTGTTCGGTGGCCTGAACGTGTGTACGAGGACGGATGTGCTATTGATTTGCGGCGCTAGGACTTCCACACGATCTTGAGATCGACGAGTGTTCGACTACATCATCCACGAGTTCCAACTTGTGAACAAAGTTGTTTTGTCTTCGAGGGTAAGTTCTCTATGGATGTATATCCACTCGTTGCTTGTATCTAGTAGATAGATCTTGGCGTATAGTTCCCATCATAGGAAATTTTTTGTTTTCTATGCTACGAACCCAACAGACACTACCAATGGCGGCGAGCGCACGGATAGCGATAGCGGCAACCTGGCCACTATGCAAAAGAACAAGAAGGAAATGAAGTATCGGAAGCCACAAGTGCTCGCCACCATCTGCGATGAGTTCAACTAAGTCACGAAAAGTGGCCAACCCATTGCACCTGAGGCGTTTTCCAAAGGGTATGGCATGCAACTCGGGTGCATCGTCTGGGAAAGCATGTCGATCAACACGAAGTACATCAGATGTGTTGTCAATGCGGCTTTGGTCGATAACCTCCTTAAGAAGCTTCAAAAGCAAAACACATTCCTAGAGCAGTTCAGAAACCTGGAGAGAAAGAAACTCGGTGAACAAACTATCCATCACAAAGATGAGCAACGCCTTGAGCAGCTGGAAAACCCGGGTAAAGAAGAGCATTGACAAAGGTGAAAGCTGGGAGGTTATTAGTAAGAAAAATCCTATGCTCGACGAAGAAGAGTTTAAGATATTTAAGGGCGGATATAGCAACCGCTGACGCTATAAAATGGACTAACTGAGGCAAGAGAATGCGAGAACAGAACATAGGTAACCACCATCTTGGAAGCGGTGGTTAGAGAGGGGAACAACCCATTTGGGACAGGGTGGACGTTGAGCTTGAATGCCTGGGTAAAGACAACCTGTGGCTTAAAATCACGGACTTGCAGCTTAGGAACTTTGTCCAGGCCCGCTACTACCTGGACCCAATTACAGGGGAGTTCGTCACCGATGATCCGGAGGTGAAGGACTTCGAACAGGAGCTGGTAAGGATTTTACCGCTGATCTCAAGTCTATTGCATTCTAATTAAAACAATGAAGCTAAGAATCTAAATGTGTTCACCTTTCCTTGTCTCTGTAGGAGAATGAACTGAATGCTCTTGCCAAAGAGTTATCGTAGGATTCGACGGAGCCGTTTGATGACCCACAAGTATAGGGGGTGTATCGCAGTATTTTCGATAAGTAAGAGTGTCGAACCCAACGAGGAGCAGAAGGTGTTGACGAGTGGCTTGGAGCAGGAATTCTCTGTAAATACTTAGCAAACAAATTTTTAGGGGTTTTTGATAATGCAGATAAATAAAGTACGAGTAAATAAAAGACAATAATAATAATTGCGGCAAGTGGCCCAATCCTTTCTTTAGCAAAGGACAAGCCGGTTGTATTACTTAAGATTACCAAACGTTCTCGAGGACACATGGGAATATCGGCAAGTGCTTTTGTTTCATATAGTTGATTAATCTTCTTTAGTTTGACAAGTGTTGTGTGGGTGAACCTGTGCTAATGTACCGACCTTCCTAGGACTAAAACATACTTGTGATTAAACCCCATGCAAGCATCCGCAAGTACAAGAAAGTACTTAAGATAGAAACCTAACCACAACTTTAAACTCTAAGATCCTGGCATCCCTTGTGCAAAGGTTTCCTAACGGGGGTTCAAGCTTTTGTCACTCCGGCAACCCCTACGATTAGTAGCCAAATACACAATGCATTCCCCTAGGCCCATAAAGGTGAAGTGTCATGTAGTCGACATTCACATGACACCACTAGAAGAATAACACCACAACTTAAATAACAAACCATTGAATCTTTCTCAACACAATTCCACTACTAACAACATGACTTCTCCCATGTCCTCAAGAACTAAACGAACTACACACAAGACATCATATGGATCAAGATCAGAGATGATATAATGACAAGTAACAATCTGAACATAACAGTAATTCAACGGTTTCACTCAATAGCATCAACTACAACAAGTAATCAACACCGGGAAAGTTTCCCCTAAGAACTATGCAAGATTCGACCCAATTGTTACAGCGGTATGAAGTGGTAATGATGGTGCTGATGGAGATGATGATGGAGATGATGATGATCCCGATGAAGTCCAGCTTGATGGTGGTGTTGATGGCGACAATCTCCCCTCTCCGGAAGGAATTCCCCCGGTAGAATTCTGTCTGCCGGAGAGATCTTTCTCTCTCTGTAGTTTTCCGCCCCGCAGAGGCGGCGGAATCTTTCTATGGTCGCCCCCCAGGTACTAGGGTTTCATGGGGATAATATACACCAAAGGGGAGAGCCAGGAGTGGGCTAGGGTGGCCACACCACCTGGTGGCGCGGCCAAGGGTGGCCTGCGCCAGGGGGTGGTGTGGGCCCCCTGTGGCCCAACTCCGCTCCCCCTTCTGGCATTCTTCATCTTCTGGAAAAATAGGATTTTCCATGTATTTTCCCAGATTTTCTGATCTTCGCGAATTTCGCCTCCAAACAGCCCCGTTTCCATCATAATCCTGACTGCAGCGGTCCATCCTCCAAAAGTCATCAACCATGCAAAAACAGATGAAATAACATAAGTATCATCTCTTAATGTGAAATATATGAATGAATAACAGTAAATTATGATATAGAATAGTGATGCAAAATGGATGTATCAACTCCCCCAAGCTTAGACTTCGCTTGTCCCCAAGCGAAAACTAAGCTCAATAAACATGACCTCATGTTTATGGAGTGAAGAGTCGATAAAAGAATACGGACAAGAAGCATCACATTCATCAATACACAAATCGTAATAGAAGACAACTCGCTATTATATAACTTAACTTGCAATAAGTAAAGGGGACACAATAAAGATACACAAAGTAAATCATAATTGGTAATGGCAAACTTTGCTCTTGGTCAAAGAATAGTTAACAATTTGCAGGAGTTCAATCATAAAGGGGTTTTCAATGATAGCTTTCAAAGTAGTATTCACTAAGATAAGAGCAATATGCAAAACAAGGAACATAAGAACATGATTGAATAAATCATCATATGAATGAATGAAACACAACAACTCAAGATACTTGCTGAGATAGAAAGCAATAGGTTTACTAACTCAACTAAAAAGTAAAAGATAGGCCCTTCGCAGAGGGAAGCAGGGATTTCAAGTTTCATAAAGATCTTCCAAAAATTATGGTACTTATTAGCTTTCAGCTCTCATTGCCCCTATCATAAGCATCTTTAGCTGATTAAGGTTAAAGTGAACAAACTATGGAGTATATGCTTGACAAAGTATAAGTTGGCAATCTCATGTCCCTTGAATACGAGGGTCGCTCCTCATGCTACTCAAGTTTAGTTACCGATAAGTTCTTGTCACAGTAAGTACATATGTATCATAGAGAACCGTCAATGGGGTACCCCTTGCCCGATGATACGGAAGAATCCCCATATCAAAATGACAAGGCAAGCAGACAATAAGCATCTCAGCAGCTTCTTATTTACCATGGGAAAATGGTGCTTTTTTCTCTCTTTCCTCTTTTCTCATCCTCTTTTTTTTCTTTTTTTTTCTCAATCTCTAATTATTTTTTTATAAGAAGAATGCTTCATAGATAGCTCATTATGGTTACGCTGCAAGTTTCCACCATGATTAGGCATGGATTAGACCAGCTGCCCAGGCGTTTCTCTAACACACATACATAACCCCATGGACTTACAATCTCCCCTTTCATTTTACACCGACGACATCCATAAACAAAAGAGCATGATATCAACTGGGTACAATGTACAAGTGCAATGTTGAAAGCGTTCCCCATGACAACATGGTTCTGATAATCCCCAACATATAAGTGCAAGCATATACAACTTAGATGACACAATGGTTCAAGTTTATTAGGTGCAATAAAAGTAAAGTGTGCCATCAAGTTCGTGAGAGATTTAATCACTAATTTTCACATAACAAGTTTAATTTGGAAGGTAGATAAAAATATGAATTTACATGGAATAGCAATAGTGGTAATAGGTAGGTATGGTGGACACAAATGGCATAGGGATTGGATGCACGAGAAGCATTCCCTCTCAGTACAGGTTTTGGGCTAGCAAGGCTAGGTAGCAAGCATAAGAGTTGAAGGAAACAAACAAACATACAAGTGATAAAAACAAACATGCAATCTTCCTTGGAAGCAAAAAAGATCTTAACTAGAGAATAGTAAGCTTATGAGCCAATCAAGGAAGAAAGATGATGAAATTATATTCTTTAAGAGTACTTTTATATTTTTCATTCAATTCTCATAATAGTGTTGCTACTGACCGAGCCAGGTTTTCCAAAACCAACTAAATTTACTTAATGATCCCAAAGTGATACCAATGCTAACAACAAGATCAATCATATAACGTAAATTGAAAGCTAAAATAAGATATGCAAAAGAGTAAATGATAGAACTTATCATTAATATTCCATAACAGCAACTCACACCAAGGGATACATAGATATCTAACGATAGGGGGGACACCTCCATAATGCAAACCATCCTACATGATAACTTCTCTATTCATGATATGACTCTACTAAAAAGGTAAAAAGATAGAAGATAGTGATGTGATACCGTGGCACTCCCCCAAGCTTGGAACAAACCAAGGGGATGCCAAAACCTGATGATGAATTACTCCTTTGGTGGTGGTGGTTTTCTCTCGTCCTCGTCTGACTTCCAAGGTAAAGGCTCCCCATCAACAAAAGACATCCTGGTCTCCAACATCCTGAAACTAGCAGCAGCACTTATGCGTTTAAACCTAAAATCATACTCATAGTTTTGATTTTGCACGTCATAGAGTTGTGCTTGTAGTTGGTTGGTTGTTCGGTGGAGTGAGATAATTTCATCCTTAAGCTCAACAGTCTCCTTTTGGTGCTTGGCGATGAGTTTTGAACTAATCTTATAGATGATATCCACTTCGCGCTCCGCCATCTTCTTGTACCTAAAGACTTCTTGCTCCAGTGCTTCCATCCTGTCCTCCAGACTGCCTTCACCTTTAGGGCCCTGAACCTCTTTTATCTGTACTTCCCCATCTTCGAGCGACAACTCCTTGGGATGAATCTTCAACTCACGCATGTACGGGTTGACGACGTCCGCAGAGGGATCTTCCTTGGCTGATCCAGAGGAAAACATTGTGGCTCCCAAAACTGAGACTCTACCTGTCAGAAACAGATCAAAACAAAAACACAACAAGAACACGATATACGAACCTCGGGGGATCTGGGGATTATTAATTACGAAGTTTTACAACATAAGGAAGCTACTGGGAGAAAACGGGTCAGAGACAAACTCCGGGGCAGCCACACCACCTGGTGGAGCGGCCAGGGGGGCCGTGCCAGGGGGTGGTCTAAGCTACCCTAGCTACGTTTCCGTCCCTCTTTTGCTTCGTTGCCTTCCTTGTTGGATAAAAACTGCAAAAATATAACTGGACAGATTTTTCACAGACCTTTTCTTACCAGAACGGTTACCTATTCGAAAACGGACTCTGCAGGTCTCTGAACATGGCATTTAATAGATTCTTCCGGAGTCACCACTTGAATAACATCAATATCTTCATCTTTATACACATATTGTTTGAGTCATGTAACCTTTCACTATCTTATTACACCATTTTCTCCAATAACCTGAAAATTTCTTTCACACAAAACTTCACACAATTCTCATTAGCAACATTAGTGTAAGCGAGGTAATAAACCTTTAAGTTCAATTTCAACTTAAATCCATTAAAACATAAGCTACTGTAGCAACTCCTTCTGAAAACCCAAAAAGAATTCAAAAAGGAAATCGATTTAAGAGGCAAATGCAAGAGTGGCAAAAATCTGTCAAAACAAACCAGCAGGTAAAGATCAATTTTTTCGAAAATCTTATGTTTCTCAAATAAAAAAGTGCAAAACTAACGAAAGTTAAATAACGACCTGGGGCAGAATCACAAAAAATTGCAGCTCAATTCGACATACAGAGATTTTTCACAAATTTTTACAATGAAGCACAAAAATCTGTTTCGGGACAGCAACTTCCCCAAATCTTACTTCTCTCTCATTAGAGGTTGATCTTGACACAAAAACCAAACAAAAAGGATAAGAATAGGTTATTGCCAAAAAAATAACTTACAAGACTCAAATAGACTAAAACAAACTGAAAGCAAAAGAAATATATTGGGTTGTCTCCCAAAAAGCTCTTTCTTTATAGCTATTAAGATGCGCATCATAATTTCAATGATGCTCACATAATAATATGAATTGAAGTAAAAGAGGGCATCAAGAAGAAAAAATACGCATGTTTAAGTCTAACCCACTTCCTATGCAAGGTAATTTTGTAAGCAAATAAATTGTTGAAACCAGAAGCTGCAAGCATAGGAAGGCAAAACAAGTGCAACATAAAGATTTCAGCATAAAGCGAGGAAACTTAATATTATTGAGATGCATTAGAACCGTCTTCCCTCTCTCATAATAAATTTCAGTATTATGCATAAATTTAACGATATAACTATCACAAGAACCATTGTAGCAATGATCACTTATCCTAACAGAAAATACAGGGACACTAGCTCTCATAACACTACTTTGTGAAACAATATTAGGGATATCCTTACAAGGGATAGTGTGTCCATCTTCTACATATTTAGTGACAAAGTCTTTCACATTTGCTATCATAGGTTCAACAGCTACTTGTTCATCAGGTTCAATAGCTTTATCTGTACTTTGATTAACCATACTAGCTATCATAGAATGTTCCTTTATCTTAACTGGGAAAGGCATTTTCTCAATGTAAGGTTTAGGTAAAACATGATTAGCAGTATAAACTTCAGTATTTATTGCAGGAACACTATTAACAATGTCTTTATAAGGTGCATGATACTTATTCCACTTCTTTTTAGGAATTTCAATATAGGAAGCAAAAGCCTTAAAATAAGTTGCAATAGCTTGAGAGTCTATACCATAAGCATTTTTAATATTTTGAAGATCATCAGTTCCCATAAAATATTCAATGCATTCATAATCATAATTTATACCTAACTTTCTTCCTTTATCATTCTCCCATGCTTCAGCATTGTCTTGAATACGGTCTAGAAGATCCCATTTAGCTCCTTCTTCCATGCGCGTAAATGATCTAGCACAAGAAGCATCCAATAGATCCTTATCATGAAGAGAAAGCCTTGCATAAATGTTATTGATAATAATATTGTTGGGGAGCTCATGAATAGGACATTTGAGCATTAATAACTTCAATCTCCCCCAAGCTTGATCTGTACTCTCTCCATCAAGAGGCCAAAAGTTGTATATTTGATCCCGATCTTTATGAATCTCACTAGGAGGATAAAATTTTGAATAAAAGAGAGGTACTACTTCCCCCCATTCAAGAGCTTGACCATTCTTCAGCAGCTTATACCATTCCTCAGCTCTTCCTTTTAGTGATAATGAGAATAACTTCTTCTTGAATTGATCTGTTGTAATACCTGCACACTTGAACAACCCGCATAATTCGTGTATAAAGAGCAAATGATCACTAGGATGGACAGTTCCATCTCCAAAATAGTAGTTATCCATAACACGATCAATAATTCGTGTAGGTATTTTAAAAGTATCATTCTCAGTAGGTGGTGGTTCATCTACTACCTTAGCAGTGGTATTAGCATTACGAAATAAGAAACTAAGTGAATTATCCATATTGAAAATAAAGTAACTAACAAAAGTAAACAATACTCACAGGAGAAGTTTCCTTTACCAGTTCCACTCTCCAATAGCACTTCACTCCCCGGCAACTGCGCCAGAAAATAGTCTTGATGACCCACAAGTTTAGGGGGTGTATCGCAGTATTTTCGATAAGTAAGAGTGTCGAACCCAATGAGGAGCAGAAGGTGTTGACGAGTGGCTTGGAGCAGGAATTCTCTGTAAATACTTAGCAAACGGATTTTTAGGGGTTTTTGATAATGCAGATAAATAAAGTACAAGTAAATAAAAGACAATAATAATAATTGCAGCAAGTGGCCCGATCCTTTCTTTAGCAAAGGATAATCCGGTTGTATTACTTAAGATTACCAAATGTTCTCGAGGACACATGGTAATATCGTCAAGTGCTTTCGCTTCATATAGTTGATTAATCTTTTTTAGTTTGACAAGTGTTGTGTGGGTGAACCTGTGCTAATCTACCGACCTTCCTAGGACTAATACATACTTGTGATTAAACCCCTTGCAAGCATCCGCAACTACAAGAAAGTAATTAACATAGAAACCTAACCATAGCTTTAAACTCTAAGATCCTGACATCCCTTGTGCAAAGGTTTCCTAACGGGGGTTCAGGTTTCTGTCACTCCGGTAACCCCTACGATTAGTAGCCAAATACACAATGCATTTCCCTAGGCCCATAAAGGTGAAGTATCATGTAGTCGATGTTCACATGGCACCACTAGAGGAATAACACCACAACTTAAATAACAAACCATTGAATCTTTCTCAACACAATTCCACTACTAACAACATGACTTCTCCCATGTCCTCAAGAACTAAACGAACTACTCACAAGACATCATATGGATCAAGATTAGAGATGATATAATGACAAGTAACAATCTGAACATAACAATAATTCAACTGTTTCACTCAATAGCATCAACTACAACAAGTAATCAACACCGGGAAAGTTTCCCCTAAGAACTATGCAAGATTCAACCCAATTGTTACAGCGGTATGAAGTAGTAATGATGTTGATGATGGAGATGATGATGATGATGATCCCTATGAAGTCTAGCTTGATGGTGGTGTTGATGGCGATGATCTCCCCTCTCCTAGAAGGAATTCCCCCGGCATAATTCTGTCTGCCGGAGAGATCTTTTCTCTCTCTATAGTTTTCCGCCCCGCAGAGGCGGCAGAATCTTTCTGTGGTCACCCCCTAGGTATTAGGGTTTCATGGGGATAATATACGCCAAAGGGGAGAGCTAGGAGTGGGCCAGGGTGGCCACACCACCTGGTGGCGCGGCCAAGGGTGGCCCGCGCCAGGGGGTGGTGTGAGCCCCTGTGGCCCAACTCCGCTCCCCCTTCTAGCATTCTTCGTCTTCTGGAAAAATAGGATTTTCCATGTATTTTCCCGGATTTTCTGATGTTCGCGAATTTCGCCTCCAAATAGCCCCTTTTCCATCAGAATCCTGACTACAGCGGTCCATCCTCCAAAAGTCATCAACCATACAAAAATAGATGAAATAACATAAGTATCATCTCTTAATATGAAATATATCAATGAATAACAGTAAATTATGATATAAAATAGTGATGCAAAATGGACGTATCACCATGGGACACGGTTTTCAACAGGGCAACAAACGCTTACAAGAAGAGGGACAAGGGGTTGCCACCATCCTCAGCTATCCGTGTGTCCGGCTTCGGTACGAGCATGAAGTTTAAGGAGTACTACAAAGAGGACGCCAAGAAAAGAAGGGAGAGTAAGAACCAGTCGGCAGCTAAGGATAAAGCTATTATTGAAGAGCTGAAGATGAAGGTGCGGACACTAGAGGAAAAAGCAGTGGACGCAAAAACAGTGGACAAGTTAGTGGAAGAGAAGCTCTGCGCGATGATCCCCCCTGAGTTTTTCGAGGGGCTAACTTCTTGGAATGCGGGAGGTCGACAGGGGCCGATACATCTGCCCAGCTTAAGCGGCAGCAACTCGAGCATCAACGTTAACGTGTCGCCGGACCTGGTGATCCAGCCGACCGTCAACACCAGGATGCAGCCGCTCGTTTTGGTCGCACCAACACCCCCTCCCGCCAAAGATACCAAGGCGCAGCCGGCGGTGGTGGTGCTTCATGAGGCACCCGAGCGGGAGAATGCAGATGATAGGCCGGTCGCCGGCATCGGCCATATCTCTATATTAGCCGAGATTAACGCCATCACCAAGGTAACGAATTAGTTAGTGCACATCATCTCCTTTATGCCTTTGATGACTGCTTCCATCTCATGATGCCCAACATGTTTTGACTCAGGACACTGCTTGCATACTCCTGCTTAAATTTGCCGGCGGCGAGTTGAAGGATGTTGCCAAGGGCACTCTCATACAACCGGCGAGTCGCACGATGCACAACAATCCAATGGATGATGACGTGATAAGGGTCAGGTTAGCTCGGGTGTTGCCAGGGTGTGACAACATGGACCCCCCTTTCAACATCAGGGAGCCGACGAACACAAGACCCTTGCAGAATGCCACAATTGGCCCTTGACATGGCCGAAGACCCAGATTCATCTTCCAGGGGGGCGTACTAGCGCCACCTCGGTCGTCTAGACACCACCTCGGAAGCCAGTAGTCATCGCCACTACCAGTCGTCACCAACAACTCTTGGGAGCATGTGTACCGCCCCAAGGCGAAGATGTTGCACTGCAACCGCCATCGCCCCTGCCACCACCAACACATGATGGCAACCATGAAGATGATGATGAATTGGTCGACATCGACGGCTTCTTCAACACCGCCATCGACAAAGGATTGTATATGCCTTGTGTGGATGAAGAACCCTTCACCGCTCGCGACAATCAAGCTGGTCGTCCCAATACATGCACACAGCACCTGGTCTTCCATGGTTTTTCTCAAGAGACGCCTCTAGCCGCTGACCCACAGGAGAAACCGGGATTGGTTTTCAGCCCTCACACACTCCGAAAGGCGGCCACTGAGTGCATGGCAATGGAGGACCCTGTTGCGAAGAAGCCCAAGAAGATAACTTAGAATAAGGATAAGACTACGAGCCAACCTCCTCTGAATAGGATCCGGGCTCAAGACGGCATCGTACCAGCCAGCCAGAATGGCTTGCCCCGAGTGCATGTAGCTGGTGAATCGATATTGACTCTGGGGCTACTCCGCGTCGCCTCTAGATCCATGTTAACTTCTTAAGGACAAAGATCCAAATTACCCGATTTTCACGGCCAAGGTGCCATCGGACGTGGGCTTCGTCCATGAAGACCCCATGGATCTATTCTTCATAGCGTACGAGGACGTCTTCAAGCTGTTTCTCTTAAAACGGCTGGATTATAAATTGGTCCGCCTATACGTCCTCAATCTGGTGATAAAGATCAAGAGAGAGAGTACCCCGCAAGTCGTGATAGTGGATCCCTACTACATGCAGGACAACCAGTTGGGCAAAGGATCAGAGACATGGAGCAAGGCAATGGCGTACCTCGAGAAGTTCATGGTGGATAACAAGAGGAAGGACACACTTCTTTTGCCTTTCTTTCTCGAGTAAGTACACACTCGCTTGCCGCCGTAACTTATGCCTTTCTTATAGATTTCTTACTTTGCTCTTTTTCCAACATCCCGTTCCAACTGTATTGCGCAGAAACAAATACTACACACTCATCGTCATTGCCCCGAGGTATTCGCTAGCCACGTATTTCGACTCGGGGAGTTTGAGGAACAAGAAAGACTACACCAGAATAAGGGGTGTTCTCAATGAGGCTATCCAGGGCTACGCCAAAAAGGGATGCCCCTTCGCCAATAAGGGGATTGTATCAGGGATGGCAGACACGTGTTTAAGAATGTGCCCGAGTTCCCATGCGTCAAGCAGACGGCTACTGGTAGCTTCAAGGAGGCCTTCTACGTCCTCCATCACCTTAAAGGGTTTGTCCGGGATTACCAGAACCTAACGCTGCTATCTAGTCTCCACGGATGGGACAAAACGTTGGCTTGAATCGACGATGATGATCTTAGAGAAGACTTCCATCGCATCCAGCTGAAGTTGTCAGAAATCATCGTTGAAGATGTCAACACAAGGGGGGGCCTACAACATTTCAGAGGGTTGACTAAGAGGGAGATCGAAGAACGCCTCCATATGCAAGGTGACACTAGGACATGGACTATGAAACAGGGCTACCTACCGTCCCCGAAGGCGAGCGAGAAGAAGTCTTCATGATCGATGTGTGCCTAGCATGATCGAGTCTGTGTATATTCTCGATGGACACGTGTAGTGTGTGTATGTGTGTCATAAACTTTACTATCTTCATGAGTTTGTGTATCCATGGACGTGTATAGTGTGTCGTAAACTTAACTTTCCTAGCTCGAAACGGTCATTGTTGTGGTCGTGCTATCATTGAACTTATTACTTCTATGATAATCGCGATGCTATATTTTAGGTTTATGAATCTTTTGTTTTAATTTTTGTGAACATATATGCATGTGAACCCTTTAATTCTTTCTGTTGCATGTTTTACTAATATGCCTTGTCGTCTATATAAATGGCGACGAGGTGGTATGTGGTGTACAAGGGTTGGGTTCCAGGAGTCTACGAGGAGTGGGCGAACTGTCACAAACAAGTGAACAAGTTCAATGGTAACAGCTACAAAGGATACGTGACTAGAGAGGAGGCGGTAGCCAGGTGGAGGAACCACTTGTAGAAGAAGAACCGATAAAGATATTGATCGGGCTCCTGCTCTTGCTCACCATCATCACAGCTGTATTCTATTTGATCCTAGTGTAGGCGGTGACCACTTCATTTGTAATGTGAGATGATATGAGCTTTGTATTCCGCACTTGTATAAAAATTTGGCACTTGACACTATATATGTATCTCGATTGGGCTCTAAGTGTGATGACACTATACTCGTGTTTGTATTATGTGTCGGTTTTCATCTACTATGTGCAATGTAGTATTTTTACTAATCTGTACGAATACTATATAAATCATGTATAAATCCTATATAAATACCTGATTATACACTAAGAACGTATTCTACTTTGAATACATGCAATACATTTAGTGGCACATATATTAAAGTTTCTGTGGCGCATGGTAATTCTATGATATCAACATAATCTCTTTAATCATTAATTGTAGTAAAACATAAACATTTTGTATATATAATGCATAATACCACCTATGATACGCGTTGGGCTAGTCTAAAGTGGTGAGCGCCACCGTAGCATATCCATGTGAATTAACACGTGACGCGTCGCGTTCCAGCCAGTCGGTGCCTCTATATAATGCAACCAAGAGCAAGTTCCAGCAACCCACACACAAAGCTACCGCTTCTACGTTGGCACTGACCTAATATCATCCTGATCTGCTAGTTCTTACGTACGTCGACGACGATGGCCTTCCGCCTTGCGCTGGTGGCAGCGCTGCTGTTGGCCGCCGCCGCTGCCGCCTCGGCGCAGCAGGCGAGCAACGTGCGCGCGACGTACCACTACTACCGGCCGGCGCAGAACAACTGGGACCTGGGCGCTCCCGCCGTGAGCGCATACTGCGCCACCTGGGACGCGAGCAAGCCGCTGTCGTGGCGGTCCAAGTACGGGTGGACGGCCTTCTGCGGGCCGGCCGGCGCCCATGGGCAGGCGGCGTGCGGGAGGTGCCTCCGGGTGACCAACACGGCGACGGGGGCGCAGATCACGGCCAGGGTGGTGGACCAGTGCGCCAACGGCGGGCTGGACCTGGACTGGGACACCGTCTTCAGCAAGATCGACACCAACGGACAGGGGTACCAGGCGGGCCACCTCACCGTCAACTACCAGTTCGTCGACTGCTAGGCACCAGCTGCTACTACATACCCATGCATAGATTTGCTGTGCTGTGCTGTGCCAACAAATGCTGTGCAGAGAATAAAGAAAGCTAGTACAAGGACTGCGTGTGCTGTCCGGTTAAATAAAAGCTAGCTAGCACATGATGCTGCATTGCTGTTTACGTTCGTAACATGGATCGCAATAAAGTGGAATGAATCAACTCCCCGCCTAGTAGCTTCTTTCATACTACATGGTGGATCATATGGATCGTGCTCGCGTACCCAATTCATGAGATAAGCTGCGCATTTACTACGAACCAACAAACCAATGCCCTCTCGTCTTGTCTGCCCGCCTACGAAACAGAGGCAGCCAGTAGTCCAAATTGCACTCTCTACTCTCTAGCGTACGACTTGACCATGACCCTTCTTTTAAGATCCATTCAAGAATAATCCAAAACTTCAACCAAATGTGAACTTTGGCACATCGCATATTGGTTCCCAAATCTTACCCTTTTGCTCAACCTCAATGGTGTCCGCGTTGATCCATGCAAATCAAGTACAGTACGTGGCGTAAAAACTGATACAATTCTACTACTCTCTCCGATCCGTATTATTGTTCTCAACTTTATCTAGATTCGAATATACCTAGTTAATGATTTTGACTAGATTCATCCGAATCTAGACAAAGTTGAGAATATTAATATGAACCACAGGGAGTAGCTCGGATCCAAATTAGTTTACTTAGATTTGTCTAGCGTAGTTTGTGAATTCACAGGCTTCCGCTGCGCCTGTATATTCACTTTCCAGAAAACTGAAGCCTGTTTACTCTAACAAAAGCCTCATGCATGGTCCTGCTTGGGCGATGGAAGCGCTCTTCTTGCTAGTTTCTCGACCCATCGGTGGTGCGTGTCCTGGACATGCCAACATGTCATTAATTCCGGGTGTGTTTGGACTTTGAATTGAACTGCTGCCTTTTGCCTTTTTATAACTAGCAACCTTGCGTGTGGGATGCCGATACATGCATATTTGTATACTAGTACACGATTCATGTCGATCGGTGCGAAATATGGAAGTGACATGTGCAAACGAAAGAAGAGCAACAGCGAGGCGCATTCGGTCAATCATTCTACTCCTGGTCAAAAAGAAAACCTGAATACCTGATGAAGTAGGTACACGTACATCATGCATGAAAGTCGATCGATCCCAGCTGCTGCGCGCAGAGAAAGTATCCAATGGAAACATGCGTCATGCATGCATGGGGTGTACGGGTCAAGACAAGGATTGCAACCCATCGCTATCCAAGCTCATGACCAAACTGAGTTTCTCTTCCGGATACGGCGTCGAAAATCTTGGCGTGATTGACCAGCGCGAGGTGTACTGAGTCGAAAATCTTGCCGGCCGGAATTCCAAAGGCGGTCCAAAATATCCACTACTACGTACTATACTATAGAAGATTGCGGTGGAAATTCGACCTGGGTCGATCTCGATCCGTCGCATTAATAAGACCACGAGCACCGCTATACCTATACGTGGTGTCGTACAAGTTCAGCCATGTGACGCTTTGGAACCCAAGTTTTTCCTAACAAACTCTGGCCGCCTAGCGTATGATTTTTCTTTTTTTTGTGTGTGATAGTAGCATGAAATATACATTTAGGAAAAGATTTATCATATCATCAAATGGTAAAGCCGGATTTGTTATTACAACACTTGCTTTCAAAATATTCTCAAACCTCTGATTCAAATCAATTGTCATAAGTTCATCGAACCTAGACATATTCTATGCAACATTTCGCTCAAGTCCGTGATAGTTCAATTTTTAGCCTGACTACATCTGACTGGATAGCCTTCGTCAGAAAATCCGGAATTACATCAAAACGTGAAGAAATTCTAATACAGTACCAATAGCATCTTTAGCACATAGGTGTGCTACCCAGTTCGCTTCCCTCTTGGCAAAGGAGATATTAAATCCCTGAAAAGACTCTCCCAGTAACTTGAGCTCTTCCAGAATATGGATTCCTGCAATTCTGATTCTTCTCTCATCTTTCCAAAGCACTTCAATGTGTTGACAGTTTTTTTTTTTTGAAAGATCCAACAATTACTGGATTTCGATTTCAATAGAAGGTAGAGTATTTACATGGAGGCATTACGCCAAAGGGATAAACAAGAAAGGGAAGAGAAAAGAATTGGAGAAAAAGCAATAACAACAGATACCAAAGGAATCAAGGCGGCTCCCAAATTAGCCTTTTCAGCTTCTTTGCTCCCAGGAAAGCCCAGCTTTGAGCTTCGTCTCGAACGAGTTGGACAAGACGCCGAAGAGACGATGGCTTGTCCTTGAAGACACGATTGTTGCGCTCTTTCCAGAGCTCCCAAGCCACTAATATGATCAGAGAGCGCACACCGTCTTTCGAGTCATTGTCGGAGGCGCTAATCATTGCTTCCCATGCGTCCAGGAGCGATGCGTGCATACTCCATGCACGCGGCGCCAGCCCGTCGCAGTGCGGCCACGCCGCAATGGCTGCCCATAGAAGACGAGCGAAAGGTTAGTCGAGGAACAGGTGCTTAGCTGTCTTGAGATGACGGAGGCACATTGGGCAAAAATAGCAGTTGGGCCATTCCCGCATCATAAGACGGTCGGCACACCAAAGCCGGTTCTGCAGGAGAAGCCATGCAAACATCTTGCACTTAGCCGGAGCCCAGGCCTCCCAAACAAGATTGGGCATGACACTAAGTTGCCGCCCTTCTATCTGAAGGTTGTATGCCGATTTTGCGGAGTAGACTCCGTCGGGGGAGAGCAGCCAGAGGATGGAATCGTCTTGGCCTACAATGAGAGATGCCCCATGGCCGCTAAGCTCTCACCAAAGCAGCAAGAAATCAGCCTT
The DNA here is from genome assembly GCA_916181665.1 of Avena sativa. Taxonomy (NCBI): domain Eukaryota; kingdom Viridiplantae; phylum Streptophyta; class Magnoliopsida; order Poales; family Poaceae; genus Avena; species Avena sativa. Next base: position 253,124,976 of record OV702289.1, on the reverse strand, counting down.
AATGGCCCGGGCGGGGGCGCGCCGCAGGTCAAGGACCCATCGATGGTTCTGCAGCGCGTCGGCGACAGAGCGGTGCTTGCGGGCTGAGAGCTTGTACAACAGAGGGAAGCGAGACCGAAGAGGGGAGGATCCTATCCAAGTGGACCACCAAAAAGAAGTCGTCTGGCCGTCCCCAATCGTGACTCTGGTGGCCACAGCAAAAATTTCCTAGTCTAGGTTGTCGCACGGGGTGCCAAACCTAGTCCAGGGCCGCTCGGGATGGTGCCATTTGAGCCAGAGCCAGCGCAACCGTAAGGCCCGCGCGAAAACCGCCAAATGCAGGATCCCGAACTTCATAGGGGAACAGACAACCTGCCATGAAACTTTACATTTGCGGCTGGCTACTTCATCTTCATCGACGTCCCAAGTGAATTGTCGTCGTACTTTATCGAAGGATGTGGTGAACTTTTGTGGCAAACGCAACGCGGTGAGGGCGTAAACTGACAGGGAGTCAAGGACTGATCTGGTTAGGGCGCGACGCCCTCCAGCATTCATGAGCTTCCCTTTCAATGTTGCCATCTTGGCCCGAGCTCGATCCAAGATAGGCTGCAGATGTGCGAGACGCAATCTCCCTAAAGCTAAGGGGAGTCCAAGGTAGGTTATTCGGAACCCAAGACGCTGCCCCTGGAAACCTTGAAGGATGTTATCGAGGTTGATCCCATCGCACCGAATAGGAGCAGCCGGGCATTTGGAGGCATTAATCTGAAGCCCAGACGCGTCACCAAACTTAGTCACAATGCTGAGGAGGGTAGATAGCTCTTCACGGTCCGGATTGGCGAAAATGATAGTGTCGTCCATGTATAAGCTGATGCGAGATGACGCCTCTCTTGCCGGGAGCGGAGGTAGGAGACCGGTTGCAGACGCCTGCTGTAGGAGGCCGTGGAAGGGGTCAATGGCTATATCGAAGAGCAAGGGGGAGAGCGGGTCGCCTTGCCGCAGGCCATGGCGATGGTGCAGAGGAGGACCAGCGATGCCATTGAGGAGGACCGACGTAGATGCCGAGGTAAAAAGGAGCGATTACCAATCACGCCAACGGGGAGGGAACCCAAGACGCTGCTGTAGCTCTAGAAGATACTCCCAGGAGATCAAATCAAAGGCTTGAGCGAAGTCCAGTTTTATCAAGAGGCAGGGCTTCTTGCGGCGATGCATTGAGCGGGCCAGGTTTCGCACATAGAGGAAATTCTCATGTATGCACCTGGACTTCAGGAACGCGCTTTGGGCGTCCGAAACCAACTCGCCCATGAGAGGCGCCAGCCGACGCGCAAGAACCTTGGAAAAGAGTTTCGCGAAGGAGTGGATTAGGCTTATGGGCCGGTAGTCTTTGATGCAGGAAGCTTGCGCCTTTTTGGGGAGCAGACAAACGAGAGCTCCATTGAGGCTTGCAAAGTCCCCACCTGCTAACCGGTACAGGTGGTCAAAGGCCACAACGACGTTGTTTCTGATAATGGCCCAGCAGCGACGGTAGAAGATGCCTGTGAAGCCGTCAGGACCTGGCGCCTTCTCAGATGGCGAGGCTTTTATAGCCTCCCAGATTTCTGAGGCGCTGAAAGGGATGTCGAGGCCGGTGAGGTTGACGTTCGGGAGAGGTAAGGTGTCCTAGTTGATCGAAGCCGTGCGCTGCACGGTTGTCCCTAGAGCTGTGGAGAAGTGGCGATGAAGGAGCGATGCCTTGTCGTCGTGGCAAGCGTGGACAACAGAGTCCGATTGTAGAATGTGTATGTGATTTTTGCAGCGCCGAGCATTGACCTTCAAATGAAAAAACGGGTGTTGGCGTCGCCTTCCTTTAGCCAAGTCAGGCAAGAGGCTTGACGTCGCCGCGCGCGCTCCACAGCGGGCAGGCCAGGAATGCGTGCTTTCAGCAGCTTGCGGAAAGACGATTCCAGGGACGTGAGGGGGCGCGTGTCCTTGGCAACGTCAATGTGTTGACAGTCGACTTACAACTAAACCATTGTGAAACCTAGCCTAGCTTCTTCCAAGCCCTCCCAACAAGCCAACAATTCATTAATAAAAAGGATCAATCATTCCATCTTGCAGATCACAACATGCAGCGATGAAGGATCCCTGATCATCTCGTATAATGAAACATGAACCAACTTCTCTGCTAGCAGCATTAATTCAGCCATCAGTGTTCACCTTTACCCAGCCCGGCATCGGTGGTTTCCACACATGCAGTGGAGACTTCTGCACCACTGCAGCCAATGGAAGCTCCAGCATAGACATGTGTTATTCGACAATCTCCATCGATCTTGCCGGATGGTAAGTTTGTTCCGCATGTACAAAATTGTTCCGTCTGCACCAAATACTTCACATAACAAACACAGCGAGAGCTGCATCTTTATTCTCCATGATCGAGCAATCCAGGACATCTCTTGTCTAGGTTTTGGAATGTAATCTAGGAACCTTCAAACCAAATGTCTCAAGGGTTGCAACCCAAAATTGCTTTGCATGCTCACAGGACAGTAGTGCATGGTACATATCTTCCTCCCCATGTCCACATAACTAACCTCCATGACATGGCGTCGTTTGAGAGAAGGAAAGCATGGCAAGATCTCAAGCATTACATGCCACCAAAAAATGCGCACCTTCGGAACCACATTTAGTTTCCACAGAGAAGACCACAAATTCCTATCATTGCTTGATGATCCTTCAAGTTCTTCTTGTGGGATGACATGATCAACAAGCATCTTCTACGACGATCTGACACTATACAAACCTATCTTATCCAAAGGCCAAGACCAGAAATCATCACCACCCCTCTCAATTTAGGCATAGCACAAAAAGTTCCAACAATTAGGTCACTCATCCACTCTGCGGTATCCTGGTCAATTAGATCACACACTCTCTAGACTCCTGTATTTTCTAGCATGCCCATCGGTTTACAACTCTATGTGTCTGCTATCTGTTGGGGAATTAGCACTCAAATGTGATATGAAAATATGAAGTAGAATAACTGTTGGAGATATGCCCTAGAGGCAATAATAAATATAGCTATTATTATATCTTTGTGTTTATGATAAATGTTTACATTCATGCTATAATATTATTAACAAGGAAACATTAATACTTGCGTGATTTGTAAACCTAATTTGAAGTCCCTAGTAAAGCCTCTGTATAATACTAGCTTGTTGGTTAATAGATGATTGTGGTTTCCCTATCATGAACATTGAGATGTTATTAACAACAAGATCATATCGTTAGGAGAATGATATGGTGGACATACTCCTATAGATAAGCGTAGCATAAAGATCAAGTCATTTTAATAGTTCAATTGCTATATGCTTTCTGATACATAGTTATCTGATTCCTTCGACCATGAGATCATGCATATCACCTTTGCCGGATGGATGCTTTGATGACATCAAACACCACACCGTAACTGGGTGGCTATAAAGGTGTCATTGAGTGTTCAGAAAGTATTGGTTGAAACACATGGATCAAGAATGGGATTTGTCCATCCATATGACGGATAGATATACTCTGGGCCCTCTCGGTGAAATGTCATCCAATTAGCTTGCAAGCATGTGACTGGCTCACAAGGGATCACATATCACGGGAACGAGAAAAGAGTACTTATCAGTAACGAGGTTGAACTAGGTATGCAGAGATACCGACGATCATAACCTCGGATAAGTAAACTATCGTGAGACAAAGGGAAATTGATATCGTATGTAAGTGGTTCATTCGATCGCAAAGTAATCGTAGAAATATGTGGGAGCCATATGAATTTCCAGATTCCTCTATTGGTTATTGATCGGAGAAGTGTCTCGATCATGTCCGCATAATTCACGAACCGTAGGAAGACACACTTAAGGATTCGACGTTGTTTGAGTAGTTATGGAATGATGAGAAAGAGACCAAATGTTGTTTGGAGTCTCGAATGGGATTCGGGATATCACGAGGAGATCCGGAATGGTCCGGAGAATAAGATTCATATAAGGAAAGTCCCGTTTCGGAATTGGGGAATGGTTCCGGTGTTTTCATCGGGAACATTCTAGAAGGTTTCGGAATGTCCGGCACTCCGGAATGTTTCGGAATGTTTCGGAATTGGAATGATTGCATCATGTACTAGGTGTCTTTGCTGTCCAAAATAAAGGGTTTATTTAAATCCTAAATTGAAAAGTCAAACGGCTAGTTTGAAAGTCAAACGGCAAGTTTTGGAAAGAGGAGGAGGAGTGGGAAACCGAGTTGGGGAGGGATTCCCTCCTCCAACCGCCGGCCCACCTCCAAGCCGAGTTGGGGAGGGACTCCCCTCCCCTTGGCCGCGCCTCCCACCTATAAAGGGAGGGGCAGGGCTGCCCCTCCTAGTACACAAGTCCCTCTCCTCTAAACCTAAACCCTAGCCACAGCCTAGGGATTTCTCCCAAGCCGTCAAGTTAGAGCTTCTAATTGCCCTAGCCTCCGGTTTAGATCTTTCTAATTGGTGTGTCTAATCCCTAGATCACCAAAGCCCTCTCATACTCCACCATACTCGCTCCGGCTTAAGGCGAAGCCCTGCGAGATCTCCCCTCTACTTCCGGTACCACGCCCTTGTGCTGCCGGAATCACGAGGAGAGTGCTACAACCTCCGCTGCCTGCTGGAACAAGGGAGAGGAAGGTCTTCGTCGAGTACCGAACGTGTGACCGACTGCGGGAGCGCTGCCGGAACGCGGCGCCGGAAGGATCGTCTACGCGATCTTGAGATCGGAAAGAGTACGACTACATCACCCACGAGAATCTGCTCTCGTTAAACACTTTGGAATCTTCGAGGGTGAGTTATTCCATCGACTCGTTGCTACAATCTAGTAGATAGATCTTGGCTTGTTTGTTTGTATGCGGTAGAAATTTTTTGTTTTCCATGCTACGAAACCCTACAATAACATGTAAGCTTCAGGACCACTCATGTACTAAATCCACGGATCATTGATCTATCACGGAAGGAGACATATGCATCAAACATATATGGAGACATAGACCTATCCCAACTGAGGACAAGTCTGGGTGCTCTCAGTACACAAGAGCACATAGGTGCAGCAACAAGAAAATCAACACACATGGACACCGATCCTTTTTACGTGGAAAACCTCTCCACTTATGATAAAAACCATGGGCCGAAGCCAACCAAATCTTCTTCCACTATTATCAAATGGGAATACAACTTGTTTTTCTCTAGAAAACACTAGAAGATCTCATACATCAAGATACACACTGATCTTGGATGCCAATAACAAGACTTGGGGCATGAGAGCTAGGGATTGGAACAATCTCATCAAAGATGGGGGAACCATAACTTGAAGGAGACAAGGTAGTTGATCTGGATGTCATGACCTTGTGGGAAGATCCCGGTGCTTGATTCAACTTCTTGCTTTAGCTTCTTCCTTTTCCCTTCTGTCTTGGGTTTCTTCTCGAATGGAGGCTAACTTGGATTTTCGTCACTCCACCTTGTGGTGGCTAGATGTGAGGTTTATCCTCTCCCTTTCCTCATGTTCGATTTACAAAATAACCCTTGACCATGAACCTAAAGGTTGGTGGGATCTTGCACCAATTTGGGTTGCCTAAAAGGCTTCATAAGACCATCTCCTCACAACCCACATGACGAGGATGCCCAACATTCTCCCTCATCTACCTCATGTGGGGGACACCGCCATGCTCGCTGCCTTGCAACATACAAGAAGCTTAACACTTGGCAACATCTGCCTCATGTTTGTAACTTGTTTATTTGATATTAATAAAAGAAAAAATTGTAGTGAGGGGCCTTCCCTTATTGTTTTACCCTTCAAAAAAATATCTTGGTCATCATATCCGAGCCATTCTTGTCGGTATGGATCTTCTCGGGTTTTATCAACTTGGAACTCACAACATCTCGAATCCAATGATACCTCACATCAATGTGCTTGGTTCGAGAGTGGAAACTTGGATCCTTGGCAAGATGGACAGCGCTCTGGCTATCACAAAACAGATTGTAATTCTCTTGCTTCATGCCTAACTCTTTCAAGAAGTTAGTCATCAACAATACTTCCTTGCAAGCCTCAACCGCTGCCATATACTCAACATCTGTGGTTGATAGTGAAATGTATTTCTACAAGCATGATTTCCATGACACTGCTCCCCATGCTTAAGTCATCAAGTATCCAGAAGTAGACTTCCTAGAATCTGCCTCACCAGCATAATCTGCATTTATATAACCTTGCAATATAGGATCACCGCTTCCAAAGCATAAGAGAAATCTAGAAGTACCTTTGAGATACCTAAGAATCCACTTCACTACATTCCAGTGAGGTTCACATGGATTTGTCATGAACCAGCTAACAACTCCAACTGCATAGGCAATATCAGGCCTTGTGCACACCATGGCATACATCAAACCGCCCACAGCAAATTGGTACGACACTTTACTCATTTCTTATTTATCCTTCTTGCTGCTAGGAAATTGTTCGAAACTTAGTTTGTGATAGCCTGCAAGTGGAGAGGTAACAGACCTTGCATCTTGCATATTAAACCTTTCAAGTACCTTCTCAATGTATCGTTCCTGCAAGAGCCAAAGCAGCTTATTTGATCTATCATGGGATATTTTCATGCTAAGTATTTTCTTAGTTGGTCCCAAATCCTTCATGGAAAATGATTTAATCAATTCCTTCTTGAGGAGAGAAATCCGCTTTGTTCCATCCTACAATCAGCATGTCATCGACTATAGCAAGAGAATAATGAAGTCTCACTCGACGTACCTCTTCATCAAGACATAATGATTAGGTTGTGATTTATGTTATCCAAGATCAGTCGTAAATGGCTCGAACTTCTTGTACCACTATCGAGGAGACTCTTTCAAGCCATACAAGCTCTTTTTCAATCTGCACACTTCGTGCTCCTTGCCTGCAACCATGAATCCTTCTGGTTGTTCCATGTATATCTTCTCCTCTAGGTCACCACGTAAGAATGTTGTCTTCACGTCAAGTGGTTCAACTTCCAAGTCCATGGTGGTAGCCATGCCCAGCACAACTCGGATCAAAAACATTCTGACCACTAGAGAATATCTCATCGAAGTCAATACCCTTTTTCTGACTGAAACCTTTGAAAACCAATTTGTCCTTGTACCTTGGATGTGAGATATGCTCTTCAGTCTTCACTCTGTACACCCACTTATTCTTGAACACTTTCATGTCTTTTGGGAAAGACACCAACTCGAAGGTGTCCTTCTCATATAGAGATTTCATCTGATCATGCATGGCTTTCGACCATTCATTTTTGTGCTCATTAGACACTTCCTCCTCATAGCATGAGGGATCACCTGCATTAGTCGTCAACACATATTGATATGGTGGATACCTTGTGGAAGGTATTGAATCTCTTCCTCTTCTCGTCAACTGCTGCACTGGTGGTGGGGAATCAGGTGGATTAACATCACCTTGATCATCATCATAATCTTCATCAGATGGTTGTTCATGTCCCTCCCTTGTAATTCCTTGTTCAGTTGCATCGTGCTCGTCTTCAGCATCATCATCTCCCTCATGATTGTCATGCATGAGAGGAGGGTTAACTGGATCCAAGTCAACCTAATGTGTGGTGGCCTTCGACTTCTCCGTTTTCCCAATATCTTGTATTGTTTCATCTTCAATGAAAAACATAACTTGTCTTCTACATGTCTTCTTATTGATTCGATCCCACAATCTGTATCCAAATTCATCACTTGGAATGCTAAGATAGATGCACTATTTTGTCTTGCTACCAAGCTTGGATCATCCCTCGGGACGTGCACAAATGCCTTGCACCCAAATACCTTCAAGTGCTTGTACAACACTTCCTTCCCTGACCAAACTCTCTAAGGAATGTCACCTGCAAGAGGAACTAGGGGGACATGTTTAGAACATACATATCATCAATGAATGTTTCATCCCAAAAATAATTAGGTAACTTCGCATGAGAGAGCATAGTTGTCCCTCTCAGTAAGAGTCATGTTCATTCTATCTACAAGTCCCTTGAGTTGGGGTGTCTTTGGTGGAGTCTTCTCAAGCTTGATGCCAAACTTTATACAATACCTCTCAAAGGGACCTTGGTATTCACCACCATTGTATGATCTCATGTACTTCAATTTCCTACCAGTTTCTCTCTCAACCTTGGCATGGAATTCCTTGAATATGTTGAGAACCCGCCCCTTGTTTTTTAACACATACAGAAATATCTTGCTGGAATGGTCATCAATGAATGTCACGAAGTATAATGCTCCACCAAGGGATTTTTTTGTCATGGAGAAAACATTAGTGTACACAATGTCAAGAACATTCTCCGCACAATGTGTTGGGCGTATATGAAAAGAAACCCTTTGTTTTTTGCCAGCAAAACAATGTTCATAGGGTTTCAAGGTTATACCTTTCAACTTGGGGAGGTAGTCCATGTGAGCAAGAGCCTGCATGCCCTTCTCACTCATATGCCCAAGCCTCTTGTGCCACCAACTCAACTGAATTGTCATTCTTGGTGACATTCAGTACATCATTGCATATATTGGTTTTAGTCACATAAGATAGTCTTGCTTTCTTCCTCAAGCCACTATCAAAGAGCCTTTGGCGAGTTTCCATTTTTCATCACGAAAATAACTTCTGTGGCGAATGTCATCAAGCTTTCCAACTGACAACAAATGCAGCCATGTATCGGGAACATGTCTCACATTATCGAGCACCAACCTGCAGTATGTGTTTGTATCAATGCATATAGTACACTTGCCAATAGTAGTCGATGAACCACTATTCCCCATCCTCACCTGGCCAGTGAGGCCGCTGGTATAGGACGTGAATTACTCCTTGTGTGATGTAATGCAGAATGATGCACCTGAATCCACAACCCAACTCATGGTATCATCATGGACAACACTATAGCATTCTTCATCTTAAGTTACTAGGTAATCTTCACCTTTCTCACATTCTACAGTCATGACAGCACCATTACCATCCTTTTGCTCGGCCTGCTGCTGTCACCTAGCGCTCCACTACATGTTGTAGAGTACGAGTCGTTGGCATAACACTTACGAAAGTCCTCTTTCGTAAATATTACACCCCTCGGAGTGGTATAACAAAACCGTTGCGGGTCCAACTAATTCATTATTCCTTATTCATAAAACAAGAGCAATACAAGCTTTGATATCATTCTCTGTCCAGTGAGGATTCACTTCTACTAATAAATTTAAAAGAGTTAGCTTGATGACCAATGGAACTTCTAAAAGTTAAGCACCATTGGATCGTTGCAACTTTATTGGGTTTGGTCTAGGTTACACAGCCCGGCTATCCTATGTGTGCAGAACTACTCCCCTAATTCTACATTTTCCTCTTCTGTCCCAAATTCTATTCCGTAGTATATTCCTTCAATTCCTCCTGAGAGGTTGGGTTCATCATAATAAACCTCCTCCTCGGTGTTGTCTTCTATAGTGCATATGTATTTTGTTGGCATGGTACCTAAACAAGAGTTTTAAGAAGAATAGATTGAGTACGAGCACTCAACAAGTTCTATAGTGGTTGTTTGATGCTCTATCTAAATCCATGGATAAGAATTCTAGGCATGTGCTTAGTTTTTGAAATCGGGTTTTTAGAAAAGTTAAGATTTAGTCTTTCAAAACCTATGTTTGTCAGCCTTCACGGATTTTATAGGATTTCACGGAATCCCTTTACCACATCGTTCGCAATCCTTTGCTAGGATAGGGAGTAATGTTGGGGATATACTTTCCGTGTATACGCACTATGACTCGCTAACCAAGGTGGCCCACTTTGGGTTAGATCTATGATTCACGAGCGGCCTCAGGGAGAGAAGATGGAGGTCCGTACGGCTATGGGAAGGCCGAGAAGACTTACCAACTTAGGCCTATAGGAATACTTGTAGTCCAAGATGTACTATGCAACCGACTCTGTATCGTAGTCGGATAGGACTCTCCTGTAACCCTAGGACCAGATGACTATATAAGTCATCATAGGGATCAGCCTTTAGGGCACAATGCACTACAACCTCAACTCGCACAGACAAAAACTCTCTTGTAATATGTACTTATGTATCTGCCGATATACTGGATTGCTAGCAAGAATAGGATCCGTCCACCGTAGTCAGTTCTGAACCTGGGTAAACTTGTGTGCTCACCATCCCGAAGAACTGTATATCTCACACCCCACCTTTTCCTACGCCTCGAGGACCCCCTCATGGCATACTTGTCTTTAATCCGACCACAAGTAACATGTCACATTTCATACATTCTCGAGAGGGGGACCACTTTTCCCACAAATGATCTTAAGCCTGAGTGCATAATAGGGTATGCCTTCCTATTCCAAATTCCTTGGTTCGAGGATCAGTCGAGATCCAAGCCAATCACTGTCCTTCGCCACGACCCCACAGTCAACCAGTTGTAACTAGTTCTGGTCAAGAAACCTACTTTCAATTACCCTCCCTTCTAATATGCTAAGTTGTTACCCTGAAACACAAGATAGGGATGTCACGGGCTCCCACCTGCTAATATCCACTTTGGATCTCAGTCCGACTTACGATACAAGGACGTACAAAAGGAAAAAGGTACACCTAACTTCTCTGTCCCATTTTAGAACTTCTGGTCAGCGCATTTTATATGGCACAAGAATCATTGACTACATTGGTTGTTGATGGCTCCAATTTTTGCCATCTTTCACTACTTTTAAACATTGTTTTTGTTCAAGCAATTGCCAAACAAACTCTCCACCCTTGCCACTAATGACTAATAATTGCAAAGATATGCAAATCCCTTCTTTGATTTATGTTGTGCAGGAAATCATGGCTTTTATAGCAAAATAAGGAGTCATGATGAAGGATATTGAGGAAGTACACACGGCCGAGTAATTGGAGAAGCATTCTGCCCGTAGCACTCTCCCGAAACAGGTGGCGACGGCTTCGTCTCATCAAACCCTACAACTTTCATGAAGACACCTATATATTTCGAGGCTCCAGCCGCTGGCTAGAGGGCCGCCATTCTCAGATTGCATCACAACACTACCAAAGGAGATCCACACCATTGTTCATCCATTGTTCATCACTTCCACCATCCACCCATCCACTAGCCATAGCCATTGCTTTGTACTTTAGATCTCCTTGTGATTTGACGACCATTGTAAGAGTATTTGATTTCAATCTAAGTATTTGCATGATGTTTTCTATCTCCGATCTATTTGTTATGAGTGAGTAGTCCTCATGGGCTGCGGGTTGGGGAGAAACCTCGGGGCAGTTATGTGCATCTAAATCATGGGAGAATTGTATTTTGTTTGAATTTGTGATTTGTATCTTTTGTTTCTTCGTCTCTTGTCTTGATTTGTGGACTTGTAGGTACCCAATATCCCATATATTGAGAAAGGCCTGAGGTGAGATACTTGGCTAGCGGCAATCTCATAGGAACCTCAGTGGCTGAAAGGGTAGTACGGCCTTCGCTTAGCGCCCCATTCGGATCAACAACAACATCACCACTTAAAGCTTTGATGTGTGTTTACACTTAATAATCGTTTGCAACCCATGGCTTTGGTGTACTCTCGGTTGGATTAAAAGTCTATTGACTACATCACGGGGGCTCTAGAATATTAGGATGTGTTGCCCACAAGAGATTATCTCAATACAAACATTATACATAACTATGCTTATTATTATCATTTATCCCATTTGATGTGCAGCTGCACGTGGATCTTCAACCCTGGCATATCTCCATCTATTGATTCAAACCTGTTATAAAGTAAACTAGATTGGTCCGGTCAACTAAGGTAAAACGAACAAATAAAGTCTTGTAGACGTGTCCTTTTTTATTTCCTTTTAGCAGTGCTTTTCGAGATTCGGTTAAACCTTGGTCTTCTAGGGAAAAAGCTATTATACTACATCCGTAAATCCAGATCGAATGTATCAATTGTTAATCCTAAATGAATACCTGGTACAATGGAATTTCCACCATATGGCTTCCCAACCATATCTTAACCATGATACCATAGCCCATTATTTTTACATTATCCGACTACCCTAAGAAGGTAATCCACAATTCATATTCATTATGAAAATAATATTTTTCTTTTAAATGTAGGTGATAAGGTTTTGAAAATGCTTTCTCAAATATGTCAATGGAAATGTAAGAATTCTCTTGCAATTAATATTGCAAGTTTGATCTCACAAGGTAATGCACAAGTGAACTTGCCTGTGGTTTTCTAATTAAGGAAATTCAAGTTTCTATACTACTCTAGACCTCTGTTTCTGAAAAGAAGCATCATTGTATGGTAAGTACAATGTATAAAATTCAAATGCATGCTTAAAGGTTTTATCTAATAATTCTAATTTGGTTGGTTGTTCCCTTCCCCTAATTTAGATGTTTTAGGTTTTATTAAAGTATTTTATAGTTGTGAATTTTATTTTACTTTAGAATTTTCATATATGTTTCAAGGTTTTCCCTTATTTATGAGGAATTTAGATATTATCATTATTTGTAACCTCATTCAACGCTCAATAAAAAGGAATATTCAAAGGTTCATATGTTTAATGGATTTTTCCATCATTTTTAGAGCATTTTCTCCCTTTTTGGATATTTAAAATTTAGTGTGGAGTTTTTATTAGAGACTTTTCAATTATAATATTTATATTTCCAGAAAAATAGGAATTATCATCCCATATATTTTTCCTATTTGGAACTAATTTCATTCTATTTTCTATGAATATGGATTTTCTTTTAGGGATTTTATTCTTTATTAAGTGGTTGGCATTTTTCATCATTTGATAACTAGTTTTAAAAATCCTCAAAATTTACGTTTTGGATTCTTCTCATTTTTATATTTCTAGGGGTATATTAATTTTATTTTACTAAAATGCCTAAGGTGATATTTGGTTAAATGGGTATTTATCAAATTGAGAAAAGACTAAAATTTCCCTGGACCCACTGGGTCCAATAGCATGGCTCACTCCTCTCTCTCTCTCTCTCACACACACACACACACATGCTCTCTTTCTTTCGAGGCGATTGCGATGGCGACTGGCACTGCCCCCGCTTTGCCCTGCTTCCCTGGCCGCCTCTGACCTCTCTCGTCACCATGCTTCAACCTGAACTACTCCCATGCTCCTTATCTACCATCCGACTAGATTTGTTTCTCCCCTTTCTGCTGGTTGGTCGCAACCCTAGCCCGTTCTAGGGTTTCTATGATGGCGATGCGGTCGCCTTTGGCGCAACTCTGGCGTCCTCCTCGCCATCGATATGGTCCCTAGTGATGTCTACGCTGCCTCCCTTAGCTGCTATGGCAGGCACAGGTCGAGGCAACCCTCTTTGCATACTCCTTGTGTTGCCGGTTGCTATTGCTGCTACTCTACTTCCTCTTCTCAATTAGTGGTGAGCTAGGCTCCCACTTTTTGAAGGTAATCCTCTCCTCTCACTCTTTTTTCTACAAAAATTTCTACTATTGGTTCACCTAGGGAGTTTCCCCAATTTATAGGGTTTCCTAACTGTTCTTCTATTATGGTCTTGATTCTAGGGTTCTTGTTCTAGATGATTCTAGGATGATAGTTGTTGGTCTAGTACTAACGAGGGGTTAACTCATCAATGCCCATCGCATATGGACTTAGGTTCGAGGAAGTGGGGACCACTAGAGGCATCGATCGGCTAGCAAACAAGCACAAAGGGACGCAAGGTTTACTCAGGTTAAGGCCTCGTAGAGGACCCTACTCCTGCTTGTCTGCTCTTGGAATTATCGAGGAGTCAAAAGTTACAAGGGGTGCGCAGATGCAATCTGGCGATGGTGTGGAAACTAGGATTTTGTGTTATCCTCCTCGCTGCCCCCTCCTAGACTTTATACAGATAGGCTAGGTCTCGGGATAGCAGGCCGAGTCGGTTACAGGTTAGGGTTTTCCCTTTAAACTTCTATCTTAAGTTTTCCGTGTGCTGCAAGTAGTCGGAGTCTCCCGTGTCACCTGAATCTTGGCTGGGCCTTAACAACGTCGTGGGCTTCTTGAATGCTGGACCATATATGCCAAGCTCGAGTACCTATAAGGTATGCCCATGTCAAGTACTTTATACGATCTAAATTTTAGGATTCTATTAATGTTGCTTAGAATAGGGTTCTACAGTTGTTATGCTTCAGTGTTAAAAGCATGTTCTTCTGTTAGTTGTTAGATTAGTGTGTGGTTGCATTGTAATCTTAGGTTGGTTCTATGGATCCATTCATTTACATGACAAATACAGTTAAGATCATGTTTAGGGTTTTCCATTGGTTATGTTAAGTGTTGTTCATTATCAAGTTCTTTATTTACTTATATGCAAAATCCAGAACTCAAGTGAGTGGGTGGTTCATCAGTTGTTCTTAGTTAGTTTTTATTTCTTACTGCAGATATATTGTTTGACATGTTGTCTTTGAGAGTGTCTTCTTCATCCTCTAAACTTACAGTTCTCGGGGGATGGAGACGATGTTGTTTATGATTTCATTTCATATCTCACTTGCTAGCTGGCATGGCCATTTAGCATAAAGAGTCCATCTTAGTTTTATTTTTTGTTGTTAGTTTTTCCTAAGTATTTGGTTAGCATAGATAATTGATACTTTATTTCAATGTGCATGTTTTTCCTCCAGCTGCAATTTCAATGGGAACCTTTTAGTTTCCCACTGAAACTGTAGTTACTAGAAAAGAGTGTTTATTTATTTATTGTATCATGCTATTTCTGTTTTAAGAATTCAATCAATCATCTCTTTTTACTTAGTCAATCAATCAATACTTAATTGGGTTATGCATAGGGTATAGTAACTTGATTATTTTCTATGATGCCCTTTAATTCGGTGTACACAGATGATAATTAAGCTACTGTGCTTGTGCTTGCCTCCTAGCAACAAGATCAGCATCTTACATGGTATGTTGGTTCTAGCTATATTTACTAAAGCTATAATCCTACCCTTCCCTGGATCCAGATTTTGCTCCTCTTAGGATTGACTGGTCTTTTGGGGGCTTCCATAGCTTGCTATCTTATTAATCGGTCACCCGCCATTGCTATTGAAAAGAAGACTACAATTAAGGGTGTCGAGGGATAACCTCGGCAATGCCCATAGTTATGGACTTAGGGTTTTGTAGAAAAGAGAGCGCTGGGGATTTCGTCGGATGCCAGGCAAACAAGTGAGTTGAAGTCGCTTTATTATCAATGGACAATGCGATTACAGATTGCTTGTGATTTTTTTGGTACCTCTCCGTTTGCTTCTCCCAGCCTATATATAATCGTCCAGGTCCCAAAGCCATATACGGATAGGTTACATATTTACGATTATAACACCAACACAACGTCGGTTTCTATTTCCTTATCTAATACAACTAAGGCTTCCATCAGATGCTTCTTGGGCCTTCATCTTGAGCCAGGGTAGCAAAACATAAGAACCTGAGTAATCATACCCATGTCAGTAGCCCCTGAGACTCTACCTAAATCGTAGATTCTAGTTGAGTCTCAAAGATGTTTTTAGTCTTTATGATTTAATATTTTATGAAATGTCTTTATTTTTCTAGCTTTATAGGGATTTGGTATAACAGGCATGATGCATCCGACAGATCAGAAATCAGTTAATTGCTCCTAGGCAAAGACACTATAGACCTACATCAAAGTCAAGTCCCCAGGCCTAAATTCGGAATTTTAACTGGCGTAACTTAGTTTGAGCCATTGAGGTCTTATCGAATACTGAATTTCAGTTCTATTTTATCGGACACCCAACGCATCCGTCGGGATTTTTCATCGTATCGTCGATACAGATATTTTACTGGCAGAGCGCATTCTTGTGTGATTACCAGGCCACACAGGACGAATCCCAGGGTATTACCTTTATGTCGTTGACACGACGGAGTTTTATTGCATCGTGCACAATCTGAGATTTTTGTATTTTTATCAACTGCCTTGTTTGGCTGTTGGCATTGCTGAAGTTTACCAGCTTTTTATTTTTGTAGACACTCCTGATAGGAGTAATCATTTGAGGATACATATATTTAATACTCATTGGTTTTAACACACGAGGATAATTTATCTTCAGGTATTGTCTAGGAAAAATGAACTTTTTGTCGGGTGCGCGATAGCGCTCCTGATGGGAGTAGCCCCCGAGGCTATGTTCGGATGACTTCATCTACATAGGCTCGAAAACTTTATATTCTAACTATTCTTACAAGATCACCTTGAGTTTTGTTGGGTGCGCGGCCAGCCTCCCGATGGGAGTAGCCCCCGAGGCTACAGTTGAATATTTGTATTTGATCGTAGGCTCAATGTCTCTTTTGCTGAGGAATTTACTTCGACTCAGGTTTTTTATAAATGTTTTCTCGGGTATTTTTCCTTTTTATAGAGCCAAAGTGTTTTGTTACTTGTGTGGTATGACGTCACTGATGACGAAATTGCACTGTAGTTTCTCACACACACGTCTCAGTGGGAAGTTTCGATTGTTGGGCCATGTTGCAATAATGATGACGTGTGGGTGGCGTCTCAGCGTAGGTTTTTGACTGCACGTCCCCCTTTTCGTGCCAAGATCGAGGCGTCGTGCGAGGGTTATCCATTTTTACCGCAGTAATAATAGCTCATGATTTTATCCTTTTGTGAATCTTCTGGCACGCGTTCGATTTTATGTGTCTTTGACGGTTCGATTTTATATCGAATGGCTGAGCTTTGTGCTTTGTCTCTTTATAAACGAGGAGAGAATCGTTTTACTGTTTTTACTATCTCCTCTTTGCTACCTTCATCTTCTTCCTTGCGCATTGCCTGTGTTTGCCGCTCTCGCCTACTCCTTCCCTTCCACGCACTTGTGCTGCTTCCCAACCATCATGGGGAAGAGCAAGATGGGAACTTCCACTACGGCCGCCAAGGCCACAAAGAAGAGGGCTATCGGATGAGCCCCTACGAAGTGCTCCGCATGAAATCTATGCGAAGCACGGAGCTCCGATCATCTTGAGGAGAGATCCTTCAAGCTTCCTAGGGATGAAGCTGCTCCTACCCCCAAATTTGGTTGGAGGGTAATGTTTCTCGCCTTCTTGTATCACGGCCTCTCCCTTCATGTTCATGAATTTCTTGAAGGCCTCCTCTTTGTTTATGGCGTGCAGTTGTATCAGCTCATGTCCAATTCTATTCTTCATATCGCTTTCTTTGTTTCCCTCTGTGAATGCTTCCTCGGGATCCATCACCATTGGGGCCTCTGGGAGTATTTCTTCTATGTTTGTCGGAATGCCACCGATACTATTGTTCATGATGTCGGTGGCGCCATTTTCTCTGTTTGTTCTGAAGTCGATTATTTTGAATTCATGATTACTAATTCCGTCCAAGGATGGAAAACCAAATGGTTTTACATCAAGGACCAAAAAATCGAGGGTCAATCTTTCGGGTTGGCCTCTTTTGACCCCAAGAAAACATGCCAAAAACTTGATTCATGGGATCAGTGCCCAACTCCTGAATAAATGACGGATATCAAACCTCTTCTCACCTACATAGAGAATCTGCATCGCGAGATTGGCAAGGAATTGTCGGGATTGCAAATCCTGGCATACTTTCTCCAGATCCGTGTTCAGCCTCTTCATGCGAGACTTTTCGGTATGTGGGCCTATACTGGCAAGAAGGACCCGATGAGGATTTCACCGGATGATCTTACCCTCAAGGTCTACGAGAAAAGGGTCTGAAACTTCACCATGCTGACTAAGAAAAGTTTGGTTCCCTCTGATTGCCGTGTGGAGCCTTTTGGCAAGAAAAGGCGCCTTCCAGAAGTAAGTTTTCATTGGCTTCCTCTTTTGTTGTTTGTACAAATGTACTTTATTTCTTACGATTTTCCTTCCTTTTGTTTGCTATTATTTGACAATTTAGGATTATGATCATCTATCTTCGCTTTCTCCTCTCCCTGAAAGCGGAGAACTTCCAGCCAGCCCCTCTTTATCCGAAGATTTCACTGGGGCTGGAACTGCTTCTGATGAAGAAATAGAGGCGTTTATCGCTAAATCTTCGCCGCATTCCCAGTCCATGGCTTCGGCTAGGTCTGGAGATTTCCGAGTGGTGCCAGTTGGTGAAAAAAGGAAGCGTACTGGTGCCGCAGAAACTGTTGAAGACTCTGATGGTTCAATAGGCTCGAACCCGCAACACGTTGCTCCTATTTCATCGGTTCCACCACCGATGAATCTATTCTGCTTTACGCATGATGTTTCTTTGTAAGTATTCTTTGCCCCCTCTTTTTTTATTTTTGCGGGTGGTAGATTTACAGAGTTTTCGTGTTTCTTCTGTAGTGGTGATGAGAGGGAAGATCCTCCCGCGACCCCTCTTGGTACTTCTATTGCCCCTACTCCAATTAAATCTCCTCAGCCATCAACGGATCTAAAGGAAACGCATGCATCTCCTGTGGAAAAGATGATCCTCAAGGATGTTGCCACTTCACCGAAACCACCACCGCAAAAAAGAAGAAAAGTTGCAGGCAAGGGTGTGGTGATATCTAAGAATCCCATCGAGGTTGAGATACAGGGCGTAAGTATTTCTTTGGATAATATAATTGTGGCTTCACTTCTGCTTTTTTCCTGATTTTTCTGCTCTTTGCATTTGATAGCCTTTGATGCATGAGAAGGTTGATATGGCCTCTCACTTTATCAAGATCCGCAATGAAGCCAAAGAATTGAAAGGTTTGTTTCCTATGTTTCTAAAAAATTCGTATTCTTGTACTAACTATTTGCCCTCCTTAAATTAGCCAGCCACTGCCTAAGAGTTTGGGGTTATCCGGGATGAGGCATTAAAGCGCGCCGACGATTTGGACGCAAAACTGCGGGTTGCCGAAAAAGCTCTGCAGGAGGCCAAGTAGAAGGCCAAAGCTGACGCCGAAGAGAGGGAGAAGCAGACCGTTGCCGAGATGAAAATCTTTGGAAGTGCTCAAGACCCTTAATACTTCATTGACTCGTGAGTTTACTATCTTTGAAAGAAGATTTATGTTTTGCTTCCGCTACTTTCTTTTGGTTCTTGATGATGACCCACAAGTATAGGGGTGTATCGCAGTATTTTCGAGGGAAGTGAAACCCAATTTATTGATTCGACACAAGGAGAGCCAAAGAATATTTATAAGCCTTAACAACTAAGTTGTCAATTCAGCTGTACCTGGAAACAATCTTGCTTATAGCAGTTTATCAGTAGCAATAGTTTTATAGTAGGAATAGCAAAGTAGCAACAGTAGTAAAATAAAGACAGTAGTAACAATAGCAGTAGATAGTGGGATTCGAGTGCGGTAGGCATAGGGATGGATGGACGGGCGTTGCATGGACAAGACAATTCACATAGCAATCAGAACATAGGGCAATTGCAGATAAATAAGATAAAGCATCCAAGTACTAGATAATCCTAGGCATGTGTTCCATATATAGTCATACGTGCTCGCAATGAGAACTTGCACAACATCTTTTGTCCTGCCAGCCCGTTTGCAGCAGGGCCTCAAGGGAACTACTGGAAATTAAGGTGCTCCTTTTAATAGAGTACCGGAGCAAAGCATTAACACTCCATGAACACATGTGATCCTCACATCAAAGCCATTCCCTCTGGTTATCCCGATTTCTGTCACTTCGGGGCCATTGATTCTGGACAACAACGTGTGTATACAACTTGCAGATAAGACCATAAATAATACTATCATAATGAATCAATAACATGTTCAGATCTGAAATCATGGCACTCGGGCCCTAGTGACAAGCATTAAGCACAACAAGTCGCAACAAAGTCATAAATCACTAATAAAAGATACTAGGCACCATGCCCTAACAATCGGATGCCATTATATGAACGATCTCATCCAATCCCTACCATCCCCATAGCCTACAGCGGGGGATTACTCACTCATAGATGGGGGAAACATGGATGGTCGATGGAGAAGCGATGGTGATGATGATGGCGATGATCTCCTCCAATTCCCCGTCCCGGCAGGGTGCCAGAATGGAGTTTCTGGTGTTGTTTCGTGGAATCTGGTGGTGGCGGCGGAGTGGAACTCCTTCTGGAAAAACGTCGAACCCCCCGGAGTTTTTAGGTCAGAAGGCTTCTTATAGGCGAAGAGGGAGACCGAGGTGGTGCCTGGGGGGCCACACCATGCCCTGGCGCGGCCAGGCCCAGCCCGCACTTGGGGGGGTGTGGCCAGCCCCTGGCCCTCCTTCGTCTCGTATTCTAGCTCCGTGAGTCTTCTAGAAAAATAGGCACTTTAGCTTTTGTCCCGTCCAATTCTGAGAATATTCATTTTCTGACTTTCCTGGAACCAAAATCAGCAAAAAACAGGCAGCTGGCACTATGGCTCTTGTTAATAGGTTAGTCCAAGAAATCATATGAAAAGTACTCCAAGTTGTGGACAAAACACAAGAAAGTGAATAAAACAAAGCATGGAACATCAAAAATTATAGATACATTTGCAATGTATCAACATCCCCAAGCTTAACTCCTGCTCGTCCTCGAGTAGGTAAGTGATAAAAAGAAAGAATAATTTTTGAGGTGACATGCACCATCATAAACTTGATCAAAGTATTTGTAAAACATTCAAAGCTGGGATCATAGTACTTCAATCATAACATGAAAGACAAAGTTCTAGCAATAAGACAGAAACTATGATGCAACATGAAAAGGCACAAACAAAAGATTCATGAATAACAATGCTTTGCAAGACGTTTGTTTGTTTTACATAAAGAAAACATAGCATAGTAGTATTCATATTGTCCCTCATAAAGTAGCAAGTATAAATGCATAGGACACCTTCAAAGTTTATAAGAGTGACTAGATACAAATAGTTTAAAACAAGCAATATCAAGGTATGCATCAATCAACTAGTCTTGGGACAATGCACATAGAACTAAGAATGGCCACTATGCTCTCAAAGTAAGTGCATAAAGGTAGAAGGTGGAGACTCAATATATATAGTGGAAGAAAGGCCTTCAAAGAAGGAAGTAGAGACTCAAGTTTCATTAAGAGCTTCCAAAAATTATGGTACTTATAGCTTTCAGCTCTCATTGCCCCTATCATAAGCATCTTGAAGTGATTAAGGTTAAAGTGAACAAACTATGGTGTACATGCTTGACGAAGTATAAGTTAGAAATCTCATGTCCCTTGAATACGAGGGCCGCTCCTCATGCTACTCAAGTTTAGTCACTGGTAAGTTCTTGTCATCATAAGTACATGTGTATCATAGAGAACCGCCAACGGGGTACCCCTTGCCCGATGATACGGAAGAATTCCCATATCAAAATGACAAGGCAAGCAGACAACAAGCATCTCAGCAATCTTCTTATTTACCATGGGAATATGGTGCTTTTTTCTCTCTTTCCTCTTTTCATAATCTCTTTTTTTCTCTTTTTTTTCTCAATATAGGACTCTTTTTTATAAGAAGAATGCTTCATTGGCAGCTCATTATGGTTACGCTGTAGGTTTCCACCATTCAGCATGGATTAGACCAGCGGCCCAGGCGTTTCTCTAACAAATATACATAACTCCATGGACTTACAAGCTCCCCTTTCATTTCACACCGACGACATCCATATACAAAAGAGCATGATATCAACTAGGTACAAGTACCCGTGCAATGTTGAAAGCGTTCCCCATGACAACATGGTTCTACTAATTCCCAACAAATAAGTGCAAGCATATACAACATAGACGACACAATGGTTCAAGTTTATTAAGGGCAAGAAAAGTAAAGTGTGCCGTCAAGTTCGTGAGAGCTTTAATCACTAGTTTTCTCATAACAAGTTTAATTTGGAAGGTAAACAAAAACATGAATATACTTGGAATATCATAAGCTAGTAGGTAGGTATGGTGGACTCTTTGGAATAACTTGGTTTAAGGAGTTGGATGCATGAGTGGAACTCATACTTGGTTGTGGAGGCTAGCAAAAGACTAGGAGTGACAAACTAAGAGAGCAATAATGGCCATAATCATGCAGAGCGACAAAACATCATTGATCAAAGCATAAAGTGATACTACAAGTTGAAAACTAAATGATCATAAAGGCTTATGGTGACTTGGGATAGTCATAACATGGTGTGAGCATGTGCCAAGTAAACCCAAATAAAGCATCAAATAAGAATACCACAATACTATGCTTTAATATGCTAAAACAACGCATGATTCATCCAAGGCACATTAAGCAATCTCAATTGTTTATAACAAGTCATGCTACAGCAAAGAATACTAAGCATAAAGCCAAAACAATATCAAGCATGGCATGAAAAAGCATATGCCACAGTCAAAAACAAGCTCTTTTTACCACTTAAGCATGAACTTTCCTACTCTTTTCCAAACCAAACCAAACTTCTTGAAGACCAGTGTATGAAAGAGGGGGTCCAACCAATTTATTCAGCAAACCAAGGAAACGAAAACCAAAACAAAAACGAAAAAGAAGACGCTCCAAGAACAACGCAAGTGTGCATGAAATAATAAAAATGAAGCGTTTGGAAGAAACCTGGGATTTTTATTGATGAAGAAGGGGATGCCTTGGGCATCCCCAAGCTTTGACGCTTGGACTTCTTGGATATTTCTTGGGGTGACACGCGTGGCATCCCCAAGCTTGAGCTTTAGTCTGTCTTTCATCTCATTACTCATTCCTTTCCATACACCTGAAAATTTTCCTTCATACAAAACTTCACACAATCTTCATTAGCAACATTAGTGCACTCAAGATAAATAAGTCTTAAGGTTCAGTTCCAACACCAAATAAACTTCCATTAGAACACTAGCTACTGTAGAACTTCCCTCAAAAAGCTCAATTCCCCAAAAGAACTCCAAAAGGAACCAACAAGAAGCAAATGCAGAAAATGGCAGAAATCTGTCAAAACAGACCAGTAGGTAAAGACAAAATTTTTCGAAGACCTTCTATTGCTAAAATCAAAAAGTGTTGAACTAACGCAAGTTAGATAACAACCTGGGAAGAAGCACAAAAATTCACGCCTCAAAAAGACGTTCAGAGATTTTACACGAATTTTTACGGTGAAGCACAGAAATCTGTTTCAGGACAGCAACTATCCCAATCATTACTTCTCTCTCATTAGAGGTTACTCTTGGCACAAAAAGCAAATAAAAAGGATAAGGAGCGGTTATTACTAAAGTAATAACTTCCATGACTCATCTAAAACTTTTGGGTTATCTTCCAATAAGTACTTTTCTTTAACGCCTTTAAGTTAGGCATAAGCAAAAACTAAAATGGACAGAATAGAAGTAAGCGGAGATAATCATGGTGAAAACATTGTTTTGTTCAATGAAATCCTTTTGTTAACAAGGTTGATCAGGTCTTGTTACCAAAACAATTTCATATGATACAAAACTTTGTATTCCACTAAAGATTATGTTACCTCAACCTTGATAGCAATGGTCCCAATCATAATAGTTTCAAATTTTTCTCTTGGTATGGGACAATATATTTCTCCAACTTGAATGCCCTCAACATGTTCAAATTGAATTCAAGACCATAAGTCCTATCAATCTTCTTGGGGAAATAGATAGTATGTTCCTTGTCATTAACATTGAAGGTCACCTTCCCTTGATTACAAATAATAACAACTTCTGCAGTATTTAAGAAAAGGTCTCCCAAGAATAATAGACATATTATCATCTTCAGGCATGATAGTTTGAGAGGATGCTCACATAAGAAATATGAGTTGAAGTAAAGAGAGCATCGAAGCAAATTCAAAACACATTTAAGTCTAACCCACTTCCTATGCATAGGAATAGTGTATGCAAATAAATTCACAAAGAACAAAGTGACAGGCGTAGGAAGATAAAACAGGAGTAACTTCAAAACTTTCAGCACATAGAGAGGTGTTTCAATACCATGAAAACTTCTACAACCATATTTTGCTCTCTCATAATAATTTTCAGTAGCCTCATGAATAAACTCAACAATATAACTATCACATAAAGCATGCTTTTCATGATCTACAAGCACTAGAGCTTTATTATAAACATCTTCAAAAGAATCCTCAGGAACATAACATTCATCCTTCTTTAGTAAGCATGGGGGATAATCAAATAATGTAAGGGATAAAGAGTTACTCTCATTAGAAGGTAGGCATGGGTAGCTAATACATTCTTCCTCCTTTTGTTCATCACTCTCCTCCTCTTTTTCATCTAATGAGATTTCAGGTTCATCAATTTCTTCTTCCATAGGATCCTACAAGGCATTAGTCTCTTCCATTTGTGGAAAGCATCTATTAATATATTCAAGAATATAGCCATTTTCTTCCTTGTAATTATCAAAGCAAAATTTAAGTATACCATAAACCTCATATTTATAAGATGAATCATCAATATTTTCAAGCAAACTAGCAAGTTCAAATGCACCCTTCCAAGCAATAAATTCTTCAATTTGTTCCACATCATAAAAGTCATAATTTCCTTTAACATAAGAAGATATGGTAACATTATCATTATACTCACATTGAAAAGGAAGGTGTTTGTACCTCCTGCAGCAACAAGATTTATCACAGCAATAAGTAACATTATAAGTAGAGCACACGTTTCTAGCAATGGTATACAATCTATCAATTTGTGTCACATAAGTGTTTTCCTTTTTGTGACAAGCGGTATTCCTTATAATAATATTTTTGATCTTCCGTGAACCCACCTTGCCAATAAGCTTCGGTTTCAAAGAAACCAACCATTGCCAACAAGCATGATAAAGCAAGACAATAACAAACCAACGAAAATAACAACTAGAGTAGGAACTACCTTTTTTGTATTTTTGATAAAGAAACAAGCAAACAACGTGAAAATAAACTTAGCTTGAACAATAGTGATTCCAAGTGGACTTGATAAATAAAGCTATGCTCCTCGGCAACGGCGCCAGAAAATAGTCTTGATGACCCACAAGTATAGGGGGTGTATCGCAGTATTTTCGAGGGAAGTGAAACCCAATTTATTGATTCGACACAAGGGGAGCCAAAGAATATTTATAAGCCTTAACAACTGAGTTGTCAATTCAGCTGCACCTAGAAACAACCTTGCTCACAGCAGTTTATCAGTCGCAACAGTTTTATAGTAGGAATAGCAAAGTAGCAACAGTAGTAAAATAAAGACAGTAGTAACAATAGCAGTAGACAGTGGGATTCGAGTGCGGTAGGCATAGGGATGGATGGACGGGCGTTGCATGGACAAGACAATTCACATAGCAATCAGAACATAGGGCAATTGTAGATAAATAAGATAAAGCATCCAAGTACTAGATAATCCTAGGCATGTGTTCCATATATAGTCATACGTGCTCGCAATGAGAACTTGCATAACATCTTTTGTCCTGCCAGCCCGTTTGCAGCGGGGCCTCAAGGGAACTACTGGAAATTAAGGTGCTCCTTTTAATAGAGCACCGGAGCAAAACATTAACACTCCATGAACACATGTGATCCTCACATCAAATCCATTCCCTCCGGTTATCCCGATTTCTGTCACTTCGGGGCCATTGGTTCCGGATAACAACGTGTGTATACAACTTGCATATAAGACCATAAACAATACTATCATAATGAATCAATAACATGTTCAGATCTGAAATCATGGCACTCGGGCCCTAGTGACAAGCATTAAGCACAACAAGTCGCAACAAAGTCATAAAGCACTAATAAAAGATACTAGGCACCATGCCCTAACAATCTGATGCCATTACATGAACGATCTCATCCAATCCCTACCATCCCCATAGCCTACAGCGGGGGATTACTCACTCATAGATGGGGGAAACATGGATGGTCGATGGAGAAGCTATGGTGATGATGATGGCGATGATCTCCTCCAATTTCCTGTCCAGGCAGGGTGCCAGAATGGAGTTTCTGGTCTTGTTTCGTGGAATCTGGTGGTGGCGGCGGAGCGGAACTCCTTTTGGAAAAACGTCGAACCCCCCGGAGTTTTTAGGTCAGAAGGCTTCTTATAGGTGTAGAGGGAGACCGAGGGGGTGCCTGGGGGTCCCACACCATGCCCTGCCGTGGCCAGGACCAGCCCGCGCCTAGGGGGGTGTGGCCAGCCCCTGGCCCTCCTTCGTCTCGTATTCTGGCTCCGTGAGTCTTCCGGAAAAATAGGCACTTTGGCTTTTGTCCCGTCCAATTCCGAGAATATTCATTTTCTGACTTTCCTGGAACCAAAAATAGCAGAAAACAGACAGTTGGCACTGTGGCTCTTGTTAATAGGTTAGTCCAAGAAATCATATGAAAAGTACTCCAAAGTGTGGACAAAACACAAGAAAGTGAATAAAACCAAGCATGGAACATCAAAAATTATAGATACATTTGCAATGTATCACTTGACTCTATGAGTGTTGGCATTCGTAGAGCTTATTAGCCAGAATTTGGTGTTGGATGAGGATAAGAGGGTTGACCCTTTATCGGATGATGTTAGTACTTTAGAAGCCAATAGTGTTCGTGGGCGCAATCTTCTTATCTGCTCACGCCATGTCTTCAAGAGCTTGCATGCCGAATTTTTTCCGACGAAGGAGGTGCCGGCTGATTTGAACGGCCTCGTTGCTGTCTTCGGTGCTGAACCGAGCCCACTTGTTGGCTACAGCATGACACCGTCAAAAAGTGGCACTGAAACTTCTACAGCCCACTTGTACGGTGAGAAAGTCGTCTACCAAAAGGTTAGCTCCTATGTCCCAGTTACCCCCAATGGCCAGGCAGTCGATTTGAAACCTTTCATTAAGAAGTCCAAGAAGTACCCTCGATTGTTGCTGGGCATAGGCACAGGTCCGACAAAATCTGCTGCCCAATCGTCGGCCGGTGCCCCTTCGGCGAGTGCTATCCCGATTATTCCTTCTTCAACTGACACTCAATCTCCTAACGCCACTATGTCTACAGAGAAAATCATCCCGTAGTTTAGTTTGTAGTCATAGGTGCCTTTTATTCTGCTGCTGTAATAAACTTGTCTCCTTTTAAGTCCTCCTTTTGCTAAGAAAAAGTTGTTGCATATGTTTGTTGTGTGTATGAATTGTCCTTCGTGTGCTGAAGGTTCTGTATTTTTCGTCTGCTCTGCCAGATACTTTGTGATTCGACGGTTCCATCTACACCCACTTAGGCTTCGAATGTGCACCCATCTTCATCCGGGTTAGGTGCATCTGAAGCTGCCATTGTTCGTGTGATCGATCCGCCATTATATGCATAAACGATTGAGTAGGTGAAAAACTTTGAGGGTAATCTTCGTCCAAGTGATGGTGGACATATCTCAATCGAAGATGCGCAAAGACCTGGATCGTGAAGCATATTTTTTGGAGGAAATTTCCAGGGCAAGCGAGAAGATGTTATGTAAGTCTTCTGCAATATTTCTTAGTATTTTCTTCTTGGTCATAGAAGTTGACTTTCCTTTGTTATTTTAGGCATCCGATTGTGCGAGAGGGAAGAGACCCAAAGCCTACGCAATCGAATCCATGCTCTGGTGATTGCTTCCTAGGGTACCAAGACTGATTTTTTGGACTGATCATCATCGTTCCTACTCGGTGGCTTTGCTTCAAGACCGTGTATCAGAGGTCGAGCAGTTTATCGAGTGCTACTGCATATCTTTGGCTATTGTATACAATGTTATGTTTCCCTAGACCCTAGCTGATTTGCTGGCGAAATTATAGCAGGGTGAAAGGATTCATCACTTCGTGAAGCCCCAACTTATGGCGGGTGCTAAACTCGCACTTTCTTGGGTGCACGCGCACCACCTGACACTGGATTTGGATGATGTCTCTATGGGGCTGCCTCCCCCTCCTGGCGGTGGACTTGTTAACATGGCGCCTCACTACGCGGCTGCCCGTAGTCCTGCCATTGGGATTGTCCGGAGATGCCTGGAGGCAGACGAAGATTTCTTTATAAATTTCGCCATCTAACTATTTTCTTCATTATGTATCTTTGTACTCAGAGAAATATTATGTAACACCATTGTATTTGTCAAAAAGGTCATAAATTTATACAAGATTTTGTTTTTTATCGCATAAGACCTCTTTATCCGCATGACGCCCATAGTATGAGTCGGCTTTTACTCAGGTAAAAAAGCACGTTTCCTGGGAACCGTCGATTTTTCATATGTCATTCTTGTCGAAGCCTCCATGTATTGGGTTGATGAGTAGAACAGCAGAAATCTCGAGACCCAGTTTTTGGGAACTTTTCTTTATTTATTGTCGAATAGCATAGATACATTTGTGTCATGCTCACCTGGTCGTTGGCCTTATTGAATATAAAATGCATAAAAGTAAAGGAACTTCCTAGAATCTGTGGCTTCCATCTTGAGATGCTCCATTGTTGTCTTGTTGTGTTCCATGTGGGCTCAAGGGCGTTTCATCCTTTCAACTGGAGGCGCAGCTTCTGCACGGCGGACCAGAGAGAAAAGGGGTTGGTTTATTGGATCACTTTTAATTGGGAATCAATGCACACGCGGGATCCAGTGCCTTTCCTCGGGACGAGTATTGGGTTAGCTACCCATATTGCTTTAGTTATATTTGTGATGAGCCACGTATTTGTTTGGCGAGGAGCTTGTTGTCCAATGCCCTTGATTCGTTGGGTGGCCCATTCATTGTTTGTTGTGCTTAATTTGGCTAAGTGCTCATCAAGTTCCTTGGAGGTTTCTTGTGTATTGGCGGAGTTTACAAGAGTCTCCCAATTCTCACGAAGGACACCGACGAGCGCGCGTTCCTATGCGGGACCAATCTTGGAGGCCGGATAGGTTGTTTTTGCGGGTGCGTGGTGCGCCTGATTTTCTGAAGCCTGCTCACTGGGGACATGTCCTTCGTGTAGTAGTTCTGCATTCGTGATTTTCAGCTGGCCAAATTCTGTTTCCATCTCGAAAGATTCTGATATTTTATTGAATTCTCGGTCACCGCTATCTAAACAGGTGAAACTTCCTTTTACTGTTATGATCCCATCGGGGGCTGGCATTTTTAGCACCAAATATGCGTAGTGGGGCATTGCCATGAATCTTGCGAAAGATGGTCATCCTAGGATCGCGTGGTACTGTGATGGCCAGTCCATGAATTTGAACTCAAGTTTTTCACGCCTAAAGTTGTTTCTTGATTCGAAGACTACGTCAAGACAGACTTTGCCCAGAGGAATCTCGGCTTTGCCTGGAACTATCCCGTGGGAAGTTGTGTTGGTAGGCGCTAGATTTGTCAGGGACCAATTCATTGCCCATAGGGTTTTGCCATAGATGAGGTTGATGCTGCTCCCTGCATCCAGGAAAACCTTGCTCATGTCGAACCCTATGATTTCTGCTTCCACTATTAAGGCTGACTGACCTAGTCGTGGTACCCGAAGCAGGTGATCAGCTCTATTGAATATGATTTCTTGTTCTGACCAGTGGAGATATTCGGGTGTAGGGGGTGGTGCTCTTACCGCCATATTTACTTGTCTTGTAATCAATTTTTGTGTCCTGTTAGACGGTCGCCCTTTCTGAATCATTGACATTGGTCCTTTTGACCTGGGGTACTCATCCTCTTGGTTTGTTGTGTTTTGCATCTTCCCTACTGGCGGATGTACCGACAGCAGTGGTGGTGCACCGATGGTCAAAGAGCCAGGTGTAGTGGCGTATCCTCGGTTTGTTGCCTCGGTTGCCTTTGCGTTGCATAGCTCTTGCATCTTTAAAAACGTTCGGCAATCCTTCATGAGATAATTGGATCGCCTTTTTCTCGTTGAGTCGACATAAAAGTGCATATTGTAGGGTCCTTCTAGCATTTGTACTACAGACATTGGTGGGTCTCGAGATCTTGGCTGGTATCGCTGTTGTGGCTGGCTTCCTCTGACATCGTCCCTGTTGCTGCGATACCCACTATTTTAATCGTCGCCTCTTCGGTTGTCCCCTCCAGAGAGACCAGCTACGACATAGCTTGGTCCGTTGTATCCATCGTTGTTTCATCGTCTTCTATCATTATTGCACATATCCCTGTATTCTTCGGGTGAACGGGCTCGCTTATTGTGTACCGCATCTTCTCCGTCAGCCTAGTGATTTGTCATGTCCATCAGCTGTGAGATCATTTTGGGCTTGACTCGTCCCATCTCTTCGATGAACTCCGGTCGGCGAAGGCCGTCGTTGAAGGCACCAATTTCCCTTTCGTCAGATATGGCCTCAGCCAAGTTTTTTATAATGTTCCATCGCTGGATGAAGGCCCGTATTGGTTCTCCAGGTTTTTGCTTGCACGCTCGCAATTGTTCCAGAGACGCGGGTCACTTGAATGTGGAGTGGAAATTTCGGATGAATTTATCCTCAAGATTGTTCCAGCTGCTGATGGAATCTTCAGGTAACTGTCTTAGCCATGACCGGGCGGCGCCAGTTAGATGCAGCTGCAGGCTCTTCACTGTGGTGGCCTTGGAACCACCCTGTAATTTGATAGTTTCTAGGTAATATGCCAACCAAGCTTCAGGTTCTTAGAGACCGTCATACTTCTGATGATCGTGAGGGAGTTTGAAGTCCTTGGGCACTGGAGTTTTGTGAACCCGTCGGGTAAAGCAACTAGCTCCGCATAGTCCATACTCATCCTCGCTTTCACCATCGTAATACCTTAGGCTGTTGCGCTCTTCTCTGGATCTGTCGATCCTGTGCTGTATAATGTCGTCTCTTGCGTCGTTTTGGGGCTTATAGCCCAAAAAGTGCACCCGATGTGGCGATCGTGATCGTCAGGTGTGCCCTACCTACCGAGGGCTACTGCGACAGTGTGGGTATATATCGGGTTGTCGTGTGATTCCTTGCTCTGCTTGTGCCAGAGATGCTCCTACCATGTCGAGGTTCATTATATCGGAGCGATGGAGAGCCGCACGAGGATCGTCGGGTGCGGGTTGAGTTGTGAGCAGATATGTTTGTGTAGCTACAATTGCGGGGCTATTTTTGCTTTGATGTGTCCTGTTGGATCTACTGACATAAATGATAAATCGAGATCCCGCGTCAATTCATTTCTTTCAGCTTCGGGCATTCTGTAGCTGTGAGGTTCCTCTCATTGGTTGCGCTCCTCTGGTTACGCTTCCTAATCCCCGAGTAGAGCTTCGCTGGGCCTGCCGAAGGCTGGATTCATCAGCTAGTCTTTTTCTTTTGTCGAGTTGCCTCTGCATCCTTAGCAAGTCTCTCTTTTTGTGATGAATCAGGTATTGGTATGCTAGTAGATCTTCGCGCGTGGCCTCGGCTGTCGTTGGAACTGCACCCGAGATTGCTGCCCTTGCTTTTTGCCATGCTTCGACTGGTAGCCGGAGAGTTTGTCGCTCGCCTCTGCGTGGTTCTTCTCCTACCGGGATTTTGCGATTGTTTGTCGGGTCTCCTTCGTTTCCGCGATTTCCTTCATTTCCACGATATCCTGCATTATCGTTCGACAAAATATCATCGGGGTCAAAGATAGGGTTACCGTTAGAGTCCTACTGAGTTGAGGCGTCCCCGATGATCACGCACACTTGGTGTTGAGTTATGTATGAACTAGTGACGTCGTCATAGGATCCGAGGGAGACACTGTATGGGGGATCAGTGAAGTCCAGTAGTTTCTGTTCTGGGTAGATTTCAGCCATCCTAATTCCGAAGTCGATACTTTCGCCGCTTTCTTCGGGTTCCACGTTTATCGAGCTTGATCCATGTGACGTAGTTGGCTGGGAGTCTGACCCAAGGGAGAGACTGTCGTAAAGACCGTCAAGATCCCCTAGATCTGTTGTGTATTCATTATTTCCTTCATCTTTCTCTGCCTAGAGTATACCTTCTACGGATGATCCGATAGATGATGTAGGCATCGCCGTAAGCGTGGATTTTTCGATCGACGGTCCTAATGGAGCTAAGAGGAGCGATTCTTCGGGATCCTCCACTTGAAAGTGGAAACTTCCGATGATGAGGTCGGATCCGCCGTTGGAGTCGGTGGGTACCGAAACAGGGGTGGGTTGGCATGGAGCCGCTTCCGTTGGATTGTTGCTTGATGAAAAGGGGTTCGCCGAATCCATGACTCCAACGATCAGGTTTCCCACAGACAGCGTCAATTGTCGAGGGATAACCTCGGTAATGCCCATAATTATGGACTTAGGATTTTGCAACAAAGAGAACGCTGGGATTTCGTCAGATGTCAGGCAAACAATGGAGTCGAAGTCGCCTGATTATCGATGGACAATGCGATTACAGATTGCTTGGGAGTTTTCCGGTACCTCTCTGTTGGCTTCTCCCAGCCTATATATAATAGGCCAGGTCCCAAAGCCGTATATGGATAGGTTACATATTTATGATTATAACACCAACACAACATCGGTTTCTATTTCCTTATCTAATACAACTAAGGCTTCCATCGGATGCTTCTTAGGACTTCATCTTGAGTCTTTATGGGCTGTGAGCCTTTATACAGCCAGGATAGCAAAACATAAGCATCCGAATAATCATACCTATGTCAGAAGGGTTCTCCAGGAAATTATTCAGAATTGAGAGTTTCTGGTTGTACTGCCTATGCTCATGTTGATAATGGAAAATGAGAGCCTATAGAGCTGTTAAGTGCATCTTGATTGGTCATGTGTGAAAGGATATAAGTTGTGGAATCCCTAATACCATTTTAATTATTTTTTCCTACCCATCCTAAGAGTTCTAAGCTAAAGCCTTTGTAGATTCCTAACTTTGCTTGGTGAAGATCTGTAGTAGCAAATAAAGTGTTTTCCACATTGGGTGCTTTATTTGGTAGGGATTTCGTCTCTGTACTTCCACAGATCCTGGAGATCGATGTGATTGCGGATATATATACCTCGAGGTCCTGCTCTATTTTCTTAGTATCTTGCATGATGTCGACGCTGGCGAATTGATCTGCCTCTTGCGCAGGAACTGACAAAGTTATTGGCATACACCCTCGTTGACCCTGCATACGTGGTACATTAGGCAGTGCAGGTGCATTGATAGTTGCACGAGCGCTGCCTTCTTCCCATCCCCGTTTTACTCCAGGTCGAGGCTAATGATCTTGTACTTGTCACTCGTCTCCTCTGGCCATCTCTCATACATGGGGAGGACCTTTTTTTTTGATATGTACATGGCGAGGACCTTGGCCACCTGGTGTTTTGCATTGGTGTGCACAATCTTCAGTTGGTGGTGCCATGGGTAATGACGGTGTACTTGTCGGTGAAGTTGTTTCTGTCCGCGAACATGCCGTACTTGCGATCCATTGAACCCATCCACATTGTGTGCTTTATTTGGTGCCATGGCAAATAAAGCTTTTTCCACCTCTTCTGCTTCAAAAACTTTACACAAAAAGGTATTCATTTCCTACGTGACTTTTACTGGAACATGCCTCGTCAACGCCACTATATCAACATGTTCCTGGGCATTGAACAAATTTCTATAGAAGGTTTAAACAATACCAATTATTTCCTCTTTCTGCGCGCGCGCGCACACACATTTCCTTCCTCATTTTGCTGATGGGAAATCTTGTTGCATTGTTTACGAATAGAGGCTCGTGCGTGGAAAAACATCGTGTTTCCTTCAGCCAATCAACATGGCTTATCTGTTTAGCCATCATGACTTCCCTCAATAAAAGCTACTCCCTCTAATCTAGGTTAATTGACTTGAATTTATCTAGATTCAGATGTATTTAATATTAAAACATGTCTAGATACACCAGACAAATCCAAGTCAATTAATTTGGATCGGAGAGAGTATGAGATTTGTTTTGCAATGACATGCTCTCTCTGATGTGCCTTTATACTGCGAATTTTGGCGCTGTTTTTCAAACTCCTTATGTGCCTTGATCAGCCTCTTTCGGACTGAGCTGAATTTATCTCCAGCCCCAGCTTGCGGACCAGGCCAAGTATGCCAATTCATCATCTCCTTGCGATTTCCATGCTATTTCGACTGTATGCAAATATGATTCCTCCCTGTACCATGCATTTTCATATCGAAAGAGCCTCACTTTCCTAGACGAAGGTTCATCTGTCCGATTTTGGAGAGGTTATGTGTCTCACCATGTTCTCCTAATAATACTGAATCACCCTCGGTGAGGCCAGCATTCTGTCTAAGCGAACTTCTACATTAGCTGTCCCATCTTGCTTATTATCCCAAGTGATAGGCCTTCCAGCGTATCCAAGATCTTGGAAATTACATTCATCCATATCCTCGCAAAACCCCAGCATCAGCCATTCAGCACGGTTTTTCAGTGGCTAAGGACAGAAAGAATTTGAGATTGGGCGAACTTAGAAAAATAATGCGAGATAAAATAGTGCAGAGACAATAATGCTATACACCCTAAAAGCATACCGACAATGAAGTTTTAATGGAAGTTTTAGAAAATGGCAAAGCTCTACTTTAAAAAATCTTTCGTACTTTTTTTTATCATGAATTTTTAATATCACTCATATTTGTTGTCAAGAAAACCCTTTCAATAGTTGTCCTCATCACGGGTAAAATAAATCAACTCACAAGGAGGCGATAACCCAACTGAAACATGATACGCCTTTTAAATATAAAGATAATCTATATAGTATTCAATTCTAGAAGTAAGAATGATGAATAGCTCGAGATTAACTTGTATATGCTCATGCTCATAATAATATCTATGATAAATCTCTCTAAGACAAACAATCTTATTTACACTAGATGAATATGCGCGCTTTGCCGCGCCGCCTGCATCTCATTCTAACACAGCATGGCCGGGTGGTAGATTCAGTTGTTTTTGCCTGTGCCACTACATGCTTACCTTTTCTAACATCTTTTGTGGTCTTGTGTGGAAGGGGTTAGCATATGGTGTGGATATCCATTGTCTTTGGTCCTAAATGTGTCAGCCAGGCTAACCCATTGAAAGTGCAGTGTGGCGACTTTGGACACGGAAGCACTTATGTGTCTATTCCAGTTGGGTGGTAAAGGCTAATTCATGTTTCTCTGTACATGCGAAAGAAGTGATGGCATGCACTTGTACTGTTTTTATGGCACATTTGCTCTCAACTAAGACAGTGTCACTCGTTCTAAGAAATTAATTTATCCATTTATATCATAAAATATATCCAGTGCAACATTGCTGATGAAACATTTAAGAGACAACAAAGTATTGTTGTAACAATTCAAAGGGAATAGGAATGGAGATAAAGTAACAATTTGGTGAAAAGAACTTGCTGAAATATGTACCAATCCTTCTTGGCATACATACTATACAATAAGTAGCCTCCTTATATGCGTTGTTTAACTATAAAAGATTCTAGAGAACACTTCACTCTGTCCATTGGTTAATTTCGTTTCCCTTTTGAAGTTGCCCTTCCATAAACTCATGTTCACCTTCCTGTAATCAAACATGATTTACAACCTAAATTAACCTGTATGGCGCATTCATAACATGTAAATTCATTTGATTCTTGGTATGAGAAACATCTGCACACCAATAAACTAAACTGAAATCAGCCCTTATAGACGAAAAGAAACTCCTAGCATACATTTTACTATATGAAGAGTTGTGGCTTAGATACTTGGGAACATAAGGGCCAACAGAAAATGTGATGGTATTACAAAGTAGCATGTTTTATTTCTGAACATATTGATTAAGAAACGGATATAGATCATATATACATGTACTCTGAGTTATAGGCTTTACTCATTTTTCTGATAACTTAAGGTCAGTAGACTATTGCAGTGCCTAATTAAAATGTAACCAATCCATTCAACCTTAAAGAGAAAGGTTAGATGCATTCGACCCAAATGAATGTTTGTAGGTGACTCTCACACTTGTATGAGATAGAATAGTCTATCATCCTTGACTCAATTATACTGGATCTTGGCACACAACTAAGTGGTAATGTATATAATTAGGACCAAGAAAGCTTCCCTTAATTATTTTCTAGCACAAGGTACCTCTTTATGGAGGAAACGAAAAATCTACATACCTAGGATAATTTCCTAAATTCATCATGAATTAAAATATCATCAAACGCCTAAGGATAATTAATTTGAAAGCACCGTATGAGAGGAACTCGTTATATTTTTCTGCACTCGGCAAAGAGACACATTTAAATTTACAATATATACATGTGCTTCCTTATGGAGGAAAGGGAAAATCCACATCCCTAGGATAATTTTCTAAATTTCGCACGAGTCAAAAGATCATAGAACAACCAAGGATAATTAATTCAAAAACCCCTTATGAGATCAACTCGTGATATTGTCCACATTTAGCAAATACACTCGTTTGAAATCTATAATATATAAACAAATTCCAACATAACTATTAGAGGAATAAGCACATTTTCCATATCAAAACTTCATGATTAACATTCTAATACTCATTTTGTATATCAGGAGTAAATAATAGTGCTAGATTGTTTCGGGTCAAACTGCTATTCACATCGTCTCGATTCTTTTAGACCGTGCGTCGTGGTATTGCCGACGAGTATGCCATGGAAGGGTCCTCACAGTGCGTGTTTAGAGATGTGGGGTAATACGGAGAGTTGGCGGGTACGAGGTAACACAGCTTACCCAGGTTCAAGTCCCACAACGGTGGTGGAACTCTACTCCTGCTATAAATTACTATAATAGCAATACGCCGAGTTACAGAGATAGGTTCGCTGTGCGAGGCGTTGCATGTTGTACGTAGCAATCTGATAGGTTGTACCCTAAAGGCTCCCACAAGTCCGGTTTATAAAAGCACTAAAACCTAGGGTTACAAGGAAAGGACCTTGCCGGACAAGGTAAAGAGTCCTACACTAATACGAACTTCGTGTCTTGCACTCCAAGGCTCCTAGTACGTCGGTGACTCCTGCGCAGCCTTCCTTTATCCGGCATGGGCCTCTCTTCTGGATCCGTCTATCTAGGCCGCTCAGCAGGCCATAGGCCTTGCTACCAACTATGGGCCACCCAGGTTAGACAGATTAGAGACATATTATGATGATACCCATTTAGCATATCCCCAACAGTAGCCCCCGGAGGACTTTAAAATCTTGCGCCGTCTTGCCTATTGATCTTAAATTCTCCATCTATGTGATGCCGGCAATCTGTCAAGCAATATCTCAAAGGTCTATCAAAGAACCCTACAATCCTCTCCGGCTTCGCAATGTAGCCAGAGATTCCTTCAGTCTTCATTTCCAGAGCTGGATATTTTCCGCTCGATGAAATCTTCAAATGTGACTCTGCACTGCAACTGTCAGGAGGATGACGTAGGGCACATCCTATGCTACTTCAAAACTCACAGAAGGCAGGGAATTAATCATAGCTGTTTTTATGCGCGCGAAATCCGAAACGGTAAAGCGGCAAAGACGGAGGACGTGGTGAAATTACCGCACATGTTCGTCTCCACGTCCACAACGCTCCATCCATTGGATCCCTTTGCAGGATCTTGACGCTGAGCCTATATATTTTGACTACGGCTAGGTTATTTTATTTTACCCACATTCGCTCCTACGTCTTCGTCTTCCTCCAACCGTATTCCTGTTCGAGCTCCTCCTCGGAAAACCCTAGCCAGAGCTTCCCCTTTCTCCACTCACTTCCTAGCAGCGCAATGGCCTCCAGTAGATCTGCCCCTTCGACGACGACGACTCCTGAGGCTACAACAGAGCAATCTCAGGGAGTGACGGTCCCACCAGAGGGGGTCGTCGTCCCTGTCACCGCCGTGGTAGATACCACCGGCAATGACCAAGAACGAGCGGCGCCATAAGCTGCTGAAGAGGACAATGACTCCCACAATGGAGTGTGGAGGTGTAACACCCCGTCCACTCCTGGGCCCGGGGGGTGTCACTCCTGGCAGCTTAATAGGATATTTAGACTGGCCCCACAGACCAACACTAGTCTTTTCTGCGCACTTTGTCCTCACTCGTGCACACCCGGTTACCCACTTCCCGGTCGGTCACCCATCCTAGAATTGCTCTAGGCCAAGCACGCTTAACCTTAGAGTTCTTTTCGAATGAGCTTCCGGAAAAGAAGTTGCAACTTGTTGATATGGGTATCCTATCAATCCTATTAAGCCATGTGCCTGGATCTCACATACACCCATCCTTTAGAAGATCGATGCCCTCATCGATCAAGCACACCCCAGGAACGTTCCCTCTTGGCACGCGTCTGTGCGTCCAGTGCCGGCGCATGTGCCATGCCGTGTCCACTCTGGACCACACGCGCCATGCTCCACATGTCCCGCCACTGACCCGCACACACCCGTGTAATCGCAAGGGTCGGCTCTGATACCACTTGTAACACCCCGTCCACTCCTGGGCCCGGGGGGTGTTACTCCTGGCAGCTTAATAGGATATCTAGACTGGCCCAACAGACCAACACTAGTCTTTTCTGCGCACTTTGTCCTCACTCGTGCACACCCGGTTACCCACTTTCCGGTCGGTCACCCATCCTAGAATTGCTCTAGGCCAAGCACGCTTAACCTTAGAGTTCTTTTCGAATAAGCTTTCGGAAAAGAAGTTGCAACTTGTTGATATGGGTATCCTATCAATCCTATTAAGCCATGTGCCTGGATCTCACAGGAGGGGCTCTGACCTCTCCGCCAAAGATTTGCAAGAACTTGTCACCGAGGGGTATCTCCCCGCGGTGGAGGGTTTGGTCTGGCGGCCGGCGCTGGCCGGCGAGGTGACCCTTTCTCCCCAAACCGGAGAGAAGGTGTACGTCAAAGCCTAGCTGGTACGAGACGTAAGCCTGCTAGTCTCCGACTTCTTCCTGGAGATTCTCCAGCACTTCCGGGTACTTCCCCACAACCTCTCCCCTAACAGCATCCTCGTCCTTAGCAACTTTATAGCTTTGTGCGAAGGATATCTAGGAATCAAACCTAGATTAGATCTGTTTGTATACTTCTTCACCGTCAAGAGAGAGTTTGTACAGTCCAAAGACAAATTGCGGACTTTTGGAACCATTAGCTTTAAGATCCGTCCTAGCCGGCGGTTCCCCGACATCGTAGTGCATGAATCATGCAAGAATTGGAAGCGCACATATTTTTACTGCCCAGATATTCTCCTGCGTGGCCGTCTTGAGTCGTATCTCAACTTTGTCGATGGAGCCACTGCTGAAGTGCCTGCCTGGAAGACCCTAGCCTCCCTTTCGTCCGACGATGAGGCCAACCGTGCCGTAAGGCGGATTGAATGGCTCGTGGACGAAGGTCTAACGGGCTTGGACCTAGCCATGTGCTGGTTTGTTAGGCAGATCCAGCCTCTGCAGCATCGCGCCGAGTTGATGTGCAAGTACTCCTAGGACAGAAGGGATCCCATGCGAATTTCGCGGGATAACTTCACCACGGACTCTGTCAAACTCCGGATTAAGGACATCATCAAGCTGAAGGACATGAAGTGTGGCTTTATGATCACCTATGACATATTTGACAGCGAAAAATGCCTAGAGGTAGCTTTTGTTTTCTTTGTTGCTCGTTATATACTCTAAGGTTTTTCCGACTTGAAGTTGTCAGTCTAACACTTGTCACGTCCCGAGACCCGGCCCGGTAGAATGACAACCGCCACGCATATATAGACCTGGAGGCCTATATACCCGTAAGGCTAAAAATACGGCATAAGCCGATACAATGGATCTCGAGAAGCTCAAAACTATTTTTATTACAATATTATTTTATATTTATAAAAGAATACAACTAGGTTCTCTAATTCGCTTCACGCCCACATATCCAGCCTAATCTTCCGATGATGACATCATCCGCAGCGCAACTTTGATAAAAACATTAGGAGCAAGAGGTGAGTACTTAGCAAACTAAATATACACACAATCATATAAATTGTAAAATAGACTTTCTTTTGTAAAAACATGTGTATAAAGTAATTAGACAATTTTAAAACACATGGTGCCACACATGAAAGTAATCATTCCCAAACCCGGGAGTCACAAGGGTTAATATTAACACTTTTACACTCTGCAGGGGTACTCCGACGCCGACAGCCTCAACTAGAACCACACAGGACTCTAGAAGAGCAGAGTCCTAACCCACTAGAACCCGAACACCTGAATTTACTAATGTCGGCCACTCCTACGGATCCATCACCGACACGTTCCGTTTCAGGACCGTTCCCAGCGGAGAACTCAGCCAGTCCCATACCTGGACTGTGACCGGTACAATACGGTTACCTTCGTAGCACCAAGTTTTATTTATAAAAACTGTCTTATTAATTCTCATGTTATTCTTCAAATCCATATTCACGACAAATACCCGGTTCATACCGGCGGCTCCAAACGGATCCATCACCGTATACCGGCACCGGCATATTAGCCCATGAATATTTTATACCATATACTACCAAAATAATACATCATAATTTAATAAAAACATACTTCACAAAGTATATGAAAGAGGTATGAAAATCTTGTCTTAGATAAATAAAACCATGTCAATAATATTCCCCTGATCAATAAATCTTGCCATGATATGAAATCTGACTACAGTACAAACACTAATCTCGACACTCTTATATGATCATATCTTCGCATAAAATAATAGAAGACGCCTAATACACACCGACAGATCGCCTCTCTACTAAGATGAATCAACACTTCAGCAGCACCTCCCCTTCTCTAATTCCATCGCCTCCAAAACAACGCACGCATGTATAAATACATTCTTGGTCGACCCATCTCTCTCCCTCTTCCTAGCTAACCCATCTTTCTCCATCTTCCTAGCTAGCTCCCTAGTTCTCTCACTCGGCGCTCCCTCGGTGATGTGTATAGAGCAGCTAGGACACTGCCTATTTATAGGACACGAGCACCGTCTAAGACCAGCTAAAATATCTACCGCCTGACCGCTTGAGCTGTCGGCCGATCGTCCCATGTAAGTGAACAAAAGAAACTAGTCTTAAACCTGGCTAACATGCAGCAGTGCACACCACTTCTATGTCGCCAACGCATCCCAGCTGCCCCCAATGTGCAGCCACGTTGCCCCTATGATTATTGTCATGCATGAATCAGCCGACTTGAGTCCAATGCCTAGCTCCACTACTTCTAGTATTCCTCTCTCACGTCAATATAACTTGTATATATGAGATAGCAAATTCTATTTAGGTCCATCGACATGCATTAGTACAAGCTAGTTAGCTTTACACTTTTTCCAAACCATTTAGCTAATCTTGTTTACATGCATATATTATCTACCAATTTTAAGAATAGTCATTAGTAGACAAAATGCTAGAGCTAAATTATGTTCTAGTCAAATTAAATAAATTCCTAAAAATCCAGGTTATTACATCCTCTCCACCTTATTAAAATTTCGTCCCCGAAATTCAACACTAAAAACAAACTTACATTTTCTTTCAAAAATAGCATGCATGATAAAGCCAAACGATCATAAAAAATCGTGGCTATTCATTCTAACATGCATGACTTAGCCTGATGTATTTCTAGTCAAACAAAAGGTCATAGGATCAAACAAAATATTCTAAAATATTGCTTGTAATTCTAAACAAGAAAATATGCATAAAAGGTTACTTGCAAACCTGCTAACGATCTACCCATTTTGCCCGCGTATCCTAAACCTAGAGCTCTGATACCACTTAATTGTCATGCCCCGAGACCCGGCCCGGTAGAATGACAACCGCCACGCGTATATAGACCTGGAGGCCTATATACCCGTAAGGCTAAAAATACGGCGTAAGCCGATACAGTGGATCTTGAGAAGCTCAAAACTATTTTTATTACAATATTATTTTATATTTATAAAAGAATAGAACTAGGTTTTCTAATTCGCTTCACGCCCACATATCCAGCCTAATCTTCTGATGACGACATCATCCGCAGCGCAACTCTAATAAAAACATTAGGAGCAAGAGGTGAGTACAAAAAGTACTCAGCAAATTAAACATACACACAATCATATAAATTATAAAATAGACTTTCTTTTGTAAAAACATGTGTATAAAGTAATTAGGCAATTTTAAAACGCATGGTGCCACACATGAAAGAGCATTCCCAAACCCGGGAGTCACAAGGGTTAATATTAACACTTTTACACTCTGCAGAGGGGTACTCCGACGCCGATAGCCTCAACTAGAATCACACAGGACTCTAGAAAGCAGAGCCCTTTAACCCACTAGAACCCGAACGCCTGAATTTACTAATGTCGGCCGCTCCTACGGATCCATCACCGACACGTTTCGTTTCAGGGCCATTCCCAGCAGAGAACTCAGCCAGTCCCATACCTGGACTGTGACCGGTACAATACGGTTACCTTCGTAGCACCAAGTTTTATTTACAAAAACAGTCTTATTAATTCTCATGTTATTCTCCAAATCCATATTCACGACAAATACCCGGTTCGTACCGGCGGCTCCAAACGGATCCATCACCGTATACCGGCACCGGCATATTAGCCCATGAATATTTTATACCACATACTACCAAAATAATGCATCATAATTTAATAAAAACATACTTTACAAAGTATATGAAAGAGATATGAAAATCTTGCCTTAGATAAATAAAACCATGTCAATAATATTCCCCTAATCAATAAATCTTGCCATGATATGAAATCCGACTACAGTGCAAACACCAATCTCGACACTCTTATATGATCAGATCTTCGCATAAAATAATAGAAGACGCCTAATACACACCGACGGATCGCCTCTCTACTAAGATGAACCAACACTTCAGCAGCACCTCCCCTTCTCTAATTCCATCGCCTCCAAAACAACGCACGCATGTATAAATACATTCTTGGTCGACCCATCTCTCTCCCTCTTCCTAGCTAACCCATCTTCACTAGTAGAAAACAGACCTTTGGTCCAAGGGTATTAGCCCCGGTTTTGCTAGAAACCGGGACTAATACCCCGGTCCAACGGCTAGATCTGGCCCCAGGGGGTGGCAGGCACTAGCTCCGGTTTGAATGGGACCTTTAGCCCCGGGTCGTGTAACAAACCGGGACTAAAGGGTTTCAGGCAGGCCGGTCGGGCGCCAGATCCTTTAGTCCCGGTTTGTTATACGATCCGGGGCTAAAGGTGGACCTTTAGCCTCGGTTCTAGACACGAACCGGGACTAAAGGTCTGGCTATATCTTTTTGCCCTGCCCGAGCCACCATTCAAGCTGGTGGCTCTCCTCTCTCTCTTTTTTGCGTCAAGCTCGAGTTCATGCCCTTTTTTTCTCAAGATTTGTCTATATTTTGTGGTGCCCCATCTATCCAAAGGTTCTAAAAGGTGAGCAACTTT
Source organism: Avena sativa (assembly GCA_916181665.1). NCBI lineage: Eukaryota > Viridiplantae > Streptophyta > Magnoliopsida > Poales > Poaceae > Avena > Avena sativa. The sequence goes on along the minus strand of OV702289.1, from coordinate 253,081,977 downwards.
ATCCTTTGAACTCTCATTGCTATATTAGCTCATTTCATGCTCTATCCTATAGATGGATTTGTGGATTTAGTTTGGTAGTAATTCTTTTAATGATAGCATGAGATCGATGTTTAGATTCTATCTATCTTGTATTAATGTAAGGAACTCTAAGGTAAATATCACAATATGTGGATTCTATTTATATATATCTTGTTTTGGCACATAGTCTCGAAATTTGATTTTAGAAGCACACACATGCGTGAGTTCATCATTCTAACTAGCTGGGCAAAATATCCTTCTTCGTCTACCTGCGTTCAACAAACTGAAAAAATTGTAACAAAGATAGAGTTAATTCATAAAAGCTTGATAAGAAGACATCACAGTACATCTTCGAGAAGCTCCTCTATGGCGAGATCCTCGAAGATGTCTGAGGACACATCTTCGAGAGAAGCTCCGCCGTAGTGGTGTCCCTCTGGCACCATCTTGGAGTTCATAACTTCTCTAGCTATAGATTAATACGTCGGGTAACTAAAACAATTCACATATTAGGGAGTGCCTCTATGGCGAGCTCCTCGAAGATGTCTGAGGACGGGATCCTAAGACATCTTTGAGAAGCTCTGCCGTAGTGGTGTCCCTGCTCTCGCACACCATCTTTCAGTGTATATATTCTCTAGCTAGATCAGTATGTTGGTGGAGCTAACTAATTTCATATATTAGAGAGTGCCTCTACGGCGAGCTCCTCGAAGATGTCTGAGGACGAGGTCCTAAGACATCTTCGAGAAGCTCCGCCATAGTGGTGTCCCTGGTCTCGCACACCATCTTGCAGTTCTTCACAAGAATACATACCTATTTATAGATTAAGCAGCACAACATAGTGTCGGGCACTGATGACATAATGTCGACACACTCACCCCTGGCATAGTGCTGCCACCCACCCAAAATAGTGTCGTCATTTAATTTACTGGCTTAATGCTGCCCACTGAGGATATAGTGTCGACATGTTGTCTCCACATCCACATTTAGTCCCGGTTGGTGCCTTCAACCGGGACTAAAGGTTCATCATATCTTTAGTTCCGGTTGCTGGCTTTAATTTTGTTTTTTAGATTAGTACTAATTAATTATGATTATGCTGCCACCCACCCAAAATAGTGTCGTCATTTCATTTACTGGCTTAGTGCTGCCCACTGAGGACATAGTGTCGACATGTTGTCTCCACATCCATATTTAGTCCCGGTTGGTGCCTCCAACCGGGACTAAAGGTTCATCATATCTTTAGTCCCGGTTGCTGGCTTTAATTTTGTTTTTTAGATTAGTACTAATTAATTATGATTATGCTGCCACCCACCTAAAATAGTGTCGTCATTTAATTTACTGGCTTTGTGCTGCCCACTGAGGATATAGTGTCAACATGTTGTCTCCACATCTACATTTAGTCCCGGTTGGTGCCTCCAACCGGGACTAAAGGCTCATCATATCTTTAGTCCTGGTTGCTAGCTTTAATTTTGTTTTTTATATTAGTACTAATTAATTATGATTATGTTTGATGTACTTAATTAATTATATAATGCAGATGAGCCGGGAATGGATGTACGCTGACCGACTCTCTAACGAGTTCATTAAAGGCATGCATTCTTTTCTTCTTGTGGCATGCATTAATGACTGTATCCTAGGATTAGAGGTGCAGGAGATACATGCATGCATTAATGACTGTATCCTCTACTGCGGCGAGGAGTACGAGAATTTGGATGCATGCCCAGTATGCACTGTATTGCGGTATAAGATAAGACGAGATGACCCTGGTGATGTTGAGAGCGAGCGCCCCATGAAGAGGGTTCCTGCCAAGGTGATGTGGTATGATCCTATAATACCACGGTTGAAACGTTTGTTCAGGAACAAAAAGCATGCCAAGTTGTTGCAATGGCACATGGAAGACCGTAAGAAAGACGAGATGTTGAGACACCCCGCTGATGGGTCGCAGTGGAGAAAAATCGAGAGAGAGTTTTTGGACTTTGCAGGTGATGCGAGGAACTTATGGTTTGGTCTAAGTACAGATGGCATGAATCCTTTTGGGGAGCAGAGCTGCAGTCGTAGCACCTGGCCTGTGACTCTGTGTATCTATAACCTTCCTCCTTGGTTGTGCATGAAGCGGAAGTTCATTATGATGCCAGTGCTCATCTAAGGCCCGAAGCAACCCGGCAACGACATTGATGTGTACCTAAGGCCATTAGTTGAAAAACTCTTACAGTAGTGGCACCGACAAGGTGTGCGTGTGTGGAATGAGAACAAGCAGGAGGAATTTGACCTACGAGCGTTGTTGTTCATAACAATCAATGATTGGCCTGCTCTTAGTAACATTTTAGGATAGACAAACAAGGGATACAATGCATGCACACACTGTTTAAACGAGACTGAAAGTATATATATGGATAAATGTAAGAAGAATGTGTACCCGGGGAATCGTCATTTTCTTCCGCCCACGCACACCCTAAGAAAGAAAGGTAAGCATTTCAATGGTGAGGCAGACAGCCGGTGTAAGCCTATCCGCCGTGCTGGTGATGATGTATTTGATATGGTGAAGGATTTAAAAGTAATCTTTGGAAAGGGTCCTGGTAGACAATCTGTTCCGAAGGACGATGTCGGACACGCACCCATGTGGAAAAAGAAATCTATATTTTGGGAGCTATCCTATTGGAAAGTCCTAGAGATCCGCTCTGCAATTGACGTGATGCACCTGACGAAGAATCTTTGTGTGACGCTGCTAGGCTTCTTGGGCGTGTATGGAAAGAGCAAAGATACACCTGAAGCACGGCAGGACCAACAACATATAAAAGACCGAGATGGCATGCATCCAGAGCTGTTTGAAGGTACTGCTAGCTACGCTATTACCAAAGAAGAGAAGGAAATCTTTTTTGAAGTCCTCTACAGTATCAAGATCCCGTCTAGTTTCTCGTCGAACATAAAGGGAATAATAAATATGGTAGAGAAAAAATTTCAAAACCTAAAGTCTCATGACTACCACGTGCTTATGACCCAGCTGCTTCCGATTGTATTGAGAGGACTCCTACCAGAAAATGTTCGAGTACCCATTATGAATCTATGTGCGTTTTTCAATGCAATTTCTCATAAGGTAAACAGTCTAGATAGTCTACCAAGGTTACAGATGTGGTCCAATGTCTTGTCAGCTTCGAGTTGGTGTTCCCACCATCCTTTTTCAATATTATGACGCACCTCCTAGTTCACCTAGTCAAAGAGATTAACATTCTTGGTCCTGTATTTCTACACAATATGTTCCCCTTTGAGAGGTTCATGAAAGTGTTAAAGAAATATGTTCATAACCGTGCTAGGCCAGAAGGAAGCATCTCAAAGGGATATGGAACAGAGGAGGTCATTGAGTTTTGTGTTGACTTCATTCCTGACCTTAAGCCCATCGGTGTTCCTGAATCATGGCATGAGGGTAGACTTAGTGGAAAAGGCACGCTAGGAAAGAAATCAAGGATATTTATGGACGGACGTTCTCTCACTAAAGCACACTACACAGTTCTAGAAAGTTCCACCTTGGTGGCTCCGTATATCGAGGAACACAAGAATATTGTACACTCCAACAACCCGGGGAAGCCTGGCTCCTGGATCAGAGATGAACACACGAGGACTTTTGGCGGTTGGTTGCAGACACATCTCATGAATGACATAAATGTTGGAGAGCAGTTGTACTTGTTGGCCAGGTCACCATCTTCGACTATATTGACTTTCCAAGGGTACGAGATAAATGGGAATACATTTTACACGATCGCCCAAGATAAAAAGAGCACCAATCAAAATAGTGGTGTCCGATTTGATGCAACAGACGAGAATGGGCAAAAGAATATATATTATGGCTACATAGAGGAGATATGGGAACTTGACTATGGACCTTTTTTTAAGGTTCCTTTGTTTCGGTGCAAATGGGTCAAGCTGACAGGAGGCGGGGTTGAGGTAGACAAGAAACACGGAATGACAACAGTGGATCTCAACAACCTTGCATATAGAGATGAACCATTTGTCCTAGCCAATGATGTGGCTCAGGTTTTTTATGTGAAGGACATGTCTACCAAACCAAGAAAAAGGAAAGATAAGCAAAAGAATACAGCATCTGATAAGGAAAAGTGCCACATAGTTCTTTCAGGAAAAAAGAAACATCGTGGGGGTGGAGGATAAGACAGACATGTCAGAAGATTATGATAAGTTTCATGAAATTCCGCCCTTCGCTGTGAAGGATGACCCAAACATCCCGTTAAGTAAGGAAGATGCTCCATGGTTACGGATTAGAAGAAAACCCTAACATGTGTGGATGTTGGTGATGTACAATATTATTAAACCTTTATTTTTAATGATCTTCTTATATGTATATGGATATGAACAATCTCGATCTCAATAGGTAGTATTGTAACTTGCTGTGGGCAGACATTTATTAATATTAAAACGTAAAAATTAGTCATAATCATATCTAGCCCTGTAGTACACAGCTGCAGGGTCGTCTTCGGAATCGTCATCGTCATCGTCGTCGCTCGTAGCACGCAGATGGATCCTCAGCCCTTCTCGTAGCATGCGGATCGATCCTCTGGCCTCGGATTCACGACGCGTGGGGGAGGGGGCTCCCGAATGACGACCCCAGTACGCCCTAGGCCTTCACCACCACCACCATTCTTGTGGCTATGCAGCTGGTGAAAGTGCGGGTACCTCAGGCGAGGATGGTCTCCCATGGCGATGGAGCGCATCACGCCAGCGATAGTCTGGTTCGCCCACCACAGGTGGCGACCAGCCTCGTTGTGGTTCACTAGGGGCGGGCCGTCACCATCGTACTTAGCGAGCTCCCTTTCCTGCCGGTTTGCGAAGAAGGCATTCCAGGTGTCGAGGTTGTCGGGATCCCAATGGGGATCCATCCGCTGCTCCGGTGTGAGCTCGAGGTAGAAGTGGTTCGTGATGGCCGCCTGGCGGGACGAACCTTGAGGCACAGGAGGAACAGGAACCCCTCGAGCGCTCAACATCCAGCCAGCAGGTAGTCGGTACCCCGGCGGGCATGGGTAGCTGGAGGCGCACAGCGTCTCGGTCTCCTCGAGCGTCAGAAAGGCCCAGTAAGCGGTGTCCATTGTTGTGAGAGAGAAGGTGTGGAAGTGCGGATGGATGTGGCGATCGGCCTAGATATAGAGGGAAATGGCGGGAGAACATGGCGGTAAGCGGGGGAAATGGCGGGAAAATATGTTTTAGTCCTAGTTACAAGTTTTAGTAATAAATATTATATTTGTAATGAGTATATTATTTTTTGTGAATATTTTGATATATTATATGTATTTTTCTGTTTTTAAATAATAAACTATATTTTTCCAACATTTGTACTAAATATAATACTTTTTAAACAATAGATAATTTCATTTAAGTTGTATAATAAAGTATGATAATAGATTTAAATTATAGATCTTCTTTTTCTGAAAATTTTGATATATAATACATAATTTTCTAAAAACTATAAACATTTTTGGTTTTGGCGCCAAAAATAACCTTTAGCCTATGTTTGCATTACAAAACGGGGCTAAAGGTTTGTACTACAACCCGAGGCTAAAAGGGGGGTGGTATAAATACCACACCCCCACCCCGGGTCGTGGCACGACCCGGAGAGCTGCCAAATCACACCCCAGCGCCCAAGCCGTCCGCCGCGCCGCCGCCCGCGCCCGTGAGAAGAGGAGCGTCGCCCCGTCTCCGCCCTGCCGCGTCTCCACGCCACCCCGCCGCATCTCCATGCCACCCCGAGCCGCCGCGCCGCCATGACGCGCCGCTGCCCCGCCGCACCTCCTCCGCCGCCCCTGCAGGTGAGGTCGATTTAAGTACGTATTAGCTAGGTTAATTAGTATATAGTTATTAGGCTAGGTTAATTTAGGTTAGTATTTAGGTTAGTATATAGGTTAGTATTTAGGTTAGTATATAGGTTAAGTAGGTTAATTTAGTTATTAGGCTAGGTTAATTTAGTATATAGGTTAAGTTAGTATATAGTTAGTATATAGGTTAATTTAGTATATAGGTTAAGTATTAGGTTAAGTTAGTATATAGGTTAATTTAGTATGTAGGTTAAGTATTAGGTTAAGTTAGTATAGTGGTTAAGTATATAGGTTAATTTAGTATATAGGTTAAGTATTAGGTTAAGTTAGTATATAGTTAGTATATTGGTTAAGTATATAGGTTAATTTAGTATATATGTTAACTATTAGGTTAATTTAGTTATTAGTTAGTATAAATACCCCCACCTCCACCCCGGATGTTAGGTTTAGGGTTAGTGTTATTAGGGCAATACTTAGTGATTTAGTTACTGTTTATATTTTATGATTGTTTATTGCTATTATTTAGTTATGCCGCGTCCACCTCGTCCGAGCCTACTGGACTCCGTCGGTTTCGGGGATGTCCGAGTCTGGGCTCCGCCGAGTTTGCATTGGGAGGTGCTACCTGTCGGGACTCGTACCTTGGTGAGGAATCCGGGTATCATCGTCGAACCGGAGCTTCTTTGGTGGCATCCACGAGGTCTAGGAGCGGTGCAGAGGGAGCCGGCCCCCGAGGAGGTGGTACGTCGTATCAGAGAGGAGGACGAGCACGTACAACGATACATGTATATTTTGGAGACTAGATTCTCCAATATCTGGCAGGTTCACGGATCTCACCCGAGCTATTCTCCGGTGATGGTTCCTCTTCTCTGGCTGCAGAGCTCCCGTAGCCGCATTCGCTAGTTTGATATGAGCGAGATGTATTAATAATGTACTTTATATTATGAGCGAGATATGAGCGAGATGTATTAATAATGTACTTTATCTTATATTATTGTATTTTATCTTAATCACTAAGTATTGTATCCGATTTGTCGCAATTGTAATATTGTTTTACTTAATGCAATATTCTTTTTCTATATTAGTTAAGCTATGGACGGTAGACAGAATGAAGAGGAGCTTCTCAACATGATAGATGAGGGTACTGGGGGTTCTTATTACGATGGCTTCGAATATCTTAATTTGTCTGGAGGAGACGATGGTGGAGATGATAGTGGAGACGATGGTGCTGACCATGGTGGAGAACATGGTGAAGACACCATAATAATAACAAACTCCGTCGAGGTATATAAAGCCTCTATCGATCGTTCACTAGTATAGATGCACTAATTGATTCGTATATATGTACTGACGAATGTTTCTTCTCTTAGACCTCCACTTCCGGCCAATCTTCTACAAGGACAAGAGGCCCGACACACAAGTTGTCCACTGATGTCCGTTTCAGCATTGACTTAGTCTCTCCGCTAGGTCAACCGTTGGATCCCAAAGAATCTGCGAATGCATTTACAAGTCAATGCGGAGTGATTATTAGAGACACCGTCCCGATCACCACGCGAAATTGGAATAAGCCAGGAAAGAAAAAGGATCCAGCTGGGGCTAGTTTTGTAGATAACAGAGCGAGAGATGCGATGTGGAATTCTCTCATGACACATTTCACCCTACCAGTCTTGGAGATTGATGAGCTCACACAGCAAATGACGAGGAAAGTCAAGCACTTTGCTCTTAAGAAGATGGCCGAACTATTCAAGGAATGGAAAAAAAGATTGTACCACAAGTATGTCTTGAAGAAAAAACTCCTCCATTCACTGGCCCACTAGAGTTGCAGCAGGATAACTGGGCCGCATTTGTGGAATACAAGACCTTGGCACCAGCTAAGGCAATGTCAGAAAAGAATAAGTTAAATGCAGCCAAAAAAATATCACCATCATACGGGCACAGGTGGCTACAGGAGTGCCATGCCTAAGTGGGATAAAGCTGAGGCTGACCTGGAGGCTAAAGGGGTCACTCCAGCTACGTCTCATTGGTCCAGGAGGTCAGGAAATTGGGTACTCGGGCATGGGGCATCGTTAGACCCAGAAACAGGCGAGATTGTTGCAGCCGAAGAAGTTTCTTCACCCAAGAATGAACTTATTAAAGTGATAAAAGAGGTTGAAGAGGGAACGTTTGTTCCCGACAGAGAGAACGATGAGCTGACAAAGGCTCTCGGGAATCCTGAAAAGGTTGGACGAACAAGAGGGTTCGAACCTTCTTATCCATGGCTTATCGGGTTTCCCGAGCACCTTGACACGTAAAGAAGCCGATCGAGAAAAACAAAGCGGCAAAAAGAGGAGGATACAAAGCGGTTCGTGAGGTTTGAAGCCATGCTGCAGGAGCATCGCCAGGAGCTTAATGAACTTAAAGGACTCCGACAGCAAGATCCTGCACCAGATAGTACGGTCGGCCCATCGCAACGGAAAAGCAGTGTGGCTTCCATGGAGGGCCACGGTAATGATGCAACGATGGATGTGTACCCCGTGGATGCAATTAAGGAGAAGACTAGTTGTGAGCTGCATGTTGAACTGAAGAATATATCCATGAAGGTGGCGGTCAGCTTTGCTTTACCTTCTGCACCGGGAGCGACCTACCATTGCAATCCGATTCCAGCTGGCTATGCTCGTGTCGGTGTGGATGAAATTCAACCTATGTGTCAGTCACTACAGCTTGACATCCCTGGAGGTGAAGGGGAGACGACACTGGGAGAATTCACGAGTGACTTCATTCTTTGGAAAAAAGAATACATCAAGTTTCCAGGCTCGACACCAAGGCCACCTTCTCCACCGAGAAACAATCCATCACCTCCAAGGCAACCGTCTCCTCCCAGTAAAATTCCACCTCCAAGTGCACCGTCTCCTCCCAGTAAAAGTCCACCACCTCCAATTCTAATCCATGACCCCAACACGGGTCCATCTCAATCTACGCAGCTGCCTCCACCCACTAAGGGCCAAAAGCAGAAGAATATCACCGCTCCGTCGAGCGATAACCGACGCCCAAAGCGACAGTTGTCGCCCCTCCCAAGAGTACCGCTGATTCCTCCCAAGAGGGCTTATGACCTGACCGGTGAGGACACCGATGCGGTCGTACGGGCCGAAGTGGATGCTCATTTTAAAAAGAAAAAACCTAAGCCAAAGGTCCAAATAAAACCGGAAACCAAGGAGCACTTTAGGAAATTACTGATGCAGCCATCCCAAACTCAGTTAAATGCGCCAGATGACTATACACGATGTCTTCAGAAGACACTGAAACAGAAAAGATCAAGCGGTAGAGGAAGCATCACAAAAGAGGTTCCCCAGCAGAGGAACAAGCAAAACAATCGAGTGGTAGCGGAAGCATCAGAACGGACGTCCCCCAGCTGGGGAAACAAGCAAAACAATCGAGTGGTAGCCAAAGAACCAAAAGAGACGTTCCCCAGCTGGGGAAACAAGCAAATCAATCGCTCCCCCCCCCCCCCGCCCCAGGTGCAGATACCCGAACCTCAACTATATGAGGTAGAACCTATAGATTCGGAAACGGCTAAGATATTGGCCGAGCAATGTAATATGTCTATTCATGAAATTCTTCGCGACAATATGCCCAAGGCTGAGGTATCACCCAAATTTGTTCACGGGGAGCCTATGGTCAGTTCTGAGAAGCTTCGGGATATGCCAACAAAAATGCGTCAATTCCATGAATGGTACATGAAAGCATCAAAAGAACAGCAATATTGGCTCATACTGAAAGTTTGAAAATCGCATTACTTCGCTAAAGACGAGGTCCCTGTTAAATTTACAGAGTTATTTCAGTTATTCAATCTAAAGGAACTTGACAAAACTATCCTCAGTTCCTATTGTCTGTAAGTGATTACTTTATTTATGTAATTAAGTCTCCATCTCAGCTTGTTTAATTCATTGTCGGTAAGTATACTCACTATATTATTTTGTTCGCTATATATAATGATGCAGAATGAAGATTCTCGATTGTAAAAAAAGGCTATCAATGGATTTGGGTTCATTGACCCACATCAAGTTCATGGAGCTATACTAAAGGATAAGCTAGTGGAGGCCGAGCACAACTTGTTCCGGTTTCTCACGCACCAGCATTTCTGTAATAAAATACTATTTCCTTACCACGACGGCAAGTGAGTTCTTGTACACATTAAATTTTGCTTACTCGATGTTCAGTGTAAATGATGAGTTACTAACGTATGTAAACCTTGCGTAGGTATCACTGGATTCTTCTAAGCATTTCAGTTGACTTGGGAAGAGTTCATATCATGGACTCACTAAACAAAGACATTGAAGACTACCGCAACATTATCGATACGCTCCAGAGGTAAGTTCAACCATTATCGCACTATATCGGTTTCTTTCGTTCATTTTCTAGGATATCAAATGGTTATTAATTCATATATTCATTTTCTTTGTTGGGTAAGGTTTGGACACGGTTCAAGAACCATGTCCGCGGTCAATGGCATGATGAGCTATTTTTTAAATCGCTCTCGGTAAGTACTACGAGCTAAGTCCGCGCATCTATTTAATTCTTGTTTATGTGTATTTATCATGCTAAAGTTTTTATTTGATTGAATTTTATTCTTGTAAAGTGCGCGAGGCAGCCATTGGGGACTAATCTATGTGGATTCTACGTGTGCGAGTTCATTCGTATCACTGTTGAGAAGCCCTCGGAAAATGTTCGAGTAAGTAAACAATATATTCACCCTTTATTTTTATTACAAAAAGTTGTGTTGAGTCTAATTCATACGATCTCCTTCTTTATATAGTTGGACGCGATGCGGGACAAGCTCCTACCAGAGGAGCGCCTAATAGCAATCCAAGAGGAATTTGCTGGATTTTTTATCGACGAGGTCATAGACCCACGCGGAGAATTCTCTCTACGTAGACCCTAAAGCATCCATATAATAATCTCCATATAATCAAATAGACATACTCTGGACCCGGTTGGGACTCCATGTATGCTTGTAAGAGAAATTATATTATATATTGCATCAATGTGTACAAGTACTGTATAGTAGCGTTCTGTATGTATACAAAAACTTGTTTCTAATGAAAACATAGAACGAAAAATAATTGAACACAAAACACGAATTAAAAAAAACACGAAACCCTAAAACCCCATCTCCTACCGCGGCAACCAAATGGCCCAAAACGTTGGCGCGGTAGAGAACCTTTAGTCCCGATTCGTGTTACGAACCGGACTAAATGTCCTGCCGCCCAGCACGGCTCGTGGGCCACATGGTTGGACCTCTAATTCCGATTCGTAGTACCGGGGCTAAAGCTTAGACCATTAGTCCCACTTTTGCAGTCCCAGATCGAATTCCGAAACTAAAAGTCCTTACGAATCGGGACTAAAGGGTTGGTTTCTACTAGTGCTTTCTCCATCTTCCTTCCTAGCTAGCTCTCTAGTTCTCTCACTCGGCGCTCCCTCGGTGATGTGTATAGAGCAGCTAGGACACTGCCTATTTATAGGACACGAGCACCGTCTAAGACCAGCTAAAATATCTACCGCCTGACCGCTTGAGCTGTCGGCCGATCGTCCCATGTAAGTGAACAAAAGAAACTAGTCTTAAACCTGGCTAACATGCAGCAGTCCACACCACTTCTATGTCACCAACGCATCCCAGCTGCCCCCAATGTGCAGCCACGTTGCCCCTATGATTAATGCCAGGCATGAATCGGCCGACTTGAGTCCAATGCCTAGCTCCACTACTTCTAGTATTCCTCTCTCACGTCAATATAACTTGTATATATGAGATAGCAAATTCTATTTAGGTCCATCGACATGCATTAGTACAAGCTAGTTAGCTTTACACTTTTTCCAAACCATTTAGCTAATCTTGTTTACATGCATATATTATCTACCAATTTTAAGAATAGTCATTAGTAGACAAAATGCTAGAGCTAAATTATGTTTTAGTCAAATTAAATAAATTCCTAAAAATCCAAGTTATTACAACACTCCTTTGTTTCCCAGCTGGCGACCTTGGCGGAAGATCAGATGGCCTCCCAGGTCTATGATCCCAAGCTGAAGGATATCCAGGTGGTCTCCGACAATGACACCCTCAAGGATCAGTTAGCTCCGGCAGCGCAAAAGCGGAAGAGATCCACCTCTAACGCTGTTGTCGATGCCAAGAAGAAGAAGAAGAAATCGGAGAGTGGAGTCTCCAAATGATCCACCGCCGCCTTAGAGGCAGAGAAGAAGAGATCCACCGGCATTCCCCTAACCAAGGCTCCTACCGTAGAGTAAGTGTATTCATTCTCCGGCTTGTATTTTAGCTCGTACCTTATTCAACTCCTGTACTTATACTTTGTATGTTACTGGAGGAAAGCCGGTGTTAGCTTCAAGCGATCCTCTAGAGATGCTAGAGATGCTAGAGGGTCAAAAAACATTTGTGGTATGTTAACCAAGGATGTGGTCGCCAATCCCTCTCCCGCTACTGCTCCCCCACTCCTGCTGCCAAGTCCTCTGCTGGTCCTGCTGGGCCTTCGTCCCCCGTCATCCTTGAGATCTCCGCCATGGAGACAGATGTCAATCCAATTATTGATATCTCAGGCTCTGTCGAGGTGGATGATACATTGCAAATGTATCTATAATTTTTGATGTTCCATGCTTGGTTTATTCTACTTTCTTGTGTTTTGTTCCAACTTTGGAGTACTTTTCATATGATTTCTTGGACTAACCTATTAACAAGATGCCGCAGTGCCAGTTGCCTGTTTTCTGCTGTTTTTGGTTCCAGGAAAGTCAGAAAATGAATATTCTCAGAATTGGACGGGACAAAAGCCAAAGTTCCTATTTTACCGGAAGACTCACGGAGCCAGAATACGAGACGGAGGAGGTCTAGGGCCTGGCCACACCCTCCCAGGCCGCGCCAGGGCATGGTGTGGGCCCCCTGGCTGGCCACCGACCTTGCCTCCTTCGCCTATAAGAGCCTCCTGATACCAAAACCCTAGATAGTCAATCAGAAATCCACGAAAAATTCCGCAGCGCCGCCGCCACCGAAGGGGAGATTCGGGGGACAGAAAGTCTCTATTCCGGCACCCTGCCGGGACAGGGAAGTGCCCCCGGAGCCATCTCCATCGATCTCCACCACCATCTCCATCACCATTGCTGATTCCCATGATGAGGAGGGAGTAGTTCTCTCTCGAGGCTAAGGGTTCTACCGGTAGCTATGTGTTCATCTCTCTCTCTATGCATGCTCTTATTGATATCATGAGCTTGTAATCTATAGATCTACCTTGCTACTCAAGTGCTTTAATAGATCTCTGCTCTCCCCATGTGTGTGAAAGTGACAGCGTGCACACCATGGTGGCACTTAGGCTAGAGATTACAAATACTTGTTATGAGTTATATTTGGAGTTGGATGTCTTTATGAAATTGTGGTATTTGTTGGACTCATCTAGTGCTCAAGGTGACAGTGTGGGGTTTTCTAGATGGGAAAGATGAACTTTGAGGTGTGCTGTTATAGCCCTACCAACGATTAGAGTGTTCAACCGGAGAGTAGTTAAGAGTAGTATCATAAGAAGAATATATTTATATAAGAGTGTTCACTAGTGAAAGTATGATCCTTAGGCCTTGTTTCTAAGCACTGAAACACCGTTTGCTATTAGATCTATTACATGTTTGCTTGCTTCTATCTTTATTTCAGTTTTACCTTAGTCTTTTCCACGCCATCAAGTTATTTTCTATCACCATTACCACTTATAATTATCTATACCACTTGTATTTCACTATCTCTTCGCCGAACTAGTGCACCTATACACCTGATAAGTGTATTGGATGTGTTGGGGACACAAGAGACTTCTTGTATCTTGATTGCAGGGTTGCTTGAGAGGGGATACCTTTGACCACTTCCTCCCTGAGGTCGATAAACCTTCGGTGATCCACTTAAGGGAAAACTTGTTGCTGTTCTACAAACCTCTGCACTTGGAGGCCCAACAACTGTCTACAAGAATAGAAGTGCATAGACATCAAGCTATTTTCTGGCGCCATTGCCGGGGAGGTAAGGTAAAAGGTACTCACATCCTACGGTGTGAGTGCTCGAAGTTATTTCCTTTAGATTCTGCAATTTTGTCTTTTTGTTTCTTGTTTTCACTAGTTAGGCTTAATGGAAAACAATAACAAAATTAGAGAGCTTTATAGTATTTATCTTGAGTTAGGACATGAAGTGTTCGAAGAGAAAATTAAAAAACCTATGGAACTTTATTTGCATGCTAATTGCAATATTGTTAGTATGAATTCTTTGGACACCATTATTGCTAATGCTATGGAAAAGTCTAAGCTTGGGGAAGCTAGTTTATATGAAAATGATCTTTTTAGTTCCCCAACTTTGGAAGATAGCTGTTCTATTGCTTATAATGATACCAAACCTCCAATATATGATGATTACAATGATGAATATGATATTTTCAGTCCACCTACTATTGAGGAGAAAATTAATTATGATTATAATATGCCTCCTATATTTGATGATTATGGTGATGAGAATAATAATGATAGCTATTTTGTTGAATTTGCTCCCACTATAATTAATAAGAATGACTATGTTTATGTGGAGAGTAATAATCATTTTATGCATGTGGCTCATGATAAGAATGTTTTATGTGATAGTTATATTGTTAATTTTATTCATGATGCTACTTAAAGTTATTATGAGAGAGGGAAACATGGTTTTATGCATCTGAATAATATTAAGTTCCCCTCTTTATGTTGAAAATCTTGAAGTTGCACTTGTTTTTCTTTACTATGCTTGTTTCTTTGTGCTTTCTTGACTTGGTTTTTTACAAGATTCCAATGCATAGGAAGTGGATTAGACTTAAATGTGCTTTGAATTTGCTTCTTGATGCTCTCTTTTACTTCAATTCATATTTCTTATGTGAGCATCTTTTCAAACTATCATGCCTAACTTAAAGGCGTTAAAGAAAAGTACTTATTGGGAGATAACCCAAAAGTTTTAGATGAGTCTTGGAAGTTATTACCTCTGTAATAACCGCTCCTTATCCTTTTTATTTGCTTTTTGTGCCAAGAGTAACCTCTAATGAGAGAGAAGTAATGCTCGGGAAAGTTGTTGTCCCGAAACATATTCTTGTGCTTCACTGTATAAATTCGTGTAAAATATCTGAACATCCTTTTGAGGCCTGAATTTTTTTGCTTCTGTCTCAGGTTGTTATCTAACTTTCGTTAGTTCAACACTTTTTGATTTGAGCAACAGAAGGTCTTCGAAAAAATTCGTCTTTACCTGCTGGTCTGTTTTGACAGATTTCTGCCATTATTTGCATTTGCTTCTTGTTGGTTCCTTTTTGAGTTCTTTTGGGGAATTGATCTTTTTGAGGGAAGTGCTACAGTAGCTAGTATTTTAATGGAAGTTTTATTGGTGTTAGAACTGAACCTAAAGACTTATTATCTTGAGTGCACTAATGTTGCTAATAAAGATTGTGTGAAGTTTTGTATGAAGAAAAAATTTCAGGTGTATGGAAGGAATGAGTAATGAGATGAAGGATGGACTGAAGCTCAAGCTTGGGGATGCCACGCGTGTCACCCCAAGAAATATCTAAGAAGTACAAGCGTCAAAGCTTGGGGATGCCCAAGGCATCCCCCTCTTCATCAATAAAAATCCCAGGTTTCTTCCAAACGCTTCATTTTTATTGTTTCATGCACAGTTGTGTTGTTCTTGGACCGTCTTCTTTTTCGTTTTCGTTTTGGTTTTTCATTTGCTTTGTTTTCTTAGTTTTCTAAATAAATTGGCTGAAACCCCTCTTTCATACATTGGTTTGCAAATAGTTTGGTTTGGTTTGGAAAAGAGTAGGAAAGTCCATACTTATGTGGTAAAAAGAGCTTGTTTTTTACTATGGCCTATGCACTATCATGCCATGCTTGATATTGTTTTGGCTTTATCCTTAGTATTCTTTGCTGTAGCATGACTTTTTATAAACAATTGATATTTTTTAATGTGCCTTGGATGAATCATGCGTTGTTTTAGCATATTAAAGCATAGTATTGTGGTACTCTCCTTTGACGCTTTATTTGGGTTGACTTGGCGCATGCTCACACCATGTTATGACTATCCCAAGTCACCATAGCCTTTATCCTTTAGTTTTCAACTTGTAGTATCACTTTATGCTTTGATCAATGATGTTTTGTCGCTCTACATGATTATGGCCATTATTGCTCTCTTAGTTTGTCGCTCCTAGTCTTTTGCTAGCCTCCGCAACCAAATATGAGTTCCACTCATGCATCCAACTCCCTAAACCAAGTTATTCCAAAGAGTGCACCATACCTACCTACTAGCTTAAGCTATTCCAGGTATATTCATGTTTTTGTTTACCTTCCAAATTAAACTTGTTATGAGAAAACTAGTGATTAAAGCTCTCACGAACTTGATGGCACACTTTACTTTTCTTGCCCTTAATAAACTTGAACCATTGTGTCGTCTATGTTGTATATGCTTGCACTTATTTGTTGGGGATTAGCAGAACCATGCTGTCATGGGGAACGCTTTCAACATTGCACAGGTACTTTGTACCTAGTTGATATCATGCTCTTTTGTCTATGGATGGCGTCAATGTGAAATAAAAGGGGAGCTTGTAAGTCCATGGAGTTATGTATATGTGTTAGAGAAACGTCTGGGCCGCTGGTCTAATCCATGCTGACATGGTGGAAACCTGCATCGTAACCATAATGAGTTGTTTATGAAGCATTCTTCTTATATAAAAAAAGAGAGTCCTATATTGAGAAAAAAGAGAAAAAGAGAAAAAAAAAGAGATTATGAAAAGAGGAAAGAGAGAAAAAAGCACCATATTCCCATGGTAAATAAGAAGATTGCTGAGATGCTCGTTGTCTGCTTTCCTTGTCATTTTGATATGGGGATTCTTCCGTATCATCGGGCAAGGGGTACCCCGTTGGCGGTTCTCGATGATACACATGTACTTACAATGACAAGAACTTACCGGTGACTAAACTTGAGTAGCATGAGGAGTGGCCCTCGTATACAAGGGACATGAAATTTCTAACTTATACTTCGTCAAGCATGTACGCCATAGTTTGTTCACTTTAACCTTAATCACTTCAAGATGCTTATGATAGGGGCAATGAGAGCTGAAAGCTATAAGTACCATAATTTTTGGAAGCTCATTATGAGAATTGAATCCCTGCTTCCTTTTATAAAGGCCTTTCTTCCACCATTATATTGAGTCTCCATCTTCTACCTTTATGCACCTAATTTGAGAGCATAGTGGTCATTCTTAGTTCTATGTGCATTGTCCCAAGACTTGTTGATTGATACATAGCTTTGATATTGCTTGTTTTAAACTATTTGTATCTAGTTACTCTTATGAACTTTGAAGGTGTCCTATGCATTTATGTTTGCTACTCTATGAGGGACAAGCTGAATGCCACTATGCTATGTTTTCTTTATGTGAAACAAACAAACGTCTTGCAAAGCATCGTTATTCATGAATCTTTTGTTTGTGCCTTTTCATGTTGCAACATAGTTTCTTTGTCTTATTGCTAGAACTTTGTCTTTTATGTTATGATTGAAGTACTATGATCCTAGCTATGAATCTTACAAATACTTTGATCAAGTTTATGATGGTGCATGTCAACTCAAAAATTATTCTTTCTTTTTATCACTTACCTAGTCGAGGACGAGCAGGAGTTTAGCTTGGGGATGTTGATACATTGCAAATGTATCTATAATTTTTGATGTTCCATGCTTGGTTTTATCTACTTTCTTGTGTTTTGTTCCAACTTTGAAGTACTTTTCATATGATTTCTTGGACTAACCTATTAACAAGATGCCACAGTGCAGTTGCCTGTTTTCTGCTGTTTTTGCTTCCAGGAAAGTCAGAAAATGAATATTCTCAGAATTGGACGGGACAAAAGCCAAAGTTCATATTTTACCGGAAGACTCACGGAGCCAGAATACAAGACGGAGGAGGTCCAGGGCCTGGCCACCCCCCCCCCCCCCCCAGGCGCAGGTACCCCCAGGCTGCGCCAGGGCATGGTGTGGGCCCCCTGGCTGGCCACCGACCTTGCCTCCTTCGCCTATAAGAGCCTCCCAATACCAAAACCCTAGATAGTCAATCAGAAATCCACGAAAAGTTCCACAGCGCCGCCGCCACCGAAGGGGAGATTTGGGGGACAGAAAGTCTCTGTTCCGGCACCCTGCCAGGACGGGGAAGTGCCCCCGGAGCCATCTCCATTGATCTCCATCACCATCTCCATCACCATTGATGATTCCCATGATGAGGAGGGAGTAGTTCTATCTTGAGGCTAAGGGTTCTACCAGTAGCTATGTGTTCATCTCTCTCTATGCATGATCTTATTGAGATCATGAGCTTGTAATCTATAGATCTACCTTCCTACTTAAGTGCTTTAATAGATCTCTGCTCTCCCCATGTGTGTGAAAGTGACAGCGTGCACACCATGGTGGCACTTAGGCTAGAGATTACAAATACTTGTTATGAGTTATATTTGGAGTTGGATGTCTTTATGAAATTGTGGTGTTTGTTAGACTCATCTAGTGCTCAAAGTGACAGTGTGGGGTTTTATAGATGGGAAAGATGAACTTTGAGGTGTGGTGTTATAGCCCTACCAACGATTAGAGTGTTCAACCAGAGAGTAGTTAAGAGTAGTATCATAAGAAGAATATATGTATATAAGAGTGTTCACTAGTGAAAGTATGATCCCTAGGCCTTGTTTCTAAGCACTGAAACACCGTTTGCTATTAGATCTATTACATGTTTGCTTGCTTCTATCTTTATTTCAGTTTTACCTTAGTCTTTTTCACGCTATCAAGTTATTTTCTATCACCATTACCACTTATAATTATCCATACCACTTGTATTTCACTATCTCTTCGCTGAACTAGTGCACCTATACACCTGACAAGTGTATTGGGTGTGTTGGGGACACATGAGACTTCTTGTATCTTGATTGCAGGGTTGCTTGAGAGGGGATACCTTTGACCACTTCCTCCCTGAGTTCGATAAACCTTGGGTGATCCACTTAAGGGGAAACTTGCTGCTGTTCTACAAACCTCTGCACTTGGAGGCCCAACAACCGTCTACAAGAATAGAAGTGCGTAGATATTAATGGACGTCGCTCCTAGCGGCCAGGCAACATAGGAGGGTACCTCCTCCAAAGTGGTTGAAGCTCCGGCTAAGGATGTCACCAAGAAAGGGAAACAAGTAATGGAAGGAGAGGAGGCAAAGGCAGGTGTGGCAACAGACAAGGCGGGAGCCTCTGAGCCATCAACTGTTATGCTAACATAGCAGGCGGCTAGGGCATCATCCATGCCTCCGGCTTCAACAACTCCTCTGGTCGTGAATCCTCCGACATTGTGCCTGGGTGACCTTATTGCATAGGCAAATCCCGTGTATAACAATGCCGACGTCTTCCATACTGCATATGCCAATCCAGCCAACAATCTCAAAGTTATTGCCATTGTAAGTCTTTGAATTTCACTTCTTTTTACTTTATACGGTATTCCAGTGTAGCCCCCGAGCTCTTAGGCAAAAGCTTGATAAGTTTGGCCTGAGTGCTCCAAAAGAACTAAGTGTAGAACTTGTCCGTGTAGCCGCTAGTTTAGAATGATAATTCCGACTAGACACTCTGAGAGAGAACACTAATGGATTAAAATCTTATACTGTAGCCCCCAAGCATGTAGTTAAAACTAGATAGTTTCGACTATATGCTCTAGAGAAACTAAGCATGTTTACTTTTTGCAGAATGAGCATAGACGGAGGATAACCGCCAATGAGAGGTGTCATCGGATTGATGACAAGTACGCCATGAGGGGGTCCTCGAGGCGTGCGGAAGAGAGGAGGGTGAGACGTACGGTATTCCGGGACGGTGAGCACACAAGTTTACCCAGGTTCGAATCCGCCGGCTTTGGACGGATCCTACTCCTGCTAGCAATCCAGTAATACGGCAGAGCCGGAATATGGGTTACAAGGGTTTCGCCTGTGCGGGTTGAGGGTCTAAAGTATTGGGTGTTATCTGGTGCCCTAAAGGCTCTCCCTAGGACGGCTTATATAGATATCCGGCCTAGGGTTTACAGGAGAGATCAATCCGGCTACGACTAAGAGTCTGTTACAGAGTACATCTTGAACTACAAGTAACATTATGGGCCTAAGTCGGTAAGTCTTCTCGGCCTTACCGTAGCCGGATTGGACTCCATCTTCTCTCCCTGAATGGGCCGCCCGTGAAGCAACGCTCCACCCTGGTCAGTGAGGAACTGTGAGGATACCCGAAAAGTATATCCCCAACAAGAGGTTTGCTGCCTTGCAGAAGGAACTGGACCTTGAACAGGGTAAAACAGCCTTCCTGAAGCAACAGAAAAAATATAGCTAGAGTTTGTTTCTTTTAACAGCTCTTTACCTTTTCTCATGGATTCATTTCGGTCGTCTTCTCATAGTGCTTTCCATTTTCTGTCTTACAGAGGCCATTGCCAAAGCCAAGAGCATCATCGAGCAATCCAAGCATATTCAAGAGCTTGACGATAAGAATAAAATCTTGAAGAAAGACCTGGCTGATGCTGTCAAGGGCCATGAGGAGGCGATGAAGGTGCTGCAAGAGTCTGCTGATGTCGAGATGCAGCTCCTGAAGAACGAAATTGCACAACTCAAGGAATAGAACCAAGCCGCCAAAGAGCAAAATGAGAGGAACCTTGAGATGTACAAGACAGTTCAGAAGGAGCAAGACATCTTGGCGAAGACTTGCAAGCAAGCTAAGACGAGCATCTTTGGTAACCTTTTTTCCGACTTTGTCAATTCTGTAATTTGGACAAATGTTTGGTGTGATTTATACTCATGATCCTTCTATCTTATGAAAACCGCAGCTCCCATTGGCTTGACCAACTTGGGTGAAGGTACTCCGGATTCCAAGGAATGCATGATTCTTGCCGGCAACTTTGTCAGCACCACCATTACTCAGGCCAAGGAGATAACCCAGCCTTTGGGAATAAACATCAAGGCAGCATACTCAGTGGCCAAGTATTCGGAAATCCTGCGCCGAGCCCCCGAGAAAGTCAAGGACTGGAAAACCTCTTGCATCCGGGATGGTGCAAGGATGACCCTATCCTTGGTCAAAGCACACTACAACAATGCCAACATTGATTTGGTGACCTCCAGCATGCCCAAGCTGGACGATGAAGGAAAAGAAATTGATAGCAATGCTATTTGGAATTCCCTCGCCGGCTTCGACACCATAATTGCTAGAATGGTCAAGGCGGATGTCTTCGTGCCTGCCGAGATTCTTGATGAAGACATGGCTTCGTCTGAGTCTATCCCATCTCCTTCCAAGTTTGATGAGCTATTCCGTCCTGGCTCTCCTGTTGCTGATGATGCCACCACGAAGTCCCCTATAGTAGAGCCATAAAAACAATATTTGTATTAAATGTAACTCTGCGATGTGTATGCGGAAAAACTTATGTGTTTTGTAAGGCGGAAAAACTTGTACTCAAGTTTCCTGCTACTTATCTGTTTCCAGCATGTATATATTTTTTAAGCAAGTGCTGGATTATCCATTATTCTGGTTCATATGCTTGACCTTTCGTGAGACGGAAGACTCGCAGCACAGAACTATGCTCTTAGGCGATGATGCTTAATAGCACCGTCAAGAACCTAAGAACAAAATCGCCGGCTTTGAGTGCCAAGAAGTCACTACTCCGGAATCCACATAAAAACTTCAGAAAACATGTAGACCAGAAAACTTAAGCTAACGCATTTAGGAAGAATTTTCAAGTGCAAATGCAAACTTGCACATAAAGGGTTTATATGATCCAAAAATGAACAACTAAAGGAGGTAAAAGACTTAGAGAATATGAGCAAACCAAATGCTTTATTTCATTGATCATATAAGAAACGTATTACATAATATAAATGTGCTAAGTGTAAAAGGGACATAGTTGTGCTATGTTCCATGGTCGATCTGTCTCCCGGTAGTTATCATCGGAGTCACGTTGCTTGCGCTTGCGGTTTATATGCCTATCTTTCAACTTGCAAATATCGACGAGGTAATAGGAAACATTGAGCAATGTTTTTCTAATGATGAACGGTCCTTCCCGAAAAAGATAAAGAGACCAAGGAGGATTCCGACATGGAGGAAGCTGATCCTTCAAGTCCCAAGACGGAAGGGAAGAAAAACTTCCCAACAAAGAAAGACACTTACGTCACCTTGCTCGGATCTCAAGCAGCTAAGGTCAAGAAAGCAATTCTGCATGAGCTCAACACAACAGTTCCGGCTGTCCCCCAATTCCTGGACTGGTTGGAACTGGCAATCACCTTTAACCGTGTTGATCATCCGCCTAAGTTGCATAGGCGAGGAAAATATGCCTTAGTCATCAATCCACTTATTGATGGCTATGGTTTCTCCAAGACTCTCATGGATGGCGGCAGCAGCATTAACATCTTGTATGTCGAAACACTACGCCGGATGCGAATCTCGGAGACCCGGCTGAATTACAGCTCTGTGATCTTTCACGGAGTTGTCCCAGGAAGACAACCAAATTCCCTGGGAGAAATCACTTTGGATGTTACCTTTGGAACTCCAAAGAATTATCGGACGGAAGCACTTTCCTTCGAAGTGGTCCTGTTCAAGAGCGCGTACCACGCTATATTCGGACGTCCGGCTTACTGGGCTTTTATGGCTCGTCCGTGTTACATTTACAATATGATGAAAATTCCAGGTCCCAAAGGCGTGATCACCATCAGGGGAGACCTGAAGAAGGCGCGAGAGTGCGAGGACGGAAATGCCGCCTTTGCTGAAGCTATGTTGCACGCCCAGGAGTACCAGGAGATCAAGAAGACCATTGATCCGTCCGAGATGCCCGCGACAAAGAAGGAGGTGACAAAGCCGAATCCGGAGTTCAAAGCATCAGAAGAGATGAAGAAGACGCCGTTGAAGGATGATGACCCCTCCAAGGTGACCCAGATAGGCGTAGGCCTAGATAGCGCATAGGAAAGCGCG
The DNA here is from genome assembly GCA_916181665.1 of Avena sativa. NCBI lineage: Eukaryota > Viridiplantae > Streptophyta > Magnoliopsida > Poales > Poaceae > Avena > Avena sativa. The sequence goes on along the minus strand of OV702289.1, from coordinate 253,059,157 downwards.
CTCGTCAAGATCCTCCAAGCAAATCAAGATATCTTCACATGGCAGCCATCTGACATGACCGGAGTACCTAGGGAACTTGCCGAGAACTCTCTAAATGTAGACCTGAACGCTAAACCCGTCAAACAGTCCCTATGATGTTTCGGTGATGAAAAGCGTAAGGCAATAGCTAAGGAACTAGCCTGGCTCGAGTTAGCCGGATTCATAGAAGAGGTCATCCACACTGAGTGGTTGGCCAATCATGTAATGGTCCCTAAAAAGGACACCACTGATTTAAGGATGTGTGTTGATTATACTGCCTTGAACAAGGCCTGTCCGAAAGATCCGTTTGCTCTGCCTAGGATTGATCAAGTTATCGATTCTACGGCAGGCTCGGAACTCCTATGTTTTCTCGACGCATATTTCGGTTATCACCAAATTCAGATGAAGGAATCTGACAAAGTCAAAACTTCAGTCATAACCCCCTTCGGAACCTTCTGTTTCATTACGATTCCCTTTGGGCTCAAGAACACAGGAGCTACGTACCAGCGCACTATGCAGCGTTGCCTCCACGACCAAATCGGACGCAATGTACATGCATATGTGGACGACATTGTGGTGATGTCAAAAAAGAAGGAAACCTTAATTTCTGACTTGGAGGAAACGTTCGCCAATCTACGAAAATACAACATAATGCTTAACTCGAAGAAATGCTTTTTTGGAATACCAGCCAAAAAATTGTTAGGTTTTATCATGTCTCAAAGAGGCATAGAGGTAAACCGGGACAAGATTAAGGCAATACTCAATATTTCCAGGCCAACTCGCCTGAAGGACATTCAAAGACTAACTGGTTGCATTGACGCAGTCAGTCGGTTTGTAAGCCGGCTCGATGAAAGAGCCGCACCACTATACAAGCTCCTGAAAAAGACCAAAACATTCGTTTGGACCGACGAAGCTGAAGCTGCACTACAAGACCTGAAAGCAGTACTCTCATCTGCTCCCATCCTTGCAGCACCGGAACCACAGGAACCGATGTTGCTCTATCTCGTTGCGACAAATAGGGTTATTAGTATCCTCATGGTGGTGGAGAGACTAGAGGAAAATCAGGAACAACTAGTGCAGCGTCCGACTTACTATCTCAACGAGGTCTTTACTGAATCAACGCAGCGGTATCCGCACTATCAAAAGCTGGCTTATGGTGTGTTCTTATCATCTCGTAAGTTACGGAATTATTTTCAGGAACATCCAATTATCATGGTGAGCACAGCTCCCGTGAGAGACATAATCAACAACAGCGACGCCATAGGACGCGTCGCCAAATGGGGCATAGAGCTTTCAGCTTTCGACATTGAGTACAAACCTCGTACAGCAATCAAATCCCAAATCCTTGCTGACTTTGTCGCTGATTGGACAGAGACAACGGAGAATATGACCCTGCTAGAGTCAGAGTACTGGACCTTACATTTTGACGGGTCTAAGGCGCTCGGGGGCTCGGAGCTGGCGTGGTACTCAAATCACCCCAAGGAGAAAAACTTTTCTATGTATTGCAGATCCACTTCACGGCGACGAATAACATTGCCGAGTATGAAGCACTACTACATGGAATCCGGATTGCTAAGGATATCGGCATCCGACGTTTAATGTGTTATGGAGATTCGAATCTTGTTGCCCAACAAGTATCGGATATCTGTAATGCGAACAAACACATGGTAGCATATAGTGCTGTCGTGGACGAACTATCTAAATCGTTTGAAGGGTTTGAAGTTCAACACATCCCTCGAACAGAAAATGAGGAAGTAGATGCACTATCTCGAATAGGCTCTTCACGGAAAAAGGTTCCGAATGGCGCTTTTTTGGAGCACCTCAAAGTTCCATCTATAAAGGGAGTAGACGAGGAATATCCGACCAAATCCGACTCACATTTAGTAGCAGTCCTGGCTGTGATTCCTAGCTGGACTCAACCCTACCTTGATTACTTGGTAGACAAAAAATTACCCAAAGACGAAGTTCTGAGCCGGAAGATCGTCCGATGAGCAAAACCCTACACTATAATTAGTGGTGAGCTCTATAAGCGGAGTGTATCTGGGGTCTTTCAGTGCTGTGTATCTCCGGAAGAAGGAGTAAAAATCTTACGAGAGATCCACGAAGGCGAGTGTGGTCACCACGCTGCAGCCAAATCTCTCGTGGCAAAAGCTTTCCGACATGGGTTTTTTTGGCTTACAGCCAGGGCAGATGCCGAACGGCTGGTCAAGACATGCAAGGGTTGCCAAAAATACGCCAAACAAGCTCATGTTCCGGCTGACCAGCTGCGAACAATACCTATAACATGGCCTTTCGTGGTCTGGGGGCTTGACATGGTAGGACCGTTTAAATAGGCTCCAAGTGGATTTACTCATCTCTTAGTGATGGTGGATAAATTCACAAAATGGATTGAGGCTAAACCCAACACTAGTTGTGATGGATCAACAGCCAGAAGATTTGTCGAGGATGTCATAATCCGATATGGTTATCCGCATAGCATTATCACAGACAACGGGAGTAATTTCTCTATGGGAGACCTTGCCGAATTCTGCAATGAACAAAATTTCCGGCTTGACATTGCGTCAGTCGCACATCCACAAGCTAATGGACAAGTCGAAAGAGTGAATGGTTTAATCCTACAAGGCCTAAAACCAAGACTCGAAGCACCACTACGACGTGTTGCGGGGGCTTGGGCAGAAGAATTACCTTCTGTAATATGGAGCTTACGAACAACTCCGAACAGGTCAACCGGATACACGTCTTTCTTCTTGGTTTATGGCGCAGAAGCAGTTCTTCCTATTGATTTAATTCACACTTCTCCTAGAGTTGCTACGTATATTGAAGAAGATGGCGAAATTTCTCGACAAAATAATCTCGACTTAGTCGAAGAAGTTCGCGTCGTTGCTGAGATGAGATCTACAGCCTATCAGCAGAAGTTACGCAAGTATCATAGCTAGAGAGTCAGAAACCGGTCTTTCAATAAGGGCAATTTGGTTCTCCGGCTTGTGCAGAAAAGAAAGCACAAACTTTCCCCAATATGGGAAGGGACCTTTTTAGTTAGTCGAGTATTGGACAATGGTTCTTACTACCTAACTGATATGCGTCCAGTCAAAAAAAGACTTGCTACTAAGAAAAGAAAGAGAGCTGGAGGCGGTATAGACCCGGAAGAATTGGACAAACCATGGAATATTGCTTAGCTATGTCCCTTTTATTCTTAGTTTATCTTTCTTTGTAATCATATATGTCTACATGTTCAAGTGAGAAATAAAGTATTGGTTGCCTCAAATTTTTTCTGAGAAGTTATTTACCATCTTATTTCCGAATGATCATGTCACAGTCGAAAATCCCAGAATACTTGAAAGTACTTTATGCTCATGTTTGTTCTGGTTTAGATTTCCGATTCTAAAATTGCTACCTTCAGGTATAAATCTAAATTTTCTAGTCTATACTTTGGTTATTTATTTTGCCGGATGCGGGCATTTTTCGAGTAGTGAATTGTTGGTACTAGAAGCCAGCTTTGTTTCCGAGTTTAAACTGGTTTAGCAATTAAGCTCCGTTGCTCGGCAAAGTTTCCGTGCTAAAGGTTGGCCGGCTCACGAAAGGGACGAGGCAGAAGGCTAGATAAACAATAAGTACAGACAAAAAACATAAAGTGCTTATAAAAATATTTCAGGCATGAAAAAAATTATAAAGCCAAAAAGTGCTAAAGAGATAAAATAAAAGCTTAGCACCGGCAAAAGAATCATACTACTGATTTACAACCCGAATTGTTTTCAGAATAATACATTGTTTGTTCTGATGCTCTACGATGCAGGGGAAGAACAAGGAGCTACCGACTCACTAGAGACATCAACCTCGCCTCGATATCTTTCTGGGACGTTCAAATCCGAGATGGTTTGTTCATCGTCGGAAACTTCACCATTTTCTTCGGCGGGCGGAGGTGGCGTCTCTACGCGAGTGAAGAAGGGAGTATCATAGCTAGTCAAGTCATCTACGTGGCACCCTTATCCGGCACCTGTGTCCATGATCGCTTTGATGTCCTTCTCCTGACCGTCTTCATCCATAGTAGAATACCCTCTGGTCACTTGCCAGATCTCCATTCTTTCATGGTGGCTCATGACCATGGTGAGAGCGTCCTGCACTGCGGTCCACGCGTAGGACATGTTCCAGTCCTAGATAAGCTGGGGCATCTCCTTGGCTTTGTCTCGCACTTCAAAGCCGGACATGTTATGCATGTCTAGAACCTTGAGAACTTCGCCAATATCCTCAAGGGATTGACGGGAGTCATGAAGCAAATCTCCGACTTGTGTAAGCCGGTTAGTGTGAGACTCGGCAGAGGCTGAGTCCAGTAAGTTCAGAGGACCTGCGCATTTAATGCAAAAGGGTTAATAAAATAAATCCAGACTCCAAACAGTCGGAAGATGCAAAAAAGTCAGAAAGAAGGAAACATACTCAAGATGACATTGTCGACTTTGGTCTTCTCCTCCCGAAGGCTCTGGAGTTTAGCCCGGAGTGCATCGGTAATATCCTTCTCTCTGAACAATTCATTGCTGAGATCCGAGATTTTCTTATCCTGGAGCGCAATCTTACGATAACGCTCCTCGGTGGCCATGGAGGAGGATTCGAGAACTTGAGCAATGCTCTTCTCATGATCCGCCTTAAGCTTATTCAGCTCTTGGCGGAGGTCCTTGTTTTCCACCTCCAGGGTTTTCAGATTCTCGACCTCCTCAAACATAGCACAGGATTGCTTTACCAGTGTTGTAGTCAAAAGAACAACAGTTGAACAAAAATTCGACTATGAAATAAAAGTCAAGGTTTGAGTACTGAAATGTTTACCTTCAGCCTCATCCGTGGATACTTTCGATTGAGAATTTTCAAGCCAGAGAGCTCTGATTTCTCTCCATTTGTTACAGATATTGTTCAATAATTCCTGGTTATATGAATAACTTTCTATAAGTTAGAATACCCAGAGTCAGAAGTCTACTAAAGACTCGGGCTAATATTTTTTACTAATATCAGCACGAGCCTTGGGGGCTACACTAGTTCATTCTTTGGCATCCTAAGGAAACATAAATCCGGATTGTCTATCCAACTTCATGCTTGGGGGCTAGAGGATATGATATGGAATAAAGTAAAAGTTGGAATTCCGACTTACATGATGTTCATGAGTGAGTTTGCTCAAACTCATGTTCACTGGTGGTGCTAGAAGCTCGTCGGTTCTCAGCCTCTCATCGCGAAGACGGACTTGTTCAAGAAGTTCAGAGTACTTGATGTACTCTGCTTCTTATGCTTCTTCTTCGACAGAGATAGTCCGGCTTTCTAGGCATTGCCGGGCCAGCCATTGGATCTCCTCCGCAGATTTCCGAGAAAGGCCAAGTTTGGCAAGACCCGGATTGCTGAGGAGATTGTCAGCAAAGACCTCTACCAAGGGATCATTACCCGAAGAGGGTTCACCCTTATCAAGACTTGAGTCACCCATGGTGACGTCAGTTTGCGACCCAAGGATCGCTGGCTCTGCTGATTGAGCTGGATCTTCTACAACGGTCGGAGATGGAGTAATCTTCGGCGTTGCAGAAGGCTGAGGAGCAGGAGTCGGAGAAGCCAAGTTTAGCTTTAACTGGCGCAGGGGGTTCGAGGCAACTCCCTTTCCTTTGCCCTTGGTGAGCTGTTTAGCTCTGAGAAAGTAATATAACAAAGAACATTACATCTCAGAAAAGAATTTTGAATAAATTATAAAGGTGGAATTTGTGAGGAAAGTTACCTCTTCACAATAGGCACCTCCTTTGTGCCAATGGACACTGTCAGAGCCTTACGCTTCCGAGTAAGGGTCTACGACAGTGGAACCAATTCTCTGTCATCCTGAGAAATCTCAGGAGGATATCCCTCGACAGGATCAAGCTCCGACTCGGGGAGGTTAGCAAGATAAAAAGAGATGACATATTTCAGTATTGCAAAAACAATGAAAAGATGAACACATGAATCGAGTTACTGCTGGAAACTTACCGGCACTACAGGATCTTCTGTCGTATGCATGTCCAAAGACAGCTCCGGGATTTTCCTCTCAATCTGCTCCCTTATCAGCCACTTAATTTGACACACGTAACCTTTATCCGTGTAAGGCTTAGAGTAGATTCGGAGCGAGTCCTTCTTGGACACCGTGATGGAGTGCATAATCCGGTCTCCATGATGTTGTAGAGGCTAGATCCGGTATGCCACCCAGCAGTGAACTAAGTAGGACCCTTTCAGGCCCTTGTGCTTCATCAAATACTCGATCCGCCTCTTGGCAAGAAGTAGATCGTCACTAAGAGCCGGTGCATCTGCGTCCCAGGACTCTTGGGGCGTGGCGGCACCGTCGACGAAAGCCGGCAAAGCAGTAGCTTTGCCGGGAGCGAGAATATCCTTATGATAAAAGAAAGTGGACGGCCATTGCTTAATCAACTCACTGGCCATAATCCGAGGATAGACGCGCTCTCTTCTAACAGAAAAACTAATAGTACCGGTAATATAAGGATTACTGGTAGTGATGGAATTTCTCCGGACATGAAAATAAAACCGGAAAAGAGTAAGGCTCGGCCTAATGCTGAGATACCCCTCGCACAAAGATGTGTATACGCTCATCTCTAAGAGAGAGTTCGGGGGAAGATGATGAAGTTGAACTCTGTAGTGATCTATAACCTTAGAAAAGAAGTCTAAGGGAGGGAAGCTCAAACCTCTGTCGAGGTGAGTGCCTAAGTGTACCCGCTCGATGTCGTGGGGGTTGGGGATGGTTTCGCCGAAGCTGCTCCACCAGTCGTCGGCACGGAGGAGCCCTTCGTCCTCCACGACGCGGAGCTTGGCGTCGTCAAGGACGCACGGGATCTAGACCCGCGGTTGTTCTCTTTCTCCGCTGCTGCTGCCGTCGCTATCATCGCCATCGTGTCGGAAGATGATGCTGAAGCCATTTTTCTTATATGCCGGTGACCTTGGATGGGTAGCGCTGGAGGTTTTGGGGAGAAGAGGAGCTCTGGGTTCGTGGGGAGACGTTGGGGAGAAGGTAATAGTGCAAGTGTTGGTGAAGAAGATGGGGAAAAGGATCCTCACCACTTATATCCTCCAACCGCGTCAAGATTCGTGTAAACGCAACAGTGAACGTGCCACGCGTCGTGGAAAGAACTAGGTAACCCCCGCGTGATGATTACGCCGCCTCGATCTCCACGCATGCATTAAAACAGCGCCTCGGTTCCACGAATGGCGGACCCACCAATGGTCGTGCTGATAGGAATGTCTGTCAGTGATGTGACTTGACCATGACTAGTGCCAGGTTACGTCAAAGACCAAGTTTTGGCTTAGTTTGAATTTCGAGCTAGAAACCCAAATAACATATTCATAGGTCCAGCTCATTTGAGACTCGGATCCTATCCTTTCTTTTTTGAAGTTTCAGGAACCCTTCACGATTCTGCAAGCCGAAGATCAAGCTAGACAATGATGAAATCTGACTTTGGATCATGGAGGCTTCTGGGGGCTGCTGTTGGGGATATACTTTCCGGGTATCCTCCCTATGCCTCACTTACCAGGGTGGCCCACTTCGGATTAGAGCTTTGCTTCATGGGCGGCCCAGTCAGGGAGAAGAGACGGAGTCTAGTCTGGCTACGGGAAGGCCTAGATAACTTACCGACATAGGCCCATAGTGTTACTTGTAGTTCAAGATGTATTCTGTAACCGACTCTTAGTCGTAGCCGGATAGGTCTCTCTTGTAAACCCTAGGCCGGATATCTATATATGCCGTCCTAGGGAGAGCCTTAAGGCCCCCGCACAATAGTCTACAATCTCAACTCACACAGGCGAAACCCTTGTAACCCATATTCCGGCTCTGCCGTATTACTAGATTGCTAGCAGGAGTAGGATCCGTCCAAAGCCGGCAGATTGGAACCTAGGTAAGCTTGTGTTCTCACTGTCCCGGAACACCGTACGTCTCACACCCCTCTCTTCCACATGCCCCGAGGACCCCCTCATGGCGTACTTGTCATCAATCCGATGACAAAGGTAGGGATAGTTTGTGTGATTTCTCCTGCTTGAGTCTAAGCACCAGATCCCCCTCTTTAAACGAGCGATGCTTAACACGGCAACTATGGTAGCCACCTAGCTTCTGCTGGTAGACGGCGAATATCTAGCATGCCAGCACGTGCTCTTCCTCGAGTAGGTCCACACATAGGCGTCTGGATTCTTCAGCATCATCCTCTTTGTAGATGGCGACTCTTGGTGCATCATGGAGGATGGTAGGACCGCTTCTGCTCCATAAACCATGAAGAAAGGAGTCAAGCCGGTGGATCTATTGGGTGTCGTTTGTAAACTCCACAAAACTGATGATAATTCCTCCGCCTAGGCTCTAGTTGCTCTACGTAGCGGTGCTTCTAAGTGTGGCTTGATTCCGTGCAGAATTAGTCTATTGGCCCTTTCAACTTGCCCATTTTACTGTGGGTGTGCCACAGATGCTAGGTCAAGGCGGATGCCTTTTTCATGACAGTACTCCTCAACTTCTTTGTGACACAAATTTCTGCCGTTGTCGGTGATGATGCTCTGCGGGAGACCAAATCTCACCACTAGATCCCGGACAAATTTCAGGGTTGTTGCCCCATAAAGCTTTCTAATGGGTTTAGCTTCAATCCATTTTGTGAACTTATCCACTACCACTAGCAAGTGTGTAAATCCACAGGGTGCTGTCTGCAAAGCTCCCACCATGTCCAGCCCCCGGACCGCAAACGGCCAAGTTATTGGTATGGTTCGTAGTTCTTCAGCTGGAACACTTGGTTGTCTTGCATAGAATTGACACCCAAGGCATGTTTGTACCAACTTGTCGGTGTCTTCCTTGACAGTTAACCAGTAGAATCCTTGTCGGAAAGCCTTAGCTACCAATGATCGGGGAGCAGCATGATGCCCGCAATCTCCGAGATGGAACTCTCTATAGATTTCAATACCTTGCTGCTGGGAGACGCATCGAAGGAAAACTCATGTGGTACTTCTTTTGTATAGCTGGTTTTCAATGATGACATAGCCTCTTTCTCAGCGTACTATTTGCTGGCTTTCGACTTCATCGGCGGGCAAAGTTCCGTCTTGTAGATAGTCCATGAACAGTTTCGTCCAAGCCGTAGAGGTCACTGTTACTGTGTTAACGAATGAGTCCACTCTACCCGGTTTGTCAGGGTCCGCTCCCTTCACGGATGGGGTCCATAAATGTTCTAGGAAAACGCCTAGCGGAATTGGTTGGCGAGCTGATCCAAGCTTTCATAGCAGATCTGCCGCCTCATTATCCTCCCTTTTAATGTACTTGACTTTGTAGCCATCAAAGAACTTGGCGATCTCGTCTACTTCGTCTCGATATGCCGCCATCATAGGGTTCCGCGCGTTCCTGGTTCTAGCTACTTGCTGGAAAACCAAGTCGGAATCTCCACAACAAACTATGCGCTTAATGCCAATATCCTTGGTTACTCGTAGTTCGTGAATGAGGGCCTCATACTCCGCCATGTTGTTGGTAGCGTTGAAGTGGACGTATTGCGATTTCTCCCCTGTTGGTGATTGTAGTAATACACCAGCCCTCGAGCCATTGAGTAGCTTTGATCCGTCAAAGTGCATAACCTAATATTCTAGCTCTAGTACAAGAGTGTCTTCTGGCAGTTCTGTCCAATCTGCAATAAAATCTGCCAATGCCTATGATTTGATAGTGTCACGTCTCTTGTACGTGATTTCAAAGGCGGCAAGTTCAATGCCCCACTTTGCCACTCTCCCTGTAGCGTCGTTGTTATTGATAATGTCAGATAGTGGAGCTTTGCTCACCACTATGATAGGGTGCTCCTGGAAATACTACCTTAGCTTACGTGAAGCAAGGAAAACTCCATAAGCTATCTTCTAGTAGTGCGGGTAACGCTGCTTGGATTTCGTCAAGACCTTGCTTACGTAGTAAACGGGTCGCTGAACTCCGTATTCGTGTGTTGGTTCCTTGCACTCGACCACGATGACGATGCTGATAACTCGGTTGGTTGTCGCCATGTAAATTAACATAGGCTCCCTTGACACCGGTGCTGCAAGTATTGGTGGGGAGGAGAGTATTCTCTTCAACTTCTGAAGTGTTGCGTCAGCCTCGTCTGTCCAGATGAATTTGTCCGCCTTCTTGAGCAACTTGTGGAGCGCATAGCCTTCTCCCCAAGCCGGCTAATGAACCGGCTTACTACTGCTATGCAGCCTGTGAGCCTTTGATTTATTTCAAGCATGTCGGACACTTGATATCTAGGATGGCCTTGATTTTCTCTAGGTTCACCTTGATTCCACGGTGCGAAACGATGAAGCCCAACAGCTTGCCAGATGGTACCCTAAAGACGCACTTCTTGGGGTTCCGCACCATGTTGTATTTCTAGAGATTGTCGAAGGTTTTTTGCAAGTTGGCGATAAGATCGTTTGATTTATTTGACATTACCGCGATATCGTCCATGTAAGCATGTATGTTGCAACCTAATTGGTCGTGTAGGAAGCGTTTCATTGTCCACTAGTAAGTCGCACCAGCATTTTTCAGCCCAAAGGGCATCGTGACATAGCAATATGTGTCGTAAGGTGTGGTGGACGAAGTGGCCAATTGGTCCGACTTTCGCATCCGGATTTGGTGGTAACCTGAGTAAGCATCGAGAAAACACAAAAGTTCCGAGCCAGCCGTCGAGTCAATGACTTGGTCAATGCTAGGCAAAGCAAACGGATCCTTCGAACATGCTTTGTTCAAGCCGGTGTAATCAACGCCCATTCTTAATTCATTGGTTCCCTTTTTGGGGATAAGTACAGGATTTTCCACCCATCGGGTGTGAATAACTTCTCGGATAAAGCCAGCCTTAAGTAACCTAGCTATTTCTTTGCCTATAGCCCTTCATCTTTTGTCACCAAAGCGTTGTAGAGGTTGCTTCACCGGTTTAGCATTAGGATCAATATTCAAGCTATGCTCGGCAAGTTCCCTAGGTACACCTTTCATGTCGGCAGGTTGCCAGGCAAATATGTCCCTATTCTCACGGAGGAACTTGACGAGCGCGGTTTCCTATTTGGGATCCAGTTCCGTGCCAATGGCGGTGGTCTTGGAGGAATCGCCTTCAACAAGCTCCACCTGCTTGGTCTTGATGGCGGCCTTGAATGCGGGTTCGGCAGCAGTGGTCTGCTTCTTCGAAGCTGGCATCTCCGAGGCGTCGACCTGGTTCTGGATCTCCTTGAACTCCTCATCGTAGAGAACTGCTTCGACGAAGGCGGCTTCACTAAACTCGCTCTCTCGTGCCTTGGTGAAGCTTCCGTCAACGGTCATGATGTCGTTTGGTCCAGGTATCTTGAGCTTGTTGTAGACAAAGCACGGCATTGCGAGGAAGGAGTGTAAGATGTCACGGCCAAATATGACGTGGTACACGCTCTTGAAATGCACCACTTCAAAGGTCATGCGCTCTTGGCGGTAATTGTTGACATCTCCAAAAGCGACCGGAAGGGTGATGCAGCCCATGGAATTTGCTTCAGCCAGGGATAACCCCATGGAACACGATGTTGTTCTTCCTTAGTTGGGTCTCTGTCAAGTTCATCTCGTGCAGTGTATCCAGGTATATGATGTTAATGCTGCTTCCACTGTCCACGAGGCACTTGGTGAATTCTATGCTGTCAATCAAAGGGTTGATGACCATGGCATACTGGTTCTTAGTTGGGATAAGATCTGGGTGATCCTTCCTATCCCAAGTAATTGGAATCTCCGACCACCTAACGTACTGGGGAACTGGAGGGAGTGTAGCCATCAGTATCCTCAGTGAGGTTTTCTTGGCCCGGATGGTGGGGGTACCAAGGAAGGTATGGTAACACGGAGCCTTCTTTTTGAAGGGGTTTTTCCCTTTACCCTCTCCCTTGTCAGAAGATTTGGGTTCCATGTATTCATCCATATCGCTTGATTCCTTGGATTCCTCCTCCTTCTTCTTCCCTTTACCCTTTCCGCGGGGTCTGTTCTTCCGACTTCTCTTGTAGTCGGACTCAGGGTCTTCCTTGAGGTCATTGACAAACTTGCATTGGCGGTTGGTGTGGGTGGCTTGGCCGTTTGCGTCGAGGTGGACGAAACATGGCATATCATGGTACTCTTTGTACGTTTGGGGAATGCGGGGCGCTGAGGGTGTAGCATCACTCCTCTGCTGACCATGGCTAGCCACAAGGCCACGTACACGGTGTCCGCCTCCGCCTCTACCAGTGAACGTTGTGGCGACCATGTCGGTCGTTTGCTTTTCTTCAGGCAGAGTCTTCCGCTTGTTATTGTTGTTCTTTCTGGCCTGGGTAGGGATTGCTATTGTCGGCAACAATCCGCACGCGTCATCATCGGCAGCGGCAAACTCGCTAGCCATGGCGATCATTGTGTTGAGGTTGAGCTCATTGTTGTCTTCCTTGCGCTTCAACGTATGCTGGAGAAAAGTTCCCTTCTCTAGACCGTCGATGAAGGCGGCCATAGCGGTTTGTTCGTGCACCCCGTGCACACAGGAATTTTTCATATCCATCCAGCGAGAGAGGTAGGCATGAGAGGTTTCATACTTTTCTTGTATGCACCGTTGTAGGTCTCCAACAGTGCAGGGACGTATGTACATACCCTCGAAGTTCTTGGTGAACGCTTCATGCATGTCCAACCAATTGCATATTGATTTCTCCGGCAAGTCGTCGATCCATTGTCGGGCAGTGTCGGTCAGCATGAGTGGGAGGTACTTGACGGTGACATTGGGGTTTCCCCCTGCAATGTGAATCACTTCGCTGTAATCTTGCAACCACATTGCTGGTCTGGCGGTGCCGTCATAGGGCTTGATGGTCTTATCTATCCTAAGACCCTTGGGGTCAGTTGTGGCCCGTATTACTGGTCCAAAATAGCGTATCCCAAGGTATGGGAGCTTCCGAGCTTTTTGGATCTTGTCCAGCCATGAACGTGCGTTGTACGGCTCTGGTTGCTTCCCTTTTCCTTCATGGGGAGGGGAATTGCGGTACGATCTATGAGATCCACCATGTCCTCCGCCATGATGGCTGCTAGGTGGCGACGGTGGCGGTGGAGCTGGTGTGTTAGACTTCTTGCTGTTACCCTCCTACGACTCCTCATGCCTATCGCGATTGCTTGTCAGATGCGGCGGTTCCTTGTGGGATCTGCTCCTATGTCCTTCAACGCTGCTGCGCTCTCCAGCATGCTAGGGATGCTCGCCCTGGTTGCATATAATGATGCCAACCTAGGGACGCCTAGGTGGTGGCATGCTTGTACGATGGCGCGGTTGTGGTTCCTCGTGATGCCAGGATGGTGGTGGAGGCGGCGACCGACGAAGGCGAGCCTTTTCTCCGTGATCTGAAGATATGGGTATGGCGTCAGCCCTGTTGCGCGCGTCCCTCCGTCTTTGCTCTGTGGATCCTGTATGGGATCCCTCGTCATGGGGAGATCTTGGCCTTTCGCGGCTGTTCAGGGTTGACTAGCAAACCTCCGGGTTGGACTCAACCCTCTGCGAGGTAGCCTTTTCCTGTTGCTTGCATGCCTTGGCGACAAGGTCATACACCTGAGCAACTGCTTCTGGCGACATGTCCTGCTCTAGGAGGGTCTTAGTGACGACAATGTTGAGGGCGGGAGTTGGCATTAATTGCCTCCCTTCTAACTCAATGTACGGGGTGGCTTTTGCCAGCTTGGATCCCTCATATCCCAACTTGCGTCGAACGCCAGGGTCTTCGACGACGTGAACTGGTTCTTTCTTTGCCTTGTGCTTTAGCAGTAACTGCTTGTACTCAGCCTCCATAACTCTTGCCGCCTTGATAGATTGTTGCGCCTTGGCCATATCTTCATCTAGCTTAGCGCCTTGTTCTGCGATGCACTTGGCCTCCGCTAGGATTGCCGCATGCTTCTCATCAAGATCCGTAATGCTCCGGATATGGGCGATGATAATGGGCTTAATGAGGAGTGCGCCATAGATTGCCTTGTCGGCGGGAGTAACCAATGGATTGCCAGCTGCAAATGTTAATGGTGGCATTGGTGGCTGGTTTGACTGCTTGGCGATATTGGGGCCATGGTGAGTTCCTGTGCTGGTTGCAGGCGAATAACCGGAGGGGGCATGGCCTTGGCCGGGGCCAGAGGCTCGGCGGCTTTCTTGGCTATTGCTGCTCTGGTAACCGATGGCGTGGCCGGAGCTCTCTCACGCTCTAGTTCATGTCCGTCTTCTTCCATCACGCTCCCAATGGCGACTAGCACCTGGTGGGATGTGTTGGCCTTCTCGGTGCGCTCCTCCTTCTCGATCTCCTGCTCGATCTCCCTCATAACAGCATCATATTCCTCCGAGTTAGCATCCGAGCCGCCGCCATCCATATTGATGTCAGCGTATAGGGCGTCAAGGATGGAGTCGGAGTTGGCTTCGGTGATGGAGGCGGGTCGTTGTTGTTGTTTCCTCTTCCGGCTATGACAACAATCATGGCCTCAGCCTCCTAATTGGCGTCCGCGTATTCGTTCACGATTGCGACCATCTCACCAAGGGTGAGAGGACCCGCGGCCTGCCGCCTTCGGAAGGTATGCCGGAGGAGTGTTCCGGGTGTGAGCCTTTCCACGAAGTGGTACACGAGCTCGTCGGTGCGATTGCCCTCTAGGGTTTCCCTCACCCTCATCCATTTGGCGAGGTATTTGCTGGGAGGTTCTCCATCCCTTTGAACGCATCTGGCCAGATCGAAGACGGTGATGACACCAACAAAGTGTGACCTGCGCATCTCTAATGCTGGGGGAAGCCAAGCGGATTTGGGGGGTCCTTCCACCGTTATATCCTGCACAGGGGCGGTTTGGGTGGGCCTTGAATTTTCCTGATCTGAGCCACAATACTCTAGGGAGAGGTACGGCCAGATCCTTCTGCGAATGTGTCCTGCCCGTAGGCGGTCCGTGCGGGGCTTGACGAGTTTCCGACTTCCTAAGAGCTAGGACCTGAGTCAGTTTCGCCGATGAAGATGTGGATGTCTCCAAAGGGGATGACGGAGCAGCGTGTAGGGTTTGTTTCCACCGGCACCCAAAACTCTTCTAGAGGGACGATCGGGACGTTGCCAGAGAAGAGAATGATCCAATGGATACAGTGTCGCCGATTCACATGAAGAGATTGGACCTCGTCTGGTGTAGATGTAATACCTCGGACATTACGCTCTACGTTCAAGCCTGGACGAACCAAAAGTGGATAAGTGACTCTACCGCGGAGGCCCAAGGCCACCCACGTGTAGGCCCGTCGAAGCGGAGTAGGGCACGGTACCGGCCTACCACCTTATCCACTTTCAAGAACATCGGGACAAGAGCGAGCGGCGTAAGCGACAGGTAATGCGACCACGGCATACACAAATGAGTATGTATGCCTACAACTTACAATAGACATCAGAGTCACACTATCTAAAAGAAATAGAAATAGTCAACGCCATACGGCAAGATCCAAATATCCTAGATAGACATAATATTTTAGGATACTTCCTCAAACATCACGCAACAGAGTATCAAGCGGAAGTGGGAAACATGATCCAAGTACGGATAAGAAGCAAATCGGCATAAGATGCCCTAAAAATAAGCACATCCCGCCCACAGATCTCAAGGATCTCCATCCCCGGAATCTCTACACCTGACGGTCGTTGCCACCATCATCTGTCTCCTCAATCTAGTAGCCTTCCTGAGAGTATACTTGTCCACCTAAACCAAATATTTATCGTGTGAGACCCTAGGGGTACTCAGCAAGTCTTAATGCATCTAAAGAGAACAACCTGGGTTGACGCAATTGCAGCGAAAGATAATAGCTACAAAGTTCTATAGAGACACGCTACACATCCGCCCAACCAGAGATGGACGGACGCTCGTTAATTAATAGCAAGAGCTATATGAGTAACATAATTAACCTCGCACGTCCTTCTTCTCGCTTACCGATGAGAAGGCGAAAGAACAACCCATCCGTTAGCAATTTTATTAACCATTACATGAGTGTTGTACTAATTACTAGTCATGTCTTAGTCAAATTAAAGGCCGTACTTTAGTTATGCTTGTCTATGATCGAGAAACTGTGCTCCAAGTCGTCCATAATCGCAGACACGGCTTTCTGAAAGATTTACCCTGCAGGGGTGCAAAAATGGCAACACACGCACGATCAACCTCGGGAAGAACCAAATAAAACACAACGAGGCCTCACGACAAAGCATTCACAGGATTCATAAATCATTTCAAGGGGCCACCCCACTAAGCTACCCGCAACAAAGTTGGCCGGCTCCGAGACAGACCCAGGGTTTGCGTCAATGGCTGTAAACGACTGGGAACCCGAAAGTGTGACTAGGCTTGTCGATACTGCGAAAACACTCCGCATTCCAAAACAGTACAGGTGCTCCACGCACAATCGTAAATAAAGAAGTAAATCATGGCCTAAGTACAGGATAGTAATAAAGCCTCAAACTACTTTGTGGCCCCAAGAAATAAAGTGTGAATCAAGCTCAGGCGAAGGGGATTCATGGTCCCACATGCGGATAGTGCGATAGTCAAGGAACAGGAATCAAGTACTCGGGGTCCTACGGGACACAAGTGAGCTTAAAGAACCAAATAGCAGATAATGCTCACCGATGCCTCTTTCATTAGTTCTCTACTCATGTTAAGTTGTTTAGGTACCTCGTTATCCAAAGACCCGCACAAACCCTACACATGCAATTCTACAACCTGCATGGCTCAAACAACTCCTGCAGTAATGGCTCATGGGATTGAGGTACAAGCTTCGGTGGGGTTTAAAAGTAAAGGCTATGCAATACTTGGGATTCAATTTAATGCAATCGCGACTCAATGATGCAAGAGTAAGATAGAAGCATAGGTACTATATGTATGCAAGCATGGGGAATTGCTTGCTTGGCAGTTCAGTTGCAGGGTAGGAAGGATCCGGGTAATACTCCTGAGGCTCCTGATATTCTCCTTGATCAGTGTCTATCCGGATAAAAACCAAACACACAAGGGGTCGAAATAAATGCATTGCACAATCATATAAATAATATGCAACAAGCAAACAAGTATGCCATGATGGAATGATGCACAATTTACATGGCATAGCATAGCATGGCATGGGTGAGGTGTAGGGTACAAGAACAAAGCATTTTATTAAGTTTTTAGTCATGTTTTGCTCCCATAAACATTGCTATAAACTTAATATTTATATGATGCATGCTTCAATTC
Source organism: Avena sativa (assembly GCA_916181665.1). Taxonomy (NCBI): domain Eukaryota; kingdom Viridiplantae; phylum Streptophyta; class Magnoliopsida; order Poales; family Poaceae; genus Avena; species Avena sativa. Next base: position 253,041,966 of record OV702289.1, on the reverse strand, counting down.
ATATCATGGAATGCATAGTTAGAACGGGCTCGTCGCGTTGATAGATTTAGATATATTATTTGTTGAATTTGGAATTACGAAATTAAAGTTATGAATTTATTAGGAAAGGCATTTATTGACATTTAAATAATTTCGAAATTTTAAATTGATCAAAAATTATTTTAACTAGCATATTCATAATCCTTGCATTTTTCTAATCTCAAAACATATATCATTTGCAAAATTTGAATTTATGAATAAAACAATGCCATTTAATAATTATTAAATCGTTTATTAATACTCATAAAACATTTATTATTTCCCCATCGGAGAAAAATAAACAGGGAGCACATTCATGTTAATCTTTCAAAAATAGGCAAGATTGATGTTTGAACTTTCCTCAAATTCATTTCAGATTTGTCTTTAAATCATGGTCAAAGTTTTAGAGTAGGTTTGACTTGCTTTGAATTTGTTTGACTGGGCTTTGAATAGTCAAAGGACTAGAGTTCGATGGCAGGGACCTAGGTTGGATTTTGAAACAGATAGAGGCATTGCGGTTTGTATTCAGGAAAATCCAAGCGGTCTGGAACATTTTCCAGGCACTAGGGACCTTGCTCCGCAATTTCATATCAAAGCACAAGGGCTTGCTTGCAAACCGTCAAGAAACGAGGGTGTCACGTCTGACGGAAACTGAAGTTGATCAGCGCAAAAATGACTAGCTGGGTCGAACTGCGACTGAAGATGGCGAGTAATTTAGCGAGAATTTCGACACGCCGCAAAAACAAAAGATGAAGAGACGATCAAGAGGTGCAACTTCGGTTCAGGACGAATCGCCGGAAAAGGTCTGCAGCGGTCGGAAAACGACGAGGAATAGAGGCAAAAAAAACACTATTATCTGTCAGGTTACGGTGTAGATTTTATAGAGTTTAATCTCGATCTTCGCCAGATGATTCCGGTGGTTGTGGTACTTCGTTCTGGGTGAGGTTTTCTGTTCTGGAGAGAGGGTACAAAGTTCTACAAGGCTATGCTTCTCGATTCGTCGATCTCGCCTTGAAGAGCTCGGAAACTGGAAGGAACAGGGACAAAAACAACACCTCGTGACTGAAATTTTCCTGACAGATCCTACTGTGAGATCGTACCAACTTCAGAGGATGAATTTGAGAGATTTAGACGACCAAAACGTGCGCCGTTTGATCATAGAGGAAGCTGGTTGACCCCTCTACGCGTGCGGTTGATTTACAGCGCCGGAAACGAACAGAGATGGCCGGGAAAACTAGAGGAACAGGGGTACTATGGATACACGCGCGTGCTGTCTGTCTGCTGATGCGGCGCGCACGGCGAGCGGCTCGTCAGGCACCACGAGGTGACACGACACACAGATGATGGAGCAGAGCCGATGCAAAGCAGAGCTAGAGAGAGCTGGGAGAGCTGGAAACTCACCGATGTGGGGGTCGGCGACATGGTTCTGGCCGGAAGATGACGACGGTGGCAGCGTAGCGACGAGGGCGAGGCGGTGAGCGGTTCTGCAGGTGCGCGAGGGCGGCAACAGCGTTCCCGGCCTCCTCCTCCTCGCTCCCTGTACTGAACGTCTTCAACGACGCGCCGTGGAGCTCCTCTGGCTTGCCGGTTCCCGGCGGCGACGACGACAAGGTTCAGCGAGGTTTACGGTTTCGTGTAGGAGAAGAAGAGAAGAGGGCAGATCGAGATCTGAGATGGTGAGAGGGGTTGAGGTAAGGAGGAGGGCAGATGAAGTGCAGGTGACGAGGCAGGGATTCACGCCTCCCTCGTGTGCTCTCTGTCAAGGGAAGAAGACAAACAGGGAGGGGCTCAATCTATGTCCTCTTGGTGCGACTACAACGGAGAGAAGGGTGCGGACGAAGAGATGGGGCGACCGGTTGGTGCAGCTGGGGCTGGGTCTGACTTGATCAAGTTGGAGCCCAGAAGGTTGCACCAGGCTGATCTTGATCGTTCGGTGCAGGTGACAGAGAGTGTTTGTTGCACCACACGGTCTAATCCAAAACGAAGAAGCACCGGTGTATAGCTAGCTAGATAGGCACACAGGTTGGGTTTGTGTGTGTAGATGGATAGGGAGTGTATGTGTGTGATTGCATGAACTCACACTTGAATAGGACACGATTTAGCTAGGAGATATAAAGTGTGTGTATGTGTGAGATACATGCACACACACGGATAGGATTTGCTAGGACTAATTAGCTAGCTAGTTTAGCTAGGGAAAGATATAGGTTTAGGCTTGATTAAAGGAAGTCTAATGCATGTGCCCTAGCTCAAATAAAAATAAGAAAATGGCATCTATATCAAGATGATTTAGATTGAGTGTTTTGGATTTGGTTCAGATACAAAATCCAAATGAGCTTTGATCGATATAAAATCCAAAGAAAAGAAGAAAATGGAAAGTGTGGAAGTGCACTTGCATGGTCCATGCAATGTAGAAGACCAGGTGATCATATGTAAGATAAAAGAACACCCATAACCTTCATATGTGAGCTAGAGTTTTAAATACCAAAAGATAACAATGCTCCCATATAAAGTTTGGTTGGAATGTAGATAGATGGTATCAAGTGAAAAAAAAATGATGCCAAACTAGTAATTGGAAGGAGAGGAAGAGATATGCCCTCAAATCAATCTGGGCATTTGCAATATATCAAGACGCAACTACAAGATATTAAGAAGCAAATACAATTAATAAGGCAAATGCAATATGAGGAGAAGAACCAAATGAAATGAGTTTCAATATGATGCTCAAATGAAATGTGGCATGGTGACGTGAGCATGAATAATAATGATGCAAGAATAACACATAGGAAGTAGCAATATATAGACTAAGCAAGTAGCGTTACAATTGTTAGACAATTAGGATGCTACAGTAGAGCTCAAAGCGCCTCTTGCCCCACGGTGGGTGCCAACTGTCGTGGTACTACCCACGAGTACGCCATGGAGGGATCCTCACAGTGCGTGTTTAGAGACGTGGGGTAAGGCGGAGAGTTGGCGGGTACGAGGTAACACAACTTACCTAGGTTCAAGTCCCACAATGGTGATGCAACTCTACTCCTTCTATAAATCATTATATTGGCAATATGCCGAGTTATAGAGATATGTTCGATGTGCGAGCTGTTGCATATTGTACGTAGCAGTCTGATAAGCTGTGCCCTAAAGGCTCCCACAGGTCCGGTTTATAAAGGCACCAGAACCTAGGGTTACAGGAAAAGGACCTTGCCGGACAAGGTAAAGAGTCCTACACTAATACGAACTAGTCTTTCGTGTCTTGCACTCCAAGGCTCCGAGTACGTCGGTGACTCCTGCGTAGCCTTCCTTTATCCGGCATGGGTCTCCCTTTTGGATCCGTCTAACTGGGTCGCCCAACAGGCCATAGGCCTTGCTACCAACTGTGGGCCACCCGGGTTAGCCGGATTAGAGATATACTATGATGATACCCATTTAGCATATCCCCGACACCGTGAAATTGCCCTGCTATCCCGAGAGGCGGGACCCACGGTGGGTCAGGGCGAAATATTCCAGACCGTGGTTTAGTGTCGCGTGCGCAGTCGTACCCTACGTTCTAGAACGGTCGGCCGTGCGCATGAACTAGGCCCACCGTCAGCGTACGCGGGTAGGACCGCGTCGTGAGAGACGTTCATGGCGTGACACGCCTCCGCACCCGCCGGGTTGCGGGGCTTGCCGAAAGCCAACATGGCCGCCATGAGATCATGTCGGTTGCAGGATATCGCGAACATGGGGCCCGCCAAAAGAGGACGTGGTGCCGTAAGACCAAGCTGGCCGCATATTCTCGCGGATGCGGGGGGCGCCCATGCGGACGTGGCGCCGTAAGCCCATGCCGGCCACGGTTTCTCGCATACACAGGACCCGTCCAGAGACGATGTTGTACCGTAAAACGATGTTGTGCGTTAGCGTATAACGTAGAGGACGATTGTTCTCGCGTTTAGCTAGCCGACCTTGTAGCATAGACCGTAGACGTCCGCAGGTTATCGCGGACAAATCGTGTTGTGGGTCCCGTTTCAAAAACGTCGTGCCTAAGGAAACTTGAGAAGGATGCACGTGATCGTGAGCGAGAGAACATCTATCCCAAGGCGGCCACATGAGCTAGACGCGTATATTGTAGCCATCCACGGGTTCTCGTATCTATGCCTTGTGTTGGGTCCTGACGAGGAGTTAACTCGCCAATACCCATAGATGATGGACTTAGGTTTAATGAAGTGGGGAGCGTCGGAAGCATCGATCGGCTATCAAACAAGTACATCAGGGACACGTGGTTTAAACATATTTAGGCCCTAAGAATGGACCATACGCCTGCTTGTCTTCTATTTGTTATCGGCGGAATTGAGAAGTACAGGGTGCGTAGATGCAATCTAGCGGTGTGTAAGCTAGGTTGTGCATTGTCCTCCTCGACGCCCCCTCCTAGCCTTTATATAGAGGGGCTAGGTATCGGGATAGTAGGCCGAGTCAGTTACATATTAGAGTTTTCTCTTTAATTTTTCTATCTACACTTTGTTGTGCTTTCCAAGGAGTAGCCTCTTCTTGGACTTGGGCCACCCGAATCTTCTTGGGCCTTGCCGTGGACTTCTCATGGGTTGCACCATATAGGCTAAATCTGGGTGCCCGTGGGGCATACCCATATCAGTTCCCGTTCACGGGTAGACATATCGTGAGAGAACATGTGTTGCGACTATAAAAAACTAGCGTCATTTTTTATGCTAACCATTCTTTAGCTCTTTTTTTTCTTATTACTTTTCCTCGCCACGGGCATATTTTGGTTCTCTCTAATGGTCGGTCACAAGCGTTATTCCGGTGACCATACCCGAAACCGACGCTTGCCACTGCCCACCGGCGTTAGCTGTGACGCATCAATAGTCAGATGCTCTCGAAACTCACCTTCGTAGCATCGTTTTTTCGCTCTTTTTAGTCCTCTCTTCTTCTCCTGGTAGTGTAGTCTTCGCCTATTTCCTTTGCTGAGATTCGTGCATTGTTTGGTGATCATACCCGTGACGGACACAGCGGTCGAACAGCAGGTTTGTTTCTACTACTGTTCACTACTAAAACGTTGACTGCGAAGATTATGGAAAAAAAGTTGAATGTGAATTATATAAAATACATGTTTCCTATGAATTGTGTGGGATATCTGTTGACTGCGAAACATTGGAAAAATATTTCTTTAAGATCGTATGAAATACCCATTGTCTAAGCATTGTATGAAAATATATGTTGCATATCCATTGACTATGAAAAGTGCAAAAAAATGTTTCATCAAGACCATTGGAATACCCGTTGTCTGCGAATATGAAAAAATAGGTTGCCGTGTGCAAATAAAAGTAGACTACGAACCATGTGAAACATTCATGTACTGCTATTTTTAAGAAAATAAAGATGAGTTTGAATTGTAAGCATGATGAAAATATTTCTATGTGCACGGTTGTTTCATCATTCTAAAACGAATGTGCTGAAACCGCTTATTCTAGAACGTTTACTTACGAATCGTATGTTAGATTGGACCCGGTTATCTAAAATCGTTAAGTCGGATTAGGGCGCTCGTCTGCCTAAGGTACTCTTGTTTGCGCTCATACGCGCTACTTCTTATTCTACGCTATGCGGCGCGGATGCACGGCTTCTTTATTTATGGAACTTTTACGTGTCGTCTTCGTCTTTCTTCTTCATCTCCTTTCGTTCCACCCGTCTACGTCTCTGGGGACGACATTTGTTCTTTTTTATTGTGGCGCGGGCGCAGTCCTGGGTCACTAATTCTTCTTCTCTACCTCTTCTTTTGTGGTTATCTGTCAATGTTTTTATTGTGGCGCGGGCACAGTCCCGAGGCTGCTGATCCTCTGTCTCCAATTTTAAGCTAGGGTTTTGTTGTGGTGCGGGCATAGACCTAGGCCTATTGTTTTCTCTCCTCTCTTTCTTCCTTCGATTTTCTCTTTGGTGTGAAACCACCCGCTACCAATCCGTAGCGTCTTCATGTGCTGCCTATTAATGGTGGACGTTGGCCTGCTTGTGCCGGCCTATCTTATTCTTCACTAACTCCAAAGCTAGCCACACTAGCTGGTACTTACTCTGGTTGCGCCGTGAAACCTGTGCAAGCTTTCATCAATGCGGGTATTCAGGCACGACGGCATATAACTCCCTGGCCTCTTAAAAATAGTCACCCGCGTCCGCTTTTCCGCTCTAATCTTTCACTGCTACGTCCCCATAGCTACACCCATGGTCGGCGGCATATGATCGAGGGGAGGGTGTCTAGGACGGCCTCCTGGTCGGGGATGTGGTCGTGGTCAGCGAGGAAGGAGTGGGTGAGTCCGCAACGTTTCACCGCCAGTGTTGCCATTGCCATGGCCCTCGCCACCGATGTCGGCTGCGAGAGTCGGAATCGACCTTGTCGGTTTCGAGTTTTGGGTTGCCATCCTATCGGGAATGATCTGGTATAGGCTCCGCCTCGCCGACAAGTTCGCATCGGTGACCAATGGGCAGGAGCCCCATAAGGTCGTGTTGCGGGTGCACGGCGACTCGAGTGGCACATGGCTCGTGGAGGTTCTGTTTTACCGCTACGGTTAGATGTACCTCCATAATGGCTGGATAGAGTTCACCCGCGCGCACAGCATTGTGGTTCTCCACTTCTTGGTCTTCAAGTTCAATGGTGAGGGAATATTCGCCATGAAAGTATTCGACAAGAGCATGTACTGCCACCACAACTACAGCGACAAGGATGAGTAGGCGAGGGAAAGAGGAAGACGCTAAGGTGTATACTTTATGTACTAGATTATTCTACCTCATCGGTGCTTCTGTATGAACTAAAAAGGTCATTAGAAACTATGTATGCATGAAAGATGTACCATGTGTTTGATATTAAAATAATTAAAATATGTATGTCAATTTTATTTTCCGTCTTCACATGTGCCTTCGCTACGCGTCCAGGTGGCGCACCCTCGGTATCGGTTATCTGTCTGACGTGCCTTATATTTTTTGTCTCTCGACCTAGACTATAGGTGAGGTAGCACCACAAAGTCCACGACGCTAACGATTTGCGAGTTTCAACATACGACGAAGACTTGGAGAGCGTGCATGTCGAGTCACTCAGTCAGCTGCTGGAACCGTCGGTATGATACCATCGTCGTGTTCCAGTCAGCTCGCAATGCAATATTTCGTGCCATCAGACGACTTGCTCATGAAATAAATTGCTTCATGTCCCTACCTTAGAGGGCGTAGAGAGAAATCTATGATTTCAGACACGCTAAAAACCGATGCTTGTATAGTACCATTGTGATGCACATATTTGGCGCCGACTGCATCAGGAAGCGCGTGTTTCGGACTATTCTTAGGTGATTTACCGATGTGGGAACAGTTTTCGGTGGCAGTGAGACACGCAGTATAAAAATGTGATGTTGTTCCCCAAAGGCGTTAGTATTACTTAGCGTTCTGATAGCAGATATTTTCTCTTGCAGAGATATGTAGCGCGACAATATCATGAAGCTTTTTGTATGTCGGACGCACAACGGGGCGTAGAGAGGAGTCTGACATGCACATATGTATGCTATTTTAATGCTTACAAACCATTCAACATACGTGTTAACCTATTGTAGATGTATAGTCAAACGGTTTATCTAACATCCCGGGGAAGCAGATAGAAGTCTAGTAGTATACTATAGGCAATATAATGATAAAGTGCATGTGTGTCAATACGAAATTCTATGCTGCCTCGGGTTGCTACAATGAGTCAATCCAGTTCTTTAACCTCCAAGTCTGCAATATAAAACTGCATAGTATAGAAAATAATTACTAAAACAAACACTGCATCAATAGTATAAGGAGTACACACTGTAACATAAAGTGAGGACTTATGTGTGAGAACTGTTGGATCTGACATTTGTAAATAGAACAAATTGCATCAACCTTGGAGTAAATAAAACAAATTGCATCAACCTTGTAGTACATACTGTAACCACAAAAGATAAAAGATGTGTGAGAACCTATGATGCCACCTTTGTAGAACAGTTTTGAGGAAGATCAAACAAACACTATTCGGTGAATACTAATACAGGCAAGTTAAACAACAAAGAATACATATAATAACAGTGGGTGTGTACGATACAATTTAGGAAAAGAAATTACTGTAAAAAAGTGAGTCTATCCAGTAATATGTCCATTTGCATGTGGCACCTAAGTTTACAAAAAAAGGAATAGCGACTATTGTACTATACTTACAAATATGGTCAAAAGTGATACTGATACATAATGATTATCTTGACAATCATATCATATACAGGAGTGTATTTTCATATCACACCTTGTAAGCACAAATTGAGAAGAAAAAATGGTGTCATAATTCGGATACATATATTTCTTAGCACTAATAGGCTTGAAGCTCAGACACTGATATTCAGTAGAGTAAGGCAGAACCTCAGTTAATAGATCATATTTCTGGCCATTTTCACCAACATGGTGCAAAGGATTGTATCTTTTAATGTCTACACCTCGTAAATAGCATTTCTAATAAGAAACCGGGTCACACAAATTTGGAAGACCTTTTTGACTATCTTTTGTGAGCATAACAGATCTAAAAATGCAACTCTATTCAGCAAATTGCATCTGCAAAGAGTTCTGCTAAAGCAAACATGACTACCACTTTAATCAACCTAGAAAATTTCTAGATATCAACGCAATTATGAAAGAAGAAAATCAAAGGAGATATTAATCTTTTCCAATAGAACGAAAGTAGGATCATAATAGAACAACACACCTAGCTATCACACTTTTGGTGGAAAATGCTTCTGTAACTAGGGTCCATCCTCACTACAACAACCGTGGATTTTATCGGTTTGAAGCAGAAATTTAGTTACCTCCTACAAAATAAATTAGTTGCATGTTGCAGGAAAACAAATTGCACTTCAGGAAAACATACTTATTGGCATGAAACTGAATCAAATCGGACAAATTTCTATTTTACATGGATTATCTAGAAAAATGCATAACTACTAAGTAGTATGTGTGCCAATTTTCTATTCAGAATACTATAGATAGTGCATACCTAAAATGTTGGATTATGTTTAAGCTTTTATAAATTGGTTGTGAGTGAGTATCGTCGAAGAGCAATAAGGAATGATTTTTTCTATGTAGTCTACAAATATGTCTTATTGGCTATTGTAGAGCTAAGTTGGTTAGATGGTGAATTAGAGAGTATAGACTATGCAACAGAATTACTTAAGATGATGAGCACTGCGATAGTATATCTTACTGAACTTTCAGGCTATAAAGTTCAGCATAGATGTAAGTTATTCTCTTGTGGTATCCGTGGTCATCGGATGTGCTCACCAGGTTCTGTACTTATCAAGTCAATGCGGAGGTAACAAACAAAAGCATAGCTACGCATAATATGCAAGGTTTTGCACATCAGATAGTAGGTTGGGCACATAATCATGAAAAGATGGGCTCCAGGGTAGGCCGGGCATGGCTCATGGCCGTGAAAATAACGACGGTTGCAACGTTCACTATGTGCAAGGGCCTCACTTGGTTCCCATGTTGTATCTGGTCGGACACGGGGCACAACAGCAACAAAAACGAACCTTTCTGCAGAGGTTGGACAAACAATAATGGAGCAACAAAGATTCTTATTAGATTTGATAACAAAATCAACCGTACGAACAATCCAAAAAGGGCACAATTCCTCACCACCAAGAGAAACTAACGGGTTGGCTAGACATCTGCACCAAGCAGCCAAGAAAGTACCAGAATCAAACCGGATGGACGGACCATTCTCCCTCTTGCATCCTGCTATCAAACCAGCCCGCGAGATCTGAGTTGCAGTCGCATTCTAGAGCGAACTGGAACACCAAGCAGCGGGATCGGGGAACAGAGGCGGTGGAAACCCTAGGATCCTGATGCGGGCGCGCTGGAGGAGAGAGTGGTTTGGAGAGGGGGAGTAGAACACGGCATGGGCTAGGACGGCATAGGAAGAGGGAAGGGCATGCTAGGGACAACTAGAGGCGGAGGTCAAATATGCATTTTGCCGGTTGGTCGCCTCGATGGATAAGAATGGAGAAGCCATGGTGCCTTACCTGACGTGTGGGCAGGGCCCCTGCTTACTACCTGCACCGTCCATGACCCACGGCCCACCCCTGGAACGGATGCGCAAAAGGACTATGGCCCACATCATCGGCAGAGAACGTCAAAGACCCACATCCAGCGACCACGCGAGAGCATAGCATGCGCAGATGGCCTCAAGACGCTTGCATGTCTCCATGCTCAAGCACTGCCTATAAATAATGAGTCTCTTGAGTCAATACAAGAGAATTTATGAAGCAACTCTGAAGATAGATCATTAAAGTGATGGTAAAAATTGGTGGTAATTGAGTCAATAGAAACATAGAAGATGGTGAAACTATAAAGTCAAACAATATTGACCTCTTTCCTTGACACTTATCTTGATTTATCTCATTTTGTTACCATTTCATCCATACTTAGTATTGTGATGCAATTGTGAATTGTCTTTGCAAATTCACATCTTCTTGTAGGGGCTCTAAACCGCAATCTATCTAATTGAGAACATCCTTAGCAAGGGACATTGACTTCAGTAATTGACGTGGGATGACCATGTCAATTCCCATACTTGATGGACTTGGTTTTAAGGGAAGCGCGGCGCGTTGGAGACTTCATCGGCTAACGAACAAACACATGGGGATACAAGGTTTACCTAGGTTCAAGCCCCTAGAGAGAAAACCCTACTCAAGCGTGTTTGTTCTTGATTGATGGCTAAACCGAATGTTACAGGGGTGCCTAGATGGCAATGGTGCGCAGATGAGATCTGGCGGGTGTGTATGCGAGAGTGTTGATTACCCTTTTCGTTGATCCCTCCTAGCCTTTATCTGGGGATACCAGGTCTTAGAAAGCGTCTGAGTCAGTAATAGATTGAGGTCGAAACCCTAAAGCATCCTATCTAATCATGTTGTATCCGTCAAGGAGTCACGTCCTCCATGGGCTTGGCCTCACCCAAATCACCATGGGCTTCTCCATCGGTGGCAGATCGTCACGTGGGCCTCCTGTTGGGCCCAACAAGATAGGCCTATAGTAGGTACCCGTAGGGTATACCTATGTCAGTAGCCCCCGAGTGTCCAGTCGAATTGAAGATTCGAGTGGATACTTAGAAGTCATTCACCAAATATTAAGGACTCGAAAGTTTATCAGTCTTTAATGAAGCATTCGATTAGTTCATAGGGTTTGCGGTACATGTGCCCGGTTCATTAGACGGATCGGGACCAGTTAATTGCTCTTGGGCAAAAACAATCATGACCTACTCAGGCTCAAGTCCGCAGACTTGAATTTGGAATTTTTTGGCGTATTTAGACTCATGCCATAGAGGCCTTACTGAGCCAAACTCTAGTTTTAATGCATATGTACCCAACGCATTTGTCAGGATTTTCATCACACATGTTGGTGCAGTATTTAACTAGTAGAGCACAGCGAGTGCGGTTTCCAGGCCATTAGATTGTATCGGTAGGTCTTATCTTCACGTCGTAGATGCAACATTTGAATTTTTATCACCGCCGAGGTGTTTTGGGTGGACAAGAAGACGTTGTCTCTAAACTTGATGTTGTAATGTGTGTGTCCGGAGTCGACAATGATTTCGACTGTCATGGGTTAGTCAGCGTTTTGGACGTTGTCGACACAATAGACCATTATATGAAATATTTTATTTTCTATAGGGCGCGTGACTAGCGCTCCCTATGGGAGTATCCCTCGAGTGGTTGTTCGAGTCGTAGACTCATGCAGAGACTAAAAATTATTGGATGCATGACCACGTCGATCCGGAAAAGCTTTGGAGGATCCCGTGGGCCTAAACAGTGCTCCCTATGGGAGTAGCCTCTAAGTCCCTAGCCGAATCATAGATTTGAATAAGGAATCAGAGCGTACCACTCGAAGATCTTATATGTGCACGACCAGCGCTCCAGCCTGTAGTATTCCCCAAGTGTTTGGCCAAGTCATAGATTTGGGTAGAGACTCGAGTTTTGCGCTTGATGCCTTTGACTAATAGTATTGTGGACCCGAAAGTATCTCGGGTGCGTGACCAGCTCTCATGTTAGGAGTAGTCCCGAGTGTCTACTATAATCGTAGATTCAAGCAGAAACTTCATATTAGTTTGTTGGCGTGGCTTTCTATGCTGCCATGTCCGAGGAGTTAGTCGTCGCATATGTCCGTCTTATGTACGCAGTCGAATGTTCCATTGGATTCCTAGACGAACTTCTCTCAGTTTGAATGGATGATGATGTCAGGTATGATGATGGGTGAGCTCAACCGTCAGTAGGAATGACCGATGGGACATGACATAACGGGTCCTAGCAGAAGGCTGACCGGATTTGACTGTGCGATGCGTAGAAAATGGGTATTAACTATGCCTCCTTGATTTGCACACATAGTGGGGAAATTGCGGCGAAGGTTTAGCTCTCGTCTACCACGTGTCTCTACTGGATGAGCGACATGCGCCCATGATCATGAGCTTACGGCCAAGATTGACTAGTCCACAGTATAATAAAAGGGTAAATGTCAGTAAAATCTCACTTCTTCTTCTTCCTTGCCATCTCCATTTCTCTTGTGCCTGCTCACAAGGCCTAAACCTTCCTGTAATCCCTAGAGCTTCGTCAGAGCCTTTTCCTTCCCCACAGGCCAGAGCTCAATTTACCTTCGCCACAGCTCTAAAATAAGGAGAATCAGCTCAAGATAAAAGGGCTCGCACTCAATTGAACATGTTTTGCATCCGCTTTGACCACTCTTCTAGATGATTTAGACACACTCACACTCTATGAGCAGGCTCGGTCTGATCCACAAGATCTGGGCTAATATTTTGATCGCATATGTTCTCTATTTTATTGTAACATATATATCTCTCGAGACATCGACTTGCCCCCCAGCTGGTCGATTGAAGATTTTACGCGCATGATCCTCGGGGAGGATGAAATAAGAACCCTCTTTGGGAGAAGCCTCGACATTTTTCTTCCTTCTGATGTGTTGGACGTGATGCGCATGTTCCTGAGTGCATTCCTATGCGCCTCCAAGAAGAAAGGAGGTACCATCATGGGGAAAATCAAGGGCAAAGGTGTCAGAGGGGTTGGTTCCAGCATCGCTTCCGCTCCGAAGAAGAAGGGTGTCGTCACCTCCAGGGTTACCAATGGTAGCTGGAGGTGGTCAACGACGAAGTTATTAGACCTTCTTCAACTATGGCTCTCTGGCCTAATCCCTGCCATGGAAGATGACTATTTGATTCTAGGACCCGAGGTAATCCCCAACCCTCCTACTTGGTTCAGGGTGATGTTCATCGCGCTTTTTCTTCGTGGGTTATCTCTTCCTGCCCACAATTTCCTTCGTGGCCTGCTTTTTCTATATGGTGTTCAGCCGCATCAGCTGTCACCAAATTCAAACCTCCATATCGCTTGTTTTGTTACCCTCTACAAGTGCTAGATTGGAATTGCACCGCAATTTGGGTTGTTTAAGAAGTTGTATGGTCTGAAGAGGCAGTCGGGCTCCGGAGCTCATGTGTATGGGGTTGGCGGATAAGGCATCTCCATCCGTCCAAACCAACAATAGTTTTCTTTCAAGATAGTCGATTCTGCTCAGGGGTGGAGATCCAAATGGTTCTACATCTACGAACAAAAGGTGGATGGGCAGAAGTATGGGTTGGCCCCTTTTGACGCGAATGCCGAGGTGAAGAGGAGGTGTTCCTGAAGGAACTATGTGCTCGTGGGTGAAGAGGCCGAAGTTGAGTCCTTGTATGATCGGGTGAATAAATTACAGCTTGTTCCTAGTAGAGAGGTTGATGGTATAGACATCATCCAGAGTTTCCTTGAACATCGGGTTCAACCGCTTCAAGCCAGAGTGCATCCGATGTGGATCTATACTGGTTCATCAGATGCGACACATACTTTGGAGGAAGGCTTATCTTCTGCAGAGTTATAGAAGAAGACACAGTCTTTAACAAGTCTCACTAGGATGACAAGCTACCGAATACAACATCGACTTTTCCAAAGGAGGTGCCCTAGGTTAGATCTGACTTTCTTACTTGTCCTCCTTTTACAGGGTTATCATAGTTTTGTAATATGCTTTCTATCATCATGTTTCCCGAGTGTAGAATATGAAGGTAAAGGGCATGATGCCTCCTCTACCTGGGTAGTTCTAAGTTGCATAGGGCAATGGCCAGATGATCCTGATTCGATTATTCCTCCCGCCAAGATTGCCGAACAAGAGAGTGTTGATGGCACTCAAAAGTGGAGCCATAGTGAAGATTCAGATGCATCGACACCTGAGGATCCAATGGAAGCTAATGTGTCGCCAGTTGCCTATCGGCCATTCGCTGCGGTTCCTTTGCGAACAACACCTCTGGAACCATCAGCCAAGAAGACAAAAGTTTCCTGGGACCTAGATGCCATGAGCTCGTAAGTATCCTTCCTTGACTTTTTTCTTGTGCCTGGAATTGCATGTTGCTTTTGTGTCTTTATTGCAATGTGTTTGTAGCGCTGACTCGTTGGTTAGCACTGATGCTGGGGATGAAGTGGATGAGGTGGGCTCTAAGGTTGTGGGTTCCGATGATGTCCTAGAATTGTCAAGATGATGGATGCTCGTGATGGCGATGGGTCCTCCAGCTCCTCTAAACTGCGGAAGCAGAAGAGGGTGTCCGTGCAGGCCATTCTATAGGGTCCCTCGAAGCCTACCGATGACCATGTAAGTATACTGCCATGCCTTTTAATTTACTTTGGCGTAGCCTCAGTTGTGAAGCCCCTGAGTCCCCATGTACTGACTTAGGTGCCTTGCTAGCCATTCCTGCTCAATATGGTGGAGGCAGGCCAGAGGTATGTACACATGGAGATGGAGCAGGACCAGATGAAGCGTAAGTGTTGTTGTTGTTTTTGTTGATGTGACATTATTCTGTTTCTTATGGCCTTGTTATGCTTGGATTAGTCAAAAGGGATGAGGCCTTGTTATGCTTGGATTAGTCAAAAGGGATGAGGCCTTGTATCATGTGGAGGAGCTCGAGAAGAGCCTTGGCTAGGCAGAAAACAAGGAGAAACATGCTTAGGAGGCCCTTGACACGCTCAAGGCTGAAGCTGAGCATTGTGAAGAAGATCTTCTAGACGCATCCAAGGAGCACGAAGGGGCGCTGAGTGATCATATTTTGACTGTCACTCGGGCTTTGTCGGGCGAGTGAGCGCTGCCATATTCTTCTATCGTCTTCACCTTTTAACCTTGTTGAATGTATTGCCACTTGTGTTTGTGTAGATAATGCCAGGACTCCTCTGGATCGTTCTACTCAGGTTGGTGCAGATCCTCTGATTGAGGATGTTGCAACAGTCAAGGATCATGGCATCTTCCTAAAGGATGTGTTGGCGAAAACCAAAGGTGTGTTGGGGCGTTTCCACCAGGAAATCTTCCTGAAGGTTGTTGTTGTCGAGGATGTTGGTGGACTCATGGATGCGCTCCACGCACAGGGAGATTCGGTGAAGGATTTCAAGCGGTTCCAGAAGGCCACCGGTGTGTCCATGGAGTTTGGTGTCACGGTAGCCCACTATGTGAAGGACAACTTCGACAAGGTGTCATCATCCCTTCCTCGAGCAGCCGATGGCAAGGAGGTTTGTACCTATATCAAGCGGGCAAAGAAATACGGGCCTCCCCTGGTCTCGCTGCTTTAGAAATATTTTGAGGAGCAGAAGAGGCTAGCGCAGTAGAGGGTTCCACCAAAACATCAGACATCGTGTCTTAGGGTATCTCAGTAGTGTAGATCTTTGACTTTTACCCTTTTGATCCTTTGTAACATGAACTTCTTCATCTACTATTTGTGTTGAAGATTGTGATGCCACTGAGATGTTGCCTTAAATATTGAGTTGCGTCGTATATAGTTTCCTTTTTATCCCCCGAGAGTATGACTCGAAGGGGTACCATCTATCTTGTATTCTGTTTTTTCAGGGTGAAACACTAGGAAAACCCCACTACAATTTTTTATATATAAATTAAAAGGTATTTACAAACTAGCTGAGTAAAAAAGATAAAGAAAAAAGAAAAGAACTAAGTTTCTGATTGCACCATTCTTTGAAGCGGGTAGCATGCTTTTTCTTCATTCTATAGCTGACCATTCTGAGTTCTTCAAGGTAGATAGCTTTCTAGTTGTCAAACATTGGCCTTTGGTTTTTGAAGATTCTATTGTTTCTGGTAATCCAAATGCTCTAGGCTGCAAGGATCATAACTTCCATGTAAAAGGGTATTCTCAATTTTCTTTCAAGTCTGTAAATGCCTCCAGTAGATATAATCCTTGTGTTCTATTTGGACAAATAAAGTTCTAGCATTGTGCAGCAAAAGGATAGCCCCAGAATAGGTGTATTCAAGTTTCTTTAGTTTCACATTCTAGAGTTGCACAAGGATAAGTGGGCAATTAGAATTTTTCCTTTTAAGTAAGTTCCTGGTATTCAATCTGTCCTGTAATAATATCTAGAAGAAGAACTTGTGCTTTGCCTAGCAAGAGGATTGCCAAATCCAGGAGAAATGGGGAGGGGCAATTTGGTCTCCAATCATTACTTTGTATGCCTTTTGAGAAGATAATTCAGTGGTTCCCCAAATGTATTGCCAAGTATCATTTTGTTTTGCATGATAACTTGTAATAGTATTCTGGCAAATAGTTTCAAGTTGCTCAAATTCTTTGAAAGTTTCTTTGGATAGGGACAAGTGAAAGAGATCTTCTAGGAATTTAGTATTGATTGCCTCATGCATAGTATAATTGGTTCTTTTGTGTAGGTTAATAGGTGTGGGAGTTTAAGCAGTAAACTATTGTAAAGACAAAGATCAGTCCAAAAATATGTTGACTTTCCATTCAATGTTGCTTTTGCCATGCCCTTGTAAATGTCAATGAGTTTTAGATGTGATTTCCACTAGAAGGATCCTTCACTATGGTTGTCTGGTAGAGAAGCATTATTGTAGTAAGATTCCCAAATCAGATTAACCTAGGGAACATCATGCCTGTTAAAGAACTTGTGGAGGTTTTTTAGCAGTAGACCTATATTTTGTGTATGTAAATTTAGAACACCAAGCCCTCCCTGATCTTTTGGTCTACAGACCTTATTCCAAGCCACTAGGGCTGCACCTCTCGCCTTAACCTCACCATTTTCTTTATTTTTCTTTCTCCAGAGACAAGGTATCATGTATTTAATAAGTTGATCCTTGATTGTGATTGGCACATCTAGGCAACACATAAAGAATATTGGTAGGGATGCAAGTATAGATTTGACCATCAAGAGTTTTCCACCATAATTGAGGAAGTTAGAAATGCCACATAATCTTATTTGAACTCTTTGAACCATTGGTAGGAAATATTCCAAAGAAGATTTAGTAATTCCTAGAGGTAATCCAAGGTAAGTGAAAGGTAAACTACCTTTTTGACATCTGATAGTGTTGGCAAAATGTGATAGTCCGGAATCTTCCATATTTATGGGCATCATGCTTGATTTTTGATAATTTACTTTTAGACCAGTAGATTGAGCAAAGGAGTGAAAAATTTCTTTTTAAACAGATCAATTGTCTAGCATCAACTTGCATCACAAACAGTGTGTCATCAACATATTGTATTACTGTGAAATCTAGGCAGGCTGGCAGTTGAGGGGTGGGGTGAGGATATTTTGAAACATTGCCTTATTCAGAATAGCTTGTAGTAGATCAGCTTCTAGGACAAAGAGTAGTGGAGAAAGTGTATCTCCTTTTCCTCACACCTCTCCTGCAATAAAACTTTTTCCATGGCACACCATTTAGCAAAATTGCTGAAGTACCAGAACTTAAAATCAGTTCAATCCATGTAATCCAATTTTTACCAAAGCATCTTGCTTTCAGAATTTCCAAGATAGTAGAGTGCTCAATTTTATCAAAAGCCTTCTCAAAATCCAATTTAAGCACCACAATTTCTTATTTCGATTTGTGGCATTGACAAATATATTCAAAATCCCAGCCAAGGTAGTCTTGGATGGATATTTGCTTGAGGAACCCATACTGATCTTTTGTACTAATTTCAGGATGATTTTTTGCAGTCTGTTGGCTAGAAGCTTTGTGATGATTTTGAGTACACAATTTAAAAGGGAAATAGATCTAAGATCACCTGGATGAATAGGGTTATCAACCTTAGGTATGAGGGTAATAAGAGAGTCATTGATGCTTTCTAGGGAAATCTTTTCCTCATAGAAATCCATGATCAAAACCTTAATGTCCGGACCAATAATAGTTCAACAACATTTGATGAATTCATTGTTGAAACCATGAGGACTAGGAGATTTTTCATTTGGTAGTTGTCTAATCACATCTTCAATTTTAGTGTTAGAGAAAGGAACTTCCAAGGCCCTACTTGTTTCTATATTCATTCCTGTACCATAGAAGTCAGATAGATTGAAGTGCATTTTGGAATTGTCAGATAGTCCCATCCTTTCTTTGAATGCATTCCAAAGAATTCTTGCTTTTCTATCATGGTCATTGATTTCAGCCTGATCAAAGTTCTTTAGCATTGCTATATAGTTGTGTCTGTAATTGATTATGGCTTTGGAATGGAAAATTTTAGTATTTTCATCTCCAAGATTTACCCATTTAATCTTTCCTCTTTTCCTCCAATAGATCTATTGGTCTTGTAGCAGGTTGACAATGTGTGACTTGAGAATATCCCTCAGGTTCCATTCAGTCAGAGTGAGTGGTCTGAGCTCATAAAGTATCTAGCAACTCAATTGTTTCATTTACCTTTTTATCAGGATTTTAAGACAAGGTAAAGGTTTTTCCCATATCTTAAGTCCACTTCCGAGATTCTTGAGTTTTGCATTGATTCTTTTGGCACTATTAGTGTATCCCACTGGAATTTTCCAAGCATTTTCTACAATTTGTGTGAACTGAGAGTGTTGCATCCAATAATTTTCAAATTTGAATAATTTAGCTCTTGGAATTTTTCTGCCAATGGCAATCACACAAGGTAAGTGGTCACATGTAGGTTTGAACAAGCGGTATACCAAGGTGGATGGAAAAGAACTTGTCCAAGAGCT
This sequence comes from Avena sativa, assembly GCA_916181665.1. NCBI lineage: Eukaryota > Viridiplantae > Streptophyta > Magnoliopsida > Poales > Poaceae > Avena > Avena sativa. Next base: position 253,022,929 of record OV702289.1, on the reverse strand, counting down.
CAAGGTAAAAAAGCAGTCAAGCCTTTGAAGGAGGGGTTCTTTTTCCATGTTGCTCCAAGTATACTTTCTCCCTTTGAGAGGCAATTTCACAATTCCTAGATTAATTATGGCCTCATTAAATAATAGTATGCCACTGACATCTCCACCTTCTCTGTTTTTGTCTTCAGGTTTTCTTATGAAGTTGAAATCCCCCACAATGAGCCAATCCATATCATGAGGCATGTCAATATTTGAAAACCAATCTAGGAAATTTTCCTTTCTCTCTCTTTGACAAGTTCCATAAATGTTTGTTAGGATCCAGTTATCATAGGTGAGATTGCTAGTAAACTTAAGTGATGGAGAAAACTCATTAGAGAATACCAGCTCTCCAGAAAACAGGGAATCATTCCAAATAGTAATAATTCCTTCTAAAGCTCCATTTGAAGGAAGAAACTCAAAAAATTTGAATTTTCTAGGATAGAAATTTTTAATGTAGTCCAGATTAAAAAGTTCTCTCTTTGTTTCTTGAAGACAAATTATACCACAGCTAGATTCTTCAATTTTACTGGCAAGGGCAAGCCATTTTTTCTCTGAATTAATGCCTCTAAGGTTCCAATTCATAATTTTCCAAATTCTGTTGTTATCCATTAGGAACAATGTTTGTAGTTTTTCCCTAATCAGAGACAAGATATGCCCTGATCCCAGTAAAAGGATAAAGTGAGAGACAAATAGTAACAAAATTCACTGACCAACTCATGGTTGAAAAAGCAGCATTCAAATCCAGAGAAAGACAATATCTCTGACTACTGCAAGCAAAGTTTACCCTCCACATAAGGGATTTATATTCATTATTACAGGACAATCAAGCATCCAAAAGACATCCTCCCCAATCCAGATAACTAATATTGTGAAACATTGGATAACTCATTTAAAAGGCTTCTTCTTTTTTGCCTACAGAGCACAAGCTCCCACAAATGCATTGCTCTTTTCTTTTGGCTGGCCAGTCTTTTTGCCTGTCTCGTTGTGTTGGGTGTTCTTGCTGGTCCCTGGGGCTATGCAGGTCTTTCCCTTGATGTTGCCTTTCTTCTGCAGCTTACTATAAATGTCCTCTTTTGCTACCTTGCAAAACTTAATAGCCAAATCTTTAATTAGATTGTAATTCATGTCTAGGGGGTAGCATTACAAGATAAACAGCTTTTATCAGTATAGTTGTCATGACTCTTGAAACCTTTGTTCAACTCCACAATCCTTGGGCTCCTCCTTACCTCAGTTTCAACAAGGGGAGTGGTTCCCTTCCTTTTCTTATTTGGTGCCTAAGTTTCCACTAAAGTGCTTGGTGGAGAGAAGATGGCAGCCGAAGTCTTACAAGATGGAGGTAACTGAGAAACACACTTATCAGGAATAATGAAATTCACAGTACCTTCATGAATAATAGGTTCTTTAATTAATGCCTAAAGTGGGGACTTTAGAAAACTTCTTGTCTAGTCAAATTTTTCTGGTGTCAAAAGCATGAGGGTCATAAAGTTGAACCAACTTACAGGGATCTAACATTTCATTCCTGAGGGAAGATTTGCAATATGTGGGGCAAATAATTTGTACCAAAGGTTTAGCCCTTTAGAACAGAAATTCTGGGAAATTTCATGCTCACTTGGGATGGGAACAAAAAATGTCTGGGCAATACCCAACTGTAGGTGTGCTTCTCCAGGAGCAAGGAGATCACCATTAGCAAAATCCATTAGATGGATATCTTCACCTTCATTTAAAACATTTGCCACTTGCCCAACATTACCCTCTAGGGTTTCCCTCACCCTCATCCATCTGGCGAGGTATTCATGGGGAGGTTCTCCATCCCTTTGAACGCATCTGGCCAGATCAAAGATGGTGACTATGCCGACAAAGTGTGACCTGCGCATCTCTAACTCTCGGGGAAGCCAAGCAGATTTGCGGGGACCTTCCACCATTATATCCTGCACAGGGGCGGTTTGGGTGGGCCTTGAATTTTCCTGATCCGATCCACCATGCTCCAAGGAGAGGTATGGCCCATATCCTTCCACGAACGTGTCCTGCTCATAGGCGGTCGGTGCGGGGCTTGGCGAGTTTCCGACTTCCTGGGAGCTAGGACCCGAGTCGGTTTCGCCGATCAAGATGTCGATGTCTCCGAAGGGGGTGAAGGAGCAACGTGTAGGGTTCGTCTTCGCCGGCACCCAGAACTCATCTGGAGGGACTATCTGGACGTTGCCAGAGAAGAGAATGCGTCTGATGGCTATGGTGTCGCCGATTCCTGCGAAGAGATTGGACCTCGCCCGGTGTAGAGCTCGAAGTGCCTCTTGCCCCACGATGGAACCAACTGTCGTGGTATTGCCGACGAGTACGCCATGGAGGGGTCCTCATAGTGTGTGTTTACAGACATGGGGTAAGGCGGAGAGTTGGCGGGTATGAGTTAACATAGCTTACCCAGGTTCAAGTCCCACAACGGTGGCGGAACTCTGCTCCTGCTATAAATCACTATAATGGCAATACGCCGAGTTATAGAGATAGGTTCGTTGTGCGAGGTGTTACATGTTGTACATAGCAATCTAAGAGGTTGTGCCCTAAAGGCTCCCACATGACGGCTTATAAAGGCGCCAAGACCTAGGGTTTACAGGGAAAGGTCCTTGCCGGACAAGGTAAAGAGTCCTACACTAATACGAATTAGTCTTTCGTGTCTTGTACTCCAAGGCTCCGAGTATGTCGGTGACTCCTGCGTAGCCTTCCTTTATCCGGCATGGGCCTCCCTTCTGGATCCATCTAACTGGACCGCCCAGCAGTTCATAGGCCTTGCTACCAACTATGGGTCACCCGGGTTAGGCGGATTGGTGACATGCTATGATGGTACCCATTTGGCATATCCCCAACAATAGCCTTTATTTTGTCCTGGTTCACCTCTATGCCTCTCTGAGACACGATGAAACCTAACAATTTTTCAGCTGGGATCCCAAAGAAACACTTCTTTGGGTTAAGCATTATATTGTATTTTCGTAGATTTGTGAACGTTTCCTCCAAGTCGGAAATTAGTGTTTCCTTCTTTTTGGACATCACAGCTATGTCGTCCATGTATGCATGCACATTGCATCTGATTTGATCATGGAGGCAACGCTGCATAGTGCGCTGGTACGTAGCTCCTGCGTTTTTGATCCTGAAAGGCATAGTTACGTAGCAGAAGGTTCTGATGGGGGTGATGAACAAAGTCTTTAATTTTTCTGACTCTTTCATGCGAATTTGGTGATAACCGGAATATGCTTCGAGAAAGCATAGGAGTTCCAAGCCTGCTATCGAGTCAATAACTTGGCCAATTCTAGGCAGAGCGAACAGATCTTTGGGACAAGCCTTGTTCAACGTAGTATAATCGACACACATTCTTAAATCAGTAGTGTCCTTTTTAGGGACTATTACAGGATTGGCCAACCACTCAGTGTGGATGACCTCTTCTATGAATCCGGCTAACTCTAGCCAGGCTAGCTCCTTAGCTATTGCTTTGTGCTTTTCATTGTCAAAATGTCGTAAGTACTGTTTGACGGGTTAAGTGTTAGGATACATGTTTAAATAGTGCTCGGCAAGTTCTCTAGGTACTCCGGTCATGTCAGAAGGTTTACATGCGAATATATCTTTATTAACTTTGAGGAACTCGATGAGCGCACTTTCCTATGCGTGGCCCAAGCCTACTCCTATCTGAGTCACCTTGGAGGGATCGTCGTCCTTCAGCGGTGTGGTCTTCGTCTCTTCCGATGCCTTGAACTCTAGAGTCAGCTTCAGCAGCTCCTCCTTCGTTGCGGGCATCTCGGACGGGTCAATGTTCTTCTTGATATCCTGGTACTCCTAGGCGTGCAGTATAGCTTCAGCGAAGGCAACAACTCCGTCTTCACATTCTCGTGCTTTCTTGGGTTTCCCCTGATCGTGATGACACCATTGGGACCTGGAATTTTCAACATGTTATAGATATAGCAAGGGCGAGCCATGAAAGCCCAGTAAGCCAGCCGCCAAAAGATAGCATCGTATGCGCTCTTGAACGTCACCACTTTGAAAGATAGTGGTTCCGTCCGATAGTTGTTGGGCATTCAAAAAGTAACGTCCAGAGTAATTTCTCCCAGAGAGTTCACTTGCCTTCAGGGGACAACTCCATGGAAAATCACAGTGTTGTGATCCACCCCTGTTTTTTGATATTGTCATACGGTGCAGCGTTTCGACGTAGAGGATGTTGATGCTGCTGCCACCATCCATGAGAGTCTTGGAGAATCCATAGCCTTCGACCAGTGGATTGATGACCAGAGTGTACTTTCCTTGCCTATGTGGTTTAAGTGGATGATCGCTTCGGTCAAAGGTAATTGTTACTTCAAACCAGTTCAGAAACTGGGGGATATCCGGAACAGTTGCGTTCAGCTCATCCATCACTGCCTTTTTTACCTTAGCGGGCTGGGATCCGGGGAAGCAGACATAAGTGTATTTCTTGGTTGGAAAAGTCTTCTTTCCATCCGACTTGGGATTTGAGGTATCCACCTCCTTCATGTCAGAATCTTCCTTGGACTCCTTCTCTTTGTCAGAATTTTTATTTCCTTTTCGTCGCTTGGCCCTGTAGCCAGCGGATTCATCTTTCTTTATGTCATCATTGAAACAACACTCAGCATTTGTGTGGGACAAGCCCTCGTTGCCATCCGGGTGATGCACACACGGATTATTGGAAATATCGGCCCAGGAGTAGGTTTTGCCAGGTTGCTGGTCTCTTCTACCTTGGACTCGGGATGTTTCGCGACCTCGTCCCTAGCCTCCTACGCAACATCCTTGTCCTCCAGACCCGAAAGTTGCATTGACAGTCGCGGTTTCCGGATTGGGTTTCTCTTCTGAGGTATTCTTGCATTTCTCGGTCTGATGCTGCTTCGACTGCTTAGCCGGCTATGGTATGGATATGGCGTTTAGCGGTCCTTATGAATCATCATCGGCATATGCATATTTTTCTTGCCATTTCTATCAACTCTCCTAGATTAGTGACTTTGTCGCACTTTAGTCGGTGACGCAGTAATCCGATTGGGAGCCCTGCGATGAAAGTTTCGATCGTGGTCTGGTCGTTTACTCCCTCACAGGAGTTCTTCGTATCGATCCATCATCCGAGGTTGTTCCGGCAAGTTTCTCCGGGTTTCTAGGTACAACGTTCTAGATCTCTGACCGTGTAGGGCCTCCTGTATGTACCCTTGAAATTCTGAAAGAATGCACTTTGCATATCATACCAGTTGTGAACTGTGTTTTTCGGGAGTTCATTGAGCCATGATCGAGCCGTTGATGTCTACGCACTTCTATTCTTGTAGACAGTTGTTGGGCCTCCAAGTGCAGAGGTTTGTAGAACAGCAGCAAGTTTTCCCTTAAGTGGATCACCCAAGGTTTATCGAACTCAGGGAGTAAGTGGTCAAAGGTATCCCCTCTCAAGCAACCCTACAATCAAGATACAAGAAGTCTCTTGTGTCCCCAACACACCCAATACACTTGTCAGGTGTATAGGTGCACTAGTTCGGTGAAGAGATAGTGAAATACAAGTGGTATAGATAATTATAAGTGGTAACTATGATAGAAGATAGCTTGATGGCGTGGAAACAATACTAAAGGCAAATTGAAATAAAGATGAAAGCAAGCAAACATGTAACAGATCTAGTTGCAAACGGTGTTTCAATGCTTAGAAACAAGGCGTAGGGATCATACTTTCACTAGCGAACACTCTCATATAAATATATTCTTCTTTATGATACTACTCTTAACTACTCTCCGGTTGGACACTCTAATCCATGGTAGGGCTATAACAGCACACCTCAAAGTAAGTCTTTCCCATCTAGAAAACCCCACACTGTCACCTTGAGCACTAGATGGTTCCAACAAACACCACAATTTCATAAAGACATCCAACTCCAAATATAACTCATAACAAGTATTTGTAATCTCTAGCCTAAGTGCCACCATGGTGTGCACGCTGTCACTTTCACACACATGGGGAGAGCAGAGATCTAATAAAGCACTTGAGTAGCAAGGTAGATCTATAGATTACAAGCTCATGATCTCAATAAGATCATGCATAGAGAGAGAGAGAGAGATGAACACATAGCTACCGGTAGAACCCTTAGCCTCGAGAGAGAACTACTCCCTCCTCATCATGGGAATCAGCAATGGTGATGGACATGGCGGTGGAGATCGATGGAGATGGCTCCGAGGGCACTTCCCCGTCCCGGCAGGGTGCCGGAATAGAGACTTTCTGTCCCCCGAATCTCCCCTTCGGTGGCGGCGGCGCTGCGGAACTTTTCGTGGCTGGAGGCTTGACGATTTAGGGTTTTGGTATCGGGAGGCTCTTATAGGCGAAGGAGGCAAGGTCGGTGGAGTGCCAGGGGGCCCACACCACCTGGTGGCGCGGGTAGGGCTAGCCCGCGCCTGGGAGGGTGTGGCCAGGCCCTGGCCCTCCTCCGTCTCGTATTCTGGCTCCATGAGTCTTCCGGTAAAATAGGAACTTTGGCTTTTGTCCTGTCCAATTCTGAGAATATTCATTTTTCTGACTTTCCTAGAACCAAAAACAGCAGAAAATAGGCAACTGGCACTGTGGCATCTTGTTAATAGGTTAGTCCAAGAAATCATATGAGAAGTACTCCAAAGTGCGGACAAAACATAAGAAAGTAGATAAAACCAAGCATGGAACATCAAAAATTATAGATACATTTGCAATGTATCAACATCCCCAAGCTTAACTCCTGCTCGTCCTCGAGTAGGTAAGTGATAAAAAAGAAAGAATAATTTTTGAGGTGACATGCACCATCAAAGACTTGATCAAAGTATTTGTAAAACATTCGAAGTTGGGATCAAAGTACTTCAATCATAACATCAAAGACAAGGTTCTAGCAATAAGACAAAGAAACTATGATGCAACATGAAAAGGCACAAACAAAAGATTCATGAATAACAATTCTTTGCAAGACGTTTGTTTGTTTCACATAAAGAAAACATAGCATAATAGTATTCAGCTTGTCCCTCAATAGAGTAGCAAATATAAATGCATAGGACACCTTCAAAGTTCATAAGTGTGACTAGATACAATAGTTTAAAACAAGCAATATCAAGTTATGCATCAATCAACTAGTCTTGAATGCACACAGAACTAAGAATGGCCACTATGCTCTCAAAGTAGGTGCATAAAGGTTGAAGGTGGAGACTCAATATAATGGTGGAAGAAAGGCCTTTATAAAAGGAAGTAGGGATTCAAGTCTCATAAAGAGCTTCCAAAAATTATGGTACTTATAGCTTTCAGCTCTCATTTCCCCTATCATAAGCATCTTGAAGTGATTAAGGTTAAAGTGAACAAACTATGGAGTATATGCTTGATGAAGTATAAGTTAGAAATCTCATGTCCCTTGTGTACGAGGGCCACTCCTCATGCTACTCAAGTTTAGTCACCGGTAAGTTCTTGTCATCGTAAGTACATGTGTATCATAGAGAGCCGCCAACGGGGTACCCCTTGCCCGATGATACGGAAGAATCCCCATATCAAAATGACAAGGCAAGCAGACAACGAGCATCTCAGAAATCTTCTTATTTACCATGGGAATATGGTGCTTTTTTCTCTCTTTCCTCTTTTCATAGTATCTTTTTTTTCTTTTCTCTTTTTTTTTCTCAATATAGGACTCATTTTTTATAAGAAGAATGCTTCATAGACAGCTCATTATGGTTACGCTGCAGGTTTCCACCATGTCAGCATGGATTAGACCAGCGGCCCAGGCGTTTCTCTAACACATATACATAACTCCATGGACTTACAAGATCCCCTTTCATTTCACACCGACGACATCCATATACAAAAGAGTATGATATCAACTAGGTACAAGTACCAAGTGCAATGTTGAAAGCGTTCCCCATGAAAGCATGGTTCTGCTAATTTCCAACAAATAAGTGCAAGCATATACAACATAGAAGACACAATGGTTCAAGTTTATTAAGGGCAAGTAAAGTAAAGTGTGCCATCAAGTTCATGAGAGCTTTAATCACTAGTTTTCTCATAACAAGTTTAATTTGGAAGGTAGATAAAAACATGAATATACTTGGAATAGCATATGCTAATAGGTAGGTATGGTGGACTCTTTTGAATAAATTGGTTTAAGGAGTTGGATGCATGAGTGGAACTCATACTTTGTTGTGGAGGCTAGCAAAAGACTGGGAGCGACAAACTAGGAGAGAAATAATGGCCATAATCATGCAGAGTGACAAAACATCATTGATCAAAGCATAAAGTGATACTACAAGTTGAAAACTAAAGGATCATAAAGGCTATGGTGACTTGAGATAGTCATAACATGGTGTGAGCATGCGCCAAGTCAACCCAAATAAAGCATCAAAGGATAATACCACTATACTATGCTTTAATATGCTAAAACAACGCATGATTTATCCAAGGCACATTAAGAAATCTCAATTGTTTATAACAAGTCATGCTACAGCAAAGAATACTAAGCATAAAGCCAAAATAATATCAAGCATGGCATGACAAAGCATAGGCCACAGTCAAAAACAAGCTCTTTTTACCACATAAGCATTAACTTTCCTACTCTTTTCCAAACCAAACCAAACTATTTGAAAACCAATGTATGAAAGAGGGGGTCCAACCAATTTATTCAGAAAACTAAGCAAACTAAGCAAACTAAAAACCAAAATGAAAATGAAAAAGAAGACGCTCCAAGAACAACACAACTGTGCATGAAACAATAAAAATGAAGCTTTTGGAAGAAACCTGGGATTTTTATTGATGAAGAAGGGGATGCCTTGGGCATCCCCAAGCTTTAACGCTTGTACTTCTTGGATATTTCTTGGGGTGACACGCGTGGCATCTCCAAGCTTGAGCTTTAGTCCATCCTTCATCTCATTACTCATTCCTTCCATACACCTGAAACTTTTCCTTCATACAAAACTTCACACAATCTCATTAGCAACATTAGTGTACTCAAGATAATAGATCTTTAGGTTCAGTTCTAACACCAAATAAACTTCCATTAGAACACTAGCTGCTGTAGCACTTCCCTCAAAAATCTCAATTCCTCAAAAGAACTCAAAAAGGAACCCACAAGAAGCAAATGCAGAAAATGGCAGAAATCTATCAAAACAGACCATCAGGTAAAAACGAATTTTTTCGAAGACCTTCTGTTGCTCAAATCGAAAAGTGTTGAACTGACGAAAGTTAGATAACAACTTGGGTCAGAAGCACAAAAATTCACGCCTCAAAAATACGTTCAAAGATTTTACACGAATTTTTACGGTGAAGCACAGAAATCTGTTTCGGGACAGCAACTTTCCCAAGCATTACTTCTCTCTCATTAGAGGTTACTCTTGGCACAAAAAGCAAATAAAAAGGATAAAGAGCGGTTATTACTGAAATATAACTTCCAAGACTCATCTAAAACTCTTGGGTTATCTCCCAACAAGTACTTTTGTTTAACGCCTTTAAGTTAGGCATGATAGTTTGAGAAGATGCTCACATAAGAAATATGAATTGAAGTAAAAGAGAGCATCAAGAAGCAAATATAAAACATATTTAAGTCTAACCCACTTCCTATGCATAGGAATCTTGTAAAGAAACAAGTCATGAAAGCACAAAGCAACAAGCATAGTAAAGCAAAACAAGTGCACCTTCAAAACTTTCAACATAAAGAGGGGAAACTTAATAATGTTGAGATACATAAGACCATGTTTCCCTCTCTCATAATAACTTTCAGTAGAATCATGAATAAAATTAAAAATATAACTATCACATAATACATTCTTATCATGAGCCACATGCATATAATCATTATTACTCTCCACATAATCATAGTCATTCTTATTAATTGTGGTGGGAGCAAATTCAATAAAATAGCTATCATTATTATTCTCATCACCATAATCATCAAATATAGGAGGCATATTGTAATCATTAATTTTCTCCTCAATAGTAGGTGGACTGAAAATATCATATTCATCACTGTAATCATCATATATTGGAGGTTTGGTATCATCATAAGCAATAGAATAGCTATCTTCCAAAGTTGGGGAACTAAAAAGATCATTTTCATAAAAACTAGCTTATCCAAGCTTAGACTTTTCCATAGCATTAGCAATAATTGTGTCCAAAGAATTCATACTAACAACAATGCTATTAGCATGCAAATAAAGTTCCATAGGTTTTTTAATTTTCTCTTCAAACACTTCATGTCCTAACTCAAGATAAATACTATAAAGCTCTCTAATTTTGTTGTTTTCCATTAAGCCTAACTAGTGAAAACAAGAAACAAAAAGACAAAATTGCAGAATCTAAAGGAAATAACTTCGAGCACTCACACCGAAGGATGTGAGTACCTTTTACCTTACCTCCCCGGCAACGGCGCTAGAAAAGATCTTGATGTCTACGCACTTCTATTCTTGTAGACAGTTGTTGGGCCTCCAAGTGCAGAGGTTTGTAGAACAGCAGCAAGTTTTCCCTTAAGTGGATCACCCAAGGTTTATCGAACTCAGGGAGGAAGTGGTCAAAGGTATCCCCTCTCAAGCAACCCTGCAATCAAGATACAAGAAGTCTCTTGTGTCCCCAACACACCCAATACACTTGTCAGGTGTATAGGTGCACTAGTTCGGCGAAGAGATAGTGAAATACAAGTGGTATAGATAATTATAAGTGGTAACTATGATAGAAGATAGCTTGATGGCGTGGAAACAATACTAAAGGCAAACTGAAATAAAGATGAAAGCAAGCAAACATGTAACAGATCTAGTTGCAAACGGTGTTTCAATGCTTAGAAACAAGGCGTAGGGATCATACTTTCACTAGCGAACACTCTCATATAAATATATTCTTCTTTATGATACTACTCTTAACTACTCTCCGGTTGGACACTCTAATCTATGGTAGGGCTATAACAGCACACCTCAAAGTAAGTCTTTCCCATCTAGAAAACCCCACACTGTCACCTTGAGCACTAGATGGTTCCAACAAACACCACAATTTCATAAAGACATCCAACTCCAAATATAACTCATAACAAGTATTTGTAATCTCTAGCCTAAGTGCCACCATGGTGTGCACGCTGTCACTTTCACACACATGGGGAGAGCAGAGATCTAATAAAGCACTTGAGTAGCAAGATAGATCTATAGATTACAAGCTCATGATCTCAATAAGATCATGCATAGAGAGAGAGATGAACACATAGCTACCGGTAGAACCCTTAGCCTCGAGAGAGAACTACTCCCTCCTCATCATGGGAATCAGCAATGGTGATGGAGATGGCGGTGGAGATCGATGGAGATGGCTCCGGGGGCACTTCCCTGTCCCGGCAGGGTGCCGGAACAGAGACTTTCTGTCCCCCGAATCTCTCTTTCGGTGGCGGCGGCGCTGCGGAACTTTTTGTGGCTGGAGGCTTGATGATTTAGGGTTTGGGTATCAGGAGGCTCTTATAGGCGAAGGAGGCGAGGTCGGTGGAGTGCCAGGGGGCCACACCACCTGGTGGCGTGGGTAGGGCTAGCCCGCTCCTGGGAGGGTGTGGCCTGGCCCTGGCCCTCCTCCGTCTCGTATTCTGGCTCCGTGAGTCTTCCGGTAAAATAGGAACTTTGGCTTTTGTCCTGTCCAATTCTGAGAATATTCAATTTCTGACTTTTCTGGAACCAAAAACAGCAGAAAACAAGCAACTGGCACTGTGGCATCTTGTTAATAGGTTAGTCCAAGAAATCATATGAAAAGTACTCCAAAATGTGGATAAAACATAAGAAAGTAGATAAAACCAAGCATGTGTAGATACATTTGCAATGTATCAGCCGTCTTCCATAGCATCAGTGGGTGATACCGGACTGCGACCAAGTTGTTTCCTTCTTTGGTGATGCAGCAGGCCTGGAAGAAATCCTGGAGCCAGGTGTCTGGTTGAGCCACACCGTCGTAGGGTTGAATGTTCCTTGAGATAGAAAATCCTTCCGGAAAATTTGTTTGTCGAATCCGTGGACCAAAGAATTTTGGGCCCACGTATATGTTGTCCGACTCGTAGCGTCGTGCCTCTATGTTTTAGTTGATCTGGTGCCTGGCGTCACTTGGTGACAAGGAGCACCGCCTCAGATGTCATTGTGGTTGTGGTGCCGTGGAGACGGGTCTCTGCTTCCTCCACCACCTCCTCCACCTTCGCGTCCTCCCTAACCTCCATGAGAGCCGTTATGGGCGCTGCTTGGTGGAGAGGGTGGTGTCGGTGGGTTATTTCCGGTTGATCGCGGTCCTCCATCCGGGCTTTCATGGCGACGTCCACCATGCCGGCTTGATCCGTCGTGGTTTCGTCATTCCTTCATCCGTCGTTGCCATCATTATGGTGAGGCTCAGCCAGACGGCTTGTGTGTCTGGGAGGTGGCATTCTTTGTCGGTCCTGCTCCCGACGTCGTGCTTCATCTTCTTCCCTATGGTGATCCGACTACCGCCAGGGAGGTTGTTGTGGAACCATTGCTGCTATGGCGTCTCGATCTGCGGTCAGGGCAACATTGCTCCAACCACGTGCGGTTCTGTGCCGTTGTCCTGAAGAGACGGTTCTTGAGTAGGTATCATCCCGAGGGTCGGAGTGGTGGCGCCGATCTAGTTCTCGACGGGGCCTTATGTCATGTGGCTGAGGCGTGTCTGTGCGGCATTGGTCAGATTTGGAGACCAGCTTTCCACTGAAAGACTTGGCGGCCTTTTGTTGCTCTAGGCCCTTGTTGAGTAGTGCTACGCTCATCTGGACCTGCTCTGGAGTTGGATTATTCGCCCGGATCTCTCGGGTCGCAGCAGTATTTTCTACCGGCGTGTTATACACCTGGTTTCCCTTACTATCGATCTGAGGTTGTCCCATAACTATGTTTGCTTTGTTTCCCTCAAAGAGAGATTTGTGTACTTTCAGATTTTTGTTGGCCAACTCAGGGCCATTTTGGGTCTTCTGATGTTGCAGGGAGTTGTAATGTCCTGCTTCTGCAATACGTTGTTTCTCCTCGATGATATGAGTAGCTTCATTTAAGAGTACCTGGCGATGTGCTTCTAGGGCTTGGACCCTTTCCTCCAACTCGCCCGGCGTGAGATCCGAGGTGTTTGGGATTGGCGTTGTGAGTACTTATCCGAGAATTTCACAGGCACCAGGGGTAACCACGTGTCCATCCACCAGAGTCTTTTTTTGGTTCTTCGGGGATCAGAGCGCCATCGGAATCCTCCTCGTATTCATTAGCGACTATCTCCGCAGTCGGAGGATCTTTGGCCAGAGTCTTCTTCTTCTTTGCCTTGTTAGCCTTATTGGCACTCATAGCAAAGACGGCTTTTGGTTCGATTCCTGGAGTCAAGCTTCTATCAGTACTCTTGGACATCTGGACGTCGGGATTTTCTCTGAGATCCATATCATCTTGCGATTCGGGACAGTTTTCGTCGTATCTCTCATCCATACTATTGTATGGACTTAGATCCAGACCTTCTCCTTCTTGCGCAGCCTTGGAGTTGATCTCCTCTTCAATTTCTGCTTCAAACACCCGGAATTCTACTGACGTCATGGAATCTCCTAGGGAGGTTGGTGTGTCGGTGTTCGTTCCGATTGTGTCTAGCACCGAGTCATTGTCATCTCCAGCATCGGCAGAGCCGGATCCAGAGCCAACGTATCCGACGAAGTACGATCCATGCGCTCTGAGGTAATTGTGGCTTTCTTCGTTAGCTTCCTCGAATTTTTTATGGTCTTGAGGATTGTATCCATACTGGTGTTGCCGCGCAGCAGCATCCGCCTTACTGTGTGCCTCAGAAGCGATTGTCCTGCTCCAGCATCGTCAGAGCCGGATCTAGAGTTGTTGTTGTTTTGATCTTCCTGAGATTCGGCCTCCTGAGGAAGATCCTCTTCAGATCCAATCTTATCCATGTTCTCCGCTTCAGGTGCAGGCTGGGTGGGATTAGGTATTTCTAAGATCCAAAACTATGCCGCCTCCGCGGACAAAGTATATCCAGAAGTTTCTTATGCCTCTATCATCACCGCAGGGGTGGGTTGGGCAGGTTCAGCGAAACCGAGGTAAACATCGATCTCACCAAAAAACATGATTATGTAGCTGGTCACGGTATCCTCGACTGAATCCAAGTCCTGTCGAGAAGGACGAGAAGGACGTCGCTGGCGTAGAGAACCCAACCGACGGTGATTGTCTCGTCGGTTCCGATTCGCGCAGATTCCGCCTAGAACGCAGGTCCAAAAAGTCACCTACCCCATGGTGGGCGCCAACTATCGTCGGATAGAAGACGAGTACGCCATGAGGGGGTCCTTGGGGCGTCATGAAGTGTGGGGTGTGAAACGTACGGTTGTCCGGAACGGTGAGCACATAAACGTACCCAGGTTCGAATCCGCCTATGATGGACGAATCCTACTCCTGCTAGCAATACAGTAATATGGTAGAGCCGGAAGTACAGATTAAAAGAGAGGTTTCTCCTATGCGAGTTGAGGTTGTGATTATCGATGCCCTAAAGGCCTATCTCTAGGACGGCTTATAGTCATCTGGTCCTAGGGTTACAGAGAGTCCTATCCGGCTACGACACAGAGTCGGTTAGTACATCTTGAACTACAAGTATTACTACAGGCCTAAGTCAGTAAGTCTTCTGGGCCTTTCCATAGTCGGATGGGCTTCCAACTTCTCTCCCTGACTAGGTCGCCCGTGAAGCATAGCTCTAACCCGGAAGTGCGCGGGCCACCCTGGTCAGCGAGTCATAGTGGGTATACCCGGAAAGTATATCCCCAACAGTACCCGTAGGCCATACCTATGTCAGTAATACAATTATAATTAGACCAACAAAATATACAAAACCAAAGTAAAACCATAGAATATAATCCATCGCAGACCTAAAGTTGCATTTTGATCATACCCCATAAGCTATCAAAAATACCCTCAAGTCCTCCTTAATTATCCCACCTAGGATATTTTTAGAGTGGGGCCTTGCTAGATTTATATTTAGATATTCCAGAGATAAATAGTTGGTTTCCAACCAGACAATATCTAGTCCGTATTTTGGGTTCAAAATCGGTTTTGCGCAGTGTTCACTAAAACAAGCATAACTTTCTCATACGGAATTCGTTTTTGATATACAACCACTCAAGTTGTTTAGAAGAAACGTATGCATCTAAAAAAATCGCTAAAAATCAAGGTACGGTGGCCCTACCTTGCCCTACTGGGAGCTCCGCCCCTGTGGTCATTGTTAACAAAATATTCCAAGTTTGCGACGTCCACACAACCACGGAAGATCATCTTGCCTACTTAACCACTTCAACAAGTACCATCTATTAGATCTATCTTATCTATGTGGATTCACATGAAAGCCGTAAATCTCCATTTCATCTTGTCTCCCTCAAGGTTCTGTATGGAAGCATCAATGTGTGACTCTGACCTTGACGCAGGAGATTGAAACTTCTCTTGACCAGAACAGTGATAAACCAGCGCTCAATCCATCATTGTCCACCATGATCCCGAAATCTTTGTCTCTATCAAGAAGACTAGGGAGGGCGCTTCTAGCCTCACCAAATTGTGAAGCTCCTGGACCGTCTCAGGGTTCCAAATCCCTCGACAGTTCCAAGTCAACCATCTCAATGGGACTGGCAGGGCTGATCCGCAACCTCCGCCAAAAAAAGGTTTTCGTTCAGACACACTTGACCTCCATTTGGAGCGGAGGAAGTATCTTTTTATTATTATGATGAACAGTATGATAGGTAATTCGGAGCATAAGAGCTGAGGGAACAGATAAATGTTTTGGTTATTTGTGCTGAAATAGCGTGCTCATGACTGCGCTGTATAATTTTGACTCTGATCTTGCTCCAAGGCCTATTCATCTACAGTACAGTACTATATAAAGTAGCTTTCCATAATATTGTTGCACACCGATGCTGGCATACCCTTTGTTCCATTAGTCTCTCTGATAGTGAAACTTGACTCTGGTTGGTCGTATGGAAGAGGGGGGGAAGCTTTCAATATGCAGAGCTTTGGACTTTAGAAGATGTGGACCTTGATAGCAATGTTGAAGATGATATAAGCTGGAAGCTCACAGAAAATGGAGAATACACGCCGGCATTGGCTTATGAAGTTCAATTCTTGGGAGCTATAGCCTCCAACATGAACACGGCGGTTTGGAAAGCTTGGGCACCTCCGAAAACAAAGTTCTTTGCTCGGCTCGCAATGTAAAATAGATTATGGACGGCGGACCGACTTGAGAAACGAGGTTAGAAAAATTGTGGGTTGTGTCCTCTATGCAAGCAAACCACGAAGACGGTTACTCATATTTTTGTTAAATGACGCTTCACTAGACCTTTGGGGACTCATAAAAGAATGGATGGGTATCCATTCGATTCAACCGACCCAATAGGAAGGCCTCACAATCAAAAGTTGGTGGTCGACGATGGCGGAGTGTCCAAACCCAAACCGCAAAGCTATTGTCTCCCCACATTGCTAACTTCTTGGGAGATATGGAATGAAAGAAATGTTCGGGTCTTCCACAACAAGCACGCTCCTCCTTTTGCCTCCCCACCTTGCTAACTTCTTAGGAGATATGGAATGAAAGAAATGCCCGGGTCTTCACGCTCCTCCTTTTGTGCTTTTAGATAAAATTAAGAAAGAAGTCCGTTTGTGGGTGTTAGAGGGTATTGCGTGAAATTACTGGGAGAGTAGGCTTTTGTAATTTGCAAAATTATTACTTTCTTGTAAATCTTCTTCTTAATTAATTGATTGGGGCAAAGCTTTTCCCCTGTTTTGAAAAAAAAAACTTTCCACAGTTTAGGCATTTTCTCTCCAGAAACATCTTGAGCACGAATAATGGTTCTATAGTTGCATCAACTGCAGTCCTAACTTGCCCAGTATCAGCCTCACGTCGC
The DNA here is from genome assembly GCA_916181665.1 of Avena sativa. NCBI lineage: Eukaryota > Viridiplantae > Streptophyta > Magnoliopsida > Poales > Poaceae > Avena > Avena sativa. The sequence goes on along the minus strand of OV702289.1, from coordinate 253,006,058 downwards.
ACTTCCTAAGAGGCAAAACTCCATTCACAATGTAGCAAACAAATGTTTTAGTCTACCATTACACCAACATCACACTACGCCAGAAGAACAAGCAACAAATTTCAACCTGGGGAGCTTGCCGAAGGATAATTTGACAACAGCAATATCAGACAGTACCTCGTTCGAAACTTCAGTATTGTTACTGTAGTCTCAGCCTTTTTATTTAAACATGTCATGTTCTGTTCTTACTTTTGCACAGAATCTCCATAAGTGGCTAAGACACGTAAATCTAACTACAGAAAAGGGTATCTAGTGGTAAATCTACAAAAGAATGAATAAGACCAGCTTGCTACATACTACTCTTTTAGTACTACAGCGAAAACTGCGTATTCACGAGCCATTGTGTAAAATCTCCCCACCTTCTGTTGCTATCTACCTGTGGATGTTGCACTGCTGCAAGTACGTGTTGTCATAGTTAAGGTATCTGTTCCAGTAGTCTCTGTATTTGGGGAGGGAGATCTCCAGCCAGGGTTTAAGGTTCCCGCTGTAATGGATGACAGCGGCGCTCTCGATTTCTTCTCTTCTCGTGTTGCCATTCCGGCCAAGCCCAAGAACATGCCACCGGTGGTCAAGAGGCACTGTTTGGTTGTAGAAGACAAGCTGCCCCACTGGCAAGCTTCCCACCTTCCATAGTCTCCGCCTTTTGCCCTGTAAATCGGTAAATAAAGAGAAATACTGTGTTCAGAAACAACAGTCAAACAAAAAACTTGCACGATAAAAGTTCATAATAAAAACACTTTCTGTAAGAACCATCTTCCTTTAAAACTATTCTTGTACAAACTAAATCTTTTCTACAGGGGGTAGACCAAAACGAAATGAATACAGTAGTGCTTGTCTACCAATGAAGAATAAAACCACTAACTGAACTCAGGCAAAGTATAATAAGGTTGTTTTCTCGGCTGCATCTTGTATTCGGGTAAGTACCAGGTACTCCAAAATTGAATTCATGATAACAGCAAATTTCGGATCATACAGGCCAGAAACTCTTCATTTGACCTGGTCAGCAAAGTAGGATAGTACAAGCTTACAAAGTCTTGAGCTAGGCCTGGCCACTAAAGTTGTTTCTCTCCTAAAAACACACTCAAAGTTTCTGGCGCTAAACTAAGATAGACCATTACCAAGCAAGAGACCAGAACTCCTGGAAACATCTACAGATAGTCTCTCCTGGAAGCCCATCAGTATTGTAAGAAAGGAAACATGTCAGTTTCACCAGTGACTGCCATATTTTTTCCTAACATTGTACTTCAAGTTTAATTGTGCCAAATGAATAAAACATAGTTGGCCAAACTTATCCAATAATCTGACTCTATGAAGGGCCCAGTAAATGGTACAATTCAAAATTGAGCCAAGTTGGACAGCTCATGCTAATGCATATGTTAGCTTGTACCAACTGAATGCATGGAATGTAGTTAGGATAGGTTGCAATATGTTTTTCTAACAGGCAATACTAATGTGATATAAAAAGAAATGCAACTTACCGCCTGAAACCATTTATCATAAGTTGCAGTTAAACCCTTATTGCGCCATTCCTTAAGGTCAAAAATGTTCATCCCAAATGCATATATGCAAGCCTTTGCATCAAAAAAATTCGTAATACTTGGATCAGAAAAATTAACAAGGTTGTCCAATCGATTGTAACCATTGCCAGAACTGCATGTCTCCAGAGCACCATTTACTTTACCCTTCATATCTATCTCCCACAATCTGCTCAAGTCTTTTTGGACTACAACATCATGGTCCAAGAGTAGGACTTTGCTCAGAGAAGGGAATACTTCAGGCAAGTAAAAGCGCAAGTGGTTAAGTGCAGAAGTGTATCTTGGATCTCGAATGCCCTTCTGCTTAAATCTGGAACTGAAATCAGCAGGGAGCCATTTCAACTCATCCAGGCTTTCAATTTGAATTGGTGCGGGACTTGGTGGGTTTGTCAGAAACCACATCTTCATTGCGGGAAAACTCAATGCATCAGTTACGATATGAAACACCACCCTTTTTGGATTCTGCAAGATAAGACAAGTCAAATCAACCGGAATTAATACAAGAATAAAATGCAATAAATTGCACCGAATATGTTCACCAAAGCATTCAAATGCAGTCCTCAGACACATGTTCCTCATGTGCACACGTTCATAGTACCCCATAAATAAATGAGATCATCAAAGAAAAACTGTACATAAACACATGACTAGTAGCAAGTTTAACAAAACAAATAACTGCACAAGTGCACATAAAAATATCATACAAGAATAAAGAAGCGGAAGTAGGAAGGTGGAAAGAAGAACATTAATGTCCACAGCAACAGTTAGCCACAAACTTGATTCCATAAACATAAAGGACCAACACAACAAAATAAGCATTGCAATTGCAAAGCATATCAAATTCCCGCTAATTCGTAAACAAGAATGTAATGCATTAATGCTGTATAGATCTAAGGCCTAACCTTTGATGCAGCAATCGTAGAGTTGATAACCACTGCACTTGCTAGTACATTGTCCGAGAATATGGCATAATGATTTAGATCACCCATCAGCATGCTGAATCTTTTTGGAAACTCACGTTCCTTAGAATCCAGAGAAAAGTATTCTGAGGTAAGTTGCATTGCTAGGCAGTGATGTCCTTTAGGCAGGGTCCTCACAGCCACCTGCTCAAGGAATGATGATTCAGTTTGATGAGCTCTGACCAATTCTTCGCTGTTATATGTCATTGCGCGTAGCTTTGATGCCATGTGGGAGCAATGTGGGTACGCTCTCTGTGCTTTGGACAAGGTCAATTCCATCGCCTTCATTTTCTGCAATGCACTGCACAATGGTTTTGATCTCAGTCACAAGAATATACTCATCAGCTAGAACAAGAGCATAACTATCAATTATGATTTTCTCATGTGCCCAAACTACTGCACAAGTTAACCCTATGTGCATGTCCCTGATGTTCTACAGCTTACCTCCCAGATAATCGTGAACCACCACTAGAGTGACTTATCGCCCTTTCGATCTCTTTCATCCGCATTTTCAACTCCCGGATCAAATGTGTGCTGCCGTGTGGAGAAGCAAACTGTAAATAGGCCCTGGCCATAATTAGCTGGTCTTGCATCATCCATATCTTCTCCTTGGTGCTCGGGGGTGATCTGGATATTCTTTCATCTTCCTCTGCAGCTATTACATCAGCATGCCCTTCTATCTGCAGAAAAGCCAACTAACATCAATTTCTCATAGATGCATTTATTGAATCAACGAGCCTAAATCTATCTATAACCCCATTCAAGGAAATAAAACCACAACAAGAATTATGGAAAAGAAGGAGTACTAGTAATTATTTCAGAAACATGTAGAATGCTGAATAATCTCCCATAGGGGACTGAAACAAAACTGCAAATCCTCATTGCAAACGGAGGAAACGTTAGGTAAACCCTTCAACAACAAGCCAAATCTTCTACCTACTTTACTTTAATTTTCCCTGGCCAAAGCTTAGTCATTTCCTAGTAGTTATGCCTCATCTTTAGGTGACTCCATTTGACAGAGCACAGAAATTCTACACTGATACAGCTCTTCATGAACTGAGCAAACAGCAGATAAAAAAACAGCACATCCGAGCAAACAACATGGAAATGTAACCAAGCAACAATTACAAGAGTGTTCTACAAAAAAACAACTACAGAGTGTTACATTGAGAAATGCAGCAAACACAGACAAGCATATATATATATATAGTAAAGTTGAAATTACTTCTTCGGGCAGGACGTTCAGTTTCATGACGTCTCCAATCTGCAGCCTCTGCCAAAAAAATGAACACCAACTTAACAGTTTAGGAAGAACACGACGAAAGGAAAGGAACTTGAAATGGATAGCAACTGGATGCATATATTAGGATCGGGGTCGCTCACATCCTTGGCTGACAAGTGGGGCCCACCCGTGCGCTCCCCACCTGCAACCAACGAACCAAATTAAACCCCAACCCGCAGACAAAGCCGTCGCCGCCAGCAACGGAAGCAGCCACGCCACGTCCGATTCGACAGCAATCGCGAACCGCAGGCACGAAAGAGGGATTGGGTTGAGCGGAGCGGGAGGCTCACCGGGGCCGGAGCGCGAGTGATGGTCGGGGAGGTTGAGTAGGAGGAACACGAAGCCGCAGGCGGTCGCGATCAGCAGGAGCCACAGCCACAGCGCGGTCACCTCCTTCCTCCCGGCGGCGCCGCCGCCGACCGCCCTCATCACTGGCTCCCCGCGGCGCCCACGAGGAAGAGAAATCGATCTCCGCGGGGGATCGCCGGGCCGCCGCCACGCCTCCACCACCCGCCCCACGCCACCCGTGCGCTAGAAGCCTTTTTTGTTCTCCCTAGACTTCGGCTGCTTGCCTTGCGGCTACCGCGGCGAGTGGCGCCGCTCCTGGCACGAGCAGTAGTAGAACTGTAGAGGCGTGGAGGAGGGGACGAGAATAAGATGGGGGCCCGTTTCCCTGACATGTTGGGTCGTATGGACGGCCGGGAGCACTGGGCCCGCCGTCAGTGTGGATGGTGGGGCGAGTGATGTGTGGGAGAGCGCAGAGGGGTCGGGTGACTCGGGTCGATCCCGGCGCCTGCGCCGCGTGGCTTTCATGGTAGGGACAGTTGTCAGGACGCGCTTCGGTGAATCCTCTTTTACCCTTTAACTTTTTGATGTTAGTTGTACTATGAGACAATATCGTCTAGGAATGATGGGTTTTCCTTGAGATCTGATGCATTTCCTTGTAGGAGCAATCATGCCTGTTCTGCATGCATCTACCGCCATACGGTAATTTAAATAAAAATAACCCAAACTCGAAACAAATTTAAATAATAAACCTATGCCAAAACAATTTTACAACGGCTAACCCTTTTCTGCCACTCCCGTCCGCGCGGCGCTGCAACCAAGTGTGCGGCGCCAGCGCCAACGGCGCCGCACATACGCCACGCTGGCCCCATGGGCCATGGCGCCGCAGCGATGCCACACTGGCTCGACCCTGCAGCGCCAGCCCAACTGGCGCCGCACTTACCACTGCCGCTCCCGTCGGTGCGGCGCGGCAGCCCGTGCCACGCTGCCGCGCACGGCGCCGCACTAGAAGCATCACTAAGAGGGGCGGGGCTAGGCCCGGCCCGCCCCTCTTCTTCCTCTTCCTCTCCAACTCCTCACAGAGAAGAACCACTCATGGCGGCGGCTAGGGTTGACCTCCTCCTCCTCCTCTAATCCTTCTCCAATCTATCGATTTTGCTCGTGGATCTTGTTGTTGAGCATCCCCTCTAGGTATTTTTGTCCAAGAAATCCCCCTCTTTGTTCAATGAATCTCACTAATTTTGATAGTTTAGGGAAACCCTAGTTCATCCCAAAATCAAGACATATAGTTGTTTCCTTGATTACTTAAAGGAGGATAGATATGTGGTAGTGTGTCTAGATATATATATGTGATATGTGGAAACCCTAGTTCATCCCAAAATATTAGTATGTATGTTCATATATAGTGGCCACATAGAGATGTGCTTGTCAAATATTAGTATGCTTGTCAAATATTAGTATGTATGTTCATATATAGTGGCCACATAGAGATGTGCTTGTCAAATATAGTGGCCACATAGTGATATGTGGAAACCCTAGTTCATCCCAAAATATTAGTATGTATGTCAAATATATATGTTTGAAATTATATACGTGCTTGTAGCTTGAAACTATATGCTTGGAATAAATTTGTAGTATGTACGCTCATATAGATATGCTTGTTAGCAATACTTCATCATGTGGTTGTTAGCCCACATAAAATTTGCTCACATAGATATGATCATATAGAAAGCACTCTATTCATATTAGTATGCCATTTACAAATTACTCACATTTTTAGTTGTACTTTGTTTTTATAATTATATAGTATGTCGGAATCGGAAGAGGAAGAAATCCATGCCCCAACCTATGTAGAACCCGGATTTGTCGAAGGCACATCGCTTCTTGAGACGGCGTATGATAAGCGTCATCGTGCCTTCCTGATGACCGAGTGGGCAAGAAAAATAAACCCAACTATTCATGTTGTGTTGCTAAAGTTTGATGGAGATGTTATAATCGAGCTTGTATGTGTGTAGACTCTTGTTCCCCTACGACTGAGGTATCACGGGCATTTCCAAGAGATGATGCCATACGATGATCGGTACACGGTGCACATCCAAGCGCTAGGACTGCTTCCATTCATCCATATGGTCAATCGTGGTACACCGCACATGAACCCTGCTGCCATCACCGCGCTTGTCGACCGGTGGAGGCCGGAGACGCATAGCTTTCACCTCCGTACCGGTGAGATGACTGTGACTCTCCAGGACATGTCCATGATCCTCGCACTCCCTATCCAGGGGGATCCGCTCTGCATTAACACATCCTCTGACAACTGGCGTGACCGGATGTGTTCCCTTACTGGTGATAAGTGTCCCGGTGATACTATAAACAAACAGGGGGTAAAATTGAGGGTCACAGTCGGGGCTACTTTCAAGTGGATATCACAGAACTTCAGTACATGCCCTGAGAATGCTAGTGATGATGAGGTCATGATATATGCCCGTGTTTATGTGTGGTATGTTATCACGAAGACTATATTTCTTGATGGTAAGGGCAACATGGCTCACTGGCACTGGCTGAAGGCTTTGACTAAAATGGATAAGAAATGGAGCTGGGGTTCAGCGGCATTGGCCTTCTTGTACCGACAGGTAATGAAGTGCTTACATTTTTCCCATCTTTACATGTGCTCTTTGAATGTCCCCATGATTAAACTTAGTTTGCTTTGGTGCGTAGTTGGACGAGGCTTGTCGAAGAACTAGTCCTGAGGCTTACATTGGTGGTCCATTGCTACTTCTCTCGGTGTGGATGTGGGAACGCTTTCCAGTTGGACGGCCCAATAGAATGCCCGCCAAGGATTATATCGATGGAGCGAACCGATCGAGGTGGCCAACTTGGGCTTACAATTGGGACGTGGTATCCAAGCCCCCAACCGACCTACAAGCGGCGTATATTAGATACACCAATGAGTTTGACAACCTTCTCCCGGAGCAAGTAAGAATATCCAACCCATATATACCATTTAGCATTTCGTTCAACTACTTTACTTATTGAACTATCTTGTGTGTGATTAAGGTTGTATGGGAGGTATATGGTCCTAGGGACAATTTTGGTTCCGAGGATTTTCGTTTTAACCCGCAGTGCGACGCCGAATGTAATCTTTGGTACATGCAGTGCCCCATGATATGCATGTGGGTTGTTGAGCTGCATATGCCGCAACGGGTTATGAGACAGTTTGGTCTCTATCAGTCTACCCCTACGGATTGGCAGGACACCGGCATTGAGCTCCACCGGTAAGAATTGCTTCTATACATGTTTCCCCAATACGATGTATGATAGTTGTGTGTGCCAAACAAATTGCGATTTGTTCATACACAGGTTGGACAGGCTTAAGAGCAAGAAGACGGACTGGGACAAGATTCACTAGAAGCACGTGTCTCGGTTTCTCATTTGTATGAAAGAAGCTAAGAAATCAAAAAGAATGATCGCACAACCCCATTGTGAGGATGCTTTCAGTGAGTACCTCCGCTGGTTTCTAGACAACGCTCGTGTGAAGATCCTACCGGATGCTTATCCAGAAGACATTTTGGAAGAGCCGCTGTCTGGTTTTGACGACCTAAGCAACCTAGAGTACAACCAGATTGTCAGAGAAGGGCACCAAACCTCCTTTGCACCCGTGATCAACTTTGCGGTAAGTCAGATAGTATTTATTCGTGTTACCACCTCAACAAAATATATAATCCATGTCTTCATTTCCTTTCATGTCAGCGCACGGATATCCAGAAGCAGGCGGATGAATTGGAGGGTGCTTTAGAGTATCCAAGGAACGAGGAGGGCCATAACAAGTTAAGAGAATTCGTTAAGCGGCAGGCACAAAAGTTACGTTGCCTCGCGAATTTGCTTGGTTGCCGGGACCCCGAGGTTGCAACGTCGTCCAAGCAACCGGCCAAGTCGACATCAGAAGAGAAAGGTAGCCCCGAAGAACAGCAATCTACTACGGTATGACATAATATGACCGTTGTTATCCTTTAATCAATTGTCATGTATCACAACTCAACTGAGATCATTGTTCTCACTCTAAAGGCCGAAGATGAAGATGAGGCCGTGCCAGACGACATGCTATTGGAGAGGTACCGAGTACAATCCCGCAATCAAACTAAGCCCAAGGTACGGTCCGCAATCAAGCTTAGGCCAAGGAACCCTCCAATTATCGATTCCGAGGATGATGAGGAGCCGCGCCATAAGATGTCTCCGATAAGAGGAGGCAAGAGTAAGCGTGCGAGAAAGTAGATATGTTGTTGGAAGTGGACTTGTTTGATCCTATGTTGAAATTTGACTTGTTAGATTCTATGTTTGTGTGAACTTGTTGGAAGTTTCTTGTGGAATTTGTCGGATCCTACGTTGGAAGTGGACTTGTATGAACTAGTTGGAATCTTCAACACGAATATTGTGTTCATGTCGCAAGCGTTTATCCTTCTACTTCAATGTTGCATACACAATTTTTGTTCAATGTTGCGATATTTTTGCAAACTTAAGAAAAAATGGCGAACAGATAGACTAAAGGGCACTCCAGGCCTGCCGCGCCACGGCGCAAGGCACCGCGCTTCTCTGTGCAGCGCCGCTCAGCGTGGCGCCGCAGTCCTGTACAGACGGTGCGGCTGCCGCGCCAGGGGCCATGGAGACGCCGCAGCAACACGTGCAGCGCCGTCCTGCGTGGCGCCGCAGTCCTGGCCAGCCTCTTGCCCCTGTACAGATGGTGCAGCTGCCGCGCCAGGGGCCAGGGAGGCACCGCAGCAACACGTGCGGCGCCGACCGGAGTGGCGCCGCACGCTCCCAGGTCTGCCGCGCCAGGGGCCAGGGAGGCGCCGCTGCAACACGTGCGGCGCCCTCCAGGGTGGCGCCGCACGGTCCCAGGTCTGTCGCGCCGTCCTGCCTGGCGCCGCAGTCCTGGCCAGCCTCTTGCCCCTGTACAGACGGTGCGGCTGCCGCGCCAGGGGCCAGGGAGGCGCCGTCCAGGGTGGGGCTGCACGCTCCCAGCCTCTTGCCCCTGTACAGACGGTGCGGCTACCGCGCCAGGGGACAGGGAGGCACCGCTGCAACATGTGCGGCGCCCTCCAGGGTGGCGCCGCATGGTCCCAGGTCTGCCGCGCCGTCCTGCCTGGCGCCGCAGTCCTGGCCAGCCTCTTGCCCCTGTACAGACGGTACGGCTGCCACGCCAGGGGCCAGGGAGGCGCCGCAGTAACACGTGTGGCACCGTCCAGGGTGGCACCGCACGCTCCCAGGTCTGCCGCGCCGTCCTGTCTGGCGCCGCAGCCTCTTGGGCCGCGCCTTCGAGCATGGTGTCGCAGCCTCACACTTCGATGTAGATGGAGTATACTGACCCAGGGCTGCCTCTTACCCCCTATAATTCAATACACATATTGCAGAAATGGATCACATAATTCAATACATATAGTTCAGAAATGGATCACATAATTCAATACACATAGTGGAGTCTCAAATGGATCATATAGTTTTCCCATCCAATACGCATAGTTCTCAAAATAAGTTCAGCTTAGGTTAACACATCGCACGACAAAATAGTTCATCCCGAGCCTCGCCGTCTATAAGTCTAGAACACGAGGCCATTTTCCCTTCTTCTTGCGCTTCTCGTCTTCCTCCTGGGAGCACCACGCCGTTTGACGCTTCCTTTTCCTCTCCGCATCCCGAGCCTCCTTAGCGATGCGCTTCTCTTCCTCTTATTGCTTGCGACGCTCGTCCTCACGTTGCTTGCGCCTCGCCGCCATCTCCTCGTTACGCACAGCTTCTTGGTACCGACGTCTAACTATTGCCCTATCGATCTCCTGGATAGTCTTCGTAGCTTCAGATTGCTCGAGGTCTATCCAAGTGTAGTACCTGCATACTGGAGGGGGAGACTACAAGATAATAGAGCATGTTATTAATATGATATGGAATAAAGGTTCTTAAATTAAATTGCTTTGTGCATACCCGTGGAGTCTCATACGGGTTGCGGGTACGCACGGGAGAGCGAGCATAGTTGGCACACATGAAGAACTTTCTTCCCCAAGTATCGGAATTGTAGTCGATGGACTCCTTAACAATGCAATCATCTTCGCACCAACAAATTGGAACCTCCTTTCCATGGGCCTTGGATGTACGATATGCCCTCCGTGGCCTTTCCGCTTGATCGGCGCAAGGTGGCCTAGCATTGGATCTCCTCTTCCTCTCCTCATCTTCCTTCTCCTTTTTCTTCTTCATCTCTTCCTCTTCCTTCTCTTTTTTCCTCTTCCTCTCTTCCTCTTCCTTCTTCCTCTTCTTCTCTTCCGCTTCGTCCTCCTTTTTTCTCAAGTCGCGAGCAAGTTGAACCACCGAATCGAACTCACGAGCAAATGTCTCCTGCCGCTTCCTCTCTTTCTCTTCCTCAACTTCCTTCCTCTTCCTCTCCTCCTCTTCCTCTTTCTCCTTCCTCTCTCTCACCACTGCCAAAGCGTCCGCCCACAACTTCGAGTAGTTCACACCATCCCCATCATTGTTCTTGTTGGCCATACCTATAATAAGGCAAAAGGTGAAAGTTAGTTAAGTAAGCATGAATGTGAACAATATTGGTTTGAAAAATGTAAGCATGAAAGATAGTAAAGTAAACATAAAAGTGTGATCATTTTTTTCGCCATACCTATGCGCATACGGATTTGGTCCCACCAAATAACCTATCATACTAGCCGGATTTGGTCCACGCCCTCTTCCTCTACCTAGCCCAAGTGATCGGCCTCTTCCTCTACTAAGACCAAGTGTTCGACCTCTTTGTTTCCTAGGAGTTTGTTGCCTACTAGCATGTTGGCTACTCCTCCCTTGGCTTGGCACTTGTTGGCTACTTGTCCCTTAGCTAGGAACTTGATGTCTTAGACCACTTTGTTGTCTTGGACCACTTTGTTGGCTTAGACCATTTTGTTGGCTACTCTTGGTTGGCTAGGCTCATTTTGTTGGCTTGGACCGCTTGTGCTTGCTTCATTTCCTTTTGCTCTCTTCCCTTGTATACAACTCTTAGCATTGTTCCCTTCACCACTACACTTGCCACAACGAGATATCTCACGGGGCTCTTGAAATTGGTCGTTTCCCGATTCCCGCGCACCAGCACGGCCCCATCCGTCCATGTCACTTCTAAAACGCTTTGTCTTGCGTTTACCATGTTTAACCACTTTCCATTCCGGATGGGGCCATAGTTGCAATCCATGGTACTCCGGCCATTGTGATTGGTCAAGGTATGGATGAAATCGAGGAGACCAAGTCATCTTCATCTTCATGATAGAGAACTCGGACTCTCTAACGGTGCGCTCGTGATTATAATCGACATGGCGCTTCCGAGACGCACATAGCAAGTGAGAACAAGCGAGATGAAGCAACAATGGCCTTCCGCATGTGCAATCACAATTCCTTAGGGAGACTTTGAATGCTCGGCCTCCGTGTTGGACACCATCCGAAGTGGTTCCTCCAGGCTCGACCACTTGGTAAACGAGCTCATCGTTATCAAAAACCGTGGCAACTTGGGAGTCCGCCTTCCGTGACTGAAATGTTATCCAATCGTCAACCTTGGGTGGGTACTTGTACTTGTACTCATTTTTGTTCTGTCCTGCAATTTGCTTATCCGTTTCAAGTGAGTAGTTCAAACAATAACTATTCAACTTGTTGAATGTGTATCGAACTATTGCAGTGACGGGCAATGCACGGACACCCTTAAGCACCTTGTTGAAGGCCTCTGCCATGTTGCTTGTCATTTGACCATACCTCCGGCCACCCTCATCATAAGCTCGTGCCCACTTGTCCCGGAGTTGAATGTGCCTACCGAGAAACGCTTGACCCTTCGAATCGAGTTTTTTGTTGTTCAACAATCTGAGATATAAGTTTGTGAAACGCTGGTCCGTGAAAGCAAGACAACAATCTTGAAGATCATCAGACAACTCTTTGCTCTTACATGCAGAATAGAAGTTGGAAACAAAATGTCTCATGCACCATCGGTGATGCAAAGGAGGATAACCGGGAATGTCGATCATCACCGCATTGAGAATTCCTTGATGGCGATCCGAGATGACACATATTTCCCTAGCAAGCGGTAATACCTTGGTTCTCAAAAGACGTAAGAATCACTCCCAATTAACATTATTCTCCGTCTCAACCAAAGCAAAAGCCAAGGGAAGCAACCGGTTATTTGCATCATTTCCAATTGCAATCAAAAGAGTGCCACGGAACTGCCCGGTCAAGAAGGTGCCATCAATGGAGATTACCGGCCTACAATGTTCGAAGCCCCTTACAGATTGCTCGAACGCCCAAAAAGCACGCCCAAATACTCGAACATTTCTTCTGTTACGAACCATTGTTTCGGGGCCATATGGCTCGACCACGTGAACCATGCCCGGGTTAGCATTGGCCATTGCTAACAACAACCAAGGGATTCGGCTGTATGATTCTTCCCAACCACTGTACAACATCCTGAATGCAGCTTGCTTCGCCTTCTAGGCCTTCCCATACTTCACCTCATAGTTAAATAGAGCTTCTACAATCTCCATGACCATCTTGATGGTCATTGTAGGAAGTGATGAAATTTGGTTCGAAAGCCTATAGGCGAGGAACTCGGAGGTTAGCTGGCGGTGCTCGTGCTTCACATCTTTGCCATCCACCCTTTTGCCATGGCACATGTGTGTTGACACACAGCTTGAAATGCGCCAATCGGGCCCTCCCTTGTATGGTCTTGCCCGCACAATCCAAGGGCATCCATCATCCTCGCATTTAACAGTGTAACGCTTCTTCACATCCGAGTGTACCACCGTGAATGGCCGATGATACCTAATAGAGAAGTCCTTGATCCATTGCTTAAGTTCCAACAATGTGGCAAACCTAAGTCCTTTTGAAATCTCGTTCTTCTCGTGGCTACCATCCCGGTACGAAGTTGGCCTTGGTCCAAGCTCTACACCTTTGCCACCGTCAACCGTGGCTTCATCCGCTAGACTGAGATCGCACATTAAGGGTATCCGAGGATCCCTTCCCAATACCTTCTTGTGCACTTCGGCCTCATCCTTCGTGAACCCCTCTTCATCAACCTCTTGATCAGGGCCATCCTCATCCGAGTCCGATGCATACATTCGAGAATATGGGATGCCGTGATCCATGTTCTCTTGTGTAAGATATAGGTCCAAATCTCCAAGAGTGTTGTCATTGAGCTCCACCTCGTCCTCACTGTCCTCGTACTCATCATTGTCCTCTCCCACTGCTTCATCTTGGTTGCTTGAAACGGGGCTCACACATGTCCTAACTTCATGTTGTTGGGTCAAAGGAGGCTCAATAAATTCTTCTTGGTTAATGGGTGGAGGACTCCGAGCTTCATGTGGGGAGGCAACTTGTATGATACTCTTTTGCATATTATTATCAACATTTTTTGTGGCAAATAGTTCAAGGGCTTTGTCTTGTGATTCGGCCACCACTTCCTTATATGCAACCCAACGTTGCTCAGAGCTAATACGCATTGTCTTCCAACGATTGTGCATCCCAAATCCAACATTGTGCCTACCTTCCAACTCAACAACATCATTAGGATCAACCCAACTCAAATCTACTCGAACTTGGTGCAACACCTCGGGATAGGTAGGACTATGCTCGAACACTAGGTCAATCTCATCTGGGTCCGGCTCAATATTGCCTCTCAAGAATCCATCTTTGTCCGTATGATGAACATGCACAATTCTAGCCATACCTAAAACAAGTATAACAAAACAACGGTAATAAATTCAATAAGTACCTATACCAAATTTTGCACTAACAACATGCTCACAAAACCAAAACCAAACCATTATCTTAACCCTAACCCTTATCTTAACCCTAACCCTTATCTTAACCCTAACCCTAACCCTAACCCTAAAAATCTTAGGATACCAAGGTATCATTCCCGCAGGCATAACCGAACCGACACTAAAAAACGAACCAAAAAATAACCTAACCGCAACCGAATTTCAGTTTTTATCGTTTTTTGTTAAGGTTACAGTTAGCAGAATCCTTAAGCGAAAGCTATTCGGTTAATTCAGTTAAAACCGAATTTTGTGGTTAAACCGAGAAAACCGAATGAGGCATTTTGTCTAGCTATTAGCTTGTTGTTATGTTTTAAAAAGATCATAATGCATACACTTGAACGTAATATTCTCTTCCCTGGTGGTTTGTGCGTGGTGGTTAGTTGGTTATTACCGAAACCGAACCGATAATTATTGGTTATTACCAAAACAGAACCGTATTTTTATACAAAACCGTATTTAGCAAAGTATAAAAATTATATTTACCGAGAAACCGAATAAACCGAATCCTGTTAACCATAATAACCGAATACGCAGCCGGAGGTATCACCCTAGGTTCTATTGTTGATGTGCGTTTTAATTCTGAGAGAGAGAGAGAGAAAAAGAGAAAATCTTTTTTTGAACACTAGAAAAGAGCAAATCTTTCTTATTTTGAAGAGCAGTGTTTTGTTTGCTCCTAGAAAAAAGAACAAGTAAAATTATTGCTATTATTAAAAAGGAGATAGGTCTGTTGAGTTTTTGGGCAAAATATGTGTCTATGTACTAAAGTTTCATGAATGGGGAAAAAAGAACATGCGACGTGCTCTTGGCCAAAAGCAAAACTTGGTGCTCCAACTTTTGAAACACCACTTGCTTTTGTTTGTACGGGCTACACAATTTATCATTTTAATGGGATACCTTTTTAATGGAGTACTACAAGTGAATCTATATCATAGAAGGTGTTTGATTCAACATAGTAAATGTAAACGTAAACGACAATGGTATCAAAATACACTGTTAATATAAAAGAAATAGGGTAAAACTGAAACTTGCTTGGTTCATCTCTGCATAGAGGCCAACTAATTATACTAGTTTAGTTTAAGCGTGAGCAAAAGCGAGCCATCTAAGACCATCTGTCCGTGTGCGCGTTTGTGGCCGCCTGATTTTTACTTTGAGTCATCTCAATCGTGCAGTTTCATGTGTTGACCGAATCTTACGAGGTGGTCCCTTCCGTCCCCGCCCCCGTCACACCCCCATCTCGATCTCGTTCCCCTCCCCCCCGAGCTCCCGCCCATCCCGGCCTCTCCTCCGTCTCCCCAGCAACGTGCACTGTCCCCTCCGCTCTAAGTTCTCCCTCTCACATATGCTCCCTCCACCCCTCCACTCACGATAACCTCTGCTCCTATCATCTCCTCTCCTCCAGACCCAGCGCGACCCCTTGCGTGAAACCCTAGCATGGGTGAAGCAGCAACTGTATGGGGTTGAGATGGCGCCTCCGCATCTGCCCCTCCTCGCCTCCGGCTTCCCATCGACGCCCAGGACTCCGTCCCGGTGCCCCTCCTCCCCCACCGGACCCTCTTTCCCTAGCAGCTCCTCTCCCACAGTCAAGCTCTGACGTTAGGTACTTGCCCTCGTCGGTCTCTGTTTTCTTCATATCTATTTACGTATCTATTAATTTCTTGGAAGACATACTTTGATAGTCTTTTTTTGTTGGAGGTGAGAAAATTCGTTCGTTGTTGCTAACCCCAATTTCATCCTGCTTTATTTCACGAAGGAGTAATTTAATCAGGTGCTCGATTGTTTTTTCCTCCAGGTTCTATATGACAATTTACGTCTAAACTATTTTTCATGTATCCTCCGGCTCATGAGTTAACCATGAACCATAAGTAAGTCATATAAGTAAGCAGAACTCCACTTTGATGTGATCTTTGAGGATTATTACTCAATAGTATGAGTCAGTTAATCTCTGTGATTATGTAATCCATATCAATTGTGGAGGAAGCTAAGTTAGGGTGGTTTTAACATATACTGTAATGATAGCTTAGTCCTTTTACTGCAGAAACTTATTAAATTGCTTACACGGTTTCTCTGACTAATTAATTGATGTAACAAGTAATAACTCGTGTTTAACCCATACTTGATTACCTTGGCATGCAAAAATATATATGTCTATGGTTTTTCATAGTTTATATGCATGTTGGTTGCTGTGAAATCATTTTGTTTCTCGAACAGGTACGTCGATACAGTTGTCTTAGTATGAAAAGTAGTCTCTGTTTCTAAATTTATACCTAATCATTGGTATTGCAGACGCATGTAAATGGTCTCAAACAAATGTTTGTTACTTAGATATCTGGGTCCAGATTCTTTCAGATTGATACTCTATTTCTTATACCAATTTATTGTAGGTGTTGTCGGCCCAAGTATTATACACTGGTTTGTGTGTTAGTTCGAGGAACCCTAGAACTCATGTGTTCAACCTATCTACGTGCTCTCAGTCGAGGTATTAAAAAAAGGAATCCCGAAGCTCATGGTTGGCAATGGTTGCTGGCTTGGTTAGCTTATATGTGCATATGATTTATAAAGCTTAATGCTATTAGCTTTGTGTATGATTCATATCGAGCCGTTGTTGGTTATTGTTGTTGATGATAAAATTATTAACCAATGTGAGAAAATATAGGATTTATTAATTCACACAAAAAATTGGTTTGAGGACTTCTAGTCCTTCTTATGCCTGGACAAGTGTTTTCATGGATAAGACATCAAGACCAATATAGAGCTGGTAATTTCATGTCACTTCAACAATTAACATGTATGTATTCCTGAAATAAAGAAGAATAAGCTGATTTTGGTCCCTCTTAGGCTCTACAACTGATTTTTTTTAATGTATTTGCATATCTCGAGAATACGTGAGATGCTTGTGTAAATTGATACATGTTCTACATTGTTCTATAATTTTTACATGAGTTAACAGAAATTTCAGTTTCTTTGATTTGAATCATGTTCTATGATTAATGAACAAGCGGATTTTGTCGACTAAGTGGGTCCAAAAGAAATGTCATAACTTTTATTTTTCATTTTTGATGTACAAAAATTATCAAACTTGATTACATATTAGATATTGATTTTATGTAAAGACTTGTGACAACTTTCAGCCACACATTCTCTTATAAATTTTATTGAACGAGTGAATAATTTAGAATATATCAAGTATAACTTCTGCATAAAATTAGTATATATGTAATCTGGTTGTCTATATTGACTAAACTAATCATTTAATAATCTAGCCACTTATAAGTGTTGAATACAAAGTTGTGTCTTCTTTTGGAGCTCTGCAATCTAAATAGTTCAAGCATCGATTTTGAGGCAGCCGAACAAGCTTACCGTGTGATCTTCATAAGTTAGCTTGTTTTGACATTATTAGTTTTTTACCTTGATCATATAACATATCAGTTTCTTGTGGTACTGCACTTGGTCTATTCCTCGATGATGTTTTGTTTAAAGTTTGCTCGATGTACCTTTTTGTTTACTTGAAGAAACACTAGTACCCCCATGTTGCTTATGAGCTTCAATATGAAATAAGGGTCCACTTCTTGCATGTAAGGTCAGATATCTCAGTTTCGGATATGTCTAACACGTAAATGACATATTTGTCTACCGATTAAAACACTCGAACCCGTACATGCTTATATATTTAATTTACGGTAACATAAACAAAACAAAATGTGTTACTAGTAGTGAGTACCACTCCGACCATACTCTGCAAAATAGATTGTAGATGGCGCGGCGAAACACGCATGTCCACCTAGTGGATATTAGTTGTTGCAGTTTGCCTTGTTGCCATGGTTGTAGTCTCCTCCCAAATCCTATTTCACCACTCTGATGCAAGATGCCCCATGCTGCTAGCGCCTCCTTACTAGCTTTGATGTCTCTCTCTCCTCCATGTCGTCTCTCTCTCTGGTGGTCGTGACTCTTACTCCAACTACGGCGGTCTAAACCTCTTGCACTATGGCTCCGGTCTATCGCACCGGCCACCGTGGAACTAGCGTCTTCAACCTTGATGCTCGATGGCTACTCCTCCTCCTCCACAACAGAATTCTGCAAGGTTGGCTCAGGTCCGGCCACACCGTCGGTGGTCTACTGGCGCTCCTCACAACTACATATTTCGAGCTTCTACACCAAGCTATTTAGCATCGTGCAAGCTCACATCGCTCGAAGGTGAGGAAGACACGATGAAGGGCAAGGGAGATGCCCCTGTTTGGTAGAGGGGAAGAGAAAGATTAACGTTACAACAATGGTATTTTAGAAAAAGGGCTCGAGCGGAGCCCGACTTTAAATTAATAAATCAAACAACGACGAGTTAATACAACTGCATACGAACAAGGTCCACGAAAATCCAGCATAACAGAAGATTACATAGGAACTGATACAGAGCATAGGCGAAAAAACACCCAGAAGGCTAACCTTGGTATTCGCTAATGCGAGAGATGAGGGTACGAATCCTGGCAATCGCATCCCCCAAAGCCTCCCTATCCCGTCTCCTAGCCACCACCCTCCAGACCTGTAGATATGAAGTCAATTTGTAGAGCACATGAGTCGGCTAACTAGGGAAAGAACCCTCAATCATAAACTTGTTTCTAGTGTTCCAAATGGCCCAGAGTAGGGCCACGCAACAAGTCCACATGATGCATTTTGGATGTCCTTTGGTAGCCTGGAGGAAACGAAACACATCGATAAAACATGACCGGTTCTAGGTTCTAGCTAACAGTTCCCTAACTGCGCTCCATAAAAATCCGGCTAGTGGACATCTAAAGAATATGTGATTTTTGTCCTCCTAGTCACCACAAAGAGAGCAAAGCCCATTGGATGGGCCGCGTCTCTTCTTGATGTTGTCGTTGTATGGGAGCCGCTTATGAACTACCTGCCAGAGGAAAACTCAGATCTTCAGCGGTATGGTCATTTTCCAAATGACGCTAAAATGTTTATTCGGAGTCCCTTGACAAAGTTTAAGGTAGAGCGATCGCACTGTGAACTGTCCTGCCTGTTGAAGTGCATATTCCATCCTGTCATCCCCACTCGTGAGCACGGTGTCGTGTAAGCAACAGGAGAGGTTAACCCTCTCGTTGCGTTCTGTGGTGTGGAGTTCTCGACGGAATTGGATGGACCACTCCCCGGTGGCGAGAGCTTGCACAATAGAGATCTCAGGGTCTGCTGTTATGGCGAACAGGGTTGGGAATCTATCTTTCAGGGGTCTCGAGCCTTGCCACCAGTCTCCCAGAGTCTGGTCGCTTTCCTTTGTTGATAATGTGTCTATCCCCTAAGCTAAAGACGTGTTTTATACGCTGATTGCGTTCCAAAATTGCGAGACAGGCATGTGGCCGCCCACCAAAAGGTCCCTGTTTCTCAAATACTTAGCTCTTAGAATGTCTGCGCATAGCCCGTGCTCGTGGTTATAGATCCTCCACATCCATTTGACCATCAGGCAAATATTCATAAGTTTTGTGTCCATGATACCCAGGCCCCCTAGCCCTTTGGGTTTGCACAACGCAGCCCATCTTACCATATGATACTTCTTTTTGGGACCACATGCTTCCCATCGTTTTGTGAATGCCATCGCCTAGCAGGTAGATACCCATACTTCTCAAAGAAACGAGATCAATGTTTTTCCATCGTTTTGTGAATGCCATCGCCTAGCAGGTAGATACCCATAGCATGGAGTGGCATGTTGGATATGTTGGGAGTATGCCCTAGAGGCAATCATGTATGATGTTATTCCCAATGTATTCATAAAGTTATTGTCCTTATATGAACTACTAATATATACCATTGCATATGTGATTTGATTGTGGAACTATATATTCATGTTGTTCATACTAGTTGTTCTTGGTCGTTGAGGTTGTGCTGGACACACAACTTAGACTAATATGAAAGTTGGTCATGACTCGGTTCCACTTGTCATGCGCATGGTGATGCTATTCTAACTTACACAGATTCGGCTAAATAGTTTAGCGAGTCAGACTGACCCATATTGAGATACAACGAACAAGTCGTCATTTGTATGTCTCAATCAATGTAATCCTTAGACCTGAGGTTATTGCACATTCTGAGTTGAGGATCACCAACTTAGGTTCTGCCAAACGCTGTTCCGTCAAAGGGCAGTTATAAAGGCAGAGTTCGGGTTGACTGAGAATCAAGTTACGTGATGTGAATGACCAAGATGGGATTTTGCCCCTCCAACTGGAGAGATGTTCTCTGGACCCTCTCGAAAGATATGATTCAGAAAGCATGGCCATGCATGACTTGGTTAAGTATTAACCGACTAAGAGTTAGTCGGATGAATCACTTATCTCGGATCAAGAAGAGAGTTGAGTTATTTGAAGGATTAAGATTATTCGCCTATAGATTGACAAGATGTATCGTGAGGCAAAAGGGACTCAGACAAAAGTCGCATTGGAAGGTATGTCATCATGACCCTTTGGTACTTGGGAGTCGGCATGTTCTGCTAGGAGCCACTGCCAACTGATCGATCACAAGTGAGACTCGGATCGTGTCCGAGTCACCATGAGCCTGTCGGATCACACACTTAAGAGTGGGAGCAAGTTTGGGTTAGACCTGAACCGGAAATGTATTTGAGTTGGACCCAAATCGGATACGGACTAAGTCATTGAGTTGGACTCACAACGACTAATATGGGCTTTAGTGAATGGGCCACAAGTGAGTGGAGCCCACTTTCACTCCCTATATATACTAGGGGACACTTACCTAGAGAGGGGTGGCGATTAGGTCATTACATGCGTTGGAAACCCTAGCTCCCGTCAGTCCAGTCCTGCCGCCGTACCGGACCTAGAAGTCCACCACCGACGCTCCTCCTCGTACGTGTGGATACTGGCGAAGGTGTTATACGTTTAGTACTTCGACGATTGTGGATCAGAACAGATCGTGAGGACTGCACTGCATCAAGTGACGTGCTTCATCATTCTGCAACTGTGCGTCTAGTGGTAATCCTCGTAGCCTTCTACCTCAACTAGATCTTGGAATCACCGCGTAGGGAAAAAGTTTTGTTTATCTCTGCGTGGCCCAACGGGATAGACACGTGTTCGTGAGCGTGAGTCTTGCCACTAAGGAAATGAATTTACCCATCCATGGATCGGTCCTCTTCCCTACTCTAGATGTCAGTGGGTCCCAATCCACATTCATAAGCGCTCTGTCGCTGACTAGTAGACCTATGTAGGTGATTGAGAAATCTCTGTCGCTGACTAGTAGACCTATGTAGGTGATTGAGAAATCTCCCAGTTTGTAATTGAGCATATTGGCGATACGAGAGCTCTCCTCAGGGCTAGTTCCCACAACTAGCGCCTCTCTCTTGTGGAAATTAATCTGAAGCCCCGACATGCATTCGAAGCAGAGCAGAAGGAATTTTAGGTTGACAACGCCCCCTCCTCCGGGCTGATCATCAAAATCTTGTCGTCCGCATATTGGAGATGCGTGACACCCCCCGAGATGAGATGCGGGATGAGCCCC
This sequence comes from Avena sativa, assembly GCA_916181665.1. Classification (NCBI taxonomy): domain Eukaryota; kingdom Viridiplantae; phylum Streptophyta; class Magnoliopsida; order Poales; family Poaceae; genus Avena; species Avena sativa. The sequence goes on along the minus strand of OV702289.1, from coordinate 252,984,649 downwards.
AAGATATGCCCTGCCCTATTAGCCGCGTCCAAGGAGGTGGAGAACGCGTCTACCGCAAAGTCGAACAAGAGGGGGGAGAGGGGATCCCCTTGCCTCACTCCCCTGCCATTGCGAAAATAGTTGTCAATCTCGCTGTTAATGGCGATGGCTGTCTGGCCTCCCGAGACCAGACCGAGGATTCGGTGAACCCCACCAGGATCAAAACCTTTCCTCGGGATAAATGAAACTGATTATAGGGGTGCAAACAAAATTGTATAGCGATGCAATTTGATTAGTGGAACCTAATTAGGGCATCTACAATGCATGATGCTTACATGTGCTTAGAAAAATAAAGCGATTTTTGTTTAAACATTGATGCTTATTTATACTAAACATATGCCTAAGTAGGCAACTTTCATGCATAAATAGGCACTAGTGCTTACGAAAATGCTGGGTTTATTTTCTTAAACACCCATCTAAGCACCTTGCATTATAGATGGCCTTATGGCCAAGTTCGATCAGACATAAACTAGGTACGTTAAAAAAACATGAACCAAACAGGTTCATAGTATATACTCCCTCCGTCTTAAAATATAAGATGTTTTAGCTTTGTAAAATGAGTGTATCTAGACCCATTTTAGTGTGTGGGTTTAGTCCAAACCTAAATGAATCTACACACTAAAAGAGGTCTAGATACACTCAATTCACAACTCTAAAACGTCTTATATTTTGAAACGGAGGGAGTAGCTAATAAAACAAACTTTGTATCTTGGTTGACGGGTGAATAAACCAGTCAAGATCATAAAGTAGATCTGTTGTCTCAGCGGTTCATAGCAGATTCCACGTCAAAGTATTTTGGAAGGGAGGGAGTAGTAACTATAGTTTTCAGCTTAAACCCATCGTAAACATTGCAGTCTTCTTTAGGACGCAAACTATAATGCAAACTTAATTCCATTAGCATGGCACACTATATCAGGAAAGAAACATCGAATTTACGGAGCATTTACGTTTATAGTGCGCATGTGCTGTCTTTGCAGCGTCAGCTTCATCCCAGTACTCAAGCGAGTTGCTCCCTGTGACCTCAGCATCTCACGTGCAGTTCTATCAAGAAGAAGCTGAAATCATCACTGATTAGGTTCGTCACGTGGAAGCCACTTCACTGGGATTCAGGGACTATTTTTCCCTACCATTTATTGTCCCGTTCGTTGTGTGTCAGGAGTCGTTCCATTAATTAAGCCTCGGGACGGCGAAGTACAAATTAATCATGTGGGCGCCGGGTCATCCTCTGTGTGGCTGGTGAGGTAAAGTGCAGATGTGTTTGTTCTGTTTCACAGATACTTCCTTCCTTCTAAAATATAAGATGTTTTAGTTTTGTAAAAAGAAGTATATCTAGACCTTTTTAGTGTGTAGGTTCACTCTAAACCTAGATGAACCTATACACTAAAAGAGATACACTCATTTCATAAAGCTAAAACATCTTATATTTTAGAACGGAGGGAGTAGTCAGATGACACTTGGTGCATAAGTACTACTCTCTGTTTTAAAATGATGTTTTAGCTTTATTCTCTGTTTTAAAATATAAGATGTTTTAGCTTTATAAAATGAATGTATCTAGACCCTTTTTAGTATATAGGTTCATTTCAAACCTCGATGAACCTATATACTAAAAGGGGTATAGATACACTTTTTCACAAAGCTAATCATCTTATATTTTGAAACAGAGGGAGTATACCATATCCTAGATTCGAAAAGAAAGAGCAGGACGTTTCAAAAAAAAAAGAGTAGGAAGCGTGTATAAAATAGTATTGCTCTCCAGTGATTTCTATATTAAAAAATTCAATAATTATATTTATAAGTTTTGAAAAATTGAAAACAATTATGGGTTTCGTCAACGATATATTCTAAGAGCATTCAAAATTCTTTTTATTACGGAGTACGCAATTTTTTTTAAAAAATCTACTATTATTTGGAGATTTGAAAATATGATGCTTAGATCTATGGTTTCATCATTTATGTGTAGCTCAAAATACACATTATTGCCAATTGATGGTTTACACGTTTGTGGTATACATGGCTATGTCCTGATTTGTTTTTAAACTACATGAAACTCAGAACTATGATTTTCGATTTTCTCAAAATAAATCGAAATCACTAGTGCTCATCTTGCACCAAATATCCGCTCTGGTTGGCATGCTAATAAGTTTATCCAGTAAACCTCCTCCGGTGAAAAAAAAAAATCTTAATCTACCGTGATCGGAGCACGGTGTGGGCTACCGCTAGCGCCCAGCCGTACCCATGATTGGACCCAGGTACAGCTAAGAGGCCTACGCCCCCACTTAAATTTTTAAATTTCTTTTGCATTTATACATATTTTAAGGAAAACGATACGGTCCCTCCGGGGGATGGAAGGAATCCATCCCCCGGGTCGCTCCTCGTTCGCCCTGGCTCCGCACGTCGCGACGCCCACGAGCCCACATGGTGGGACCACACCCAGTCTTATCTACGAGAACTTCTTCCTCGCGATCTCCGCACAACGTCTCATCCTCAACTCCTCGCGGCACCTTTTCCCCAGTCGCCGCCGCCCTGCCTGCCTGGACAGCCATGCCGTTGCCACCGTCGAACGCCAGCGCCTCCTCTAGATGTCGGTAGATGGAGGAAGAAGCAAAGCACCAGCACGCCCTTGCAGGTCACGCCGCTTGCCCTGGTCGCGCCGCCACGCTCCCGTAGGCCCGCCGGATCAGGCAGCCGCCGCCGCCACCGGACTAGATTCCCGACCGCGCCCGTGCCCCTATGTCCGCCCAACCTCGAAATTGAGCCCCACCGAGAGATCCCGTCGCCATAGGTGTCTGCTGCAACAGCCATCACCGGAGTCCCACCCAAGCGCCGCCGCACCTCATCTCTCGCCGGCGCCTGATCTCGTTCCCGCACAAGGGCCAGGACAACATCTTCCTCTGATTTTGCGTAAGAGATTTTTGCTACATTTGTTCTACGGTTTTGCTACCCTAGGCATGAGGGGGTGCTACCACAGACATCTAGCGGTGTGCTACCAGCTTCAGGCCAGGCGGTGCTACAGAATGCCATAATTTTTTTTGCTACATCCATTTTGTGTTTTTGCTATAATGGTATAAAATTTTGCTACAAGTAGTCGACGAGATCTTCGGCGAGGTCTTCGGAGAAGCTGAATTTGCTACAATAGGATTTTTTTTGCTACAAACGTTTAGTGGTTTTGCTACAATATCGCAAAGTTTTTGCTACACGGTCTCCCGGGAGGCCAGCCGGCGAAAGTCTCCGGCGAGATCGATTTTGCTACATTAGTTTAATTTTTTTGCTACATGGTCTCCGACGAACTCTCCGGCGAGATCTAGTATGTCTGTTCTTTTTCTGGACCGAACCGTTTTCTGCTACATATAGCAAAAGCGGGACTATTTGTAGCAAAAGCGGGACCGTTTGTAGCAAAAGTGATATTTAGGGACTTTTTAAGGACACGTGTCAGCGGGAAGAGGCGGGGGATCGGGGAAATATCCCCGGGGACGCGTAGCACTGCCCATATTTTAATGAAAACTTACTTAAATTTTGTAAATTCATAGAAGAAGTGCCCACACTCAAATTATATGCTCCCGGGACATAGGTACTCTGACCCCGTTACTTAGCGTGCTATTAAGTTATATAGTTATCTGGGCATTAAGTTACAGAAAAGTTTGTAACTTGATGGTTCCTTCTTACTATTCATTTAAAACTTTGTTATTTTTTGCCTAAAATACATAGTTTTGAGTTTCTATACACAAAAAATCACGCACATAATACGTGTTGCCTCTACATACAAATATTTTTTTTGATTTTATTTAATATGATTTTCGATTTTACTGTTACACGCAGGATCAGGAGCACCCATATCCTGGTACATAATTCCGGAGAGCGCGGAGCAAGAGACATGTCGCGTTTCACGCGAGTATCCATATTAATTTGTTTACGCAACCTAATCAAGGCCCGCAGGCCTAGCCAATCCTGCAATGCACATTGTTCTTTTCTACCTCACCTGTGAATGTGAATTTGAGGGTGTAGATGAACCAGACAAAATGAAATGGTTATTTACTCGCTGTACAGCAAGTTCTAGCTACATGAGTTGGTCAGTTCGGTTGAGATCCCTGTATGGTGATGAGTTTCTAATCTCATCTGCATCACTGCTAGCGCCAGACTCACCTCCTAGCCCACGGCCGTCAGAACAATCCGAATCCATGTCATGGAGAAAATTATGAGCAGAAATTACAGAGTGCTCGTGGTCTTTATCCTCAATGTCATCATCTTCGTAGTCAGAACCTTCAGCATCCTTTTTATCCCCGACATCTTCATCTTCTTCGCTGTAGTCACCATCATGTTCATCAGGATCATCATCGTAACTAGACTCACCATCATCCTCTGCAGTGGAGCCGACAACCGGGCTGTCAAAGCTTCTGAGATAAGACTCGTCATCCTCATCCTGCATAGACAAAGAGTGGAAGGTTATAGATTTTCAAGAACCCATTGGGCAAAGGTTATTTGTCAATGGGTCGAACGCACTCACCTCTACATCTTCATCCTCGCTCGAATAAGCAGAATCTAGTCTGGCGTACAGCTCCTCGTCTCCTTGGTCCTTGACGTCTTCAATTTGGACCTGAAGATAGTGGATATTTGTCATGGAATGCATCTTCAACATGAAGAATATGTCAAACTGAATCATACTGTGCGTACCAATTCTGATCTGAGCTGATTCACCCTTCTATTTAACTTGCCAATATGACGATTGATGGCCTGTCACAAAGAAAAAATAATGATGTCATCACAAGAAAAATATTGGATAAATGAAGGTGTATCATTACCGGTCAAAGAAGGTAGAAATCATTTTGGAAAAAGAACGAAAGTTTGCTTTCTGGAAGACATATAGTTACTTTTACATCTCTAACAAGATCACTTTTTTTATTGCTGAACTTTATAATGCAGGTTGAATTTTTAGTACACATTCCCAAGCGTCCGAGAATCAAAACAGTACCTCCATTCGCTGTAGTTCAATGGACCGAGCTAAGGCCTTCCTCTTTGACAAAAGATTCCTGGGTCGTAGCATGGAAGGTCGTCTATAGTCCTTCCCACGAAACACAACAATGGCATAGCCTTTGGAGACCTTGTCCAGAGAAACTAAAACACCCCCACTCTCGACTTCAAGTGACAGTGCTGTCCTCTTGACATCTGCAAAAGACTTTGCTTTCACTAGTATTTTTACCAGTTCCCTGTATTTCCAGTGCAAGTGCATATTTTCGACTGTGCCATCAAAAACTCCTCTTCTTCCTGGAAGTGGTAAGCACAATAGAACATAAGAACGTATATGAAGTTGAAATACGACTATAAGGACTCTCTGATAAGATTAGATCGCATACGACTGAAATAGATGAGCAAATTAGAGCAAACGATATACTGATCCTTCAAAAAAGGAACAGAATTGCAAGGAAGAGGCTGTTACTAAAATAAGTATAAAATAAAAGCTGCAGTACTATAGGATAAAAAAAGAGCCACTAAACATGCAACTAGATTTTACCAAGGAGCAGAAATGCCTTCATTCTTAGACCAAGTTTCCGAAACATGAACCTCTCTTGATCTGTTATTGTTTCGGGTGGTTTGGTATCTTCAGTAGGCTTCAAGCCTGACTCGACTTTTCCAAGAACTCTTTGAGCTTTTGCTATCCTTTTCTCTGCCTGTGTAGAAATAAAATGGAATTCATTCGGTGCATACATCATAAAATTGGGTCTTCAGTGCATTTCATGTGATGCAAACATTTGAACCACATTAGCTTAGTTGAATAGATGCATATGGAATGCAACTACTCTGGAAAACGAAAATAGGTCCACTATGTAGGTAGACTTCACTGCTAGTTGGCAAGGTATATTCTTAACAAATATTATTGAACTAGTGTTGCAGTATGATGGTTTTGTAGTGTATGCTACCAAATTCTTTTTACAGGAAATCGTTTGTTCACAAGAGAACCTCACAATGTGATATTACTATTCAAAGAGTTTTCACTTACAATTGCAAGCTTCCACTCTAACTTCCTTACAAGGTCAGCATGCTTTGCAGCTTCTACTGTTCTTGTCATCTTGTCCATGTGATTTTCATCCAGTTCATTTCCATATTGAGAGTTAGCTTCAAGAGTCTCTCCAAGAGTACCAGCTACAGTGGGCTCTACAAATGCCTTAGTGCTGGAAGCAAAAGATAGTCTTGGATTTAGCCGTGCTTGCTCCTCATCTAGTAGGGCATTCATTGATTTTTCCCTCTCTAGCAGTGCATCTGCGAGTTCCGTGGACAAGAAATCTTTCCCTCTGTAGAAGACTACGAAGTCATTGTTCCTTGAAAGCATTACCCCACCTGTTAATTTCTGGTGCAGACCAACAGAACATTAGCTAGTTACAAATAGAAGGAACGAAATGGTGAAAAGTTTGATAAGTTTAAGCATCTCCTATATCAAATGGAGATTGTCCAATTGTATTGGATAAACTTTCTCTGAAGGTTTGGGTTCAAATATACAGGATATGTGGGGTACAGTTGTATACAGGTAAAAGTAAGGGGGAAATAATCCATATAGAGGAAGCCAAGCCTGGAACATATCATGGCGAATATAATATGCATGGTGTGCTGATGTTGCTTCTTTAGTTTTATGATGCAACCGTTCGGTTTTAGGTACCTCACGATCAGAATATTTTATCCTACTCTACCTCCAATCCCATCTCACATTACAAAGGTGGTCATAATGGCCACCAAAGGTGGAACAATATCGACCATAAGGTCACTCTAGTGATCTAGTCCATGCCTTCCCTTCAATCACCAGAATAGTACTCTTTGCCCAACTAGTCATTACCATCAACCACAAGTAAAAACATAAAACCAACTCTCTCACATTATGAACTACAAGGAACCTTCTGAAAATCGAACATCCAGCCCGTGTCTTTGTGTGAACAGTGCAAGTGTGCAACAAAAGACAGAATTAAACATAAAGAGCCATATTTGTGCTATCATTTTCATGTGACAAACCTGTACATTTCGATGCATTACTAGTGGGATGTTGATTGTATGTGTTCTCGGTTATGTTTTTTTGCTGAAAATGTTAATACTTTGATTCCAGATTCTATGGTTCTCAACTTCTCATCCATTAGGTCTCTCTAAAATCTATGGATTCTCAATAAATTGTATACCTTGGGGCGTAGAACAGCATTCATAAGAGATATTCAAACAGAAAAACTGAGAAATGGAATATAGACTCCAAGCCTCAAGGTGCACAAAATTAGTGTAATATCTGTGAACGAGGACTAACAGTGTTTCAATTGCACGTAAGAATTTGTATTATCTTATTCCCAGCGACCAATGAATATTTCTTATTAACGTCAAGAAACTTTCCCTGTATAAAAATTGAATAAGGAAAATGATAAATTTGCTAATAAGAAAGAGTTTCTATAATTACTTTGATATCTTCAGCCATCCTCTCACTGGTAGTAAGCTGCACTCCTCTTTTCAAAGCAATCTTTGCAATGGAACTTCTCTCCCATAACTTCACCATAGCAGCTGCTAATCCTTGAAGTTGTCTGCTTCTTCCTAACATTCAGCAGTAGGGAAGAAACATCACAAAAATATTGTAAAATTTTGAAAAAGAAAATAAGGAGCTAACTGAAACGACGTAATCTTAAGGTACCGAGAGCAAAATGAGGAGGCAGTCCACGACCAAGACGTCGTAAATTGGTAGTATCCTTCCGGCTGAGAGATCGACGTACTGGCAGAACTCTGAAAGGGGGTTTGTAACCAGGTACAGTTGCAGGAAGCAAATCTGCATCTACTGGCAATGGTTTGGATCCAGGCCAGTCACTGTATCTTGGGCCAAGCTCATCCAACAGGCTGTCAATTTCTTCTTCATATTTGATTTCTGGGACTGATTCAACAATTTCTTCTTTCTCAACATTAGATATCAAAGCTGCATTACTATCTGGCATGCCGTTTACGTTCTCATTAGGTAGCAAGGTAGGGATAGGAGGCCCTTTAATTGACGACTTTGTACCAAAAGCCTGCCAAGTCCTATTTGTTCCCTTTGTGGTCTCAGGTACGTCATAGGCAAGTCCCCTGTATAGAGAAACAGAAGTTCCTGACCTCCAAATTACCAGCCCCCCTGTTTTTCTCTAATCGGAATCAGTGAAAAAACAGATATTAGATTGGCAAGACCTACACTCCTAAAATATGTATGGACTAGAACTAGCAGGATTCATGTAGAGATAACAAAAGAAACTACAAGACAAAATGTCACATGAAGAAATTAATCAACACATTGAAATGATATATACTGCTTTCTTTACTTGTACTTGCTAGCAGGTCTGTATTAACCTTTGTTTTAGTTAATCTCCTCGTAGTCAACAGATTGCTTTTCTATCTCACTCAAAAACTGCTTTTCTATGAAACAACCATCAGAGAAACACCATTCCATCTAATAATTATACTGCATGACATATCAATATATCATGTCCTGATTTGCATTGGCGGAGCTAGGAAATTTTCGGAGGGTGTGCCACTCTCAAAACAATATTTTTGGCATCACAATATTATAGGTCACCAATATGTTTGAAGTTAGCGAAAGTAGCAATACAGATATTTGGGAAGATTAAATAGTCTTACATGAACAAAAAATTATTCCTCCGTTCAGAAATAAGTGACTCGAATTTGTCTACATTCGCATGTCTACACACTAAAACGGGTCTAGATGCATGCAAATCAAGGCAAACCTAAGTCACTTATTCCTGATGGAGGGAATACATGACTACCAAACTACCATTCTACTTTACGCCTTCGCATTGCCATTTTTTCTGGAGTTTTCCTTTTTTTCTAAGCCGAATTTCGCGACGAACTAGCTACAGCTGAGTTGATAAAAAAAATTCACGGGAACTCTGGGTGTGCCAGGGCACAACAGGCACACCTGCTGGCTCCGCCAATGCTGATTTGTACATGAACCAAACTCAACTGTAGAAGTACTCAGCTAGTCTTTAACTCTGTTAAATCCTAGAAATGATTTTTCACTAAGATCAGGATTCAGAAGCTTGCACAGGCTCTGCACGATTAAAATCTTCATTCTTCAGTTTGTCACCCTTAGGAAATGGCTTTGGAGGCGATCTAGCACGCATAGTAGTAAGTATTGCTCCCGCAATAAGGTAGTTAGAATTACACAGGGATAACTGTACAGTGAAACACATCCAGGTTCACATTTTGCAGCTCATCTCCAGCTGAAGTTTCGAACCACATAGTAGACAGTACACACAACATTCTTAAGAACCCTCCCAACAGTTCCATCCTAAAACTAATTCACCTTGCAGATATTGATACAAGTTGCAAATCACAACACATCTCAAGTATCGATGGACTACTAAATTAGTAGAAGTGTAACAGCAATCAAGCATTCCCACCAATAAGAAGCTAAACTACTACCAAAGACCATTTCGATGCAACTACGCGATTCTGGAAAATCTAACACACACCTCGATTATCTCGTGGAAGAGGCGCATGTTGAGGGCAGGCGTGCCGTTGACCTTGACCCTGACAACCTCATCCGTCCTCCACTTCTCCTTGATCTTCGCCACGATCTCCCGCGTGACCCCGGCGCCGCCCACCTGGGTCTTCGACTTGATCCTCATCGCCGCGTGCCGCAGGCGCCGAAGCTCAGGTTCAGGCAGCGTAAGCTCCGCCATCCACGCCGGCGACCTCGCGGCGCGCGCCGCCGCCTCGGGCGGCGGCATCGGCCGCTCCCACGGGAACCGCGCGTCCACGAGCGAGGACTCCGCGTCGTCGTCGAACCCCCCTCGCGCGTTCGGAAGCACACCATCGTCCGCGCGGAAGACGTCCTCCACGGAGCCCCTCCGCGGGTGCTGAGAGACGGTGGCGAGGGCGGTCTGGGCCTCGGGCGAGTAGCCCGCGCGCTGGAGTCGGCGGAGGATGAGTGACATAGTGGAGCGTCCGGAGTGGCGACTAGTGCCTACGGAGTCCTCGTCGTCGGAGTCGGAGGTGGGGGGGGGGGGGGGGGCTCCGGGCGGAGGTCCAGCGCGGGGGCGGGTGGGCGGAGGCCGCGGCAGGGCCGGGACCAGACGGAGAGCCATGGATATTGAGCGGAGGAGGAAGAAAGGGAGTTGGAGTTGAGGAGGAGGTGTCGGAGGCGAGGCGGGTGGTGGACATGAAGGACGGGGGAGAGAGCCATGGATGGAGGTGCTGGATGATGTCGAGTGGAGGGAGTGGAGAGGGAGGGTTTAGGGGATTGGGGATATTTTTGTTCAGTTCACGGGTGACTCGGACATTTTCCACCGTAGGATCATTAGTCGACGCTTTCGATCAAACGTCCGGCTTCGATGATTTTGAGACACTCACGAGTCGTGACAACTTTTCCTGTATATGAAGCTAAGTTAAACGCTGGAATTTCCTATACAGCAAAACATATTTTCTTCCCAACATCCATTTTCAATTAATTGTATAGTGGAAATAGAGAGTTCATCATACAACTATTGGAAGGGGACAAAAAAACACTCCATTAGGCCTTTTTTTTTGAAACGGGCAAAAAAGCTTTTGCCTTATATTGAAATAGGAGAAACAAACAGGGGTATGGCAAGAGTTATAAAAACAACAAAAAAAAGAGAGGAAGGGGGCGAACACCGCCCCCGATAAAGGGAAAAGAGGATCAGCCTACAAGTTCCGCCAGATTTTTAGCACCGGCGAGGATCCAGTCCTTCCCCTCTCCCTAATCTTATGCATGACAACCGATGGCATGGAGGACTTATTGTTGAAAACTCGTTCGTTCCTCTCTTTCCAGATCTCCCAAGTGATGAGCGTGATAGCTGAACGCAAGCCTTTTGGGGAGGAGGTGGTGGTCTTTGAAATGGCCAGCCAATAGTCCACGACTTTAGGCCTACCCTCCCCGAGGCTGCTGATGAGGTCTGGACAAGACAACCAAGAGGCCGCGGCCGTCCAGATACGCCTGGAGAAGCGGCACTCAAAAAGAAAGTGTCGTGCCGTCTTAGGGGAGGTACGGTAGAGTTGGCAAGTAGGTTCGTGCGGCCATCCGCGTTTCGCCAAGCGATCAGCGGTCCATAAGCGGTTCTGGACAGCGAGCCAGGCGAAGAAACGGCACTTTGGAGGGGCCCAGGTCTTCCACACGATGTTCCCAAACTGGCAGGGGAAAGAGGCAAGGAACTGGACCTTGTAGGCGGAGCTGGCCGAGTAGCGCCCATTGGGGGTCAAGGACCAGGTAATGGAGTCCTCAGTGTCAGGATGTAGCTGGATATCCGACATGATCTCCCAGAGGCGGACGTATTGTTCCATGTGTTCGACAGTGAACGCACCCACTGCAATGTCCGAGATCCAGTTGTTATCAGCGAGAGCGTCCTGGACCGTTCGATTCTTCCTCTTGGAAGCCTTGAAAATAAGGGGAGCCAGGTCTTTTGGCGGGGCGCCATGGAGCCATGAAGACGACCAAAAGGAGGCCTTGGCGCCGTTCCCGATGGTGACACGAGTAGCCGCATTGAAGAGGTCAAGGTCGGAGGCGTCATTGGGGGTTTCAGAGCCCACCCATGGCTTCTCAGGAGCCTTCCACTCATACCATAACTAGCGAAGTCTCAGGGCCCGAGAGAACTTTTCCAGGTCCAAAACCCCCAAACCACCGAGCTCCTTGGGGCGGCAGACCTTTTGCCAGTTGACTTTGCATTTCCCTCCACTAACCGCCTCTTTACAGGCCCAGAGCATGCCGTGACTGATCTTCGCAAAGGCCTTGAGGATGCCTTTGTCAGCCTTTAAAGCCGTCAGCAAGAAGATTGGCATGGAGGAGAGCACGGACTTAACCAGAGCAGTGCACCCGACACGATTCAGGAACTTTCCTTTCCACCGGCTAAGACGAGCCACCGCCTTGTCGATGTAGGGTTGAAGGTCCACACGCCTAAGTCTTCCGAGGGAGAGGGGTAACCCTAGGTAATTAATGGGGAAGGGGGTCATAGTCGCCGGGAAGTTCGCCAGAATCTCCTCCAAGTTGATGTTGGCACATTGGATGGGGGCGATGGAGCTCTTGGTCACATTTGTCACGAGGCCAGAGACTTCCCCAAAACTCTGCAGTATGCTAGCAAGGCCTTCCACATCATGTGTCGTGGGGGATAGAAAAATGGCAGCGTCGTCCGCATAGAGGGAGACCCTGGGGCCCTGAATACCTCCAGGCATAGCAGACATCAGGCAGGATTATGTAGCCTTTTCCAGAAGTCTCTGAAGTGGGTCGATGGCGATGTCGAACAGGAGGGGCGAGAGGGGATCGCCCTGACGAAGACCGCGTCCATGCAGGATGTCCTTCCCAGGGATTCCGTTGAGGAGAACCCTAGAGGAGGCCGTGGAGAAGAGAGTCGTCAGGAGAGCCCGCCATCTTTGAGGAAAGCTGAGGCATTGCAAAAGATCCAGCATGTAATCCCAGCGAACAGTGTAGAAGGCCTTGGCGATGTCCAGTTTGATGAGAAGGGATGGAGTTTTGCTGCGGTGTAACCGGCGGGCGGTGTTCCTGACATACATGAAATTGTCATGGGTAGTTCTAGACTTGATGAAAGCGCTCTGACTGCGGGAAACAATGACGTTCATCTTCGGGCTGAGATGACGTGCCATAGCTTTGGCGATGATCTTCGGGACCACATGGATGAGACTGACCGTCCTTCTTAGGCAGAAGCACGACATTGGCTGTGTTGATGATGTGGAAATTGGACGCTGACAGCTCGGAGAAGGCATTGATGGCGGTCATAAGGTCATCCTTGATTATATCCCAGCAAGAGCGAAAGAAGGCGATAGTAAAACCGTCAGGGCCCGAAGCCTTATCCACGGGCATGTCATCAATAGCCTCCTTTATCTTATCCTCAGAGAAAGGCAGGCCCAGGTCCTCCAGGGGGTGGGTGGTGGGGTTCAGGGTGTCCCAATTGAAGTCCAGCATACGAGGAGGAGGTCGACCTAGAGCGCGGGAGAAGTGGTCGAAGATCAGCCCGGCTTTATCATCGTGAGTCACAGCCCAGCCAGTGTTATGCTTGAGTCTCAAGATGTGATTTTTGTATAAAAGGATCGAAGGGGGTCAACGGGGATAATACCGGCCTAGCCCAAGAACTCAAAGAATCATGAATAGGTCGTTTTTAGGTCGGGACTAACAGAGTTGAACCACGACCTCTTTGTATGTCAAACCACGACCATGACCTCGCGTTTTATCTCAAACCATGAGCATGAGTTGAGCCTTCCTTCGACGGTGTCGACGCCATTTCTACCCCCGCCTCCCATCCGATGACCTGTCCTTCTCAATAGCATACCCCTTCCTATCTCTTCCCCTTGGAAAGGACACGGATGTCGTCTAGAGGGGGTAAATAGACGTTTTAAAATAATTACGGTTTAGGCTCTAATATATGCGGAATAAAACTATTGTTTAATTTATCAAGCTAAAACATAAATTCACTAGATTCAAATTAAGTGTAGCAACAAGTTATGATAAGCAAGAAAAACAACAATGTGATACCAAGATAGTTTATTTCAATAACGATGACTATCATAGTGTAATAGTGCATAATAAAAAGGGTCAAAAATAGAGATAACCAATGGAGACAGAGACGATGATTTTATCTTAAAGTTTACTTTCAAATAAACTACATCTCAGTTGGAGAGGTGCGATGGAGTAATGCTCCTCGAGCGCCACAAATGGCTCACCTTGAGGTGTGGTGGATCGATGCTCACCCAACGCCACACAAGGCCTCACCCTAAGATACAAAGACACACTACTCACCGACGCCACAAAAGGCTCACCCACGCGCACCACAAAAGGCGGGCACTCGATCCACTATCGTACACACGAGGACGGTCATCGAACCCTTACAAACTTGGGGCAACTCTACGACTCAATTGGAGACTCCCAAGATAATATCACCAAAGGCCAACAAGGTTGAGGCAATCTCTATTGGAGGCTCCAAGGAACACCACCAAGGCCACACTGTCTAGGATTCCAATAACCCAGGAGTAACAAGCTCACTTGATTTCACCAACCAAATCCTCCATAGAGAACTCAAACCGATTCACCTAATGCAGTATTAATAACACAATTGTAAAATCATTCACTCATTAAAACGGGGTTCTAGTTATCTTGCCTATAAGGCACAGTTCACATGTATCAAATGATTAAAAATCAATTGATTCTAAAAGTTCGTCAGAATAGAGCTTATGCATGTGCTTTACATCAATATGACCTAGATGGCAGTGCCACATATATACAAATATATCATCATTAAGTTTAATCCTTTTGGCATCCACATTATGAATATGTGTAATACTACTATCAAGATCTAAAAGAAATAAATCATTTATTACAGGCGCATGACCATAAAAGATATCATTCATATAAATCGAGCAACCATTATTCTCAGACTTAAACAAATAACGGTCTTGCAATAAACACGATCCAGATATAATGTTCATGCTCAATACAGGCACCATATAACAATTATTCAGGTTTAAAACTAATCCAGACGGTAAATGGAGAGGCAGCGTCCTGACAGCAATCATATCATCTCTTGTTCCATTGCCGACTCGCATCGTGACCTCATCCCTTGATAGTGGTTGACGGCTATGAAAATAGCCATATTTCTCCAAGTTTAAACTTTATTTTTAGTCAAGTAATTGACCAAGAATCTCTCTAGTCCTTGCTACTAATGATTAATTATTGTAAAGATGTGCAATCCCTTGCTTTGAATTATGTTGTGGAGGAAATCATGCTTTTAAGGCGAAATCAGGAGCTATTAATGAAGATTTTGGGGAAGTCTACACGGCCAAGCAATTATAGAGTAAAAACCAGTCGAGAGAGGCTTTAACGACCACTAGTACGGGCAAGACCTGCCCATACGGTCTGCATGTACCATGTGGTATTGGTTTCATCTCTTCAACCCTACGACTTTCGTTAAGGCGCCTATATATTTCGAGGTCCTAGCCGCCGCGCAAACGGCCATCATTCTCATATTGCATCACAACACCACTAAAGGAAATCCACCACCATAATTCATCCTCTCCATAGCCATATCCAGTAGCTTGTACTTGAGATCTGCTTGTGATTCAGCGACCATTGTAAGAATATTTGATTTCAATCTAAGTATTTTGTACAATATTTTCTATCCTTGATCTTATTATTATGAGTGAGTAGTCCTTACGGGTTGGAGGTTGGGGTGAAACCTCACTATAAGAAAAGTGTCCATCTGCAATGACTTGGCCCGCCAGTCATCGTAGAAGGCGCGTCTTCCGCGACGAATTTCTCGGCTCGACCGTGGCTGATGCAAAACTTTTTTCCGGTTTCGCGGCCCTCTACTTCGACGAAACCGCTAAAAACATGGAGAAAGCTCGGGCGGTGCGTGGCAGAAGCAAGAGTTTTGGTTCCTCGCGTGATGTGACTCGCCGAAGTCTTTTGAGACGTGTGGGTCTCGGACGTCAGCGTCTCTAGCGGACCATACTTTTCGGTCGCGCCTCCCTTATTTGAACTCGATAACGATGTGTCTGCCGTTTACTCAGGCTACTAGGTCCCACATGTCAGCCTCTCATTAGAAGAATCGTGTGTATGATGGAATTTTTTCCTTCACTCGTGCTACCCTGTTCCGAACTTGATAGCGTTGCTCGATGCATATGCCGTTTAATCAGGCTGCTGGGTCTCACATGTCATCCTCTCATTAGAAGAACGTGTGCATGATGTAATTTTTTCCTTGGCCCGTGCCTCCTTGATTTCAACTCTATAATGTTGCTCGATCTATCTGCCGTTTAGTCATGTTGTTGGATCCCCCATGCCAGCCTCTCATTAGAAGAATCGGGTGTATGATGGAATTTTTCCTTCACTCGCGCTACCCTGTTCCGAACTTGATACCGCTACTCGATGCATCTACCGTTTAATCACGTTGTTAGGCCCCACATGTCATCCTCTCATTAGAATAAACATGTGTATGATAGAATTTCCCCCCAGTCGCGCCTCCGTGTTTCGTACTTGATAGCATTGCTCGCTGCATCAGCCATTTATTCAGACTGGTGGGTTCCTTATGTCACCTCACAATAGAAGAATCGTGGGTATGATGATTTTTTTTTCTTCTCTAGTGCTACCCTATTCCAAACTATATAGTGTTGCTCGACGAATCTGTCGTTTGGTCGCACAGCTAGTTCCCACATGACAGCCTCTCATTAGAAGGATCAGTTGTATGATTGACTTTTTTCTTCGCTCACGCCTCCATGTTTAGAAATTGATAACGTTGCTCGCTGCATTAGCCATTTTTTCAAATTGCTGGGTCCCTCATGTAAGCCTCTCATTATAAGAAACGTGTGCATGCTGGACTTTTTCTCGTTCGCGCCTCCCTGTTTCGAACTTGGCAATTTTGCTTGATGCAACACCCATATAAGGTCTCGCTGGTGGGTCCTACCCGTCGGTCTATCTGTAAATGAAACGTGTGTATGATGGACCTTTTTTCGACCATGTCCGCTGTTTTGGCCTTTGCAACTTTGCTTGATGCGGCAACCATGTATGGTCTTGCTGCTGGCCCCCCTAGACCGGCCTCTCTGGTATGTTCTGGCTTGTAGGTCCCTGATGCAGCCTTATATGTTCTGGCTGGTGGGTTCCTGATGTCAGCCTCTCTATACAAGTATTTAACTTTTTTTTCCAAATCCGCCCATATACTCGAGGGACATTGTAGGCTAGTGGGTCTGTGATGTCAGCCTCTCTGTAATGCGATATTGCTAGAAGAAGAAAATGTAAACCCAAAATGTAATGTTGCTAGGGCCCCCATGTTAGCCTCTAGGGTATGCTCTGGCTTGTGGGTCCCCGATGCAGCCTTGTATGTTCTAGCTGGTGAGTCCCTGATGCTAGCCTCTCTATACAAGAATTTAACTTTTTTCAAACCCGCCCATTAAACTCGAGGGACGTTGCAGGCTGGTGGGTCCGTGATGTTAGCCTCTCCATAATGCGATATTGCTAGAAGAAAAAAATATAAACCCCAAATGTAATGCTACTAGGGCCCCCATGTCTGCCTCTCTGGTATGTTCTAACATGTGGGTCCCTGATGCAACCTTGTATGTTCTGGTTGGTGGGTCCCTGATGCCAGCCTCTCTATGCAAGTATTTAACTTTTTTTCAAATCCGCCCATTATACTCGAGGGACGCTGTAGGATGGTGGGTCCGTGATGTGATCCTCTCCGTAATGCGATATTGCTAGAAGAAAAAAATGTAAACCCAAAATGTAATGTTGCGGGGGGCCCATGTCAGCCTTAGGTATGTTCTGACTTGTGGGTCCCTGATGCAGCCTTGTATGTTCTGACTAGTGGGTCCCTGATGCCAGCCTATCTATACAAGTATTTAACTTTTTTCAAACCCGCCCATTAAACTCGCGGGATGCTGCAGGCTGGTGGTAACGTGATGTCAGCCTCTCCATAATGTGATATTGCTAGAAGAAAAATGTAAACCCTAAATGTAATGCTGCTGGGGTCCTCATGTCAGCCTCTCTGGTATGTTCTGACTTATGGGTCCCTGATGCAGCCTTGTATGTTCTGACTGGTGGGTCTTGATACGTCCAAAATGTATCTACTTTCCCGGACACTTTTTCTATTGTTTTTCCTCTAAACTTGTGTGAATTGGATGCAACTAACACAGACTGACGCTGTTTTCAGCAGAATTACCTTGGTGTCTAGTTTTTGTGTGCAGGAAATCAACTATTAGGAAAAATCCTGGAAAATATGCCAGAAATCCTATTTCACCAAAAGACTCACGGAGCCAGAAGACGAGACGGAGTAGGGCCACGAGGGGCCCACACCACCTGGCCGCGCGGGCCAGGCCAGGCCGCACCTGGGGGTGGTGTGGCCACCTCGGCTGCCCCCTCGGCCTCCCTCTTCGCCTATAAGTTTCCTCTTGACCTAAAAACCAAGGGGGTTCGACGTTTTTCCAGAAAGAGTTCCGCTGCGCCGCCACCACAAGATTCTGCGATTCGGAACCAGAAACTCCGTTTTGTCATCCTGCCGGGACGGGGAATTGGAGGAGATCATCGCCATCATCATCACCATCGCTTCTCCATCGACCATCCATGTTTCCCCCATCTATGAGTGAGTAATCCCCCGCTGTAGGCTATGGGGATGGTAGGGATTGGATGAGATCGTTCATGTAATGGCATCAGATTGTTAGGGCATGGTGCCTAGTATCTACTATTAGTTCTTTTTGACTTTGTTGCAACTTGTTATGCTTAATGCTTGTCACTAGGGCCCGAGTGCCATGATTTCAGATCTGAACATGTTATTGATTCATTATGATAGTATTGTTTATGATCTTACCTGCAAGTTGTATACACACATTGTTGTCCGGAACCAAAGGCCCCGAAGTGACAATAATCGGGATAACCGGAGGGAATGGCTTTAATGTGAGGATCACATGTGTTCATGGAGTGTTAATGCTTTGCTCCGGTGCTTTATTAAAAGGAACACCTTAATTGCTAGTAGTTCCCTTGAGGCCCCGCTGCAAACGGGCTGGCAGGACAAAAGATGTTGTGCAAGTTCTCATTGCGAGCACGTATGACTATATATAGAACACATGCTTATGATTATTTAGTACTTGGATGCTTTATCTTATTTATCTGCAAATGCCCTATGTTCTGATTGCCATGTGAATTGTCTTGTCGATGCAACGCCCGTCCATCCATCCCTATGCCTACCGCGCTTTAATCCTACTGTTTGCTGCAATTGTTACTACTGTCTTTACTTTTACTACTGCTGTTACTTTACTATTGCTACTACAAAATGTGGCTACTGATAAACTGTTGTGAGCAAGATTGTTTCTAGGTGCAGCTGAATTGACAACTTATTTGTTGTCTTATAAATATTCTTTGGCTCCCCTTGTGTCGAATCAATAAATTGGGTTTCACTTCCCTCGAAAATACCGCGATACACCCCTATACTTGTGGGTCATCAAGACTATTTTCTGGTGCCGTTGCCGGGGAGCATAGCTTTATTTATCAAGTACACTTGGAATCACTATTGTTCGCTGCCATCCATCCATCATGGGTAAGTCTCGTGATGGCAAGGTTCCTATTTTACCATCCACTACAAGAAGAGGTACGATTCTGAACACCTCTGTTGCTCTTGATTCACCATCTGTTATGAGTAAGCTCCTTACACCACCACATACACATGCTACACACACTGCTACTACTGCTGAATCTAAAACTTCTGATACTTATGATGCTGCTTCTACTATGCTTGATAAGAGTGGTTCATTAGGTCCTTTCCTAGATGCTACGATTGCTAGAACTATAGCTGGAAATACTGAAACTCCTAATGAAGACACTACTACACCTGTCAGTTCACCTGAGTCTAGAGAGAGCTATGATATTGAAGACGGTTATATTGAGATGACCGATGAATTTATTAAAGAATGTCAAAACACCCATGATAGGAGTGCTATTAAGAGTCTCCTTGAGAGGCGTACTATAAAATCCAAATTGTCTCCTAATGCTAAGTTTGCTACATCTCCCATAAACATTAAAGATGAGGATTATGATTTCTCTCTTGATCTATCTTACATAGCTATTGTTGAGAAAGAACCTTTTTGTGGGACTAAGAATGAAAGTGCGGTAGCACATATGACTGAGCTTTCTACCATGAGTGGCCTGTTTTCTGATGATATTAAGATGCGCACCTACTTTGTTGCTAAATTTTTCCCTTTTTCACTGAAAGGAGAAGCTAAAACTTGGTTTAATAATTTACCTCCTAGATCTATTGATAGCCCTGATTGCTTGATTAGTACTTTCCTGCAGAAATATTTTCCTCCTAATGCTAGACATGCTATTTTGCAGGAACTTTTTGATTTTAAACAGGGAGAAAAAGAGATATTGCCTAAATCATGGGCAAGGTTTTGTGCTTTGATTCATGCACAGGATGGATGTCCATTACCTAAGAATGAGCTTCTTGATATATTTTATAATGGACTAACTGAAGAATCTAGGACATACCTGGATAGTTGTGCTGATTGTGTTTTTAGGAATAGGACTCCCAAGGAAGCTAAGGAATTAATGGCTAAAATAAGCAAGAATTATGAAGACTGGACTCCTCCCGAATCAGCTATACCTGAGACAACTATACCTGAATCAACTATTGCCGTGCCTATTCCAACATCAAAGAAGAGGGGAGTTATTGAACTAAATGATGAAGTGATGAAGGAAGCTAAGAAATGTCTTAAGGAGAAGGGAATTAAAGCAGCTGATGTGAAAAATTTCCCTCCTATAGAAGAATTATGTAAGCCAATCCCCCACTCATCCACTATTGAGGTACACTCGCTCCAACATTTTGATGAAGGTGATATCCCTTACTCTAAACCTCCTGATCAATGATTAGAAGAATTCGATATTTTTATTGTTAAGCAAGATAATTTCAATAAAAGGGTGCAAAATCATTTAATGGAAAACTCTAGAGCTATTGTTGAGTTAAAGGATATTGTGGAAAGAACCTCTAATGATGTTAAAATGCTTGTCAAACTTTTTCAAATGATCCAAACTCAAATTAATCATCTTATTAAAGTACAAAAAGACTTGCTAGTTAATGCTGCTAAAGAAAAACATGCTTATGAAATTAGAACTAGAAGTGGTTTTGCTACCCAGGATCCTCTATATCCTGAGGGGCATCCTAAAAGAATTGAGCAAGATTCTCAACAAGCTAAAAATAATGGTACTACTCCTAAGAAAAGAAAGAAGAAACATAAAAATATTGTAGAACCTTCTGAACCTGCTAAAGATCCTAATAGTATATCTGTCTCTGATGCTGAAACTAAAAGTGGTAATGAAGAAAATGATGTTCCCGATAAAGAAAAAGTTGAAGAAGAACCTAAAAGGCACACTAAGAATACTAAATACACTAAAGAAGATTTTGTTGCTAAGAAACATGGTAGTGAAAGAGAGCCTTGGGTCCAAAAACCTATGCCTTTCCCTGATAAGAAACACAAGTCAAAGGAATATGAACACTATAATAAGTTTTGTGAGTGGATGAAACCTTTATTCTTGCAAATTCCTTTGACTGATGCTATTAAATTGCCTCCTTATTCAAAGTATATGAAGGATATTGTCTCGAATAAAAGAAAGATCCCTAATGAAGAAATCTCTACTTTGCTTGCTAATTATTCCTTTAATGGTAAGGTTCCAAAGAAACTTGGAGACCCAGGGATTCCAACTATCCCGTGCTCTATTAAAAATAGTTATGTTAGAACTGCTTTGTGTGATTTGGGAGCAGGAGTTAGTGTTATACCTTTTTCTCTCTACAAGAGACTCTAGCTGGAAAAACTAATACCAACTGATACATCTTTGCAAATGGCTGATAAATCTACTACTATTCCTGTTGGTATATGTGAAGATGTACCTGTTCAAGTGGCTCATAATTGCTTGATATTAACTGATTTTGTTGTGCTTGAAATGCCTGAAAATGATAATATGTCTATTATCCTTGGGAGACCTTTTCTTAACACTTCAGGAGCTGTTATTAATTGTAATCAAGGAAAGGTGACTTTCAATGTTAATGACAAGGAATATACTGTCTATTTCCCCAAGAAGATTGATAGGACTTATGGTTTGAATTTAATTGAACATGTTGAGGGCATTCAAGTTGGAGAAATATATTGTCCCATACCACGAGAAAAATATGAAACTATTATGATTGGGACCATTGCTATCAAGGTTGAGGTAACATAATCATTAGTGGAAAGTTTTGTTTCATATAAAATTATTTTGGTAACAAGACCTGATCAACCTTGTTAATAAAGGGATTTCAATGAACAAAACAATGTTTTCACCATGATTATCTTTGCTTACTTTTATTTTATCCATTTTAGTTTTTGCTTTTGTTTAGTTTACTTTTCTGCTGTTAGTTGCTTGCATTTTAGAGTGTCTTAGAACTTCTGAAGTTTTAGCTTTGTTTTGTCATTGCATCATTCTAGAAACCTTTTTTCTGTCAGAAAATCATTCATCTATACCTGAAAATTGCTCAAAAATAAAGTGTCTCAAAAAATTCCAGAAAATTCATATTAAATTTTTATGTGAAAAAAGGGCAGAGGAGTGCCTGGATAGTACTAGGGGGGCCCACCAGGCAGGCACACCACCTGGTGGTGCAGCCAGCCCAGGGGCATGCCTGGCCATGGTGTGGGCCACTCCTGGCCCTCCACTCACTCTCTCACTTCCCACTTTCTTCTCTCTCCCGAGAAAACACCAGTTCATTGCTCTAAATCGCGTTCTTGGTGTTCTTGCCCATGATTTTTTGATCTCCTTGCTCATCCCATCTTTGCTGCTGAAATTTGGAGCATTTGTTCTCTGGTATGTGACTCCTCCGCTTGTCCAAGTAGATTTTTGTTTAGTGGTTTATATCTTGAGTATTTTGCTGCTGTAGGTGACAGGTTATGAGAGCTTGTAAGCTTGTTCAATGCTTAGAGATATTGTTTTGATGCATGTTTAGGCCTCTTACAAGTCCCTATGAGTAGTGCCCTTCATTATATATTCACTTTGCAATCACTTGTTTAATGGATGTTTAAATTTCAGAATACCAAAGATGAACAACCACACCTTTGGAGAAATATTTGAGAGGGACACACCTAGGAGGTCAAGTCCCTCAAGATCAGCCTCTCAGTTTAGGCCTTCATACAATGAAAATATCATTGCACCACGCTTTGGCAATGAAGGAGATGAGGGGGATGCTCACCCATCTACTTTTCCTTGTTATACCTTCTTGCAAACTACAGGGATCCTCGATGATTTCTTACTATTGGTTCAGAGGGTCGGTTTAACCTCATACATGGAAGATGAGAGTGAGCAATATGCCGTGCTCACCAAAACTTTCGTTGAGAGTTTCGTTTTCACTAACACCCCCTATCAGTCAACTGTTTTTTTTAGAATTTATAATCTGCCGTTTACCATGCCATTGGAAAGATTTTGCAGCATTATAGGAATAGGCATGACGGGGACCGTGAAGAAGATCCAAGGGCGACCCGCTGATTTGCTGGAGCTCTATCGAAGCGTGACCAATGACGATGACCGCGTAGCTTAGCGCGGGAAGATAAGAAACATCCAACTCCCAGCTCTTAGATACTTTGCCTATTATCTTGCTACTAGCATTCTTGGTAGGGAGAATATGAGTAATATCTCTAATTATCATTTAGCCTTCCTTGCTGCTGCACTTAATAATGATACTCGGTACAATCTTGGCTCTCTCATTGCTCGCCACCTAGCTGCTAGGGGACCTATTTATGGGGGCATTATTGCTTCACGTATGGTTACTGTGTTAGAGCTTTCTATGGATCCTAATGATACTATATTGGCACCACAAAGGCTTGATCTTGCTGCCATGAAAACACATCACTTCGTCATTGCTGACTCTGATATGGACAGTTTAGTATACAGGATTTTGTTTACTGGCGGGGATGAAAGGGAGATTCCTTTGCCGCAATCTACTTTGTTCAGTGTTCATAGGAGGCAGTGGTCGCGCTCCAAGGAGGAGGTGGATGAGCAGCTCTGCTTGCTCGGTTTCCACAGGCAGCACCAGGAGGATGTGACCTCCTATGATTACTCTGCACACTACGGTGGGGCGTCCTCGAGCTCGCACTAGGACGAGGGTACCTCCTCACCGTACTACGGAGGCGCTCCATCTTGGCCAGCTTGGGATTGATACCCACTTAGGCCAAAAGCCTAAGCTTGGGGGAGGTACATCGACATCACACTCATCTCCATATCATTTTTCGTCGGTACTTTGTATATTCATGTTTCGTTCTCTTTTTAGTTTTTCTTCTCTCTTTGTTTTTGCTCCCTAAAACACAAAAAGACCAAAAATCTTTCTGTTGTTTCTCTTTGTTTGCTTCTTCTTATTTTTGCCTTGGTTTGCTTTTCCCTTTTTTGCTTTGTTTGAACTATCCGAAAAACCCAAAAAGATTTTGCTTTGCTTGTTCTTCCTTTTTGGTTCTTGCTTTTAAAAATCGAAAACACCAAAAATATTTGTTGTTCTTCTTTGGTTTTGTGAGTTTATCACAGGGTTCAGCAGTCCTCAGTGGAATTTGGTTTCATGTTATTATTCAAGCCACACAAGTGAAGGGCAATAATGAGGATTAATGACAACTTGAGGTGTGGTAAGAGGCTGGTAATGAACTCTATTTGTTTTCATTTTTGTACATATACTCATCATTGTGGGCATGCTTAGTCTGTTCATGTAGGGTGTATGTTATTATGGATGCTTAGTAGTTCTTGCTTTCTTATGATTAACTCCAACTTGCTAATAGTTTGTAGCATGTCATATGAATGTTTGCTTGCATTGCTCTATTCATAACTTGGTATGACACTGTGGTATCTCCCTCTGAATGTTTCACTTGAATTGACTTGGCACATGCTCATGCATGCATATGACTGAAACAATAATCAATTAAGCCTCGATGAATTATTTTGCCTCAGGGGTCTTGAATCACTTTCATGCCATGATTAATCCAGTTTTGTTGCAAGCATGATTATGACAGTTATTGCTCTCTCGTTTGTCGCTCCCTTACTATTGCTAGCCCTCACTTGCACTGAGTATGATCTCTACTCGTGTTTCCAACTCACCAAAACCAATATTGCCAAAAGAGTCCACCATACCTACCTATTAGCATCATTTGCTTTTCCGTGCATATTCAGTATGCCTTGTTTTCTTCCGAATAAAATGCTTGCTTGTTATGAGAAAGTTAGTTAGTAAAGCTCTTACGAACTTGATGGCACACTTTATTTCTTGCACTTAATAAACCTGAACCATTGTGACTGTCCATGAAAGTTATATGCTTGCAAATTATAGGTTGGGGATTAGCAGAATCGTGCTGTCATGGGGAACGCTTTCAACACCTGTAAATATATACCCAGTTGATATCATGCTCTTTTGTTTACGGATGTCGTCGGTGTGAAATAAAAGGGGAGCTTGTAAGTCCATGGAGTTATGTATGTGTGTTAGAGAAACGCTTGGGCCGCCGGTCTAATCCATGCCTAATCATGGTGGAAACCTGCAGCGTAACCATAATGAGTATCTATGAAGCATTCTTCTTATAAAAAAAGAGAGATAGCTATTGAGAAAAAGAAAAAAAGAAAAAGAAGAAGAGATATGAGAAAAGAGGAAAGAGAGAAAAAAGGCACCATTTTCCCATGGTAAATAAGGAGATTGCTGAGATACTCGTTGTCTGCTTACCTTGTCATTTTGATATGGGGATTCTTCCATATCATCGGGCAAGGGGTACCCCGTTGGCGGTTCTCTATGATACGCACGTATTTACTATGACAAAAACTTACCGGCAACTAAAGTTGAGTAGCATGAGGAGCGGCCCTCGTACTCAAGGGACATGAGATTTCCAGTTTATAGTCTGTCAAGCATATAACTCAGATTGGACCTCACTTTCACCTTAACCATTTAAAGATGCTTATGATAGGGGCAATGAGAGCTCAAAGCTAATGAGTACCATACTTTCAGCATTTGGAAGCCTTTCAAACATTTCAAAACCTTTTCATTTCCTTGTTGAGTCTCCACACATTCTATGAGCACTTTCTTGAGAGCATAATTGTCATTCTTAGTGTAATGTGCTTGTCTCAAAACTTGATTAATTGTGTTATGACTTTGATGCTTGTATCCTTGACATCTTTACTTCTAGTCTTCACTTGAATTTCAGAGGTGCCTTGGCACTTATGCTCTACAATCAAAGGCAAGCGAGATACCACTCTATCATACCTTGTTATGAGCATTGTAATGTTGCTTATGTTTACGTTTCATGCTAATTATTATTTTTGAGTTGGAATCTCTTCATAGCTTGCAATGACTATTAAGTAAACTTAGTTGCATACTCTTTATTATGAATTGCCTGAGTAGTTGATCATATGCTGAGAATATATACATCTTATGAAGCAAATGTGTTCGTGAAAGTTTCTTTGATCGCGCTTAGTTTTCAACTGAATTGCTTGAGGACAAGCAATAAGCTAAGCAAGGGGGGAGTTGATACGTCCAAAACGTATCTACTTTCCTGAATACTTTTGCTATTGTTTTTCCTCTAAACTTGTGTGAATTGGATGCAACTAACACGGACTGACGATGTTTTCAGCAGAATTACCTTGTGTCTAGTTTTTGTGCAGGAAATCAACTATCAGGAAAAATCCCGAAAAATATGCCAAAAATCCTATTTCACCAGAATACTCACGGAGCCAGAAGACGAGACGGAGTAGGGCCACGAGGGGCCCACACCACCTGGTCAAGCGGGCCAGGCCAGCCCGCGCCTAGGGGTTGTGTGGCCACCTCGGCTGCCCCCTCGGCCTCCCTCTTCGCCTATAAGTTGCCTCTTGACGTAAAAACCAAGGGGGGTTCGATGTTTTTCTAGAAAGAGTTCCGCTGCGCCGCCACCACCAGATTCCACGATTGGGAACCAGAAACTCCGTTCTAGCACCCTGCCGGGACAGGGAATTGGAGAAGATCATCGCCATCATCATCACCATCGCTTCTCCATCGACCATCCATGTTTCCCCCATCTATGAGTGAGTAATCCCCCGCTGTAGGCTATGGGGATGGTAGGGATTGGATGAGATCGTTCATGTAATGGCATCAGATTGTTAGGGCATGGTGCCTAGTATCTACTATTAGTGCTTTTTGACTTTGTTGCAACTTGTTGTGCTTAATGCTTGTCACTAGGGCCCGAGTGCCATGATTTCAGATCTGAACATGTTATTGGTCCATTATGATATTATTGTTTATGGTTTTACCTGCAAGTTGTATATACACGTTGTTGTCCAGAACCAAAGGCCCCGAAGTGACAGCAATCGGGATAACCGGAGGGAATGGCTTTGATGTGAGGATCACATGTGTTCATGGAGTGTTAATGCTTTGCTCCGGTGCTCTATTAAAACGAGCACCTTAATTGCTAGTAGTTCCCTTGAGGCCCCGCTGCAAACGGGCTGGCAGGACAAAAGATGTTGTGCAAGTTTTCATTGCGAGCACGTATGACTATATATGGAACACATGCCTATGATTATTTAGTACTTGGATGCTTTATCTTATTTATCTGCAAATGCCTATGTTCTGATTGCCATGTGAATTGCCTTGTCCATGCAACGCCCGTCTGTCCATCCCTATGCCTACCGCGCTTTAATCCTACTATTTGCTGCAATTGTTACTACTATCTTTACTTTTACTACTGCTGTTACTTTACTATTGCTACTACAAAACTGTTGCTACTGATAAACTGCCGTGAGCAAGATTGTTTCCAGGTGGAGCTGAATTGACAACTCAGTTGTTAAGGCTTATAAATATTCTTTGGCTCCCCTTGTGTCGAATCAATAAATTGGGTTTCACTTCCCTCGAAAATACTGCGATACACCCCCTATACTTGTGGGTCATCAGGTCTCTGATGCCAGCCTCACTGTACAAGTATTTAACCTTTTTTCAAACTCGCCCATTAAACTCGAGGGACACTATAAGCTAGTGGGTCCGTGATGTCAGCCTCTCCATAATGCGATATTGCTAGAATAAAAAAATATAAACCCAAAATATATATATACATATATATGTGCGCATAGGGGATTCATACTCAAGGTGTTTGACTTAAATAGACATAAACTGAGTGCGCTACAACTACACCAAAGATATATATGGAAAAGATATCATTAAATGTTTATTAGTACTACAACTTATGTATTAGTCTTTTTAAAAATATTTTGTGTCCATGTTTATCTCTTTTAAAATATAAAAGGGCAGCTCTCCTGGCATCTCAATTTATAAAATGCCACATAATGGAGTAGTTTCTTACAAACATGGGAATGCTGAGTTTTTTTGAAGAGGTGGAGGCAATGTCCAAAAGGCCGAATTGAAAATATTTTGGGCTATATTCCATGGGATCCTTTCTAAAATTTCAATGTGCTATGCTGAGCAGTCCCCTGGCCCTAAAAAGGCCGAAATAAAATGTTCTGTGTTGTGCTCCACGACCTCATTTCTCAAATTTCAGTGGGCTGTGGTCAGTAGTCCCGTGACCCCGAAAAGGTGGAATTAAAATGTTCTAGGATAATGAGGGGAGGAATGGGCTAGATTTCTTCTCCTCGTTAGTGAAAATTGCATTGTGATGTGGCTCAGCCGGATTCAAAACAAATACCTCATAGAGGGTGGGGAAAGCGATAATTCTTTTGGTAGATATTCATGCGTAAAGTCAAAAGAACCATGGACACGCCCTCCGCCCGTGCCAAAACTGGACTGATACCCTATGACTTCACTTGGTGAAATCACGATGTATCTTTACCCCTCTCATATCTGTCCACAACACACATCCAACGGTTCCGCTGACATAAAGGCAAAAGCTCTAGTGCAAATAGCCAGTTAGCAATGACAAAACTTTTGACAGATTTTGTACTAGCATTTGAAAGATTCGGTAGTACAAAATAAGACAAAAATATCGACATATTCCCAGTTCGTTATTAGCCGCACTTGACAAATTCAGCAGCATTTCAAAGTGGGAAAATGAGCAACATTTCAAAGTGAGCAATACAGACACTAAAATTCAATAGTAGTATAGAGATAATCAGTTCTTGTTTCAGCTCTAAAAACCTTGGTGCATGATGAGTTTTCCCTTTTCTTCGAACACACTCCATCATTGGAGCATGCAAAACTGATGACCAAGTATGCTTTTGTGTGCATACCTCATTCTTATATCAATGCCTGTGTGACCAACATATATGCAACCCAAAATTCCCAAGATTCATCTAGATTGTGACAAGGACATGTTTCAAAAGAAAAGCCAGACCGGCCATCTACTGCCCTTGATCCAAACAAGTACCAGTACATCAGTATTAGCTCTACAAAATAATTTATTAATAGCAACGATAGAAAAATTGACAGATTCTATAGCATTTGAAAGATTTGACAGTACATAATAAGACTAGAAAAGTATGTTACAGGTTCCCAGGTCACATTCAGCAGCACTTGACAGATTCAGCAGCAATTTGAAGTGACCGATTCAATGGTGGCAAAAAATGACCAAAAGAACAGATTCAACATTGCAAACATTGAAATTTAATAGTTGTACAACAATGCGGCAAGGCCAAGTTTCAAAAGGAAAGAGAGACCATGCATATTCTCCCCTCGATCTGAACAAGTCTTAATACATAGGTATCACTACAAAATAATTAGCATTAGGGTTTTACTAAGAATGGCGGCCCTCTACACGGCGACTGGGACCTCAAAATATATAGGCGCCTTCACGAAAGTTGTAGAGTTTTACTACATGGATGCAACGCCACCTGGTATGGGCGGGCTGTACGGGCAGACCTTGCTCGTACCAGTGATCGTTATGGCCTCTGTCGACTGGTTTTGACTCCATAATTACTTGGTCGTGTGGACTTCCTCAAAATCTTCATTTATGGCTCCTAATTTCACCTTAAAAGCATGATTTTCTGCATGACACAATTCAAAACAATGGATTGCACATCTTTGCAATAATTAGTCATTAGTGGAAAGGCTAGAGAGATTCTTGGTCAATTACTTGACTAAAAACTAGGTTTAAACGCCGAGAAAGATGGCTATTTTCATAGCCATCAACTTCCCCAAAGCTCAAACCTTGATCGTCCTTGAGCAAAAAAACAACAAAACCATAAAGAACTCAGCATTTAAACTGAAACTACAAGAGTATGAATTCACTTATGGTTGGTAGTCATATGTGTCCAACACTTCTTTCATTTGAAAATATCATCAAAGATAGAGAGATGCTAAGAATACCATACAATTAAGTAGAGTTTAATATAAGTATAAATAACTAGAAGTGTAACAATCAATCCAATTCCTCTAGTTCACTCTCAGCAAGCCAAGGAAAACTAGGATGTTTCATAATAGAAAATGAAGTAAGAGAGATCATGTCCTAAGTAGCATAACATGAAGTATCTTATTGACA